>OV281351.1:0-1250000 GCA_923062675.1 Marasmarcha lunaedactyla | reverse complement strand
GCATCCAATACAGAGCCGAGCGCACTGCGCTCCGCATCCCACGCCAGGCATACCTCCAGCAAGTGCTGCCAATTGTCGCAGTGGTGGCACCTGGCCGTCAGATCCCGACCGATCCGAAACAGGTAACTTCCGAAAAAACCACATTATCTAGCCTAAATTGAGTATCATTAAGAACTTGTGTTATGGATACTAGATTACGGATAAATAAACCTAAGAAATATATAAACACATATAGATATATATATTTTACATATCAATATTAGAAATAAACTTAAATAAACATACATACACATCCATGACTAGAAAGAAAATATAATAAAATATCTGCCCCTACCAAGATTCAAACCCGGGACCTCCGGCATGGAAGGCAAGGCTATTTACCTCCACACCAAACAAGCCGTCAAAATGACCGGGTAACGTTAATAATAAATATTGAAAAGAGCAATGGGAGTAGGATTCATTGACCTTGTGGTACATCAGCGTGCAGATAAAAACAGTCAGAAATACAATAATTAATCCGTACAGCTTAGCACGAAGATAAGAGGAAAACCGTGAGTAGAATGTCTGTATCTACATAGTTAAATGCATTCGTAAAGTCTACAAGGACAATAAAAGCTAACTTTTGGTTGTCAATGGTTTTGCGCACATCATTCGTGACCTTAAGTAGTGCAGTTGTAGTGCTGTGACACAGACGAAATCTAGACTGATAGGGATTTAGTAAACTATTTTCAGTGAAACATTTAAGAACTTGTCTATGAACTCTTATGAACTTAGGCATGAGTCGCAGGTTATTGACATTGGACCGATATTATTCAGAGTGATGGGATTCGGCTTTTTTGGATTTGGGCGGACAACTGCTTTTTACCAGCATTACGGGAACTGGCCAGAGTCAAGAAAATAATTAATAATATAGATAAGAACTGGCAGAATAGATTTCAAGATTAATACAATCATTCTTCGATTAAGACCATCCCAACCTACAGCATTGGAGTTTAAGGAACGAACAAGTTTAGCTATATCGTCCTGGGTGACAGGCTCGAAATAAAAAATTGCAGTAGGTCGAGCTAAGTCATAAAGTTTGGAGACTATAATCTGTCTTGTTAGTCTGTCTAAGTTTCAAACAGCGGAAAAATGGTTATTTAAAGTATTGAGATTAAATAAATTCTCGTCAAGATTTGGACGTAGTTTTCCCACATCGATAGAGTTTAAAAATTTCCACTTCTGAGCTGGAGTTACATTGTTGAGGTGTTCAAAGAAATATCGACGCTTTGATGACCAACAAGCTTGATTGCAACTGTTTCTAGCAGTTTTGAATTCTAAGCAACTCTTATCAGTACGCAGCCTACGATATCTTTTATAGGCTTTATCTTCACTTTTCATTGCCTGTCGTACATTCTCATTTAGGCATGGAGCTGGTTTACTTTTAACTTTAATATGTTTCATGGGAGCATGTTTATCAAAAAGGGAAAGTATACTGTGATTTAGGATTTCCGACTTGTCATCAATACAAGGTGTCGTATAAATCGAAGACCAGTGAATAGCCGATGCGTCGTAATAGATTAGATAAGTTGTCGATATAGATTTTAGCGAAGTTTCGCATTGAAATTATTGATGGTTTCATACGTAGAGGCTTGAGTTTGTACGAGATGTAGATCAGGTCGCGCTTTGAAAACCCTGGAGCTAATAGCTGGCCAAATCGTAATACCTTGGCATTAGAGGACACTATCACCAAAACATGCAACGTAGAGGAGTCGTTTGTGTGATGTGTCGGTAAGGTTGATAAAATTTCTAAATTATTGGATTGAATAATGTCTGATAGCTTTTGTGCACGTTGAGTGTTTTCTAATGAACACGTGTAAAAATCACCCATGATAATTTTGTGAGGATTTCCCTGGCCGATGTTTGTGGTTACATTCTGCAAATTAAGTATCATATCTTTTCTGTGGATAACTTCATTATTCCAGTAAAAACTCGAGTGACGGTTGACTAATTGCAAATATTCGGTGGAGTTTTATTACGTATCTTCGAAATTTTTAGGAAGTGAGATCAGAAAATCTGTACGTAAAGTTTATATATACTCCACAATTGTAGAAAAGGCTTTCAGCGTCGCTAATGGCGTTTTGGTATACAGTTTTTGGTAATTTGTAGTAAGTGTAATAAAATTTCTTACTTTATGGACAAGCTCTACGTAACTATTTTAGAATTAATTATTTTAAGGATAATGATTACGCCTCTATTACGCTTCAAAACTTTGCTGGCGTCATTTCTCTTTTCTCTTAAATCATTGTGTTTCTTTAAATAAAGTTTAGATTAGTACAAAAAAGTACGATAGAAGAGAGCCTATGAAAAAAAAATGATTACCATTGGCTTAACCTTCAAATTTATTACTATCTTGTATATTTTATAACTGAACTTTTCATGAAAAAGTTCTAGTTTTTTGCTTGTCACGATCCAGCGTAGATCTGGCGGGAATATTCAACCGCAAACGGACAGAATGCATGTGTCATGAGTCTGCAGTTTCAACAGAAACTCATTGGTGTTTGCTTAATGCTCTGTAATGCTGGTCAGCACTGTTGTTGCTAAGAGGTTTTCAGATTAAAATAAGAATATCTCTCTCATATACCTTGATACCAGGATAACCTGAACATTGGTTTTTTGTTTGAATAGTTTTTATTGTAATTTTGATTTGCGTTTCTCTTCCATCTCACCTGATGGAGCGTGATGATGAACACGAGGATATCACACGCCAGTGCAAGAGATGCTTGTTCACTCTTCTCTTGAATAAACCAGGACTACAAGTTTTAGAAAATTTTAGGAAAGGTAGTTCAACAAAACAAGTAGTTCATTACACATTTGGGGGCGCGAACCAAAAAAAGATCCGTCTGATGATGAAAGATGAGTATAGTATGAACCATGTAGTTAAAAATTGTGTAAATATTATGTTTTAATTTCAATTGGTTACATTGATTATTTTTCGATATGAATCTTGAGAGGTTTTAAGTGCAACTTTTTATATTTTTCAGGTAAAATGTTATCAACAATGCACAAACAAACCTTCTGATTTAATCGCTGTTATAAGATATTTACTGCGAGTTCAGAACAATCAATAAACCTGAAAAGTCAAGAAAAATGTCTATTACCATTTTTCTAATTCATTTATTCTACAAAATTTTATTTATTTATTATAATTCACAAATAATTCTACTTTTATTTTACTGGCTCAGGGCCAGTATCGTTTCCTTTTTATAAAGTGGTCCGAGTATGTGTTGAGTTCAAATTTATAACAAATTATTTTTGGATCACTCGTATCATATTACTAATTTTTAGTTTGCGTTCCAAATTCAAACATTTTGATATTCAGTAAAATACTATGCACTGAGCCTAAATGACTTGCTCTAGACTGAGTTTGCCTGACACAAAATTTAGTTTACTCTCTTTTTCTATTATTCATTAATTTTTTTATACAATCAGTGCTGTTCAACACCACCCTCACTGGTAATTTGGATATAAACTTTTCTATATTACTTCTGGATAATCTATACAATCTGGATAATGTGTGTACATTGGAAAACAATCTAATCATGATGGAAGGGCACAATGTAATTAATTAATGAAATATTACTTTATACTTTTACTGTTTTACTTCTCAAATATACAGGGTGTAAAGAAAGTACTGTTTATCATCAAACTGAATAACTTTTCCCAAGGCATGTTAGTTAGTTAACTATGGTCAAGCAGGTTCTTATTATGCTATTATATACCTAACTTTCATCTACGTAGATACATTCTACCCTCACCTAACAAGTCTGCCTTTTCTTTCTTAAATGTTAAACTGCCCGCGTAGAAGATAAGTTTCATTTTTTTTTTTTTTTTGCTGCCGAGGCACCCTCGCGGGAGGGAGGTGGAAGATGCGTCATGCATACCCGCCCGCAGGTAAATTCCTCTGCGGGGGGGTTATGTGGGACTCACCAGAATGGCACCTACCCACTAAAAACCACCTGTTGGCTGTATTTATTACCGTTAGCCTTCATCGGAAGCGACACCCGTCGGGAAGTTGGGCGCGCTGGCGGAGACCCGCTAGCGGATCTTCCGCCTGTAGTGAAAGTTGCACTGAAGGTGCTCAAAGGGACATGAGTTGGTGGCCGTTCTGGGCAGCCTCCGGTGAAGCCGGGGCTGGGCAGAGGTCGGCCGAAGCATGATTTAGGGATCAATTCATTTAAATGAACCTACAATGAATTGAGAAGGGAACTATGCTCCGCCAGAGCTAGCAAACGCTCTGTCGGAGTACGTGAAGCCCTAAGTTTACGGGCTAAGACTGCGATTTCACTAACATCGACATTTTTAATAGCGTCGCAGACGATACGCATATCGTCTGCTACGGAGGATTGAGGAGTGGGTTTGTATGGGCGAGGAGCCGGGATGGGATTCGATGCGGGACGCTGCCTCCAGTTTTCTGGAGCAGGCTTGGGCTGAGTAGGCTTTGCAGCCGGAGGAACCCGGCTACGCAGCGGCGGAAAGTTTTCTTGAGAAAGGCGCGGGGTCTGTTTGGGAGCCGCCCTTTTGAAATTGGAGCGCATACAACGGGGTGCACGAGGGCAGCCCCTGTAGTTTGCGGTGTGGCCGGACTGGCCACAAAGCACGCAATCGGGAGGAGAGGGAGTTTCAGGAGTGCGATTGCACTCCTTAGTGAAGTGCGGGACCAGGCACTTGACGCAACTGGGCGGTGCGCGGCAGTTGGCTGCCGCGTGCCCGTACAACTGGCACCGATAGCACTGGCCGGGATGACCGCGGCGATGAGGCGCCTCGATTGAGATCCCAGAGAGGCCGCAAATAGAGCTAACCCCTTTCAGGATCTCTCTGGACTTGGGGACGTTGGCGAGAATCACCAAAGCGAGAGGGTGTTGTCTCCCGTACTTGCTGTGCATTTTATGCACCGCGAGTGCCGGGAAGCCTTGGGACTGCAGATCCTCCAGGATGGCCTCGTTCGATAATTCGAACGGGATTCCCCTGAGTACCGCTCTGATCTTACGCTCTTCTGACAGAGCATAAGTGTGATAAGCATATTGCTTATCGGTGAGGAGCTTTGTTAGAGCTCGAAAGTCGTCTATCGACGAGACTAAGATTTTAATAGATTCACCCGAGTTGGCTGCTCGGATGTAATGGATTTTGTGCTCATTGCACAATGTCGAGACCTCAGTCCATTTACCCTTTTCCCGAAGGAAAACGGGTGGTGGGACCTTGGCCTTGACAGAAGTTGGGGCCGGAGCGGGTGTTGAAGACACCGGGGCAGCTGGCGTTGAAGACGCCGCAGGAAGTGTAGGGACGGGCGTCGAGGGCGCCGGGTCTTGTTTTGAACGCTTCTTAGAACGCTTCTTAACAAGCGTAAAGGAGGGAGACTCAGGGCCAGTTGGGGTGGCGTCCGAGGATGACTCGGTCGCGGGTGCGCGCTTGCGTCGCGGAGGGGCGTCTACTTCGCACTCCATGTCACTGGAGGAAGGGGACGCTGGAGATTCTAAGACCAGAGGGGTCTGGGGGACTGGGGTGGCCTGAGGGGCCATTGGTGGAATTAACGCCATGATATGCGGGATAAGAGAATCAAGGAAACGGAACTTGTCAGCATTTATATGTATGCCTTCAGCACCGGTACTATCAACTAACTTCTTCCTAATCTCATCAGAGCTTAGGGAAGCCATTGCGGAGGGGTTGGGGAGGGACAATATATGAACCTAACAACGATGACTAACTTCCTAAAAAAAAAAAACCACCCTACACGCAGTAGGGCGGTTGAGAACGACGCGGATAACTTACTCGAACACGGCACTTGAAGTCCTGGAACAACGAATTCCCGTCGACGAAGCTCACGTACCACGAAGTACGGTTAACAAGCCACTATTCGCCGTGAAAACGGCGTTAGAAACTTATTAGAAGTACGGTTAACGAGCCACTGTCCGCCGTGAAAACGGCGTTAGAAACTTAATACGGTAAACAACTATGAAATTTGGGTGCTCAATTAGCGCGGGGGCTAAAAGAGCGGGAAGGCGTCTGCGATCGACGTGCGCTCGAGAACGCACGCAGACCGAGACTGTGATAAGTTTCTTTTTTTTTTTTGTGTTCCCCTCCGCGGGAAGGGCAGGAGGATAAAAATGCCCTGACGCATACTCTGGCGCGATTCCAAAGTTATGTGGGACTCGTCCCGACGCCTACCAGGACCATACCCACTAAAAACCCCCTGTCGGCTCGTGCATTTTTGCCACTCAGCCTTCATCTGAGCGACGGCCAATTGGAGAAAGAGGCCGCGCTAGCGGGGCCCAGAAGGGGTCACCCGCTGGGATTACATAGCACTGAAGGTGCTCAAAGCACTGAAGGCGAATACGTAGCACTGAAGGTGCTCAAAATGAAAGTCAATAATTAAAACAAAAATTAAAAAAATTGCAAAATAAAATTGAGTTAATTCGCATTTACGTTAGAATTAGGATTTACGTTAGAATTAGAATTTACGTTAGAATTAGAATTTGCGGCCAGAAGGGCCTCGAGATCGCGTGACAGTCTGGTGGATGAGTATGCTTGCGCATTTCTAGGCCTAGCGACTTTGAACTTCGAGTCTAACACAGGAGCAGCATATGAGACCGAATCACGAACTAGAGGATTGGGATGGGTTTCGGAGCGTTTGAAAAACGCTTCAGAGAGTGTTTTGAGATGTTGTTGCACTGTAGGCAGTTCAAGATCTCTATGCAAGTCCGCGTTACGCACGTACCACGGTGCGCCTGTGGCCCGGCGGCAAAAGAGGTTTTGAACTACCTGCAGTTTGTACAGGAGGGAGGGTTTGGCGTGGGCAAAGATTGGCGAGGCATACGTCATGACGGGTCTAACGCAGACCTTGTAAAGTGTACGTTTGTTTCTGAGGGACATTTTACTTTTTCTACCTAACATGCTATTTAGGCGGACTAAATAGTGACGAGCGAGTTTCGAAACTCTTTCAACGTGTGGCTTGAAAGAAAGCGTCGGATCTAATGTGACGCCTAAGTATTTAGTACTGCGCTTCCAGGGGATGGGAATGCCTAACATTCGAACGTGGGGATCGCCATCGGGACGACGGCGTTTGTGGTCGAAGCGCATCGCAGAACTCTTTTCAGGGTTCACATCGATGCGCCATTCTTGAAACCATGCACCAAGGGCGTTTACGGCCCTTTGGAGTCTGGTCACAAGGTGCCGAACACTGTGGCCCCTGGTATAGAGTGCGGTGTCGTCAGCAAAGAGGGCGAGTTCGACGCCTTTCGGCGGGATGGGAATGTCGTTGGTGTACACGGTGTACAGCAGAGGGGCGAGGACTGAGCCTTGAGGGACTCCAGCCTTTATGGGACGAGGTGCAGAAAGCGTGCCTTCGTGTTTAAATCGAAACGTACGGTCTTTGAGAAACGACGCTATTAACCTGACTAGGCGATCCGGTAGGCCTATCTTGTAGAGTTTATAAACGAGACCGCTGTGCCAGACTTTATCGAAAGCCTTGGCTACGTCAAAGAAAACCGCGACTGTTTTATAACGACGCGGATAGAAACCGTCAAGTATATACTCGACGATTCGGTGGACTTGCTGAGGGCAGGAGTGTTTAGCGCGAAAGCCGAACTGATGGGGAATAATGAGAGGATCGCCATCCGTTGGAAACAGATGGTTCCGCATTCGAGAGAGTATGACTCTCTCGAGAAGTTTAGACATTGCCTTGAGGAGGCTGATGGGTCTGTGATTAGCCGGGACGTTCAGAGGTTTGCCCGGCTTGGGAATGCCTATGACTGTCGCTTCTTTCCAAGCTTTTGGAAAGTAGCTATGGTCGAAGCAGGCATCGAAAATGATAGCTAACAAGGTAAGCATCTGTTGAGGTAGGTGCTTAAGTGCGTGGTTGGAAATTCCATCCGCACCCGGAGCCTTTTTGGACTTTTGATTTCTAATGAGAAGCAAGATTTCGTCATTAGAGACTGTGACAGGGTCGGCGGTGTTGGGGAGAGAGTCTCTGCGAAGGACTTCGTCCTCCACCGCTTTGATGTGAGTGGGATTCGCGGGTTGCGTGCTGGGCGAGCATTGTGCGGCAATGCTGTCGGCGAAGCATTCGGCTTTCTCTTCGACTTCGAAGGCAGTAGTGCCATCGGGACGAGTGAGAGGAGGAACGTGAGAGACGGTGTCTACGCGTAAGGCTCGGGCCATGCTATAGTACGCTTGGTGGGACGGAGAGATATTCGCCATGAGATCGTTCATCTGAGCGTCTCGGAGTTCCGCGAGGCAAGACCTAACTTTACGTTGAAGCTGATTCGCAGCTGTTCTATAGGCGGGCGTGGGATATTTCTTGGCTCTCCGGAGAGCCGCGTTTTTAGCTTTAATAAGATTGCTAACGGCTAAGGGAAGCGCGGGTTTGCCTTGCTTAGCAATGATTACGTTGTCACTGATGGCTGAGTTGATAGCATCAGTGAGAGAATTTACTAATGAATCGATTTTATCCGGGCTATCTAATTGTTCGGGAGAGATCGCGAGTGGAGAGTTCGGAGCCTCTAAGGCTGAAACTAACGTATTTTTAAAACCTTTCCAGTTGGTAAAGGTCTTAGGAGATGAGACGTTATCGTTCGGCGGTCCTAGCACGAGGGAAACGGGGCGATGGTCGGAGCCTAGGTCATCGAGCGGTTCGATAGACCTTAGATCAAGATTGATTCGCTTGATAATTGCAAAGTCGAGGATGTCAGGAGAGTAGGACGGGTTGTTGGGATAGTGAGTGGGAGTGATGGAGGATATGACGTCTAGGTCAAGGGAGTTAGTGATGTCGAGGAGAGCGATACCGCTGGTGTTAGTCGATAGGCACGTCCAGTCAGTATGTTTGGAGTTAAAGTCTCCGAACATAATGACTGAATGGCCGAGGGCGAGAATGGCCTCAAAGTCGCTGCGGATTGGTCTGGTACCACTAGGTATGTAGATTGAAGCTATGATGATGGTCGGATGACCAGTCATAGCCAGTCTACACACAGTGGCTTCCATGTTGAGGAGAGGAGGAGTAGGGAGAGGACAGCAGTGGAAGCCTCTTTTGAAATATATAGCGGTGCCGCCGAAACCGTCGGAGTTGGGCCTATCGTTACGAATAAACGCGTACTTAGGTATAGCGAATCACCTGGAGCGGTTTGGAGTAAGCCATGTCTCCTGGAGAAGGAATAAGTCAGGTTCTTTGTTCTGAAGGAACAGTTTGATTTCAGGAAGGTTGGTGTTAAGGCTACGAGCGTTAAAAGATACTAGGGATAAGCCCTTGGGTTTAATACGACTGGACGCGGGATTCGCGGGTCTAGACATTATAATTTATTATTTACGAATTTATAAATAATAAAAGAATTTACAACGAACTTAGGAGCGAGTGATGCTCGGCTAAAGCAAATAAATGCTCTTGAGGAGAGCGGGCGGCTCGCAGTTTGCGTGCGAGCACGGAAATTTCGTTAATATCGACGTTTTGAATAACGTCGAACACGGTCTTCATGTCCTCAGCCAACGACGACTGAGGCGAAGATGACAACGCGGGACGCGGCCCTACGGGAGCTACGGGAGCTGGGATGGGTCGGGAAGGTGCAGGCGGGACGGCCGGACGCTGCCTCCAAGACAGAGCCGGAGTAGGTGTCGGCTGAACGGGCTTTGCTTCCGGGGGACCCCGGTTGCGCAGCGGCGGGAAGTTGGCAGGAGTGAGTGGCGGCGCCGGTTTAGGCGCGACCCTCTTGGTGGTGGAGCGCGGAGCGCGCGGGCAACCCCTGTAGTTAGCTGTGTGGCCGGACTGGCCGCACAGCACACAGGCAGGGGGGGAAGTGGATTCGGGAGTGCGAGTGCACTCCTTAGTGAAGTGAGGATCCAGGCACTTTACGCACCTGGGGGGAGCTGAACAGTTAGCCGCTGCGTGGCCATAGAGCTGGCAGCGGTGGCACTGCCCAGGGTGACCACGGGGGTTGGGACGCTCGACGGAGATATTTGAGAGTCCGCAAATTGTGCGAGCCTCTCTAAAGATCTCCCTCGAGTTGGGAGTATTCGACAGGATTACCAACGCTAAGGGAAAACGCCTACCGCGGTTGGAGTGCATCTTGTGCACTGCTGTGACCGGGAAACCCTGAGACTTAAGGTCATCGAGGATGTCTTCGTTGCTGAGTTCGAACGGGACGCCCCGTAGTACTGCGCGGATCTTACGCTCCTCCGGGAGGGCGTAGGTGTGATACGCGATTTGGTTTAATCCGAGTAGCCTGGTAAACGCGCGGAAGTCGTCGACGGTCGCTATTTGAATCTTGATTGTATCGCCAGCGTTGGCGGCTTTTAAATAATTAATTTTGTGCACTTTGCACAAGTTTGAAACCGCGGTCCAGCGCGTCTTTCACGCAGGAAGACGGGCGGAGGGAGCTGAGGCTTCGGCGGGACGGGAGCGCAGCGCGTCGCTGGCTTCGATGTGACCGACGGAGACGCGGTTACTACGAGCGATTTTAACGGCGCGGGGGCTGGTGTTGAAGACACCGGGGAGGGCTCGGGTATTGAAGATACCGAAGCTTTCTTAGAGCGCTTCTTGGAGCGCTTGGCGACGAGTTGAAACGCGGGCTCAGGAGAGCCGGTTAAGGTGACGGCATCTGACGACGTATCAGACGCGGGTTCGGAGTCGCTCCCGGGAGCGGTACGCTTACGACGCGACGCGTGAGAGGATGCGACCGATTCGCAGTCCATCTCGGACGAGGCGGGAGACGCGGGAGAGCTTAAGACCTGAGGGGTCTCGACGTTGGAGGCCTGAGGGGCCGGGGTTGAGGCCTGAGGGGCCGGGGACGCGATAGATGCCTGTAAGGCCTGCGTTAGTGCGTCAGCGGGTATTCTTACGCCGGACGCAGCGAGCGCCTGGGCGAACGACTTAAGAATATTAACAAGGTCCATTGGAGGAATTGGAATTATAAAATGTAATATATAAATATATAATGTATGCCTATAATATATAACAAATGCCTAGGATTCCTAAATAAAAACCTAGCGAACCCTAGCGGCAAACCTCCCTACCAGCGGTAGGGGGGCTGGGGAGAATAACTTAAAACTAACCGTAGTACGCCGAAGGCCGCTACCTAGAAACCTAAAAAAGGGTACGCAGGTAAAGAGTTGACCGCGTTAGGGTCAACCTTTACCGACAGAAAGGACAAATACACACGAAAACACACAAATATGATAAAAATAAATATGAAAATAGGAGAAAAATAAATAAAATAGAGAAGAGAAATAAATAAAAATAAAAAGGACTGGTTCAGTACAAATTCGTTGTCACTGTTAAGTATCCTTTGCACTGAAACCAGACTACTTACGCTGGGCACAACACTGCACTCAGCACAAGCACAACACAACTTAGCACAGCACTTTGAAGACTAAGGGGCTTAGTCGCAAAGAAAAATACGCACTTCGATAGCACTCAGAGGGAGTAGAAAGAACCTTGAAAACCGTAGCACGGAACCAACACGCTAAAACGTGACGTCAGTAGACTGAGCACCACGGAGTATCGGGAAGGGACCAAACAACGGAGAACGGGGTCTTGCACGTCCGCACTGGGCGGCGATCGGAGCGAGAATGTTCGTGATAAGTTTCTTTTTTTTTTTTTTTTTTTTTGTTCCCCTCCGCGGGAAGGGCAGGAGGATAAAAATGCCCTGACGCATACTCTGGCGCGATTCCAAAGTTATGTGGGACTCGTCCCGACGCCTACCAGGACCATACCCACTAAAAACCCCCTGTCGGCTCGTGCATTTTTGCCACTCAGCCTTCATCGGAGCGACGGCCAATTGGAGAAAGAGGCCGCGCTAGCGGGGCCCAGAAGGGGTCACCCGCTGGGATTACATAGCACTGAAGGTGCTCAAAAATTAAAAGTAAAATAAAAACATTAAAAATGAAAAGTAAATAATGAAAACATTAAAAATTGAAAAATTAAATATGCATTAATTCGGATTTACGTTAGAATTAGAATTTACGTTAGAATTAGAATTTGCGGCCAGAAGGGCCTCGAGATCGCGTGACAGTCTGGTGGATGAGTACGTTTGCGCATTTCTAGGCCTAGCGACTTTGAACTTCGAGTCTAACACAGGAGCAGTATATGAGACAGAATCACGAACTAGAGGATTGGGATGGGTTTCGGAGCGTTTGAAGAACGCTTCAGAGAGTGTTTTGAGATATTGTTGTACTGTAGGCAGTTCAAGATCTCTATGCAAGTCCGCGTTACGCACGTACCACGGTGCGCCTGTGGCCCGGCGGCAAAAGAGGTTTTGAACTACCTGCAGTTTGTACAGGAGGGAGGGTTTGGCGTGGGCAAAGATTGGCGAGGCATACGTCATGACGGGTCTAACGCAGACCTTGTAAAGTGTACGTTTGTTTCTGAAGGACATTTTACTTTTTCTACCTAACATGCTATTTAGGCGGACTAAATAGTGACGAGCGAGTTTCGAAACTCTTTCAACGTGTGGCTTGAAAGAAAGCGTCGGATCTAATGTGACGCCTAAGTATTTAGTACTGCGCTTCCAGGGGATGGGAATGCCTAACATTCGAACGTGGGGATCGCCATCGGGACGACGGCGTTTGTGGTCGAAGCGCATCGCAGAACTCTTTTCAGGGTTCACATCGATGCGCCATTCTTGAAACCATGCACCAAGGGCGTTTACGGCCTTTTGGAGTCTGGTTACAAGGCGCCGAACACCGTGGCCTTTGGTATAGAGTGCGGTGTCGTCAGCGAAGAGGGCGAGTTCGACGCCTTTCGGCGGGATGGGAATGTCGTTGGTGTACACGGTGTACAGCAGAGGGGCGAGGACTGAGCCTTGAGGGACTCCAGCCTTTATGGGACGAGGTGCAGAAAGCGTGCCTTCGTGTTTAAATCGAAACGTACGGTCTTTGAGAAACGACGCTATTAACCTGACTAGGCGATCCGGTAGGCCTATCTTGTAGAGTTTATAAACGAGACCGCTGTGCCAGACTTTATCGAAAGCCTTGGCTACGTCAAAGAAAACCGCGACTGTTTTATAACGACGCGGATAGAAACCGTCAAGTATATACTCGACGATTCGGTGGACTTGCTGAGGGCAGGAGTGTTTAGCGCGAAAGCCGAACTGATGGGGAATAATGAGAGGATCGCCATCCGTTGGAAACAGATGGTTCCGCATTCGAGAGAGTATGACTCTCTCGAGAAGTTTAGACATTGCCTTGAGGAGGCTGATGGGTCTGTGATTAGCCGGGACGTTCAGAGGTTTGCCCGGCTTGGGAATGCCTATGACTGTCGCTTCTTTCCAAGCTTTTGGAAAGTAGCTATGGTCGAAGCAGGCATCGAAAATGATAGCTAACAAGGTAAGCATCTGTTGAGGTAGGTGCTTAAGTGCGTGGTTGGAAATTCCATCCGCACCCGGAGCCTTTTTGGACTTTTGATTTCTAATGAGAAGCAAGATTTCGTCATTAGAGACTGTGACAGGGTCGGCGGTGTTGGGGAGAGAGTCTCTGCGAAGGACTTCGTCCTCCACCGCTTTGATGTGAGTGGGATTCGCGGGTTGCGTGCTGGGCGAGCATTGTGCGGCAATGCTGTCGGCGAAGCATTCGGCTTTCTCTTCGACTTCGAAGGCAGTAGTGCCATCGGGACGAGTGAGAGGAGGAACGTGAGAGACGGTGTCTACGCGTAAGGCTCGGGCCATGCTATAGTACGCTTGGTGGGACGGAGAGATATTCGCCATGAGATCGTTCATCTGAGCGTCTCGGAGTTCCGCGAGGCAAGACCTAACTTTACGTTGAAGCTGATTCGCAGCTGTTCTATAGGCGGGCGTGGGATATTTCTTGGCTCTCCGGAGAGCCGCGTTTTTAGCTTTAATAAGATTGCTAACGGCTAAGGGAAGCGCGGGTTTGCCTTGCTTAGCAATGATTACGTTGTCACTGATGGCTGAGTTGATAGCATCAGTGAGAGAATTTACTAATGAATCGATTTTATCCGGGCTATCTAATTGTTCGGGAGAGATCGCGAGTGGAGAGTTCGGAGCCTCTAAGGCTGAAACTAACGTATTTTTAAAACCTTTCCAGTTGGTAAAGGTCTTAGGAGATGAGACGTTATCGTTCGGCGGTCCTAGCACGAGGGAAACGGGGCGATGGTCGGAGCCTAGGTCATCGAGCGGTTCGATAGACCTTAGATCAAGATTGATTCGCTTGATAATTGCAAAGTCGAGGATGTCAGGAGAGTAGGACGGGTTGTTGGGATAGTGAGTGGGAGTGATGGAGGATATGACGTCTAGGTCAAGGGAGTTAGTGATGTCGAGGAGAGCGATACCGCTGGTGTTAGTCGATAGGCACGTCCAGTCAGTATGTTTGGAGTTAAAGTCTCCTGATGACTGAATGGCCGAGGGCGAGAATGGCCTCAAAGTCGCTGCGGATTGGTCTGGTACCACTAGGTATGTAGATTGAAGCTATGATGATGGTCGGATGACCAGTCATAGCCAGTCTACACACAGTGGCTTCCATGTTGAGGAGAGGAGGAGTAGGGAGAGGACAGCAGTGGAAGCCTCTTTTGAAATATATAGCGGTGCCGCCGAAACCGTCGGAGTTGGGCCTATCGTTACGAATAAACGCGTACTTAGGTATAGCGAATCACCTGGAGCGGTTTGGAGTAAGCCATGTCTCCTGGAGAAGGAATAAGTCAGGTTCTTTGTTCTGAAGGAACAGTTTGATTTCAGGAAGGTTGGTGTTAAGGCTACGAGCGTTAAAAGATACTAGGGATAAGCCCTTGGGTTTAATACGACTGGACGCGGGATTCGCGGGTCTAGACATTATAATTTATTATTTACGAATTTATAAATTATAAAAGAATTTACAACGAACTTAGGAGCGAGTGATGCTCTGCTAACGCGAATAACCGCTCTTGAGGAGAGCGGGCGGCTCGCAGTTTGCGTGCGAGCACGGAAATTTCGTTAATATCGACGTTTTGAATAACGTCGAATACGGTCTTCATGTCCTCAGCCAACGACGACTGAGGTGCGGAAGACGGAGAAGGACGCGGCCCTACGGGAGCTACGGGAGCTGGGATAGGTCGGGAAGGTGCAGGCGGAACGGCCGGACGCTGCCTCCAAGACAGAGCCGGAGTAGGTGTCGGCTGAACGGGCTTTGCTTCCGGGGGACCCCGGTTGCGCAGCGGCGGGAAGTTGGCAGGAGTGAGCGGCGGCGCCGGTTTAGGCGCGACCCTCTTGGTGGTGGAGCGCGGAGCGCGCGGGCAACCCCTGTAGTTAGCTGTGTGGCCGGACTGGCCGCACAGCACACAGGCAGGGGGGGAAGTGGATTCGGGAGTGCGAGTGCACTCCTTAGTGAAGTGAGGATCCAGGCACTTTACGCACCTGGGGGGAGCTGAACAGTTAGCCGCTGCGTGGCCATAGAGCTGGCAGCGGTGGCACTGCCCAGGGTGACCACGGGGGTTGGGACGCTCGACGGAGATATTTGAGAGTCCGCAAATTGTGCGAGCCTCTCTAAAGATCTCCCTCGAGTTGGGAGTATTCGACAGGATTACCAACGCTAAGGGAAAACGCCTACCGCGGTTGGAGTGCATCTTGTGCACTGCTGTGACCGGGTAACCCTGAGACTTAAGGTCATCGAGGATGTCTTCGTTGCTGAGTTCGAACGGGACGCCCCGTAGTACTGCGCGGATCTTACGCTCCTCCGGGAGGGCGTAGGTGTGAAATGCGATTTGATTTACCGAGAGTAGCCTAGTGAAAGACCGGAAGTCGTCGACGGTCGCTAATTGGATTTTGATTGTATCGCCAGCGTTGGCGGCTTTTAAGTAATTGATTTTGTGCACTTTGCACAAGTTGGAAACCGCGGTCCAGCGCGCTTTTTCACGCAGGAATACGGGCGGAGGGAGCTGAGGTTTCGGCGGGACGGGAGCGCAGCGCGTCGCTGGCTTCGATGTGACCGACGGAGACGCGGTTACTACGAGCGATTTTAACGGCGCGGGGGCTGGTGTTGAAGACACCGGGGAGGGCTCGGGTATTGAAGATACCGAGGCTTTCTTAGAGCGCTTCTTGGAGCGCTTGGCGACGAGTTGAAACGCGGGCTCAGGAGAGCCGGTTAGGGTGACGGCATCTGACGACGTATCAGACGCGGGTTCGGAGTCGCTCCCGGGAGCGGTACGCTTACGACGTGACGCGTGAGAGGATGCGATCGATTCGCAGTCCATCTCGGACGAGGCGGGAGACGCGGGAGAGCTTAAGACCTGAGGGGTCTCGACGTTGGAGGCCTGAGGGGCCGGGGTTGAGGCCTGAGGGGCCGGGGACGCGATAGATGCCTGTAAGGCCTGCGTTAGTATGTCATCGGGTATGCTGACGCCGGACGCGGCGAGCACCTGGGCGAATGACCTAAGAGCGTTAACAAGGTCCATTGGAGGGCTTGGGATAATATGAAATATATAAATATATAATGAATGCCTAGGTTCCCTAGCAAACCTAGCGCCTATTTATATAACAAATGCCTAGAATTCTTAAATAAAAGTCTAGCGAACCCTAGCGGCAAACCTCCCTACCAGCGGTAGGGGGGCTGGGGAGAATAAATTAAAACTAACAATAGTACGCCGAAGGCCGCTACCTAGAAACCTAAAAAAGGGTGCGCAGGTAAAGAGTTGACCGCGTTAGGGTCAACCTTTACCGACAGAAAGGACAAATACACACGAAAACACACAAATATGATAGAAATAAATAAGAAAATAGGAGAAAAATAAATAAAATAGAGAAGAGAAATAAATAAAAATAAAAAGGACTGGCTCAGTACAAATTCGTTGTCACCGTTAAGTATCCTTTGCACTGAAACCAGACTACTTACGCCGGGCACAACACTGCACTCAGCACAAGCACAACACAACTTAGCACAGCACTTTGAAGACTAAGGGGCTTAGTCGCAAAGAAAAATACGCACTTCGATAGCACTCAGAGGGAGTAGAAAGAACCTTGAAAACCGTAGCACGGAACCAACACGCTAAAACGTGACGTCAGTAGACTGAGCGCCACGGAGTATCGGGAAGGGACCAAACAACGGAGAACGGGGTCTTGCACGTCCGCACTGGGCGGCGATCGGAGCGAGAATGTTCGTGATAAGTTTCATACAACCGAAGCTATTTATATAAACTGCGAATAAATGTGTGAGTGAACGTCCTGTAGCTACAACATCGTTTGTATTTAAAGCCAGCTCCAGTGCTCCAAACGGTTTATTGTCTCGCGAGATAATTTCCTCTAGAGTATTAAAGTTTGGAACAACTAGTGTCTAGACAAGATGGCATTTTACTTTGATGTTGTGTGTAAGTGAAACTTTAATCACACTTTCGTTGTGTTTGTACGCGTACCGGAATATCTTTGAAGTGAGTTATTGTTAGATCATTTGGTGTTCACATGTCTTTTGTGCATGAGTTCAGAGCACGGACAAAGTTTCAAAAAACTACTTTTGGTATAGGTATCTGTTTATTCATAGATGACTTGATAAAGTAGGAGAATAATATACGTAAGTGCTGGGCAATAACAATCTGCTGCATCAACACCCAAATTTAACTCAAAAAACATATAAACATAAAGATACCAGGATATCGGGAAGAGCTATATCTATATATCTTCTGTACTACCATTTCATACTTAACTACCATTACTTCCAATATTACTATTACAAAACATTTTTAAGCAGCATTTACATCACGTATACAATACAGGCCTCATAATACGGACGTTTATAGTACTGTAGATGTTGCCATCCCCAAAGACGCGCCCTTCTACATCTCGGTCTTTTCATCGTAGCTATGATACGCAGCATGCGTATACTGAAAATGCATAGACTAAAACAGTGGCGGGGAGATAACATATCCAAACCAACTACAGTCGCATTTAACCAAAATAACGGCAAAGGAAAGATGCAATAAGTATTGTAATGCTTACAAATCCACAAAGCCCCTGTCTGAGCATGCCAGCAATTAGAGCAATGGACCTTATCTTAGCCATTAACTATATAATGTGTATGTAATTACCCCCATTGTGTTGCCCCCTCGGGCTCTACACGGGCTGAGGCATTCGGGTACAATATAAATACATTTGTAACGGTTGTATTCTGGACGTTACGTGCATGAGATGTGGTACATGACATTTAAGGATTTGATTACTTTTTGACTGGGGTGGAACTTGATATGTAACTATTGTATTAAATTTTCATATCCGTTTCTATAACAATAAGTTTCGCAATAAGAAACATTTAAAACAAACACTATTAGAGGAATTGCATTAAAATGTTATTTAATCGATATAAAATAAACATCCCAGGGCTAATTAGGTGCAGCAAACGCATCGATCTACAGCATCACAGCAGAGTTTAACATAATGGTCGCACTACACATCGCTATTCATGTTCACGTATATGTCTTATTTGTCCAAATACGACGATGTGAAGTAGCTCTAGTATCTTTATTCGCCTATTGTCACGGACAAGACCAATGCACAAATACACAAACACCCATAACCAGCTGGATATGTGGACAGTACGTTTAGAGTTCAACACAAATGTAAGCGAATGAAGACAAAAAAAGATGGAATACCGAATAGCGATGTGAAGTGCTCCATAACAAACGTTTATGCTCGTCGTTTGGAATTAGTCGTTTGTATTTAAAATCGTAGAGCTAACAATCTTCTCAACTATGTGTATACACCATCAAGCTTGACTTGATTGTTTTACTGACACAATATGCATTAACAGTTGCGAGATAAGCAACAAATAAATAAATAAATCCCCAGAAAAACACACCAACTGTGTGGCCCCAAAGTCAGCTAGGTTGTGTTATGTATGACCATGCAGTGAACTGAGGGTGAACACAGAATAAACATACATATATAAATATCAACTACCATGACCCGAGAACAAACACTTGTGTTCATCAAACAAATAATGCCACGACCAGGACGCGAACCTGGGAACTCCGGCTTATGAGACAGAGCTACTATCCACTATGTCACTCGGCCTTCATATCTTTTTAAAACATCAGTTCATTCAAATAAACTCGACTGTATAAAACATTAAAAAGTATTTTCAATACATAACCTCGACAAGCCAGTACCCCCGCGCTCCGCTACTCCAAGGGTGTCAAAAAGTTTCAGATAACGGGTGCGGCATTATTGTTGGGTTGCGCATGATGTCAGGTAATTGTTGGGTTTCAAAATTTCAAGGAAGGAAGTTTTTGAAGATATATTATTATTAGTTTATCATGTGGTTTGAAGTTTTAGAGATTTGCTGATGATGCTTGTGTATATTTGTTTACAATTACCTTACGCCATAGGTTTATTTACATAGAATATATTTTTTTAAAGTTGCAAATATTGAACTCTACGTTTCTACTTTATTATGATTTCTTATATTAAGATCTCGTCTAGGGCTGCAAAACAGGGGAACACCCAAAAATTCCGAATTATGTAATTCCAAATTTGAATATCCAGATTTTTAAAATTCCGAATTACACAATCCCTAACAGACTAAATTCCGACTATTCAAAAACACGATTCTTATTTACGAAGCTACTTATACACGAAGCACTTTCATTAGTACGAAGAATTAAAAACCCGCTGTGTTACTAGTCCGAAATATGGTATTCCAAATTTTAATTTTCCGAAAATTCAATGCTAACATTCAGTTTTTGTATCTAAAACGGGTATATATTAAAAATTTTAATCTAAATCTGCTGTGACACAAATTAAAATTAATAAGGCACATTTTGAAATTATACAAATTAGGCGTGATGACGAGCGAAGCGCGGAGGAACAGTTAGTCTTGTAGCGTAGTTTCAATAAAACACAAAATTCTCTCCTGTGTTTATTTTTTCGGTAAAATTTAAAATATACAAAGATGCCTGTAAATACAAACAGAAAAATATAAACAAAATTGAAATAAAAAATAGTCACACAAAATAGAACAGAAATATTAATACAATTAAATTTGATCTGAAAAGAAAAAATAACAATAAAATAAATTTTAATGAGTGAGAATCCTTACCAACAATTTTGGCTACGCACACTCGTGAACGTAAAAAATAGGTTTCTTAAAAAGAACTTTGATTATCGATAATAAAATATCTTAACTATATAATTTTGAATGATAAACTCGGAAAAAATAATAAATAAATAGATTCAAGTTGCTTTGATGAATAATTTTTCGTGACTGACTTGTCAAATCAAAACATTGCCGTTCTCCGACACTACGTAATTCCTAGTTTAAAATTACGTCGGAAACGACAAAAAAATAAAATTTACTGACAAAAAGAGGTCGAAATAGACAACCGTCACAATACCCCGGGGGCCGGGAAAAAAAAAATCTGAAAGATTTTTTTTAGTAAAATTTCAAATTCAAACCAAATCAAAATAAACCGAATATACATATCGAATTTGTTAAAGTTTTTAACCATGTATCCCAATCTTTTTTGTCAAAATTTGATGATTTAACACTATTATTTTTATTTGTACACTCCTCGTAATTTAGTTTTTTGGAATCGACTTATTACAATTAGGACATTTACTAGTAATAAAGTCTTTTTTTCCACAACGAAAACACACTATATTAGTGTTAGTACAGTCTTTTAATAGATGTGTATTAGATCTACAACGTGGGCAAGTGAATTTATAAAAATTCTGATTTTTATTAATTGCAGCTACAGAATTAGGCAATGGATGGACAGCTGCTATGGAATTATATGTACAAGCTTTAAAAGGAAATTCAGGAATATATGGTTGATTATGTGAAAGTAGAGTATTATTATACGATTTGTTATTAGAATTTGATGTAGAAGGAATAGGAAAAGAATGATAATGATCTGGTGGTGATGATGAAGAGTAGTTAGATGTATTATTAGAAACTTGGAGAATGCTTTCTGTAAATTTGCATGATTCCAAGAGGGAATTTACAGTATGTAAATCAGTAGGTGAAAGACGTAATGTGAATTCAGGTTTAAGATTTCTAACAAGAGTATTAATTTTTTCTTTTTCGGACATTGGTTCCAAGAGCTTTGAAAAAAGAGATTCCATTGTAGCAAAGTAGATGATAATTCTCTCATTATGTTTTTGTTTACGAGCATCGATTACTTTTTTTAGTTTATAATCGTAATCGGTAATTGCAAAATCATTCAACAATGCCGATCGGAAAGATGACCAGTCATTAATAGTCGACTTTCTAGCTCTAAACCAATCAAGAGCAGATCCAGATAAAATATCATAAATATGTGAGAATAAAGATTTTTCAGAAATATTTTTTATTTGTGAAAATTCTTCAAGTTTTTGAATAAAATCCTTTGGACAACCTTCACCTTTATAAATAAATCTTTTTAAATCATTGTTAGTTCGATTTTCTGTAATTTTACTGACCTTATCAGTTAATGCTTCGAAAAAAGAAAGGGGTTGTAGATTAATATTTTGTATAGATTCTGCGGAATGATATGTGGAATGTGTTGGTGATTTTTCCAAATTTTTAAAACGTGAGTCTAATTGAGTTAAATCATTCCAACATGAATTTATTAAATCTAACTGCTCTGAAGATAAATCTGATGTAATGTCAATGAGGCCTAATCTTGTTCTTATATGAGTTAAATAAGGTGAAATTTTTTGTTTCCTAATAGGATAAGAGTTTATACAAGCTTCAACAAGTTTTAAATTTTTTTTAATGGCATTAATATCTTCTGAAAATTCTTCAGGGCTATTTTGTAAAATTTCTGTTTCAGAATCTACATTAATATTTAATAATAATGATCGTAGTTCGTCTACAGATTGCGTCGAAGAA
The DNA here is from genome assembly GCA_923062675.1 of Marasmarcha lunaedactyla. Classification (NCBI taxonomy): domain Eukaryota; kingdom Metazoa; phylum Arthropoda; class Insecta; order Lepidoptera; family Pterophoridae; genus Marasmarcha; species Marasmarcha lunaedactyla. Next base: position 1,228,196 of record OV281351.1, on the reverse strand, counting down.
AAATTTATATTTCTGATTTTTAATTCATAAATTATTTCAGGTTTATTTAATTGTGAAAAATTCATTGCAAAATCAAAAAAAAATGTTAAAGTGAAACAAATTTGTTAATAGTCGTTATGCAGAATAGAGCCTTAAAAATATACGTATTTTCAAGTGATGGAAATGAATAGAAAATGTTATTTAAATAGTGAAATTACTGGGTTATAGAATGTTGTGTCTTCAGAAAATTTCTTCAAGGATATTATAACGAAAGAAACTAAAGAAACTTAAATGTCTGAATAATTTAGCAGTATTTTGATATATTATAGTAGATATATTATAGTAGATACATATATAAATATATTATAGTGAATGTTAATGATTGAAAATGGTAACAAATAAAGTTTTATGCCTGACCTCAATAATAATTATAAAAAAATTATTTTTAATGTTGCAATTCTTCTGTTCCTTTTGTTCCTTCTGTTCCTTCTGTTGCAATTTCTCCTCTCATCTCAATAAGCTACGTTTGAATATTCGGGCGCCAGTATGTAGCGTAGTTTCAATAAAACACAAAATTCTCTCCTGTGTTTATTTTTTCGGTAAAATTTAAAATATACAAAGATGCCTGTAAATACAAACAGAAAAATATAAACAAAATTGAAATAAAAAATAGTCACACAAAATAGAACAGAAATATTAATACAATTAAATTTGATCTGAAAAGAAAAAATAACAATAAAATAAATTTTAATGAGTGAGAATCCTTACCAACAATTTTGGCTACGCACACTCGTGAACGTAAAAAATAGGTTTCTTAAAAAGAACTTTGATTATCGATAATAAAATATCTTAACTATATAATTTTGAATGATAAACTCGGAAAAAATAATAAATAAATAGATTCAAGTTGCTTTGATGAATAATTTTTCGTGACTGACTTGTCAAATCAAAACATTGCCGTTCTCCGACACTACGTAATTCCTAGTTTAAAATTACGTCGGAAACGACAAAAAAATAAAATTTACTGACAAAAAGAGGTCGAAATAGACAACCGTCACAGTCTGTATGTGGATAATGCAAGCGCGAGCCGAGCGAGCGCAGCGAGCGTGCCGCGGCAGCGGCCGGTGAAGTGCCAAAAAGGGATTTGCATTTCAGTACATAAACTACATACTCAAGAAATAACTTGGTACAAAATAAACTTTCTCATTTACAGCTGACTGCTAGAATGCTCGAACGTGTAAATTGATATGCTCATTCAGTTTTACAAGGCGTTTGTTATTGCGACTGATATTATTCGGCATTTTGATATTCGGGATTCGTATTTGTGATATTGCGGATTATTAATAAGTCGGATTTTTTATGGTTTGGTATTTTCAAATTCGGCATATTGGTTTTCGTAATTATAATTCGGAATTATATTCGGAATTTTGAAGTTTCGAAAAAGAAAAATTAGAAATTTTGAAACACGAAATTTTTCATTTTCGGAATTTTGAACCATTCGGTGTTATAAAATTCGTAATTTTGAAATTCGTGATTATGAGTATTAGAATTCAGTTTTTCGTATTTATGTAGCGTACCCGCAATACAGTCCTTCTTTACTGACAAAACAGCCCTATCTAAGATCATGTGACTGTGTCCAAACTAAGATAAAAGCATTGACTTTTTACCACCTTACTAAAATCGTCTGCGCATTGCGCCGCAGGTTGACTTACTCTGCACTGCTCCGGCATTGTCTGCACTCCAGCACTCTGCTTCACTGACGCGACACACCCATTGCCACTTCAGCTTGCGTATCCTGCTACCCACCTCTCGTGTTATTTTAGTTCCTTGGCATATGAAATGAACCAACTGAATTGGACTTTATTAAATTATAATTCCTTCGGGCCCTGGGGTCAGAATGCTCAGCCAGTGAAATTTTATTTGTTATTTACACAAAATGTCCAATCAAAATGTGTTATCCTATATGAAATTTATAAGATAAAAGAAAAGATAAAAGCTTTCTTTGCTAACCATCTAATTAATCCAATTTCCATAAACAATAATCTTAAAACACTTTAATACATCAACATATCAACAATACAAAAAGCTATCTAAACCGCAAAAAGCAGTAAAAATGCAGAAATCCCAGCGTGGTTTGTAAACACGGAACTTGTCAACTCTCCGGGCGCTGGCGGCGTTGTAACAATGCGCGGGCGACCGACGATGGCGACGCGAGCTGCGGCTGGAGACTGGAAATGACTACATGTTGATTTATGTTTACATTTATATAAAGAATCTAAATAATATAATGAAAACGGGGTTGTGCAAATTTTGTAAAAAATTTACAGATACAATTAGCTTTTCTGGGTGGTAAGATGATAACATTTTAGAATTATTCAACCTTTATTAAACTAGTCAATATGCACGAATTGTAGGCACTCCACCATATAATTGTAACGCCCATTACTTTGTCTCAAAAATAATATGGTATCAAGAACTACGATTGAATGTTCACAATTCTTTCGAAACTATATTTTCTTTCATATGCATGCTTGATTGCCTATATTTTGGACCATGTGTGTTCTGTGTTGCAAATATAATATTATGTACTGTGTATACACAATGGTAATGGTAAATTCTGCACAACGTTCTTATTAAATAAATAGTTTCATAGTTTATCAATTACTTGATTTAATAAATTAACAGACAAACACTTTTCGTTTTATTTTACTCCAGATTTTGCAAAAACGCTCATCTAGCCACCAATATCCCGACCATTCGTAAAAAACTTTCGCGTTACAATTGCTAGAGTGGTAATAATTTACGCCGGCATTTGCCAATTTCAATTCAAATTACTTGGGGATGGATTCTTTATGTGCCTTTTGTAGCCATCTTTTTAAAAATAAAGCTTACCTAAGGCAATGAATTGTGTCAGATAGAAAAGACAAATTACTGTACCTCTGGGCTAATGAGTTTTCGCCGCTGACTCCGGCTTGCTGGCTCCATTATGTGGTTACATATTCGAGAACTAACAAATTCGCAGTTACTTTAGTTTAGGTTTTGAATACGTACTGTGAAACAGTGTCAACGATTCATTGTTCACTGTAGTGGAAGCAGAGATATTGAATTCCAAAGAAGTCACATCTAATTAATCATATATAATTAAACATGTTCATCTTTGAAGGCTTAAACAGTCAAAGGCTTATAGGAAAAATCCGGTCTCAACCTCTTAAAACTGCTATATATTCTGAGAGTTTCTTTGGTATGGCCCCCAAAATGTTCAATAAATTGCCGAATTGTATTAAAAATATTAATAATGTTTACTGTAAATGAGTTTAAAAAGAAACTAAAAATGCTTCTAGCAGATAAGTCTTATTACACTATTTTAAATGTTACAAGGACAAGTTGGTACCTGTGTAATTAAAATTGTATTAATTTAAGTTGGAAATGTTATTGTAAAATGTGATAGATGGTAACATGTAAATGAAGTTTATTTGGTAATTTGATATTTAAAATTTAGTAGCAACATTGTCTAAAAGTAATGTACGTACCTTCCTCAGTTAGATATGGTTTGAACTGTACCTATTATAATCCAACATTTGTAAAAACCCATATTTGTACAAATAAATTGATTTTGATTTTGTACTGTATTCACGCGTGCACGGCCCACCGGGTGGCACGCGGCTTCCACTCCCACGGACATCAGTAATCGTACGTGTTGATTGATTCATTTATTTTAATTAATAAGAACTATTGCGGACTAATAACCGGTTATTATAAAAATGCTGTATACATTGTAATACGGCTGAAAACATAAGGTTTTACATTTAATTGAAAGCTAGCTTGCTAACTACGCAACTTGATATAGTGTGTGTTACTGGACACGACACTTACGATCAGCGTAACTAGAGTTTGGCCTTAACTAAAATACGTTAATATACGTTTTTGCTTTAGCGTCCATAAGGATTATAATATAAAAAAATAATTATTATTTCGTTTATCCATAAAAATTAATACGTTTATTATTTCGTTTGTGTATATTCACATAGCGAAGAAATTTAGTACTTACCTTTGCGACAAATAAAATAATGTGATTTTATTAAATGATTAAAGCATAATGTACATCCAATGACCATTAGGTGTTCCTTCGTGTCAGTTTAAAATCCAAGATTCATTAACGTGAAGCAAAGAAACGCAATGAGAAAAATTATCACACACCTCTTGTAGGTAAATTAAGGAACCCGAATAAGTCGCAAATATCCTTCCCCGAGGACATCACGGCAACAAGGAAACTTTAGAATGTACTCAGATAGCGAACAGCCCTTCAAAAAGACAATCCAAGTTTTTGGCGGGAAAAGTTTTTTAATATTCTCACCGTTGACGTTATCTTGGGAACAATCACAGAACAAATTCTTTTCGACGTAGTAATGTAATTTTGCATGAACAGGTTAAGTTTTTTTCTTTAAAATTTTCTTTAGATTTTGAGATCGTCCGCAAATAAATAAAATTTAGAATAATTGAAGCATTGGTAAATGTCATTGATGAAAATGTTAAAGAAGTTTGGTCCGAGAATTGAACCCTGAGGAATTCCAGAAAAAGCATGAATAGGGTCCGATTTGTATCCGTTCACCACCACCATAGACCTGCGATCGTTCAAATAGGATTCACACCATTTCAGCAAGTTACCAGTTATACCAATCGAAGATAATTTCTTGATTAATAATTTATGGTTGACTTTATCAAACGCTTTGCTGAAATCGGTGTAAATAACGTCAACCACTTTTCTTTGGTCGCCTGCTCTTGAAAGATCCTCCATCAGAGCAACTAGGTTTGTGGAAGTTGATCTTGTCTTTACAAAGCCATGCTGATGTGGTGACACCATCTGCCGAAAATGCCAAGTAATTATAGGCCGTAACAATGCCTCAAAAACTTTTGCAAATGTAGAAAGAATAGATATGGGTTTATAATTTTCCATACTACCGACGCGACCTGTTTTGTGTAATGGTATTATTAACGCGGTTTTCCAACTTGAAGAAAATATACCTGTGCTTAGGGATTTATTGAAGATGCGTGAAAGTGGATATGCAATAACTCCAGCACATTTGATAACAAAAACTGATGGTGAACCGTCTGCACCTGCCCCTTTGCGTAAATCAAGTCTTTTTAAAGCTTTATAGACCTGATCCCTAGTGAAAGAAATAGAAGCAAGATAAGTATTTCCAACATTTCCGGCATAAGTGGGTAAGTCATTGCTACGTTCTGGAGAATCGTTACAATACACGGATGAAAAATGAGATGCGAAGAAATTACAAATATCAGAGACATTCGAAGCAACCCTTTCTCCAAGAGTCATTTCCGCGGGGAAAGTACTTTTGTTTTTTCGTTTACGTTTTATAAAAGACCATAAAAGTTTGGGATTACTAGTTATGGATTGTTCTAAGGAACTTATATACCTATTATATGAGACTGTCTGTAATTTTTGAACTCTACGTTTTAATAAGTCATATGCTAAGACGTTTCGTGGATTATTATTATGTTTCTTAATCTTCATTCTGTATTTATATTTTTCTTTAATTAATTTTATCATACCCGAAGAATACCACGGAGGAAAGTTATTGCTGGGGGGGGGGGGGGGTGAATTTGGGTATATGTTTATCTATTACTGAATGAAGTATACTATTCAGCTCATATGTCATCAAATCAACGTTTAAACTATCTGGTAATACGTCATCCCAAGATATTTTTTGTAATTCTTCAATAATTTTGTCATAGTTCGCTTTAAAAAAACAATACCTGACTATGTTATTTTGAGTGAGAGTAATGGGGGTCACAGCAGATATGAAGAATTGAAGCGGTGGATGTAACTGGTCAATTAAAGACAAAAGATTCACGTCTAAATCCAAGTCATTTATATCTATATTACTAAGTACTAAATCTAATATTTTTCCTTTATTATTTAAAATAAAATTATATTGTTTTAGTGAATTTAAGGCCATAAAATTTAATAGATCTTCCCCGAATTTACCACCATTACTACAACCTTTTAAATAGTTCGATTGTTCGCATTGGCTCCAAATAATGTTACTAAGATTGAAATCCCCTAGTATTATCGTTTTACCTTGGTTTCTCTCCATGGATCGGTTTGAGTTTTCAATAAAATGCTCCAATATGTGAGATTGCAAAGGTAAGTAAACACAACAAATGTATGTTTTCTCAATCTCATTTTGAGAGTTTACTACATTTATGGAAAGCCAAAGATCCTCGCACTTCGACTCTAAGTTATCCAGTCTCATAGAATTCAATTGGACAGAGACTGCTATGAGAACTCCACCACCGTCTTTATGAGAGTGGAAACCAGTGCTTTCTCGGTCTCTCCTATACACTATATAACGATCATCGAAGAGCTCGGAATCATAGACACTAGAGTTCAACCAAGTTTCGGTGAAAATTACAACGTCATAATTGTTACAGACTACATTATTAAACAAATCCATGGTCTTAGTTCTTAAACCTCTTATATTTTGATAATATATTTAAAGATTATTGAATTTTGAAGAAAGATATTCCAACTCATTTTAAGAAAAGTTAACTAGTGTATCAATTTAGTTTATTAAGTGTCTCCAAGCTACGTATAAAAATGTAGTTCGATTCTTCATTTTTTCTCATAAAAATTTTACCATCCCTAACCCATACGAATTTATAATGTAGTTCTTTTGATTTACGACGAGCAGCAGCGTGAAGTTCCTTATTTTTTAGGGTTAAATTTTCCATAACGTATACTGGTGTCTCTTTCTCGCTACCTAAGCCGAGGTGATTTGTGTTTAGCTTGTCAGTTGGGTGATTTTTGTTAAACGTTGATGTTGCTGCTAGGAAAGTATCTCTAAGCCGTGGGCTTTTAAATTTGAGTAGTATGGAGCGTGGTCGCAGGTTATTAACGTTTAACTTAGCTACGCGAGAACAGAAGTGTATGTCGCTATCGTTAGTGGGGCATTTGATCACTTTTCCTAATTGTATGACCGTGCTAACTAAATTCTCTTGCTTATACTATGGTACGCACTGAATTTCAATATTGGAGGCACGACTTTGTTGATCAAGTTGTCGAAGTTTAAGTGACAAATCTTGTGTAGTATTTTCTTTACGGAGGTCATCAATCACTTTAGTCTGAGCAGAGGCTGTGGTACGTATTTTTTCAAATTCTTCATTAAAAAAAGACATTGTTGACTCGAACGACGACACGCTCTTTCTAATTTCTTGCAACTCAGAGTTAATTTCAGATCTAATGATAAGGCGCAATTCATCTTTTAGTAGGGCGCGGATGTCGGCTGCCGTCAAGCAGGAACAGCCTTTCGTCTCAGATGGCGAAGATATTTTTTTGGCGCGTAAGGTAACATTATCGCAGTGCGAGTCAGAGGTATTCGTGTTCGCTGTTTGTGTAAAAGACGCTGGACGTACTGGAGTGTTACAGTTACTACCAGTTTTCGGCTCTTTGCATCGACAGGCTGGACATAGCCATGTAGACTTAAATTCAGAGGTGAATCCCCTAAAATCATCAGCCGAAAAGTTCATGCAGGTATAATGATATTGCTCTCTACAGCGAAAACAACGTAAAAAACCGATATTCTTTAGAGTATTTGGGCAAGCCGAGCAAATGTTGTTCTTATTAGGCATTTCAAATGTTATTGATAAATTAAATAATAATAATAATAATAATAATTCTATATAAACTGTTTACTACCTATGAAATAAATAAATTCAAAAAATTTAATGTAATAAAAGTGGTTTTTAAGCTTGGTCAATGTTTTTCTATTATTGTTCCTCATTCCAGGCAGTTACAAACCCACGTCATCGTCCCCTCACGTTATCGTCCGAGTGCTCTAACGACAAATCTACACAGAAGCTAAAGTAACAAATACTTTATATTTCAGGAATCAGCGGGATTATTACCACAATTTTACTGTATTATCGAGTTCCCGATGTTACGGCTAAGCTGGAAGCGCCTCGATCACGGAGACCGGTCGACCACCTAGTTAGCGATGTTAGCGATGACTACCTAGTTGGCGATGACCGTTGGTGGCAGTGCGTATCTGTTACTGCCTCCAACCTATTCTAGTTCGTCGTTTGGATACTTGGGTAAAGAGAGACTTGCCGAGCTAACAGATGCAGATAAGAATAATTTTGTATATATAGAATACTTTTTCACGAAGGTTTTTCCGAAATGGTCGTAGAGTCATGTTTTGTTTGCCGTCAATAAGAACAAGTAATTGCCAATGTTGAGAAATAAATATTTGAATTTGAATTCCACCTTTAATTAATTATGATAAATCTAAGTTCCAATCTCTTTTGAAAAAAATAATGAATAATCTTAAAAGCATTGTTGTTGATTTAGTTAAGGTTCAAGGTCTATGTTTATGGGAGTTAGTTCAAGCGAAACGACGTGTGCCTGGTATCACTGTATATTTGCGACTAGTTAAGTAAGAATGAACGACGCTAGGTCAAATTATATGCAGATGTTATAAATAGATACTTATTGGCTACAACATACCGCCCACCAAAGGGACTATCAGTTCTTTTACTTTCAAAATATTCTAATAGTTTAATCTATACCTAATCTATACATAGAATTTCCAATATCTTGTAATTTACTGAACAAAATAACAATCAAAAGTTTTAATTTCAAATGAAACAAAATATACGAAATACGAAAATGTATAGCCTTTCAATAACATTCCAATTACAAAGTAGGTAGGTAGTTATCGGAGCATTCCGATGTTACTATGACACATTTTGCGTAAACAAGTTTCTTTTGTACTAGTACTAGTACTAGTTACTTCGAAAAAGAATCATAATTTGATATCTTAATGATTTTGTTAATTCGATTACTTAGTCAATTTGCTACATAATATTTTGAAAACTTTAGGTTTTTTTTTTAATTAATTTTTCTTTAAGTTAAATTTTTATTATTCTTTTTCAATTTTTTTTTATAAGTGTATCGAGATTTTTGGGCAAACAATTATGAAGTATTATTTAGTGGCAACGGACATAATTTTGTAATAGTTCTTTTTGTCACGGTACAATCACTTCTCACACTGTAGACTCGGCTAAGACCATCTGATCCTGGGTGCTTGGCCATAACGCGTCCCAGGGACCATTTGCCTGGTGGCAAATATTCAGTCTTGATCATGACAATATCACCAATCTTGAACTCATCCTCTCTTTTAAGCCATTTAGGTCGTTGCTGTAATCTAGACAAATACTCATCTTGCCATCGACGCCAAAAGTCTTATAGCAGTTTCTGAGTGTGTTGCCAGCGTAATAATGATGAGATTCTTATATCTTTTGTGTCCGAAGATGGTACTACAAGAACGAGGTACGAGTGAGAGGATCAAGATCATCTGGATCTGTGTCATCTAACGGGCCGTGGCCGTGAGTTCAGGCACGCCCCACTTGACATAGCACAGTTGTAATTTCTTCAAACGTCAAGTTGCTAGTTAATATTCTCTTAAGATGGTATTTGATCGATTTTACGCCAGCTTTCCACAATCCACCAAAATTGGGACTGTACGCGGGATAAAATGCCACTGTGTGCCATCTGTAGCGAGTTGTTGAGCTATATCTTCAGTGAATTGGAGGTAAGCTTGGCGCCAGGCTTCGTGAAGTTCTTTGTTTGCACCTATGAAGTTTCTGCCTTGATCACTCCACATGTGACTACATTTGCCTCTTCTAGATGTAAAGCGCCTGAATGCTCCAATAAACGATTCAGATGTTAGATCTTCAACTAACTCAATGTGTATTGCCTTTGTTGACATGAAAATAGCAACATAGGCCTTATTTGATTTGTTTCCTCTTCCTTTGGACATTAATTTTTGAAATGGGCCTGCAAAATCTACTCCGCTATGTAGAAATGGTCTTGTAGGTGTTACTCTTTCTGCAGGTAAGTCGCCCATGATTTGTGCTTTAGAAGTGGCTCTTTGCTTAGCGCAGGTGAGACATCTGTGTACATGCCTTTTAGCGACGGATTGAGCTCTTATTATCCAGTATTTAGACCGTAAATAGGATAACATCAATTGGACCCCACCATGCAGAGTCGTAGTATGTGCATCAGCTACATTCAATGGAGTTAGCGGATTGTAGTGGCCGAGTATAATTGGATGTTTTCTATTATTAGGTCAGTCTGAGTGCCTGAGGCGACCGCCCACCCTGAGAATTTGTTTTTCATCTAAAAATGGGTTGAGAGATCAATCGGGCTTTTTTATAAACTGCTTATTGTGTTTCAATTTATCTATTTTTTCCTTGTATTCAGCTTCTTGAACTAATTTTATGCAAATCATAAGTGAATCATCTAATGCTTGTGTTGTTAAATAATTTTCAAATTTAGATGAATTTCCTATGAAGTTTAAAAATCCTTTACTATATGCTATTGCTTTGTTAAATTACTAATTTTTTCCAATTTTTCTGTTATAGATTTCTGTTTTTTTTCTGTGATGAGGTAAGTTTTTATTGTTTTCATTTCTAGGTCCGTCGTTTGTTTATCTTGTTTAATAATTTTTATTTCTGTTTCAGATAACCAGCGAGGACCAGCCCACAACAAGTCACATTTTTTCAGGTTTGAGAGCAAAATTCCTCGGGAAGCCAAGTCTGCAGGGTTGTCCTGAGATTAAACGTGACACCAGTGGCTGTTGTTTAGGTTCTCAAGGATTTCAACAACTCTATTTGCAACAAAAGGCTTCCATCTAGTTGGTTCTCCAGAAAGCCAAGCAATCACGATTGTTAAATCAGAACATGCGTACATTTCTGTAGTTGATATTTTCATTGCTTTTCCAACTTGCTTCATGAGTTTGGATAAAAGTAGGGCACCACACAGCTCGAGGCGAGGTAAGGACATTGTTTTCAGTGGGGCCACTCGTGTTCTTGCAGCAATTAATTTAGTTTCAAATTTGTTATCTGCAATTTCAATGCGTACGAAGACTGCAGCTGCGTAAGCTTTCATTGAAGCATCATTGAATCCATGTAATTGAATCTTACATTTATTAACTTCATTTGTTCATAGCCATCTTTCTATTTTTATATCATTTATATTTGTAAAGTCTGTTTTGATTCTGCACCATTCTTTATCCAATGTTTCACCAACCCATTCATCCCAATCAATTTTCTCTAGCCATAATTTCTGCATCAGAAGTTTTGCGTTTACAGTGCTTGGTGCTATTAAACCAAGTGGGTCGAAAAGTTTTTGAATGTCTGATAAGATACTTCATTTCGTGACCATTTTAGCAGTTAATGTTATGCTCAAGTTGTACTGGGAAGTGTCTGTGTGTAGATTTTATATTATGGCTAGTGCTTTAATTGTTCCATCATGATTAAAGTCTACATTTGCATTAGCTGATCTTTTATCTTCGTCTATAGATTTCATGAATTTATTGTTATTTGATGACCATTTTGCTAATTCTAAACCGCCCTTTTGAAGAATATCTGTGACTTCTTTAGCTAGTTGTATCCCTTTCCTTTCAGAGTCTGCACCATCTAGCCAATCATCCATGTAGAAATTTTCTTTTATGGATGTAATTGCAGCTGTATTGTCTTCACCTTCATCTTCAGCTACGGGATGGAGTGTTTTTACAGCCAAGTATGGAGCAGGGGCTGTGCCAAAGGTAACTCTAAGAAGTCTGTATTCTTTTAGTTCCTCATCTTATTGTGATCTCCAAAAAAGTCTCTGGAAATCGACGTAATTAGTGTGCACGATTATTTGTCGGTAAATTATTGTTATATCTGCCACAAAACAAACGCGTTTCTTTCGAAATCGTGTTAAAATATTTCTTAAGTCCTCTTGTAATTGAGGACCAACAAGGAGGTCATCATTTAAGAATACACTGTTTGAGCCTTTGCAGAAAGCATCGAAGACAACGCGTGTTCGAGTAGATTCTTTGTCTTCACGAACAACCACGTGGACAAATTTCTATGTGATTTTGCATTATATAATCATTAATAACCTTTGTACATTCGATTTTTAAATCTGGTTGCCTTCTAAATTTTCGCTCTAATTGCTTGAATCTTTGTTTTGCTATTTCTTTTGTATTTCCTTCGGGTGATTGTGGACTGTCATTTTTAAATGGTACTTTAACAATGTATCTCCCATCTACATTTCTGCGAGTTGTTTGTTCGTATATATCTTCACAACGTTTTTCTTCTCTAGTTAGTTTTCTTTGGTTATCTTCTTCAATTTCCCAAAATTGCTTCAACATGTCTTCGATATTAACTTGATGATGCATGACAACGTACGTGTTTTCTCTCGGTATTTAGTGAATGCCTCCAAAAATTATCCACCCTAGGCTTGTTTTTTGGGCACATGGAGAGCCTGGTAGTCCTTTGATCAAATCTTGTTGAAGTCTCATGGCATACTCTTTAACCCCTAGAAGTACATCTATAGAACCTGGCTGATGATAGTTTGGATCAGCCAAGTTGCCTACAAGGTGTGGCCATGTTTGTTTTGGGATTGACTTAGTGGGTATCTTTGTAGTGAGTAGTTTCAACATCACGTAGGCTTGAATCGAAAGGCTAGTTGTGTGCCATTGTGATCTAATTTGAAGCTGCACTACATGTTTAATCTCTGTTTTTGTAAATCAACTCCAAGTATACTTTTTACAGGTTTTCGATCCAATTTTAGTGTTTGAGCCGCTTTTTCGCCTATAACTGTTGCTTGGGGACCTTGGTCTATTAACGCACGAAGTGAAATGGTGAGTCCATGTTCATAAGTTGCTTCCACCATCGCTGTCGCTAGTAGTGCTATTTCCTGCTCAGTAATGTGGTGAGACGCAATCATTGTGTTCACATGAACTTCTTCCTCCTCTTCTACTACATATTGCGATGCCAGCGGTGTTGAGGTTTTCATAGTAACCGAAGCATCTTGTTTCGTATTATCATGCAGTAGAGAATGATGACGCCTATTACAGATACGACAGGACACTGGTAGTTTGCATTTCGAAGATGAATGTCCTGGTACTAGAGAGTTAAAACATAAGTGTTTGTTCTTTGCATAATCGCTTTTTTCTTTAGGTCCTAAGTTGATGAATGTTTTACAGTGACACAGTATGGTTTTCTTGACACATAACGCATACTTTTTGAGTTGGTGTGGCAACATGATAAGAACGCTCTTTTAATTGTTTAATTTCTCGGCTGTTTCTTGCGGTTACGAGTACTAATGTACGAAATTTTGATCCTAAAAATCTTCAACTCCACGTAGGTAAACTTTCAGAGTCTTCTCTATATGCATACTCTTCCCAGCTTTTGTGTGTCTCTGGGTCCAACTTCTGTACCAGAAGATAAATAATTATCGCATCTCAAGAGCCAGTTATAATTCCTAAGTTTTCGATGTTGTTCAAAGTTACAGTGGTCGTATCGAGTAAACTTTTTAGTTGAATAGCTGACTGAGTAGTCATTTTTTTTTGTGTAAATAAAGTTTTCATGTTGCAATTTAGAATTAATCGTATGTTGCCATTTTTGTTAAAATTTCCCAAGCCGGTGTGTAGTTACTGGAAGTTACTTGCGTATGTTTCAAAAGTGTCGCAGCTTCACCAATTACGCTTGTTTATAAAAAGTATAATTTCTGTACATCACTTAATGAATTGTTCTCGGACTAATGATGTAAATAAATCCTTTAAAGTAGGCCATTGTTCATAGTTGCCTTGAAATACCGGCAATTGAATTTTTGGTAACTGTATGGTATTGTTTTGCGATAGGTAACTAGTACTCATGTTATTTTTATTTTCACTAGAGGATTCATTCATTGCCTTAAGCATGTCTTTTAAGTCCGCTTGGAGTATACTATATAGATTTTCGTAAAGATAATATTCTTCGTTTAAAAAATACGACAAAGTTCCTTTTTGTTCCTTAGGTGTAATTTTAACCAAATCATGATGTGAGTTCCTAAATGTATTCCAGTAATCCTCAATGATTTTTAGTCTGGCTTCTATGTATCCTTTGGTTAATCTTGCCTTAGGACATTTCTTGAGATTAACTTGAGTTTTTCGTAACATTGCCGCCATGTCTTCCAATAACAAAATAATTTGTTCTTGAGACGCCATATTTCACTAACACGTTTTATATTTATAGGTAGTTCCAGTAAAAAAAAAAAATTATCTTGATAAATTGTATTAAAAGTTAACTAAAGTTCACTTGTGCACTTTGTTTTTTTTTTAACAGTCTTTTTTTATATTTAATTTTCTAACACTTTACTGACAAATTCGGTATTCGATTCAAAAACGATATTCGACCATATGGGACCGCTGGGATTACATGGTTTGTAAAATAATTTTATTACTCTAGCATCTCTCTGATACTTAAATCTGACTTAAAAACTCAGAATGCTGTATTTTTGAAAATAAATAATACTGCGAGTAATAATACACTGAGCTGACTGACGTGGGCTGGTTGTGGTACTTTCCTTCAAATACATCTGTTGATTGGAGGGTCCAAAATTAGAAGGTTCAGATTATGAGGGAAAAAGCGCAGTAAATTTTTTTAACTAAGAGATAACTGTGCGGATTCGTGTTGTAACGTGCACAGTGCGCCCAGTATCTATAAATAAAGAAGACCTACCATGTCATAGAGACGTGTTTTAATTGTATGATGAAATATTTGAATACATGAATGTCAGAAGAATCTTTTAAGGAGAAATTAAAACGTATAAAGAAACTTGAATATAAAAGTTGAGCAATCTGGAACTACGGTTTTACCATTCAAATCAAAGCTTCTGTGATTAAGTCACATAAAAGCCAATTTTTAATCTCTTAACAAATTTTCTGTCAAATCTGTTAACAAATATTACTAGGTCCTATGTATGTCTTAGAACCAAAGACGATACTTCACGTAGACGGCACGCGAATAGCATGAAATAAAAAAAGAAAATGTTTATATCTCCTTAGATTGGCATCGAAATATGCAAGTCATGAACATCTTTTGAGCAGGAATTGCGTTTACGTAGTTTGGTCTAAAGAATGTACACCTCAAATTCAAATTCAAATTCAAATATTTATTTCTCAACATTGACAATTACTTGTTCTTATTGACGTCAAATAAAACATGATTCTACCACCAGTTCGAAAAAAAACCTTCGTGAAGAAGAACTGGCAAGAAACTTCACGGGTATATATTTTTTTTTTTTCAAAATAAATTTACAGTCTCTTTATGTCTATACAAAATTATTCTTTTCTGCATCTGTTAGCTCGGCAAGTCTCCCTCCCCCCAAGTATCCAAACGACGAACACCCTCAAACGGCACCCGTTCACGAGTTAACGCGGGATCCAGCCATCGCCCTCCTCAACCATATTAGAGGGAAGTGAACGACCCGTCACCCGACGCTACCATAAGAAGACGTACTTTAGTGACAATGACGCTTTAGATATTCATCGGGACGAAAAACTCATCGCACAAACAGACACATTACACATGCTTTGTTACAAATACTAGTACAATCCTGTTAATGAGGGGATTATACCCAAGGGCTTTTATCATCCAAATAATCGGATAGTTTATAATATGCTCTAGCACACAGCTTCTCCTTTAAAGTTTCTTTGAATTTGTCAGTAGGAAGACCTTGGATATCCTCAGGAACCTTATTATAAAAGCGTATACATTGACCCATGAATGAGTTAGTGACTTTATGAAGCCTGCTATTATGAGCTGCCAGCATATTTCTTCCTCTTGTGTTAACATTGTGCAGATCTTTTTTTCTTTTGAACAAGGTTATGTTCTTTTTAACATACATTAAATTTTCTAAAATATATTGTGAATGGAAGGTAAGAATATTTATTTCCTTAAATTTACTTCTAAGTGACACCCTTGGACCGAGCTGATAGATTGCGCGAACAGCCGTTTTCTGCAGAATAAATATAGCATCGATGTCGGCAGCACTCCCCCACAGCAGAATACCATATGTCATGAGGCTGTGGAAGTAACCAAAATAGACTAATCGAGCAGTTGTTTCATTTGAAATTTGTCTAATTTTTTTAACAGCATATGCGGCAGAGCCAAGCCTTTTCGCTAAACCATCAACATGCGGTCCCCACTGCAGTTTGGCGTCTAAGGTTATGCCCAGAAATACAGTTGAGTTTACAGGAGTCAGTTCCTGGCTCTTAACTACAATGTTTGTGTTTACCTGTTTGACATTTGGCAATGTAAATTTAACACATTTCGTTTTTTTTTTCATTGAGGAGCAAATTATTAGCTGAGAACCACTGCTCTGTGTTAGAGATGCATTTGTTCACCGCTCGATAGTCAATTTCTTGTCTTTTGATTTTAAACAAGAAGGAAGTATCGTCAGCAAACAATATGACCTCGCATTGATTCTTAACGACCGATCGCAGATCATTAATATAAACTAAAAATAGGAAAGGACCAAGAACTGAGCCCTGGGGCACACCCATTGTCACTGCCGATCCTGATGATTTTTCTCCATTTATTGCAACTTTCTGTTTTCTATTAGAAATATATGATTTAATCAAGGCAAGCGCTCGGTTTTTAATGCCGTAATGGTGCAGTTTCATGAGTAGAGTAGTATGATCCACACAGTCGAACGCCTTGGACAAGTCACAAAAGACACCAATAGCATCACACGACTCCTCCCAGGCGCTGGATACGTGTTTTATGAGCTCGACACCGGCATCGGTTGTTGAGCGACCCCGCGTGAAACCAAACTGCTTAAAATTCATTAGACTATTACCGTAAAAATGAGAAAATAATTGATTTAAAATTAATTTTTCAAAAATCTTACTGAGCGTTGGTAGTATAGATATAGGTCTAAAATTATTAGGGTCAGACATACTACCTGCTTTGAATATTGGAATGACCTTACTCAATTTCATTAAATCAGGAAAAACACCATTATCAACACAGTCATTAAATATACTGGCTAAGTACCGGGCTATACCATCAATGACAGATTCAATAATTTTAACAGAAATCCCATCTAAATCGGCAGTATTTTTTACTTTAATGCTTTTAAATGCATTTAAAACTTGTGGAACAGTAACATGTTTAAAAATAAAATCAATATTGCATGAATTTACATTTTCCGTTAGCAGTGACTGTGCAAGAGTGGAACATGAATTATTACTCGAAGTAGTTGACACAGGGATGGCAGTAAAAAAATTTTCAAATGCTTCAGCAACTTCTTTGTCAGTTGACAACACTTTATCATTAATTTTTAAATTATATTTGGTGTGTGGTTCTTTTGCTTTCCCAGTTTCCTGATTAATTAAATTCCATGCAGTTTTTGAAATGTTAGTACTATATTTAATTTTATTATTAATGTAATTAGATTTAGCTACACTGCAAACTCGTTTAAATAATTTTGAATACTTTTTAACATATTCATAAAATGTCTTATTATGATTATAAGTTCTTTCACTGTACAATTCATATAATCTATTTCTACATCTGCATATTCCGATACTTATAATGATGTGTTTTTATGTGTTCAAACAATCCTAAATAACAACTGAAAACTTTGATTTTTGTGTAGCGACCTCCAAAGCCACTACGTGAAAAGAATTAAAAAAAGATGGTATTTAAGAAAATTATTATATTAGGAAAAACGTAGTTAGACATTCCATTCCACATTTTGGAGTCTTAACTAGGAATATGTTCGACAAGTGTTGCTTTCCAACATTGAGCCAATGAAGCCGCAGCCTGCGGCGCACCGTCTAGTGTGAGGGCTCAATTTGTAGCTTGTATCAGGAACTCATCTGAAACCTCATATTTTGATCACTGAGTGAGTGAGTTTACCAATTCACGTGAAAATCGCATTGTTTACCTCGAAATGAATGTAAAATTATTTTTATTTCCACGATTTTTTACATGACATTTCTTAGGGCTTTACAAATACTTATGTTTTAAATCTGGTTCGTGGTAAAAGATATTGTAATTTTATCTTACTTTATGAATAAAGCTTTATTTTTTTATTAACCTACTCATAAAACACATATTCACAATCAAATTCATTAAACTCGAACCAAACAAATCTTAAAATGAAAAAGGATTCTATCTCCTTTGCTGTGAAGCCGCCTGCAGAGTATTCGATTTTTAAACATTCGATGTTAACAACTCAGATAACATTATTTCAGCTAAACTAAGCGTCCTTCAAGTTGTATAAATTACGAAGTTTTTGAAGCAGAAATCTGTAAATTCACGAAGGGACATGAAACTAGGGACATCGGTAAAGTTCGGAGCTCACGAGCGTTGCCGCGCGAGCACGTCGCGTTGCGTCGGATGCTTTTTTTTTTTTTTTTGTTCCCCTCCGCGGGAAGGGCAGGAGGATAAAAATGCCCTGACGCATACTCTGGCGCGATTCCAAAGTTATGTGGGACTCGTCCCGACGCCTACCAGGACCATACCCACTAAAAACCCCCTGTCGGCTCGTGCATTTTTGCCACTCAGCCTTCATCTGAGCGACGGCCAATTGGAGAAAGAGGCCGCGCTAGCGGGGCCCAGAAGGGGTCACCCGCTGGGATTACATAGCACTGAAGGTGCTCAAAGCACTGAAGGTGAATACGTAGCACTAAAGGTGCTCAAAATGAAAATCAATAATTAAAACAAAAATTAAAAAAATTGCAAAATAAAATTGAATTAATTCGCATTTACGTTAGAACCAGGATTTACGTTAGAGTTAGAATTTACGTTAAAATTAGAATTTGCGGCCAGAAGGGCCTCGAGATCGCGTGACAGTCTGGTGGATGAGTACGCTTGCGCATTCCTAGGCCTAGCGACACTGAACTTCGAATCAAACACAGGAGCAGTATATGAGACCGAATCACGAACTAGAGGACTGGGATGGGTTTCGGAGCGTTTGAAGAACGCTTCAATTCAATTCGAACGATCGATTCATTTAAATGAACCTACAATGAATTGAGAAGGGAACTATGCTCCGCCAGAGCTAGCAAACGCTCTGTCGGAGTACGTGAAGCCCTAAGTTTACGGGCTAAGACTGCGATTTCACTAACATCGACATTTTTAATAGCGTCGCAGACGATACGCATATCGTCTGCTACGGAGGATTGAGGAGTGGGTTTGTATGGGCGAGGAGCCGGGATGGGATTCGATGCGGGGCGCTGCCTCCAGTTTTCTGGGGCAGGCCTGGACTGTGTAGGCTTTGCAGCCGGAGGAACCCGGCTACGCAGCGGCGGAAAGTTTTCTTGAGAAAGGCGCGGCGCCTGTTTGGCTGCCGCCCTCTTGGAATTGGAGCGCATACAACGGGGTGCACGAGGGCAGCCCCTGTAATTTGCGGTGTGGCCGGACTGGCCACAAAGCACGCAATCGGGAGGAGAGGGAGTTTCAGGAGTGCGATTGCACTCCTTAGTGAAGTGAGGGACCAGGCACTTGACGCACCTGGGCGGTGCGCGGCAGTTGGCCGCCGCGTGCCCGTACAACTGGCACCGATGGCACTGGCCGGGATGACCGCGGCGATGAGGCGCCTCGATCGAGATCCCAGAGAGGCCGCATATAGTGCTAACCCCTTTGAGGATCTCCCTGGACTTGGGGACGTTGGCGAGAACCACCAAAGCGAGAGGGTGTTGGCTCCCGTACTTGCTGTGCATTTTATGCACCGCGAGTGCCGGGAAGCCTTGGGACTGCAGATCCTCCAGGATAGCCTCGTTCGATAATTCGAACGGGACTCCCCTGAGTACCGCTCTGATCTTACGCTCTTCTGACAGGGCATAAGTATGATAAGCATATTGCTTATCGGTGAGGAGCTTTGTTAAAGCACGAAAGTCGTCTATCGACGAGACTAAGATTTTAATAAATTCACCCGAGTTGGCTGCTCGGATGTAATGGATTTTGTGCTCATTGCACAATGTCGAGACCTCTGTCCATGTACCCTTTTCCCGAAGGAAAACGGGTGGTGGGACCTTGGCCTTGACAGAAGTTGGGGCCGGAGCGGGTGTTGAAGACACCGGGGCAGCTGGCGTTGAAGACGCCGCAGGGGGTGTAGGGACGGGCGCCGAGGGCGCCGGGTCTTGTTTCGAGCGCTTCTTAGAGCGCTTCTTAACAAGGGTGAAAGAGGGAGGCTCATCAGGGCCAGTTGGGGTGGCATCCGAGGATGACTCGGTCGCGGGTGCGCGCTTGCGGCGCGGAGGGGCGTCTTCTTCGCACTCCATGTCACTGGAGGAAGGGGACGCGGGAGGGCCTAAGACCTGAGGGGTCTGGGGGACTGGGGTGGCCTGAGGGGCCGGTGTGAACAGTGCCATGATTAGAGGGAGAAATGATTGCAGTGTGCGAATCATATGAGGGGGGCAGTAAGTGCCTTGGGCGTCGTAATCAGCGATCAGCTTATTCAGAAGCTCCTCAGGGCTTAGGGAAGCCATTGCGGAGGGGTTGGGGAGGGACGACAATATATAAATATATATACTATGAACCTAGCAACGATAACTAACTTCCTAAAAACCACCCTACACGCAGTAGAGCGGTTGAGGACGACGCGGATAACTTACTCGAACACGGAACTTGAAGTCCTGGAACGACGAAACCCCGTCGACGAAGCTCACGTTCCACGAAGTACGGTTAACAAGCCACTGACCGCCGTGAAAACGGCGTTAGAAACTTATTAGAAGTACGGTTAACGAGCCACTGTCCTCCGTGAAAACGGCGTTAGAAACTTAATACGGTATACAACTATGAAATTATATATTACGACAACAACCAGTGAAATTTGGGTGCTCAATTAGCGCGGGGGCTAAAAGAGCGGGAAGGCGTCTGCGATCGACGTGCGCTCGAGAACGCACGAAGACCGAGACTGTCGGATGCTAGCTTGATGCGCGTCTTTAAATAAAACAGCGCGACTTAAAATGGGGCGAGCGCGGTCACGCAATTTGGGGTAAATGCCTTTTTTATTTGTTTGTTACGCAGTTTCTTTAGTAGGGAACCTTTTTGTTTAAAACAGTTTTTTTTAACATCATATTATATTTGATGTATTTATTAGAATAGTAAGAATTACCCAGCCATTCAAAACAAAGCATTGGGATTTGGTCTGGTATCTTAATTTAATGTTTCGTAGATAATATTCTAGTAAAATGTTGATTACATTTTCTTACCTTTACGCGTCGCAATACTTTTTAAATATTTGAAATTCATATTGACAGCATTAGTTGATATTGACATTGTAACGCTATCTGTGTCTTCTTCACGAAGGTTTTTTTCGAACTGGTGGTAGAATCATGTTTTATTTGACGTCAATAAGAACAAGTAATTGTCAATGATGAGAAATTAATATTTCATTTCATTTCATTTCATTATCTCAATTTTAGTTTTTAGTATACACAGGTGCCTGCGCTTCTTTTCTATCAAAAAAATATATTTGTTTAACATTTTTGTATTATTTGAGCGCATCGATTATAATCTCGTATTCAAGTACAAACTGCCAAAGATTTCATAGTTGTATTGACGCTACGTTAACAATAGTTAGTTAATTGAAAAATGGAAATCAACCGCAAAAAATTGGTGCGGCAGGCTATTTCTGCCAGCACTCTATATTAGCCGTATTGTATTTATATACATGAAAAATTTTCTATATTATAAAGTCACACAGGTTTTACGTACACATACAACATTCTCCACTGGGCGGCTTCACTACACAAAGGCCGCGACCCCCGCCTGACACTGGTTGTTCCACAAAGACTCCCGACCCTCGAGTTCTACTCATTTTATGATGAAAAATGACCCCCAAAGGAAAAAACATTTGTTCATTAAATGCTTGAGTGGTCGGTTACGTTTTCTGGCAATGTTTGGAGAAAGTTAGAAGTTGGAGGGGGGTCGTGTTGTGTGTGTCAAGGAGAGTTTATTGTAAGTTGTGATCATTGTGTTGGGGTTCTTTTTATTTATTTTTGAATAAAATATTTAAGTAGGTATAATTTATTTTTTACATGTATATAATTGTAACTTACAATGATAGCTAATCTACAAGAATGTTTATACAGGGTGTAACAAAAAGGAAGCATAATACTTGAGGGTCAGCAAATATACCTACCATTGTAACAATACACTGTAAAAGAATTGGAGTTATTGGGGCTGGTTTTCACACATTTACATTTTTTTTACTTCAATATCTTTGACAAACATAGGTGGTTTTCATTCCTTCCTACGCATGAGGCGCGCGAGGTGCAAATAAATAAACAAGTACGAATTTTTTTATTTATTTGAAATCATTAAAGTAACTAAAATCATGTCCAGTTGCATTGCACTAAGTGCTACTCGATAGGTAGGTAAATGACGACGGCTGCGCTCGCCTCATACATAGGTAGATATGAAAACAACTTAGGGCTGTCAAAAATGTTGAGTAAAAAAATTGAAATAAAAATTATGGAAGTCTTAACCAGCCCCTATAACTCTAATTCTTTTACAGTATATTCTAACAATGCCTTAAGTATTATGCTTCCTTTGTGTCACACCCTATATATGAACACTGTACGATGTGGATTAACTGTATTCGCGTAGGTCCCGTGGCAATTTCTGTACAAAATATAGCAAAACGAATAATGCAATCCAAATAAACAAATTAGAAATAATATAAACTCTAAAGTAGCACTATAGTGTATCATCAAAATTTCTCCTTTATTAGATACTCCAGTATAGGAGTATAGATGTTCGTATGTTTGCGATGTGATCAGCTTAGCATGGGTGCATGTAGCGCATGCATTGTTTAAGCATATTTATTAAAAAGGTCTATTCAAAATAAAACAATATTTTTTTCCGTTTTCTTTTATCTCAAAACGTTTGCTAAGCAAATGCAATATTGTTTCATCCGTAGCAATCCGAGGCAAGTGACCTCTATTATATGTTTGCCAACTTGGTGCATACACCAGTAGCTCACGTGATTGTAAATCACTGCACTGAGTAATTGACGAGAAGATCAATGAAACTTTATTAGATTCCGCATAGTTATACACTAACTACATAAAGTGACTAGCTTCATCCATCCGTTGCACAATGACTCATCTGAGCCCGCCGCAGTAGCGCAAAGATCAATATTTGCACCGGATTTAATTATTTCAAAGAACAAATCAAATTCTGTATTTTTTATGTTAACAGTCTCCCAGCGACGTGGCCGGCGCACGGCGACGCCACACACGTCGGTGCAGCTGGTTCTCAATGTAGAACATTTTGTCCGTTAGTGCTAATATTAAACTTAGATATAAAATTTCTGCTTCATTAAGAAAAGTATTAAACAATATTTACTTAATTTGTACGTACGAAGTCATGTATATATAAAAATTGTATTTATAAAAAATAAATACAAAAAACTATTATGTACTGTTTTGCTGTGAGTTCCTTCTAGTAATAACTTTATATTAATCATCTAGGTAGGTAAGCCACCGAAACAAGTAAAAAATGACTGAGATAAAATTGTAATGCAATCCTATTTCAATCCCGTTAAGAAACAGATTGCCTCAGCAGCCCATTGCGGGATGTCAGCTTCAGCTAGCTCAGAATGTGGTTCCAGGGGTTGGAGATCTGCAAGCTTGCCTGCTGCTCGGTGGCAGTCTTTGCATACTTTACCTTCTACATACCGTCTTAGATACTTCTCCACGATTTCCCAAAAAGCATAATATCAGAAATGCAAGACGAAGTGGCATTTAATCGAAGTGATTCAATCATGCGTAGGTAAGTAAATGTAATTATATGAGTCAGCGGAAGTTGTGTCTTTTATGGGTTCCCCGTGATTCAATATGACGGCCGCGTGGACTTTTAGACAACTTCGTTATTTTTTGTGGGCCAAATTATTCTAGGTTGATTCCTACGGGAGATCGACACTTTTTAAAACATATTCTGCCTCGCACGTTATAAGAATGACTATGTCACATGAAGAGGCTGTAACATGTTTTAATTTTCATAACTTTCCAGCAAGGGTGATTGGAGATGAATGCTTAGCGAGTTTCAGAGGAATAATTAAATTTTAAAAGCAACTTTATTAGCTAAGAGCTCAATATTAAAAGAAATACCCTAAATGTTACTACCTCCGCACACCCCGTTAACATAATTACGTTCCGTCTGACTCAGCAAAGACCGGCGTATCAAAGTTTTCCATACGATTACCCGACCGGCTATTCCGGGCCAAGATACCCGAGGGGCTATAAATAAGGTACAATTAACCGTACATAATGAAATATTCTTTGGTTAATAAAACTTGGCCAAAAACCGGCAGCTTGCGCGGCGCACTGCGCGGACCAATGGCGGAGTTCTGAAGTCTGAGAGTTTCTTCGGGAGTAAGTTTCATAAAATGTAGAACTAGTAATATTAAAGTAACACCTACAATCAGACGGTCAGTTCATCTTATTGCTAAGTGTGTCATCCTTAAAAAGAGAAACCTAGAATGAGATACTGAATATGTTTTATGGTATTTGTTAATTACGTTCCTATCACACTGTCTTGTAAACTTGAGGTAGGATGGCAACATATACAAAATGCAATTACTCTTACATTTATTTATTATTTTTTTTATAAAAGAAACGGTAACTTGAGTAGAAAATTCTTCCGTCTAGCCAGAACAGCAGTGAAAACGATTAGAACGGAATTCTGTTTGTTGTAACAAACAATGAAACGAATCATTCAAACTAGTATTTCATACTTTGTAATGAAATTTCCCGCTCCTTACGCATTTCCTTACGCAGATCTTCCGTTTGAACCTTTATCATACTGTGCCCGTCTGATAATTTGATAACTTGTACATTACGTGTTCTCAGTGTAAAAAACCTGTGGATTATCAAGAAAAGCTATCTCACGAACTAATATTCTTAATAAACACTGTGAACTTTGTGAAAATAGCTGCAAAATCACTCAGTTTAAATCTGAAGATAAGAAGTCTATAATTGAGTTTAGAGGGAACTCGTAAATCGTAACACTTTCATAACTCTGTAGACTTATGTTGTGACAGTGACAACTGACAGTGAAAAAGACAGCGACAGTTAGTATGATTGACAACCTACACTTTCCTCTGCGTTCATAAACTGACCTCATGGACCCTGATAACGTATAATTTCACTTTGATTTACTTTAGTCCGGATCTGAACTTACTTAGTTAATTACCAATATAAAAAAAATAATAACAAATAATATATGTAAAACGTGAATACTTGTTATCTTACGTAATATTCAACACATTACAATTCACACAGTAACATTCAGTTAACAACGACGATTATATTTACCCAAGACGCCTATAAACCGTACGCCTCCTCCATCTCCATCCAACATCCCTACACAGGCGAACGCACAGCTAAATGTTCCAGCTATTCAGCATTACGAATTTGAACCGAACCTTACCTAATTAAAAAATATGAAGGAACGTAAAAAGCATAAGCATGATGGTGAAGAGGAGGATCTTTCCGCAACTTTGCGCAGTATGTTTGAGGGCTTTTCACTTCAACAAGAAATACGCTTTAAGGAGCTTCAGGAACAGATAGAAAAACAACATGCCGTTCTTATTGAACGTGCTGAATTCATGTCAACTAAATACGACGAGTTTCTGGCAAGGATAACACATTTAGAGAAAGATAAAAAGGAAGACAGGAAATATATAAGGATGTTGGAGGAGAAGGTAGAATTACTGGAACGAAAATCTCGTGCAACGGGAATAGAGGTACACAAAGTTCCTCGGTTCCTGAATTAAAACAAGAACTGGCCAATATCATCAAGAGTTTGGGTAAAACGCTTAACGTCAGTATCCAAGATCCCGATATCAAAGACATCTATAGAATTAATTCTAAGGACTCCAACAAGCCTATTATTGTCGAGCTTAACTCAGTCCTTTTAAAGGAATCTTTCCTCAAATCTGTATAACAATTCAACAAAACTAAAGAAAACGGAAAAAAACCGAACACCTCCCATCTGAACTTCAAACAGCAGCCCAAAAAACCATTATTCGTGGCTGAAACTTTAACTCAAAAGGCGCATAGACTTTTTTATCTCGCCAGAAATTACCAAAAGAACTACAATTATAATTATTGCTGGACCTCTAGGGGAGTGGTTTATCTAAGGAAGGAAGAAAATCAGCCCATGACACGTGCAGATTCGGAAGCTGTACTTGAAAACCTGAGAAGAAAAGAATGACTAGTTAGGAAAAATTTCAACTTTTTTATATTTTACGTCGTATTTGTCTCTGCGGTATGCTCGCTTTTCTTATTGTCTTATATAACCTTGTATTTACTCTTCTATCTAAATATTATTGTAATTTGCGTCACTCACACCTAATAACACATCCCAATACACACTATATTCATACACACACAACATACATTCCAAACTCAGACAAACATAACTCCAGTAACTTTTCAACCCGCACATATCCACGGCATGGGAGATGTATTCTAATGTCTAATAGTCTAATTATTTTGAGAAAAACTGTTTTTAGAATAAAACCGCTGCGTCTACAAGTTCTGTATCATCTATATAAATACTATTTCTACATTCGATAACTTAAAGCAATTATACGACGAACTCGACGAAAATCCCCAACTCAGATCGCAGGTGTTAAGTGCACTGAACCCACACGTGTGACATTCATACCACAACCCAAATTATAATTACTGACTAAGTCTTAATAAGCATTTATCTTATATAAAAATCCTAGGTTTAGATTATTAGTTTTTAATATTAATACTATTGTTAAACTGGACAGTTGTAATCCTGAAATAAATCTTTTTTTAATTAATCAAGTTGTCCGTCATTTAACTGGCGCAGCCGGTAGGATCTCTTCCGTTGAGTCGCTGCGTGTCGCGATATTTCAGCAAACACTCATCGTCCGTATCTACGGTTAAGAGGAGACACACCGAACAAATAAATTTGTTAATAAGGACAACAAGGATCACAAAGGACAAAGGTTTATATAACGGCAAGTACCAAACAAAGTATAATATTCATAAAGGACATGGGACGATCGGCGGGTTTGTGAGTAAAACTTTTCACTTCCTTTCACGGTTTCCTTTATAAGCCTTTATTTTATTTTAAGTATACGTGTTCAAACAACTATTATTGGTGGATATTTTTCTCTTCACATATTTTTAAGAAAAAATTTTTTTCCCTTTTTTAGCTACTTTTATTTGAATAATTTTATTTTGTGTGTGCGTTTTTATTGTTTTGTGCTTTTGACATCCTATTTTGACTATTTCTCGTGTGTCGCTTGATATTTGATCTTGATTTAACTATGGACGGCGTCACAATTGCAGAACACTGCAAACAAGAAGTATACAACTATCACCTACAAGGAACAACAATTATAACTCCTGACGAGAACTGCCAAACTCAAGTTGGAGACCTAAAACTAAATCCCAAGTCTCGTGCCTCGGACGGCAAACTCCAGATACCAACAATACATCTGCCTAAGGTGTACCAGGAGATCCATCAGGAGAGCAAACAAATCGACCTACGAAACGTGGACTTCAGTGACGTGAAAGAAGTCATGAACAGCGTAAGATACAGTGAAAGTGAAGTAGAAAGCTATATTGTGACAAATAAAATTAGTATATGGACTTTAAGTTTATACATTTGTGTAATTTTTATCATTTTGTTATTTTTATTGTATAAATTTAGAAATTTAGTTTTTCTCAAAAAAAAATTCTCAGAAGATTTCTGTGTCATCTTCAGATAAATGTTCTCTTGCGGAGGGATGTGTTAAGTGCACTGAACCCACACGTGTGACATTCATACCACAACCCAAATTATAATTACTGACTAAGTCTTAATAAGCATTTATCTTATATAAAAACCCTAGGTTTAGATTATTAGTTTTTAATATTATTACTATTGTTAAACTGGACAGTTGTAATCCTGAAATAAATCTTTTTTCATTAATCAAGTTGTCCATCATTTAACTCAGGCGTGTGAAGTTGAAAGTGTTCACCAAATCGCTAGTTCGTATCAGCCAACACTGTCTATCCGTGATCACACAGAATGTTAGAAGTATAAATAGGAACATAGTTGGCTTCGAAACACGCCTCCCTAGGCTTAATGTAAATTTTGACGTAATAGTGCTCACTGAATGTTGGCTCTCTTGTATTCATTCCGTTCCTTTTTTAGTCATTTATAACAGCTTCTCTACAAAAAACTTTATAAATCAAATTGATGGTGTTGTTGTTTACGTAAGAAATAAACTCAATTACCATATTGAAGAGCCTCTACTTGTTATAAGGGTGGACAACAATACTGCCATTATTATATACCGATCCCCCTCGTTCGCAAATGTTAATGCTTTTCTTCAATCACTTGAGGACGTAATGCGCAACTGCTCTAGCTTTAGAAATGTTATCGTGGTTGGTGACATCAATATAGCCATTAATTTTGAAAAATGTGACAAAGACTAACAGAGATACTTACACCTTGCTGCTCTTTATAGCTTCTTGCCGGCACATACACTAATAACCAGGGATTCAAGTGGTACTTGCCTTGATCATATCCTTCTTAAATCCAATCTCGATGCACTTAGTCTTGTACCCACATCCTCTGTCACTGACCACAAACCGGCTCTTCTTTTTCTACAACAACGTGTGGCACAAGGAAGGCCTTGTTCCAGTTACAGCAAGCTAAATGCGGATTCTTTCAGAGATGACCTACTAAGCATTGAACTTACACCTATCTATGAGTCGACAGATCCGGAGTATGGTATGACATACTTGGTTCAGGCTATCTCCTCTGCTATAGCAAAAAACACGGTGACTCTTATTTCCCCTCGCCGTAAATGTATACCTAAACCATGAATCACTCCTGGTCTGCTAAAATGCGTGAAACACAGAGACAAGTTACATCAGAAAACTAGAAAAAAGCCAGAGAATGAAATAATTAGAATATGTTATAGCCGGTACAGAAATTACTGCAATTTACTGCTGAAAAAACTAAAAGAGCTTATGAGAGGGAATTACTGGCTAGCGCAGGAAAAAATACCGAAAAGTTAAAGAATGCGATAAAAACTGTCGCTGGCACTTCTAGGGTCAATGTTTATACAAAAAAATTTCTATCATAAATGACTACTTTGTAAAGGTTGGAAGAGCCATGGCTGAGCAACTGCACACTTCAGTTTATTCTCCTGTTCCCACTAACTTTACAAATTCAAATGTACCAAATTCTATGATCCTTTTGGAAACTGATGAAGCAGAAGTAGAACAAATGATACTGGTCCAGAAAAATAATTCTTCTAATGGTTGGGATAACATTTCTAATGTAAGCCTCAAAGAACATAGAGACTTTCTGGTACCACCTATAACTTATATCTTCAATAATTGCTTAAGGTTGGGTATTTTTCCTAAGGTTTTGAAAAAGGCAGTTGTTGTTCCGATCTTTAAGGTGGGGGACAGGGATCGTATCATTAACTACCAGCCAATTTCAATTCTGCCTTCAATTTCCAAAATCTTGGAAAAAATTATTAATAAACGTCTCACAAACTATTTAGAAGAATCGGGTTTACTATCTTTAAACTAATTTGGTTTTCGTCGGGGACGATCTACTGCAGCTGCAGTTAATACATTGGTAGATTTTGTTACTGAAAACCTCGATTCAAGGAAGAAATGCCTTGGGATTTTCGTCGACCTCGCCAAAGCTTTTGATACGGTCTCAGTCCCTATCTTAATTGAAAAACTCTACAGGATTGGTATAAGGGGTGTCCAGTTGAAGCTATTCATCGACTACCTCTCCAACAGAACTCAGTGTGTTCGTATAGATACACATCTAAGTTCTGAGCTGCCTGTGACCCATGGCATACCGCAGGGTGGCATTTTGGGGCCCACGCTCTTCTTGGTCTACCTGAATGAACTTTGTTTTACAGTCAAGAAAACACTAAACTTATTTCTTACGCAGACGACACTGTGCTCCTTTTCTCGGGAGATACCTGGGAAAAGACTTTTGAAATTGCCCAGAAAACCTTCAACCAAGTCTGTGATTGGCTATTTAATAATGACCTGACCTTAAATGAAGATAAAACTAAGTATATACTGTTTGCGCTCAGAAAAAGTAGCTTACCATCCCACAACCATCAAATTCGGGTACATCGATGCAACCAGCAATTATTTTCTACTTGTCAGTGCAAGCTACTCTAAAATGTGTCCCACAATAAATACCTTGGAGTAACTTTAGATTATAAACTTAGCTTCAAGAACCATATTGACAGTCTGAGTTTAAGACTTCGTAGGGTTATCGTTATTTTTAAAACCCTTCGCCATATCCTTACCTTCCAAACTTTAAAACTTACTTACCTGGCCTTACCTTTACTATATGGTTCACCATAATATCGTACTGCATTTTGGCTTGAGGTGGAGCTACGAAGACCAATCTGCTTTCTCTTGAGATATCGCAAAGAGCCGTCCTTAAGGTTAGCAGTTTTCACCCGTTTTTGTATCCGACAACACTTTTATACAATAAATGGAAAGTGCTTAGAATGCGGAAATTATTTGTTTTGAGTATTGTACTGAAACAGCATCACAATTCTCCGTTTAATCCTAACATCTTAGAACGTAGGAAATATCAAATTAGAATGTGCACAAAGGCATGTAGAACTTCTTTTTCACAGCGATTTTTTAAATTTCTTGGTCCTTTCCTATATAATAAAATAAATTATATTACTCCTGTCCATCCCGTATCGAGGTTTGAATGTAAGAAAATCGTTACAAACTGGTTACTAAACTTAAACTATGATGAGACTGAAAATCTCATTTCAATTGCTAAGTAACAAGACTACGTTTTCCATAATTGACGTAACGTGCGACTAAAATTCCTATGCAACATCTCCACTGCACTTGCTTATATACTAGTAGTCCAAATCAAATCCCTTACTAAGTTTAAATTACACACACTGACAGTTAACTGGCACATACACACACAAAAACTCACTCGTACACAAACACACACTATACTTACAGTGGAGTTTATATAAAATTTAAGTTGTGTTCATTATTATTAAGTTAAGTTTATATAAAATGGTACATAGGCTAATTGTTAAATTAATTTCATAGGAAGAGCACTATATGCTGAAATACAAGTCCTAGGACTTAGTTCAGCTGCAACAGCTTCTGTTTGCATGGTAATATTGTGTAGCCTAAATAATTTTACAAAAATTGTACAATCTATTTACAATAAAGATTATTATTATTATTATTTCACGCTTCCACCTGGGTGCCCTCTAGCGGAGCTCAGAAGTAGCCAAAGCTTCTCATATGACCGTGAACAAGTTCGCATGCGGCTAAACTAAAATAAAAGTTGATGAACCTTATTTTAAACATGCTTTTGCGCAAATAAGTGTTCAGTGTACGTATGGTGTACGTATCGAGTGCATCGTGAAAATATATCTGCTGAAAACCGAATGGATTAAGTGAAATACATTAACGTCGCACGCGCCGAAAAGTATCTATCCCGCCGTGTATCCTATCCCTTTCCCCACAATGTCCAGCTTCGGGCTACTACCGTTTGTGTCTGCTTGAAACTTCTACGTTTAGGTAGATGCTGCTCAATATCCCTAGATCCTAGACCTTCAACTTCTGTATGTAACGAACTACGATGCGCACACGCCTAAACTTTAGAACAATCACTACATGGAATGGATATATATAAAATAGATAATCATTTTATTTGCACCAGGCATACATTAGAAAATAAACTACAAAAATAGAAAAAGAAACAAAAATAAGTAACTTACAAATAAACAAAACAACAATACTGACACATTCTTAACGTATTAAAATTAAATACTACTTAATAATATTTCAACAAAAAAAACAAACCCACAAATTGACTACAAAACAATCATAAAAATAAATAAACATAACAGTGTCTAACAGTATCTTACGTTTTAAGTTAAATTCATATTAAAAAAATCAATAAAAAATGTGAAGGATGTCAGCTTGGCGTTTGTGGTGATAAAAATAATTATTGGAGTCATTGGGATTATTATAGTTATTTCACAATCCAATGGTGACGTCATTCCCCCAAAACCTCCGGATCCTGGCGTTCCGCGCGGTTCGTCACCTCTGGACATTAGGGACGTCTCACAGCATTTGTTCAGCCATTCTTCCCTCTCTCAGTCCAGGAAGCGGCCGAACGCCCTTTCGAGTGATCTTTCAGATGTTACTCCATTCCCCAAGAAAGCAGTTTTAGATACTCCCAGTTTGTCTCAATCTGTGTACTTCCACCCCAGTCTTACTGAAAGTAAGATTTATTCTGTCAACGATTCAGGGCCGTTTATTGTACATGTCTCCAAGGCTGAGGCTAACCCTTCTGCCGGAACTACTCTGAACCCCCTAACTTTCGGCAAATTTTTATTTAACAACAAAATTAATGGCATTAAATTAGACGGAGTAAAGAGTGTTGGTAGAAACCGGGTCTCGGTTGAGTTCACCTCCGCCGGGGAAGCTAATGATTTTATTAAGAATCAAAGTGTTGCGTCGAACAATCTCATCGCCATTATTCCAACGTACAATGTCACCCGTATGGGTCTTGTGCGTGGCGTGCCCTCCTCATGGTCCATGGAAGTCACTTCCGCCCTGTCTCATAAAAAGTTGTGCTAATCTGGACATCTCCCGTACTCCAGTTTTTAAAAGCGCCCGTCCTTTTCTTTTTACTTTCTCTCATAATTCGCTGATTTTTACCCCGACTATAGACACAAGTTTTGGCATTGCCAAGAACGATCCAAACTTCAATTCCGCATTCTTGTGTGCTGTAGACAGAATATAGGGACTGGCTTCAGGTCTATACGGACGCCTCTAAACTCTCCCCTACGGGAGACGTAGGGTCAGCCGTGTGGACTCCACGATTCTCGGTTCTGTTGTCCTTCAAGTCTCCTCCTCAATCTACGGTCTTCACAGGTGAGGCTATTGCGCTTTTAGAAGCAGTTAAGTATATAGCTGAAAACAACTTAAATATTTCCATTGTATTTACAGACTGTCTAAGCTGTCTTCAAGCTTTGGAAGGCAACCCGTTTAAATTAGGCTCAAAATTCCCTATAATAAACAAAATTAGACATGTCCTATTCTGTTGCAGTTCCCGGGCTATAAATATTGTGTTAGCCTGGATTCCTAGCCACTCTGGTATCACAGGTAACGTTACAGCTGATGGTTTTGCGAAAGATTCCATCCAAATCGGTTCCGCAGATTACTACATGTGCTTCGCTCAGGATTTGTGTCTCCTAGCTAAATTCCACCTACAGGCCGTGTGGACTTCCGAATGGGAGGCGTCGGGGAAAGTTAAAGGTAAACACTCCATCCAATCCTTCATTCCCCATAGACCTTGGTTTTTTAAATTTAGAAAGGTAGATAAAAGGACAACATCAGTTATCTCTAGACTTCGCTTAGGCCACTGCTTTTCCCCAAGTTTCCTTAACAGGATTGGAATTCGCTCTTCCCCGTTCTGTGACTGTGGTCAGGATTTAGGAACAGTGGACCATATATTTTGTAATTGCTCGCTCGTTCCTTCCCCCTAAGATTCAGCGCCCAACTAATATCAAGACTCTCCTCTCTACTTACAGCCCCAAGATTTTAATTATATCATGTAAATTCATTCATCGATTTAATATTAGCCTTTGATTGTACATTGTTAGTAAGTATTTTGTTTAATATATATTATTATTATTATTTAATTTTTTTTTCTTTTCCTTTTGGTAACTAAGTTTAGTTTAGTTTAAGCATGTAGTATACCATATAAATAATTAATCATTCTTATTAGTTTAAGTTACTGTACGTGTGTTTATTTTGTTGTAGCCTATAATATATCCCAATGCAAAACGAAATTTATTTTTGGGCAATTTTTATTTTATTTTTTGTACTTTGTCCCACCCATATGCGATACTGGCAGAAATAGCCCACCACACCAATAGCGGCTGATTGCCATTTTTGAATTAACTTACTAACTAACTAAAAAATGTAATAAAACAAGTATACAGTACAGTCGCTCTTGTCTCTGACTCTCGGTATGCATGTAGGCGCTAATATCGGAGAGTTGTGGACACATTTCGCTGTCATTAAAATAATAAGGTAAACTGGCCCTGGCCTCAAAGCTCCTAGCAGTAGAACTACCAATAAGTTAATATTTTGTCGAGTGCCATCCACGGGGTACAAACCGGAATAAAATGCACTTAGTTGATTGCTAGTTGAAAGCAGGGGATCGTATAAAAGGCGAATGATTTCATAAAAGCCTGCTTAAGATGCGAGGGTGCATCTTCAATGGAACTCGAGAAGGAAACGTGATCAGGAAAGATTGGATGTGGTAGTTGGCGAAGTGTTTGATCTAACCCTCGGTAGATAGTCTGGAAACAACATAAAAACTTATGTCAATTGTAGAAAAATAAATTTACTGAAATCTTTTTTAATTTTCTTAAATTTCTTAAATTTCTGAAAACTTAATTTAAATCAAATTCGCGTGGAACTTAAATTGCGTGTTAAAAAGGATGCATGATTTAGATGCAAATAAAATATTACCAAAGATTAAGATTACTATGATACGAAAGTATCACATAATAGCCTTACTCTTAAGCAATTCCCTGTTTCAAAGAAATTCATCATACCGTATCCCCTACTGTTTATAGTACATACCATCTTAGTAAAGCTAGGCGATCCGTAGTCACGCATGTTTACGTACTGAGACGTGTAAACCTTCCAAACACAGGTAGGAGCCGAAAGTATAAATATTGAAAAAGTACATGAAGTAAATGA
Source organism: Marasmarcha lunaedactyla (assembly GCA_923062675.1). Classification (NCBI taxonomy): domain Eukaryota; kingdom Metazoa; phylum Arthropoda; class Insecta; order Lepidoptera; family Pterophoridae; genus Marasmarcha; species Marasmarcha lunaedactyla. The sequence continues at coordinate 1,193,577 of OV281351.1, read as the reverse complement.
AATGTCTGTACATGCTTTTGAGTTTTTTGCTTGCAATTTAATTTTTGATACCAGATGAGATGGGGCAAGTTTTCAGTAGGTAAATGCACGTTTTCATGCATCTAGTATGAAAATATAAATAGTTTAATCAAAACTAGAGGTCTTTTCGTAGTTTATATTTTATATAGTACTCGTATCTTATGGATTACAGCACAGACAGTTATGACGACAGTCTCTTCTCACAATTATGCAATTTTTCAAGTGCAGATGGGTCATTTTAGATAGATAGATAGATAAATCATTTATTTGCATCACAATATCACACATACAAAAAAGAAAGAAAAAAAAAAGATACAAAAGAAAAATTAAACTAAAAGCACATTAAACATTATTAAACTGTTATAAAATACCAAAGAACTACATATATGATTATGTGCTACGGCGATGCAAACGGCAAAAGCTCAACGGTATAATGCTCAATGAGCAATTCGCTGGTTTTCAGCTTCTACCTTGAGAGGAGAGAGAAATACAAAAAGAATCATTCCCAGTTTTATATATATAAAAAAAGCGAAATAAAAACGAAAAGAACATGAACATCAAAAAACATTTCTTCACATATAAACGTACACAAGAAAATAACTTTAATAAGGCTGTCATAAAAAATAAAAAATAATAATAATAATAATAAAAACGATTGCGTTACAATGTCAGGATAATAAATAATGATAATATAATATGATAAGTAATAAAATAAAATAATAAAATAAAATAAAGTACCTATATATATATATATATATATATATATATATATATATATATATAAGTACTTTATATATATATAAAATTATGTATACTATACTATGCGACCAGGCCCAAGTTCACAGGACCTGCTAATACGTAGAGTCACCGCCACCTAAGCTACCATAAGTGCGTAAACCTAGTTTTTGAAATTCCAACAAGGCAATTTTTATTCGATTTTTAGTAGTTGATTTTGACTGCAGATTTCTCGTTGGAGGTGGAATATTATTCCAGCACTTAGTCGCCTGATAGCGGAAACTACCGGTGAAAGCCACGGTCTTATGTTTATATGCTGCAAGTAGGGGACGTGTTGACCTACTGAATCCTTGACCATACTGCAAATGAAACGTCCTAAACTGCAATTTTTTAAATAAATACTCAGGCTTTTTATGTTTTAGTAAATCAAACATAAGGACTGCCAAGTGTAGTCGTCTGCGTGAATTCATATTTAGCATTGAGGCGTTATTAAAAAAGGGTGACACGTGAGTACGAGGAGGGATATTAAAACAAAAGCGACCGCAAGCATTCTGTACTCGTTGTATCATCCTTTGGGAACTAGAGAGCAGACGAGGACCATACACTAGATCGCCATAATTTAGAACGGACAAGATCAATGACTCACATAAGATGATGCGCGTTTGTTTGGAGAGATAGTTTCTGATCTTCTAGAGTATTTTTAGCCTATAAAAACAGTTTCTGACTAAACCCAACACATGTTTTTCAAAGCGCAGTTTATCATCGAAAAGTATTCCTAGGTTTCTGGCTTCCCTAACACATTCAATATTTGAACCTAAAATTTGTAGACTAGGATTGAAGGTGACAATCTTTTTAGTCTGTTTTTCAGTGCCTATGACCATAAATTTCGTTTTGATGGGATTTAAAACTAAGTGATTTTTAGCCGACCATGCTGTCACTGCAACAAGATCTTCGTTCATTTTACGCGCGGCATCAGAAATTCGACCTGGTGTATTAGAAATATACAGTTGGACATCATCCGCGTAACAATGATATCTACAGTGCTTAATCACTGATGGAAGATCAGCGCTATAAATAATAAATAACAGTGGTCCCAGAATGGACCCCTGAGGCACACCACGACTAACTGGCCTAGATTGTGATGTAAGAACTGATCCATCTTGAGTTTTGAGTCTGACACACTGAAATCGATCACGAAGGTAACTATCGAAAAACCGCACGGTCTTAGCATCGAAGCCATAGTATGTAAGTTTCGACAAAAGCAGTGGCACGTTAAGACTGTTAAAAGCGCGGGAAAAATCAAGAAGAGTTAATAGAGTTGCGCGTCCTACATCTTGATCAGCCAGAATATTGTCAGTTACATCCAGGAGAGCAGTAACAGTGCCACGACCTTTACGAAAGCCAGACTGAAAACAAGGCAGTATGTTGGAAGTTTCTACATATTTTATTAACTGGCTACAGATAGCTTTTTCCAGTATTTTTGATATAAATGGTAGAATACTGATTGGCCGTAGATCTTTTATTTCGATAGGGTGTTCAGTTTTAGGTATTGGTGTCACCATTGCCACTTTCCACTGACGAGGAACAACACCAGAAGCGATGCACTTATTAACCAAGAATGTAATAATAGGCAGAGTTCGAGGAAGAGTTAGTAAAACCATATCCCTACTTATCATATCACTTCCTTCAGCATTAGATTTTATGGACATTATGATATTTGCAACATCTTGCTCGGAAACCGGGTTCAGTTTGAAATGGGGTGTAGAGTTATTGTGTCGATGAAATTCGAAAAAACTTAACTGCGAGAGAGGAATTTCTTTATCATTAGGAAATTTCAAAAAGTGGTCGTTGATAGCATTAACGTCACCAAAACAGTCAGGTAGGCCCACATTTCTCTCCAAACCAAATATTATTCTTTCCTTAAGGTTTTTCCAAAAGATTTTACCACTTTTCACATTTGAATTTAGGATATGGTTATAGTATGCTCGCTTTTCATACTGAATGCTTTTCTTTACAACTGTTCTTAGATCTTTATAATACTGAAAGTCTACATCGGACTTAGACTTGCGAAAGGTTGTATAGGCCTCATCTCGCAAACCAATCATGAATTTAATCATGTCTGTGATCCATGGTAGATTCTTGTTTGATTTTATCCTAACCTTGACAAGTGGAGCATGTTTGTCTATTAGACTCAGGATGAGCGTGTTGAACCTCTCAACCATGTCCTCTATTGTTGATTGTTCGCACACTGCCTCTCAATTGATCGCGTTAACATCCACATTAAATTTTTCCGCATCAATGCTTTTAATGGGTCTGTAAGTAAAATATCTGGGGGGCGCTTTGACTATTATTAAAATATTTAGACATTTTAAATAAAAATATTATAATAATGTTGTTAAGATTGCCGAAGATGACGTTATATAATCTGGGATGTAGTTTGAATATGAAACACAATAACCTTTTTCTATTGAAATGTTCAGCCTGACGGGTTAATCGCGTTTTCTCCAAAAACTCGATTGAAATCAGCGCTTGAGTAAAGACGATAACGCGGCGAATCTGGTCGCTGGTCTCGTCGTGCAAAAACTCGTCCGTCTTTAGTCCAGACAAAGCGCCAGTTAAGACGCCCAGCGACGTCGCGAGCCTGCCGAAATAACACCCTGTTTGATTTGATTTGTTTTGATTTTCTCCTTCTTCTTCTTTTAACATTACATGACCATCTCAACGCTTGCTCCTCCATACATCCCAAAAGTTTAAATATTGTCCATATCAACATCCAAAGTATTCCCAAGCACTATTCTGATCTTCTGGCTTCCTTTAGCTCTACAAAAATTTATGCTATTTTAACACTACAGTACACGCGCCCCTTTTTTTACACAGGTACTCGCGTGGCCTACTATGGTAATCCATTTTAAATATGCTATAAATTTACTTTCAGGTAGCATATGAATAAAATACCAACAAGTATGAATAAAATATTTATTGGACTTCTAAGAATATATATAAATTTAAGTATATTAAATAGGAACAAAAAAATATAAACTAACTCCTAAAATTCTTCGAAAATTTAACAAAAATGGCACTTCTGAGATCAATGTTAAAAAAAATATTTTTAAGACATAATTTATAAGAATTTTTTTGTGAATCGTAACATTCAAGGCATACTACTGCTTGATGGTCAGGGCAAATCCATTTATTGCATGTCTTGCACTACTTTTTTGTTGACCGATTTTGGGCTCTTGTGCAAAGCGCGCATCGACGTTTTGGATACAGGTTCGTGTTGATAGAGGAGCTTCTTTTCTCCAAATAGTTCCATTAACAGATAAAAAAACTCCACTTCGTCTTTCAATTGCCAATTCCGAGAGAGGGGTATCATCTTCTGAAATGTCTCAAAGTTCATTTATATTTTCTATCTCCATTTCCCAAACATTTGCCTCGTCAACCAATGCCTGTAAATCTGGTGCAGGTTCTGTGTCATCTTCTTCGCTCTCAATTGCCTCATCCTCATCTTCATCTGATTCCATCAACCATCTTCCGATTTGTTTAGAATCCATCGTTACGAAATCAATCTGCAAAATTAAATTTTGATTTCAACACTAAAATAAATAATAATTATATCCAGTTATAAGTGATTTTAACATACACTTTTCAATATACTTACAATATAATTTCACTTAAACATATATATACACACACTTTATACATACACATAGAGTATGTATCTAAAACAATCTAATAAACTTGTAATATAATAAATAAAAGACTAACTAAAATTTGGTTCGTCAATACTCGCGCGGACTACTATAGTAGGCCTGCGTTTTTGACGGGAAATAGCAGAAACATGCATAAGCGCCGACGTCACGCGTGTCACTGGTTCGATGACATATTTATTGAATGAGGCTTACCTAAAATTATAACGTTTCATTGCAAGTAATTTAAAAGTTATTCTAAAAAATGTTACCCTGGTCTACTATAGTAGTCCGCGCGTGTATTCTAGTGTTAATATCCGAAACATTTCTCAAACCTTCTCTTTTTTCCTCGCAATACGAAGTTCCTGGGTTTGTGCTCATTCGCAATTACAGTATCGGGGAGGACTGCGGTGGAGTAGTTATCTCCTTACATGCTGATATACCTTATATCGCTCACTTATTGCAAGACCGACATAATTGAAAAATAGTCATTTCACAGGAGGACTGTTTAAAACTTTGAACGATTAGAATATCTTAAAAAGTAGTGATAAAGAACCAAATTTATTTAATCGGCTTCGTACATTAATTAACCTTGAATTTAAACAATAATCTGTTGTCTTAAAAATACGGTTCTCCGCCAATAAATAAATTAAAAAATATAGTCCGCACTTATGTCATTATTGTAATAAAAAGTTGAATAGTAAAAGTATTTATCCGCAATACGTCATTCTTACAACAAAAACTATCAAATGTTATAGTATATTACATTTAATATGACTTTGTTGCTATTAAGTGACGGAAACAATTTATAAAATAAAACAAACATCTAAAATCTAAAATTGTGTATTTATAGTAACTATGAATTCTTAGGAACATTTTTCACAAAACCAGTAAATACTATATAAAGTACAAAATCAAAAACTAATAAACTCTAAAGTTGAGATGTAATTTAAGTAAAAATTATTAACGTAACAAAAATCTTATCAAGTATCTCAAAAATCTATATTCTTTAAAAACAATAATAGTAGGTATAGTAATTTTCAAATCTTATTCTAAATTGTTTTGTTGTAATCACAACCATCTAAATTGGCAATTCGCATCATTAATTCTGAAAGTATATAAAGTTAAGACAAACTTAAAAATTAAATACGTTTACACTCGTAAGACAAATAGAGGTTAAATAAAAAAGTTATTAGTTAAAAAAAACAGCTTTTGAACCAACTCTAATACTTTTAATAATCACAGCCATTTTATTCGGCATTTGTTTTTTAAGTAAGGTAACTAAAATAAAAATTATTATTAAGTCTTAATTCTTGACCGACAATGTCTTAATTCAGTCTCTTAAACTCTAAATCAGATAAGCTTTAAAATAATAAGTCTACTTTGTTTCATACACTTAAACAGTATTGCACATAAGCATTTAGATACTTACAAATTTTAAAAAAATAATTTGTAAAAAAATGGTATGTGTTTTTTATCTACTAACTCACAATTAGATCACTTTGTTTGCGGTCGGAAATACCTGGTTTTTGGGTAAAAGCAGGTTTTAATTGAGGGTTAATATTAATATTATTCTTCCGTTTGATAATAGCAACCTCTTTAAACTCTTGATCTTTATAAGATGTTTTATAAAATAATGAATTAGGATATTCTTTCCGTTTTTCCAATATTTTGGCTTCATTAATTTTCATTGGTCCGAGCTTCACACATCCTAAGCTTGAAAATAATTTTTTTAAGTCATAGAAGCATTCATAATTTAATTCGTGTACTTTAAAAGGCGGTCCATTTCTTTTAGCCATTTTTATAGCAGATACAAGAGATTCCGGTGTATACATAGGGCCACTTCTTATCTGGCGTTTAATCTGTCGTTCAATCAATGAATGAACTGCATCTCCCTCATTCTGGGTGGGGCCCATAATAAGATACTTATGGGTAATTTTATTTATATTAAGACATCTAACAGCGTAAAAATACATTCCTGCCATGAATTTATTTTTTTGTTGTCCAGCACAGTTGTCACTATAAAATACTATCTCCGTTTTCCCAGCATCAGCTGCATCATTCAAATAGTTAAAAACACAACTACCTAATTCGTTAACTTCTCTGTTTCTGGAACAAAAAATGAAATATTGAAATCTTTCGTAAAAATTTTATAAATAAAGCGTAATTTCCAAACCTGTGCAATGATTTTCATAATCCTGATGAATTTCAACTATTGTTTTGCCCCCATCAATGTAAAATTTTGAGGTATTTGCCCGAGTTTAATGGCTCTCAATTTTCGGAATAGACTCCATGAATTCAGAGATTCCCTTTTTAATGTCATCATCAACTTTCTTTTGCTGGCCATGTGTCCCACGTCGATCAGTTTCCAATAATGTTCCTGCTATCTTAATATTAATTAGAAAAAGAAAATAATATTTTCTTTTTCTATGACAGTACGAATTGGTCGATTGTTTATATCTAAGGTGTTCTTAAAAAAAGTTTTACAGACACGAATATTAATGCCGTCCTTCTTAAAATAAAATGATCGATTATTGTCTCTGGGCTTCCGTGTGCCTCCAACTCGGATATAGTGATACCGAGGCTGGATAGTTTGCATACAGTTAAAAATAAATTGCCGTTGCAGCTCTATGTCCCCTAAGACCCAATAAGAAACGTTCGATCACTTTCGTTAAACGCCAGGGAACATTGAATTTGCATTTATCTGAGCAACTTGGCTTCAATTTTTTCTCCGGTCTTATTTTCTTTGTCGATGTGTGAGATTCATAAGCTTTACCTGTATTTCGTGCTTTTTTCGAAATGTTTCTTCTCCAATTTTCTTCTCTTCTAGGACGTTTTCTGCCTTTCTTTTCGGGAGTGCTAGATGTCGCTATCACTACTTCGTCACGCCGAGAAGTTGTTTCATCTTCACTAGAGCTACTGTTTGCATCCGGCACATAATCTCGATCTTGATCTGAATCATGAATATCTTCATAGGGATCAAAAAGTGGTTGAGTGCTAGTTGAAGCTATCGAAGAATAGTTTTGACCATCTGAAATTAAATGTATAGAATAAGCAAATATAGTTTAATACTAAATCTTGTGATTGCTTACTTAAGGGGAATATACCTAGTAAAGATGACATAATTTGGTTATTTGTATTTTTCTTAATAAGTCGTGTTGTTTTAGTAGACTCATCAACATCAGACATCTCATGTTTACTGGATGAACTTGACGAACTCGATGAACTTGATGATGAAGAAGAGGATCTGGATATATTTTGCGTACTAACAGAATCCATAACCATTTCCGATGTTTTAATAGATTAACCATCCCTTTCCATGTCGGTCTTGTCAAGAATAATGACGAGATCAACTAATAATCGTCCCCGGGACGCCTGAAAAGAAGATTCGATTTTAAATTATCACAAGATACCATACCCTATATTAATAGTAACACAGTCATAACTTAAAATAATAACGTAGACTTAAGATATTCTTTCTGCAATAACGATGTATTCCTTAATGATATGAGTAACATTTAATAGGGACGTAGTATCATTTTGGTTCAAAAACGTTAAAATGCGTAATAATACTAATAAATGTGTAGTCTTTTCAACAATACCGTAATATTTTCAAATAATGTAAAAAATATTACTCATTATTAATTGCAATAATACCACGATATAATCCTATATTGTAACAATATTTATTTCAAAAAATGTACTTACCATTTGCTGCAGTAACGTATTAATCCAAAATATGACGTCCTTGAGCAGCAAGATGCGTGCGTTGTCGTTGAACACTTTAGAGTAACTGAGATAGAACTATATTGAAATGATACCAGACGCGTAGCGACAGCGTGCAATTTAGACTTATATCGCCATCTGGCGAATTTACGGTGAAGCAAGTTTTTGTCTTTATTTCACTCAAAAATATATCGATAAAGCTTCGCTTTTTCATAATTATCTTAAAAAGCCACGATTTTGAGAAATGACGTTCTTGCAATAAGTGAGCGATATGGTTATTAGTACTTCTTCGTCATACTACACAGAGTCAGCTGAGTACTTGGCTATTGAAATAGTCATACGTCACACAAAATTATTGATTGTTGTTTTTAACAGCCCTAACTTAAATGTTGACTATTTCAGTAACTTTGATGACCATTACGACCACTGCCTTTCATATGAACAGGTAATTGTTATGGATGACTTCAACACCTGTTAGTTGAAGAATAATTCCCGCTCCCAAAAACTTGAATCCAATTTGTCTTATATTCTCCATAACCTACCCCTTTCACCTACCCATCATGTTCCTGACTGTGCTCCTCCTTTGCTCAATCTTATGTTCGTCACGTCCCCTTGTAAGGTTACTTTTAAGAGCAGCTTACAGCACCGTTCTCTTAGGATAATCTTGTTTTTTTGTCATATTGTATTCGTGCCCCTAAACGAAGACCATAAACTGTTTAGCTTCGTTGCTCCAAAAATATCAACCTTAAGACTTTGAAACACGACGCCGAATCGATTAGTTGGTGTCCAGTCATGAACATGACTCACACTAACGAAACAGGGGATAACTTTAACACCAAACTTTTAACCTTACACGATTATCACGCTCCATTAAAAAAAATTGAAGTAAAACATAATCCAGCCCCTTGGCTGACAGATTCTGTAAGAGATGCTATGGATAAGAGAGCCAAGGCTAACAAATCACTAAAACTGATTTATAAGAACCTTCATAACATTTGCAACCGCATGTGCCAAGATGCAAAAAGACGCCATTTTTCAATTCCTTCGTCAACCAAAAGTCTACAGAAGTGTAGAAATTGCTCAAGTCCTTAGGATAAGGTACATTCACTGTCAATTCTCCCATAAACTTGATTTAGGTGCTCTAAACCAATATTTTTCTGAATCTCCTGTCACTTTAAACCTTAACATCAAAGGTGATACCTTTAATTACCTAACGAACCTTCCCGTCACCCATTCCCGTTTCGTCTTCTGTGAAGCTTTAGAAAATGAAGTCAAGAAGTCAATCCTATAAATCTCCTCAACGGCCGCAGGCAATCACAAACTGTGCTCACGCTCATCATATAAACAGCGCACTTATGCTGTAGTTTTTAACCAAATTCTCGTTGTTACTTTTTGCAAGCATTTAATGCCATTTATGATAAGTTATAGTTTGTGTATACATGAATTTTAAAATAAATAAATAGTATTTTTTTTTAATAAAGGAAGTAAAATTTTTAAAAGGAAGATAGCACACTTTAACAGACTGACCCATCTTGACCCATCTCCCTGTGTATGGTTAACCCTTAAAGCAGCAATACATTAATTAACAGTTATTTTTATTCAAAAACTAGTGTTCATGAGTTGTTATGATTGTAATTCAGTAAAAACAATAAAAAAAGAAATATTTTTTTTTTGCTAGTGGGTTTTTTTTAATGTCCCGTAAAACGGACAGCACAGCTTACAAAACAATTGAGTTTCTCAATGAAGCGTCCTATAAAACGGACAGTGCTTGGGAAGACAGAAATTTGGATTACTTTAATAATAATACGAAACTACTTAATAAGGCGGTTAAAATAAAACACTTAATTTTTATTACTAGCGTTTTAATAAAAAAAAAACATTACGAAATCAATTATATGCAACATGCCTAAAATATGAAGTATGTAAGACTTATTAACTTATTTCTTTGAATGAAACTCCAAAAAACATTTCTTTTTTTGAGTCAGACACAATCTTACGTCACATTACAGTCATGTGATCATTTTCTTGCCATTTTTACAGAGTCTGCACCGTCCTTGGGTAATTATGTCCGGCAGATGGTTGATTCCATCTAGCCGCATCTCTGGTGGTGGTCTAGGTACTACTGGCCTATTTATTTGAGCAGAACTTTCTGAGTCTATAGAAAAAGTTATACGTGTGCCGGCTTTTATAAGAGCGTTTGCCACTTGTAAACGAAATTTTTTCAGCGGGATAGAAGTTTCATTAATTTCATGCTGCTCTCGTTTGTAAAGAAGCCAGGCGTTGTTCATAGAAATGTCGATGAGGTGGCTGAATATGTTCATATACCATTTTTTGGATTTCATAGAAATTCTATATAAGGCAATCAGCATGTCAGCTTTGTCGACCCCACCCATTTTTTTGTTATATTCTTTAATGATGTTTGGGCAAGTTATGGGCCGCTTCTCATGCTCATTTTTATTGTAGCGTAAAATGTTGGAAATTGGCTCCTCTCCGCAATAAGAACTGACTAAGTTTACGCAATCATTGTCAACCCATTTTACAATCGACAACTTATTCTTATTATCCGTAACCATTTCATAGCTTCCTCTGCCTTTTTTCTTCAGCACTTTATCCTCAACCATTGACTGCCCTCTTAGTCTATCTTTTCTTATAGTTCCCAACGAAAGAATTCCGTGCTCATTGTGTAAGTGATATAACAGCTCCAGAGATGTGAACCAATTGTCAAAATAAACAGTTGACAAAGGTTTATCTTTAATAGTTTTACACAGTGTTAAAACTGTTTTCCCGACAATCCCAAGATAACTTTTTTCCCAGTCTGTAAATTCAGCATCATTAAAAGTATTTCCACCATCGTACGCAAAAAAGTCATATACTATACCAGAATTGCCCGCTCTAACAAAAAATTTAAACCCCCATTTTGTTGGTTTTTTGGGCATATACTGACGCCTAGATCCCGCTTTTTTGCCTTTGTAAGGCACCATCATCTCGTCGATAGAATATGACTTTTCTTCTTCAGTAGCTAGACAATTTTGCCGAATATGTTCCATCACGGGCCTGACTTTAAAATAGCGATCTTTATGATCATCCTCTGGGTTATTACAAAAGTGTAAATTTGCTCTTATAGCCTCATATCTTTTGAGAGACATAATATCCGCGATTAGTGGAAAACGGGTGGCCTGCGCCCAATAATCTGTGTAGGCCGGCATGGTTACTATTCCCATTAAAATTTCAATGCCGACAAAAGATTTAACATCTTTGACAGTCACATTGATTGGTTTGCCTTGCTTCTGCACAGAGTACAAGTTGGTCATTTCACCAATATGGTTCCATAATTCTTCATTCCAAAACTTCTTGAAATAATCGTGACATGTTTTATTCGCATAATCTATTGAAGGTTGAAACGTAGAGTCTATCTGTACCTGGCTACTGAATTTTTGTTTTTTAAATTTAAATTCCATTTTTTCTAACTTTCTTCGCCTATTACTGGTGGATGCAGGGGCAGGTGGATCATTTGTGGTACTTGTTATATTTCTAGTCCGTCGTATAGAAATGCCTAGAGGTGTTGCTGGTGATTGTATGGATTGTGGCGGCTGTACATTAGGAAAGTTTCTCGGAGACTGTACTGACATGGTGATCAAAGATGGAGAAGGTTGTAAAGGAGTGATCCTGTTTGGTGCTGGAGAATTTATCAAAGTATTATTGCAATTATTCGATGTAGAAAGACTTGCTATAGGTTCATCAAAATCATCATCAAAAATATCTAGGAAATCTTCTAGCCCGGGAGAAAGCGTTCGGCAAGAAGATGAGTCGTCGAGAGGTGTACTCGCATGTGAAAGTACTGTTTCTTCATTACCCTCGTCATTTTCTACGTCTGATTGTTCTGAATCTGATGGCGGAATCATAGCTAAAATTCTTTGCGCACGCCATGCTTTGTTATTAAAAGAAGCATTACCTATAACAATCATATGAAGCTATTTAAAACCCATTACCACGGTGCATTAGTAATTTTACAAACAGTAGGTCTTTGAATAAGCATGCATTACCAAACAGATTAATAAAGTTAGTATCACCAGCAAGGTCCGTTATTTGGGACATACAAAGTAAACCCTTAATTGTTAGTAAATCGACACTGTCCGTTAAAAATGACAACTAATATTTAGCATGGTAATCCTATGAATTTGTACACAAAACACGATGTATTTACTAAAATACAAACAATTAACTCACCTTTCTTTGAATTAACTGCAGGGCGGAGTGGTTTGACCATGTTTGCACAATATTTTTCGCAATTACACACGCGTAGCAGCCGACAGTTCACTTGTCAAATTTCAAATGAACGACTGTTACTGTTGGGCCGCGGGTAACATGCAGTGTCTGTGCGAGCGGGACAGGTATATCGCTTGACTCCACGCTCCGTTCAAAAACTGTGGTAATTTACGTTTAGGAATAACGTTAACTTGGATTATATGACTGTACCAAAAAACAGACAAAAATGCTTTAAGGGTTAATGCTAAATCTTTTTAATTTTAAATGATATTTTGTGTATTCCTATACATTAGAGCCAAAATTAGTAGCAGCAGTAAGAAGGTAAAAGCAGTAACGTCACGCTTTTTTTCTATGAAGCGGGCATTAGCAGATGCTTGCGTCCTTTAAATATATTTTGTAGACTTATGGTTTCTTAAGAAAAATTTATTCATTATTGTAATACTTATTTCATCTACTACTTGACTAACACAAGTTCACAAGTTAACACAAGTTTTCAAACTAAACGCGACTAGAATTGTTCAGCTCATGAAGTTAAAATTTCGTTAAAATCCATATCCGAATAAAAACAATTTTGAGAATATCATAACAACACCAGCAAATATCATGGCACGTTTTCTTGTCTTCCTCTTAACCGTCACATACATCACAAAATATTAAACACCTTTTCAACTCAAAAGATCTCCTTAATCGTGCAGCAGAGCCCAACTTCAGACTTCTGAGGACTTCGGAGAGCTCTCAAGCCTGAACGTGCAAATTACGAGCACATGTTGGGTGTTCAAGGGCCCTCCACACCAGACCGACCTACGAAGGGTTAAAGGATAATTAGTCTGAATCATTGTAACTAGGTTGCGATAATATATTCGAATAGCTTTTTAGAATTATTAGTTTAACTCTTTTGATGACAAAACATTTTTTAATCCGTAAATCAGCCACTCTACATAATGAGAACATGGCGCATCCATCCTGTTAATGTTTTATTGATTCTTTTGTTACTTTTATTTTCCTATTTATCGCTTATCCAATTTACTAGCTCCTTTGGAGGTTTTCGTTTAATTTAATTATTTTAAAATAACCGATATTATTATTTTCCATTGATAAAATAACAGCAGATTTAAAATCGAGTAGTGGTAAAGGGATATTTTGGTTATTTCAGGTTGCCAAAACGATTACGACTTGTCATCGAACAATCAACTCCTCCAAAGCCATTCAGATGTTACTTATACCTTAGTTTTAAATATTTTTGTAAATCGTAACTCGCAGTATATATCGATAACTGTAACCATACAGTCAGCTTTAGTTCGTCAAAAATAAACTCGATTTCTGGCTATAGCTTAAGTAATTTCTTTTTTCAGCTTTATGTTATTTTCAGGAAGTGTTGAATTGTTTCCTACCAGATAATGCTCAAAAACAAACGAAATAACATTAGCTTTTTAGCCAAAATAATTTGAATTGTTTAAAAAAACTAAGTAATTTAAATATCCAGGGAACGAGCTGTCCGCGCGTCCCCGGCTGAGGTAGTACATGACAAATTCTATCGGCAATAAGCTTCACTTTAACCCTTCGAACAGATTGTATTGATTTACCAGGAAACCCCGTATAGCCCAATCATTGTGCTACTTTCGAACTACTAACTCATTTGCACGATGATGGAAAACTAGTTGATAGGATGGCTGCTGAAGTAGGTATTACAACTCTCGCCATCCCTACACTTAGTGCTCACACTGGCTGAGCCGGTATCAAAATTTTTTTTCACATTTTTGGCATTTAAAATATGGCAGTTTGAATAATAAAGCTTCCTTAATTAATTTAGAGATTTCTTAACCAATGAGTGTCTGGGACTGGCGTTTAGCTTAATGCTCTCTTTAATCACTCACCGGTCACCCAAAAGTGAGTTTCGGTATGTTCTGATGATCTTACAAATTTCACGCCCTTCGGTAGGTACACTAAAGTACTACATCGATAGGGGATCGAGTTAATAGAAATATTTATTTGATTAAATTTTTTTTTTTCATTCACCAAAAATATTCCATTACTATGACGATGGAGCAAGTTAGAATGTATTGTTTTGACAATTCTTTCTTACATTCGACATAATCAAAATTGAGTTGCTGTATTCTTAATTTATATCGTTTTTACTCAACTATTGCATCATTCTGACGTGCTTGAAAGGCCTAGCTGTGACGGTACCTAAGTACACGCTATAAAAAAATTTATCGTCCGAAGAAATCTTATTACGGACTAAGCAAGATGCTCGATTATGCAGGACCTTAGAAAATTAATTAATTTCTTCTCCTTTGTTCGCAATATTTGGGTTCAGTTGTCCCTGTTTAATTAATAGCTCATAATCAAATCACCCAGGGCTTTGTTAAGATCTCGTTCTAAATAAATTGAGGTACCATTTTGTATTATTTCTCTTGAGTTTGTTTCTTTTGAGTGTGATCCGTCTAAAGAACATCACAGTTCATAGTATTGCGTTGCGGAAAATAGTACAACTGTAAAATCCTGTTGTTACATTTTTAAACTTCATTTTGTTAATAAATTATATTTTATATATAATTATTGTTTCAGATACGTGTAGATTGATAGGTATTTAATAAAAGGGAGGCTCATTTTAGAGCACTCTTACTCCCGTCGAGTACACTTACATACTTACCTACTCATTTATTTCGATACCTCTGCATAACTACAGCAGTGCATACTCAGGCATTTGTAAGACATTTAATGCAAGAAGGATTTAAGCTCAAACTCGCGCTAAGAACCTCTGTCCCGTATTGCGCCGCACGAAGCTGCTCTATCCATACTGGTACTAGGAACTTTAACTATAGCTTTCTATACAAATATGGCCGGTGTGAGGCGGATGCCCCAGCAGAGGGATCAATAAGACTGTCGTGGTTCAGTTCACTCAAGAACCCGCGCACCTTAAACAAATGCATACTGCATATATCAGTTTAGTTTTAGTAACAAATACGTAAACAAACCTTTCCTAATTGCAATATTAGAATTTTTTTTTGCCTAGCCACATAACTATGGCATATTCTTCACTGTCCTAATTTTCTTTTGTCGTCTGTAGATATAATTCAAAGGTTTTCATTGATTTGTCTTGCGTCTAACCTGTACACAGTTACATTACCACTAGGCATTACACATTCAATCAGGATGTAAGGAATGTAACAAACTTGTATCGTCATAAAGTCTATGGAATAGGGACTACTACGCAATATAATTCCCAGTTTAACTAGTTCTATGCACACTTGTAAACATCATAAAATTAATACGATGACATTTGCCTTTGTAAGTTTTTGACAGGTAGTTCCATTGACACAACTCATTAATATTAGAACACAAAACTCATTATCCCTTTAAATATAATAATAGGTCTTTAGATATGAAACTGCCGTTTTGCTGTACTGGCCATTTCAAATGAAAATATTTTTTTTTTGACTGATAATTCTAATTTCAAATTAATTTTATTTGACAAACATGGAATTATTTTTCTAAAATCGTCATTTGTTTAATAGTTAGTGTTTTGTTTTCAACGCATTCGAACATTTTTCGTCATCACGGATAAGTTAAAAATTCGAGTAATTATGGAGTATGAGTACCGTCGTGGCAGCAAAGCGGCACAAGCGGCACGCAACATCAACGACGTTTACGGAGCGAACACTACAAACGAACGCACCACCCGTTAATGGTTTACCCGCTTCCGTTCTGGAAATTTTGACCTGAAAAATGAACCCCGTGGTCGTCCGAAAACTTTGGTCGAAAATGACGAATTAAAGGCAATTGTGGAAGCTGATGAAACTCAATCCACGGCTGAATTAGCAACAGCTTTCGACGTTACATCAAAACAATATTGGTCCGTTTGCGTCAAATTGGCAAGGTAAAAAAGCTTGACAAATGGGTACCCCACGAACTCAATGACCGCCAGGGCGAAGTACGTGTGGAGACGTGCCTTGCACTGCTCAGCAGGCATACAAATGAAGGAATTCTGAACCGCATTGTTACTGATGACGAGAAATGGATCCTGTTTGACAATCGTAAGCGCTCAGCAAGTTGGTTGGACCCTGGTTCAGCACCCAAACAATGCCCTAAACGAAAACTTACCCCTAGAAAAGTGATGGTCACTGTTTGGTGGTCTAACACGGGTGTAAATCATCACAGCTTCTTGCCAAACGGGACAAGCATTACTGCAGATGTGTACTGTGAAGAACTGAACACAGTGATGGAGAAGCTCGCACGTCTCCAACCAGTTTTGGTCAATCGTTCGGCTCCACTGCTCCTGCACGACAACGCGCGACCTCATACTGCACAGCAGACGGTCTCCAAGCTACAAGAGTTGGGGTTGGAAGTTCTCCGTCATCCGCCGTACTCACCAGACCTTGCACCTACAGACTTCTACTTTTTCCAGAATTTGGATAACTTCTTGGCGGGAAAAAAATTCAATACCCGAGAAGCAGTACAAAATGCCTCTGAAGAATTTGTTGCCTCCCGTCCAGCTGATTTCTTCAAGAAAGGCATCAATAAGCTACCAATGCGTTGGCAAAGATGCATTGATTGCATGGGTGATTATTTTGATTAATAGAAATAAAAAATATATAAAAAATTACGCTTCATTTATTTCCTGAAAAACGGCAATTTCATAGGTAAAGACCTAATATATAATAAAGACGCTCCCATCCGCTTTGCCGTCAAAATGGTGATTGTAAACTTATGGCTTACTTCACAAAGGGCTTGCTGCTTCGAATAACATCGGCCTGACGGGCCACTCCAATGAACACGCGCGTCTTTAAGGCTCACAAGATGACTGTTTGTGCAAAGTTTAAGTTTAGTATTAGTTTGTAAAAACACTTTTAGGAGTTACGAACGGTTCGAAATATAAATATAGGCGTATTTTGTTTAGTAAAGCGCATTAGTTACAGTAAATGATGTGGCGGTATAGTATGTTTATCGGGCGTCTTCTAACGTCAAGATGCATTGGACCTGCGTTTTTAATTTATGATAATTACTTATAATAACGCCAATCACGGCGCCACGGACCCCGTGGCGCTCCTCGCTACTACCTCAGACAACTTGCAACAACCTGCGTAACATCGTTTTATAGACTTAGTTTTCTGCGAGGTAAAGATTTGTTCATAATATATTCATTGATCACCCCATTTGAGGGTGGGAGGCGGAGAGTTCCATCCCGTGAATCTCACACGAGCCTATTTATCACTTTTAGATAAACGAGCATTTGGGTGCTCTGCAGCGAGGCGTATTCTGTTTCTATCATATTAGGCTAGGAGTTGTAGATGATTTAAAAACTGAATTAGGCAAGTGGAAATTTAATTTAATTTAATTTATTTTTATCGTTTTTGTAACTACAATATAAAATACGTAATAAAGCTTATAAATAATGAACAAAGGTACTGCTTATTTCTAATAGAAATCTCTTCCGGCAGACCTAAGACTGGAGAGTGTGTAAAAAGAGCAAATTTAGTGTGTACTAAGTAAATATGCAGTGTGAAACAAAAAAAAGAAAATAATACATACGCTCAAAAAATACATCCATATAAAATACAATAAGCAGACACACACACATACGTAAATATATACATACCTACATAAATATATATCAATAACTTATAAATAAACTAGTGTAATATTGAAAAAGACTTAAATATTCACAAGTAATGTTCTCTCGCTAGTTTCTTGAATTAGGATAAAGTCCCGGATTGCGGTAGTGAATTCCACAATCTTACTGAATGGTTTATGAAGGAGTAGAAGAAGACGTCGGTTTTATGTGTGACCAAAGATAAATCGATTACACAGATACTGTAACCGTTCTAGTTTATCTAGGAGATCCTCAGTTATGTCCAACTAACAGACATCTGCGTTTTTGATCATTTCGGTTTTTTTTTGGTTATGTTTATTGAAGTTTGGTTGGATTGAAACAGATGATTTGATGGAAACAGATAAATCTTGGTCTGAACTGACAGAAACCTCCAAAGACACTTGAGCTTATGATAAGAATAATGTACATTTCTACTGATTTCACTGATATTTGCATTCAAAGTGAGACAAGAATCAATTATAACCCCTAAGATTTGAGCCGTGTCAGTGCAGTCAATAGGAGTACTATTAAGGACAACAGAGGGCGCATTGGTCAATCGATGCAGCCAAGCGTATGCCGACTGCTAATATGTATCGAGATACATCTGACAATAATCCTATACCAATAACATTTAGAATATATTTCCTATTCAGTCATAACCCTTTTACTATTTTACCCCACTGAGGGCTTTCTACATCCTATTCTAGGTCCTATGCTACATCCGCGTGTTGACCCACAGACAGCAATATCACAATATATCATATACTCGTAAACTTTGGCCGCATAGCTAAATCGGCTATCACCTTCTCTCTTATGGAGATTATTAGGTGTTGCTCAAATTAAACGTGTACACTTTATATAGCGTTATTTTCGTCTTTGAAAATTAACTTCTTTAGAGCATCGGCACCACACGTATATAATAAAATACGTGCCACATGTACCTGCCGCCCCTTAGAGGTTCCTCTCCGGGTATCTAAAACTATTTTATTATCTATTTGATAAATTGTATATAGAGACCTCTTTGTCACTATATATAGAAACTTATAGACTATCTTCTACTTCTTTTTCCGGACTAGTTTCGTGTTCTATTAGTGGGTTTCGACTTAGAAAATCCGCTACAACGTTCCGTTTTCCAGAACAATTTACAATTTCGAAGTCGTGTGCTTGGATCGCCAGAGCCCATCTGGCTAGTCTTCCAGACATGTCTCTTCTTGTCTTTAACCAACATAATGCCTTATATTCTGTTACTAACTGGAATTGTAACCCCCATAAATAATGTTTGAAATAGTTTAATTCCCACACTAAACTTAAACATTCTTTTTCAGTTATTGAGTATTAGTTTTCCGCTTCTGTTAGTTTTCGTGGTGCGAAACTATATATATTTTTAAATCCCCAGACAAATACACAAACTGTATGGTCCCAAAGTAAGCAGAGCTTGTGTTATGGATGACTACACAGCGCACTGGGGGGAACCCAAAATGTGGTTGCTTGAATTTGTGTGAAAATTATGGTTTAATGTGGTGTGGTAAGATCCCAGGTTTAAATTATGCTATGTATGAAATGCAGTGTGAAAACATACGACAACTTATATTTTCCTTATAAATAACGCAAGACTGCATATTGCATGTTTAACGGATTTTGTTAATAAATGTCATTGCTTACAAAATATATTTGGTTAAGGCCATTAGTGAACAAATAGAAAACAAGCGTTAATTATGAAGGCCGCAGGACTTATTGAGTTTAAAAAAACTTTGATGTAGATTTTAGGCTACCAATTTAATTAAACGTGATAATTACTCGATGTTGGAAATAAAACTAAAATTAGATTAAAGGAAAACTTCGGTTCGAGTCAGCATTTCCTGTTGTGCCAATCCTATCTAGGTCGGCCGTGTAGCCGAAATTAGTAAAGTGCTATCTTGCATTATGCCTATGTGGTAGGCATAGGTATAAAACGTTGCTGTGTCAGCAAGGCAATACAAATATTGCACATTTGCATTAGCTGGTTCTGGAAGCTAGCAAATATTTTGTAATTTCCAAATAATTAGATCATATTTTTATTAATTGCTCATGAGGGTAGATTGTACTTCTGTGGTGAGTTAGAATCATTGTCAAACATTGTACTGAAGACAGAATGATTACCTCACTATCAAACAGCCAAGTCATCCAGTAATAACGTGGGCTATACTTCAATAGACGTTCCCTCGGGATCTAGAGCTACACATCTGATACCTTACATATATTTTCACACTTGCACAACTTTGAATTGTGAAACTTGAACTTACACATTAAAAGGCACTGTAATGAATTAAAATGTGTGAGTACGTAAAAGCTATTATTTTATGAAAGCTAATAAGGCCCTCTAAGTTCTAGCGACTCGTTAGTTTTAATTGTTAATATTGAGTTACGTTAATATTTAGTCATAGTCGCGAAATGATGGCAGGCTTTGTTTCCGAAAAGGAGGCTTTATTAAATGCAATAACTTAGGAGCTTTCAAATATAACTACTTCATATAGAATACAAAATAATACTTTATACTTAATATAGAAAATAAAATATTACTTTAACTATTAAGACTGAATCAAAAAAGAAAAATATTAATTATTAGTTTTTAATTATTTTAATCATTAAGTACAATAATAATTATAAATAATAATTATATTAATTATATTAGAGCCTTATTCAGTTTCGTCTATATTTTTTTTGAGAATACATCAAATATTTTATTTTAAAAGCTTTTATTTTAACAGCAAAGCCTGTCAACTCTTTTTTTATCTTTATTTATTTACGGTATTTTTGTACACAAAGTGACGACAACAATCCCATCTTGACTTCGAAAAAACATTTTAAACTAATAATGACTTACTTAACAAAATCTTAATTATTTAAGAAAACAAGCTTATAACAGATTTATTGTAACTTAAAAATATAAGAGTGTATCATCCTGGCAGCACCCGAAGTGGGTTCTGCCAAGATAGCGTGGAATGCACCGACATCAAATAAATTTAATTTTCAAGTTGGTACAATATTAGCTCTTTGGGATGCGTTCCGTTCACATTCCATCAACAAATGATGTAAGTTTTCTTCTCTGCCACAAACTTCACAATAAGGTGAACTACATTTTTTCATAAAAAAAGTAAATTTGTTTGATGGAATATGACCAGATCGAATCATAGGAGCCATAAAAACTTTTAGAAAACCACGGGATGTGAGGAGGCTGACTTTGTAAGGTTTTATACCATATTCCTTTGCTTTTAGCTTCTAACTTCTGAAACAATATGGTTGCAAGCACAGCTCGCTTTCCATGACATGGATTGGAGTTGTTTTTATAAAGCCACCGATGACTCTTAGCGCCCGATTCTGTAATTTATCCAACTTTGATTTGTGACATTTGGCAGCACCATCGTAAAACAAACAGCCGTAGTCCAATCTGCTCCTTATAAGTGATATATATAATCTACGAAGATGTACCCCCAACCCGGTAAAGCCTGTCAACTCTTGATTAATGACTTCGCTTTCACGAACGAACATTTTTGTGAGATTACGAACACTACATCATAGCACGAAGCGCTGGTGATATCAATGTCAATCGTGTATCGGTTTTAAAGAGTTTGGTAGGAGAAGCTAAGTGGACTAATTTTACTCAACATAGCGACATATCAGATTGCGATTTTCTTTTGAACTCGAATTTAAACATGATACTGTAATAAAGATATAAAAATCATGAACAATAACTAAGAAGGATTACCAAGTATTGCGTCGAGGCCACTCCACTTAGCTTATCCTGCTAGGCCCTTTCAAATGCAGTCAATAATCACAGTCCCTAGAAACCCGTAGCATCAACGGTATAAGCTTCAAACACATAATCGTTACCTAAATTGCCTGCCTTCCTGTTTAATAATACAAATTTATGCAAAACATGCAGTGTTTTTAACTTTTGGCTAATTAATAACTGTTTGCATAAAACTCACTAAAGAACTGCCTAGAAAGCACCACGGTATTGCTAGTTTGTAGATTAGCACATGAAGGTGTTGATCATAGCTACGCCGGTGAGCAACAAAACACTTGTGTTACCGTAACTGCTCTAGTTTCTCGTTAACTTTAACCATTACCCGGAATTATGATTACTTCATTAATTTGTCTAAGGTAGTTAGCATGGGCAGATATTTTTGTTTCAAACAATGCACTTCATACAGGCAATTAAGTTACCATTTTTACGAAATATAAAAATATAAACATTCCTTATTAATAAATGGGAAAAAATAAGAATCATTAAAAAAATCATGTCATCATACTACATTAAAAATAATTATTGGGCCTGTCTACCTTCGCAGATTACCAGGAGGAAATATTAAACTTTTTCTATGGGAAATGTCACCTGAGAGAGCACCTAAATACAAATAATTTTATTTGTAAAATGAATGTAGAATAGTTGATCGCTGACTGTTCCATCTGCTGATGCGCCGCGTCGCCGCTTGTAACTCTCTCTCCGCTAGTTAGTCACTATCAAACAGTGTTGTGTTGCGGTAGCTAAAAATAATTCGAGACATGGTGTTTGTTTGAGAATGCTATTGAACGATCGTTTAGTGCAATATTGATGAAAATAATTATTATAATTACAATGCATTCCAATATCTTGTGTTAAAAATGTAAACCATGGTGTGCTTTTTGTTAAAAATATACCAAACTTTAAAAGTTTACCAAAACTAGGTAAATAAGAAATCAACGACCTTTACCTTTCTCTTCACTTTCTCTTACTTTCTTTCACTTGTATGAAATACGTTTGCAAATAAAATATTAATCAAACTTGAGTTTCGCTTAAACGAAATTACTAAAATATTAATGCTTAAGAGTTAAGTGGTGGATTTTTTTAATGCAAGGATATCCTTTGCCCACTGCAAACCTTAATGTTTGCTAATAAGTTTACCATTTATGAAAGGCAAAAGAAGAATGTTATGAAGCTTGTCGTAAATATTTCTTTAATCCTACCCACTGGTCGACGTCGACCGATCGGTTGGTGTGGTAACACCCTTAGGCCCTCCGCTGCGTGGCGCGGATGTCCGCGGAAGACCCGCGCAACGTAGCGGTGTCTAAGTTTTACACTAAACGGTTCCGCACGCGGACGTCATCATAGCGGTTATCATCGAGTTGTTGTACCTGTTGCAGACCGAAAAATGTGCATTGAATATTGGTTTAGACGCATGAAACTTGAAGAGTTTGTGTAGAGTTCTTATAAAATTGTTTTAAAAAATATAACATATAGAACATTATATTTTTTCCTTAAATTTTCTGTGTGTCAGAGAAGTATAAATATAAATAAACATGACCCAAAAACAAACATCTGTGTTCATCACACAAGTGCACCCCTCAACCAGGCCCCGGAACCCCGGAACTGGGACCTTCAGCGTATGAGGTAGGATTGGTACCACTGACGTCACTCGGCCGACTAAAATATTTGTATTCGTTATAGATTATAACGAACACAAATACTAATCTAATCATTTTCTAATCTCTAATCATTGAATTCTCAGTTTCGTTGAGTTAGTTAATATCTACCATTTCTACTGGGCACAACCGGCCTTGCCACGGTGACGATCTGTAAACACTATGCAGCGTGGATAGAAGATGAGTTCCTCGAGAGTTTGGTAATGTTTTATTATTTACTGTCACAATTAGGTTACCTCTCTTAATTTCAAATTTTCAGTGATTGTGTGTATCACAAACACATTTAATAAAAATAATTTGATTTACATATAAGTTTAAGTATAATTATTACCAAATCTACAAGTTACATTACAAATTACGATTTCTATTCACTGAAGCCAAAATCCCGGCGCGTACTGGGATCTGTCCGACAAACGCTTTAAATCTTGGTAATCACGCGCTGGCTGTCCCGCGACGCAAACAAAACATGGACACCGTAGTTTTGGAGTAATTAGTTTATGTTTTTGGAGTTTTGTTGTTTGTGAGCTTTGTTATTTTGATGGAAAAAATAAACTTGAAACTGCTAAATATGGGATCCCTACTGTCTTATTTTTTACCTTGTGTACCTTTTTCATAAATAACTAATGATATATGAGACACTTACATTTAGTAAAAAAACAACTGTCCATTATATAGATAATACCTTCTTCACGACAGAAGTCCTGTAGTTACCGAACTTATTATTCCTTTCCAAATCAAGGATTATATCTATTACACTTGGTTGTGGGTTCCACGTAGTAAAAGGTCGTATCGTGCATTTCAGATTTTGATAATTTCAACTTTTTGAAAAGAGGAAGGATTTCGAACTTCAAATAGAATACTTAAGTAACAGTTACTGGCGCTTCGCGCTATTCCTTCACAGATCGTTACAGAAAGCATCGAAACATTACGTTTACTTACTGATTTGATTGATCCGATTTCATACACCCTACTCATTCTAACATAAAGAATGACCTTTTAGCTCTCTCTTAAAATGGTTTCTTTCGAAGTGTTTAGTATCTTTTTCCCTAAAACTTTATTTGGGCCATTGCAACTTACACACAGTAGGGCCCAAAAAGGTTCTTTCTAGGTTTAATGTCGCATTTACGAAAAAATAAAAATGTTGTTTACAATTTCAGTTTAGCTAAACACGTTTTTTATGGGGAATAGGAGTTTTTTTTTTAAATCTGTGTCTATTGAATCTGCAAAGTAAAGTGAGATTCTCAGTGAGAAGAAAATTTTACGAACGATCGTGGTAGAGTGTTCTTCGCATTCTTATATGTATATATGAGTTTCGTGGTGTAACCATGCTATACATAGATTGTTTAAGACCTCTATGTTTGAGTCCCTTCTACCTGAGATTAACGTTAATTTGTAATCCTAGTATACACATGTTCAACACAAACCTTATTTTGATTAGGCTTTCATTAAAATACATTCATTACTTAGATAACCGCAATACTAACTGACCTTGTGTTGTAGATGGATGAATATTCACCGCATGTTGGAACTAGAACACTACAAACCTCTCTAGAAAGACGTAGAACTACAATTAGTGGCATGGTTGCCAAAAATGTAAGTACTAATAGTTAATGAATCTATTTTTTATTTCAAGCTATATTGCGAGATACCAGCTATTAAAGAACAGTTCCTTGTAGTCCAGGTATCTGTAGAGTGTATCTGTAGAGAGTCCGGGCAGAACTGTAGTGAAACAAATGCGGGCATTGGTAGTGGCGATGCATATCTGCGACAGTAATAAAAACTAAGTTATTGTGCTGAACGAAAACAGTTTATTGTTTCAGAAATAAAACAAAAGTTAGTCGAGCTTTCACAGTGGTTTTAACTTTTTAAAGTAAGTACTTCACTGTGTATAGGAGCGGTTTTATAGAGTGCTATGTTTTAATGGTCGTAAAATATTGCAGTTTACGACGTTCTGTGTAGAAAATTAGAATCTGGAAGGTAGATCTTCAAAATCAAAATGGAATGACTACAAGAAACAAAGTTGCATGCAAATATTAATTATATAGGTACTCCTTATTTAAATTCCCTTTCATTGAAATTTAAATAACTTTTATATGCATGCGTTACTTAAGAAAAAAGATAATCAAGGCTCCTATATTTAGTTAGCGTTTGTTTCAGCGAGGAAATGTTTGTGTGTTTGTTTGTTCGTTTGTTTATTTACTTGAATCATTGAACTCTGAAACTGCAACTCTTTCACCGCTCAAATTCAAATATTATTTCTCAACATTGACAATAACTTATTTTTATTGACATCAAGTAAAGCATGACTCTACAACCAGTTCGGAATAACCTTTTCAAAGAAGAACTGGCAAGATACTTCACAGCTATAATTTTTTCATAATAAATACATCGTCTCTATATGTCCATACAACATAACTCTTATCTGCATCTGTTAGCTTCGGCTAGTCTCCCTTCTCCCAAGTGTCAAAGAACACTTTGTTAGCAGGGATTTTTTTATTTATTTAAAATTAACACAAATTATTTTGTACAAGGTGGCTCAATGTCACAAGGCATTCTCTACCAGCTAACCCTTAGGTAGTAGAACGGGCGTAAACAATGGTTCAAGAGTCATGACAAAGGTAAGGTAGGAGTATGTATTAAGTAAAAGTAAAAAGAGAACCAAAACAAAAAAAGAGTACATATACAAGTATACATAGATATAACCATTAATAATTATCATGAAAATAAACATACATACTCGTACATACATAAATATAAATGAAATTTGGGGATTTCATAATTACGTATTAGCTTTTCAAAGTTAATTTTAGGAATACATAAGTAATGAATCGTTTCTTTCGCACCTCTTATAGGGAAAGCTCTCTTATTTGAATTTTTAATTGATATTTGTTAGGAGCTTTATTTATTTGAATTGGCAGTGCGTCCCATAACTGATCTACTCTTACACGGAAAAAAAATAGTAAGATGCAGCGTTATGAACTGATGTAGCTCGTAGCAGAGTCTGGATTGATCTCAGTTGTCTCAGATGTGTGGTGGAAGGATGGAGGATTTATCTTTGATGAATTGTGGGTAGTAAGAATCAAAGAGCATAGAATATAGCACATACAACAGTCGAGTGTCGCGATGTTTACGTATTGGATCATCATTCAAAAGCAACACAATCCATCCACGCCGGGAGACTGTGTTGCCGATCGTTGAAGCGGCACATGGGCTTTGACCACACAACGTAATGAAGACGAAACATTCTGTAAAATTAAAAAAATCTGTTGTGACCTTTACTGATCTTCGGAATTTCGAAAAGTAAACTGAATTGCTGTCAATTAGGTAGGGACCACTTTTTATTAAAAACATTTTCTAGGTAATCTTTATGTAAGAATGGAACTTCATCAACACTTACCTGGAAAAAGCCATATTTTATTTACAAGTCAAAACAACTTGATTTCATTAAATATTTCCATTTTTGAACGGGATTAGTACTGTATTCAAGTATTTATATCTTTTTATATTAATATTATTTTTTTTAATATTATTTTTTTATATATTAATTATATTTTATTTATAACATATTAGAGCTGTCAGTTCAAACCTGGACGTTGCATTAAACTACTTAACAATGGTGTTGTGGTTGAGGTATAACAAACTGTATAGTCATAGTAATTTTTCTAGTCTTGTTAATTCATTATTATATACAAAGTGTAAATGAATTAACCCAAAACCAGAAAGTAGTTTGCTCAGAATCGTATTGCGAATCGATCGCACCATGTTTTAATATAGGTTATATTTTTCCATATTTATTGGCCCATGTCTAAACTATTTAAACTACAACATTTCTTGCGAGCGCCCGGCCGCTCATAACTAGTTAGCATCGAACGAACGACACCGACCGACAAAGCAATGCGGCACGAACCGAGTGATTACCGACCGCCATGCTAAAAATAAACCTTATTATTATAAAGTTAAAGAACAAGCTGCCCGCGACCGCGCACCCCTCGCCGATCACCTGTGTTCGCACCTCCGAGTGCGAGGCGCCGCCGGCGCCGGTCAGTCTCCGCGCGAACTTCGTCTTGGAAGGTATCGTCCTTTCAGTTCCGGTCGACGCGCGGCTGCAGGCGCTGCCACTTTCACGATGCCTTTTCGGTACCTAAGTGTGCAATACACTGAAACGCTCGCGCGATGTAACGACAACGTGAGTTTGGCAGTGCGACAATTTCGTGAGCAATTCGGTGTTTCCGTCTCCAACGAGACAATGTTAGCAGCCACTCAAAGGCTTAGAGACAGTGGAACTTTTTTTTCCTCCTACCGGAATGGACAGAGGCGACGACCCCTGTGACGTACGGATTCAAGAAAGGATATTGGAGTATTTCCATGAGAACTCAGAATCCAGTACACGTGAAGCAGCGAGAATTATCGGCTGTAGTCACGCCTACGTTTGGAGAGTTTTACAAAACAACGGACAGCACCCTTACCACTTTCGTCGCTGTCAATAATTGAACTCTCAGGATCTGGCTGCGCGTGTTGCATTCTGCGAGTGGTAAAAGCGAATGAACATAAGAACATTCTTTTTACTGATGAGTGCACGTTTACGCGCGCCGGTATGTTCTATCAACATAACAGGCACATATGGAGTCATGTTAACACCTACGCATCAGTAGAGAATTCCTACCGACATAGGTTTTCTCTAAATGTATGAGCACGTGTTCTGGGACTATACATAGTCGGCCCCGTATTCTTAGAACGTTTAAATGGAGAAACGTACTTAAGTTTCCTCAGAGAAACATTGAGTCAGTTACTTGACGACGTGCCTCTGTATCTGTTACGAGACCTGATGTTTCAGCACGACGGAGCTCCAGCGCACTTCCAGTGGACTTTTCGTAGCTACCTCGACGCGGAATACGGGAAAAACTGGATCGGACGTGGTGGACCAGTGCAATGGCCTGCCAGGTCGCCGGATTTAACTACACTAGACTATTTTGTGTGGGGTAGAGTCAAAACAATTGTTTATGACAGTGGACATAGTGCCAGAAACGTTAGTGGATTACGCGAGGCCATTGTGAGAGCTTTTGAAATAGTTAAAACAGACACTTCAGTGCTAAACAAACTAAAAAGACACCAAAGAAAGCGTGCGAGACTGTGCTTGCAGCAAAGTGGTGGACATTTTGAACAACTTTTAACTAGCCGCCAAAACTGGACTTCTAATAATTAATTTTGTAAGTAAGTAGTTTAAGTGTACATAACAATCAGTGTAAATAATTTGATTCAAAACTTTTGAATACGTCAACTTGTTTGTACCTGTAATATTATTTTTTTACTACAAGTTAAACATTTGTTTCTTTACAAACGTACTACTTGGTCAAATTAACATGACACCTGCGTAGTAGCGATAGCGTGTCTGCGCTTTAAAACTTTCGAGTTAAGGTGTTTTGATATAATGCCGCGGCCGATGCATAAGGCTCCCCTGGATTTATAAGCGGCGGCTGCGGCGGCGCAGCGGCGGCCGATGCATAAGGCTCCCCTGGATTTGTAAGCGGCGGCTGTTGTTGTTGTCGTCAAACGGTTATTGGATTTTTTTGAGTTCTTGTTATTATTGTTACATTTAGAGGTTTGGATTTGGATTTTTACTATAGGTTGACTATTGGATTTTTTAACATATAACAAAATGGTTTGAAAAATGAGAATTTTAAAGCTTGATATGCAAAAAAAACCTATCAGTTACGAGGTACTTAATAACTACCCATTATGTAACCGATTTAATAATATCACTTTAAACATGCTTTAAACAGTAAAAATTATAATTTTCGTAATTAAAATAAATTAGGTACCTACTAAAAAACTTCTTAGCACACTCAACAAGCGTCATTTGAACCAGGTGTCATGTTTAATATGACCGAGTATGCAGTACCTAATAATTTCAATCGATATTATGTGACATACTATTACAAATAGGTTGCCAGTCCAAAGCCTGGGAAAGTGTGATGGAAAGTTTTGAAATTGCTTTTGAAGTTTTTTCGGGCCATAGTTAGGCCAAGGTTTAGTTCTTACAGCTTACACAAAATAACTTGGCCGGTGTAAAGTGAACGTCTGTTAAACTGCTGAATAGTAGTCAGCTGTACAGGAGCTGCGCTGTGCGACTCAGAGGCCGCGTGCGACGAGACGCGGAGTACCTACGCCGTAGAGCTCGAAACTTCATAGAAACTTCATCGAAACTTCACCTCCGATCTAATGTTGAATAACTTTTAAAATATTATTTATTTCGGCGCAATTTATATTTTAATCATATTATTACTTATTTTTTTTAATGAAGTGTATCAGGTTTGTGGTTAATTTATTTACACGCTGTATATTTTTCTTGTTGGTTCATTACAAAGTTGCAACTTATTTTAGACACAACAGATCGCATTTGCAACGCGACTTGTAGTTAGGTAGTTCATTTTATACGAGTATAACTTATAAACTATTATTATTGATTGGTATATCTTTAGTTAGTAGATAGGTATGTAAAGTGAGCATGTGTGCGGCTGCACCCGCTGCACCCGCTTCTTCAGTCAGTCACAAATAAACGCAGTCTGCAGATACGTATGTTTTATTTATGAACCGTAATTCAATCTATCTTAACTTATATATCTCTAAAGTTAGTATTAACTGTTTGACGCCAAACAAAATAAATTAAATCAAAAGATTCTTTCATACCTTTATGCAACTAGTTACACCTTAATACCACTCATATTTTCGGTCACCTCGCGCAACTTACAAAAGGGCACACCGACCTTTATAATATTTTTCTTCTGAAGATATCCAGACAAGTGATAAAAGCTCTGTACTGTGTATGCAATGTAGCAACTTTGTTATTTTCTCTGATTGTTTCATGTACCGCAGTGTTTTGCCTTGAGTGCTGCTCACAGTCGATATTTCGTCTATGTAAATGGATTTATTTTCATTAGAACTCATTCTCAATCATCTACCACATACATACCAGTTTATACAATTCACAATCATAGCGCCCAATACATACTACACTTCAACTTAACCCTGCCACAAGAGTTCTGCCAACAGTCCGCTTTCATTAAGTAATTGATATTTTTCCTCAAACTCCCCTCTTACATCGCGTCGACATCTTGACGAATATATTAAGTTAGTAACCGAGGCCTGCAGTAGGGTGCAGTAATTGTGCAATTAGATTTTTTTTCGCGATTTCGGGGCTTGAGGATTTCGGGTATCGTGTCGGAGGGATTATAGGGTAGATGGGAGAGATTATTAAATTGGTGTGGATTGAACTGGTTATTTCCAAAGAAGTCAGGGAGTACACTTACAGATACGCAGGCATATTGACGATGTTTTAAAATATCAAATCACAAGCACCTCCGTGCAGTGCGATGCGGTACCTGTTAAGTATTTACCAAAACCTAAAAAGTTTTTGTAGACAATACTAACTAAAAATGAAGTGTAGAACATTTGATACCATTGTCTAAATAATTTACCTTTATTCATTTTCTTAACAGACTTGTATTGTGGGTACTGAATAATTCATGGTATCAACTACTCATGTATTTGTACGCAAGTATCTCAAAAATCGCGTTGCACTTAAATAATAAAGGATGATGGGCAGAAATGTATGAAGCGTGGGCCCACCTCCAATAAAAAAGAAATGTATATTGAAATTCAAGGGTGCATCCACGCATTCGTTATCAGTAAAGCGCATGCAAAGATTCACTGTGTGACCGAACCTATTTGATGTAGAAAAAGTTGTAATTTTTTAGGTTTTCCAACTATGTTTTTGTATGTAAACCAAATAACACAACAGTATTTCCAAATATCGTTTATTTACAATAACTGGACCTATTTATTTTTAAGAAAGATCGGCCTTTCATTCACGATTACATTAAAACTAATCGACGAACACTTCATTTAAAAAAGCGGCTGGAGTGTCAAACTGATGATGTCTGCCGTATCCCAAATACCAAAAATAGATACAACGTGAGCGCAAGTACCTATTGTGCGCCTCCCTGTCAAAACAAGTGCAGTAATGCTCGACAATAGTATGGCTTCCATGCTGGCTAGGATCTACCAATACGTAAGTATAGTAAGTTCTAGCGCGAACATGTCGGGACTGAATTTGGCCTCTAAGTAACCACATAGTACTGTTCTCTGGCAAGTTAGGAAATTCAAACATCTGATTTTCTCTACAAACTTGTAATGTATAGATGCCATTGCAAAGGTGATCCGCGCAATATGACCTAGCCAGCTTAAGGTGATAGGTGCCTAAAGACAGAAGTTTTAAGTCTTGTTCCGATAGGACAGGGAAGTCTTCTGCTTCCGGCGGGTTTGCATCGATTCATTGAAAAGCTTGTCTTCTTCTATTCAGATTATTATCGTCCACGTACTGGTATTGTCTGGTTTGGTCTGCTCATAGAATGATTGAAGAGTTCCAATATGGTATCTGCATCATCATTATTCGCAATCGGCACGTGGAAACGATTAGTTATCGCTGCTCCGATTTTAAAATCTACTATCATACTAGGAACAGCGCGGTTGTTGGAATCTTGTCGAAGTAGTTTAAAGTCACGTTTAAAACGCCCGTTCACTACTTCCATAACCCAACGGCAGATTGTCACCAAACGTGATTTGTTGGCTTGAGTTGTAGTGAGTTGAGTCTCATGTCTATCCTTTGTAGCAGGTACATGCTCTTTTTTCTATTCAGCACGTCTTCTCTGTTTAAGTGGTCAAAGCCCAAGTGTTGTGGAACATAATCATTAATCAAACAAGTTCTAACCGATTTAACAGGCTCTCCTGCGTGCGTCGAGATATGTTAAATAGGGTGGCCATTCTTTCATCTGGCTCTCCTGTGCGAAATTCACTTAGATAAACTCCTAGGGCTGTTCTTAGGGTTTGTAATCTATTTAATGATTCGCATTGTTGAAGAATAGCATTAAATTCTGCTATGTAGCGACCAGTCTAAAAAAACATTTCGGCATCTGATATGCCTCGAATAACTTCAAAATCTAGTTTGATATCCCTTAGGGCAGCTGTTCGCAAGACTTCACAAATCGATTGCCACTGTTCAGTATTAAGATCATACGACACATTGCAGTTTCCAGGTAAATCGTCCCATTCATTCTTATTTAAATGTTTTTACTGATTCTGGTATTCTAAGCCTATGTTTGGGCAATTGTTTTACATGCAATGCCTACTTGTGTTCGGTGCTCGCGAATATCGTGGAATAGGTTGCGTTGGCGGTACATTGGGTGCTTGTATTTGTTGTTTCGAACTTGTTTGGATTGCATTCACTTCATTTATACTTCTTTGCCAGCACCGATGGCATTCTCTTCTTGTGTTGTCAAATACAACCTGAAACAAAAAAATTGTTCCGATCACCTGATTAAAAATTAGCAACAAGTTCCTTATTGGTATAAGCTCTTCTTGTAACAACTGTTCTTTCACAAGAGTTTACTTCCATACTAACTATATCATAACAACTATTGTGTTATATTACTATATGTTTATACAGCCCTATTCGAACTTTATAACTTCTCGAAACATCGTGCGAGACGATGCACTGAGTACGACTGAACGTGGCGGTCGTACATCAAAGCGTTGCTACACCTGCAGCTGACTTTCAAAAAAGTCATAAAATTTTAATCAGGCTGTAATAACTGCCAACAGACAATAATTATAAAACAAAACTACGCACGTTAAGATTGATAGTGGTTCGTATTGTCAACATTGTACAAAAAAAAGTGTCGAGCTTTTATGTAAAAACCATTGTTCTCATGAAACTGTGGACAGCCTCGGCATAGTTTATGGCAAGTGAAGCGCTCAAACATTTTTTTGTAGGTACAAGCTGCCCAAACCATGCATTACCTACAAGCTAACTTAACTAGCCAACTTAACACATGCACACCTCCACACTTTACAGATAGTAGGTACTATTAATACCTGACTGCTTACCTCCAACTGAGCATGCTCTTGTATAAAGTTTGAGAGCTCTGGTTCGTCTTGGGGGTAAATTCACTCCGAGAAAATGTTGATGGTATCTTACGATACGTAACACAATTATTACGCTCCATTTTTTTCCAGATTTTAGTCCAAAAGCACAATCTTCACACATACAAAGTTAGCGGATGACTGATGATACAGATGATACTGCATGCAGGTGAAAGACGCGGCTCAGGTACCTGACTGATAAGCGAGCCTTTGTTTGTTGTCGGTTGGTTAGTGGCTGCCATTATTGGCTTTGCAGTGACCTTTCACAGGCAAACTTGTAACGTGTGCCGCAACAAGAATAATTGTTTTGTGACCATCTGCGGTTATCTATAATGCAACCCTAGAATAGTGTCTGATTTTTTTTAATAAAGTTAAAAATATACGCTATTTTGATAAATATTCGTATTTTTGGACTGATATTATTATTGGCTTAAATATGAAGACACATAAAAAAGTTTAGTTACTAAAAAAAACGTGTTGAAAAAAAATCGAAAAATAACAACTTATAAATAGAACAACTCGGGCCACACAGTACATTCTGCCATGCGCGTCACTGGTAATGACCCTTTGAATAATGAGCTTTAATTAAATATATAAAACATTATTTTTGGAGGTGGGCCAAATTTGCCCATCATCCTTTAAATATGTTTTTATTTAATTAGTTTATTAAGCTCTTAAGCTGTATAGCTTAACGAATAGAAACGAACAATATTTTGTTTCAAATGACTGTTATTTATTGGATGTAGGTCACGACCTTGTTCTACCGCAGGGACCCTAAAAGACACTCACTAAGCAAAGTGTCAGTTATAATACTGCAACATTGATTATAATCGTCTCTTATTTTCTTATTTTTATTTTTTTGGACACAACAACCTAAATTTAATAAAATTTGCATTATTATTCATACCCCGTGTATGAAATAAATTGAAATATTTATTTCTCAACATTGACAATTACTTGTTCTTATTGACGTAAAATAAAACATGACTCTACCACCAGTTTGGAAAAACCTTCGTGAAGAAGAACTGGCAAGAAAGTTAACGGGTATGTTTTTTTTTCAAAATAAATTTACAGAAGCACTTTATGTCTATACAAAGTTATTCTTATCTGCATCTGTTAGCTCGGCAAGTCTCCCTCTCCAAAGTATCCAAACAACGAACACCCTCAAACGGCACCAGTTCACGAGTTAACGCGGTATCCAACCATCGCCCTCCTCAACCATATATGAGTCATACAGCACACAACTACTGTTACATAGTTATTAGATACCGGATTCCCGGTGAGATTCTAGAATTGTAGCTAACAACGAAAATAAAACAACACAAACAGTTCAACTTCTTTCGCGGATGCGGTAACTAGAAGCCTTGTAAAATATCAGATGTATAAATATCAGATACTTTGCCCTCTAACAATTTTAAGTAATAGTTCACATATCATGAAAGACATACACTGCAGTAAAAAATTACACTCACCCGCTAAGCACACCACCTAACGCGGCACATCACACTCACTCACCGCGCTAAGCACGCCACTTAACGCGGTACATCGCACTCACTCACCGTGCTAAGCACGCCACTTAACGCAGTACATCGCACTCACTCACCGTGCTAAGCACGCCCCCTAACGCAGTACATCGCACTCACTCACCGCGCTAAGCACGCCACCTAACGCGGCACATCACACTCACTCACCTTGCTAAGCACGCCACCTAACGCGGTACATCGCACTCACTCACCGTGCTAAGCACGCCCCCTAACGCGGTACATCGCACTCACTCACCGCGCGAAGCACGCCACCTAACGCGGTACATCGCACTCACTCACCGCGCTAAGCACGCCACTTAACGCGGTACATCGCACTCACTCACCGCGCTAAGCACGCCACCTAACGCGGTACATCGCACTCACTCACGGCGATAAGCACGCAACCTAACGCGGTACATCGCACTCACTCACCGTGCTAAGCACGCCCCCTAACGCGGTACATCGCACTCACTCACCGCGCTAAGCACGCCACTTAACGCGGTACATCGCACTCACTCACCGCGCTAAGCACGCCACTTAACGCGGTACATCGCACTCACTCACCGTGCTAAGCACGCCACTTAACGCGGTACATCGCACTCACTCACCGCGCTAAGCACGCCACCTAACGCGGTACATCGCACTCACTCACGGCGATAAGCACGCCACCTAACGCGGTACATCGCACTCACTCACCGTGCTAAGCACGCCCCCTAACGCGGTACATCGCACTCACTCACCGCGCTAAGCACGCCACTTAACGCGGTACATCGCACTCACTCACCGTGCTAAGCACGCCACCTAACGCGGTACATCGCACTCACTCACGGCGATAAGCACGCAACCTAACGCGGTACATCGCACTCACTCACCGTGCTAAGCACGCCCCCTAACGCGGTACATCGCACTCACTCACCGCGCTAAGCACGCCACCTAACGCGGTACATCGCACTCACTCACGGCGATAAGCACGCCACCTAACGCGGTACATCGCACTCACTCACCGTGCTAAGCACGCCCCCTAACGCGGTACATCGCACTCACTCACGGCGATAAGCACGCAACCTAACGCGGTACATCGCAAATAACAAGGGAACTCCGAGTAAGCTGATCCTATGTACTATGTATTGGTTCCTATCTTTATAGGTTTATCTATGTAAAGAAGCGGCGTATTTGTAATGTGAGTGGTTTTCTGTGTAACTACTGGTTTTATCCTAATGGGCGTCACTATTAATCTTTGTAACATTAGCAGGGTTTACTTAATATTGGACAAAGAACTTTCATATAATGTTATGCGTGTACAAACAAAGCACAAAAGTTCTTTTTACTACAGTTATACAAAATAATAACTATTTCACTATTGTCACAGCCGGCCAACGAGCAACCGACTCACCTGATGGTCAGTGGCTTCCGCGCCCATGGACATCTTATTTATCAATATAGAATTTGATTAATATTTCGACTATTAATGCGTTAATTTTTATGGTGGCAAAATATATAGGACTGCAGTACCACCCAGACGAAAATCTAACAAAAAACTTTTACTAAATACTGTATACTATACAGTTAGAGAATCTAGACTCAAGATTTTGTGTTTAAGTAGTTTTTTAATATTAAATATTTTGAGACAACGGTGTATTTAGCATAATAAAGGTTACTTGGTCATATTCAAGTAAAATTATAAATTGTAATTAGCGCTATTACTCACTGTGAATGTCAAAACGCATTTGTCATTAAGTATCACACATTCACATACTTGCTAAGTAAGTGAATTTACTAAATATGTTCTTTGTTATCGCAGAGCAGCTGCCTTCATGTACTTATACCTATAAGTCGAAAAGCCTTTTTGAAGTCAGTGGCCATTTTGTAATCGGCATAAAATTCGGTATTGATCGTTCAGTTCAAATTTATTTAAACAATTAAGTATTCAAATCCAAATATTTATGTCTGAACATTAACAATGACTTGTTCTTATTGACGTCTGACTATGACTGATGATGATGATGATGTTCTTACTGACTGACGTATGACTCTACTACCAGTTCGGAAAAACCTTTGTGAAGATGAACTGGCAAGCTACTTTATGAGTATATTTTTTTTACGGTGTCAGTTTATACCTTTACAAAATTACTCTTATCTGCATCTGTTAGCTCGGCAAGTCTCGCTCGTTTAAAGTATTAAACGGCCAACACTCTCAAACGGCACCCGTTCACGAGTTAACGCGGGATCCAGCCATCACCGTCCTCAACCATATCAAGGGAAAGTGAGCGACCCGTCACCCGACGCCACCGTAAGAAGACGTTCTTTAGTGACAATAACGCTTTAGACGGGTTCACTACGTCATTTCAAAATACGTTATATCGAATTACAATTTATCGATGTCACCTCGTCGATTACTCATTGAAACGATGCCTTAATTACACGAATGTTATTACTGTGATAGTTAATTACATCAAATTTTCGTCGGTGGCTTAAATAATCGAAACTTTTTTAGTCGATATTTCGTTTCATAGACCATTCACTTTATCGAGAAACGTTAAATCGATAGGTTAAATTATCGAAATATTGCTGCACTTGCGATATTTTGATCGCAAGCACAAAGCTATTTATCAATAATTCATTCGTTCAAGTGTTTTATTTCAAAATGAATGAGAAGTATGTGTTCCTAGTGAATTTATAAATTTATAGGTTTACTTAAGGGGCATGGGCAAAAAAGACTGAATAACCTAGGCTGCGCACGAAAAAATTAAACATACATCCATTGAACTAAATAAAAAAGTTATTATTTAATGAGGCATGTACCTATTTAAATGATCTTTGTAATATTGCAAAAAAGGCAAAGTAAAAACCTAAATGGTCACCTATTTTAATAATTGATGTTCTTGCGTGTCGTGATGTTTGTTTGCACTAAATTAGCTTTTCGTAAAAATGATGGCCGCGGTGGCACTCAAGCTTTGATTGGTAAGATTTTAGTAATAAACTTACCAATTTAACTTAAAAAAAGAGACCTGTTCTTGTGGTACGTTATTATTTGTGTTCCAACACAAACAATTTATTATATGTTTATTTTGTTTCCTATGTAGCTGTTGCATATACAGTAGCGACTTACAAAGTCTTAGAAATGTAATAGAAATCTCTCATGTAATAGAAATTAAACATAAATCTTGTAAATGTTTTATTTATTTATTTAATAATTTATGTACACACAGAAAAACACAATAATAAAAATGACTTATAAACTAATAAAGTACAAAGGTACAGCTTATTTCTAATAGAAATTTCTACCAGCAGACCTATGACCTAGTACAGAACAAATTTAGTGTGTACAACTATATTCAAATAATATAAAATAAAATACAATACAATAAATAATCATAAAATAAACATATAAATTAACTTAAACCCATACATAAAATTCTAATATTTATATACATACATTTATTTATAAACGAATGATTTATATTAATATTTCACATAATACACATAAAGTTTGAACATCAACACAACATTTTAAGGTTGAGAAAGATAGTGTTGCTTTACTTTATTTTTGAAAATTGGTTTGCTTCACGTATTTCATAAGGAAGTGAGTTCCATAGTCTGACGGCATGAACAGTAAAGGAGTGGGAAAAGAAATCGGTCTTATTTAAGGGGTCGGTTTAAGGTAAAGGAGAGTGCGCTTGCGAATTCTGCACAATTTATCTCGGGAAACCATAAAGGAGAAACGCTCACTAAGATATTGGGGAGAGGAAGGGTTGTAAAGGACATTATATAGTAGACAGAGAATGCGAGTGTTCCTACGTAACCGAATCGGTAGCCATGGGGGTTGCTTTCGATATTCTGAAACGTGATCGTATTTCTTAAGACCGAACAAGAACCGAATGCATAGGTTCTGCAGACGCTCCAGCTTATTTAAAAGTTCTTCTGTAGCATTTAAGTAACACACGTCTGCATAATCTACGATTGGCTGTATGAGCGCCTGTGCAAGGGTGATTTTGGTTGGATAAGGCAAAAAACTTTGGAGACACTTGAGAGTGTGAAAGGAGTAATTTCATTCAATTAATGAGACAATAATTCAAGTAATTTCAATTACGACCAATTTCACCGACATTTGCTTGCCACGTGAGGTTTGAGTCAATTATCACGCCTAAGTTTTTTACAGTATCGGTGAAAGCAATCGAAGTACCATCTAGTATTACAGTTGGAAGAGCATCCATATCAAGGCACCCTTCATATATCGGCTGCCTACAATTATTGCTTACGACTTGCTAGGATTTACATGGATTCCAAAAGATGAAGCCCATTTACTGATGTGGCCAAGATCTTTATTAATTGCGGCAATGGCAGAGCCAACATCGCTAACAGTGAAATGGCGGTAAACCTGCAAGTCGTCCGCATAGAGGTGGTAATTACTTGAGATAACTTTAGTGATAGAATTAATGAACAAAGAGGAGAGAGAACGCCACCCTGAGGTACACCCGCAACAAGATCACACCACTCGGAGAAGGACTCCTCGCAGCGGACCCTCTGAGATCGACTTCGAAGGTAAGAACTAAACCAAGCAACCGCAGAGGGGGAGAAATTCAGTGATTCTAGCACTCCAAGAAGAATATCAAAGTCAACACAAGTAAAGGCATTACTGAAATCAAGTAGAACTAACAATGTAAGCGATCCACCCTCCATGACCCAACGTTTATCGTCGTAGTCACGTTAACAAGAGCAGATACTGTGCTGTGCCCTGACCGGAAACCGGATTGGTATTTGCTGAGGAGATTATTAGTGGATACAAACTCTTGTAATTGTTCATGGACAATGTGCTCCAGAACTTTAGACAAACAGGACAGGATAGATATTGGTCGGAAATGTGAAAGAGAGGTCGGGTTTGTAACTTAAGGTAATGGGATTATATGTGAGAGTTTCCGGTTCAAAGATTTTATTTGGCAAAGATCTTAAAGTGCTGGCTTTGACAGTGAGATCCAGAGTTACGGCTGGTTTAGCAAATTGGGAGTTTAAAGCATTCAAATCAAAGTTGTTATGATGACTAGTGAAAGATTTACCAATACCAACAGATTTCATGAATTTCCATGCCTCTGCAGCGCCTTGGTTGACGAGGGAGTCGTGAAAGTAGCGTCTCTTAGCGTCTCGACAAAGTCGCCTGCAAAGGTTGCGTAGATTTTTATAGGTGGTGAGGTTATTTTCAGATGGACGACGTTTATACCTGATCTTGGCTTTGTCTCTAAGAGACATGTTGTGTTTTATTGAGTCAGATAACCAAGGTGCACGATTGTGTTTTATTTTTACAGATCTAAGAGGAGCATGACGATTATACAGGCCAAGAAGAAGAGAGTTGAAGCAGTCAACTTTGTCATTAATATCAGCACCATTCAAAACTGGCGACCAATCGATATCTCTCGCAT
Organism: Marasmarcha lunaedactyla; assembly: GCA_923062675.1. Lineage (NCBI taxonomy): Eukaryota > Metazoa > Arthropoda > Insecta > Lepidoptera > Pterophoridae > Marasmarcha > Marasmarcha lunaedactyla. The sequence goes on along the minus strand of OV281351.1, from coordinate 1,153,196 downwards.
CTCGCTCCAAAGATTGCGAGTTAATGGTTTTATAGCTACGCAAGGTTAATACTTTCGGTTTTTGTTTGGGGAGTCATTTCATGAGTCATGGGGAGGGATGGGACACAATTAGCAAAGTTATGTGTGGGAAACAACGGTAAGATAGAAAGGTTGAAAGAGGATAATAGTGATTCAAGCTTGCGAGAGTGAGAGTTGTTTTTGATCATACAAGTATTGAAGTCGCCAAGCGTAATGACATGATCATAAATAGGGCAGAAATTATTGAAATAGCTTTCCAGGGTATTGAAATAATCAATACTCATATTAGGATTATAAAAAACCGTTAGGAGTAATTTCGTATGTCGTATAGTTACTTCGATACCGAGGTGTTCATCTGATTCTGAGTAAAGTGATGGTGATGCACTCACAATCTTGTATAACAAATCTGCACGCAAATAAATTGCCACCCCACCTCCCCCCTTACCAGTTCTATCATTACGTATGAGGACAAAACCTCAAAGTGAAAAATTTGTTGAGGGAAGGGAAGGTTTTAGGAACGTTTCAGAAATTAGCAAACAGAAACGCCATATCTTTGTTGCTGAAACTTGGATCACAGTTGCGATACATTATAAATAACAGGCTTTGTGAGTAAATCTCATATCCTTAAGACTAAACTATCATGAGATCACTAAAAGCTCATAGCTTCAAAAGTGCATAAATTTACTAGAAACCTTCAGCCTGTTTTTTAATCAGATAGATAGAATAGATAGATAATGTAGATGGCAGCACGGGTGGACAGTTTTCTTTAAAATTTACGGCTATTTTACTTAACACCGGAGCGATGGAAAATATTAGAATTTGTAAAGAGTTTCACACTTTCGAAGAATTATTGGAAAAATTCTTTTTGTTTTAATTTATTTTTATCATATAACGTGCATTTTAAACGATTATGTCACATTTAGAAACGGCGAAAGGGTTCTTGTCATCACAATGTTAAAAAACCTTCAATAATAGAGGCGCACCAAATATCTTTTGCTAACAGTAAAAAGACCTTACCGTGCAGCTACTGCACAGACTATTAGCCGTTGGATCAAGCAAGCATTGACGGAGACCGGCGTGGACACATCGCGGTTCAGCGCGCACAGCACGCGCCACGCCGCCGCGTCTGCGGCGCGCGCCACCGGTGTCTCGCTTGACGTTGTACGAAAGACAGCTGGCTGGACAAACAATTCGCAAGCTTTCGCTAAATTCTATAACCGGCCCGTTATGGTTGACCAAGACCACTTCTCATCTGCTGTTCTAAGTAGCACACACTGTAATTTCAGTAACCTACATTAGTAACTTTTGTTTTTACTTAATGCTATTATTTGTAATTAATTACAAAAAATAATAATATTATAAAACATATATAATAATAGGAAATAATAAGAATTGGTGTGATTTTTTGTGATTTACAAATAATGAGTTATAAAACTTAACAATTCGCCATTTTTCATTGCTTTACAATTTCCTCCTAAAACCAACGTCACATTTTAGTATAATGTAGTGGCTAGACTTATAACAAATTTTTAACAATTTAATAAATACTCTAAACATTTATACTCTAACAATTATATCTGAAGAATAAAGCGAATGAAATATAATAGATGATCAAAGAACTTTAAGATGTGAAGTTCGATCACTATTATATGAATTCGCTTTATACGAAGATATAAGAACTCTCCCTCCCTGAGTCCCTAAAAATTACTCTGAAGAATGAGAGCTGAGTTGCATGTTAGCCAACATCGGCGCGGCCTCACCCCACCATAGGGGCAGACTAAAAAAAAAAATTGGGTTAAATATTATCTGAAGGTGCGGAAGTTGCCAGTAAAATAAAAGGAACTACATTGTTGAATTATATCTTCCAATAAAGCGAATTCATATAACTTGTTCGAACTTCACATCTTAAAATTCGTTTGATCATCTATTATTGATACTACGAATTAGGCAATTACTCTACAACCTTTTCCCGCCAGAGACTGCGTTGGAACAAGATACTACCATGCTACAGATGCTTACGGTATTGATGAATGATGTTGATATATTAAAATTAAGACTTTCGAAATTACTTTTAAAAATGTTAAGTTAGTCATTTTGATAAATTTTAAAACTACAGCTTAAACTCACGCGTTATTGTCGGAAAGTTCCGACTAGTTTCGGACTCGTATAGAGTCCATCATCAGGGCCGAGTACACTCGCGGCTGTGCCGGAGGGCACGGGGGCGGGCGGGGGTTGCAGGGGCTGTGCATGCGCGGCGGGTGGAGTAACTTTCCGACAATAACGCGTGAGTAAAAGCTGTAGTTTCAAAATTTTTTTAAAATTACATTTGAAATAAAAATATTCATAGAATTCAAACGTTATCATTTGGATTGATTGAAGACAGACTTAGGAGGACTTTGTTACAAAATTGCCTATCATCAAAGCATTTGAAGCTCCGTTAGAGGCCTTTGAGGCTAGACTAACACCCGTATTCTTAGATTTTAACTCGAGATTTCCTTAACTTAATCCTAGCTCTATGAAGTTTTTATAAAATCCTAAAATCTCCCTCGGAATTAGTTTTCTTAGTAGTCAATTCAACTTTTCATCCGGTAAGGTTGAGTGGAAAAGAGACGTCATATTTTTAAGGTAGGCTGGAATTTTTGTAATTATGGTTATACTCGTATTCGTTAAGCATCAAGTTCAGTAAAAAAGTTAAGTATATTAAACTGTCAGTTTGGCTTAAAAACAATAACTCAATGTTAATATTCATAAAAAAAAATCAAATATTTGTCTATAAACACGGCATTCAGAAAATTTATGATAATAATTCTAAGGTGCGTCGCGAGGAAATTTAACTTGAATTTTGGTTCCTTAAGTACAAGACGAAAATCAGACAGAGGAAATATCGAGTTAATATTTAGGAATATGGGTATAAGTCCACTCTGACACTAGAGGCTACACCCTCACACAATAACTTATGGCACAAGGAACTTAAGTAAGTAAGTACCAGTAAGAAAAACATTCGGCATCTAAGTGTTCTGTGGTCGCTGCAGCATGGCTACAATGTCGCCTACAACTTTCTTGGCATTCTAAACATGTCCCCGTGCAACGTGTCATATTAAACTTGTTTGGCTTTCGATATGAGACAGGACATTGGAGTATTTCGTTTCGAAGTTTTAACAACAAGTATGCTCTTGTATTACGGAAATATTATAAAATCTAATCATGCACTATGTCATGTATTCATTTTCATACCGCTGCGTTTTGGGAATGTGATGTCGCTACAAAATATGATAAATCCTAAAACTAAAACCTAAAACTAAAAACTAAAACCTCTAATGAAGACACCCTTAAATAACTCTCTAATGAAAACTCCACACAATTCAAACACTTTTTTTATTTTGTAAAAATAGATATGATTTTGTATGTACGCGTGCAAACATTTTCACTCTTGAAAGTCTAACAATATTAATGCAAAAATATACTTGCAGTTTTAAATTAACATTGTATAGACGTAAAGTGAATTACAAAACATAGACTTTTACTCTTTTTATAATCTATATAATATCTTTTTATGTCATCGCACATTCTGTAAAAAAGCCTTATTTTATAACCATAGCCAAGCCATACTTTACATGGATTATCGTGTCCACTGTTACAATTTTGTTACAACAGCTACTTTCTAACGGATCTGAAGTATATTTTAAGATCTTTAGACACAGTTTGTTTCACTGTACGACACTGTGAGTGAACAATTTGACACATTCTAACTGCCCGCCTACATATTTAGTGCAAAAAAGTTTCTATTCCAAAGTAGCACTACGTCATCAAGCCAAGCAACAAAGCAGTTGAACCAACAACGTTTCCAGAAACTTCCATCACTCCACAAGGAACTATGTCAATATGCAACAAAAGAAGGCGCGCAGTGAGAAATCTCTTCAACGACACAGTGTAGTGAACCGGTGGCGGTGTGTTTACATCAGTATGTAACGCTTTAGTTTGAAATGGAACTGCTGTTTCGGCATGCATGAGATGTTTGGACTGTGGTCATGGTGGCTTATTAGGCTGAAGTATCTACAGTACCTCGAGCCTAAGAATATTACTATTTCTAATGATTATCTCCGAGGCATAAAATCTAACTTAGTATTCCAAATGCCTCCAAATAAAATTCCAAATATGCACCAAAATTCCATCTAATATCTTTTCCGCTTCCTGGATTTAGTCTAAGTGAATTCATGGAATTTGTCTGTATAAATTTTTTTATTTCTTGTTTTTGTTGAGGAAAACAGGTTCTTGTAAATGTAATTATTGAAATATTTCAGGAATATTTATTTTTATTTATTTTTTCACTTTAAGGCCACATGTAGGGAACTAATTTGTCTAAAATTTAAATTCCTATTCCTATATCCATATCTTTAATTTTTCTTGTAGACCCAATATTTAGGGTCCTACGCCTATGGCAAACCTAGTGCAACTCAACGGCCAGACTACGCACAGTCACACAAGGTTTACACATTAGTGCTTGTACGAGTGTTAAAATTTATGCAACTACATTCTGTTCGCGTAGTCGAAATTGGACTCTTTGTTAATCAAACAGTCCAATTTCCATAAAAAATAAAGTATTGAAATTTCATTATTCCAGGTTTCAACTGGTGAAATTCATTCCGGGTGAAATATAAGTAGTAAACAGAAATATGTGTTTCTTACTTTTTTTTTTTTTTGCTGCCGAGGCACCCTCGTTGGAGTGAGGTGGAAGATGCGTCATGCATACCGCCCGCAGGAAAATACCGTCCTCTGCGGGGGGTTATGTGGGACTCACCAGAATGGTACCTACCCACTAAAAACCACCTGTTGGCTGTGGTAAAATTTTACTGTTAGCCTTCATCGGAAGCGACACCCGTCGGGAAGTTGGGCGCGCTGGCGGAGGCCCACTAGCGGGTCTTCCGCCGGAAGTGAAAGTTGCGCTGAAGGTGCTCAAAGGGACATGAGTTGGTGGCCGTTCTGGGCAGCCTCCGGTGAAGCCGGGGCTATGCAGAGGTCGGCCGAAGCATGATTTAGGGATCAATTCATTTAAATGAACCTATAATGAATTGAGAAGGGAACTATGCTCCGCCAGAGCTAGCAAGCGCTCTGTCGGAGTACGTTAAGCCCTAAGTTTACGGGCTAAGACTGCGATTTCACTAACATCGATATTTTTCATAGCGTCGCAGACGATACGCATATCGTCTGCTACGGACGATTGAGGAGTGGGTTTGTATGGGCGAGGAGCCGGAATGGGATTCGATGCGGGGCGCTGCCTCCAGTTTTCTGGGGCAGGCCTAGACTGTGTAGGCTTTGCAGCCGGAGGAACCCGGCTACGCAGCGGTGGAAAGTTTTCCTGAGAAAGGGGCGGGGTCTGTTTGGGTGCCGCCCTCTTAGTATTGGAGCGCATACAGCGGGGTGCACGAGGGCAGCCCCTGTAGTTTGCGGTGTGGCCGGACTGACCACAAAGCACGCAATCGGGAGGAGAGGGAGTTTCAGGAGTGCGATTGCACTCCTTAGTGAAGTGAGGGACCAGGCACTTGACGCACCTGGGCGGGGCGGCGCAGTTGGCCGCCGCGTGCCCGTACAACTGGCACCGATGGCACTGGCCGGGATGACCGCGGCGATGAGGCGCCTCGAATGAGATCCCAGAGAGGCCGCATATGGTGCTAACCCCTTTGAGGATCTCCCTGGACTTAAGGACGTTGGTGAGTACCACCAAAGCGAGAGGGTGACGCCTTCCGTACCTGCTGTGCATTTTATGCACGGCGAGTGCCGGGAAGCCTTGAGACTGCAGATCCTCCAGGATAGCCTCGTTCGATAATTCGAACGGGACTCCCCTGAGTACCGCTCTGAACTTACGTTCTTCTGACAGAGCATGTGTGATAAGCATATTGCTTATCGGTGAGGAGCTATGTTAAAGCACGAAAGTCGTCTATCGACGAGGCTATGATTTTAATGGATTCACCCGAGTTGGCCGCTCGGGTGTAATGGATTTTGTGCTCATTGCACAATGTCGAAACCTCAGTCCATTTACCCTTTTCCCGAAGGAAAACGGGAGGTGGGACCTTAGCCTTGACAGAAGTTGGGGCCGGAGCAGGTGTTGAAGGCACCGAGGCAGCTGGCGTTGAAGAAGCCGCAGGGGGTGTTGCACACATTGGGACGGGCGTCGAGGGCGCCGGGGCTTGTTTCGAGCGCTTCTTAATAAGCGTGAAAGAGGGAGGCTCAGGACCAGTTGGGGTGGCTCACACTCCATGTCACTGGAGGAAGGAGACGCGAGAGGGCCTAAGACCAGAGTGGTCTGGGGAACTGGGGTGGCCTGAGGGGCCATTAAGGGAATTAACGCCATGAAATGCGGGATAAGAGCATCTAGGAAACGATACTTATCAGCATTTATAGTCATGCCTTCAGCAAGTGTACTTTTATGTTACTTGATCCTAATCTCTTCATAGCTTAGGGAAGCCATTGCGGAGGGGTTGGGGCGGGACAATAATATACAAATATATATTCTATGATCCTACCAACGATGACTAACTACCTAAAACCACCCTACACGCGGTAGGGCGATTGGGGACGACGCGGATAACTTACTTGAACACGAAGACTCGAAGTCCTGGAACGCAGAGCTTGCCGGAGCGGCGACGGCGACGCAGGTCGGCGACGACGGGCTGCAGGCGGCGAACGAAGATTCGTCGTGAAAACGACGGTTCTGTGAAATTCAGGAGATACGGTACGAAAACCTGAGTCGTGAAAACGACCCGTGAAATTTGGGGTGTTCAACTAGTGCGGGGACTAGAAAGCGGAAAATGCATCTGCGATTGACGTGCGAACGAATCCGCACGCAAACCGTGACTGTGTTTCTTACTGTTTAACTTTAATTTAAATACGTGGACGTGAGAACAGGCAAAATTACACAAACGTTGTTGATTGGTTAATTACAAAAATTGTTTTAAAATTTACTGAGTCTCATGGTCAACCCGATTGCCACATTAAAATGTCATTGACCCACAGCATGTTACTAAAATTAATCATTTGTATTGTATTTGCTGTATATCTTTCTTTATCTTCTGTATATCTCGTATAATCTTTTTGTATTTGCTGGTAAGAACGTTGAAAAAATATTAAATTGACAAAGACAAATTCAAAAGTCATAACATTATGCTACAAATTTAAATTGAAAAAAGAAATTAAACTCACACGTTGTGCAAAAGAACGCCTATCAGGTGAGGTTCAGTGTGAATGTTTGGGTGAGTATCGTCAATAATACAGCGATTGGGGCTCACTATCTCCATTTCCTACGTCATGTTCTCACAGGATTGCCAGAAGGAGTACCTGAGAGTGATTTAGTGGAATTACATTATCAGCAGGACGGAGCTCTAGCTCATTTTCATCGTGACGTCCGTGATTACTTGGATAATGAATGCCCTGAACGCTGGATAGGCCGAAATGGACCCATACAATGGCCACCGCGTAGTTCTGACTTAACGTCTTTGGACTTTTACCTATGGTGTGAAATCAAGAAAAAGCTATGAACAGGTATCTGACACAATGGCAGAGCTTCGACTTAAAATCATAGCGCTTTTGACGAAGTAAAGGCCGACGAATTCGTACAAAGGAGAGACAAAGACAACCACAAGAGACGCGCACAGTTGTGTAATGAATTCGGAGGCGACCATTTTGAAAATTTATTAAAGTACGTGTGAAATTAGCGTTATTTTTTTTAAAATAAACTACGATTAAGTACCAATGCGCGTGTTTGTATTAAATGAACAATGTAGGTTTCTGAAATCATACGATGATCTTGTTTGATAACCTAAGCAGGTACTCGATTAATAAGATAAAATAATTCTACATAGCGTGGTACTTTATGCTTCAGACCAAGTCTTGTCGAATAGAGTGAATAAAATTGCTTCTACTGACTTGCTTTAGACGACCGAGTGGTGTAGTGGTAAGTAGCCGTGCCTCATATGCCGAAGGTCCCAAGTTCGAGTCCTGGCTGGGGCATTCATTTGTGTGATGATCACGGATGTTTGTTCTCGGGTCATTATTGTTTGTATTTATATATGTATGTTTATTCTGGGTTCCCCCCAGTTCGCTGTATGGTCATCCATAACACAAGCTCTGCTTAATTTGGGGCCATACAGTTTGTGTGTTTGTCTGGGGATTTATTATATTAGAATTTGTCTTAAAATACTGCAATAGAAAAAAAATGTCGGTTTACGATTTATGTTTCTCCCTGTATATTTAGTTTTCGGTACAAACAGATAATTTTGTTGTTTAAATATTCAACAAAGCACATGTTTGTAAACTTCCACGTATTAATTTCAAGCCTATTTTCAAAATCGCTTCAGTTTATAACGAAACCCCAGCCTGTGACTCCATTCTTACATTCGGCGCAGATATAAGCCCCTCTTCCAAGATATAAGTGCCCTTGTTGAGCTTCTGTTTCAAATGTTCGTGTCTTTAGACAAGAACCAGCTTTCGATTTAGGCTTGAAGCATGGAGTCTATTTGTATAGTTTTATACGTAAGTATTGTCTGAGAGTGATTATTTATACAATAGCTGATTAAACCACAAAAACTCCACATATCCAGTCGCGGACACGGAGTCAAATTCTTATTGGGAAAAGAAAAATATTTGGTTTTTAGAAAAACCATTAAAAAAGGAAGCATAAAATTATAAAATTACACATGTACTGAATGAGTGATGTCTATAACCCGAAAAAGTACGCTTTATTATGCTTTTTTTTTACCTTAGGCAAATTTATGTCGTCTTACCTTTAAACACTAAACAATAAACTGTTATAAGTTGTCAATGCAGTCTTGCTATAAGGAGCCCCTGTATCCTATTGATGACAGAACATGTTATTTTAAATAAATAACCAATTGCTTTACCATTTTTAAATTCCAATTTGAGTTCTGATTTGTTAACATAAAACCTACGTAAAAACCATTCAAATTGAACTCCACTTATGAGCAAAAATACCTAAGTCATGAAATCGTCCGACGATAAATGGAATTATTATTATTGACTTACTTTCCAAATTTTATTTACATTGACTTTACAAAATCGGCAGAGGGTAATGACTTCTGTGTTTGAGTGCTGTCTCTTATAGCCATTTTATTTAATTTTTCTATTTGAGTTCGAGCTAAATTTTGAAGCGAAATCAAGCAATAAAGTGATCATTTTATTACTGCACAAAGCAATAATAACTTATTTTTAACTCAATAGGGGTGCCTACGAAATTATTTTCCTGGGGGTAGGTGTGAGTTGCCTCACCATGAAGTGTTACTTCACCATCAAGCAGTTGACTTCATTTACATAAGTCGCAGGCGCCGAGAAAGAACCTGGAACCCCAAGATGGAGAAAACAGCACCTTAGGCACTGCTCCGCCGGTGCGCTGATCTAGTATTGACTTCTTGCACACTGTCTGAGCTATTCGTATCGACAAAACGTATTTCAATATTCTTAAACTACCTATTATAACTGTCATACACATTCACATACCATACTTGCCAGAAAGTATTTTTATGTCTCGCTAAACATAGTTATTTCATTGCCTGCCAGATTGGATTTCTAAGACTTGTTCTCAGAAATAATCTTTAGTGAAACCGCCACCCAGTGACAGCGCGCCCTGCGTGGCGGAGGCCTGTCAGCTGACTTCGGCGTCGCGACGTGGGTCGCTAGTCACTGAAGATCAGGACATATGTCCCCTTCGACACGAGCTGATGTTCCGCTGGAACTGCTGCGGGCATTAATTGGATTAATTTCGTTAAAATAAATTTTGTTACTTTATTAAACAACTAATTTTTTGAATATTTTTGTTATTGCCTAAAAACGTTGCATATTTGTACAGTCTTCAATATTATAATTAATAAATCTTTAATAAAATACAATAAGAGAACAGATAAACTTATATTTCTCATGGCTAACAATCTGCTCAGCCAGTATCAATCCGGTTTTCGACCTGGACACAGTACTGTATTTGCTCTTATTAATGTGACTGATGACATACGCTGGGCGATGGAGGGTGGATCACTTGTATTATTAGATTTTAGTAGTGCCTTTAATTCGGTTGACTTCGACATTCTACTTCGTATTTTGGAATTTGTAAAAGTTTCATCTTCTGCAGTAGCTTGGTTTCGTTTATATCTTCGGGGGCGCTCTCAGCGTGTCTATCTTGAGGAGTCTTACTCTGACTGGTGTGACCTCGCTGTGGGTGTACCTCAAGGTGGCGTTCTTTCTCCATTACTCTTCTCCGTGTTTATTAACACTGTCACCAATGTCCTTTCATGTAACTACCATCTTTATGCGGACGACTTACAGATTTACCGTCACTTCTCAGCTTGTGATGTTGGGTCAGCCTTTGCCGCTGTGAATGCCGATCTCAGTCACATCGGTAAATGGGCTGAGTCTTTTGGACTGTTCGTCAATCCCAACAAATTCCAAGCGTTAATAGTTGGTGGTCGAGACATGCGCGGTTGCTTAGATTTGGCTGATCTCCCACCCGTGTTACTCAACAGTACTAGGATTGATTTTACCAACTCGGCTAAGAACCTAGGTGTTATACTAGACTGCAACCTGCAATGGCACGCTAATGTTAACGAGATCAGTCGAAAAGTGCATTACTCCTTACATTCCTTAAAGAGACTGCAGGGTTTTCTGCCTTTTCGCACTAAAATCAGTCTTGCGCAGGCTCTCATACAGCCTATTATAGACTACGCTGATGCGTGCTACCCGGATGTTTCGGAAGAACTTTTAAATGAGTTGAAACGCTTACAAAACTTATACATACGTTTTATTTTTGGCCATAAAATTTGACCATGTACCAAAATGTCGAAAGCAACTCCATTGGCTTCCACTCCGTCTCCGCAGAAATTGTCGAATGCTTTGTCTTTTGTTTAACGTCCTTTTCAATGCATCCTCTCCGAAATACCCGAGTGAGCGCTTCTCTTTCTTATGTCCAACAGACTTTCATTGCAGACAGCACAAACGCACACTGCTACACACGAAGCCTCACAAAACAGACTTTTACGCCAAATCTTTCACAGTTCAAGCTGTTAGATTGTGGAATGCACTTCCTCACGAAATCCATCAAATCCACCAAATCAAAAACACTACCAGTTTTTAAAAGCAGATTAAGAGAACACTTCCTTGCTCAGACCTGAATTATACTGTTGTCGTCGTGCATCATTATTTTCCGACGTATTACTGATTTTATTTTAAATCATATTGTTGTATTTGTGTATGTTTATGCATGTATATATTTACTTATATGTGTATATATGTATGTTGTATGTTTATGCATGTTTATTAAGCTAAGCAAGTATGTATTTATGTGTTTTGTAATTAGTTACACTACTAACTCAAGTACGCACTAACTTTGCTCAGAATCACTATTTTCAGTCACAGGTCAGCTGGAAGCAATTTCTAATAGAAATAAGCTGCACCTATGTGCCATTCTGAATATAATATAAGCTTCTCACTCATTGTGTGTGTACATAAATTATTAAATAAATAAATATTAGATAAAAAAACCTTTAAAATTAGTTAGCAATGGACAGTGGTGTTAGGCCCGCTTTTGGTTTTAATTATGGAAAAGTTATGGAAAGCCTCGATTTGGTGATATATATAAAAGTATGTGTGAATCTAGAAAGAATTTTAAGAAAAAGTGAAAATATTGCCAAGACCATGCTACACAAATAAAAATGGACATTATTACTAATCATAATACTAAAAAGGATTTTTCAAATTTTTGGAAAAGTACCAATAAGTTGAACCACAAGCGGAGCCTCCCTGTGACTGTGGGGAATGCTAAGGACCCAGAACAAATTGCTAATTTGTTTCAGAATCATTTTAGGGTACAGTCCCCGCTCTTCCACAGTTCACAGGTGTTCAACGGTGTGGAGCTGAGTGGTGACGTTCAGGTTAGATTCACGGCTAAGGATGTTGCTAGTGTAGTTAATACAATGTTGAGTGGAAAGTCTCTGGGACTCGTCAGCCTTGGCATTGAACACTTGAAATACGCTGGGGTCCACTTGGCAAGGGTATTTGCATTATTTTTTAATCTGTGTATAAATCATTCCTTTTTACCTGCTGACCTAACGTACACCTTTGTTGTGCCAATAATTAAAAACAAAACGGACGATGCCTCTGAAGTTTCCAATTACAGGCCAATATCTCTCACTACAATTGTGGCCAAGGTTTTGGACAGGCTGCTGTTGAGTAAGCACATTAACCTTCACGACGCACAATTTGGTCTTAGGCCATGATTGTCAAGTGAGTCTGCTATTATTTGTCTCAAGCAGACTGTTCAATACTATACGGTACGAAAGATTATTACTAACCAGAGGAATACTGTGACGTGGGTGACTCTTTAACTTGTACATGAGTGGTTTGATTGCTGAGCTTGTTAGCACTAACATTGACTGTCACGTGGGTGGTGTTTATATAAACAACATTAGCTACGTTGATGACATGGTGCTGCTTAGCCCATCGATAGGTGATATTTGTGAGCAGTACGCTGTGGCTCACGAACTCAAGTATAACCTGACTAAAAGTGAGGTGATGACCTTTAAATGCGGGTAACAAATGTTATAAGTACCATAACATAACATTAAATGGTAAACCTCTAAACCTCGTTCACCAATTTAAATACTTGGGTTACTGGGTCACAGATACTCTAAGTGATGACGTGGATATAGAAAGGGTGCGCAGGGCTTTCTGTGTGTGTTGGCTCGTAGATTTGCTCTCTGTAGTATCCCAGTTAAAGACACTTTTTAAAGCATACTGTCAGTCTTTTTATACCTGCAGCCTATGGGTCAACTATACGCAGAGCGCGCACAGAGTCCTGCGGGTGCAGGGTGCAGTACAACAACGCATTCAGGTTGTTGTTTAGCTCCGTCTCGGTCTGCGTGCGTTCTCGAGCGCACGTCGATCGCAGACGCCTTCCCGCTCTATTAGCCCCCGCGCTAATTGAGCACCCAAATTTAATATATAAAAAGTAATATATAATTTCATAGTTGTATACCGTATTAAGTTTCTAACGCCGTTTTCATGGCGGACAGTGGCTCGTTAACCGTACTTCTAATAAGTTTCTAACGCCGTTTTCACGGCGGAAAGTGGGTTTTAACCGTACATCTAATAAGTTTCTAACGCCGTTTTCACGGCGGACAGTGGGCTGTTAACCGTACTTCGTGGAACGTGAGCTTCGTCGACGGAATTTCGTCGTTCCAGGTGCCTCGAGTCTTCGTGTTCGAGTAAGTTATCCGCGTCATCCTCAACCGCCCTACTGCGTGTAGGGTGGTTTTAAGGAAGTTAGTCATCGTTGATAGGTTCATAGTATATATATTTATATATTGTTGTCCCTCCCCAACCCCTCCGCAATGGCTTCTCTAAGCTCTGATGAGTTTATGAGGAAGTTACTTGATAGTACCGGTGCTGAAGGCATGTCTATAAATGCTGATAAGTATCGTTTCTTGGACTCTCTCATCCCGCATATCATGGCGTTAATTCCCTCAATGGCCCCTCGGGCCACCCCAGTCCCCCAGACCCCTCAGGTCTTAGGCCCTCCCGCGTGCAAGCGCGCACCCGCGACCGAGTCATCCTCGGATGCCACCCCAACTGGCCCTGATGAGCCTCTCTCTTTCACCCTTGTTAAGAAGCGCTCTAAGAAGCGCTCGAAACAAGACCCGGCGCCCTCGGCGCCCGTCCCTACACCCCCTGCGGCGTCTTCAACGCCAGCTGCCCCTGTGTCTTCAACACCCGCTCCGGCCCCAACTTCTGTCAAGGCCAAGGTCCCACCACCCGTTTTCCTTCGGGAAAAGGGTAAATGGACTGAGGTCTCGACATTGTGCAATGAGCACAAAATCCATTACACCCGAGCAGCCAACTCGGGTGAATCTATTAAAATCTTAGTCTCGTCGATAGACGACTTTCGTGCTTTAACAAAGCTCCTCACCGATAAGCAATATGCTTATCACACTTATGCTCTGTCAGAAGAGCGTAAGATCAGAGCGGTACTCAGGGGAGTCCCGTTCGAATTATCGAACGAGGCTATCCTGGAGGATCTGCAGTCCCAAGGCTTCCCGGCACTCGCGGTGCATAAAATGCACAGCAAGTACGGGAGACAACACCCTCTCGCTTTGGTGGTTCTCGCCAACGTCCCCAAGTCCAGGGAGATCCTCAAAGGGGTTAGCACTATATGCGGCCTCTCTGGGATCTCGATCGAGGCGCCTCATCGCCGCGGTCATCCCGGCCAGTGCCATCGGTGCCAGTTGTACGGGCACGCGGCAGCCAACTGCCGCGCACCGCCCAGGTGCGTCAAGTGCCTGGTCCCGCACTTCACTAAGGAGTGCAATCGCACTCTTGAAACTCCCTCTCCTCCCGATTACGTGCTTTGTGGCCAGTCCGGCCACACCGCAAATTACAGGGGCTGCCCTCGTGCACCCCGTTGTCCGCGCTCCAATTTCAAAAGGGCGGCACCCAAACAGGCCCCGCGCCTTTCTCAAGAAAACTTTCCACCGCTGCGTAGCCGGGTTCCTCCGGCTGCAGAGCCTACACAGTCTAGGCCTGCCCCAGAAAACTGGAGGCAGCGCGCCGCATCGAATCCCATTCCGGCTCCTCGCCCATACAAACCCACTCCTCAATCCTCCGTAGCAGACTATATGCGTATCGTCTGCGACGCTATGAAAAATATCGATGTTAGTGAAATCGCAGTCTTAGCCCGTAAACTTAGGGCTTCACGTACTCCGACAGAGCGTTTGCTAGCTCTGGCGGAGCATAGTTCCCTTCTCAATTCATTATAGGTTCATTTAAATGAATTGATCCCTAAATCATGCTTCGGCCGACCTCTGCCCAGCCCCGGCTTCACCGGAGGCTGCCCAGAACGGCCACCAACTCATGTCCCTTTGAGCACCTTCAGTGCAACTTTCACTACAGGCGGAAGACCCGCTAGCGCCAGCGCGCCCAACTTCCCGACGGGTGTCGCTTCGGATGAAGGCTAACGGTAATAACTACAGCCAACAGGTGGTTTTTAGTGGGTAGGTGCCATTCTGGTGAGTCCCACATAACCCCCCGCAGAAGAATTTACCTGCGGGCGGTATGCATGACGTATCTTCCACCTCCCTCCCGCGAAGGTGCCTCGGCAGGAAAAAAAATAAAAAAAAATTGTTTAGCTTGCCACGAATTTAGTAGCGGCCATGTTAGCGGAGGCGCAGATAGATTGTTTTTATGCAATCATCCGTAAGCGTAGTGCCTCGCTGCTGCGTCGGGTGCGCGGCACCTCTATCTAACACCATCTTGGATGCATTGGTGAACAGATGGGATTCTCCCTTATTACAGACTATTGATTTGACTTCGTTCTGTTCTGACGTTTGTATCTTTAGTAATAATTTAATTACCCTGACATTATTGTTTTTCGCATATTATAGACACATTTCTTAATTCTTATTGACATGTATTGTTTGACCGCTGTTTATAATTAATAATTATTAATTATTTAAGTGCTATTATGGACTTATGCCTATGTGCCTTAATTTTAATATTTCAATTATTGATTGTTAACTATGGCTTTAGCCATTTAGCCATTTTTAGCTTTATAAAATGATTTGATTTGATTTGATTAACAACAACGAGTCTAGACAAGTGTTCCAGGGAATGTCCCACAATCGGAACCTATACCCGCGTGACGGGAAGTACCTCAGGTTTATTGCCTTAGAAAAAATCACGCCGCACACATGTTTACTTAGCATATACCTCAAAACTCAGAAAAGTCCATGACGAATATCACTAACTTGTTTCATAAGCATAACGTCCAACATATTTGCGCTAACGGATCATTAGGGCAACTTCGAATTAGGCAAACTTATAAACTGTGATCATTAAAAGTTATCTTGTGGTGTATTTGGGTCAGCAACTTTGTCTTATACAGCGGGGAACCTCGAAATGTGGCTTCGAAAATGATTCTTAAGTAAGGAGATTTTATTTTGTTTTCATAGTTGGGTAAACTTAAAATTAATTTTAAGGTTATTCATACAACCTTGATAAGGTCATATAGTTGTTTTATTGAGTGCCATTTTCGAAAAGTCCTACAAAAAATTAAATAAAGTTGGCTCTCGTTCACAAGAACAAGAAAGTAAGATTTGTTAATTATTTATACATTACCTACTTTATTTATTTATTTTCAAGCTTTTAAATATACAAAATGTAAACGTGCGTGATACAGCGAAGAACATCAGCCCCACAACAACGCCGGAAGGCGGAAAAACTTTGAAGAGGCCTTTGTGCAGTGGCTGACTTTCAGCTGATCGAACGAAACGTACCTACATTCATTACGCACGCTGCATGATTTCTCTCACAATTTATTTCTAAGTATTAGGTCCATATTAAGTCTTTTCTAAAATTGTAATAAAAAATAAGAACCCTGGAACTTCTACAGACGTCAAAGGCAAACATATTTGCAGTACATACGCATATCTGCGTACGCTACTTTAAAACACGTTCAGATAACAGAACGCTTTTGCAAATTAAATCAAAATGACCACATCATAAAGCAACTATGTTAATATCTCTCACACATAAAGCCCCACTATTTCCCTACACCCTGTGCAAGCGGCCGGCGTCCATCGCGCGATCTGATCCTTAAGCTCGGGTCCACTAATAGCGGATTAGGTTCTACACGCAATCTAATACGGACGAGCGGAGCCGCATCCGACGCCGCAGCGGACGCGGGAGGATTGACGGATTTGAAAGAAAAGATTTTCCTGTTTTTCTTTGATATTTTGTTTTGTGTGAATGTTTGAGTATAGTTTTGATTAAAGTGTACCTGCAGATTTGTTTGAGATGATTTACTCTCTCTTTTGAACTCTCTGTATTTTCAAAATAAAATTACTATTTTATGATTCAACAGAATATTTTTAACAAAAATTATGAGACAGTCCTGGTTTCCAAAATTATATTCTATTTAATTTGTGCTGATAGCGTGAGAACATTATCTAAATAAACAAACTTACACGTAGAACCACATTTAAAAAAATTTAAAATTATATATTTAAATAAAAAATGCTTAAAATTATGAATTTAAATATACGAATTAGTAATGGACATTTTAGGTCCCATTTTTTTAAAGTACTCGTGGTTACTTAAGTCATTAAGTATAATGGCAAATTATTTCCTAAAATGTTGGAGAAACCCGTAAAAAACAAGTTTTTCAAAAAAAACTTTTCGTTCTTTTTCTAACAGCTAACTTTGATAGCCTGTGGTAATAATAGCCTGTGTGTTTATTTTATATTAGGTATTTGAGTATATTTTGTAATATTATTCTAGAAAATAAAATTTTATAATTTTTATTAGTAGTACGCACGCACTAACTTTGCATTGTATTATTTCTCTAGTCTCAGGTCTGCTGGCATATATTTCTTAAATAAATAAGCTGACCTTTGTACATTTTATGTGTCCAAGTCTCATCTTTTATATTCTTATTTCTGTGTGTTCATGAAATATTAAAAATATGAAATAAATTTTAAATAGTAAAATGAGACCAAAAAGTAAGTGACTGGTTTTTAATTTTTCACTAAACAATTATGAATAAGTCAATTTTGATATACCAAGCGCAGACCGCAAGCTCTTCGGCGGCGACTGCCCACAAAGAAAACAGAACAAAATGATATGGAGTCTTTATTGGTACCTAGATTTTGGAATGTTTTTCTATAGTAGATTTAAAATAGTATCTGCTTCTTATTTTATGCCTTTCTTTATACACTTAAACTTCTTTATTTTAAACTGTTTTGGTTTTACAGTAAAAAGTGAGTCAATATTAATATTTGATTCTTGAGTCCTTTCTATACTTTCAACATTTAAAATTATGTGGATACAGGAAATAGAATCATTAAAAAAATCTTAAGAATATATTTCATAGCCACTCTTACCAGTTCTTTCTTCAATTTCTATCACTTAACTGAAATAGGTGGCACTTTAATTTTTGGATTTTGTTTGACAGCTTATATATTTATGTATTCATTTTCCATTTTAAGTACAGCCTTGTTACAGAATTTTTTAAATCTTTTGTGAAACTAGTGGTAATTAAAATCAAGATGTCGAAAGAAAAAATTAACGGTGAGATAATATAAACAAAATGAATATAAAATAATTTCATTTATTTTATTGATTACTATTGTTATGAGTGAAAGAGACAAAGGAATTGTGTAGTTTTAAACAAATTTTAAATTATTCAATATTTAATAAATAAACATTCAGTTAATAATATCTGCAATCTAGATAATGGTCTATATTTCTCTTGCAGTAAGTACCTCATCTCAAAAGCCACGTGAAACAGATGAAAGCTCGAACGATAGAACAATTATCGATAAAATATTATTTAAATGTTCTATAAAAGGTCAAGTCACTTAGAAGTTCTTGGGTATTATATTAATAATTTGTTCTACATCTAACAAAACAAATTAAGTGCAGCAAGTGTGTACCTGAGTCTCGTAGGAACGGGCGTAACCGTTACATATGTTTAAAACATTTATATTTAATTTTAATTTGTCAAAGAAATGCCAACAATAAACATACATAAAAATATAGAACAACATTAAGAAATATTGAATACTAGTACATATATAAACTGAAGGCAAATACAGCATTCATCAGTAAGACAACATTCAGTTTTATTTGTGTATGAGATGAATTGACGTAAGAAAATATTATTTGAATTGTAAGAGTGTATTATACAAATTGTATTTTTACATGTCGTTGTTTGTTATATGAATTTGTGATAAATAATTGTTAACTATAAGGTGTTACATATAAATGGTAGTACAAACAACATGCTTAGAAATTCCTAAATAATTAAGTAAGGATTTCAGTTTCAATTCATTTCAATTCAAAACATTTATTTCAATCAATTACAAGATCATACAAATTCAAATTCATATTATACAAAAAGGTTTTACAAGGTTTTGAAATAAATATTAAAATATATATTATACAAAAATTACAAATTACAAAAAAATACAATATACAAAATTACAAAATTGTTAGAATAATTTATGTTTCATTGAACAATTTTAAAAAATCCATGAAGACAAAAGAATAATACTAAACCACACGTCAACAGTCATTGCTTTGAATCTGCCTGAACCGGAACACCGCGTAGTAAGGGAGGGTCGTGTCCATGGAGAACGTTTATCGAAGGCATTTAAGTGTTCCTCCCCTTTAACGGCACACAGCCACGTATGCGTTGCTATTGTGGCGGTTGAAACAGGAAGCACTGCTGTACTACCCCAGACTTAATAAACGACTTTCTACTTCCATTAATTAGGTGTCTGCGAGTGGCAATAAAATAATTCATACACTCAACAGCAGAACGTACGAAAACTTCAAAATTGAACATTGTACACCATATCCAGTGTCGTTATAAGTACTTTGCAATTATGCGAGCAATGAATCGAGCGAGTTGTTTAACTTTTTAATTCCCGATGAGGTAATTTCCACCGACTCCGCAGTTTCATTAAAATTTGACTTAATTTCGCAATTAATTTCGTGTTCTGTTCGATGAATAGCTGAGCGCTCAGCATAAAATGTAAGTTATTTATAACTTTGTAAATTATAATTCGAAATAATAAACCTGTCAAAGCAATATTTTGCACTACATTTTAAGTAACACTTAACTCAATTCTAATTGTATTTATTTTTTCGTCTTACGTAATAAAAGCGCGTTCGCCCACGAGTTTGTTAGCGCGATTTCCCATTCCCATTAAAAAAACTGTATTTGACCCCCTTAGGGACGGAACTTCATAATATTGCCCCTTATTTATGTTGGATTATGTTTAATACATTTTGATATATTTTCCTCAATTATTCTCGTGTTCATCATCAATTGCAAAAATAATAACGTGCAATTTTTTAAATTAAAAAGATATACCTACCTACGATTCAAGAAATTATTATGTATGCTATTCTGTCTGAGCGGATTTTGAAATATTAAGGGTGTCCAAAATATAATAAGAAAATATATGCAAAAACCGAAGCTATTGTATGCACATATAATCGTTGAAAATTGATTGCATCTAGAACCGATCCTGGTGGCATACATTGGAAGCTTGCTACATAGGTAATAAGCTAAATAGCTAAATGCTAAAGTAAGTTGGTTAGGTTGTCACATTTGCACTCCGTTTTCAGTGTTACGTTATCATGAAACACAGGTCAGGGATGTGAAACGGATGGCAACAAGAACTATCGTTAGTGAGTTACGCGAGCAAAGCCGCGGGTAAAGCCTTTATACTTATAATTTAATAAATATTTAAAATCTTTGAATAACTGAAAAGGGGTCGGTGTGCCTTTTCAATGAATAAAAGTACTTAATACAAGTTGTAAGCATTATGAAATTTTTGGCAATTATTTACGTTTTTAATATTAGGCGGCAGTCGTTATTACCCTTAACTAATAGTCCATTCCCGTCAGTGGTTGACGTCACAAGTTTGATCTGTGTACTTCTGCATCAGTCACAGTGTTTCCTTGAATTACCAATTTCTTTTGACTTTGATTCTCACAGTTATTAAATGCTTATTAAATGTTTTAGGGAATACTACGATCAGCCTTTGACTTTATTTCAATAACTTAATTACTAAACGAAGCGTCATTCACGAGAGGATCTGATTAAGGTGACATAATTGAGTTTGATTTTTGATGACGCTTGATTGACAATTAAAGTTTTTTAAATGACGTAGGGAGGAGATGTTAATTTAATGTTTTTATCCGTATTTTTCTCCAAAGTGTTTATAATATGAATATGGTTTTATTTTGTACTCTAAGGCTCTTCTTACTAGTTAAACCGCTGCGTATGATGTATTCTTATTTTTATTTCAGGACTGTCTACGCCGTAGTCTATTCCACTTTAGAGACCAGTATACATGTGATACAACGCTGGAGGTCTGCATTTGAATCCTAGAAGAACAAGTATTTGTGTGTTGAGCTTATAAATAAGAATGCCGGTCGCACTAATGCTTAGGCTAGCTTCTCAATCTGAAGGCCCCGGGTTCAATCCCCGGTGACAGTCAAGAATCAATGGATTTTAACTTTTCATGAAACCGACTGCTCGGACGAAGAGGGGAAAGCTCTTGAACCTAATCTAAAATTATAATGGGCATGACTCACGACAGTGACCACAGATTTTTGTATGTGAGTTATTGGTATTCTCCAATGGATGTAATTGTTAATTTGGTGCTTGATAAAAAAGTATTTTTAACAAAACTTTTTAGACTAAACAAGTCTAAAAAGTTCTGTCAAGTTTTTTTTTTCACAAAAGTATGTATATACTAGCTAGTTTGCAGTGGTATTTGTTGTTTGTTAGCTTTTGTCACTAGTTTTGTCTAAGTCCTCTAAATTTAACTTAGACATCTAATGTAACATATACCAAGGTGCTAATGTCTGTAAACACATTTGAAATTACTCAATTTTTTTATGAAACAAATAAATCTTACAGCTCAATGAGCGCGGGCTTCAATAATTTTCATATCAGTTTCCGAAGCTCATCGCCCTCTCCGCGAGAACTCGCAGCAACGCGAGGATAAACAAGTTTTTCTCACAAAAGAAAAATATCTCCCTGTTGGTCTGTTCTGTATTATTTCGTAGTTTTTGTTTATTTTCTGAACAAATCTATATTGTATTTTCCTCTTAGTTCGCGATGAATATGAACTGGAACTTGTTGAGTTCAAGCCATGGACGTGTTGGGAGAAACTTTTGTTTGTGGATTACGTATGTGCCTGAGTCTGTTTTAGTTACACAAGTTTTTGTTTTATTGAGTATTTGGCGGGAGTTTGTCTCCATCTCGTTTGATGGGAAACGATGATGAAGCCATGGGTGAATTTTGAAGTTCTGGAGCCATATACCTAGTATTACCAGTTTATATGCAAACATATTCAATTGCCGCCTGCAGTGTGAAAATTTTTATTGTTCAATATTTATTTTAATAGATACAATCTTAGCTGAGCTGTGTTAAAATAACACATTCTAAATTGCCATTAAGTTTGTAATTTTTATACCATGGAACAATAATGCATGCAAAAGTAATGCATATTATCCTCCATCTTATATTCAAGTATTAAATAGTATTTCGAGCTCATGAGATTCATCTGCGACCAACGCCGGACAAGTATCTAGCATGTCCAGTAGAAAAGTGTGTGACGGATTTTTTTTTTTTTTTTTGGTTCCCCTCCACGGGAAGGGCAGGAGGACACAAAAAATGCTCTGACGCATACTCCGCGCGCGCGATCGGAGTTATGTGGGACTCGTCCCGACGCCTACCAGAACCATACCCACTAAAAAACCCCCTGTCGGCTCGTGCATTTTTGCCACTCAGCCTTCATCTGAACGACGGCCAATTGGAGAAAGAGGCCGCGCCAGCGGGGCCCTTAAGGGGTCACCCGCTGAGATTCACATAGCACTGAAGGTGCTCAAAAAGAAAAGTAAAAATAAAACATTAAAAAATGAAAAATAAAAATAGCATTAATTCGGATTTACGTTAGAATTAGAATTTACGTTAGAATTAGGATTTGCGGCCTGAAGGGCCTCGAGAGCTAAAGTTAACTGCGTGCGTTCGCTCGTGTGCGCGTTTCTCGGTCTAGCGATTTTGTAAATCGAATCTAACACAGGAACAGTATATGAGACTGAATCTCGAACAAGATGATTGGGATGGGATTCGGCACGTTTGAAGAACGATTCTGAGAGTGTTTTGAGGTGCTGTTGCACTGTAGGCAGTTCAAGATCTCTGTGCAGGTCCGCGTTACGCACGTACCAAGGTGCGTTTGTGGCCCTGCGGCAGAAGAGATTCTGAACTACCTGCAGCTTATACAGGACGGAGGGCTTGGCGTGGGCAAAGACTGGCGAAGCATATGACATGACGGGTCTAACGCAGACCTTATAAAGCGTACGTTTATTTCTAAAAGACATTTTACTTTTTCTTCCTATCATACTATATAGACGGCTTAAGTAAAAACGCGCGAGTTTCGTTACTCTATCGACGTGTGGCTTGAAAGAAAGCGTCTGATCTAAGGTGACGCCTAAGTATTTGACAGTGCGCTTCCAGGGGATGGGAATACCTAACATACGAATGTGCGGATCGTTGTGGCGATTACGACGTTTGTGGTCGAATTGAATAGCAGAACTCTTTTCTGGGTTGACATCGATACGCCATTTTTGAAACCAAACACCGAGGGCGTTTACGGCCTTTTGGAGTCTGGTGATGTTATACGGGATCGCTTGACTTTTAGTGTAAAGGGCGGTATCGTCTGCAAAGAGGGCGAGTTCGACGCCTTTCGGCGGGATGGGGATGTCGTTAGTGTACACGGTGTACAGCAGAGGGGCGAGGACTGAGCCTTGCGGGACTCCAGCCTTTATGGGACGAGGCGCGGAGAGCGTGCCTTCATGTTTGAATCGAAAAGTACGGTCTTTAAGAAACGACGCTATTAATCTGACTAGGCGAGCCGGTAAGCCTATTTTATAGAGTTTAAAAACGAGACCGCTGTGCCAGACTTTGTCGAAAGCCTTGGCTACGTCAAAGAGAACCGCGATTGTTTTTTTACGACGCTGAGAGAATCCTTCGAGTATGTACTCGACGATTCGATGGACTTGCTGAGGGCAGGAGTGCTTAGCGCGAAAGCCGAACTGGTGGGGAATGATGAGAGGGTCGCCATCTGTTGGAAACAGATGATTCCGCATTCGAGAGAGTATGACTCTTTCGAGAAGTTTAGACATTGCCTTGAGGAGGCTGATGGGTCTGTGATTAACCGGGACATTCAGAGGTTTACCCGGCTTGGGAATGCCTATGACTGTCGCTTCTTTCCAGGCTTTTGGAAAGTAGCTATGGTCGAAGCAGGCATTGAAGATGATAGCTAACAAGGTAAGCACCTGCTCAGGCAGGTGCTTAAGTGCGTGGTTGGAAATTCCATCCGCACCCGGAGCCTTTTTGGATTTTTGCTTTCTAATGAGAAGCAAGATTTCATCATTAGAGACTGTGACGGGGTCGTCGGTGATAGGGAGAGATTCTCTGCGGAGAACTTCGTCCTCCACCGCCTGGATGTGGGAGGGATCCGCGGGTTGCGTGCTGGGCGAGCATTGTGCCGCTATGCTGTCGGCGAAGCATTCGGTTTTCTCTTCGACTTCGAAAGCAATGGTGCCGTCGGGACGAGTGAGAGGAGGAACGTGAGAGGTGGTGTCTACGCGTAAGGCTCGGGCCATTCGATAATACGCTTGGTGGGACGGGGAGATATTCTCCATGAGATCGTTAAACTGAGTGTCACGGAGTTCCGCGAGGCGAGACCTAACTTTACGTTGAAGCTGATTCGCAGCTGTTCTATATGCTGGCGTGGGATATTTCTTTGCTCTCCGGAGAGCCGCGTTTTTGGCTTTAATGAGATTGCTAACGGCTAGTGGAAGCGCGGGTTTGCTTTGCTTAACAACCTTTTCGTTGTCGTTGATGGCTGTGTTAATAGCATCAGTTAGAGTATTGACTAATGAATCTATTTTATCCGGACTATCTAATTGGTTGGGCGAAATCGCGAGCGGAGAGTTAGGGGCCTCTAAGGCTGAAACTAACGTATTTTTAAAGCCTTTCCAATTGGTAAAGGTCTTAGGAGGTGTGACGTTAACGTTAGGCGTACCTAGTACGAGGGAGACGGGGCGATGGTCGGAGCCTAAGTCATCGAGCGGTTCGATAGACCTTAGGTCAAGATTGATTCGCTTGATAATTGCAAAGTCGAGGATGTCAGGAGAGTAGGTCGGATTGTTGGGATAGTGAGTGGGAGTGATGGGGGATATGACGTCTAAGTCAAGGGAGTTGGTGATGTCGAGGAGAGCGATACCGCTGGTATTGGTTGATAGGCACGTCCAGTCAGTATGTTTGGAGTTAAAGTCTCCGAACATAATGACTGAATGGCCGAGGGTGTGTGACGGAACAAGCTCGAGTCTTATATATAAAACGGAAGTATAATCTCAATATACCTACTAATAGCATTTGGCAATACTAATTTACTAAAGTTACCATAAAAATATCTGTTTATATATTAGTATATGTTAGCAGATATAATTGTTGATATATAGAATCTTTAAATGGAAGAAAAATTACACATAAAAGGATGTTCAGTTAAATTCATTTACCTTGCTAAAGAATAAAAAAATCGAAAAAATTATTAATTTAATATTGATATCTGTTTCTCAGAATTTATGTACTAATTTGATATAGATAGATACATCTAATTAATGTTCCTAAAGGTTAAAAAGTATAGCAGTTTGGGATGCCTACTTTGTTATCTAAGTTTCTTTTCCGTTGTTGATACGATCTTATGGGTGGTAATTATTTGCAGGAAAAATAATTGATGATGCTTCCGCATTTACACATAGATTTTATTTATTCATTATTTATTTATTTATTTATTTGCTAAACAAAACAGCTTTACAGTAGTTACACATAAATTAAATTAAATAAGTAACTTTTTTTTTTTTTTTTTTTTTGCTGCCGAGGCACCCTCGCGGGAGGGAGGTGGAAGATGCGTCATGCATACCCGCCCGCAGGTAAATTCCTCTGCGGGGGGGTTATGTGGGACTCACCAGAATGGCACCTACCCACTAAAAACCACCTGTTGGCTGTGGTAAGCGTATACCTTTAGCCTTCATCGGAAGCGACACCCGTCGGGAAGTTGGGCGCGCTGGCGGAGACCCGCTAGCGGGTCTTCCGCCTGTAGTGAAAGTTGCACTGAAGGTGCTCAAAGGGACATGAGTTGGTGGCCGTTCTGGGCAGCCTCCGGTGAAGCCGGGGCTGGGCAGAGGTCGGCCGAAGCATGATTTAGGGATCAATTCATTTAAATGAACCTACAATGAATTGAGAAGGGAACTATGCTCCGCCAGAGCTAGCAAACGCTCTGTCGGAGTACGTGAAGCCCTAAGTTTACGGGCTAAGACTGCGATTTCACTAACATCGACATTTTTAATAGCGTCGCAGACGATACGCATATCGTCTGCTACGGAGGATTGAGGAGTGGGTTTGTATGGGCGAGGAGCCGGGATGGGATTCGATGCGGGACGCTGCCTCCAGTTTTCTGGAGCAGGCTTGGGCTGAGTAGGCTTTGCAGCCGGAGGAACCCGGCTACGCAGCGGCGGAAAGTTTTCTTGAGAAAGGCGCGGGGCCTGTTTAGGAGCCGCCCTTTTGAAATTGGAGCGCATACAACGGGGTGCACGAGGGCAGCCCCTGTAGTTTGCGGTGTGGCCGGACTGGCCACAAAGCACACAATCGGGAGGAGAGGGAGTTTCAGGAGTGCGATTGCACTCCTTAGTGAAGTGCGGGACCAGGCACTTGACGCACCTAGGCGGTGCGCGGCAGTTGGCTGCCGCGTGCCCGTACAACTGGCACCGATGGCACTGGCCGGGATGACCGCGGCGATGAGGCGCCTCGATTGAGATCCCAGAGAGGCCGCAAATAGAGCTAACCCCTTTCAGGATCTCTCTGGACTTGGGGACGTTGGCGAGAATCACCAAAACGAGAGGGTGTTGCCTCCCGTACTTGCTGTGCATTTTATGCACCGCGAGTGCCGGGAAGCCTTGGGACTGCAGATCCTCCAGGATGGCCTCGTTCGATAATTCGAACGGGATTCCCCTGAGTACCGCTCTGATCTTACGCTCTTCTGCCAGAGCATAAGTGTGATAAGCATATTGCTTATCGGTGAGGAGCTTAGTCAAAGCTCGGAAATCGTCTATCGACGAGACAGTGATTTTAATAGATTCACCCGAGTTTACCGCTCGGGTGTAAAGGATCTTGTGCTCATTGCACAGTGTCGAGACCTCAGTCCATTTACCCTTTTCCCGAAGGAAAACGGGTGGTGGGACCTTGGCCTTGACAGAAGTTGGGGCCGGAGCGGGTGTTGAAGACACCGGGGCAGCTGGCGTTGAGGACGCCGCAGGGGGTGTAGGGACGGGCGTGGAGGGCGCCGGGTCTTGTTTCGAGCGCTTCTTAGAGCGCTTCTTAACAAGGGTGAAAGAGGGAGGCTCAGGGCCAGTTGGGGTGGCGTCCGAGGAAGACTCAGTCGCGGGTGCGCGCTTGCGGCGCAGAGGGGCGTCTACTTCGCACTCCATGTCACTGGAGGAAGGGGACGCGGGAGGGCCTAAGACCTGAGGGGTCTGGGGAACTGGGGTGGCCTGAGAGGCCGGTGTGATTAGTGGCATGATTAGAGGGAGAAATGATTGCAGTGTGCGAATCATATGAGGGGCGCAGTAAGTGCCTTGGGCGTCGTAATCAGCGATCAGCTTATTCAGGAGCTCCTCAGGGCTTAGGGAAGCCATTGCGGAGGGGTTGGGGAGGGACGACAATATATAAATATATATAATATGAACCTATCGACGATGACTAACTTCCTAAAACCACCCTACACGCAGTAGGGCGGTTGAGAACGACGCGGATAACTTACTCGAACACGGCACTTGAAGTCCTGGAACAACGAATTCCCGTCAACGAAGCTCACGTTCCACGAAGTACGGTTAACAAGCCACTATTCGCCGTGAAAACGGCGTTAGAAACTTATTAGAAGTACGGTTAACGAGCCACTGTCCGCCGTGAAAACGGCGTTAGAAACTTAGTACGGTAAACAAATATGAAATTTGGGTGCTCAATTAGCGCGGGGGCTAAAAGAGCGGGAAGGCGTCTGCGATCGACGTGCGCTCGAGAACGCACGCTGACCGAGACTGCCAATAAGTAACTTTTTTTTTTTTTTTTTTTTGGTTCCCCTCCACGGGAAGGGCAGGAGGACATAAAAAATGCTCTGACGCATACTCCGCGCGCGCGATCGGAGTTATGTGGGACTCGTCCCGACGCCTACCAGAACCATACCCACTAAAAAACCCCCTGTCGGCTCGTGCATTTTTGCCACTCAGCCTTCATCTGAACGACGGCCAATTGGAGAAAGAGGCCGCGCCAGCGGGGCCCTTAAGGGGTCACCCGCTGAGATTCACATAGCACTGAAGGTGCTCAAAAAAGAAAAGTAAATAAAAACATTAAAAATTGACAAATAAAATTGCATTAATTCGGATTTACGTTAGAATTAGAATTTACGTTAGAATTAGAATTTGCGGCCTGAAGGGCCTCTAGATCTAAAGTTAACTGCGTGCGTTCGCTCGTGTGCGCGTTTCTCGGTCTAGCGATTTTGTAAATCGAATCTAACACAGGAACAGTATATGAGACTGAATCTCGAACAAGATGATTGGGATGGGATTCGGCACGTTTGAAGAACGATTCTGAGAGTGTTTTGAGGTGCTGTTGCACTGTAGGCAGTTCAAGATCTCTGTGCAGGTCCGCGTTACGCACGTACCAAGGTGCGTTTGTGGCCCTGCGGCAGAAGAGATTCTGAACTACCTGCAGCTTATACAGGACGGAGGGCTTGGCGTGGGCAAAGACTGGCGAAGCATATGACATGACGGGTCTAACGCAGACCTTATAAAGCGTACGTTTATTTCTAAAAGACATTTTACTTTTTCTTCCTATCATACTATATAGACGGCTTAAGTAAAAACGCGCGAGTTTCGTTACTCTATCGACGTGTGGCTTGAAAGAAAGCGTCTGATCTAAGGTGACGCCTAAGTATTTGACAGTGCGCTTCCAGGGGATGGGAATACCTAACATACGAATGTGCGGATCGTTGTGGCGATTACGACGTTTGTGGTCGAATTGAATAGCAGAACTCTTTTCTGGGTTGACATCGATACGCCATTTTTGAAACCAAACACCGAGGGCGTTTACGGCCTTTTGGAGTCTGGTGATGTTATACGGGATCGCTTGACTTTTAGTGTAAAGGGCGGTATCGTCTGCAAAGAGGGCGAGTTCGACGCCTTTCGGCGGGATGGGGATGTCGTTAGTGTACACGGTGTACAGCAGAGGGGCGAGGACTGAGCCTTGCGGGACTCCAGCCTTTATGGGACGAGGCGCGGAGAGCGTGCCTTCATGTTTGAATCGAAAAGTACGGTCTTTAAGAAACGACGCTATTAATCTGACTAGGCGAGCCGGTAAGCCTATTTTATAGAGTTTAAAAACGAGACCGCTGTGCCAGACTTTGTCGAAAGCCTTGGCTACGTCAAAGAGAACCGCGATTGTTTTTTTACGACGCTGAGAGAATCCTTCGAGTATGTACTCGACGATTCGATGGACTTGCTGAGGGCAGGAGTGCTTAGCGCGAAAGCCGAACTGGTGGGGAATGATGAGAGGGTCGCCATCCGTTGGAAACAGATGGTTCCGCATTCGAGAGAGTATGACTCTTTCGAGAAGTTTAGACATTGCCTTGAGGAGGCTGATGGGTCTGTGATTAGCCGGGACATTCAGAGGTTTACCCGGCTTGGGAATGCCTATGACTGTCGCTTCTTTCCAGGCTTTTGGAAAGTAGCTATGGTCGAAGCAGGCATTGAAGATGATAGCTAACAAGGTAAGCACCTGCTCAGGCAGGTGCTTAAGTGCGTGGTTGGAAATTCCATCCGCACCCGGAGCCTTTTTGGACTTTTGCTTTCTAATGAGAAGCAAGATTTCATCATTAGAGACTGTGACGGGGTCGTCGGTGATAGGGAGAGATTCTCTGCGGAGAACTTCGTCCTCCACCGCCTGGATGTGGGAGGGATCCGCGGGTTGCGTGCTGGGCGAGCATTGTGCCGCTATGCTGTCGGCGAAGCATTCGGCTTTCTCTTCGACTTCGAAAGCAATGGTGCCGTCGGGACGAGTGAGAGGAGGAACGTGAGAGGCGGTGTCTACGCGTAAGGCTCGGGCCATTCGATAATATGCTTGGTGGGACGGGGAGATATTCTCCATGAGATCGTTAAACTGAGTGTCACGGAGTTCCGCGAGGCGAGACCTAACTTTACGTTGAAGCTGATTCGCAGCTGTTCTATATGCTGGCGTGGGATATTTCTTTGCTCTCCGGAGAGCCGCGTTCTTGGCTTTAATGAGATTGCTAACGGCTAGTGGAAGCGCGGGTTTGCTTTGCTTAACAACCTTTTCGTTGTCGTTGATGGCTGTGTTAATAGCATCAGTTAGAGTATTGACTAATGAATCTATTTTATCCGGACTATCTAATTGGTCGGGCGAAATCGCGAGCGGAGAGTCAGGGGCCTCTAAGGCTGAAACTAACGTATTTTTAAAGCCTTTCCAATTGGTAAAGGTCTTAGGAGGTGTGACGTTAACGTTAGGCGTACCTAGCACGAGGGAGACGGGGCGATGGTCGGAGCCTAGGTCATCGAGCGGTTCGATAGACCTTAGGTCAAGATTGATTCGCTTGATAATTGCAAAGTCGAGGATGTCAGGAGAGTAGGTCGGATTGTTGGGATAGTGAGTGGGAGTGATGGGGGATATGACGTCTAAGTCAAGGGAGTTGGTGATGTCGAGGAGAGCGATACCGCTGGTGTTGGTTGATAGGCACGTCCAGTCAGTATGTTTGGAGTTAAAGTCTCCGAACATAATGACTGAATGGCCGAGGGCGAGAATGGCCTCAAAGTCGCTGCGGATTGGATTGGAGCCACACGGTATGTAGACTGAAGCTATGATGATGGTCGGATGACCAGTCATAGCCAATCTACACACCGTGGCCTCCATGTTGAGGAGAGGAGGGGTAGGGAGAGGACAGCAATGGAAGCCTCTTTTGTAATATATGGCGGTGCCGCCGTAACCGTCGGAGTTGGGCCTATCGTTGCGAGTAAACGCGTACTTAGGAATAGCATATCCCCTGGAGCGTTTTGGAGTAAGCCATGTCTCCTGGAGAAGGAATAGGTCAGGTTCTTTGTTCTGAAGGAACAGTTTAATCTCGGGAAGGTTAGTGCTAAGACTACGAGCGTTAAAAGATACTAGGGATAAGCCCTTAGGTTTAATACGACTGGACGCGGGATTCGCGGGTCTAGACATTATAATTTACTTATTTACGATTTTATACAAAAATAAAAAGAATAAAAATAAATTTACAACGAACTTAGGAGCGAGTGATGCTCCGCTAACGCGAATAAACGCTCTTGAGGAGAGCGGGCGGCTCGCAGTTTGCGTGCGAGTACGGAAATTTCGTTAATATCGACGTTCTGAATGACGTCGAATACGGTCTTCATATCCTCAGCCAACGACGACTGAGGTACGGATAACGGAGCGGGACGCGGCCCTACGGAAGCTACGGGAGCTGGGATGGGTCGGGAAGGTGCAGGCGGAACGGCCGGACGCTGCCTCCAAGACAGAGCCGGAGTAGGCGTCGGCTGAACGGGCTTTGCTTCCGGGGGACCCCGGTTGCGCAGCGGCGGGAAGTTAGCGGAGGTGAGCGGCGGCGCCGGTTTAGGCGCGACCCTCTTGACGGTGGAGCGCGGAGCGCGCGGGCAACCCCTGTAGTTTGCTGTGTGGCCGGACTGGCCGCACAGCACACAGGCAGGGGGGGAAGTGGATTCGGGAGTGCGAGTGCACTCCTTGGTGAAGTGGGGATCCAGGCACTTAACGCACCTGGGGGGAGCTGAACAGTTAGCCGCTGCGTGGCCATATAGCTGGCAGCGGTGGCACTGCCCAGGGTGACCACGGGGGTTGGGACGCTCGACGGAGATGTTCGAGAGTCCGCAGATTGTGCGAGCCTCTTTGAAAATCTCCTTCGAGTTGGGAGTATTGGACAGTATTACTAGCGCTAACGGAAAACGCCTACCGCGGTTGGAGTGCATCTTGTGCACTGCTGTGACCGGGAAACCCTGAGACTTAAGGTCATCGAGAATGTCATCGTTGCTGAGTTCGAACGGGACGCCCCGTAGTACTGCGCGGATCTTACGCTCCTCCGGGAGGGCGTAGGTGTGATACGCGATTTGGTTTAATCCGAGTAACCTGTTAAACTCGCGGAAGTCGACGACGGTCGCTAATTGGATTTTTATTGTATCGCCAGCGTTGGCGGCTTT
Organism: Marasmarcha lunaedactyla; assembly: GCA_923062675.1. Lineage (NCBI taxonomy): Eukaryota > Metazoa > Arthropoda > Insecta > Lepidoptera > Pterophoridae > Marasmarcha > Marasmarcha lunaedactyla. The sequence continues at coordinate 1,121,249 of OV281351.1, read as the reverse complement.
TAAGTAATTGATTTTGTGCAATTTGCACAAGTTGGAAACCGCGGTCCAGCGCGCTTTTTCACGCAGGAATACGGGCGGAGGGAGCTGAGGCTTCGGCGGGACGGGAGCGCAGCGCGTCGCTGGCTTCGATGTGACCGACGGAGACGCGGTTACTACGAGCGATTTTAACGGCGCGGGGGCTGGTGTTGAAGACACCGGGGAGGGCTCGGGTATTGAAGATACCGAAGCTTTCTTAGAGCGCTTCTTGGAGCGCTTGGCGACGAGTTGAAACGCGGGCTCAGGAGAGCCGGTTAAAGTGACGGCATCTGACGACGTATCAGACGCGGGTTCGGAGTCGCTCCCGGGAGCGGTACGCTTACGACGCGACGCGTGAGAGGATGCGACCGATTCGCAGTCCATCTCGGACGAGGCGGGAGACGCGGGAGAGCTTAAGACCTGAGGGGTCTCGACGTTGGAGGCCTGAGGGGCCGGGGTTGAGGCCTGAGGGGCCGGGGACGCGATAGATGCCTGTAAGGCCTGCGTTAGTATGTCATCGGGTATGCTGTAGCCAGACGCGGCGAGTACCTGGGCGAACGACCTAAGTACGTTGACAAGGTCCATTGGAGGGCTTGGGATAATATGGAATATATAAATATATAATGTATGCCTAGGTTCCCTAGCAAACCTAGCGCCTATTTATATAACAAATGCCTAGAATTCCTAAATAAAAATCTAGCGAACCCTAGCGGCAAACCTCCCTACCAGCGGTAGGGGGGCTGGGGAGAATAAATTAAAACTAACAATAGTACGCCGAAGGCCGCTACCTAGAAACCTAAAAAAGGGTGCGCAGGTAAAGAGTTGACCGCGTTAGGGTCAACCTTTACCGACAGAAAGGACAAATACACACGAAAACACACAAATATGATAGAAATAAATAAGAAAATAGGAGAAAAATAAATAAAATAGAGAAGAGAAATAAATAAAAATAAAAAAGACTGGTTCAGTACAAATTCGTTGTCACCGTTAAGTATCCTTTGCACTAAAACCAGACTACTTACGCCGGGCACAACACTGCACTCAGCACAAGCACAACACAACTTAGCACAGCACTTTGAAGACTAAGAGGCTTAGTCGCAAAGAAAAATCGCACTTCGAAAGCACTCAGACGGAGTAGAAAGACACAGGAAACCGTAGCACGGAGCCAACACGCTAGACTGTGACGTCAGTAAACTGAGCGCCGCGGAATGGCGGGAAGGGACCGATCAACGGAGAGCTGGGTCTTGCACGTCCGCACCGCGTGGCGATCGGAGCGAGAATGTGAAGTAACTCAAGGGTGCATTCTTTTATATCAATTTATTGTACTTTGCCCGGAAATATGACTTGAGATTGTCGCGGGTGCGTGGTGCATGGTGCTCCGTGGGAGGGAGTTCGGTCTTTTGGGTATAAATAGGGCAGTAGGCCGCAGAGCAGGGTCGGAATTTCAGTCTCGGGGAATGGAAGTTTGAGTCTCGGTCTGGAAACGAAAGTAACCCAAAAGTTCTGCCAGTTTGTACCCAGTTTAATATTTAGTTTTTCAATTGTTTAAAAATAGAATATAGTGTTGTGTTGAACGTGGGTCCAGTCTTTGGGTGAGTGTTTATTTTAGTACACATTAATAGGGAATTTCGTTTTCGGGAAGGTTCTGCCAGTTCGTAGATAAAAGTTTAATTTTTGAGTATTTTAATATTAGATTACGTTATTGCGTTGGGAGGTGAATCCTGTTATAGAAGGGCGTTTATTTCGTTTAATACTGTAGGGTAGTTTAACAGGGAAATTGACTTTTATAGTATATTTATTTAAGGTCTTGATTTATATATTAATATTTCGTGCACTTTATTCTTTATATGTATTTTATTATATATACTTATTTATATATGTAAGTATATATACTTACATGTTATATTTTATCTTACTTTGTATTAAAAGTAATTACGCACACACACACAGAACACAATACATCTATAGGTACTGATAAACTAAAAATGCTCATTTGTGACGTGTTTATATTCGTCTAAATATAATGTATGTAATGCATTACAATGGTGAGATATACTAGAAGGTTATTTGATTGAGTCAAAATAATTTATTTAACACACTCAGCGTGCTAATCTCCAACTTGGTGAAGTTTATTTACTCTTTATTTTCTCCCTTTATCCTCATGTCAATTGGCTCACAACCACACAGTCGTTGAGGTCTCTTGTAACCATTTTCATTGATCTGACTATCTGTTGTTGCTACAAGGACGAGTTCCGGCTCATCAGACTCAGGGAGAAAGTTGGTTCAGGAACTTCTTGGCTGAATAATTGACAAATATTAAAAACTCACATTTCCTTCCTTCATTTATGTTCATTCTGCGACTTGTTATCTGGCATAAGACCAAACAGTGGTTGAAGTCTCTTGTTGTCAATTTCAATGATCTGAGCTTCTGGTGTTACGACAGGATGACACTCCGGTGCATCAGACTCAGTGAGGAAGTTGGTTCATGAACTTCTTGGCTGTATAATTAACAATGTCATGGAATGAATTATAAATCTATTTATTCCTCTCCTTCATTAATATATTTATTTCATGAATTATTAACGAACATAATACTAAAGTCATTGGAGTTTCTGGTTTCACTTTCATTGATCTGACTATCTGTTGTTGCGACAAGGACGAGTTCCGGCTCATCAGACTCAGGCAGAAAGTTGGATCTAGAACTTCTTGACTGAATTAATAACAAATATCATGAAATAGATATTAGAGTTACCCTTCCGAAAATGATCCAACTTGGAGATTACACTACTTAGATTAAATTAAAGTATCTGCAAGGTTTGGGTTTGTGATATAAATAACTTTATTCAAGATTGTGGAATTTATTGTTAGCTTTATTTATTCTTACAATCTCACCATATTCCATCCTCTACTTATCTTTATAAACTTATTTACTTACAAAGTATTTTTATTTTATCATTATTATTCAGTACTAACACTCGGGTGTTGGATTGGTGAATCCTGGAGAGAGAAATTCAAAAAAATGAAAGGATGTCTCTCACATGACTAGGGCGAGGATAGGGGCCCTACTCACACCCACATTTTTTATAAATTCCCAGTACATTTTAATTCATCAAACCTATTTCAACAGTCCCTTATTACCTTATATATCTTTTTTTATATACTATATGTACTTATTATATTATATTTATTATATATTTTTATTACAATAGCATTTACTTTCATTCCTAGGTACATTCTTTGTTTCTTATCTTTGTCACATACCTCGGAAAAGAACTTGGTTACTATACAACACAACATAGAGTCCTACCCAACCTTAGACGATCACGTCAAATAAATATTGTATTATTATTGATAATATTTTATCTCATGCCAATTATAATTGCTCATTCTATTAGCTGAAGGTTTTATAAATATTTTGGATGGGGAGTATAAGAATAAAGTTTGACACTTATATGCTAGGTTTTATGTTATGTTTATGTATTTATTTCAAATTTATATTTATGACATTCCCTTCATATTATTACATAATGTTGAGAGAGGGTTGGTCGTTACAAGTGGTAATGTCAGAAATATTTACTTGCATTACTTTTTGAGAAAAACAAGTACAAAACAAGTTATTTTTTTTTCTTGCTAAACCTGAAACATTTTTCTATTAATTTTATCTAACTTCATAATAAGCAGAATTTCCTTGCTTAGTTGCTGCGGCGTGTCTGTTCTGATTATATTACTCATTTAACCTCACCTACTTCACCGCCACTTTGTCTTATTGCGATATTTAAAAACTCGTAATTTTTTTATTAGAATTAATATTCAGTAAACATCACTTAACAAAGCAAGCAAAATCTAAATAGCTACCATTACAGCTCGGAATCAAACGTATTAACAGAAACAAAAAATTTCCAAATCGCATTCATTTATCATTTCAAATGGAGAACATGTCAATACTTTTCCGAACAACGTGTAATAGTTTCAAAATAACAAAAACACAAAGTGAATTGTACTCTTTTCAAAGGACTTAAAGTTGAAGTTGACGATTTCGTAGTTGGTACTTTATTCAGGGTAAAAGAGAACAGCGGTATGCCAATGTAACCCATGAGATCGTGTCCATACATAAATAAACCGTGGATGTGCTTTAATTTCACCCATGAGGAAGCGAGGGATACGTTTTAATAAAACGTATTTGTGATGGCTGAAAAAATAAAACTTTTTCAATAATTTTTAAACTTAATCTGAGGGTAGGGTGAAAATGTATGGCTTAATTATGGGCTTTCGTAAAAAAAGAAAAACATAAACTTACAAAACTTGGAAATTACTTCCTTGGAATGTGAAATGCAGTAGGCTGGTTGATATAATGATTTTAAAAAAAATCTACGAAACAATTGAGACAAGATGAGCTGACTAAATATAGTTATTTGTTAAGAATTTTTTTTTTAAGCAAACTTTTATTAACTTTTACATAATTATCTTCATAGCACAGATATTTTTGAATTCTTGATGTATTTATAACCTGCTATGTATTTATAACCTTTGACTTCCAGTGTTCGCATATTGTAGAAACATGTGAAGTTCCTTACTGCAGGCAAAACCTATCCTCCTTCCCAAGCTCCAAACTGCAGCGAACAAAACGTTGCCACATCTTCCGTGGTGTGAGAGACCTCATCTGCGTCCGGACCCGTTCGGACGTGTTTGACGGTCGCTCCCGGCTGCCGAGTCACGATTGTTGTCTCACGACTTCTCTCGTAGCAATACTCAAACGCCACTCTCAGATCCGTTCTGCGTCCGGCCCCGCTCGGACGTGTTCGCGGTCGCCCAGCCGTTGAGTCACGATTGTCGTCTCACGACGTCAACTCGTAGCAACACTCATACGCTGTTAGCCTCTGTAGGGCTTACTCTGCGGTCGGTTTCGATCGGCTGCAAGTAAGTCGGTCTCTTGCACAGCAACAACAGAGCTGAGCATACCGCGGTCGATTAAATTCGATAGTGGTTCGCGAAGCTCGGGCTGTTTTTCTGGCTGCGTACCTGACGCTTGGCGCTTGCTACGTAGTCAGAGACTCGCTCTGCGGCCGGCCCCAGGCCGGTCGTAACGTAGTCAATCCCGCACTCTGTGCACCCCTCGAAGCAAAAACCTCACTTCGGTGAGTGCAGCAACAACAGGGTCGAGCTTACCGCGGTCGATTAAATTCGATAGTGGTTTGCAAGACTCGGGCTGTCTTTCTGGCTGCGTACTCGACGCTTGGCGCCTGTACGTAGTCAGAGACTCGCTCTGCGGCCGGCTCCGGCCGGTCGTAACGTAGTCAATCCCGCACTTTTAGTGCAACCCAACTCCGTCAGGTCTACGGCCGGTTTTTGTTGTCAATTTATTGACGACACACTCCGTAGTAGACTCGCGTTTGATCAGGTGGATACTTAACGGTGACAACTAAGCCTGATAGCGTTGCCCCGGTGCGCTTCCAAGGCCCTTCAGGCCAAGGAGAAACCGGCAGACCCGATCCCATTGCACTTGGGCCTTTCCCAGGGTGACGGTACAGTGCTGTCCGAGCTAGGGGCACCACTTCGCGTCGTCCCCAGCCCCCCTACCGCGGGTAGGGAGGTTTAGGTGCTAGGTTTGCTAGGGAACCTAGGCATTCTTATATATTTATATATTTTATATATCGTAGGACCAAGCCCTCCCAATGGACCAGCAAAGCTTGGTAAACTTTGCTAGGTCGTTCGCCCAGGCGCTCGTTGCGTCCGGCGCCAGCATATCTAATGACGTACTAACGCAGGCCTTACAGGCAACTATCGCGTCCCCGGCCCCTCAGGCCTCAACCCCGGCCCCTCAGGCCTCTAACGTCGAGACCCCTCAGGTCTTAAGCTCTCCCGCGTCTCCCGCCTCGTCCGAGATGGACTGCGAATCGGTCGCATCCTCTCACGCGTCGCGTCGTAAGCGTACCGCTCCCGGGAGCGACTCCGAACCCGCGTCTGACACGTCGTCAGATGCCGTCACCTTAACCGGCTCTCCTGAGCCCGCGTTTCAACTCGTCGCCAAGCGCTCCAAGAAGCGCTCTAAGAAAGCTTCGGTATCTTCAATACCCGAGCCCTCCCCGGTGTCTTCAACACCAGCCCCCGTGCCGTTAAAATCGTCTCCGTCGGTAACATCGAAGCCAGCGACGCGCTGCGCTCCCGTCCCGCCGAAGCCTCAGCTCCCTCCGCCCGTATTCCTGCGTGAAAAAGCGCGCTGGACCGCGGTTTCCAACTTGTGCAAAGTGCACAAAATTAATTACTTGAAAGCCGCCAACGCTGGCGATACAATCAAAATCCAACTAGCGACCGTCGTCGACTTCCGCGAGTTTACCAGGTTACTCGGATTAAACCAAATCGCGTATCACACCTACGCCCTCCCGGAGGAGCGTAAGATCCGCGCAGTATTACGGGGCGTCCCGTTCGAACTCAGCAACGAAGACATTCTCGATGACCTTAAGTCTCAGGGTTTCCCGGTCACAGCAGTGCACAAGATGCACTCCAACCGCGGTAGGCGTTTTCCGTTAGCGCTAGTAATCCTGTCCAATACCCCTGACTCGAAGGAGATTTTCAAAGAGGCTCGCACAATCTGCGGACTCTCGAACATCTCCGTCGAGCGTCCCAACCCCCGTGGTCACCCTGGGCAGTGCCACCGCTGCCAGCTATATGGCCACGCAGCGGCTAACTGTTCAGCTCCCCCCAGGTGCGTAAAGTGCCTGAATCCTCACTTCACCAAGGAGTGCACTCGCACTCCCGAATCCACTTCCCCCCCTGCCTGTGTGCTGTGCGGCCAGTCCGGCCACACAGCTAACTACAGGGGTTGCCCGCGCGCTCCACGCTCCACCACCAAGAGGGTCGCGCCTAAACCGGCGCCGCCACTCACTCCTGCCAACTTCCCGCCGCTGCGCAACCGGGGTCCCCCGGAAGCAAAGCCCGTTCAGCCGACGCCTACTCCGGCTCTGTCTTGGAGGCAGCGTCCGGCCGTCCCGCCTGCACCTTCCCGACCCATCCCAGCTCCCGTAGCTTCCGTAGGGCCGCGTCCCGCGTTGTCATCTTCCCCTCAGTCGTCGTTGGCTGAGGACATGAAGACCGTGTTCGACGTCATCCAAAACGTCGACATTAACGAAATCTCCGTACTCGCACGCAAACTGCGAGCCGCCCGCTCTCCTCAAGAGCGGTTATTCGCGTTAGCAGAGCATCACTCGCTCCTAAGTTCGTTGTAAATTTTTTTTTTATTTTTGTAAATTTTAAATAAATAAATTTTAATGTCTAGACCCGCGAATCTCGCGTCCAGTCGTATTAAACCTAAGGGCTTATCCCTAGTATCTTTTAACGCTCGCAGCCTTAGCTCTAACCTTCCCGAGATTAAACTGTTCCTTCAGAACAACGAACCAGATCTTTTTCTTCTCCAGGAGACATGGCTCACTCCTAATCGCTCCAGGGGATTCGCGATTCCCAAATACGCGTTTACACGTAATGATAGGCCTAACTGCGACGGTTTCGGCGGCACTGCTATCTACTACAAAAGAGGATTCCATTGCTGTCCACTCCCTACTCCTCCTCTCCTTAACATGGAAGCCACCGTGTGTAGATTGGCTATGACTGGTCATCCGACCATCATCATAGCCTCAGTCTACATACCTTGTGGCACCAAACCTATCCGCAGCGACTTTGACACCATTCTCGCCCTCGGCCGTTCAGTCATTATGTTCGGAGACTTTAACTCCAAACATACTGACTGGACGTGCCTATCAACCAACCAAAGCGGTATAGCTCTCCTCGACATCACCAACTTACTCGACTTAGACGTCGTCTCCCCTATCACTCCCACTCACTATCCCGACAACCCGAACCACTCTCCTGACATCCTCGATTTTGCAATCGTCAAGCATATCAACCTCGACCTCAGGTCTATCGAACCGCTCGATGACCTAGGTTCTGACCACCGCCCCGTCTCCCTCGTGCTAGGACCGCCCAACGTTAACGTCACTTCTCCTAAGACCTTTACCGACTGGAAAGGTTTTAAAAATACGATAGTTTCTGCCTTAGAGGCCCCAAACTCTCCGCTCGCGATCTCGCCCGATCAATTAGATAGCCCGGATAAAATAGATTCGTTAGTAAATTCTCTCACTGATGCTATCAACTCAGCCATCAGTGTAAACGAAAAGGTTGCTAAGAAAGGCAAACCCACGCTTCCCTTAGCCATTAGCAATCTTATTAAAGCTAAGAACGCGGCTCTCCGGAGAGCCAAGAAATATCCCACGCCCGCCTATAGAACAGCTGCGAATCAGCTACAACGCAAAGTTAGATCTCGCCTCGCGGAACTCCGAGACGCCCAGATGAACGATCTCATGGCGAATATCTCCCCGTCCCACCAAGCGTATTATCGAATGGCCCGTGCCTTACGCGTAGACGCCGCCTCTCACGTCCCTCCTCTCACTCGTCCCGATGGCTCTATCGCCTTCGAAGACGAAGAGAAAGCCGAATGCTTCGCTGACAGCGTTGCGTCTCAATGCTCGCCCAGCACGCAACCCGCGAATCCCAATCACATCAAAGCGGTGGAGGCCGAAGTCCTCCGTAGAAACTCTCTCCCTATCACCGCCGACCCCGTCACAGTCTCTAATGACGAAATCTCGCTTCACATCAAAAGTCAAAAGTCCAGAAAGGCTCCGGGTGCGGATGGTATTTCCAACCACGCACTTAAGCACCTGCCTCAACAGGTGCTTACCTTGTTAGCTATCATTTTCAATGCCTGCTTCGACCTTAGCTACTTTCCAAAAGCTTGGAAAGAAGCGACAGTCATAGGCATACCCAAGCCGGGTAAACCTCTTAATGTCCCGGCTAACCACAGACCCATCAGCCTCCTCAAGGCAATGTCTAAACTTCTCGAGAGAGTCATACTCTCTCGAATGCGGAACCATCTGTTTCCAACGGACGGCGATCCTCTCATAATTCCCCACCAGTTCGGCTTTCGCGCTAAGCACTCCTGCCCTCAGCAAGTCCATCGAATCGTCGAGTACATACTCGACGGCTTCTATCCGAAACGAAAGAAAACGATCGCAGTTTTCTTTGACGTAGCCAAGGCTTTCGACAAAGTCTGGCACAGCGGTCTCGTTTATAAACTCTATAAAATAGGCTTACCGGCTCGCCTAGTTAGGATAATCGCGTCGTTCCTCAAAGACCGCACGTTTCGTTTCAAACATGAAGGCACGCTCTCCGCGCCTCGTCCCATAAAGGCTGGAGTCCCTCAAGGCTCAGTCCTCGCCCCTCTTTTGTATACCGTATACACTAACGACATTCCCATCCCAGCTAAAATCGTCGAACTCGCTCTCTTTGCCGACGACACTGCCCTTTACACCAAAGGCCGCAGAGCCTCGGGTCTCGTCACCAGACTTCAAAAGGCTATTAACACCCTCGGTGCTTGGTTCAAAAAATGGCGTATCGATGTGAACCCAGAGAAGAGCTCTGCGGTTTACTTCGACTACAGACGCAGTCGTATCCCCAACAATCTCCAATTGAGAATGCAAGGCACTCCCATCCCCTGGAAGCGCAGTACTAAATATTTAGGCGTCACATTAGACCAGACGCTTTCATTCAATCCTCACGTCGATAGAGTAACGAAACTCGCACGTTTTTACCTAGGCCGGCTTTACAGTATGTTAGGTAGAAAAAGTAAAATGTCCTTCAGAAACAAACGTACGCTTTATAAGGTCTGCGTTAGACCAGTCATGTCATATGCTTCGCCAGTCTTTGCTCACGCCAAACCCTCCGTTCTGCACAAACTGCAGGTAGTTCAAAACCTCTTCTGCCGCACGGCCACAAACGCACCTTGGTACGTGCGCAACGCGGACCTGCACAGAGATCTTGAACTGCCTACAGTACAACAGTATCTAAAAACACTCTCAGAATCGTTCTTCAAACGCGCCGAATCCCATCCCAATCCTCTTGTTCGAAAATCAGTCTCATATACTGCTCCTGTCCTAGATTCGGCATACAAAATCGCTAGACCGAGAAACGTGCACACAAACGAACGTTCGAAGATAACCGTAGATCTCGAGGCCCTTCAGGCCGCTAATTCTAATTCTAACGTAAATTCGAATTAAAGCAAATTTAATTTTTCAATTTTTAATGTTTCATTACTTACTTTTCATTTTTAATGTTTTTATTTTTCTTTTAATTTTTGAGCACCTTCAGTGCTATGTAAATCCCAGCGGGTGACCCCTTAAGGGCCCCGCTAGCGCGGCCTCTTTCTCCAATTGGCCGTCGCTCCGATGAAGGCTGAGTGGCAAAAATGCACGAGCCGACAGGGGGTTTTTAGTGGGTATGGTTCTGGTAGGCGTCGGGACGAGTCCCACATAACTTCGGAATCGCGCCGGAGTATGCGTCAGAGCATTTTTATCCTCCTGCCCTTCCCGCGGAGGGGAACAAAAAAAAAAAAAAAAAAATCCGTGGTGTCTAAACTCGGACGGTCCAAGGCTCGGGGACGACTCTCTCGGGGGAGTTCAGGGGAGGGTATTTGCAACAGAAGGCTTGGGAGGTTGTGTAAAGTATAGTATAGCATAGTTTAAACTTAGTGGGAAGGAGTAAGGATTTAAGTTTTGAAAGATATTCGAAAGGGTCAACTGATTTAATGATGTTTAATCTTGCTGTATTATATACATTAGAGTTTACTACATTTTTATATAATGTTAGCAATAACACAAAAAGGCCATGGCCATGGAATTTTTTGATGATTTTTAGTGATTAAAAATATCTACTGATTCTCTTAAATGTTTTTGGACGAATATTTAAATGACAGAATTACGAACACCTTAATGAGGAGTTATACAGTAAGTATAATTATACAAATGACAGCACAAACACATGTGTCCACAGGCTCCTTGCGTTTCGCGAGAACAACACTAGTTTGTGGACTGTGTAGTTCGTAACTATTTAATTATTTAATATCCCAAATATCACAACAACCGACACAGCAAGGCGCTTGTTACGTAAGCGCCTGGTCGAGATAGGTCCAGCAATACGATACTGAAGTACGTATCGTTACCTACAATCGGTTATTTTATTATTAATTTTTGTTGCCACCCAAGGGCAGGGCAGGAGGATCTAAAAAATTGATGGTTCCCAGTAGTCCCCTTTAGCACCGTCCCCCGGGTGACAAATGAGAATTTTTGTCTAATTTGTCTCCCGGGTGACGAAGTATCCCAACTGTTCCTTTCCGGTTCGTACCAGAGGAGACAAATGGTACTTTTTAATCTCAACTGTCGCCTGTAAATCGAGTTGTTCGATTCGATTCGTTATATTAAAACGAAAATATAATTACCATAGATTTCAACTTTCATTAAATATTAAAAATTTGTTACGACATTCAGGTATCTGAGTACTCATCAAGATGTCAGATTATAATAGAAATAAAGGACTCAAAAGTAAATAAATGAATAAATAGACTTATAAAGACTAGTTATAGAAATGACAATTATTTAACAGTAATTTTTATTTATCACAGATAATCAAACATGTTTACAATAATTGTTAGTAAATAATTACCAATATAAAAATATTCTTAGAGACCAGTTTAGGGATATGGTATTTAACGTCTTACCGTTTCCAAATGTACTGAACTATTAACCGCAATATCTCGAGACATTTATATTTTATTAATGCTATTGAGGCCGCTGCCAACAATAGAATGCTCTAGAACATTCTTATATATTCCATCTTTTAATCAAATTACAAATTATGACAGATTTGTAAGCTGCCAACAAGTTTGTTTGTGCAATCATGTATTTTACTATATAAAGCATAAGCAAACGTTGCAGTACCCACATATTTATTTATAAAATTGTTAGTAATACAGTGTTACCAACTAACAATTTCCGTAAGCCTTGCCAATTATTTTATTTGAGTGCTTTAGTTTTTATTGTATCTGACATTTTGATGATTATTGAAACAAAATTTCAATGATTAAATAAACTTGAAATCTATGTTATTTGTATTTTTTATTTTTGAGTTGGTCGAATCTAATCGAACAACTAGATTTACAGGCGACAGTTGAGATAAAAAAGTACCAGTTGTCCCCTCTTTTTTTTTTAATTCTCGTATTTGGAGGATTGGCATGGTGGCCAAAGACTGTTTTTACAGATTTAATTTTTGTCATACATTTTTATTATTTGAATTCAAGCTCAAAGGCTTGTTATTTTGTTTGCTATTTACGTTTTTTATTATTACATGTACATTTTACTTCCATTCTATGTTTATCATTTAGGCAAATTAGGCATTTTCTTTATACACTATATGTTTGCTAGAATTTATTTCCAAAAGAACAACAATTTCTATGTATTAAAATTTTTAGCTTTCAATATTCAAAACGATCAAATACTCTCTTACGTTTTAGATTTCCATTTTTTATTCCTGCATTTTTCCCATCTTATAGTATCATTCCAAATATATGATTTACTTGAATATTTCTCAAAATATATTCAAAACATATTCTTCATGCATCTTTTATAAACTATCCTATGTATCTTCCTTGTGTAGTTTTTATGCAGATAATCTTCAGCGAAATCTATTATTTTGTGTGAGGGGCGCCAGTTCACTGCTTTGCTTTTCCGGCATACGGTGTGAATGGTTGGATTAGCGGGTGAATTTTCGGTTCCGTTATTTCTGCAGAATAGCGGAGAATCGAATCCCCCGCTAATCCGGATATCTCAAACTCAAACTCAAACTCAAAACATTTATTCGCCAAACAGCTACAGCACAGTACAACACAACAGTTAACAAAACACAAATACAACAGATAGTAGACAAAAATAAAACAAAAGCATTAAACAAACAAGTGCATTGCAACACAAAACAAAAGAAAAGAATTAAAAGAAATAAAGCAAAATTATTAATCAACAAAAAACAGACAACTACGTAGATAAAAACATTGCGCCGCAGCATGCTTGCCGAATAGGGCACATCTCAGCATGATGCTGCAGCCATAGCTACAGCGCTGATGTTCCGAAGTGCCCTCAGTGTGTTTGCGCGCTAACGCAGCTACTAACAATTATCAGTGAATAAACACAACATAATATATATATATGTATACATACACACACACATACACATACAAGCGCATATATAAACATACATACACCCATACATATACACATACACACATAGTTAACTATAAAAATATAACAAATTAAACTACTAAAAGTTGATATTTAACTATTAAATTTTTACATTTTTACATACAATAATCATAGATTTACAAACGAGTAGAGGTGGATAATATAGCATAATAAATAAATAAATAAAAGGTATATTTATACACTCGACGCATATGTCGGAACAACACGCACCCCACTCGGCAAACCAGACTGATACTTCATAAGAAAATTTTTAAAAGATTTTTTGAAGGAGCATAATGAGTCTAGTTTCCGAATTGGAGGCGGTATGTTGTTCCAGCATTTGGTCGCCGAGTACCTAAAACTGCCACGGAAGGCCGTCGTGCGATGCCAAGGCATGTTAAGGGGTCGGCTCATTGCTCTACAGCCACGGGATTTAGCGCGCCACTCCAGTTTTTGAAGCAGGTATTTCGGGCAACCTGTTTTTGTGATGCCAAACAACAAATTGGCTAGGTGGAGTTCTCGACGCAGCGCCATCTTCAACATACCTTCGGCGTTGATATATGGGGTGACATGAGTGCGGGGAGGGATCTTAAAACAAAACCGCGCACACGCATTCTGCACCCGCTGTACAATGCGATCCGTACGCGCAGACAACCTCGGTCCGTAAACCAAGCTGCCGTAAGACATTCTGGAGAGAATAAGCGCATCGCACAATTGAATACGCAAATCTACGCTCAGAAAGTCACGTATACGATACAAAATGCTAAGCTTGTAGAAGCACATCTTAATTGCATTCATCACGTGACTCTCAAAGCGCAGTTGCTCATCAATCATCACCCCCAGATTACGAGCCTCTGTCACCCTAGCTACTCGTTCACCCATAACAAACACGTTGGGATCATGAGCAGATATAGCGAGGATCTGCCTTGGAGAGCCTAAGATCATTAGTTTGCTCTTATTTGGGTTTATGACAAGGGTATTCGCTTCCGACCAGGACGAGATCCTCGCTAAATCCTCATTAATTTTGTCCACCGCCGCTGTCGTCTCTTTTGGATCAAAAGAAAGATACAACTGGGTGTCATCGGCGTACATATGGTACTGGCAGTGGCGGATGTTCGTGCACAAATCGGCTGTATATAACGTAAATAGCAAGGGCCCTAAAATAGATCCCTATGGAACACCTCTGGTGACGAGAGATGCTTTGGAAAACCTATGTTCCCCGTCCCTGCCTATCAATCTCACCATCTGAGAACGATTGCTTAGGTAACTCGAAAACCATCTGACAGCAGTGTGATTGAAACCATAGTAAGTCATTTTAGCTAATAGTAGCGGAATATTAATTGCGTCGAAGGCTCTCGAGTAATCAAGAAGTACCATTATAGTTCCCAGGCCTCGATCCTGTGCGGCCAAAACATTGTCCGTGATGTCTAATAGTGCAGTGACTGTACCGTGTGATTTTCTAAATCCCGATTGAAATATCGGCAGTATAGCATTTTTCTCGACGTAAGCGTTCAATTGAGTATGTACGACACGTTCTAATATTTTTGAAATAGTCGAGAGAATGCTGACTGGACGCACATCATTTATGTCTGTAACTTCCGGTTTTTTGGGTAAAGGAATTACTATAGCCATCTTCCAGGATTCCGGAAAAATCCCTGTTAGCAATGAGGTATTAACTATAGAAGTTATAGTGCTTAGAGTCTCTGGGACAGTTAGAAGTAGCATGTCTAAAGTTATGTCGTCTGCTCCCACAGCATTCGATTTTAAAGACTGTATTACTTTTAGTACGTGTGCTTCGTCAACGGGGTTAAAAACAAAAACGGAGGAGCCGTGGCGGTTGCCCTCGAAATGAGATATGAGAGGTAAAGGAGCGTGACTTCCACCAGGTACCGAAAGAAAATGGCAATTAATGTTGTCAGGGTCGCAAAGATGTACCGGGAGATCCAAGTCATGTGAGGCAGAGGAAATGTCAATCGTGCGCTTTAGGTTACTCCAAAGAGCTCGTGGGACATGTATGTTTTTATTTATATATTGACTGAAATAGGCTCTTTTTTCATAGTATAAGGCTGTATTTACATATCTTTCTTAATAAGTGCCTGGTTTGCCGATTTCGGTGAAGGAATTTCAATTTGTGCGCTTTTTGCTGTACAGGTTTGGGTAATGTGTGCAAGAGAGACCTCAGCAATACGCAACGGAGGATCTAGCCAGAGCGTCCCATCGCTTTCGCACCGGGCATATCTGGCTAAATGCGTTGTGCTCTCGTTGGTCGTATTTTGCGGTCTCACAGTTGCAACAGGTGGGAGTCATGCCTGCTAGCCACTTTTCACATTTCGCCCCAATATGTTGCCCACCACAGTGGCTACACCGGTCCAAAGCAGTCTTGCAGTATTTCTTAATATGGCCGTACTCCAAGCAACGGGTACATTGTGCTAGGGGCGACTGATCTTCCACCTTGACCCGCTGCAGTTCAATGTGCAAGACTCTGGTTTCAGTCGCCCTGTTTTTGGATGTTTTGATTTTCGGCAAGGAATGTGTATGAGCTTTATTATCTGGGTTTTTGTTTAGTAATTCTAGTTCTAGGTCTCTCACTATCTCGTAGAGTCTACCTAACAACTCCATGACGCCGGTTTTAATTTCAGTTTTTATGTTCCGGGATGCATTTAGATACTTTTTTGCTTTGCTCATACACATTCCGGCTTCTGATGTCTTATCTTTGTATACTATGGCCGAGTCTGTGGAAGTCCTTCTGTTTGGTGAAGTAGTTTGAGTGTCAAGACTGGCCAATTCACCAATACTCCTCCTCACTTTGGAGACAATCGGTTTTGGAGGGGATGTTTTCACAATTTTTGTCGTCCAATCGGGACGGTTGATGTTTTAGTCGAAGCGGATGGTCAAATGCAGGCTATTGAAACTAAAAAATAGGAGGGCTCGATGGAAAATTTTGAAAAAATTCAAGAAAAACTCTAATTTTAACCAAAAATTGCTGGATTTACACTAAGTATTGCAAAATTTTCCAACACCGCTTTACTCTGGAGGGGTTTTTAGTACCTCAAAAGACGTGCAGAAACACGGTGCAGACGATGTTATAAGAATTTAAAGAATTTTTGCAAAACCAAGTGTTTTATAAAATTTTGAAAAATAAAAACTAACAAAAAATTGACTATTTTGTATGAAAAACAAATGAAAATTTGAGTTTTCCGTCTACAACGATGTGCCGAAAGGTATTATTTAACCTTCTCGGATCAACAAAAATCTGAAAATTAACAAACAAACACAATACAATATATTAATACCTATTATAACCGGTCAGAACGGTATTTTGTCTATTAAATTAATATCAAAAATCAAGTTTTTCGGGATTTCCATGAGATTCCAAAAAGAAAATTCCACTAAAACCTTATAAACAGGGCGGCGTCAATAAAAAAAAAATTTCAGTGCAAAAATCTCGAAAATCGACCAGTAAAAACTCAATAAAATATAAATTTTTGTATAATCAGTTGTCCCCTCTGGCACGAATTGGAAGGGAACGGTTGGGATAATTTGTTACCCGGGAGTCAAATGAGACAAAAATTTTCATTTGTCAACCGGGGGACGTTGCTAGAGGGGACTACTGGGAACCATCCTAAAAAATGCCCTTACGCATACCTCACCGCGAGCGATAGAAGTTATGAGGGACTCGCTCCGAGCCTACCAGAGCCACTATCCACTAAAAATCCCCCAGAATGACTCTGGTAATCTTTTGCCCCACAGCCTTCTTCATCTGAAGCGAAGGACAATTGGAAAAGGGCATGCAACTGGAGCCTTGAAGGGGTCACCCGCTGGGAATAAGATAGCACTGAAGGTGCACAAAATGAAAAAAAGTTTAATTGATTCGAGTTAAAATTAGAATTACAATTAGAATTTGTGGCCAAAAGGGCTTTGAGATCGTCTGTCAGCTGGGTGGCTAAGTACGCTTGCGCATTCCTAGGCCTAGCGAATTTGAATTTCGAATCAAAGATAGGGGTGTTATACGAGACTATATCTCGAATTAAAGGATTGAAGTGGGTTTCCGAAAGTGTTTTGAGGTGCTCTTTCACTGTAGGTAGTTCAAGATCTTAGTGCCTTTTACGCGTTACGGACGTACCAGTGTGCGTTTGTGGCCCTGCGGCTCGAGAGATTTTGAACTACCTGCAGTTTGTGCAGAAGGGAGGGTTGGGCGAGGGCAAAGATTATCGAGGCATACGTCATGACTGGTCTAACGCAAGTCTTAAAGAGCGTTTGTTTGTTACGAAAGGACATTTAAAATGTCTACCTAACATACAATTAGTCGGCCTAAGTAGAGACGGGCGAGTTTCGTTACTCTATCGAGGTGTAGCTTGAAAGAAAGCGTCGGGTCTAAGATGACGCCTAAGTATTTAGCACAGGATGGGAATACCTAGCATTGGAATGTGGGGGTCTTCGTGGTGATGACGGTGTTTTTGGTCGGTCAACGAAAACGCACAACTCTTGTCTGGATTCACATCGATACGCTATTTTTGAAACCATACACTGAGGGCGTAAACGGCCTCTTGGAGTCTGGTGATGAGGTGCGGGACACAGCGGCCTTTGGTGTAAAGGGCGATGTCTTTGGCAAAACCGCGAGTTCGACGCCTTTTGGCGGGATGGGAATGTCACTATTGTCCAAGGACTGAGCCTTGAGGGAATCCAGCCTTTATCAGATAAGGCGCGGAAAGCGTGCCTTTATGTCTAAAACGAAACGTACGATCTTTGAGAAACGACGCGATCATTTATTACTTTTGATTATTTATACAGTTTCTAAAAGAGGCCATTGTGCCAGATGTTATCAAAAGCCTTGGCTACGTCAAAGAAAACTGCGACCGTTTTATTACGCCGCGGATAGAATCCGTCCAGTATGTACTCGACGATACGATGTGCTTAATGAGGGCAAGAGTGCCGAAATAATGGGAAATAATGAGAGGATCGTCATACGTTGGAAACAGATGGTTTTGCAATCGAGAGAGTATAACTCTCTCGAGAAGTTTAGCCATGGCCTTGAGGAGGCTTATGGGTGTGAGATTAGCCGGGATATTCAGAGGTTTACCCAGCTTGGGTATGCCTATGACTGTCGCTTCTTTCCAAGCTTTTGAAAAGTAGCTAAGGTCGGAGCAGGCATTGAAAATAGCAAGGTAAGCACCTCTTGAGGTAGGTGCTTCAGTGCATGGTTGGAAATTCCATTCGCAACCGAAGTCTTTTTGGGCTTTTGACTTCTAATGAGAAGAGATCTTTCATCATTAGAGACTGTGACGGAATCGGCGCTGATGGGGAGAGAGCACTTCAGAAGTTTTTGTCCTCCACCGCCTGGCGAGCATTGTGATTGTATCATTTTTGTGAGCATTGTGTCAGCGAAGCATTTGGCTTTTTTTTTCGTCTTTGAAAGCGCTAGTGCCGTCGGGACGAGTGAGAGGAGGAACGTGAGAGGCGGCGTCTACGCGAAAGGCTTGGGCCATTCTATAATACGCTTGGTGGGATGGGGAAATTTTCTCCATGAGATTGTTCATCTGAGCGTCTTGGAGATCAGCGAGGCAAGACCTAACTTTGCTTTGTAGCTGATTCGCAGCTAATCTATAGGCGTGCGTGGGATAGAGCTTTGCTCTCCAGAGACCCGCGTTCTTAGCTTTTATAATATTGCTAACTTGGGAAGCGTAGGTTTGCATTGCTTAGCGATCTTTTCTTGATCACTGATGGCTGAGTTAATGAGCAACAGTGAGGGAACCGACTAACGAGTCTATTTTGTCCGGGCTATCTAGAGAGTCGGGCGAGATCGCGAGAGGAGAGTTCGGGGCCTATAAGGCTGAAACTAACGTATTTTCAAAGCCATTCTAGTAAAGGTCTTAGGAGAGGTGACGTTATCGTTAGGTGATCCTAGCACGATGAAAACGGGGTAGTGATCAGAGTCTAGGTCATCGAGCGGTTCGATAGACCTGAAATCAAGTTTGATATACTCTACTATTGGAAAATCGAGGATGTCGGGGGAGTGGTGCGGGTTGTCGGGATAATGAGTGGGAGTGACTTGAGAAATGACGTCTAAGTCGAGTGAGTCAGTGGTGTCAAGAAGTGTGACACCTGAACCTACACACGGTGGCTTTCATGTTAAGGAGAGGAGTAGGAAGAGGATAGCTTCTTTTGTAGTAAATAGTTGTGCCGCCGTGACCGTTAGCGTTGGGCTTATCGTTTCGAGTTAACGCGTATTTAGGAATAGCGAATCCCTTGGAGCGAGATGGAATAAGCCAGGTCTCTTGGAGGAACAATAAGTCTGGCTCATTGTTCTAAAGGAACAGTTTCAGCTCAGGAAAGTTAGGATTAACAAGCATTAAATGAAACTAGGGACAAGCCCTTCCGTTTGTTATGACCAGACTATTTATATTTAGGTATTTAAAGGTCTAATCATTGTATTAACTATTTAAAGAATTTAAACTATTTATAAAAGTTTACAATAAACTAAAAAGCGAGTGATGCTCGGCTAACGCTAAAAGACGCTCTTACGGAGAGCGGGAGGCTCACAATTTGCATGCGAGTATGGCGATTTCCCTAAAGTCAACGTTTTGAATGACGTCGAACACGGTCTTCATGTCGTCAGCAAACGACGACTGAGGTGAAGACGATGAAGCGGGACGCAGGCCCACGGGAGCTACGGTAGCTGGGATAAGACGGGTAGGTGTAGCGGCTGGACGCTGACTCCAGGCGTTAGCCGGAGCCAGCTTCGGCTCCACGAGCTTTTTTTTCCGGACGACCCCAGTTGCGCAGCGAAAGTAAGTGGCGCTGGTTTAGGCGTGGCCCTCTTGACGTTTGAGCGAGGAGCACAAAGTTAATCCGTGTAGTTAGCTGTGTGGCTGCACTGGCCGCACAACACACAAGCAGGGGAAAAGTGGAAATGGGAGTGCCAGTGCATTCCTTCGTGATGTGAAGATCAAGGTACTTAACGCACCTGGGAGTAGCTGAGCAATATGCCGCTGCGTGGTCGTAAAGCTGGCAACGGTGGCATTGCCCAGGGTGGCCGCGACGTTGAGGAGCCTCAAAGGAGATATTCGAGAGGCCGCAGATTGTGCGAGCCTCTCTGAATATCTCCCTCGACTTGGGAGAATTAGATAGGATGACGAGGGCGAGAGGAAAATCTCTGCATTTTATGCACGGCTTTAGCCGGGAAGCCCTGGGACTTAAGGTCCTCGAGAATGTCGTCGTTCCCGAGCTCAAACGGGACGCCCTATAACACTGCGTGGATCTTACGCTCTTCCGAGAAGGCGTAGGTGTGGTACGCGATTTGTTTTAGAGAACAATCTAGTAAATGCGCGGAGTCGTCGATGGTCGCGACCTGAATTTCAATATTTACGCCTGCGTTAGACGACTTCACGTATTTAATTTTGTGCTCTTTGCACAGATTGGATCACCCTGGGAGAGGCCCAAGAGCAATAAGATCGAAAATGCCGGTTTCTTCAAGACCTGAAAGCGCAACGGGTCAAAGCTAGCAGGCTTCGTTGGCACCGTAAGGTATCCACCTACTCAACGCGGGGTCTAGTACGGAGCGTGCTGCCAAATAAATTTACAACAAAAACCGCGCTAGCCCGGATGGCTTGAAATGAAAGGAAATCAAATATTTATTTCTCAACATTGACAATTACTTGTTCTTATTGATGTCAAATAAAACATGACTCTACCATCAGTTCGGAAAAACCTTCGTGAAAAAGAACTGACAAGAAACTTCACGGGTATTTTTTTTCAAAATAAATTTACAGAGTCCCTTTGACCCCCACCGAAGTTTGACTTCTAAGGTTTTGCACAAAAATACAGTTGAGCATCGCAACGTAAATCGTAGTTTTGTTAGTTTGTTTGGAGATCGCCGAAGATCGAAGCACGAAAAACGGCGTTCCTGTGAAATAAGAACGCCTTGAAAACGGCGGTTTGGTGAAATTCAGAACGGTACTGTTAACGGTGGTGGTAGTTGAAAAGAATGTACTAAATTTTATTTATTTTTATTTTAAATAACTTTCATCAAATACATCTTGCTTCGACGACGAAGCGAGTCAGAAAGTATTGATTATTTTATTTCTGTTATGTCAAACGTATATTTTATATTGCCCTCAATGCGTTCAAGTGTAGATTTAGTGTTTTATTTATTGAACGGGTCCGCAAGCAAACCGAGACAGTCGACAATCAGTTATAAAACTATAAGTACTTATATTTAAATAATATTTCATCCAGCATTACTTGGCTTATTGTGAATTTCAACAAAACTGCCAACATTGGTATTTTTATCCCTTGCCTGCGCGTCAACTCATAGATCACCTGTTATACACAACTCTGCTAAAAAAAGCATGAAAAAACTTAAATCAGACAACCTTTAGGCACTGCATGTTACTGTAAGTATAAAATTGGTATTAAGAATTTTATATATACATGTATATTAAAAGTACCTGGTCACAATGAGAAATATTTTGAGTTCGGTGACTTTAGACATCTCTCCATTTCCCAATATTTATTCTGGATCTAATAGTTAAAATGTGATTCATATAAAAGGAAACGTACAACATTAGTTAAGTTTCTAAAATCCTAAAACATAAAATAAACGCTAATAACATAAAAAAGATATTGAAATTTTATTTTTTACGAAAATCACCCAAGCAAGTCAATGAATGTTAATTTTAAATTCCTCATTATATTAGGTCTTTACCTATGAAATTGCCGTTTTTCAGGAAATAAATGAAGCGTAATTTTTTATATATTTTTTATTTCTATTAATCAAAATAATCACCCATGCAATCAATGCATCTTTGCCATCGCATTGGTAGCTTATTGATGCCTTTCTTGAAGAAATCGGCTGGACGGGAGGCAATGAATTCTTCAAAGGCATTTTGTACTGCCTCTCGGGTATTGAATTTTTTTCCCGCCAAGAAGTTATCCAAATTCTGGAAAAAGTAGAAGTCTGTAGGCGCAAGGTCTGGTGAGTACGGCGGATGACGGAGAACTTCCAACCCCAACTCTTGTAGCTTGGAGACCGTCTGCTGTGCAGTATGAGGTCGCGCGTTGTCGTGCAGGAGCAGTGGAGCCGAATGATTGACCAAAGCTGGTTGGAGACGTGCGAGCTTCTCCATCATTGTGTTCAGTTCTTCACAGTACACATCTGCAGTAATGCTTGTCCCGTTTGGCAAGAAGCTGTGATGAATTACACCCGCGTTAGACCACCAAACAGTGACCATCACTTTTCTAGGGGTAAGTTTTCGTTTAGGGCATTGTTTGGGTGCTGAACCAGGGTCCAACCAACTTGCTGAGCGCTTACGATTGTCAAACACGATCCATTTCTCGTCACAAGTAACAATGCGGTTCAGAATTCCTTCATTTGTATGCCTGCTGAGCAGTGCAAGGCACGTCTCTACGCGTATTTCGCGCTGGCGGTCATTGAGTTCGTGGGGTACCCATTTGTCAAGCTTTTTTACCTTGCCAATTTGACGCAAATGGACCAATATTGTTTTGATGCTAACGTCGAAAGCTGCTGCTAATTCAGCCGTGGATTGAGTTTCATCAGCTTCCACAATTGCCTTTAATTCTTCATTGTCGACCAAAGTTTTCGGACGACCACGGGGTTCATTTTTCAGGTCAAAATTTCCAGAACGGAAGCGGGTAAACCAATAACGGGTGGTGCGTTCGTTTGTAGTGTTCGCTCCGTAAACGTCGTTGATGTTGCGTGCCGCTTGTGCCGCTTTGCTGCCACGACGGTACTCATACTCCATAATTATTCGAATTTCTAACTTATCCATGATGACGAAAAATGTTCGAATGCGTTGAAAACAAAACACTAACTATTAAACAAATGACGATTTTAGAAAAAGAATTCCATGTTTGTCAAATAAAATTAATTTGAAATTAGAATTATCAGTCAAAAAAAAATATTTTCATTTGAAATGGCCAGTACGGCAAAACGGCAGTTTCATAGGTAAAGACCTATTATAAAACGTACATTACTTTACAACCATTGTATACATGATAACCTTGTATACCTTGCTAACATAAAATCATTTTTTAAAACAATTCACTAAACTGATAAAATACACGTCTCATCGGAATATCTCATGTAATTTCTCGCGGGAACCCTCTAAACAAATGAGACGCGCACACGTCGCTCTACCCGCACTCTGTCAATATTCTTATTCAATATGTTTATATTTTGAACTTTTTTTTTATTGAAAAAGGATTAGACGTTTGTCTTCCATCTCACCTGATGGAAAGTGACGATGAAGACGAAGGTGTTACAAATCTTTCCACGAGATACCTATTCACTCGACGCTTGAAAGAACTAGGATTTGTTTCGATTTCTTGGGATATCTACCATGAAGGGATGGAAGGTCTGTCTGCGTCTAGTAGTCCGATGCAAGAAGGGTGTGGGTTCGATCTGATCAAAAAGAGCATTCGCGCACTCTCCAAAAATAATCTGTAGAAGACACTAAACTGGCAACTTTCCGACGATGGTCGAGGCTTTGCAGTTTTTTGGTGGTGAGGTAAAAGTTGTTAATAATTTTTCGGGCTCTTCGGTCAACTGCGTCCATCGCTTCTAGTTGGTACTTTGCAGAACCATCCCAAAGGTGGCTACAGTACTCCATACAAGATCGAACTTGAGCTGTATACAAATTAAGTAGCTGTTCAGGGCTGAAGTACCGTCAGACCTTCGAGATGATTCCCAACTTCTTTGAAGCAGTTTCAGCCATGGACACACTTTGTTGCCCGAAGTTTAGTTGGGACGATATAGTTACGCCCAGAAGCCCTAGGTGGTCGGTTAAGGGTACAAAACATTTTGGAAAGTGGGCGTTAGGTTGAAATTGCTCTTTTTCGCGGAGAATAAACACGCCTGTGTTTTCGACGGGTTAAATTTGAGCAAGTTGGACTCGCCCCAATCGGACACTTTATTTAAGGCCAAACGGGTGCGTTTAATCATGGACTCTCTCAAAGCCCGGATTTCTTGAGGACTCGCTCGCGCATTGGACATGTATCTCTCTACAAAGGTGCTGTCATCAGCGTAACCAATAATGCCTGGGGTTAGCAGGTCGTTAATGTGCAGCAAGAAAAACGTTGCAGAGAGAAAAGATCCCTGAGGTACCCCGGCATTAATTGCCATTAGGTCAGAAGAGGAGCCGTCTAAGACTACTCGAATTGACCATTCCCTCAGAAAATCAGTTATCCAGTCGCAGAGCCCTTTAGGTATTCCATATGCTGGTAGCTTACTCAAGAGACCATCATGCCAGATTTTTTTTTTATTAATAATTAGCAGGCATTTGTTTTCCATCTCACCTGATGGAAAGTGACGATGAAGACGAGGATCGTACACGCCTATCCGAGAGGTACCTATTCACTCTACACTTGAAAGCTCCAGGGTAATATTTTTTTGGAAAAACAGACGCAGGCAAATCGTTCCACTCTTTGACAACACGAACCAAAAATGATCTATCGAACCGGAAAAGTCTAAGGATACAGTTATAGCTTCACCGTGACCTTCCAAGGCTTCGCACCATAAGTGAGTGGCATACACAAGAAGATCTCCAGTCGAGCATCCACTGCGAAAACCATATTGGTTATCACTAAGGAACTCGTTGGACTCAAGGTATGCCAATTATTCAATACACGCTCTATAACTTTGCAAAGTATGGAGGTGATTGCAATAGGTCGATAGTTGATGGGATCTGCACGGCTTCCCTTCTTTGGTACTGGTTGCACGTTAGCCAGCTTTCAGGATTTAGGGACCTTTCCAGATTCCAAAGAGAGTCGATACAGGCACGTTAGTATGGGAGACAACTCGGCTGCGCAGTGTTTTAACACAACCGACTTGGCCAAAGACCAGAAAGCTTTGCATCCTGAAGGATATGACGCTATCTTGTCTCCGATGTGGCCAATGTGGTCAAAGCGAGCTTTTCTGATCACCTTTTTGCAAGACTTGGCGGCAGCATTGTATTTTTTCTTCAGTTCATGCGAATCCACGGCTTTGCTTCTGCGAGCTTCAGCCCAGGCTTTGTACGCTTCTTGCTTAAGCTTTTCAGCTGTGAGGCAAGCAGCACTAAACCATGGGCGACCTTTGGTTTCAAGGGATAGGTCAGCGCAAGAGATGGAATACTCCTTTGCTTGGCCTATCACACTTGATACAGCATCAGCGCAGCACGATGGATCGGTGGATATAAAACAAGTCTGCCGCAAAGGATAAGACGCGAAAAAGTGCCGCATTTCATCCCAATCTGCTGACTTGTATCGTCATACTCGCCTAGCGCCTTTTGAGCTGGTGTCAGGCGGCGAGTGCTGCGACACAGATTTCACCACGCAGTGGTCGGATGTCCCTAAAGGTGCAGTTACGGACACTGAGCACCTGTCAGGATCAGTTGTCAGCAGAAGGTCTAAGCAATATGCAGTGTGGCAACGTATATAACCTGTAACCTAGCCATGTATATACAACGAAGTTTAGTTGAAGGTTGTTGAAGGAAGAAAATTGGTAAGAATTTTGTTGATGAATTGGTTAATTTTTTTATAATATCTAACTAATAACAAAAATAATAACAAACCAATAAAAATAAAGAACAAACCGATGCTCGCGTGGCCTTAGCCTGTGGCCATCGTTTCACTGGTAATCGTGCCGAGGGAACAGTAGTTACCAAAGCAAAATAACAATAATACTATCAACTTATTGCAAAATGTATGTTTGCTCACTGGTTGCCGCAAGTATGGTGGAACATCATTATAATTTAGATCATATTTGTAGCGCATGTAATTCCGAATTAATAATTGTTAAATTTGATTTACCCAGATAAGTTTGCTCCCTAGGGTTTTTCCCTTCCTCACTTTGAAATACACCGCCCTCAGCCAAATTACACTCACCGGCACAATTAACCGGCCACCCATCTAAAGTGTCTGAATAATATTTTTTCAATGTGGTGGTTATGGTTTTGTTTGTTATTAATGGTGGGTACTGTTTCATACACAAACACTATTTTTAGATGCATTTGTAACTTTCTTGTTAAAAATTGAATTTTGGTCGTATCGTATAACAAACAACATTCTTAGTGTTTTGTTTTTTTTATCATTGCCGTGGAATCAGTAGCGAGTGTTACCTCCCCTGACACTGATGAGCTCTTGAAGCCTATCAGGAAGGCTATCAATGACGCCCTGTATGTCTGATTGAGGGATATTGTTCCATTCTTCTACTGCAGCTGATTTGAGCTCTCTACTGGTCGTGGGCGCAGGTGTTCGTGCCTTAATGCATCTTTTGAGATTGTCCCAGATGTGCTCAATAGGGTTAAGACCTGGACTACGCGCTGGCCACTATAATGTTTGAATTCCGATGCGTTTCAAGTAGTGATTAACACTCCTGGCAACATGAGCCCTTGCGTTGTAATGCATAAAAATAAAACTTACTCCAATAAATGGAGCAAAAGGAATGACATGTTCTTCCAGAACCTCTTCCACATATCTGGTGTTCTGTACCAGGTTTGTAAGAGATTCCAACCCATACCACAATTGAGCCTCCCTGATATCCCACTGTTTCCAATATTGCACATGGAGCGAAACGTTCATTTGGGCGCCTGTATACCCGCTAACGTCCATCTAGACCTCTTAAAGCGATTCTGCTCTCATCTGAGAACAAAACGTTCTTCCACTGGTCTACAGTATAACTACTGTAATCACGTGCAAACCGTAGTTTGCCTCCACGGTGCTGTGGGAGAAGTTCGGGTGAGCGAACTGGTCAGTATGCTCTTATTCTTATTGTTCTTTCACTCACACTCACATTTCTTACCTCAAAAAGGCTATTACTGGCTTCAATAGCTGTGGAAAAGCGATCCCTCAACACGTTGTTGACAATGAAGCGATCGTCTCGAACATTTGTACACCGAGGACGGCCTTGGCCTGGTCTGCGCGTGTAGGAACTGGTCTCACGAAAACGTCTGATAGCATCCTGGATAGTTGTTCGCGGTACTCCAAGAGTTTGAGCATTTCGACGTTGGCTGTAGTCATCAGTCAAAACCACAGCCCTTGCCACTCCAGTAGCATGGAGTGGCATTTTTAAAAATTAAATTCACTAGGAATGTCTCGGAACACAAAACTAAACTTGTTGCAATGAATACAAACCAAAACAAAAAAAATTAGAGCGTCGATAATCTAACTGCTACGAAAATCTAATGTAGACTAAAACTAAGGTCATTAAAAGTTTTGATTACAAAAAAAGTGGGCAGAAGTGTTTTTTTTTTATTGGAAAAGTACCCACAAAACAAATAACGAACAGAACAACGACCGCAAACATTTAAAAATAAGAATACTGACACTTTATAAGGGTGGCCGGTTAATTTTGCCGGTGAGTGTATGTTAGTCAAAGCTAACACATCAAACAAAACTTGACAACGTAACCCCCACCTCCGTCGCTGGCTCCACACGCTGTATCCTCGTGAATCAGACGCCGCAGCAGCCTTGGGAACTCGCGTGAAGCCGTAAATCTAAGACTCGCGGTCCCTCGGGCCGCGCTGGCCTTAAGCTGTATTGGGTATAATAAGTTTTAAATGAGGTTCCTACATACTTTATACTTCTAAATTTAATTCATACTTCTTAACAGTGATGTAAAATAAATATAAATAGTTAATCGAAAGCGTACAATAAAAATATAGGTTTTGTTGTTCTTTGCTAAAGGAAGCACCTCAAATAAAATTTGAGCTTCAGTTATAAAATATACACATCTAAAGTGTCCAGAGATCAAGTACATTTCAGAGTATTTCTGAAATGAGGTTTTGTTATACCGACTTTTGTGAATCGCTTTTGATTCCAAAATCGTATTTATATATGTATTTTTATTCTGGGTTCTTCCCCAGTTCGCTGTGTGGTCATTCATAACACGAGCTCTGCTTACTTTGGGGCCATACAGTTGCTGTGTTTTTCTGGGGGAAAAAATTAGTTAATTTTACTACATAAATACAGAATTTTGTTTAAATTTCGATCATAAAGAGAATATCAAGTGTCATTTAACATTTTTATAAATCTGTGTCACTATATGTTTACAAAATCATTACAACTTCTGCATCGGAACTGTCAAACACTTCTCTAATATGGAGCGACGACGTCATTTAACCGATTGGATAAATTGCGTTTGCAAAAAATTTATTTGATCCCTAGACTCTTTTGATGTGTGTAATTAAAAATCAAAAATATCCTTAGTTTTCCAGAGTTATTTTCAAGAAAAAGGCAATGATAACTGCTAATTTAATAATGGCAAATCTTGGAAAATAGACATCGCTCAATTCAACATCTATAAAATAAGATTCAAATATTCAAAACCATTCTCCGAAACAATTTAAACAGTGCAACCCAGGATTCACCAAATTTGTGTACGTTGAGATAATTTGCTGTCACCCCTAATCAAACAAGTGGGAACGCTGTCTCCCATGTAGGCGGTTTCTGTTCCACTTACATTGAAAACCGAATTATTCCGAGAGCCCGTGTCTCACGGTGTTCATTGTTTCTTGATTCGGGAGCGTATGATTTTGGTTCATATGTAAACATAGTATCTACTTGTATCGATATTAATTTACCTTGTTTAGGTTCATGTATTAATTTAATGACAAATAATAATAAAAGTAGAACATTCATATTCGGTAGTCATGAAATGTCATGACTTATGTCAACTGAAATGAAATGTCAACAACACGTTTTTGGTTGTAGTTGTACACATATGTGTAGAGTTTATATACGTCATAATGCAAGTAAAACGAGACAGGTTCCCGGTCTTACAGCTTCTTACTTGTCCAGGGAAACGACACCACTTTGACGGCGCAGCAGGTTTGTTGCATGTGGCTATACATGAACATATCGTTCCGTTCAGTGTTAGATATAACAGTAGTGAGTGTATCGTCATTATTAGTTTGAAGCCACTGTACTTGACCGATGACCGAATATTAATGATTTATGGTAGGTATACTTACTTATATAGCGTACTTCACTAGCATACGACATAAATTATCTCCCTTGAGATAATAGTTTATGATAGGCACGGAAAAGTAGGCGGGCAAGAAATGAATGATTTTATTTACGTTGCAATATAAACTAATTTATTTGAATTAAGTTAAATGCACTTTTTACAAAGTAGAAATTGAGTAAGCAAAAATAAGCGAAAGAATACAAAATAAGATTATAAGCGCGCGCGCAGCTAGAAGGCGAAAAGGAATGTGAGTGTGGCCGGCAAACGGCGGGCGGCGGAAGCTTCGAGTCGAACATTCTAGTCAAACATAAACTGGTCTTGTGTAGTGGTGCAACTGAGTAGCATAAGAGAAGCGATTTAAAGAAAAATGTAGGGTTGTGGTCTATGTGCGAGTAAGAGCGGTTTATGTTTGACTCGTGAAGAATGATGTTGGTACGCCACAGATTTAAACTGATGCCTAAAATAAGTTGAAAGTCGTCGCTTCGTCAAAATTCAATATTAACTTTTTAACAGTAACATTACTACAACTCTACCAAGTAACTACACTTTAACTTTCTAGAAACTAAAACCACAAACTAAAACGGACTCCCCCACACACAGGCGGCACCTCAAGCCGCAAGTTAGACCAAGTCGGCTCGGCAAAATTACAACTACTGAGTAATGCGAGGACAAAACATTGATCCCGGTGGGGCGCTGAATTCCGGCGATGTAGTAAACACAGTTGGCAACACTCATATTGATGAGTTATGATACGGATATAGTTAAGTTCTCAGCGAATTGCGGGTTGTCCTATGTGTGAGGATGTTGTGCATTGTGAATGTGAACAGCTGATCAATCGAAGCGGATAGAGTTAATTTATTCATTGCGGGTTAGTTTTTTTTTATAAAAGATTATTTATTAAATTTATGATTAAAAAAACAACAGACCAAAAATGTTTCTAAGAATTTGTTTCACTCCTTACCCCTCCCTATATTCCAACGTATAATGACCATATTCCTAAACTATCAACTATCAAAATTAAAAACAAAACAAAAGATAAAACAATGGGAGCATGGCAAATTATTAAGCCAGAAACCCAGGATAGGTCTTCTTCCCACTTTCTTCCTAAGCCTCCACAAACACGAAATGGCCAATCCCACGTCCGGGATTCTGTCAGACACTGAGCACGCAACATAGCTTTTCCTTTGTGTATCACATTATTTAAAATACACCTCAAAAGTTTCCAATACATTACTTACTGAGAAACTTTCGGGTTCCTTACAAATAAAGCTTACCTTCTGTATTATCGTTTAAAACGAAAAATTTAACGATTTTTCTTGATCTTTCATCAAGAAAAATCGCATTTATCCCCAAAAACTGGAACCAAATATAATATCTTACATACCTAAATTAGAGGCTTATCTGTAAATCACAAGCAATTATTACAAATAATCTTACAAATCACTTCACCTTTAGACAATCTTCCTCCCTCCTTACCAATGCTTACTAAACATCTTTAAGTTCCTCAAAACTATCGATATAATTGTAAGAATAAGGTGTAAGAATAGCTCCTTGATCCGCAGTTTGGTCGAGGGGGCACGTTCCGGCCCCCGGGGGTTTATATTTACAGTCCATTACGTCATAATCCTGCAGACTTTATCTCTGTGTATTTTAAATAACACAAACTCATCCTCAGATACCAGGCGACAACCAAATTGCTAAACTTTCAATCACAATATTTCCATCGACGGCGAATTTTTTGTTAAAAATTTTTCAAATCACGATAAAACGGGAGCACTCTGAATATTTAAAACGGCCTAAACTTTTTTTTTTTGAAAAATTTTAAACTTTGTACATTTGTCAATTGCCAGCTTTAAATAAATTAAAGGATATCTGAGTTTTATTTGTTTGAGATATCGTGTTATATTATTATTTTTAATTTGTTTTATGGCATATACAAGTTATTGCCATTGACTCGAACACAAACGTGAGGTATTAGAGTTCTTAGCTTAAATGGAAAACCTTCGAAAAGATGATTTTTTTTAGTCGGTCATGCTAAAAGCTATTCAAATGAATTTAATTGATTATTTAAAGGCTTACCAAAGCTCAAGTTTATTATATTAAAAAAGATTCAAAAACCCATAACTTGCATATTGAGCAGCAATAAAACAACACTTAAGATATGGATAACTTTTTAAATACTAAAATATTAATTACCTTTTGATCTACAGAAACAAACCCATGTAAATAGTTCTCGACATAATAAAAAATCCATCCGTGAACCAACACACCCAAACAAATAATCTGAGACGCACCGAATTATTTGGTCAATTAAAAACTGCGATGTGTTTTGGATAAGCCTTACTCCGAGTAAATATTATCACTCGGGCCTAACTTGTTTGACTGACAGCGAATACAGGGGAATGCGGGAATTAATTGCCCGGCCAGTTATACAATAGTATTGTAAACTTGTGTTAATTGCCAATCAAGCGGCGCTTTTCAAAGAACGGGACTTACCTACAGGTTGATGGCAGTCGCAGTGGGTTCGGGAGCTTATTTGATGGTTTATTTTTAGGGATTTTAATTTATTGTACAGTTAAACTTTCATTCAATTTTGGGAAGTAATAAATGAACTTGGTGTTGCTGTTGTGCACATTGCCCACTAACTGTATAAATGCTATACCTACAGATATACAAACTCACAAAAACTCTTATTTCAGCCTCTATTATACATAATGCTTATAAAAACCGTGATAGTATAGTTTCGTTTGTTTAGACCTGGGGCGGAACTACAGTCCTTCTAACTTTGTCCGCCACAATGATCACGTCTACGTGGTTGGGTTCCGGTCAGAGGAAAGGCAGCGCTGGTGCTATTGATGGAACAAATGAAACTCCAGCCGAAGCCGTCGGTCGGCAACGCATCGTTAGTTAATATAATAAATAGTAAAACCAACAGAAAATAAACAACAAAGTACTTTAAACTAAATCACACAGAAGTTTCCATGGCGCCCGTTCCCCAGGATGAAAATCCCGATAATCCTTGCCGGATTCGTTTACAACAAATTTCCAATTTGAGTCTTTACGCTAAGTACACAGGAGAAGTCAGCGCTTTGCTTTATTGTCGATAATGGATGCTCGAGTGGCCTTTTGGTAAGCTGTTTATTTATTAATTTTTTTATTAAATTAAGTGGCAACTTACAGGTAACAATCCAAATCGTCAACATGATAAATTTTCAATAAAAAGTATACAAAATTAATAAAACAAAACAATAATATGGCAAATTAAGGAAATTAAAGAATAGGTACCTAAATACATAAAAGTCAATTGAAGTTATAACAACCTATTAAAGCTATGTCAAAATAAAAATACAGTATAATAATGAGGAATTTCAGTAATACATTCGCATTCTAATGAGATAGAAAACAACACAAAACAAAACTGATAAAAACAAACATGTCAGAAACAACAAACAAATGGCAAAAAATAAAAGAAAAAAATGATTCATAAAATTGTGTACAGTCACGTGCATTGATAAGTAAACATTGACAAATTTCCAAACAAATGTAAATATTGGATATTTCAAAAAAAAGTGTCTGATGTTCCCCTTAAAATAGTGTAATCAGCAAACTAGGTAAAAATTAGGTACAGGTATACTTTTTTTTTTCATTGGAAAGTAAACGAAGCAACACCAGTGAATACTACACATTCGTAAAGTTTCATTTACGTACATGCGACAATTTATATAACTTGTATATAATTCAGTTTCAAAGCAATAGTTTCTTTTCAAGAATAAGTTCTGCAGCAGTTTTTACTATTTCGACAATATGTATCATTGTAGTTTGCAATTGAATGTAAACAGTCTTTTTTGTGTGTTTTAATAATGTAATGTTTTTGTTCGGTTATATGTTCCTTTTATGTACATTATGACGATTTCTATAACATGTATACAATGCAGTTTCAAAGCAACAAATACGAAATATTTTTGATTTTTAATTACTTAGAAAAAAGTTAAGGCGCCATTTCTGAGGGATTGGTTACTATGTATGTTGCGGAGTTTTGCGCCGGCTGGAGAAGATGCCGCCGTAGTACCCTTTGGCCCCGAAGACACCACGACCTGACGAACCACGGAGTGACACCCGACTTGATCGAGTGCAGGTTGGAGCGCAGTGAAAACAACACTTCTTTCAAAGTAAGAACGTTTATTGCGGATACCAAAATAAACCTTAAGTTTAAACAAGCCTATGAACCACAATCGTTCCTGTAGTTCAGTTTCTTTCTTCAGACCTCTTCACTGGCCTCCGGATACACCGAACAGCGCTTACGTCTTCTTGGGTCTTCACTGGCCTCCGGATTCACCGAACAGCACTTTCTTTCTTCTAGTTGGATTCTTCTGAACTTTTCTTATTAGACTTTTTCTTTCTTCTTGTTGTTTTCTTCTTATTAGATGTTGTTTTCTTGCTTGTAGGCACCGAACTGACTTCCAAAGCTCGGCGTGCGCCTTTTATACAAATTTCGCCCTAAATAATTCCAGCGCTCTGATTGGCTGGCGCGTTTGTGCACTTTGCACCTAATTACACTTAAGTTTTACTTAGATTCTAAACTTTACATTGAATTATCTTTGAAACTATTAAGCAAAACTATTACAATATTATATTCAAATAATAGAGCGAAACGATTCCTTTAAGTTTACATAAATACCAATTTGATAAAATTAAATACAAAAAACTTTCTAGAACAAAGACTATCTCAAAATACCGTTTGCGCCGGCAGACTACTTACTTAGCCTAACATTGTACCTAAGGCGAAACGGTTACAAACATAATTTTATCATTTTACATTATCATATTATGCAAACATTCTAATTACAATTAGATTTTAACATAATCAAACAAGATATAACTACCAATTAGGAACATATACAACAACAAAGGTTTTTCTCGTTATTCTCTTCAAATACGTAAAACACCATGAAAATAATTATTACATTTCGATAAAAGAAAGCAATTTACACATTATTATCAAAAAACCATTACAATAAACCCTATAATTACGTAGTTATTCAACGAGAAAATATCTAACCATAATACGTCATTTATTACTTCAAATGCGTATTTTATTATATGAACCTATATACAATAACGTTATATCTACCATTATCTACCTAATCTGATAAGAAATAACCATAAATTTACCACAATTATGACAAATCTAAACAAATCAGTATTTGACAAATAACCTAGGTCTAATTTCCATCTAAGACATACCATAAAGCTTCTCATATTATGCTTATATTATACCAATGAAATCTCTAAGAACTTTATTAAACACAAACATCATCAATTCAACCATAAATCAATGTTATCAAAATAGAATTCAAAATATACCTATACCTAGGTTCCTATAACATCATAATTTCCTATAAGAATCTTATTAGTACTTGCTTACGTCACACTCGAAAATAACCACCTATCCGAGGACGGGCGCAAGTAGTGAGGGCGTGGACTAGCGTTATTTACAAAACTATTTGAATGGCTATGTCCCTATTATGCCGAATCCATTTCATGTTGCGTCGCTAACAGTCTCCCCCGCAGTGCGTAGCACTCCATCCTGCGGTTGCGACGCTGCAGCTGGAACCAGGATGACGACCCGTCTCGTTGGCCGCCTCAGGATCCCCCATGGTGTCTGCACGTCCAGAACTCGAACTCTCCCATCAGGTCCAGGGTAGACTCGGTGAACTCTTCCTCTCGGCCAGGTGTTCCTCGGCAGTGTTGCGTCGACGACCATGACAATGTCGCCAACGCGCGGATCTTGCGTTGCTGCTCCGTTGACCTTCTTCGGCAGCAGGGTAGGCAGATACTCCTTGATCCACCTGTTCCAGAAGTGATCCGTCAGCCGTTGTGCCGTCTTCCACGTTGCCCTCCCGACGAGCTCGATGTCTGCAAACTCCCCAGGCGCCGGTGCTCCACAAGATCTGCCAAGTAAAAAGTGGTTCGGCGTTAGAGCTTCCTCGTCGTCAGGATCTACGCTAACGTGGGTGAGTGGCCTCGAGTTCACCACGTGTTCGACTTCAGTAATCAGCGTGTGTAGGACTTCCTCTTGTGGTGTCCTGGACTGCAGCACCGTCGTCAGAGCCGTCTTCACCGATCGTACGAGCCTTTCCCAAGCGCCGCCCATGAATGGACAGCCAGGTGGTATGAACTTCCACCGGGTTCCCTCTTGACTCGCTGCCTTTTCCAATTCTCGGTGCGCTCTGAGTATTGGAAGGTCTCTCAATACAGACACTTCCTTCCCGTATTTGGCCCAGGCTGCTCGCTGATCTTCGGGAATCTCGTCGTCCCAGCCGATCTCCCCGCGCCATATGTCTCGAATCCGCTTATTCCCCTGAATTAAGACTGGGGTAGCAAGGCCCAGGGGGTCGAAGCCGGACATCATGGCGCTGGTGACTTCTCTCCTCGTCGGCGTCTTCTTGCCTTCGAGTATGTCTGGACTGGTATTCCGGAACCCAACGCTGAAGGCCAGCAAGTCTTCTGCCACTAGCCATCTCAGCCCAAGAGTCTTCTCTTCAGCAACCAGTTCTGTGCTGTCTTCTTTGAGCTGATCTCCTATCCCGTCGAGGATCTTCGCCTTGTTGCTGCTCCATCCCCTCAAGTGGAAGCCTGCCTTTGCGTGAATGCTTTGCACCTGATGCGCGACCCTTCTTGCATCTTCCTCTGTGGCAAAGCTCTGCAAATAATCATCCATATAATGATTCTTCTTGATGGCTTCCACTGCCGCCGGGTAATCTTCTCTGAAGTCTTCTGCGTTCTTATTCATGACAAATATCGCCGTAGATGGTGATGAAGCCGCACCAAACACCACTGAGCACATTCGGTATTCGTCTGGCGTACCATTTCTTCTGTCGCCGCGCCACAGGAACCTCAGGCTGTCGCGGTCCTCTTCACGCATCTGTACCCTCAGGAACATATCTTGAATGTCGGCGACGACGGCGACCGGCTTCTCT
Source organism: Marasmarcha lunaedactyla (assembly GCA_923062675.1). Taxonomy (NCBI): domain Eukaryota; kingdom Metazoa; phylum Arthropoda; class Insecta; order Lepidoptera; family Pterophoridae; genus Marasmarcha; species Marasmarcha lunaedactyla. The sequence continues at coordinate 1,085,178 of OV281351.1, read as the reverse complement.
CTGAACCTCACAAGCACCCCAAATAGCAATTGCAGAAGATCTGGTCCCGGCAGGAGTGCGTCGTTCAGGCACTTCCCGTCAAATTTGGCAGCAGCATCCAGGACTATCCTTGGCTTCTTCTTCACGGGATGCATTACCGCAAAATGCGGCAAATAAAATGTTTTTCCAGCGGTCGTTGATACTGGAGCCTTCTCTGCATAACCATTTTCTATTAGCTTCTTCATCTGGTCTTCATATGACGTCTTCAGGGTTGCATCCTTGTCCAATTTCCTTTCGATCCCAATAAGACGTCGATGAGCTTGCACGTAGTTGTTTGGGAGGGTTTCGTCTTCACTCTTCCACAGCAGCCCGGATTCAAACCTCCCCTCTGGAAGGCGCTTCGTCGTTGATTGCAGGACCTCAAGCGCTCGTTGGTCTGCGTCGTTGCTCGGGCGGCGAGGCTGCACTCCGATTGATTCGATGTCGAAGTGTCGCCGCACCAAGGCTTCTGTCTCATCTTCTTCGATGAGTCTGCTGTGGTTGACGAACTGTACTGGTGACGTCTTCCCGTTGTGACGCCCATGGAGGACCCATCCCAAGCTCGTTAGTGATCGTTATCGGACTCGCCTTGCCTTCAGCCCCAATCATCTGCGCCACCCCAGCATCCAATAACGTGACTGTTGATCCCTCATCCAGAAGAGCCAGTACGCGTGCTGCGCCCTTCGGTCCATACAGGTCCACTGGGATCATCTTCAGATACACCTGCCCATCACTGGCAGTGTGCACGGAGGTGACGACTTCCTTGGGCTCTTCTCTGCGACTGGAGACATTGCAGCGGGATTCTTCTTTATCCCCAACAGCTGCTGGTGGACGGCTTTCTTCATGAAGGCTGGTGTGGTGCCATCTTCCGCACTTCTTGCAATCTGCTGCCCTGCAGGTCTTCCTTGAATGTCTTCCTCGTAGACACCTGAAGCATAAAATTGCCTTCTTAGCCATTTCGTACTTTTGACTAAGGTTTGCTTCTTTGAACTTCCTGCATTCGTAAATCCAGTGCTCGCCGTTACACACTGGACACCGATTCTTGCGGGGGTGCTCTTCATTCCCCTGCACGCAGTGAACCTTCTTCACTGGTCTTCGCTCGTGGCCCCATGATGTCTTCGGTGGTGCAGATCGCTGACGGTCTTCTTTCTTCCAGGATACTTCAGGGTCGGCTATTTCCGCGTACCATTCGCTTTCAGCCTCCAGGAATGCGTTCATGACTTCCAGGTCCCGAAGTTCTTCGTCAGGATTCGTCCTCTTGTATGCAATCCACCGGTGCTTCATTGTAGTCGGCATCTTTGCAATGAGGGCCCTCGTGGTTCTAAGGGAATCTAGGTACTTGCTTGCCCCCATTGCCTTGATCGTGGCCACGGCGTTTCTCACGTGGCTGTAGAATGTGCTCACGTCGTTCGGATCCTCTGTGACCCGTGGCAGGTTCTCCAGCTTCTCCAGCTCCGCAGTTGCCAGAGCTTCGGGCCTTCCGAACCTCAGTTGTAGCCCCCTCATGACTTCGCTGGGATGCTCCGCCGTAAACAAGAGGCTCTTCACTGCCTCTCGCGCCCTCCCTTGCAGCGCCTTCCGTAATCTGGCCAGGTTCTGCACGTGACTGAAGCTGGGTGCCGTGTCTTCGAATGTCCTCTTGAACGCCAGCCATTCTTCTGCGGCGCCGTCGAAGTTGGGAAGCTCGATGTGTACAGCTTCCGACCGGCCTCTAGGTAGCTTCCCCAATGCTTCAGCCAACTCCTGGATGTCGGTCTTCCCAGATGCAGGCAGCGGCTGTGGTAGCCGCGGTGGTGGTGGTGGTGACGGTGGTCTCGACGGCGGCACCAAGGGTGGCATTACCCTCGCTCTCCTCTCGGTCTTCTGTAGCCACTCCTCCACGTGGTGCTGCCGCTCCTCGTCTGCGAAGTCCTCTTCGCTGCCGGACTCGACCCGCACGAGCTCCAGTTCGGCCTCGGCGAGATCCAGCTTCCTCTGGGCTATCTCCATTTTCAATTCGGCTTCTCTTCTTCTGGAAGCCCTTGACCTGGTGGTGGAACCAACCCTCCTGGGTTCCACGGGCGCTGGTACCGCGAACCGTGCCTCTTCGTCCGCAGCGCCCCTCGACGCAACCCCATCCATTGCTGGCGGTACGGTGCAACCTTCGGCGTGGCGTGCTTCAGGCGCTCCTCCGGCGGGGTGAGTTGGTGCCCCTGGTGTCAACGTCGACCCCGTAGACGACCCCATCGTGTCTGTCGTCTCTGTCGGCGTGGCTGCGCTCCAGTTCCTCGAAGACTCCGTGGCGGTGGTGGGCTTCGTTCTTCCAGTCGACCGTGTGGTTGGCATCTTCTTGATCCAGGAACCGGCTCGAAGGACCAGGAAAAACTGTTGCGGAGTTTTGCGCCGGCTGGAGAAGATGCCGCCGTAGTACCCTTTGGCCCCGAAGACACCACGACCTGACGAACCACGGAGTGACACCCGACTTGATCGAGTGCAGGTTGGAGCGCAGTGAAAACAACACTTCTTTCAAAGTAAGAACGTTTATTGCGGATACCAAAATAAACCTTAAGTTTAAACAAGCCTATGAACCACAATCGTTCCTGTAGTTCAGTTTCTTTCTTCAGACCTCTTCACTGGCCTCCGGATACACCGAACAGCGCTTACGTCTTCTTGGGTCTTCACTGGCCTCCGGATTCACCGAACAGCACTTTCTTTCTTCTAGTTGGATTCTTCTGAACTTTTCTTATTAGACTTTTTCTTTCTTCTTGTTGTTTTCTTCTTATTAGATGTTGTTTTCTTGCTTGTAGGCACCGAACTGACTTCCAAAGCTCGGCGTGCGCCTTTTATACAAATTTCGCCCTAAATAATTCCAGCGCTCTGATTGGCTGGCGCGTTTGTGCACTTTGCACCTAATTACACTTAAGTTTTACTTAGATTCTAAACTTTACATTGAATTATCTTTGAAACTATTAAGCAAAACTATTACAATATTATATTCAAATAATAGAGCGAAACGATTCCTTTAAGTTTACATAAATACCAATTTGATAAAATTAAATACAAAAAACTTTCTAGAACAAAGACTATCTCAAAATACCGTTTGCGCCGGCAGACTACTTACTTAGCCTAACATTGTACCTAAGGCGAAACGGTTACAAACATAATTTTATCATTTTACATTATCATATTATGCAAACATTCTAATTACAATTAGATTTTAACATAATCAAACAAGATATAACTACCAATTAGGAACATATACAACAACAAAGGTTTTTCTCGTTATTCTCTTCAAATACGTAAAACACCATGAAAATAATTATTACATTTCGATAAAAGAAAGCAATTTACACATTATTATCAAAAAACCATTACAATAAACCCTATAATTACGTAGTTATTCAACGAGAAAATATCTAACCATAATACGTCATTTATTACTTCAAATGCGTATTTTATTATATAAACCTATATACAATAACGTTATATCTACCATTATCTACCTAATCTGATAAGAAATAACCATAAATTTACCACAATTATGACAAATCTAAACAAATCAGTATTTGACAAATAACCTAGGTCTAATTTCCATCTAAGACATACCATAAAGCTTCTCATATTATGCTTATATTATACCAATGAAATCTCTAAGAACTTTATTAAACACAAACATCATCAATTCAACCATAAATCAATGTTATCAAAATAGAATTCAAAATATACCTATACCTAGGTTCCTATAACATCATAATTTCCTATAAGAATCTTATTAGTACTTGCTTACGTCACACTCGAAAATAACCACCTATCCGAGGACGGGCGCAAGTAGTGAGGGCGTGGACTAGCGTTATTTACAAAACTATTTGAATGGCTATGTCCCTATTATGCCGAATCCATTTCATGTTGCATCGCTAACAATGTAGTAAAAGATTTTACAGAATCATCGTGTCATTTATTTGTCTAATCAGTAGTAGGGATGTAGGTTTCCAAATGCACCTGTTTAGATAGATAAGATTCAAATATCGAAAATAATACCTTATTACATATTTTCTAATGCAATATGATTTTTTTTATTTACATCAATAAACAAAAATATTCATGCCATATTATGTTATACTTATGCGTGTTAAATAAATAAATGTCATATGTTAATTTCTTGTGTCATTTGTTATGTTTAATGAATATTATGATTAATATCAATATGCAAAATTAAATTTAAATTTAAAAAACCGATGATATGTATGTAACTTTTATTTGCCAATAAATAAAAATATTCAAACCATACAAACATCTTATTATAAACAATATTATAAATAATTATTTAACAACCACTTATTAACATAAAAGTTAATGCAATATACATATTGCAATATGTGTATATATTGCATTAATTATCTTGTGATATGATGTGATATTTATATATAACTAGTTGACTCGGCAAACGTTGTTTTGCCTTTTAAATTATTTTTGTGAATATTTTAGTAATGGTTGTGGTAAAAGGGTGAAAATTTTGGGTTATAAGTTTTATTTGATGCCAAATCATAATAAAAAAAGCTTTTGGACAAAAATAAAAAAAAAACAAATCAACTTCACTGCGGTGAACATTTGAACCAGGCTTAGCTCAACCGACAATTATGAACGGCAGAATCATCCTGCATGAAAGAAATAACACTGGAATCAGTAAAATACAATTATATTGCTCGTTGTTCATTCTTTCAGATATTTCCCCAAACACCAAAACTTATTCGACTACTTCTTTTCGATGGTAGTATATTTTATTCTAAATTCCGGATTTTATCAGATTTCCATAAAGACAAACGTCCATCAGCAGAAGAAACAAACAACTTTTCGTCGAAAAAAATGGTTCTGCTAAAATCGCAGTTTATAAATTGCCAAGCAAACTGCAGTCGCTGCTGTTTATGACGATCAGATAAGAATGGTTGACGCGTCGGAGTTGTGTGAGGCAACCCAGCTGAGTGTAGGCGACGTTTAATTGTTGAAGACGACACTTGTAAAGAAGCTGCTAACCTCTGTTCTCGAACGAATCTTTGCCTTTGGACTCGTGTATGAGGATAGGGTATCCTGCGCTTTGTTAGTTTTACGGGCCCAACCCCTATTCTTACGACAAACTACTTCACCTTCCTCATCTCACCGCTTGAGCCAAAGATATACGGTCTTTCTTTGAAAACAGGAATATATAATGTAAATATCTTTAAAGTCATCATCACTTTGGACGGCCGGATGGTGTAGCGGTAACAACGTTGCTTTCTATGCCAGAGTTCCTGGGTTCGAATCCCGGTTGGGGTGAATATTTGTGTGACGAACAGGTCACGAATGTTTATATGTTTATTTCTTATATTTATAAACTAAATAGGTATTGTTTATATATTTCTTTCAATTCAATTCAATTCAAATCATTTATTGCACGAATATAGGTAAAATTTAAGATATCACACAAGTAATAGCACAGCCATATTCTTAAGTATATTATTAAAATTTACTCAATTTATACATTTGTCATTTAAGTATTCATATGTCCTATAATAGCATTTATTTATAGAAATGATTTTAAATTACATTTGAATTCATCATAATTAGTTACATTTTTAATAGTAATAGGAAATTTATAAACAAAGTGGTTCCACGCGGTTGAGCTTTAAGAATATCCTTCCAGTTACTTTGTAATTTCTCAAACATATTGTAATTATTTCAAAAGAACAAGACAGTTTCGAGTATACAAAGGCAAGAAAAAGTCAAAATTCTTATTTTTTGAAATAGGGTTTGCAGGGTTCTACAACTTTTAGATTATTAAACAAGCTTAGAGAATCATGATGATACCTTTAAACATATCAAAGAAGATATTGCCACATTGAAAGAGCAGCAGCAGTTGGAGGAGCTATCGTCGAGCGACGTGCATCATTACGTCATGATATACGTTATGTGGACTTTATTCACTGCAGCTATCGGAGTGTTTGTGTACCTAAAGTGTCAGTGTTTTCGTAAAAAGCGTTCGAATATAGCTCGTAATGACTTAGAGATGCGAGACATTCCCGCGCCGCCGTGTGCTAGTGCGATGAGTGCGTCTGTGTTGAGTGTTGACAAACCCACGTCCCCGGCTATGACTAGGAACATTAAGTTTAAAACTGACATTTTTAATTGACATGTATTTTTTTCTATATTCTGTTTATGCTTTACACTTTATATTTTTTAATGTTTTATATCATTTTTGTGTGATATGTTTAATAATTTTACTGCGAATGTGCCGATCTTTTGTTAGTTTGACTTGGCAGTATGTATGAGCTACTCTCACACATCTTAGTACGTACATAGATGTAATTTTGACACAATCAGCAGTTTTAATAACTTGTTAAGTTAAGTTAGTTTAGCACATCAGTCTGACAATAAACGCCGTTACGATCACACGCCCCCTTTTCATTACCTCCTGACAGTTAATGACAGTACTTACGGGAAGCTCTAACCCGTACAGACCTGAAACACCCTTTTTTGCGCTTTAAATATATTTTCCTTATAAGCCGAGTTTCCCCAAAAAACTATGCTATATCGAAGTAACGACTCGACGTATGCATAATAGGCCGATAAAACTACCGATTCGTTGAATATTCCTGCCAATTTCCGTAAAGCGTATGAAAATGTATTAAATCTATTGCACACACCCTCTAAATGGCTCTTCCAGTTCAAGCTGGAATTCTCGCTTATCCCCAAAAACCTAGCAAACTTTACCTCCTTAATTTCATGTCCGTAATATTCGAAGTCAAAAGATGTCAAGCTGTTATTTCTATTTTTTAAATTTTTAATATTTGTCTTACTCAAAATTAATTTGAAAACCATTTGATAATATTTTGTAAATTGCTTTCAATGTCATGCATTTGTGAATCTATGTCTTTATTACTACATACCAAAGTACTGTCATCAGCAAATAATACCATTGGATGTGAAGACATTTTTGGGATACTACCCTGTGGGACAACCTGTTTAACCTTCTTATATTTTGAGACGTTACTTATTTCTGTAAGAAATTTCAAGCATGCACTGTCTTTAATATATTTCTTCGTTATCTAGTATCCATAAAACAAGTTCTTGAAGAAATTTAATGTGGGATGGATAAAGGAGAGTTTTAAACTGATTTTAATTAATCCAATATTGCGGTCACTGATTAGCTAGTCATTAAAATTTTAATAGTAATTTAAACATAATGCTTACGGTGATTCATATTTCATTTGCAATATCCGAAGAGTATCCCTGTTCTTTAAAAACAATAGCTTTAAGCTTTTCGTGAGCAGAAATCCTTTAAGGCACGTTGTTACTATTCATCCTTTGACGGCCTGTTCAGTGTGGAGGTAAGTACACTTGTCTTCCATGCCAGAGGACCCAGGTTTAAATCCTGGTAGAAGCAGATATTTTATTATATTTGTTTTCTAGTCATGGATGTGTATGTAAGTTTATTTAAGTTTATTTCTTATATTTACACATTAAAAAATATCTTTTTTTTTTATTAAAAAAGGATAAGACGTTTGTCTTCTATCTCATCTGACGGAAAGTGACGATGAAGACGAAGGTTTTAAACGTCTATCCACGAGATACCTATTCAGTCGACGCTTGAAAGAACTAGAAAAAACAGACGCAGGCAGTTCATACCACACCTTGGCGACCCGCACCAAAAAGGAACTATCGAAGCGTTTGGTTCGACTTCTTGGGATATCTTCCATGAAGGAATGGAAGGTCTGTCTGCGTCTAGTAGTCCGATGTAAGAAGGGTGTGGGTTCAACCTGATCAAAAGGAGCATTTGCGCACTCTCCAAAATGTAATCTGTAGAAGACTGCTAAACTGGCAACTTTCCGACGATGGTAGAGGCTTTGCGGTTTTTTGGTGGTGAGGTCAAATTGTTAATAATTTTTCGGGCTCTTCGGTCAACTGCGTCCATTGCTTCTAGTTGGTACTTTGCAGAATAATCCCAAAGGTGGCTTCAGTACTCCATACAAGATCGAACTTGAGCTGTATACAAATTAAGTAACCGGTCAGGGCTGAAGTACCGTCGGGCCTTCGAGATGATTCCCAACTTCTTTGAAGCAGTTAGAGCCATGGAAACACTTTGATGCCCGAAGTTTAGTTGGGACGATATAGTTACGCCCAGAAGCCCTAGGTGGTCGGTTAAGGGGTACAGAAACATTGTGGAAAGTGGGCGTTAGGTCGAAATTGCTCTTTTTCGCGGAGAATAAACACGCCTGTGTTTTCGACGGGTTAAATTTGACCAAGTTGGACTCGCCCCAATCGGACACTTTCTTTAAGGCCAAATCCACCCGCTTGATCATGGACTCAATCTAAATCTAAATCAAAGCCCAGATTTCTTGAGGTCTCGCTCGCGCATTGGACATGTATCTCTCTATAACGGTACTGTCATCAGCGTAACCAATAATTCCTGGGGTTAGCAGATCGTTAATATGCAGCAAGAATACCGTTGCAGAGAGTACAGATCCCTAAGGTACCCCGGCATCAATTGCCATTAGGTCAGAAGAGCAGCCGTCTTAGACTACTCGAATTGACCGTTCCCTCAGAAAATCAGATATCCAGTCGCAGAGCCCTTTAGGTATTCCGTATGCTGGAAGCTTACTCAAGAGACTATCATGCCAGACCCTATCAAAAGCCTTGGAAATGTCTAAAGATACAGCTATAGCTTCACCGTGATCTTCCAAAGCTTCGCTCCATAAGTGAGTGGCATACGCAAGAAGATCTCCAGTCGAGCGTCCACTGCGAAAACCATATTGGTTATCACTAAGGAGCTCGTTGGACTCAAGGTATGCCAGGAGACGATTGTTCAATACACGCTCCATGACTTTGCAAAGTATAAAGGTGATTGCAATAGGTCTATAGTTGATGCTTCCCTTCTTTGGTACCGGTTGCACGTTAGCCAGCTTCCAGGATTTAGGGACCTTTCCAGATTCCAAAGAGAGTCGATACAGGCGCGTTAGTATGGGAGACAACTCGGCTGCGCAGTGTTTTAACACAACCGCAGGTATGCCATCGAGGCCGCTGGCCTTGTTCACGTCTTAATTCTGCAAGCATTTAAGAACCTCCTTTTGGCGAATATTAACGGTACCCATTTTGGGTCCGAACTAAGGTAACTGGGGTGGGACTTTACCTTGACTATTTAGACGTGAATAGTCTGCAAAAAGATTAGCAAAGAGGTCTGCTTTCTCTTTTGCAGTGTGGGCCAGTGAACCGTCAGGCTTCCTCAGAGGTGGCAGCGATGGGCGACAGAAGTTCGACTCAACCGACTTGGCCAAAGACCAGAAAGCTTTGCTTCCTGAAGGATATGACGCTATCTTGTCTCCGATGTAGCCAATGTGATCAAAGCGAGCTTTTCTGATCACCTTTTTGCAAGAATTGGCAGCAGCATTGTATTTTTTCTTCAGTTCATGCGAATCCACGGCTTTGCTTCTGCCAGCGTCAGCCCAGGCTTTGTATGCTTCTTGCTTAAGCTTTTCAGCTGTGAGGCCAGCAGCATTAAACCATGGGCTACCTTTGGTTTCAAGGGATAGGTCAGCGTAAGGGATGAAATACTCCATTGCTTGGCCTATCTCACTTGATACAGCATCAGCGCAGCACAATGGATCGGTTGATGTAAAACAAGTCTGCCGCCAAGGATAAGACGCGAAAAAGTGCCGCATTTCATCCCAATCTGCTGCCTTGTATCGCCATACTCGCCTAGCACCTTTTGGGCTGGTGTCAAGCGGCGAGTACTGGGACACAGATTTCACCACGCAGTGGTCGGATGTCCCTAAAGTTGCAGTTACGGACACCGAGCACCTGTCAGGATCAGTTGTCAGCAGAAGGTCTAAGCAATATGCAGTGTGGCCGGCAACGTTGGGGATGCGCGTGGGCTCGTGCACAAGCTGTGAGAGGCCTTGAGTCACGGAAAACTTGAAAGCCTCTCTTCCAGCGTAGTCAGTGTCCTGATACGGGTATAGCCATTGCCCGTGATGAGCGTTAAAATCCCCCAGGAACACCAACTGTGCTGAGGGAAAACGTTGCCAAACCTTATCTGCTGCATGGCTGAGATACTCCATGAGCCTCGTTGTCTCCCGATCTCCGCTTTATGACCGGCATATACTGGCGTAGACCAATTGGTCAAGGCCGGTATTAATGTGAACCCACATAACGGAAAAATCCAGATCTTCCAAGTAACGGAGACGCTGACAACAGATCTCGTCACTGACATACATGCACACCCCAGCGTTCGGGCGGAAATTGGACTCCAGGATGTACCCTTCGTAACAAAGGTATGCCGAGTCTGACGTATTACAGATCTGCGTCTCCGTTATTCTTAACGGTAGGCCTCTCTGTCTCAAGATGGTGCTGGACATCGTTGATATTTGAGTGCATTCCTCATATGTTGCAGAAATGCACTTTAAGAGAGAGGAAGTGCAACCTCAAAAGTATTTTGAGGACAGCATGTAAGACTTCTTTTTGAAATATCTAACGTTTACATTTGTTTTCAAATTTGTCAACAACTTACCAATGCATGTCAATTAAAATTCAATTAAGCATGTCAACAAACAAAAATATTAATAATAATAGAATAATAAACTAATTTAAACGGGAGGCTTTATCGTGCCAGCTGGCGACTGGTAAGAGAGGACCCGATGACAATCCCCGGGGGAGTTCGGGCGACCCCGCAGTCTCCGAGCTAGTTCCCCATCGGTGCGTTGTTTATTGCGGGCTGCTTGGTTCCATTTGCAGCGCTTCACTCAACTTCTGTCCTCCTCCCTATTCACCCACACAACAAATATGAAAAGTCACAAGAAGAGTAATGTGCTACAGCGGTTGCACTTCCTCTCTCTTAAAGTGCACTTCTGCATTATCAGAGGAATGCACTCAAATATCAACGATGTCCACCACCATCTTGAGACAGAGAAGCCTCACCTACTCTTCTTAACGGAGAAGCAGAACTGTAATACGTCAGACTCGGCATACCTTTGTTACCCAGGGTACATCCTGGAGTCCAATTACCGCCCGAACACCGGGGTGTGCATGTATGTCAGTGACGAGATCTGTTGTCAGCGTCTCCGTTACTTGGAAGATCTGGACTTTTCCGTTATGTGGGTTCACATTGATACCGGCCTTGACCAATTGGTCTACGCCAGTAAATGCCGGTCACATAGCGGAGATCGGGAGACAACGAGGCTCATGGAGTATCTCAGCGATGCAGCAGATATGGTTCGGCAACATTTTCCCTCAGCGCAGTTGGTGTTCCTGGGGGATTTTAACGCTCATCACGGGCAATGGCTATACCCGTATCAGGACACTGACCACGCTGGAAGAGAGGCTTTTAAGTTTTCCATCTTGTTCACTTATTACTTATTTAATTATCATGTAATTTACCAGTATTAACGTAAAACTATAAAGCCTTGTTTAAGCTGTAGATTTGTGTGAATCTTTCCGTATAATTAATTATCTTGCGAATAATAATTGTGACCCCATAAACAAAAAGGATCTGCGACAGCGTAGGCAAATAAACGTGTGTGCTTAAAAATCGAATTTTATTCATTTCTCCAGGACGCTGGGTAGACATTAGTTAATTAGCTTTAAGGAGTAAGTGATCTTTGTCAGCTTGGTGGGTTTGTACCGCGGTTTATCGATTGCCGACTTGTACGATACAATCACCTTCAATATTTCAACAAAAAATTTCCTTTATAATTAAGATTTCAGTCCGAGACTATAAAAACAGAAGAGAATAAAAATTGAAGAGAACCAAGAGTAATTTGAATAGAATTCCGTTGACTCCACCACTTGTGACCGATATTGAAAAAGTTTCAACGAGGCAGAAGTTCTGCGTATTCACCAATTTTATTTCTTAAACCGAGAGGATTAAGGTTTGATGTTTATTGCGGAGTTTTTTTATCTGCGGCAAAACGATGGCTGTAAGACATTAATTTCTTTATCAATGTATTTGTGAAACCGTAAATAACCCTTCAACATTTTGTGCCTCTGCTAAGGCATCATGGTAGTTATAATGTTTTGGAAATTTACTTAAATAATAACTTTTACAATATCTCAACGAAAAACATTATATTAGTAGGTTAAATAATACACGCAAAGTTTCATATGTTAGTTACTCTTATAGGTTTAAAGATGCTTGCTAACACGGATGCCTCTCTGTTTATGATATCTTACGTATTGGATGTTGTGAAGTTTTTAAACCTATAGACAGATTCAAGTCAAAAAGAAAGCAAATACGTAGTGGTTGTAATTATGTGGTACTTATTGTTATTGATTGAAAACACCTAAATATGAGGTAATAGGAGAAATAAAAGTTTTTTACAAATGGAAGAGGTACACCTGAATTACCAAGGTTTAGGAAGACTGTTAAAAGTGACATAAACTGTTTTAGATACGAATACAAAAAACTAAATCCAAATAACACATAAGCATACCCAATAAAGTTAGTTAGTTAGTTAATTGAAAAATGGGAATCAGCCGCGATTGGTGTGGCTGTAAACACAGAAAAAGATTCAATCATCTACCGTTAAATGAGTCAAAATGCAAAATATTGACATTTACCAGCAAATGTTATCCTCGGACTTTTACATATGAATTAGGTAGTATGCAATTCTATAGAGTCAATGAAATACCCACAACTGGACTTTCACAAACAAATGACAACGATTTGTAAATCGGCTAGTGAACTATCAGGTTTTGTTTTAAGGACAGCTTCTCAATTTGACGAAACGATCTGCTAACCCCAGGCATTATTGGTTACGATGACAGTACCGTTGTAGAGAGATACATGTCCAATGCGCGAGCGAGACCTCAAGAAATCCGAGCTTTGATTTAGATTTAGATTTAGTCCATGATCAAGCGGGTGGATTTGGCCTTAAAGAAAGTGTCCGATTGGGGCGAGTCCAACTTGGTCAAATTTAACCCGTCGAAAACACAGGCGTGTTTATTCTCCGCGAAAAAGAGCAATTTCGACCTAACGCCCACTTTCCACAATGTTTCTCTACCCCTTAACCGACCACCTAGGGCTTCTGGGCGTAACTATATCGCCCCAACTAAACTTCGGGCAACAAAGTGTTTCCATGGCTCTAACTGCTTAAAAGAAGTTGGGAATCATCTCGAAGGCCCGATGGTACTTCAGCCGTGAACGGCTACTTAATTTGTATACAGCTCAAGTTCGATCTTGTATGGAGTACTGTAGCCACCTTTGGGATTGTTCTGCAAAGTACCAACTAGAAGCGATAGACGCAGTTGACCGAAAAATTATTAACAACTTTGTTACTGAAAAGCCTCGACCATCGTCGGAAAGTTGCCAGTTTAGCAGTCTTCTACAGATTACATTTCGGAGAGTGCGCGAATGCTCTTTTTGATCAGGTTGAACCCACACCCTTCTTACATTGGACTACTAGACTGTCTGCGGCTTTTATAGTAGATATCCCAAGGAATCGAACCAAACGCTTCGATAGTTCCTTTTTGGTGCGGGTCGCCAAGGTGTGGAATGAACTGCCTTCGTCTGTTTTTCCAAAAAGCTATAGTCCTAGTTCTTTCAAGCGTCGAGTGAATAGGTATCTCGTGGATAGACGTGTAAAACCTTCGTCTTCATCGTCACTTTCCATCAGGTGAGATAGAAGACAAACGTCTAATCCTTTTTCAATAAAAAAAATCTCGCTTCATACGTCGCTCCATAGAAGCTAGCCTTTTTTCAGCTAGCATCCTAGAAAGACCAAGGCAGGGGCGAGAAGTTTAGAAAGGTTACCTAGTGACGAACCTACCTGAACAGAGACGACCTCGAATTCACATTCCAGGTGTTCTGGGTTGTCACGAGATGCAGTAGGAGGCTCTTCAACTTCCCAAAAACGCTGAACAGCTTCAACGAGCGAGAGTCCTACGTGAGAGTCCACATCACCATACTCTACCTGCAAATGGCGAGCAGAAAATACTGGGCCCATTATGACGTCACCGAGGTCGGTCGAGACTGCAAGCAAGCCTCCAAGCTGCAGAAGCATGTTGTTAGTTAATTGCAGCATTTCCAATACATCTGCACCAAGCAGCAGATCATCGGGTCCTGGAACATGAAATTCAGGATCTGCTAATGAAAGTATCGATGTCAAACCAACGATCTCTGGCGGTAATTTAACTAGGGGATGTCTATCCATAATATTATTTAAAACAACAGCCAACGTGGTTACCTGTGGATACTGGCCGTGAAGAGGAGAAAAGGAGAGTGAAACCTGACCCACTAAGCCTGACACCTTAACCCCACCAACTCCGCAGGCACCTTAAGCAGCTGCAATCTTCCACTTACCACTTTGACGCGATACTCCCCTGTGCACCCGAATCCAAAATTGCACGCGCAATTACCTGCTCGCCCGAAGGGGAACCGACGCAAACCTGAGCGGTGGGCAACAAGACAGTTAAAGGACAGAGGGAAGACGCAGGTGGAGAGTGCATTTGTGGGAGTCAATTCTCCCGTTGAGAAGGATTACCCTTTAGCGATGCAGTGAAATAGCCCTGCCTGGCAAATGGTGTCCATTGCTGATAAGGTAAATACCCTCCTATGGATACATGCATCTGTTTAGTATTATAATTATCAAACTGCTCTCCTAAACGAGGCCGCTCTGAATAATGTAAGGGCACACCGAAACTACAACATTGTTGCTCAGCTACTTGAATGCAGCTCGGCGCTGAATTACCCCCGCCCGTGCAGGGTTGTGGCTGACCATGAGCATCACTTCTTCTACCTGAAACGTGACGTTTAGCACTACGTTGACCTACTTGAACACCCCCAGCCCATTGATCACCAGCCTCCATCCTAACCTGCGAGGCACTGGCCTCCGGTCCCAGTACGACCAGTGGAGGCGATCCGTTTCGATTACCACAAAGAAGAATGTGGTGATTACCACCACACTGCTTGCAAGGTTGAGGTGACCGACATTGGGCTGCAAAGTGATTACCAAGGCAGCTTTAACACCAATTACGTTGCCTTACAATATTGCGACGAACCTGCCAACGCAAATCTATGCCCTACGTCCCTACAATACACAACGGCACTCTGCGCCGCGACTACATTATACACACGTGGGTAAGAGCGGCGTGGGGAACGCGGTGCTGGCGGTTACGATTATCCTGCCGCGCACCGACGTCTCCATTACCGGGCGCCGTGACGTGGTCCACACAACGACACTCATCCTCTAAGAACGACACTATATTTTTGAATAGTGGGAGATGAGTGGCGGAGTCCCACCATATTCCTGCTCGAATCTGTTCCGCAAATCAACAGACAGCTTACCTAACAATATGCAATAAAATGAATGACCAATGATCAACCGGTAAGTCCAACCCTCCTAACCCGTTAACGGCCACCACCAAATGGTTAAGTAAACCAGTCCGAAAATTATGCGGTCCCGGATTCCTAGGTAAACCTAAAATATTAAAAACATGATTATCCGCTAATCTTCGAACGTTTTGATACCTACGCAGAAGTAGGTCACGAGCGATTTCATAAATGTTATCGACAAGTTGCAAAAGTTGAACCAAACCTCTAGCCTCGCCAGTGAGGCTAGCCAACAAATAGGCTAGTTTCTGGGCCGGAGTCAAATCTCGCCGCGAGTGGACCAATCTATCTAATAAATTACTAAAAGCTACCGTCCTAAATCACCATTAAAATGAGGCAAATCTAGTTTCGGTAACCTACCTATTAACTCAGGCGAAGTACCTAACTCCGGTTTTGGCCGAGTGTCACACTGAGAAGACAAGTTTAAAATCCCTACAGCTTGCCGGATCTGGTCTGTCAAATCATCCGCCTGATCAATATCCGAATTGACCCTTTCCATCACCTCTGGTTCTGGACTCAATTCAAGTACGGCCTGATATGCATCATACAATTCCGACATTTTACTATTTAAAGATTCATATCGCGATAATAAAGCTTGAACCCGATCTTTTCGCAAAAAATTCAGAACGGACGAACCCAACCACCGCAAAACTGCAACTATACCTGCCGTATGTTTACTAGCCATATTAAACAATTAACAACAAAAAAAAAACCTAAAATTTTGAAGAAATCTTACTATTTTAACTACAATCGGTCGTTATTAAGAGATTAGAAAATATGGTCCACGTTACACCTAGCTTCCAGAAGCTTCTCACACATAAATTCAAAACACAAAATTAAATGTTTCTCTTCGTATAAGCGCAACTACAACTCGCGTTTAAAAACACTTAAAACCAGCGCGGGCGCTATATATATTAAAAATTGTATGAATTTATAAAAATGCATCCTACCACGTGGCGATCCAAACTCAGTCTCTAGAACTATCTTAAGATTATTTTATGGAAAATCCCCACGGCAGCGAAGAAGGCGACAGCCCGGCGTTTCCAACATTTCGCGACAAGTGCGGGTAGGTCCTAACATTTTTGTCTTCAATTTAAAATTACCGAAACAAAACCTATGGATGCTTTCTATTCCGAACAGTGATATTGTATAAAATCATGGTAGGTGTGGTTGTTATGTCTATAGAAAAGGAATAAGAGATTAAAAATACGCAGCAAAGTGGCTTTTTTTGTTCCGCTCTCCGCTCGGAGAGCAGGAGGATCTTAAAAATGCTCTCACGCATAACCCGCCACTCGCGATACGCAGTTTTGTGGGACTCGCTCCGAGCCTACCAGAGCCTCTACCCACTTAAAATTCCCCTGAATGACTCTGGCAACTAAACTCACATCAACATGTCCTAAGAACTTCAAGGCCGGAGAAGTTTGTGAACTTTACTGAGTTCGCCAGTTACTGGCAGGTGAAGTTCGCGACCATTCCTGCAGTTCAGTTCCTGTTATTCTCTTAGCAAAGAATTGTACTTCGAGGACTCTGTTTATTTCTGAAAGTTACTCTGGCGCGAGTGTACAGACAGATCTCAGTGACAATAAAAGTTATCAATGGAATATTTCCAAGAAAAGTGTTTTTCAGTAAATGTCTCTTTTGTTTCAGAAAAATTATCCGCCCTATTGCGTTGTATCAGACTTAGTTAAGGCCGTGTCGTTACAGGATTAATAAATGGTCAAAGGTTAAAATAAATAAATATCAGTAATATATTCTTATGTATCACAATTCTTGGCCATCATGGTGTCCGTTTCGTTTCATTACTGATGTATTCCCTAACAATGAGCGTGCTGTACTTGTGTGGGGAATTACAATAGTTACATTCAGGTCGTTACCACTTTTTCACCGACGCCAACCGCAGCCCGAACACGAAATAACAACTGCAACCTATATCGCGTTCATGAGAAGAGGATTGCAGCAAATTGAAGCTTTAGTAAATTACTGGCCGCAGAATAAGAACTGCAACGTTTGCTTGTGCCGTATCTAATAAAAGAGGTTATCGCACAAACAAACTTGCCGACAATTATGACTGGCAACTTATAAGCCTGTCATTATTTTATTTTATTCGTAATTTTGTAAAGATAGAATATGTGAGATTGATTAATGGGTTTCTGTCACGGGCACCGGCCCCAACTATAGATATAAAACTGAATGTATATTTATGAGTCTTTAACCTTTAATAAAAGAAAGTATTCATCAAACCTAGTGCTTTTCCTTGTAAGTTAGGAAGTCCCCCTAGGATATACACGTTATTATAGAATAATACCATCTGCTGGGCCCGGACCTGTAGAGTACACACTTGCGTGTCACAAGCTTCTCCCGCGACTTCACCTGCGTGGCTTTAGGTTCGACTCGTGCACCTTGTTTATACCTATGACTGTTATGTGCTTGCCTTCCTTTCACTTTCTGCGCAGACCGGTGTTAACAACATAGCAGATTTCCTACGAGTTAGAGAACTTGCGAAGAGAACATTCCATATAAAGCAGAGTTCTTAAACTTATGGCTCCACGTACGCTTGTTAAAGTTTTAATATGACAGCGAACCCCCAAACCTTACCCCTAAAGATAATAATAAACTTGGCTGTTGAAGAAAATAAAGTTTTTATTTCAGTAAAAGGTAACAACTACAGTACCAAAAATAAATAGGTTTTTGAGTTAATGCGATGGGTGGGCTAGTTTCTTTGCGCTTAGCGAGTCAATTTTAGGAGTAATCATTTTAAACTTAAGTCGTCGAGACACCATTACGCAAATCACGTCGCGAACCCCCCGTCGATTGGCGCACCCCTCGGGCGCCTGTGGCGGCGGATAGATACACGCTGATCAAATTGTATCAAATAAATATTTTTTTTTCTTTGTTAATTACTAGTTTCAGAAGAGACATAATTACCTACATATATTGAAAGGTGAAAAAGAGGTCTGATTACCGCCTTTTCTATAATCTTTTGCCACAATTTCATAAAAACTCTATTTCGTTATCCATTAAACCTAGGCAGTTGATCACAGCCACTGCGCTCAAGAATGTGTTGTCACTAGATACGGCCCCGGGTGCGACGGCATCGAACCCGGGACCGCGTAACTGATGACTGCACCATTACCGCCGCCGAGCGAGTGTGCTCTGAATGTGGGTGTTGATTGATAGTTAGTTTTATGAGGTGCACCTATTGGTGGTTGTTTCTATTTTTTGTTGTTAAAATTAATATTAATAACCATTTTTGTTAATAACACAGAAAAGTCCTCCAACTTATTGCGCTAAGTTTGCAAAGCTCGCACCGTGGAATGAGAACGGCTTATTGCCGCAGACTATCACAAATCGTATGTTCAGGTAAAAATAATGTCAACTGGTTTTAAAATAATCATCACGGATATGACTGTCGTCGCAGAATTTGCTCGAACCCTGGCCCTCGGATCATCAAATCATTTATTTTAGACCTAATTTTCTTAGAAAAACGCTTATCAGAAAATAGATGTAAGTTTCATTCCTAATTATCGTAAATTTAATATACTCAAGTCTTTAAAAACACCTTTACAAAACACCTACCCAGGTTAATACACATATTTTTGGAGATTTTGAGGATCGACCGCTGCCGTCATGTAAATCATAATAATTGGTGGTATTGAAATTGATACTTGAAAGTTTTAGAATGCTATTGTGGATTGTTTGAGCTTTTATACGAAAGTTATTACAAACAATTTATACTATTTTTTATACAAATAATAAAACAATTATTATGACTGGTGCTTTGTGACAAAGCACATAACATTATTAGACGATTCAGTGTCCACTTCTGCAACAGGACGCGAAAATATCCCTTGCATTTATTGAGCTTCAAACGATCATTAAAGCACATCTATTGAAAATAAAACTACTTTTGTAATAAAAATATTGGAAACTTGTTTGTTTATTTTTTTATATGAAACACATTTTTACACGGCTGTTGGCGTGGCGATTCACGCATATTTCATATTTACATGTAAAATAAACTATTTTATATAGAATTTATGATTAAAATCTGCCAGTCGTCGCGTCACAGTGAATTCTTTTATGCATGACGTGGACGACAACTGCGAGCCAATTTATAATAATAACAAATTATTACATATTCTCACATATACATATCCTAGATACAATTCAAAATTCGAGAAAGAAAACTGCAACGTTGTGCGGTCGCTGAGGCGTTTCAACCAGAGAGTGCGAGGAAGGTCGGCGATATGTGTGGAGTCCAACAAAATGATTATTTTATTCTCCTGATTAAATATGAAGGAAATAATAAAAATGAAGTGGTTTTCATTCTAACTATTTTCACTAAGTACTTAATTCTCGTTAAATTGGCCTTTGGGCTAGAAAATATTTGACTCTAAAATAATTCTATTGTAGGTATACACTATTTTTTACTTTTGATTAATTTGTAATACTACATAACATTAGGAAGGATTTCATTTAATATTCATACCCAACTAGCTCTACAACCAGGGTACACAACACGACGGCCATAAATTTTCTATTCGACTGCTTTCATTGTGAATGTGAATTGGATGAAAGATTTGAATCGGTTATCGTCCGGGCAAAGGGCCTCCCTTTCAGCAATGATTATATTTTACAACAAGAGTAGGGCTGCGCGTCGTGGGAGTGAACTCCACTGGAAGAACGATATCTTGTCCTTTGTTACCTTTTTGATTTTCTCTCGTTTTGACACTTAAACGAAAAGTTTTATATTATTTTTGTGTTCATTTACGGGAATAATGAAGAATATAAAATCTTTTTAGATAAAAAACTTCGCAAAAAAAATATTGTTCAAACCAAGAATGGTTGTGATATTAAGAATTATTTTTATACATGTGCATACTAATGATTAATTAACATTTTTATGTAAGTGTTATGACAAAATTTAATATATTTTGCAATATGACATGGAAAAATCTATTTCTCAGTGACGAAAACCTATCCAGTCTATAACAAACTCTCTCCCCTCCTCTGAAAACTAAGACCTATTTGTTATCTCTTTAAAAAAAGCAATACAGTTTCATCTAACCAATGAAAAAACATGAACAACGGTAACCCGATTTCAAAGCAAGCCTACAACTGAATATCAATCACCTATTCAGTCAGCGCTATCAATCACTTCACTCGTAGTTTCCCTAGGAGTCTGCAGCGTCTAATGTTAAGGAAAATTGAAAATTTCTCAAAAACAGCTTGGAGTACGATTTAAAATACTGCCGTCCGCTAACTAAAACATCACTAAGCCACAAAGGAGAGATTGAGAGTTATGAATGACATTATACATAAAAAAATAAGTCTCTATCGATCTCTCTAGGCCTCGTATTATCTAACGTTATTCATTCAAAAGATAGCCTAGGCAAAAACATCATTTTCTGATGCAAAATGTCTTATTTGCAACATCGTTCACTCACAATACTTAAGTAAAAAATCACTTGCCGCCTTTAAAGGATATATTTCAACATTGTTTTCCCAACTGCTACCTGACAAACCACGTTACACCATTCATACTATACTATAAAATCTTTAAGATACTTTAATATTTTTTTAGATAAGGTTTAATACATTCTATCGCATTACTATCCTTAACTAAAATCCCATTCTACACAATTACTACACTATAAACACGTACAAAGCACACAACGGTATTATAGCTAAGGAATATGAAATATTGTTACACGATCTACTTAACTTTAATATCACTTAAAGAGTTTAAAGAGTTTTGTAACAAGTAATTTACCAGAAGTTCCTTAACAAAAACAACGGTGAGCCACAATACTACGCTAAAATATCACTATGCGAACCTCGCCCGCCGCTGCACAGCCATCCCAACGTCAATGATTTTCACCGAATTTAGCAAACATCACCTAAATCATACACAAGCTAGAGAGTTGCATAATAAGCATAAAGCTATGCCTAAAATTGATAATGTAATTTATTTTTCTTCAGATTTTGAAACATCATAATGCTGCCAAGATTAGACAGTTTTTCAAGTATTATTTTCGGCCAACGTTTAATTGCTTATAAAATCAAACTTTTGCTCCTCTTGGTAGAATAACGTCTAACCAAAAACCATTGACCGCTTTGTTTCATGACGGAATAGCTGGACGAAAACAGGAGGAAATAATGAGGGTCCTTTTTATATTTTTAACGCAAAATTGCGACGTCCAAAACATAAACATATGGTTCGATAATTGCACAGCACAAAATAAAAATTGGCTACTATATTCTTTATTACTTCATTTAGTTAACAGTGACTTAGTATCTGCGGTAAAGATTTTATTTCGAACCTGCTCGTACGTTTATGAGTGCGGATCAGGTTTACCATCAAGTAGAGCTGGCTATGAAAAGAAAAGGTAGGCTTTATGACTTTACAGATTTTGTTGATTCAGTGGCTGCAATTAATAGTTCCAAAGTAATAATTTTTTTTTAAATTTTCATTTAATAATTCATAAAACTGGTAACAAACAAAATAGTGTTCGGTGCTTAATCATCACCTACTAGATGTGAATCCAACATGCATTAAAAAGTATAATCAACTGGGCATTTTACATTTATTGAAAAGATATATATATCTTTTAACTATAATGTACAATAATCTAAGATATTGAGCTGTAGCATTCTTTTAGGGCTGCTTTGATTGAGGCTAAATAATCAGAAAATATCAAATATCACAGTCATTCTTGTGTTATTTGCGAAACATATCATTCTTTGAATTGGAGCATGTATACCAGCGGTGGTCTTTATTGGAGCCGACACTAAAATCTTACGGTTTGTCAAGCGGCTGCCGGGGCGTGGAACTCAGAATTCTAGCTGCGCGAGCAATTCGTGAGAATCTGTTTGACCATGAATTAACTTTTTCAAAAATATTATGTCTAATGTTTTGCTTCGCGTAACTAGCGGCATCACCCTGTAATAGTCGCATCTTTCCTTATAAGAGCACAACTACCTACATTTGTTGTACTAGTATGCTAAATGGAATAAGAACTTTTTTTGAATACATTCGAGATTATTTATATGCACTTGATAACTAGGATTCCACACCGGACAACAATATTCTAAGATGCTGTGAAAAATGCTGCTAAAAACCGTTATTGTCACTTCAAGGCTTCTCGTTAAATCCATGTCACCAGAAAATTTCCTCAACATCCCAAAGTTCATTAGTGACAGGCGCATCCAAAAATAAAATCCGAGAGCATATCTAAAACTATGGTACATGTATGTTTCAGGAGAAATTCATTTGTATTGTGCTATACAAATAATTTCAATGAAGATTTTTTACATCTTAACACTTCATGAATGATCGTTATTTAAAAATTCCAAGTAGTTTTAGTTTTACATTCCGTACATCTCCAAAGGGTATTGAACCAGATTGAAAAGCAGCGTTACCCGATAAATTAACACCTATAGGAACGGCCCATAAATTAACATTTTGGAAAAACATACCAATAATAAACTTAACAAACGATGATGGTGAGGGAACTACGACTCTATAGTTAGAAACTTAGCTAACGAGGAATAACTGTTAATAAGACTGATGAAGTGCCATTTATATCATTGTAAGTTTTATTTGTATAGGATTAAGTCTTGCGTTAATTCTCCGATAGTTTTTTATCTATTCTAATATTGTGATATTAAGATTTTCTCTTAAGTAGACTTTATCACCAAGTGATATTTTAATTGTTGCGACGATGTTTAAATATATAATAGAAATTTAAAAGACTGTTGAATTGTGTTTTCGAAAAGAAAAAAAAGACTCGATTTTAACGTATGTTTATATTAAGAAAAGTTCAATTTTATTACATTTCGTAAGTATTGAATTATTTTTGTTTGCTGAAAAGCTGTTTTGTGTTAGGCACATAAGAGTACGTTTTCGACAAAATTAAAGTTATTAATTACTTTTTAATATCTTTTTTTTTTCAAAAAATTGGAGCTACCCTTATTTGAAAGAATTTAAAACTTTACAAATTTTTTTTCTATACAGGCTTGCTATAAACTCTTAAAAGTACCTAATTTTGATGTAATTGAAAACTTTTATTTTTTATTTAAGATTTCATATAGTAAATTGCTTGTTTTATTGTATTGGATAACGTCATTTTATTTTATAACTTAAATTTTAAGTCATAAATACTTTGCTATAACATCGCTACGCAAGAATGGATTTGAAAATAGTGTTTTTTTAGGTAAGTGTGAGGCTAGCAAATTGAAAACTTAAGTGGATTATATTTACTTAAAAATACCTGTTCTTCATCTATAAAATCATTAAGTTCCTTAACGGTGTTATACTGAAGTACTAAATAATTTTTTTGCGATGTGTAAAATGAGCAAATATTTTATTCCAAAATACACAGCAATACGATCACTAAAGTATGCTTAGTGATGTTTTAGTAAATTTTTTCCAATTAAATAAAAGTTTATAACATAACTACAACCCCTTCAATTGATTTTATTTAACACAAAAGAAGTCTTTGATCTTGAAACTTAATCAAATTGGAAGGTACTTAAAGGACGTATCCTTAGAGACATTACACGTACCAGTACGATACGTAGTTTGGAAGTAGCAACATATTACATATTTCCCACACTTTTTCGCTCATATCTCAGAACTTGGTTTTGAGGCTCAGTGATGTTATAGATAGCGGAAGGCAGAATAGTTTTATTGTACTTTTTAAGAGTTTATTCAATTTATAGGAGTAAGGAAGTTAGTTAGCTAGTTAGTTAGGAAACTTAAGGCGTGGATAACAGTTTCTGTAAATGTTGGATTTTAGTAGACTTAATTGATTTATTTATAATACTAAAATGATAGACACACTGAACATTTTGTATTTCAGTGAAATAGCATAATGTTTTTGGTTCTAAAGGTGTCGATTCACCTATTGAATTCACACAAACTGAACTTATAATTTTGAATGTTTAGTACAGAAACTTTGTCCACCAGCTGTAAAAATAACCTAGTTAAAATCTTCTGCGAGAGAAGTGAGAACTTCATGTCATCATTTTCATTCCGTTCCTATTGAACACGGTATTTATAAACGTCACGCCACCTCCCATAACTTCAACATCTGGGTTTCATTTCTGAACTCAAAATTTTTCCTGTATAGAATATCAGTAAGAAAGTAAAATATCTCAAAATATCCGTGTCAGCAGGTCAGACACTATAAAAACATCGGACGAGTCGTAAACGCAGCATGACTGTAACCTTTTGCCAAATTTGCTTTGTCAGCGCCCTTACCCTCAGATATTATGTATGCTTGGATATTGTAGTTTGTAGGATTGAAATTCCGGATTAGAGATGATTCAACTGCAATATTAGGTATATAGTGGGGTTATGAGAAAAAGTTTTTATGTGATTTTTAGGTTCCCTATAGTAATTATAATAAATTTCCTTTTATTTACCAGTTTGTGTGTACAAAATGCCAGATAAAGGCGTGCAAATGTTATAATTGTTCATTTTCCTTGACAATACAATTCACTATTTAGTTATATTTTACATGTCAATTCAAGATTTAGTAATATAAAGTTAATAATCATCATGTAATATTGACACTTTGCTGAAGTCATCATTAACTTTTAGTTACAATAATAATAAATTCATTTAAATAATAGCAAATTAGTGATACACCCGTATAGCAGACAGACAGCAAATTTCAAAAATATGAACTGATGGCTGTGGCAAATTATCTTAAGAAAAGTGGGTTGCAGCTATCCAAGCAATGTTCACCGCAAATAGCTCTTATACTTTTTTGCAATATAAATAACTGGCCTGCGTCTACTGACTTATCCCTCCCCTTATCCCTACACGGTTACATAATTTGGATATAAACAGACTCTACTTTGCTTGGAGTCATCGACGATTCTCGCTCCGATCGCCGCCCAGTGCGGACGTGCAAGACCCCGTTCTCCGTTGTTTGGTCCCTTCCCGATATTCCGTGGCGCTCAGTCTACTGACGTCACGGTTTAGCGTGTTGGTTCCGTGCTACGGTTTTCAAGGTTTATCTACTCCCTCTGAGTGCTATCGAAGTGCGATTTTTCTTTGCGACTAAGCCCCTTAGTCTTCAAAGTGCTGTGCTAAGTTGTGTTGTGCTTGTGCTGAGTGCAGTGTTGTGCCCAGCGTAAGTAGTCTGGTTTCAGTACAAAGGATACTTAACGGTGACAACGAATTTGTACTGAACCAGTCCTTTTTATTTTTATTTTATTTCTCTTCTCTATTTTATTTATTTTTCTCCTATTTTCATATTTATTTTTATTATATCTGTGTGTTTTTCGTGTGTATTTGTCCTTTCTGTCGGTAAAGGTTGACCCTAACGCGGTCAACTCTTTACCTGCGTACCCTTTTTTAGGTTTCTAGGTAGCGGTGACTACGAATTTGTACTGAATCTCGAACATGATGATTGGGATGGGTTTCGGCGCGTTTGAAGAACGATTATGAGAGTGTTTTGAGGTGCTGTTGCATTGTAGGTAGTTCAAGATCTCTGTGCAGGTCCGCGTTACGTTCGTACCAAGGTGCGTTTATGGCCTTGCGGCAGAAGAGATTTTGAACTACCTGCAATTTGTGCAGGACGGAGGGTTGGGCGTGGGCAAAGATTGGCGAAGCATATGTCATAACGGGTCTAACGCAGACCTTATAAAGCGTATGTTTCTTACGAACTCTTTTATGGGTTGACATCGATACGCCATTTTTGAAACCAAACACCGAGGGCGTTTAATGCCTTTTGGAGTCTGGTGATGTTCTTTGGGACCACGTGACCTTTGGTGTAAACGACTCTTTGGTGTCGTCAGCAAAGAGGGCGAGTTTGACGCATTTTGGCGGGATGGGGATGTCGTTAGTGTACACGGTGTAAAACAGAGGGCTGAGGATTGAGCCTTGTGGGAATCCAGCCTTTATGGAACGAGGCGCGGAAAGCGTGCCTTCATGTTTGAAACAAAATGTGCGATTTTTGACGAACGATGCGATTATCCTGAGTAGGCGATTGGGTAAGCCTATTTTATAAAGTTTATAAAAGAGGCCGCTGTGCTAGACTTTATCGAAAGCTTTGGCTACGTCAAACAAAACTGCGACCGTTTTATTATGCCGCGGATGAAATGAAATGAAATGAAATATTTATTTCTCAACATTGACAATTACTTGTTCTTATTGACGTCAAATAAAACATGATTCTACCACCAGTTCGAAAAAAACCTTCGTGAAGAAGAACTGGCAAGAAACTTCACGGGTATATTTTTTTCAAAATAAATTTACAGAGTCTCTTTATGTCTATACAAAATTATTCTTTTCTGCATCTGTTAGCCCGGCAAGTCTCCCTCCCCCCAAGTATCCAAACGACGAACACCCTCAAACGGCACCCGTTCACGAGTTAACGCGGGATCCAGCCATCGCCCTCCTCAACCATATTAGAGGGAAGTGATAGATAGATAGAAGCCATCAAGTATGTACTCGACGATTCGATGGACTTGCTGAGGGCAGGAGTGCTTAGCGCGAAAGCCGAACTGATGGGGAAAAATGAGAGGATAACAACAGTGAGATTATTGAATAATGAATCTATTTTATCCGGGCGATCTAATTGATCGGATGAGATTGCGAGCGAAGAGTTCGGTGCCTCTAAGGCTGAAACTAACGTATTTTTAAAGCCTTTCCAGTTGGTAAAGGTCTTAGGAGAGGTGACGTTATCGTTAGGCGGTCCTAGCACGAGGGAGACGGCGTGGTGGTCAGAGCCTAGGTCATCAAAAGGTTCGATAGACCTGAGATCGAGGTTGATTCGCTTGACAGTTGCAAAATTGAGGATGTCAGGAGAGTGGTTTGGTTTGTCGGGATAGTGAGTGGGAGTGATGGGAGAGATGACGTCTAAGTCGAGTGAACTTAGTGATGTGGAGGAGAGCGATACCGCTGGTGTTGGTCAATAGGCACGTCCAGTTAAAGTCAAGTTAAAGTCGAGTTAAAGTAAAAGTTAAAGTAAAGTTGGAGTTAAAGTCTCCAAACATAATGACTGAATGGCCGAGGGCGAGAATGGCCTCAAAATCGCTGCGGATTGTTCTGGTGCCACTAGGTATGTAGATTGAAGCTATAATTATGGTCGAATGACCAGTCATAGCCAATCTATACACAGTTACTTCCATGTTGAGGAGAGGAGGGGTAGGGAGAGGACAGCAATGGAAACCTCTTTTGTAATAAACAGCAGTGCCGCCGAAACCATCGGAGTTGGGCCTGTCGTAACGAGTGAACGCTTGGGAATAGCGAATTCCCTGGAGCGGTTTGGAGTGAGCCATATCTCTTGAAGAAGCAATGAGTCTGGCTCGTTGTTCCGAAGGAACACTTTGAGCTCAGGAAGGTTAATACTAAGGCTACGAACGTTAAAAGAAACTAGGGATAAGCCCTTTAGTTTAATACGACAGGACGCGGGATTTGCGGGTCTAGACATTATATTTATTTCTTTAACGAATTTATATGAAAAGAAGAATTTATAACGAACTAAGTAGCGCGTGATGCTCGGCTAACGCAAATAGACGCTCCTGAGGAGAGCGGGCTGCTCGCAGTTTGCGTGCGAGTAAGAAGATTTCCTTAATGTCGACGTTTTGAATGACGTCGAACACGGTCTTCATGTACTCAGCTAACGACGACTGAGGTGAAGAAGACGGAGCGGGACGCAGGCCTTCGGGAGCTACGGGAGCTGGGATAGGACGGGAAGGTGCAATTGGAGCGGCCGGACGCTATCTCCAGGACAGAGCCGTAGTAGGCGTTGGCTGCTCGGGCTTTGCTTCGGGGGGACCCCGGTTGCGCAGCGGCGGGAAATTGGCAGGAGTGAGCAGCGGCGCCGGTTTAAGCGCGGCCCTGTTAGTGGAGGAGCGCGGAGCGTGCGGACAACCTCTGTAGTTTGCTGTGTGGCCAGACTGGCCGCTCAGCACACAGGTAGAGGGGGAAGTGGATTTGGGGGTGCGAGTGCACTCCTTTGTTATGTGTGGATCCAGGCACTTGACGCACCTGGAGGGAGCTGAGCAGTTAGCCGCTGCGTGGCCATACAGCTGGCAGCGGTGGTACTGCCCAGGGTGACCGCGGAAATTGGGACGCTCAACGAAGATATTCGAAAGTCCGCAGATTGTGGGAGCCTCTCTGAAGACCTCCCTCGAGTTGGGAGTGTTAGAAAGTATTATTAGAGCGGTTGGAGTGCATCTTGTGCACTGCTTCAGCCAGGATGCCCTGGGACTTAAAGTCCTCGAGAATTTCGTTACTGAGTTCGAACGGGACGCCCCGTAATCCCGAGCGGACCTTGCGCTCCTCCGGGAGAGCGTAAGTATGACACGCGCTTTGGTTGATCGATAGAATCCTAGTAAAAGACTGTAAGTCGTCGATGGTCGCGACCTGAATTTTAATTGATTCGCCTGCGTTGGCGGCTTTTAAGTTATAAATTTTGTGCTCTTTGCACAGGTTGGAAACCGCGGTCCAGCGCGCTTTTTCGCGGACGAAGACATGAGGAGGGACTTGAGCCTTAACAGGGAAGGGAGCGCAGTGCGTTGCTGGCTTCGAAGGAACCGACGGAGACGCAGTCACTTCGAGTGACATAAGCGGCGCGGGGGCGGGTGTTGAGGACACCGGGGAGGGCTTGGATATTGAGGAAACCGAGGCTTTCTTCGAGCGCTTCTTGGAGCGTTTGGCAACTAACTAAAACGCGGACTCAAGAGAGCCGGTTAAGGTGACGGCATCTGACGCATCAGATGCGGGTTCGGAGTCAATCCTGGGAGCGGTACGCTTGCGACGCGACGCGCGAGAGGATGTGACTGATTCACAGTCCATCTCGGATGGCACGGGAGACGCGGGAGAGCTAAATACCTGAGGGGCTGGGGTTGAGGCCTGAGGGGTCGGGGACGCGATAGTTGCCTGTAAGGCCTGCGTTAGGATATCGTCGGATATGTTGGCGCCGGATGCAACGAGCGCCTAGGCGAACGACCTATCAAAGTTTACCAAGCTTTGCTAGTCCATTGGAGGGCTTGGGACTACAATATATAATATATAAATATATAATAATGCCTAGATTCCCTAACAAACCTAGCACCTAAACCTTCCTACCCGCGGTAGGGGGGCTGGGGACGACGCGAAATGGTGCCCCTAATTCAGACAGCACTGTACCGTCACCCTGGGAAAGGCCCAAGTGCAATGGGATCGGGTCAGCCGGAAGCGCACCGGGGCAACGCTGTCAGGCTTAGCTGTCACCGTTAAGTATCCACTTGATGAAACGCGAATCTACTACGGAGTGTGTTGAAAATAAATTGACAACAAAAACCGGCCGTAGACCTGTCGAGGTTGGGTTGCACTGAAAGTGCGGGATTGACTACGTTACGACCGGCCGAAGCCGGCCGCAGAGCGAGTCTCTAACTAACGTAAAAAGCGCCCAGCGTCATGTACCTTGCCAGAAAATCAGCCTGAGCCTTGCGAACTACTATCGAATTTAATCGACCGTAGTAAGCTTAACTCTGTTGTTGCTGCGAGACTGACTTAGTTACAGCCGATCGGAACCGGCCGCAGCGTAAGTCCTACAGAGGCTTATCTCAAGTCGTCGAGGACGAAGCGAGATATTGTACGAGTCTCAGCTTATGAGTGTTGCTTCGAGTTGTCGTCGTGAGACCACAATCGTGACTCAACGGCTGGTGCGACCGCGAACACATCCGGGCGGGGCCGGACGCAGAACGGATCTGAGAGTGGCGTTTGAGTATTGCTACGAGAGAAGTCGTGAGACAACAATCGTGACTCGGCAGCCGGGAGCGACCGTCAACACGTCCGAACGGTGCCGGACGCAGATTGGGTCTGTGTACCCAACGGACAAATTATCGTAAGTTATACAGCGCCCCATAAACGCGGTGGGTTTATCAAGTAAGTTCAAATAATTTGTGACGCAGCTTGCGCCCCTCATTGTTGTTGTTATTCTTTTTTATATGCAGCTTAGCATGGAATATCTTTGATTACGAGTGTTTGAACCAAATAACATGTGATATAGTGAAAACACTGATGAAAATTGCAGAATAGAAATGCAAAATATAATTTATATATTGCGTTCACGATAACAGTGTGCCAGCTTTTAATACTATACACGGTGTAACATTAAGGAAGCATAACACTTAAGGGTCAGTAAAAATACCATTGTTAGAATATACTGTAAATGAAATGGAGTTATTGGGGCTGGTTAAGACTTCCAAACTTTTTATTTCAATGTTTTACTTCAACATTTTTGACAGGCCATAAATATAACGTCCTGTATATTTTTGGTATACGTAAGGCCTTCAAAACAGTTTTTTGCACCTGTATCTAACCTTTATAATAAATAGTTGTTTGTTTTTCTCAACATAGCTAACGTCCTAAAGCCTATTACGCTGTAATATTGGTTTTTTTATATTAATAACTAGCAGGCGTTTGCCTTTCATCTCACCTGATGGAAATTGACGATGAAGACGAGGATCATACACGCCTGTCCAAGAGGTACCTATTCACTCTACACTTGAAAGCTCCATTATTATACAATAATAATAATAATAATAATAATAATAATAATGATGATAATAATAATAATAATAATAATAATAATAATAATAATAATAATAATAATAATAATAATAATCTTTATTGTAAATGGATTGTACAATTTTTGTAAAATTATTTAGGTTACACAATATTAGCATGCAAACAAAAGCTGTTGCCGCCGAACTGAGTCCTGGGACTTCTATTTCAGCACGCAGTGCTCTTCCTATGAAATTAATTTAACAATTAGCCCATGTGCCGTTTTTTATAAACTTTACTTAATAATAAAAAACACAACTTAAATTTTATATAAACTCAACTGTAAGTATTATTGTGTGTTTGTGTGTGTATGTGCGTGTTAACTGTCAGTGTTTGTAATTTTAACTTAGTAACGGATTTGATTTGGACTACTAGTATATAAGCAAGTGCAATGGAGATGTTGCATAGGAATTTTAGTCGCTAGTTAGAGAAATGAGATTTTCAGTCTCATCATGGTTTAAGTTTAGTAACCAGTTTGTAACGATTTTCTTACATTCGGACCTCGATACGGGATGAATAGGAGTAATATAATTTATTTTATTATATAGGAAAGGACCAAGAAATTTAAAAATCGCTGATCGCTATTTGTAGGTAAATTGACGACTTAGTGCCGCTCGCGTTTGGTACGTGGCCGCGGCGACACACCCAATTGATGTTTCCTTTGCCTGAACAGCAGATCGCACGGAGCTGTTGCTACTTTCGATGGTTTTATATCTTGAGCTTTTGAAGATGATTTGTAATATCATTTATATATCCGGTGATGGTTTAAATGAAATATATTTTTGGTCTTTACTTTGTTATTCGGTTATTTATTATTAAGTCGTTTTATTACAAGTAGTCTCTTGAGACCAAACACGAAATTACCATGCACACATATTACCTCGTCAGTGGGAGGGTTAATAGGTTTTTTCTAAATGAATATTGGGACGCCAATATCTCAAAATGTGGATTCCATAAGTTGACACATTCAAAGAACAACCGACTTCCTTCAGTGAGTGATCTGTCGCCATTATTATCTATTGCCGTAAATGGTGACCTTACTTTTACCTACATGTTGGTATGTGTCGAATTGCGTGGTGATTCAAGAAACGTTGCATTTACTGCATGCCTGGACATCGTGACAGCTTCGCAGAAATATATCTTCTTTGTTTAGGCTACTCAGTTTGGTATAGACTAATGCTTCGGTGTTAACTAGAAACTCAGTGGCACGGATTGAGAGCCTTTAGGCCTAGCCTGTGACACGCTACATTTCTCATTTAACTAGATCCGAAGCAACATTTATTTTCCACCAGATTTAACAACTCCCTTGCGACACAAGGGTCTATAGAAATCAAATCACATAGTCCTTGATTTCAGCCCTACACGTTCCGAATACGAAATCGGTCCCTTCGATAGAATTCCAGTAAAATTTTATTACTTCCCAAACAGTGAGTAATCGAAAAATATGTTCCAAACACGCAATCGCATTATGAAAATTACAAATGAAACAGTTTTTGTGGCTTTTCCTTGAGGAACGCCTTCTGTGGAAGTTTGTGTGTGTGAAGCTCGTGCAAATTTAGTGGAGGATAAGGACTAGCTGTCTAGTGGTGAGATTTATATTATTAGTGGCGTAATGTCTATGCGGTTGCAATACATATCTATTAAATCTTAAACTGCCCTACAAGTTATTCATGCCGGTTTCTGTGATAACCTTTCATCCATAAATGCAATTGTACTAGTTTAACAAGTACACATTTATCTTGATAGTGCCGTCCAACTGGTTGAGGCGGCACACATAATCGTAATGTCCCGCTAGATATTTATCATTTATGATTATTTTATCCATACTCAATGAGAACACAAATATTTCAGTCAATTTGATTCCAAAATAAATAATTTCCTCCTTTTATCAGGTGAGATATAATTTAACCGGGTTTTTATATCACAAGCTAATAACTTATTTATGTGTAATGATTCTTCTGCGATGAATCTTTCAAGTGCTGCTTTACGGGCGCATAAAGATTGTTTTACTGGCTACCTTTGAGTAGATTTCTTATTTTATTTTTCTCTTAGTATCTTTTAATACCTGGAAGTACTTGGATAATAAAGAAATTAGCTACTTATGTAAAGCTTGGTATTCTTGTCTCCGAATAGTTTACTCGTCAATATTGAATAAAAATAAACTATATACCTTTTCTGCAAATGGAACTTATGTACCTATTCATTTAAACGATTTATTTACTGAACCTACTCAGTTCATGCGTTAATTGCTTTGAAATAACAGTTTTATATTGCCATATTCGAGCAGTTGTTAACTGCAGTTAATTACAGTTTGTTATTGGAGGGCCTGAGAATTCCCCGCGTTGCCTTTTCTTCAAGATAAGTACCAATCGACCAAGCGAACTGGACGAACCGGTGGATTGAGGCTTCCTTTTCAATCAACTGCTTCTAAACAAAACAAATGATGTTTTCTTCGCTTCGTCTAGTTCTTCGCCTATTTTAGGGTTTATCTTAGACCTGCTGAGGCCTTTTAAGTTTCTAAAACTACAACATTAAAAACACAACATTAATTGAAATTATATAATATATTCAATCAAAATAAGAAAATAATACTGCTCTTAGTAAACACACTTTATTCGAACTTAACTGCAAATAGCTACCACCGCTTAAAAGCTCAAACTTAATATAGAAATGGGTAATATATTCCGTTAAAAGGCGATATGTTTCACCCCTAGAATGGCTACCACGTTATGACGTATGAGCTAGGAACTGGAGTATTCTTGCCGGAATATATAGAAAGTTGTGAGCTGCGCAGCGCGCTCCAGAGTTCACTACAATACCTTTTGGCAACTGAGAAGGTGAAAATATTTCTTGGACCAAATAATGCTTTATCATAGCTAGAGGCAAGTTGCTTGTAGTATTCTATTGTGATTTATTAATTTGTGAAATGCCATTGGTAAAGTATTTTCTTTAATTTTTCATCTTGGCCGCCTTGGCAGATGGGTACACGAATATATAATTGACTTAACCGATGAAAAGTAAACTGCAAGTAAACTGTTGATGTTCTTTACTTCATACACTAAGACCCCTCCCACTTCTCCATTTAAAGTTAAGATTTAGAATACATACGTCATTAATTAAATTTATATGGTAGATTTTCTTTTCCCAATCGAATCCTCTCGTATATCGTATCTCGTATATATAGCATTCGGGAAGTACAACTGGGGCACTGGTGATCCTGAAACACATGCTTCGGCAAATCTCAGGCACCGGTCTTAACTAGTACATGAATAAATTGTGAAAGTAAATAGATCTACCACCTTATTATGTACATTGTATGTGAAGAACAAATAAAGATTATTATTATTATTAATATATAGCAGTGCCGCCGAAACCGTCGGAGTTGGGCCTATCGTTACGAAACGTGTACTTGGGAATAGCGAATCCCCTGGAGCGGTTAGGAGTGAGCCACGTCTCTTGAAGAAGCAATAAGTCTGGCTCGTTGTTCTGAAGGAACAGTTTGAGCTCAGGAAGATTGGTACTAAGGCTACGAATGTTAAAGAAACTAGGGATAAGCCCTTGGGTTTGATACGACCGGACGCGGGATTTGCGGGTCTAGACATTATATTTACTTATTGAATAAATTTATACATAAAAAAAATAAAAATAAAAATTTATAACGAACTTAGTAACGAGTGATGCTCAGCTAACGCAAATAAACGCTCTTGAGGAGAGCGGGTGGCTCGCAGTTTGCGTGCGAGTACGGAAATGTCCTTAATTTCGACGTTTTGAATGACGTCGAACACGGTCTCCATATCCTCAGCCAACGACGACTGAGGTGAAGATGACGGAGCGGGACGCGGGCCTACGGGAGCTACGGGAGATGGGATAGGACGGGAAGGTGCAGGTGGAGCGGCCGGACGCTGCCTCCAGGACAGAGCCGGAGTAGACGTCGGCTGCACGGGCTTTGCTTTCGGGGGACCCCGGTTGTGCAGCGATGGGAAGTTGGCAGGAGTGAGTGGCGGCGGCGGTTTAGGCGCGGCTTCCTTAGCGGTGGAGCGCGGAGCGCGCGGACAGCCCCTGTAGTTTGCTGTGTGGCCGGACTGGCCGCACAGCACACAGGCAGGGGGGTATCGGATTCGGGAGTGCGAGTGCACTCCTTTGTAATATGTGGGTCTAGGCACTAAACGCACATGGGGGAGCTGAGCAGTTAGCCACTGCGTGGCTTGTGTTTTGTAAATGACACATGATTGAAATTGAAATTATCAATTATTAAAATTAACCGGGGCATGTTCAAAGTTTTGCATAAGATCTGTCATCAATTTGTATCAACGCGTACAAAAAAACAAATTAAAATAACCTTACAGTGGTTTAAGATAATTATTATTGCCAGTATGAGGGATCCGGATAATATTGTCGAATAAATACTTTGCGAAAAATTACTGACTTACCTGTTTTATCATTAGAAAAACGTTTACACAATACATTTGTCTGTGAACAATGAAACGTTCGTATGGGTAATGGTAAAGTGCTTAGTGTTTGGTTTTCTTACTTCACTGACTCAAATGACCTGACCTAGAGTACCTTGCAAACCGCTGAGCGCCTGTAATATGAAGGAGTACTAACAGATACATAAGTTTACAAAACAACTAGATACAGGGAATAAACAGATCTTACATCTAGCGTGAGTCGTTCCCCCCAGGAGGACTGCACGCACAGGTCCACGCTGTCAGCCCCGACGAACCAGTCCAGAGACGGGACAAGGTGGCTCATCAATGAGACCTGGAAAGTGGGTACGACGGATTAAGAAATCGCCAGAATTAATTATTCAAGCCCCCGATCAAATTAACAGGCTTTTTGGACAAAAATACTAAATGAAAACCAGTTAAATTGAGTAGCGGCCATTATGCTACAGACAGACAAATTTTCTCGTTGATACGCGGTGCAGACGCAGGTCCCCTAATTTACTGATACTGTAGTGTTGTATGACCGTAAACATTTGACAGCTGTCTCTTTATTGGTTTTTGTTTCTTTCATGACCTTTTAAACGCAGTATAAAGATGACACTTCTCGAGCTTATCTGTTTGTTAACCAATAACGAAATAAAATATTTTAACTTGATGTTGAATTTAGAACCCGGGACCTTAGATCAAGACATCGAATTTTTATTTGAATTAAAGTTTAACCTCGACGCGGAGAATACTGAAAGCTTCTCTTTGATATAAATCCAACACTGTATCAAAAAAACGAAACCATTTTATTTAGTGTACTTTTGTTTGTCTAATGGTTGTTGTAAGTGCTAGGAGGTTTGTTGAATCATGCCAAACTTCAGGTGTAAATACATCTTGGGACTATTCGAAAAAGAAAACGCAATTATTTCAATGGAGTCTACGCACTAAACCCACTGACTATGGAACTGGCGACTAACTACCGCTGTTCTTGTAGAACATAGTCAACTACGAGTAGATGTCCCACTCGAACATTTCCGTAGCGCCCGTTACTTTACTCATCACTTAATTCCTATTTAATTTTCAGTATTGCGAGATTGCTTGGTGGTTCATGAGATACAGCCCGATGAAGTACAGAGGGACACACAGTTTCACAGAAGGATCCCGTTGGTATCGGGGATCGGAAGGTGTGTGTGCAGAACACCAACATTTTAAATGAATATCATGTTAAATGTCCGCAGATTTCAAACAAAAAGCCGCTCCGACCACAATGGATAGTCTAGATTCAACGTTAATAGGTATTTGGAATTATTTATTAAAATTAAGAATCATATCAAGGTTGATCATATCAATACAATTTGAACTTTATTTGCAAAATTAGGAATTGATTTACAAGCAAGCTTTAATAAGCTTCAAGTAACTTACCAAGCTATGTGAACCATCAACAAACAAAATATCATTGTTTAACTGTCCTTCTCCACCACCAATGGCTCACTTACCGAGCTGGTAGTCAACCCTGGGGTCCACCTCTCCTTCAGCCATCAGGTCGGATATCTTCCCGGACTGGGAGAAGGAGTGGATGGAAGGACGCGCTACCTCGTCGACGCGCTATAACACGTAACAACTGTAATGAGCTTGGGCTGAAAAAAACAAAATGACATAAAAGGTAAAGTCGTGACTCTCCATTAGTGTGGATCCAAACTTAAACAACAATACGACTTCCGAAGTCAGTCTACTTCGCTATATCAGAATATAAATATAAAAAATAACCTAGTATGCGCTGATACTGTATCAAGGGTGAAAGGCCAATCAATGGAGTATTTCAACCATTACGCTGACTTATCCCTTAAAACCAAAGGTCTCCCACGGTTTAATGCTGCGTGCCTTACAGCTGAAAACTTTAAACAAAAAGCATACAAAACCTGGGCTGGCTCTCACAGAAGCAAAGCCGAAGATTTGCATGAACTGAAGAAAAGATACAATGCTGCCGCCATGTTTTGCAAAGAGGTGATAAGAAAAGCTCGCATTGACCACATTGGCCACATCGGAGACAAGATAGCGTCATATCCTTCAGGAAGCAAAGCTTTCTGGTCTCTAGCCAAATCCGTTGAGTCAAATTTCTGTCACCCATCGCTGCCACCACTGAGAAAGCCTGATGGTTCACTGGCCCACACTGCAAAAGAGAAAGCAGACCTATAGCTAATCTTTTTGCAGACTATTCACTTCTAAATAGTCAAGGTAAAGTCCCACCCCAGTAACCTCAGTTTGGACTCAAAATGGGTACCGTTCATATTCGCCATGAGGGGGTTCTTAAATGTTTGCAGAATTCAGATGTGAATAAGGCCAGCGGCCCCGATGGCATGCCTGCAGTTGTGTTAAAACACTGCGCAGCTGAGTTGTCTCCCACTCTAACGTGCCTGTGTCGACTCTCTTTGGAATCCGGAAAGGTCCCTAAATCCTGGAAGCTGGCTAACGTGCAACCAGTACCATAAAGGGAAGCCGTGCAGATCCTATCAACTACCGCCCCATTGCAATCACCTCCATAATTTGCAAAGTTATGGAGCGTGAATCGAACAATCGTCTCCTGGAATACCATGAGTCTAACGAGCTCCTTAGTGATATTCAATATGGTTTTCGCAGTTGACGCTGGACTGAAGATCTTCTTGTGTATGCCAATCACTAATGGAGTGAAGCCTTGGAAGGTAACGGTGAAGCAGTAGCTGTATCCTTAGACATTTCCAAGGTTTTTTGATAGGGTTTGGCATGATGGTCTCTTGAGTAAGCTTCCAGCACACGGAATACCTAATGGGTTCTGCGACTGGATATCTAGTTTTCTGAGGGAACGGTCAATTCGAATAGTCTAAGACGGCTGCTCTACTGACCTAATGGCAATTAATGCCGGGATGATTTCAGGGATCTGTTCTCTCTACAACGTTATTCTTGCTGCACATTAATTCAAATTCAAATTCAAATATTTATTTCTCAACATTGACGATTACTTGTTGTTATTGACGTAAAATAAAAAATGATTCTACCACCAGTTCGAAAAAAACCTTCGTGAAGAAGAACTGGCAAGAAACTTCACGGGTATATTTTTTTTCAAAATAAATTTACAGAGTCTCTTTATGTCTATACAAAATTATTCTTTTCTGCATCTGTTAGCTCGGCAAGTCCTCCCTCCCCCCAAGTATCCAAACGACGAACACCCTCAAACGGCACCCGTTCACGAGTTAACGCGGGATCCAGCCATCGGCCTCCTCAACCATATTAGAGGGAAGTGAGCGACCCGTCACCCGACGCTACCATAAGAAGACGTACTTTAGTGACAATGACGCTTTAGATATTCATCGGGACGAAGAACTCATCGAACGTACAGATACATTACACACGCTTTGTTACAAATACTAGTACAATCCTGTTAATGAGGGGATTATACCCAAGGGCTTTTATCATCCAAATAATCGGATAGTTTATAATATGCTCTAGCACACAACTTCTCCTTTATAGTTTCTTTGAATTTGTCAATAGGAAGACCTTGGATATCCTCAGGAACCTTATTATAAAAGCGTATACAATGACCCATGAATGAGTTAGTGACTTTATGAAGCCTGCTATTATGAGCTGCCAGCATATTTCTTCCTCTTGTGTTAACATTGTGCAGATCTTTTTTTCTTTTGAACAAGGTTATGTTCTTTTTAACATACATTAAATTTTCTAAAATATATTGTGAATGGAAGGTAAGAATATTTATTTCCTTAAATTTACTTCTAAGTGACACCCTTGGACCGAGCTGATAGATTGCGCGAACAGCCCTTTGCTGCAGAATAAATATAGCATCGATGTCGGCAGCACTCCCCCACAGCAGAATACCATATGTCATGAGGCTGTGGAAGTAACCAAAATAGACTAATCGAGCAGTTGTTTCATTTGAAATTTGTCTAATTTTTTTAACAGCATATGCGGCAGAGCCAAGCCTTTTCGCTAAACCATCAACATGCGGTCCCCACTGCAGTTTGGTGTCTAAGGTTATGCCCAGAAATACAGTTGAGTTTACAGGAGTCAGTTCCTGGCTCTTAACTACAATGTTTGTGTTTACCTGTTTGACATTTGGCAATGTAAATTTAACACATTTCGTTTTTTTTTCATTGAGGAGCAAATTATTAGCTGAGAACCACTGCTCTGTGTTGGAGATGCATTTGTTCACCGCTCGATAGTCAATTTCATGTCTTTTGATTTTAAACAAGAAGGAAGTATCGTCAGCAAACAATATAACCTCGCAGTGATTCTTAACGACCGATGGCAGATCATTATTATAAACTAAAAATAGGAAAGGACCAAGAACTGAGCCCTGGGGCACACCCATTGTCACTGCCGATCCTGATGATTTTTCTCCATTTATTGCAACTTTCTGTTTTCTATTAGAAATATATGATTTAATCAAGGCAAGCGCTCGGTTTTTAATGCCGTAATGGTGCAGTTTCATGAGTAGAGTAGTATGATCCACACAGTCGAACGCCTTCAACCCAGTCTTCAAAAAATCCGGGCTTTGAGAGAATCCATAAACAAGCGGGTGGATTCGGCCTTAAAGAAAGTGTCCGATTAGGGCGATTCCAACTTGGTCAAATTTAACCCGTCAAAAATACAGGTGTGTTTATTCTCCGCAAAAAAGAGCAGTTTTGACCTAACGCCCACTTTCCAAAATGTTTTTGTACCCTTAACCGACCACCTAGGGCTTCTGGGCGTAACTATATCGTCCCAACTAAACTTCGGGCAACAAAGTGTTTCCATGGCTATAACTGCTTCAAAGAAGTTGGGAATCATCTCGAAGGTCCGACGGTACTTCAGCCCTGAACGGCTACTTAATTTGTACACAGCTCAAGTTCGATCTTGTATGGAGTACTGTAGCCACCTTTGGGATTGTTCTGCAAAGTACCAACTAGAAGCGATGGACGCAGTTGACCGAAGAGCCCGAAAAATTATTAACAACTTTGACCTCACCACCAAAAAACTGCAAAGCCTCGACCATCGTCAGAAAGTTGCCAGTTTAGCATTCTTCTACAGATTACATTTTGGAGAGTGCGCGAATGCTCTTTTTGATCAGGTTGAACCTACACCCTTCTTGCATCGGACTACTAGACGCAGACAGACCTTCCATCCTTTCATGGTAGCTATCCCAAGAAGTCGAAACAAACGCTTCGGTGACTTTTTGGTGCGGGTCGCCAAGGTGTGGAATGAACTGCCTGCGTCTGTTTTTCCAGAAAACGATAGTCCTAGTTCTTTCAAGCATCGAGTAAATAGGTACCTCGTGGATAGACGTGTAACACCTTCATCTTCATCGTCACTTTCCATCAGGTGAGATAGAAGACAAACGTCTAATCCTTTTTTAATAAAAAAAGATTTATTAAACGATGATTTTTATTTCATTTATATGGTTTTATTTCAATTTCAATTATTTTAGTTCTTAAAGTAAAGTATAGTTTATTGCATTTCGACAGTGTTTGTTTGGTTAATTTTAAATTTATTAAAATAATTTTATATTTGGATTTTCATGATTCTCTGTGAAATATTCATGATTTTTCTTATATATACATATATTCTCTTTGATATTTTTTGTATCCAAATAATGTGTACAGTCAAATATTTGCGAGACTTTTCTTTAACACTTAAATTGGACCAAAACCATTAATGGTCCTGTCTTGGAACGCTATTTTCCACCACAATTTTAAAATATTCCCATACTCCAATGAAGCAAACTACGTTACAACGTATAATCATCCTGAACCCACGATTAAATTTATTTTTCGATAAAACAAAGAATCAGAAATAAGCCCCGGTCTATGTTAACTCTGACGCGGGTAAAGCCGCGGCACGTCACTTTACTCGCTAGAGATAGCGACGTTCCTTGGCCTTTGTGCTGCCATTTCTCCTTGTGGGACAGTTTTATGTTTGATGCAAGATATACAATTTATTTTCTGTGCTTTCTTTGCTAAGGTTTGTTGAAAAAAATATGCAAGAAATTGTTTAAAAAGCCATTGAAAAGGTAAAATAATAAATGTGATCCTAAAACATATTTTTATTAAATCAATTCACGATTACCATTAATGATTATCTGTATGGAACAGTTACCATGAAATTTTTCTTCAAACAAGCTGCAGAATTTGACATATAAAAAACCCGAATACTAAAGATATTTTCCCGTGTTATTCCTGTATCCGTGGAAATTATGGAAATTATGTCCAACTGGTAAAATATCTCACTTCGTACACTGCCACATTACTTCACAAGCCAGTCCAATTTTAAATAACAGAACGAAAATTAAAATGGGGGCCATTCGCACGGTGTCTGCACGAAAGCCTGTTTTAAGAGAGATTTAAATTCACGGTTTCATAAGTAAAGGAGTATTTAGTTTAGGTGTTTTGATTTTGTCTGCAGATGTGAGCGTGCGCGTACGGAAATAAACTTCATCTTCTTTTCTTGGATTTAAAAGTAGTAACATAACATATAAATTTATTCAAATACAGTAATAAATGAAACATATGAACTTTTTCATGTTAGGTTCGTATCAAGGTTATAAAACTCCGCTTAAAAACACATTTCTTATCTCATGAAAAAATATTACGTAATATTTGTTAAAAAAAAAATCAAATTTTATCTTGAAAATATGTACTTTAAATTCGGTATTATACTTTCCCCTTTTTCTAATAATTGCGAAAATGTCACTTTTTTACATATATTAATATTGAGACTCAAACATTTATTTCTAAGTTTTGACAATTGTTGGCGTTATAAAAGTTTAAGGATATTATTTTTTCAAAATAAAATTACAATAGCTGTTATGTCTATACAAAATTGCTATTACAATTCTTATCTGCATCAGCTAGCTCGGCAAATCTCCTTCTCCACAAACTACCAACTAGACAGTACCCGTTCACGAGTTAACGCGGGATCCAGCCATCGCCCTCCTCGACCATATTAAAGTGAAAAGAGCGACCCGTCATCCAAAGCTACCATAAGAAGACGTGAAAATGGTGCTTTAGATATTCATCGGGACAAAGAACTCAACGAACAACAGACACATTCAATACGTGTTTATATCTATTTTTCATATACAGAAACAGAAATAGCCAGTGGAGAACTCAATCCCATGCCCTTTTGTCTTCCAAATAATCTCGGACGGACTGGAAATTGCCTAGCACCACCCCGCAGGCAGGAGCGGCTGGTGTCCCTGCACTGGGAATCTGAAGGCTGTCGTGATTATGAACCAGCCGGAACAACGATTTTTTCGGAAATTAAATAATTACGTAATTATTTATCAAAAACTGTTTAAGTACTGTTTATCAAAAATCCTAAATTTTCATGGTTTTTTCGTCTGCCTGAACATTGTCAAATCTTTTAAAACTCGTTCAAAATAGGCGTCAAAGATACATTTCCCATTTACTGTGGTATAACAAGGCGTGTTCTTGTAATGAAGTGTTTATTTATTATCACTTAATTACTGACTAACGTTTTTACTAACTAATTTGTGAAGGTTTTTATATCTTATAATATCAACTAGTCAACGTAAATACTTATTTCTATATGCTTGCTATTGGTATCTTAAATGCTAGTTTAACATTTCGTAGCCTATCATGAAACGTTTTATATAACTATAATTTCCCTGTTTTGTACTACCTAAGGAAGGTACACTACACGTTTAACATTTACTACACGCTTAATTCACATAACTCTTTCAACATTGAACGTGAAACTAAGCACATTCTTTTATCTAATCTTTTTTACGTATAACGTTTTTAGGTCTCTCTATTTGCAAGCGACGCCGGCAGGTGTCGTGTGTGCCGAGTGAGCTCACTCCTCATAGAGTTATAATATTACTGTATAGTGTTTTGCAAAAATATGTGAGATTATAACACACCCGGATGTAAAAGAAGGTAATGATGCAGATATTCTCTCAGTACTCTTTACGGATATGCACATAGTATTTTTATAAGGTATATAAAATTGGACACGTGGTAGCTATAGTGGTGCAGCATTTCTATTTAACACAATTCAGATGTTACGTGGACTCACTGGTCCAGGACATGGTTATTAATATAAAGAAAAAGATTTAAAAGTGCTACTCTACAGCGGTAAGACTCTCAGGTGTCTGTACTTATTTGACCCGCTGCCACGTCGGTATGTACTT
The DNA here is from genome assembly GCA_923062675.1 of Marasmarcha lunaedactyla. Lineage (NCBI taxonomy): Eukaryota > Metazoa > Arthropoda > Insecta > Lepidoptera > Pterophoridae > Marasmarcha > Marasmarcha lunaedactyla. The sequence goes on along the minus strand of OV281351.1, from coordinate 1,041,646 downwards.
TAACCCGATTCTAGCCCACGTGTGCTTGTTTTTATTTGCCGTCTATTTTGCTGGCAACACTGTACGGATTAGTTTCAGAAGCACCGCCCGTGCAAATAGAAGTGTTAAAGCAAAGCGCGGGATTCAGACACCGCTTTAGTTAAAAAGGTAAAGTTTTATTTAATTTGAGTTTCCATTTAAATTTATCTGGTATTATTTATATTTTCGTTTCTTTTGAAATGAAATCCATTGAAACAAACAGAAATCCTTGATCAAAAATAATAAAAATAATAATAAAAGTTTAACATACTTTAATCTTAAAGCTAATATTATCATAAGGCTTTACTGAGATCTCTACTCCCTAATAAAGGGCTGTTAGGTTAGGATAAGTAGATTGCTCAACCCTAAAATGTCTTTTTATTAGTTAATTCGTTTTAAGTTGCGAAATAAAATAAAATATACAATATAAAAAGAACAAAAATAAATCAGTGAAGTTTTGATAAAAAATATAACCTAGTTTACAATTTTTAGATTTACTGAATAGATTTTAAGCGCGAAGGGGTTTGTGTGATTCGATTATTGTAGGAGGAAGTGTGTGTGTGAACTTGGTGTCTGTGTGTGACGTGTTTGTAAGTGTGTTGTATAAAATGCAATAAACAGATCCCAATATATTTCCCACATAAACATATGCTCGCCTTCTTACGTACACTTGCAGAGCGACTAACAAACAGCCGGCACATTCACTTCGCAGCCCGTACTTAGTGCACGATATACATCATTTTGCTTTATGACAAATATTCCCAACAACCGAAGTGTGGGCGGCCGGTACCGTAATTATCGACGGTAAATTTCCCCGAATTTCCGGGAGAATTTAATTGAACAACATTTAATTCTGCGGCGTTGATAGACTGGATGCTGTTTTGGCGTTTCTTGAGTTTGTATTATTGTGAAGTCTAATCCTGTTAAAAAATTTGATGTAATGAGTTCCAGTGGTGCAATGACGACCGAGTGGTGTAGTGGTAAGTAGCCCTGCCTCATTCGCCGAAGGTCCCAGGTTCGAGTCCTGGCCGGGGCATTCATTTGTGTGATGAACACAGATGTTTGTTCTCGGGTCATGGTTGTTTATATTTATATATGTATGTTTATTCTGGGTTCCCCCCTAGTTCGCTGTATGGTCATCCATAACACAAGCTCTGCTTACTTTGGGGCCATACAGTTGGTGTGTTTGTCTGGGGATTAAAAAAAATAAAATGAGTAAAGAATTGGCTTCAGCGCAAGAGGTTTGATTGCTAAGCCGGAAAAATAAGATGAAGGCGTTTTCTATAGACTTAAGTACATTAAATTTACGATAACTATGATCAAAACTTACATATGTTATTTCTGTTAAATGAATTCTGTCCGAAATAAAGGATTCTGTGGATTGCAGGCCCGGGTTAGGACATTTTAAATTTTTTTTTTACAATCACACCACACTATCTAGCCCAAATTAAGTATCTTTAAGAACTTGTGTTATGGATACTAGATAACGGATAAATAAACTTAAGAAATATATAAGTACACATAGATATTTATTTTTTTCCATGTATAAATATTAGAAATATATTAGAAATAAACTTAAATAAACATACATACACACCCATGACTAGAAAGCAAAAATAATAAAACATCTGCCCTTACCAGGATTCGAACCCGGGACCTCTGCAATGGAAGGCAAGGGTACTTACCTCCACACCAAACAGGCCGTCACACAAAAGACAAACGTCCGGACATAAGCGTGTTATTTTTATAAACAATTGACGTTGTTACCTAAACACATGATTTATGACAGTCTGCGGCAACTAGCAGTTCTCATTGCACGACTTGAGCTTTGCAAACTTAGTGGAATAAATTGGAAGATATATTTGTGCGATAATTTTTTTAATATGATATTTGTTTCTTAACCAGCAATACAAAAGGCACCAACAAAACTGGTTAACATTAATTTTAACCACAGAAAATAGAAACAACCACCAAAAGGTGCACCTCATAAAACTAACAATCAATCAACACCCACATTCGGAGTACACTCGCTCGGCGGCAGTAATGGTGCAGTCATCAATCACGCGGCCCGGGTTCGATTCCGTCGCAACCGGGTGCGTATCCAGTGACATCACATTCTTGAACGCAGTGGCCAAATGACAAACTGTCTAGGTTTTAATGGATAACGATATATAATTTTTATAAAATGGTGGAAAAAATGGTTTATATTTAACGGAATATAGAAAATGCGGTAATCAGACCTTTTTGTACCTTTCATTATATGTTAGTAAAACTTTCTCCTCTGAAACTAGTAATTAATAAAAAAAAAATTGAAACATTATAATCAGTTTTTATCGAAACGTCATAATGGGTCACTTTACATAGATTGTTCTCTACGCAGGTTCTCTGTCCGTCTGATCCCAGTCTGCACAACACACGGAAGGCAGGATAAAGACAACTGTCATCGGTATACAGAAGCTACATAGTTAACCCCGATAAAAGTGCAGCAGTGTTCTTCTCCCTTTCAACCTGCTCTAGGACAACCTCTAGGAAACCCTCCAAAATATTAGGTCAGATCTCTCTGTTTGGTACTCCGATCCCCTGGGTTAAAAAAGTTAAATATTTAGGAGTCACTTACATTTGCGGATCACATAAAACGAGTCCGGGACCGAGCCGTTTTTGTCATGGGTAGGCTGCACCCCCTAATCTGCAAGAAGAGTAAAATGTCGCTTGGAAATAAGCTGACAAAACTTGCATCCGCCCCATCATGACATATGCCAGTGTGGTTTTTTCGCTCACGCCAGAAAGTCAAATATCAATCTCTTGCAGGTTATTCAAAATAGGTTCTTACGCAAATGCATCGGGGCCCCGCCCTTTGTCCCTAATTCAGATCTACATAAAAATCTCGAGCTGCCCACTACTGCCATGTTGATGAAGTTAGTGTCTAGACGCTACTTCGACAACGCTCCCCAACATCCCAACCCACTGGTCTATAAGTCAGCCAACCCAGACGCGCCGGTTCGTTACAGGCGTCTGCGTAACGTCTTAACAGATCCCAACGACGCTATTATTTACAAGGAACGCCGGCTTTCCAGTTTGAAATAGAGCACTACGGCATTCGAATCACCTAACCCACCGGTGGGCCAGGCTAACCCAGCGAACGCATTCCTACTGAGTTTCTTGCTGGTTCTTTGGCAGTAGATGACCCTCCGAACCAGTGGCAGTTTCAATATACGACGTCCTAAACCGAGGTCCATGCCCTCTCGGGTGCCCTTCGGCGTACGGTATGTAGGTTTAGCTAAGTTTAAGTTCCGGCTAAGCGCCCTCAGCTAGGCCACAAAATCCGGTGATATTTAAAAGGCTAATAGGCTAAAAAAACTTTTAATTTCGAAAAAAAAAAATTATGCTACATAGAGGCGAACATAAAGCCGCGCGGGATAAGCTTGTGCCATGTAAGTGTGTACTTATACTGCGGACAGTAATTTTTTGAAAGCTACTAATACCGTATACTTCGACGTAGTCAAGGCTTTCGATAAAGTCTGGCACAGCGGTCACATTTATAAAGTTTTTAAAATAGGCTTACTGGATCGCCTATTCAGGATAATCGCATCCTATCTCAAAGATCGCATATTTCGTTTTAGACACGAAGGTACACTCTCCGTGCCCCGTCCTATCAAGCCTGGAGTCCCTCAGGGCTTTGTCCTCACCCCTCTCTTATACACCGTTTAGACCAACGACATATCCGTCTCACCAAACGGTGTCGAACTCGCTCTCTTTGCCGATGACACCACCCTTTACACCAAAGGCCAACGTATTCCGAGTCTCATCACCAAACTCCAAAATCTTGTAAACGCAGTTGGTGAATGGTTTAATATATAGGCATATCGATGTGAATCTAGAGAAGAGTTCTGCGATTCGCTTCGACCACAAACGCCGCCGTCCCAACGACCCCCATCTGAATGCTAGTTATTCCCATCCCCTGGAAGCGCGTACTAAATACTAAGGCGTCAGCTTATACCCAAAGCTTCAAGCCACACGTAAACTGAGTATCGAAACTTGCCCGTCTCTATTTTGATCGTCTAAGCAGTATGTTAGGTCGACACAGTAAAATATCTCTTAGAAACAAGCGAACGCTTTATAAGACCTGCGCTACACACGTCATGACGTATGCCTCGCCAATCTTTAATAAATAAATAAATTTGCCCACGCCAATCTCTCCCTCCTGTACAAGCTGCAGGTGGTTCAAAATATCTTCTGTCGCAGGGCCACAAACTCACCCTGGTACGTGCGTAACGTGGACCTGCTCAGAGATCTCGGACTACCTACAGCTCAATAACATCTCAAAAAACTCTCGGAAGCATTCTTCAAACGCTCAGAAACGCATCCCAATCATTTAATTCTCTAGTCCGTTTCATATACTGCCCCAATCCTAAGCTCGAAGTTCAAAGTCGCCAGACCTAGGAACGCACTCTTTGTATCATCTTGGACAATTCTATATAAGTACTCCTTATTTTGACATCGTTTTATTTTTATTTTTTATGACATTATTTTAGTTATTAATTGTGATGATAAATTTGTAATTTGTGATTCGTATTTTTGTTTCTTTCTATTTTTTAAACACTTTTATTTATTTTAATGATTAATATTTCGTGTGTTTGGACAATTTGTAATAAATTACACTTTTTAATAATGTAATTGATTCTTATTTATTTTTATTATTATTACTTTTTATTTTTATTTACATGTATTTTATTCATTCATATGAATATGATATGTAATAATTTCTATTTAACTTTTGTAAGTGGTCTGTAGCCGTTTAAGTTGAAAAAAAAACAAAAAAAATGGTTTTATTGTATTAATTTATAAGACAAATAAAAAACTTTAAACAAAAAAAACGTTCCTTTGATGTAATGACCAGAGTAATGTTCAGAAACAACAAACTGCAAAAATGGTCGCGGCCTTCATACGCCAGTCACCGACGAACTCAGGCAAGTTCGTCAAGTTCTCCGGCCTTGAAGTACTTAGTTCTTATCGACGGGAGTTTTGTTTATAAACTAGACTTTGTGCACGGCTTTGCGCCCGAAAAGAAATTGGGCAATTTTAATTTCTTTTTCTTTTTATACATCTAACACCTACCATGATTTTAAACAATATCGATAATTAAACATCAAAAAGCCTTCAACTTTTTAGCAAAAAAATACCTTGCTTATTAATATTTCAGTCCACGACAGTAAAAGTAACGAAGAACAAGAGCCACTTGAATACAATGCCGTTGACTTCGCCGCTTGGGACTGGTACTGAAAATGTTTCAAGAAGGCACAAGTCCTGACTATTCTGCAATTTTATGTGTTAAACCGAACGTATTAAGGTTTGATCTTAACTTCGGAGATTTTTTATCTGCGGAAAAACTTGGCGGATATTACTGTATTGAAATGTCTACATACTTAGTGAAATCGTAAATGATATCCCTCAACATTTTTGCCTTTGCCACATTATCATGTTATTTTACAATGTTATGGAAACCATCTTAATTATAACCTTTACAATATTAAACTAAACATAAAATATCAGGAGTAGCTAGTTGATTAAATCACATATGTACAATTTCATATGTTGGTTATTCTTAAAGGTTCAAGGATTCTTGCTAACGCAGATACCTTTCTGTTTATGATATTTTACTTATTGGTTGTATGTGAAGTTGTTGTAAAAGAATGCTTCCGTACCTACAAACACACATTCAAATCAATAAGGAAGTATCTGGATAGTACATACTTAGTAATTAGTTGGTGATTGAGTAAAAACACTTATATATGAGGTAATATAGAAGGCAAACGCCTTATACTAATGAAAAAGGTACGCCTGAATTACCAAATTACCTTCTTAAGGATGACTGTGAAAAGTAACGTTCATTTATTTAGATATAAATAATAAAGTAACTCTACATTCAAGTGTGATAAATATTATTGCCATATCTTTGCACCACCATCTTAAGACTCAGGCAAAAAGCCGTCGAAAGTTTAACCTTAAATCAGCGTATACAATTTAAATTGAAAATTAGACTTATTTTCTACTTCTTGTATACAGAAAAATAAATCCAAGTAAAACTTTAACATACCCAATATAAGAATAATAAACACAGAAAAGCGTAACAAAAGCCTCTTGATCGTCCATAATCGATATAAAGCAAAGCGCTGACTTTTCCCGCGTCGTCACCAAATATTGGATATTATACAGAAGACTTCAAAAATAACTCAAATTGGAAATATGTATACAGCTGCGGAGGCTTTGTCGGATTATCGGGATTTCCATCCCGGGGAACGGGCGCCGTGGAAACTTCTGTGAGATTTTGTTTAAAGTACTTTATTGTTTATTTTCTGCTGGTTTCAGGAACAATAGGTTTTTTATCATACGTTTTTTATTTCACTCAATACTCACCCGATGGGAAGTGGCATCCACACCGGTGTACATAATGAGTCGTATGTGTTCTATTTATCAATATTTAATGAGATTATTATATCGACCAATGGTGACTAGGCGACTGAAGGCTCCAGTTTGAATTTCCTTTTCTCTAGTAACAGCACTGGATGTTTCTTTCCTTTAACCGAAAATCAACTACGTAAAGGTGATCAAAGCAGGAAGGACTGTAGTACTGCCGCAGATCTTAACCAAAGCAACTCTACAGCACGGTTTTATAAGTATTAGTGATATAGGCTGAAATACGTTAGTGCGAGTTTGGAGGTATAGTAAAGTGGCAATGTAGGAGAGACGCAGTGGACTGTAGAACTATTGAAACCAAAATCTGGCTCTGAAGTCTTTATTTCTATGGCACAAAGCTGATAGACAATCTCACCAATTATACTCCTATTAATTTATTTCTATGGACAATTGCAAATACATGCACGCCAGCATAGCAAGAAGAGCGAATGTGAAAAAGGGAAAGAATTAATTAATGGACAAAGACGAAGTTAATTCTTTTTATGTTTGGCTGTGATGCCAATACAGGGAGTGATCGATCTGCGCAACCACAATTCGAAGTCAATTTATGACTTTCATGTGAAAGTCACATGAACATAAGCTATTACATGTGTACCTGGCCAAGTCCCGATTACTAGCGAGTGTTTGATATGAATTTGAAATGCACAAAAGAACGAAATCAAAACCCGTTAAGTTAGTAGATTATCAATACTGCTGTGTGATCACCAAAGAAACAACCCTAATAGTGGTTTTTTCCTAGCACGCCACAGCTTCTTAGCACAGCTTTCGTGGTCTTTTTTTGCCTTTAGGTATTTATAAGATCACGCTAGTAGTCAAACCGTGTTGATGAGTATCCCCTATCTACTACAAGCTTTCAAGTTTACATCCTGGTAATCTTCATCCGTGATGTTTGTGCACGAGGATATTTTATGTATTGTTGTCTATACTGCTGGTATTTTTATCCACACAAATCTAATTTCATCTATATTTTGTTAAAATTGTTAGCTATTGATTCATTCAATGGTCAAACGTGTGACCAACCAGTGCTTGTGGAATTCCTGAGACATGCTGCGCGAGGTCGTAGTTGGGCGAATTTATTTGGCTAACAATTGGTCGTACAGGAACATTCTGTTAGTGGACCTTAGGGAGTCCGTATATTTTTGGTGGTTGAAATAAACGAGGTCTCACTAGTTGTTAATACATATCATCGGGTAAAATAGATTGGCATTCTTTGATTAATGAAGTGGTTTGGCGAGATGTTCTAGCCGTGGGGTTATAGTTTACCATTTTGTACGTTGTTTCATCACTTAATAACGATCGTATCTTTGTGTCAAATTACTTTGCATTCGCTGTTTTAAATTGACCTAGTGTGTATGTCGGATTAATATTCCGGTGTGTTGGTGGATGGATTGCGTGGGTTTGCTTCTGTAGATCAAAATGTAATTAAACCTTTAGTAATTAAAAAGTAATCCATGTCTTAAGTGTAGTCTTATTTATACTGAATATACAAGTTTTAATTAAAGGTTTTCGATTTTATCTGGTTATATCAAAATTCAGCATGTTTCTTGAGTAAATTAAATAATTTTAATAGCTTTTAGCATAACTTAATACATTATCAACTCTGCAATGTATTTTACATCTCAGCAAAGACCTCTTATTTATTTTCAAGCAATTTTTCACCTGGCAATCGAGAAATGTATAAGGTTTGAAATAAAGTTAAAAACATTTTCAAATAAATATGTAATATTCAATTGTGATAAAAAGTTTATCAAGTTTTTTGATGCCTTGCTAATGAACAGGTATTTTGAATGGGCGCGTGTTGAACCATTTTGTAGAAAAAACTCCCTCAGGATGAGTTGAGAGATGGATCATTTGGTTGATAATAAGGTAAATAACTCAAATTTGGATTCAAATCTACATTTTTTACGTGTTCACTGTTAAGTTTGAATACACACGTACTGTTGCTAACCGCGAGCGGTTTCAAATGTTCCTACAAATATATAAACCCTAGTCTTATTTCCAGGAATCAGATTTAACATTATATTTTGTTACTCCTTATGATGACGTTGCCCCTTTTAGCCTTTGCAGATGACAAAGCTGCGAGCCAAAATGTTGATGCTACTGATAATAAAATTTTTAATAACTTATATTAATAATCATTCCTAGATTTTACTTGACTAATTCAAGACGCATAAACCAAACAAGCGTAAACTAAATCATCGGAAAACATCGCCAAGATACATTTAAAGTGCCTAAACAAAGAATTTTGTTTGTAAGTAAATTATCAATCGATATACGTTGACTCATGTGTCACAATACATAACGTGCATACTTTCTCGCAACCCATAAAACACGTTATTTTTATTTTACTGACCCAAACTTCCCATTTTCTTTATTGCTTTCTAAAATAAAATACAGAACAGTTACGTGGGCACACCTCACCTAAGCTAAAATATAACTTGCCTCCACCGGTAACATAGTTTTGCAATAGTCGTAAAAAGCCTTTTTGTCACAAAAATTATGATCAGCAGCGTATCAGAGATAAACTGTGTAGGATTATGACGTAATGGACTGTAAATATTAGCCCCTGGGGGCCGGAACGTGCCCCCTCGACCAAACTGCGGATCAAGGAGATATTCTTACACCTTTCTTTCCATGTCGTAATATGAAATGTATCGACGATTTTCAAGAACTTAATATTTTTGGTAAGCTGTGGCGGGGAGGAGGGAAGTTTGCCTAAAGAAGAAGTGGTTTGTAAGATTTAATGTGCCAATTCTTTGATGCCGGTGATTAACAGATAAGCCGCGGTTTTAAGTATAAAAGGTATCAGTTTTTAGCGATGAATGCGATTTTTCTAAATCTTTTTTTAAAATTTAAACGATAATAAAGTAGATGAGCGTAAACCTTAAGTGTATTTGATCTCGAAATAAGTATTCAATGAAAACTTTTTGCTGAAGCTGAATTACATAAACAAAAAGTCGTGTTGCGTGCGTAATGCCTAATGTGGGGCATTGTGAAAGAAAGTGTTTAGAAAATCGCCTTATCCTGGGTTTCTTAAACAATATTCGCCATTCCAATTTTCTAAACGTTTAAATTTAGGATCAAATTTTTAAAAATATATAAAAAATTTTTTTGTTTTAACAACAAACAACGACAATCAATTACCAAAGATAGTATGAAATGTGAAAGTTCGATTTTTGTATTATCTGTCATTAACGAACACAAAGAAAATTAATATAGATACAAGAAAGAAACTATTTTCACATACGAACCCAAATCATACGCTCCTCGATTAATTATAAATTATTATGACATAGTACACGCTGTTTTATCAAACTCATTCATAAGTTTAGAAATAATGAAGTTATTATGAAGCTCTCCATTCTGGATTATTTAAGCTTAGTAAACAACGAGTAGCTTCAGGTAAGGTGTAAAGGTGATTTTTGAAAAATTTTTGTTCATTTAAGGTTCATTCAATTTTTTCTTGGACAAGTAAAATGCCATAGAATTTAAATAGTTGATTGTAATATCTTTGGTGTTGTTGCTAAAGTTTAGGGGGTACAATAGTTTAAAGTATTCTAATCTGCAGATCGTTGATGCTGTAAAGATGGGACTAGGACGTTCTGCCATAACTGCTTAATCCCTGTTGTATAATTGACTCTGCCAGAGCTTTATAGAGGGATAATAATACGGGGTAAGCAATTTTGTGTTTTATTATACAAAAATGCACAAGGATGGCTCTTGATTTGTTGTAAACTTTGTAAATGCAGTGGGTCCAGTTGAAACGACAGTCTATTACTAAACCAAGATAAGTTTGAGTCTCCACAACCACAATACAAAATTTTTCGACATTAAAATTCATAATCAGATCTAATATACATATATTATTATTGCTTAATTTAACAATTGTTTTAAGTCAATAAAGAAATAACCTTAACTTTCTTAAACTAATTTCAAAACTTAGTTTTAGCTTAATTACGTAAACGATGTTGTCATAACTAATACAGTTAACTTTAGACCAAATTATAATATTTTTATACTTTTATTCTACACTGAGGTAGAGCCTTGCTAAAGCTGATTTATGAGTTATTAAAACAAATACCATATCAACCTGGTTGTAAAAAATACAGACAGATTTTGCTTAATTTCCCTACAGATTATAAATTGAAAGTTCTAAGTAGACACTAAAACACTGTCTATTTTTAAGAGAAAAGTAAGAGAGCACTATTTATCACTTTGCTAAAGAGTCCATCGTTGTAATCTACGAGTATACTATACGTATGTACGGTTTTTTGTATATGTATGTATGTTTATATATATTTTTATATAAGTTAATATGTATAAATTGTACTCATGTAATGTTTTTTATTTATAATACATAATAGCACACTTATATTATGCTTTATATGAAACTCTCCAGTCACAGGTCTGCTAGAAGAAATTTCCTAGGAAATAAGCAGTACCTTTGTCCATATATTTCTGTTGTTTTTTCTTTCTTTTATTTTAACTTATATGTGTGCATAAATTTTTAAATAAATAAATAAATTCTCCCTCATACACAATGAACAGATTGCAATCTAAAATTCTGTAAAGTTTAATTAATTGTTAAACAGAGAGAGAAGGAGTGTAAAACGTGTGTAAAGAGCAGATACTAGTAAATAACTATTGACTAACCATGTGTAACAAAATTTTGTGATTTGAAAAATAGTTGTTTTTAAGAAAGAGAGATGGCGTTAGTTGTATTAGATTTACAATTTATTTAAAGGGTTGAGTTCAAACTGTTCGTGGCGTCGGCCACTTATGTTTCAGTAAAGTATACAGTTATAATTATTTTTATTATAATAATCAATAAGGTTAATACCATATTTTATAATCACATGAGCTAAATACTTATTAGTTTTTTTTATTTTTAGTGTTAAAATAGCCATCATAAGAGTAAACTCATAATAACTATATTGTATTGCACCACAAATTCTTTAATCTAAAAATATTTGTTACTTCATTTAATAGGTAAAAAGGAAAAATAAACAATCAACTACTAATTAATTATATTTATTGTGTTAGTTTGCTATCTCATTAGGAAGCAGGCTGCATTCACTTGTTGCACAAAAACAGAGCGAATGTTTTTTTTTATTGAGGGTTGCCGATCAAAGAAAATATTTTCGCACATAAACCCAAGCAAATAAAAAGCACAAAAATAAAATATTTGACTATAAAGCTGACATAAATATATTTTTAGTGATTTATTATTTAATATGTAATGATTTTGACATTTTTTAAAGAAATTAATTCAACTGAATATCTATTTCATCTATTTTAAATCATAAAGATCACCTCAAGTATTTCTTTTTGCATAATGATTAACCTACAATTTGAGAACCTTGTCTGTATCGGTAAAGATGCACGCAGTTACATATTTCTTGATTTGCTTTTATGTCTTTTATATATTTATATACATAATTTGGTTCTGACTTTCATTTTAGTAATTATTATAAAATGTTATAATGATACATAATAAAATGTTGAAATCAAAAGCTTATCGAGGGCCTGGAATGAACTCAGCTATTTAGTCAAAATAATACGTAAAAAACCTTTAGATTGCGCTGTTTACAAAATCATTTGATATTTCATTGCAAGTACTATCAGTAGGTATCAGGCGACGACAGACGTTGCCAGCTAGTTTATTATATTATTTGATGCTATGTTGCCGCACTTATAATTCAGTAACAGAAAACTTTACACCACCCCGGATATTATTTGTAGTGTTACTGGGTTACTGTATTGCCAGTATATAATTTTTCCCACAAAAATATAGCATTCATCTACACAGTTTGTTTTTATCTGCCTTAACATAATAAAACGAATTTCAGTGCATTTAATTTATAGGTATATAATATTTTACTTTATTTCTTGATATCGATAAAAATGATGTCTTAATAAGTGCATAATTTTTATTTATAATGCATATAACACATAACTATTTTGCAGTAGTTAAAAAAATATTTTCTTGCTGGATTTTTATTATTATTATTAAAAAAGATGCTCTTTATCCATCAACTTTTTTTCTTCTTTTTATGATAACATTTTATTTGTTTGACAATTTGAGTTCTTTGTCGTTTATTGTTGTCGCTATGGGTGTGTGTTTGTTTTGGAACTTTTCTCTGCATTTCTTTGAATTCACAATATTTCTGCTCGCCTACTGTGACTCTTGCAAACTTTATGGACCTTGATTAAGCTTACGTTTTTGCTGCTACATATATCGTATAACATGTGCGTTTATCACAACTGTGATAATAAAAGTTTTTAAAAATAGGTTATTATGGCAATTAAAATAAGGAGGATGGTAGTGCTCAGGCGTCTCTGAACAAAATAAACTTATACCAGTATGTTTATGGTCTTTAGTAGTTGTTATTTTATCATCTTTAAAGTAAGAATAAATTACTATCTACCAATTCTTATTGAGTAAAATTATCAAAATCAATGATATAAAATGATGACATTTTCCAATTTCAGGAAAGGAATAAATCCTACTTGCTAAGGTTTCAGGTTATTTGACAACGCCATCTAGCAGTTTTAGTCCGTATTAATACAAATATTTTGCATTACGTTTCTTGTCAATAATTCATATAAAAATTAAAGACGACAAGGTTGGTCCAAGCTATTTGAGAGCGACATCTAGTAATAGCTTGGATTTTGAGCTTTTTCCGAGTCACGAATTTTTGTATGGAGATGGTCAGTCTGTAGTTATTTACTAGTCTCTGGTAAAGAGTAAGTTTTCTTGCCGCTATCACATTAGTATTTGAACCTGCAAGTTTGTTACAAAACTCTATCAGAAACTTTATCCTCCATTATTACAAGTTCATCACAAAACGAACATTCACGTCAACTGGCACACCAAGTTTTGAATCAAAACTTAGGCTTTAAATAACTCACTTATTAACTTAAACTGAACTTAAAGTGTTAAGGGCGAAGCTTTCATATTTAATACATTTCCTCAGAATTATGTTAGAAAACTTCGTTTGCATAACTCTCCCTTAATTCAAGATAAATTAAGATTTAGCTTCGGCTAAATGATGCCAAGTTAGTGCTAAGTTTCGGTCCGGTGCCGGTAAATAGATTATAGCGTAGAGAGGGCTAAGCAGACCGCACACCTAAACTTTGATGTTAAGTTAGTTAAGTTATTGGTTAAGCACTGTTTGGTAGTGTTATAGTGCTCGTAATGAGGATATAAATAAGGTAGTTTTGGTAAGTTTGACCAGTAAAAGGGTCTCGGGGTTTCATACTGGATGTAATACCTATACGTGTGACGGGTCGCTCGCTTTTTATTTTATTTTTTATTTTTACAAACTTTTGGGAAACTTACAGCTAAAAAATACAACAATATAAAGACAATTGAATATGATGGCCACTGTAAAGCTTCCACCGGTATACGCTACAATTTATTAACAGCAGTATCTACACTCAACATAAGTGATATAATAAAAAAACAGAGTACATTAAATAATTGAAATAAAGTAACTGAAATAAAGTGTGACATTGATAACTTAATTAATCGATAAGCTTAAATTAATTAGTTGGGAACGAAGAACTTACAACTTAATTTATTTATAAGTGTCGCTATCGCGGTGTTAAACAAGTCAATACCGTTGTCGTCACCACTAATGTCATTAGAGCATCTGCTTGCTCTAATACGATACGAGTTTTGTTTATATCTCGTCTTACTGAATGGCACGTGTAATAAGGCGGGCTTTCTAAAGGATCTAGAGTTGGTACGTAATACTAGTTCACTGAGTAGCTCCGGACAGCACCGAGCCATTAGCGATACGAAGGAGAAATGTGACGTAAGCTACTTTCTCTCTTTCACTAAGGGGGACGTAGTGGAATTTACGGCACCTTGCCTCAAAGTCCGGTAAAAATATTTTGGTGCAAAATTGTAGGTACCGCATGAACTTCTTTTGAATACGCTCAAGCCGTACATTATATTGAGGATTCCACACCTGAGTGGAGTATTCTAAATCACTACGAACATATGTATCAAACAGGATTTGTATTGTTCTCAAGCTATGGAACTTGGACGACATTCGAAACACAAACCGTAACGCCTTGGACGCTCTTTTAACAACTGCGTCGATTTGAGCATCGAACAAGAGTTTGCTGTCGAATAATACTCCCAAATCTTTGACTGAGTTGTATTTATCAGAAGGTAGTCAAAGGTAAAAACAACTTTTATACAATACCTACTCTAAAAAGCTTATTTTATTCACGAAAAACAGTGAATAAAAAGGCCTTTTATTCACTGTTTTGGTGTTTGAATTTGGAACACAAAATATATCCGATCTCCATTTCAATGCTTACACAAACTCCTTGCGCTAAGATTCGAAATTCAAACTCTTTGGTGCAAATAAATTCTCGAGATTTGATTGGTCGATATTTGCGACAAGGAGTTTGGCATTAGATTAATAAATATTGTTTCACAAGTTGACCACCCTAATGATAATAATAAGAAAATTACGCTTAATTTCAGTCATTGCTCTAATTTTAATGTCCATTTCAATTAATGTAACATTTATTATTTCTTGATTAAATTTCTATTTTCGCTTAAATTATGTCTTTTTCTCGTAGTCATGGTATAAAGTATAGTATGCAACTCCTGAATAAAGTACGAATTTATATCGAGGGCCATGAATCACTCGCGTCGCTCAGGATTCTAACAGTTGAATCTCTCGCTACGCTCGTGATTCAATCGTTAGAATCCTTCACTTGCTCGTGACTCATCTACGGCCCTCGCTTTAAATCCGTCCTTTATTCACTAGTTGCATAATATACTATTTTGCGTGTGTATGAATAAATAAAGCATTTCGATACATTGAGATCGAATTTGTTACGAGAACATTATGCCTACAATCTTTTAAGATCTTCTTGTAACAGCATTGCATCGTTGTGATTTCCCTCTAATATGCTTGAGGAGGGTGATGGCTAGATCTCGTGTTAGCCTCGTGAACGGGTGCCGTTTGAGGGTGTTCGTCATGAGGATAGTTGGTAGGACAAGGAGGTGAGGTCGTTTTAAAAATTTTAAAAACGCTTTTAAGTATTTACAGCGTGGAACTCTGTTGACAGAAGTATGAAACCACATGCCCAAAGCATTTAATTTCTTTCATCAATGTTATGACGAGCTATCGCTTCTAGTGTGCGGAGACAATCACATATCGTCGGAGGTGAGTTGTTAACAATGTGACCCTTTAGGCCCTGATATTTTAAGTTTTGGTAGTCATCCTATAATTGAGTAACTAAATTCAAAATTATGACATATACACAAATTAACGATGGGACCTTATGAGGAGATTTTAGTGTCGTTCTTGATGACCTGAGGCTTTTGGTTGGTAAATTTGCCCAAATTGGCCTCACATTAAACTTTGGTAAATGGTAACTATTTGGTACCGACTTTTGTAACAATAAACAGAGCATTATTCAAGCTTTTCAATCTATTACTCCCAGCATTGCTGTAATTGAGAAATCTTTTTCAATAACTCCTTTCAGAATTCTATAATTGACAAAATTTTAAAGTTTTCAGAAATTTATTTTTCCGGCTATCACAGTTAATGCACATTTGGCCTTTTACATTTTATTGCTTATTTCTGCCTAAATTCATTTATTGTCTTTGCTGCTCACAATTTTTGAGACACACGAATTTACTCTCGGTTCTCGATAAAAAAATGAAGGACACTCTTTCAAATATTTTGAATATAACCTTTGATAATCATTCCTGGGATCAAGCGAATTTACCAGTGCGTTACGGTGGCTTAGGAACTCGAAAAATTTCTTCTCTAGCTTTGCCAACCTTTCTACCTTATATTTACAGTAACAAAGATATTATCAATAAAATTCTTTTCTGGAAGCCGAAATGCACTGGAATATTGTGTCAAACAGTTCAGCTGTTTTGACGCCCTGCTTTTTATTTTAGAAAGGAACAAACAACTAAAAGCTCCTAATTTAACAGAGCGCGCTCGTCTGCTAGCTGTGTATGATTCTCCATGCTTCCGTCATCTAACTTGGGAACCCTTTTTGACAGTCATAGCTTTAGGCTTACCTGTAGTTTGCGTATAAGAATAAAATTGTGTGCTCGACACCGCTGCCACTGTGGCGTGTTGGTTAATGAGCTCGGTTGCTATGGGCTTTCATGTTCTCGCAGCGGTGGCAGATTATCCCGCCATGCCAGTTTACATCGGGCTCTTGTCCCTCCCTCGGTTCTGGAACCGTCAGGACTGTTGCGTGACGATGACAAGCGGCCTGATGAAATGACTGGTCCTGTGCAGGATGGGTAGGCCGCTGGTGTGGGACGCAACCTGCGTAGACACTCTCGCGGCTTCCCATCTTCTTACAACTAGCAGCACAACCTGGTTCTGCTGCTAATAACGAAGAAAGCCAAAAACTTGAAAGCCAATTACCTCGTGACGGCCTATGTATGGCGCATATCTAGCAAGCTGACATAATGACGTCTAACACATAATTCAATATGGCGGTGAGGTGTCATGCCCGCCGGCGCAGCGTCGTCGGCGCGTAATCGCGTTAAACGTAATAAATTAGCGGGAAATTAACTTTCGAGCAATCGAGCCACGTGTAGCTACTAGCTGTCGATGGGATTATTGAGTGTTTCGATCTTGGTAAGGTGCATTGATTATAAGGGCTAATATGTCGTGTTATAAATACATACTTACCAAAAGCGATCAACGTCATAATATTCAATTAATATGATCTACCGATGGAATAGAAAAGGACGTAGGGTACATTTCTTGCAAAAATTTTGTTTGAACCTCAACGTTCAACAATACATTAAAGCTACATTCTGAACAAAAACATGAAAGTTTTGAAAATAATCAAAGGCTACACAGAGAACATTTCGGTCCAGTTGGAAACATCAGCAATTCAGGTTGTACAAATACTTAAGTTACGAACATACTTTACATTCAGGCGTGCCTCAGTTAAAAATCCAAGATTTATCAAATAAAGTTAGAAAAACAAGACATTGTAAAGTGATTCGTGAAAATTTGTATTTTAATATGAACAATAGCTTTCTCAATAAGTATCGCAAGTTTAACTTTTTTGCCCTCCTATACTTTAACCCAATAATTTCAATCAATCAACAACCCTTAATTTACACGAATCATTGGCAGCTATAGATATAACAAGCGGCTAATCAGGGCTAATGTTTCCAAAAACCCCGAAACTTCGCCCGAAGGTCGGATTCGCCACAAATTGGTTCCCGTTATCAATCGGACGCGATTTCCGAATTCGTGGGGTTAACAAGACAGGACCGAAAACTTGCCGGGGTATAAAATGCCTGGACATCGTTCAAATCGTGGAATTTGCAAAGTTATTTGAGAGTTTTTGTATAATTTTTTGCTGATTGCTTTCTAGATATCGAGTGAGGTTTTTCTTTTTTTGTTCTACTGTTGGTACCTTTTGTTTGTTCCATGACCAGTATACGTCCATTTATAAAATCAGTTACTCAATACTGTTATCACTTTATCAAAGTGAACGGAGTAAAGTTCATAAACGGACCAAAGGTTCTTTCACAAACTTTATACAGCCACCGTTGGCGAAGGATGGCGATTTGCCTCGTAATTTTAAAATTTACGAAAATTTGTTAATGGTATGAGAATTCAGGGTATATTTTTAACTACTTATGATAATTAATGATACGTACACTTTCAAAAGGTTTTATGAATAAACGATATTTTTGTGCAATTTTATTTGAAGCTGGAAATGTAGGACACTTCTATTTCATCGATTTACTTCAAAACAACGTAAAATACCCCAGTTTCCTTTTTTTTCTCAAAGAAAATTTAGATATTAATATTTTTATAACTTTTATGTTAAGTATCTTACGATAGAATCCAACCACAATCTAGAATTTGTAGCGAAGACTCCTTGGTAACTCTTATTAAGGTTGAGGTTAATCATTCTTCAATGTCTCCAACATTCGTTTTTGTTATTGTGGATATAATAAATATATATTTTTATTTAATTTTTAACAGAACCAACAGCACTTATAACTAATGCAATGGTAATAATACGGTTATTTAAATATTGCCAATAACAGGTTAACAATTAAAAGATAAAACTTTTGAGAGTAGATGATTCAGAAAATTACACGTGTCACATTTTGCTTATTTGTAATAATAGTGTTAACTTTCAATAAATAAGCCTATATTTACTTAATTGACTAATTCATGATAGTTAGACCGTTGTTTTGGTCTAACACATTGGATATTTACCTGCAATTATGTTAAAATTGTAAGTTATAAACAAATAACGGTGGAATCGTACTGAAATAAAAAATATAACGTTAAAAGATCTTACGGAAAATGTTTTAACGCTCCAGTCACTTGCGGCACGCCTGCAGCATGTATTGAGAAGTGCCCTATTTGACATTTCACTACAGTAGCGCAATGGACACTGGCAACAATATTATTTGTTATTTTTCTTTATACAGTTTCTGCGCTTTTTTAATGTTATGTTTTTGTGTTGTAGTTTACTTATCAATATACCTGTACTCTTTGTTTGATTTTAAAGTATTGTAAATGAACTTTCTTCAACTTACTCATTAAATAAATCATCCTCAATGGCTCATCGCCCTCTACCCACTGAGTTTTTGGAACTGCCAAAAAAGTCCTGCAACAACTCGGTAACTCAACTCGACAACACGTTTGAGGAGGAGAATGATGCAGCTTGTACATGGTTACAGCTTCCTGGGTGGAACTTAAATTAGTAGGCGTGATGACATAACTGGAGTTTCTTTAAAATAAACTAAGAAATATAATTGACAGCAAAAATTTAATAAGGATTTCTGAAACGCTGCTGTCATATAATTGTAATGAATATTAACCGTAGTTTTTTATTATTTTTTTTATTCACTTAGTTATTACCCAGTCGACAGCTCTAAGATAAATGTTAACATGGCGAACTCATCACTTTATGCTGTTGAAACATCAATCATCATCAATTCTTTCTACAGTAAAGTAAGTGTACATAGAAAATACGATTTTCGTTGTATACCTACTTACTTCCTTTGCGTAATATCTTCCTATGCAGTGCACTATTTAAAACAATAATATGTTTCAACTAAAACAAGGTATACAAATCGACTCAGTTTAACCCGACTTCACGTTGTCTTGTGCGCCCTACTCTAGAGTGTTATTTAAGCCCGCGTAGGCGCGAAGGGGCGAGGCGGCCCGCGAGCTGAGGAGCAGGTGGTTCTAGAGGCCGGCCGGCAAAATAAATACCTAATATTAACTAAACGGGTCCATTATTTTATTTCGCACTGATAGCCAATTTAAAACAAAAATTTTTATAGATAAAAAATATATAAGCTTAAGAAAAGTCAAAATAATGCAACAAAAATTAAGTACTTATATAATTATGATCTAATAGAAAAACATTTTAAATAACTTTCTGCCAAATAACTCATTCTACTCGTATTTTAGTTTTGTCTGATTTGTGTATATTGAAAATGGTATGTGTTTATAAGTTGTTTATCTTGTCATTAGTATTTTTTATTATGTTATGTCTGAACTTCTCTTTGCTGTCATGGAACAGATCAATCTGATGGGCCAAAGGAGAAATTCCGTAGTTTACTTTTCTAATATAAAACAGACATGTACAGGTTTCTCGTCACCTAACCCTACCTCACCAACCAAATTAAAGTTCTCATTCACGTGAGAAGTTTTTTTGAAATTTTACCAGACCTAGTTGCTTCCCGCTGAGGGCGCTTGGCCGGAACTTCCATATACCATTCGCCTAAGGGCCCCGAGAGTGTATGGACCTCGGGTTACGTCGTATGTAGAAGCTACCACTTCCTCTAAAGGGTAATTTACAAGTTAATACTTTGATGAAGAAGCGGTGTCTAAAGGTTGTCCTTTCGTATGTTTAGTTTTTCACCCTTCTTTATAGCAGAGTTGTGTATAACAGTTGATGTATGAGTTGAAGCAGGCAGGGGTCAAGATACCAATGTTGGTAGTTTTGTTGAAATCCAGAAGAATTAGTTCTTTTGAGTTGTTGATGAACATTTTCGGAAGTTGGCAGTTTTATTTATTGATTTGAAAATCAACAGCATAACAAATATATATATATGCCCTATATTTATTGAACAAATAAAGCCAAATACAAGTTTTTCTAAACAATAGCTTACACAAAATAAGTTAATAATAATATTAAAGAATTGTTCGTGGAAGCTATACGTAAAATTATGTGCTTTGAAATTGGTCAGATGCTTGAATCTTTGTGTAGACGCTGGTAAAATTTCTTTGAGAACACGTTATATAAAATAAAAATCCATAATGTTCTTTCTTTTTTTTTTATATTATAATTTGTTTTTTCATGGTGTTCTATTGTATGTTGTTTGAGTGTATATTCTTGAGTTACTTATATTTGTTTTTTCTTTAAAATTATTAAATATAGATATTGTATAAAATCTCATTTGCAAAGCTTGTGTCAGAATCTGGTCACAACTGAAAATCAGCGCTTTGTTACTTATGTAATCTGTAACAAGGCATCAAGCTGAGTGGGCACGTTTTGTATCTTCACTTTACATAAAAATAATTTCAGGATATGTTAAAATTAAAAATTACACTCATTCATTCAACACTTTTATTTTTTTTCTTAGTACTTTCTGAGTGTTCAACTTATTTATTCAGCTCATCTTGTCTCTTTACATTTTCTAAATCTTCCTTATTGTAAGTGTAGTCGCGTCGCTAGAGCAGTGATATGACACTGGCTTTGTGTAGATACTGCCCACGGTACTAATGGGTTTTTTCACAAAATATATATTAAGCAGACTACTGCATTTTACATACCTAGTACGTAATTTCCAAGGAGTTAGTTTATGTTTTTCTTTGTAAAATGACACAGTCAAAGTATGTCGACAACATTACGTACACAAGAAAGCTCGTAATTCGCCGTACATTTTCACTTTACCCTCACATTGAGTTGAAAACAACTGAAAAAGTTTCAATTATTTCAGCAATCATAAATATATTAAAATGTATCCCTCACGGGTTAAATTTAAACGCATCTATTGTGTAATACATGTATCGACACGATTTCTTGGGTTGCATTGTCATACCGCTGTTCTACTTTTACACTGTATAAATATCTGACTACGAAATCGGCTTTAACTTAAAAGCCTTTATATAGAATACAATTCAGTTAGAGTTTTTGTAAATTTTGATGTATTACAATCGTTGTTCATAAAAAGTATTGATGTTTATATTTTTCATTTAAAATGATAATGAGTGCAATTTAGCCAATTTTTTGTATTTATGAATGTGTTTGATTCCGAGCAGTAATGGTACGTATTTAGTTTGTGCTTGCTTTGTTTAGTAATATAATTTAATGAGTTTACGGGATTCTCACCACGATTTTCGATTTTTATTTCGCGCGTCCGATATTCCCGTAAATTCATTATATTATAGTGAAAATAACCGCGATAGTTTAAAACAGTTATTGTTTAGTAATGTTTACTGAATATTAGTTTAAATTAAAAATTAAAAGAAATGAGTATAAAGTGGAGATGAAATAGTTATCGGTTGAACGAGTAATATTATCAGAAACGCCGCGAAAACCAAAACGGGACTTTCCGCTTATTATGAAATGAAAATAAAATCGATAGAAAAATGTCAAATGTTTAACAAGATAATAGGAGAAAGAAACGTGAGCCATTGATGGTTGCTTTTTTCAAAAATAACTGAAGTAAAACATTGCTGAAATTATCACTTTTCTACCGGACATCTGCGGTGTAGGTCGCTAATGATTCTCAGGAGCTTACAAAAAGTCCTCCATTTGCCACTATGTGTAACTTGTGCACGAATAAAAAGGACAAGCATCACTTGTTGATGGAATGCGTCCACACTAAATGTGAATCTCATTTGGTCCACAATCTTTAATTGCAGGAGTCACATGGACGCGTGGCAATTATGCAATGCTACAAGTTTACCCCAGCTCAGCCAAGATGTCTAACTATTTATGTTTTTATGGTAAATAGTAGTATAGTTAATGTTGTTGTCAAGAAGGCTGGCGTGTTTCATTAAAATGGCTATACTTAATAAGTAATGAAACAAATAATATTTTTATACTGCAGCCGGCAAATGTCAAATATGGTGCAAAAAAACATGAATGTATATGCATATCAAACAATCATTCCGGTAAAGTTATGGTTCCAGAACTTTAAAAATACCCGTATCTTCGTTGTCGCCTCCCATCAAGTAAGTTGGAAGACAAACTCCCGCCAAATATGCAATAAAAAAAAAACGTGTGTAACAAAAACAGACTTCATACACAAACAAAATCTACAAACGTAAGTTTCTCCTAACACATATTTTATCCCATGGTATCCCACTCACTATATCCGAGTTCATATTCATTAAGAACTATGAGGTAAATATAATTTAGAACAGTGCAGAAATTAAACAGAAACTAACGAAATAATACAGAAAAGACGAACGGAGGGTTATTTGCTGTAATTTCCTTGTGAGAGGGCAACAAAAACTTGTTCGTCTGTAGGCATCGCTGCGAGCTTTCGTGGAAAGGGCGAAGTTCCTGACGAACTTGTGTTACACTTTATTGTGCTTGAAGTTGCAATACAATTAAAGATAAATAAATTGTGCTTAGGTTTTTTTGCAATGCTTGTAATGTTAAATGAAAAGTGATTAATAAGCTTACACAAATATAATATATGACAGCTTTTGAAGCCCACGCTCGTTGAGTTGGCTTAAAACAATTTTTTCTAATCTATTTGCAAATACCAATTATTCTTATACAACAGTCTATACTCACGACAGCCCTTAATAATTTTTAATAATGCTTTAAATCAAAATCAAAGAAATTTGGTAATTTAAAGGGGACATTGTGACCGATGTAGGAATATGACGCCAAGCGCTGACAGGAAAGGGTTTTTATATTGTCGTAAGAATGATTCATATTAAAAACATAACAAACATAATGGCAACATCTTGATTGCCAAAATTTCATAATGTTGACAAATCGTGTTAAGTACATTTATTCATTGAAAAGGCACTCCAACCCATATGGTTATTCAAAGTTTTTAGATATTTATTGAAAAGCCTACAGTCTGATCCAGATGCTCACGGGACATGGTTGTTTCGGGAGTTACCTGTTTCGGATCGGTCAGGAACTGACTGCCAGGTGCCACCATTGCGACTATTGCCTCGACAAGACGTACACATGGTCCATTTTTTTTTGAGGATAAAAATGCTCTGACGCATGCCCCGCGCGCGCGATCGGTGATATGTGGGACTCGCTACGAGCCTACCAGAGCCACTACCCACTAAAAAAACCCCTGAATGACTCGTACAATTTTTTGCCACACAGCTTTTATCTGAGCGACGACCAATTGGAGAAAGAAGCCGCGCTAGCGGGGCCCAAAAGGGGTCACCCGCTGGGAATTACATAGTAGAAGCTGAAGGTGCTCAAAGCACTGAAGGCGAGTTCATAGCACTGAAGGTGCTCAAAATGAAAATTAAAAGTTGAATTAATTTGAATTTAAATTAGAAATAGAATTTACGGCCAGAAGGGCTATCAGACGGGCGTCGCTACGTTCCTGTGTGCGTTTCTCGGTCTAGCGACTTTGAACTTCGAATCTAAGACAGGGGTAGTATACGAGACTGAATCTCGAACTAGGGGATTGTGGTGGGTTTTGGAGCGTTTGAAAAACGCTTCCGAGAGTGTTTTGAGGTGCTGTTGTGCTGTAGGTAGTTCAAGATCTCTGTAAAGGTCCGCGTCACGCATGTACCAAGGTGCGTTTGTGGCCCTGCGGCAGAAGAGATTTTGAACTACCTGCAGTTTGTGCAGGACGGAGGGTTTGGCGTGGGCTAAGATTGGCGAGGCATATGTTTTGACAGGTCTAACGCAGGTCTTATAAAGCGTACGTTTGTTTCTGAAAGACATTTTACTTTTTCTACTTAACATACTATATAAGCGGCCTAAGTAAAAACGGGCGAGTTTCGTTACTCTATCGGCGTGTGGCTTGAAAGAAAGCGTCTGGTCTAAGGTGACGCTTAAGTATTTGGTATTGCGAATCCAGGGGATAGGAATGATGAAGATGTAGGAGGATCCACGGGTTGGCTGCTGGGCTAGCATTGTGAGGCAATGGTGTCAGCGAAGCATTCGGATTTCTCTTCGAATTCGAAGGCAATAGTGCCATTGGGACAAGTGAGACGAGGAACGTGAGAGGCAGCGTCTGAGATATGGTGCTTGGTGGGACGGGTAAATATTTTCTATGAGATCGTTCATCTGACCCTCTCGGAATTCCGCGAGGGAAGACCTAACTTTACGTTGCAGCTGATTCGCAGCTGATCTATAGGCGGGCATGGGATATTTCTTGGCTCTCCGGAGAGCCACGTTCTTAGCTTTAATAAGATTCCTAATGGCTAAGGGATAATGGCGGGGTTTGCCTTGCTCAGCAACCTTTTCGTTATCACTGATGGTTGATTTGATAGCATCAGTGAGGGAATCGACTAATAAATCTATTTTGTCCGGGCTATATAGAAATTCGGGCGAGATCGCGAGCCGAGAGTTCGGGGCCTCTTAGGCTGAAGCTAGCGTATTTTTAAAACCTTTTCAGTAGGCAAAGGTCTTAGGAGAGGTGTTGTTAACGTTGGGTGAAACTAGCACGAACCAGCGGGAAGCGGGGCGGTCATCAGAGCCTAGGTCATCGAGAGGTTCGATAGACCTCAGATCACGGTTGATATGCTTTACTATTGCGAAATTGAGGATGTCGGGAGAATGGTTCGGGTTGTCGGGATAATGAGTGGGAGTGACGGGAGAGTTGGCGTCTAAGGTGAGTTGCTCAGTGATGTCGAGGAGAGCGATACCGCTGGTGTTGCTCGATAGGCACATCCAGTCGGTATGTTTAGAGTTAAAGTCTCCGAACATAATGACTGAATGGCCGAGGGCGAGAATGGCCTCAAAGTCGCTGCGGATAGATCTGGTGCCATTATGTATGTAGATTAAAGCTATGATAATGGTCGGATGTCATAGTCATAGCTAACCTACACACAGTGGCCTCCATGTTGAGGAGGGAAGGAGCGGGGAGAGGAGAGCAATGGAAATCTCTTTTATAGTATATAGCTGAGCAGCAGTGACCGTCGGCGTTGGGCCTTTCGTTACGAGTTAGCGTGATTGGGAAAAGCGAATCCCCTGGAGTGGTTTGGAGTGAGCCACGTCTCTTGAAGAAGCAAGAAGTCTGGTTTATTGTTCTGAACGAATAATTTGAGCTCAGGAATGTTAGACATAGGCTACGAGCGTTAAATGAAACTAGGGATAACCCCTTGGGTTTGATACAACTAGACGCGGGATGCTTATTATTATTATAGAATTTATAAAGAACTAAGTAGAGAATGATGCTCGGCTAACGCTAATAGACGCTCTTGAGGAGAGCGGGTGGCTCGCGAGTACGGTGATTTCCCTAAAATCGACGTTTTGGATAACGTCGAACACGGTCTTCATGTCCTCAGCCAACGACGACTGAGGCGAAGACGACGGAGCGGGACGCGGGCCTACAGGTGCTACGGAAGCTGAGATAGGTAGAGAAGGTGGAGCAGCCGGACGCTGTCTCCAGGAGAGAGCCGGAGTAGGCGTCGGCTGCACGGGCTTTGCGTGTGGCCGGTCTGGCCGCACAGCACACATGCAGGGTTGGAAGTGGATTCGGGAGTGCGAGTGCACTCCTTTGTAATGTGAGGGCGCTCGGCCATGTATGAGGTGCCGATATCTCTCTCCCGACCGTGGTGCGCGCTATGGTCGAGAGCAGGAGAAGTCGTGGCAGGCTAGGCGGTGCGATCTTTTTGCAAAGCAGAAATGCTCGCGAAGGCGGTGGTGGAGAGAGCGAGGGAAAATGCTGCATCCTCAGTTCCGCTTCGTCACCATCGAACGGGACGCCGGAGGAAGGCTTATATCGCTGAGAGCTTCCCTCACCCGCAGACCCTTTGTTGGCGATTTCGGGGGAATTCTACTTCCAGTCAATGGCTTGAGGTGGCGAGTGCGCTTCCTGCGCACAATCTCATAAGGGACGACTAGCAGGGGACCCATTTTTTTTATTGACGCAAGAAAATCGTTATGAATACCCGGCTTCGTGCGTTCAGATGGAAGCCGCAGGTTTTTAGCCAGTAAGAGTCCGGCATCAATAGCCCCCACTCGGCCACCTATAGATTACGATTTTACTGCGTCAATGAAAAAAAAAGCATGGAGTCCCTTAATAATCTTAAATATGTACAAACAAAACAGCGGACCTTAGCTGCTTTATAAATTCTTTATTTAATTTTAATCTTGAAGACTAGATTTTTAGTTACCTTTTCTTAACTGAAATTTGCACATATTTATTTTCACTGACGATGATGTACACCTCAATCAATAAGAATACTATTCTTCTTCTATCAAAATTACTTTCAAGGTTTTTCTATCAAGGTATGACTTTCAGTTGTTTGAAGAAAAACACCAAATAATGTCTAAAATATGTATTTTATAATTAAAAAGTAAAGAAGATAATTTGTCATTTGTATTAACTTTGTACTTACAATCTATGGTGGATTAGTCTTGCTACCTATCACAAGCACCAACCACTTTTTATTGTATTAGACTAAGTTACCGAAATAAATAATTTTATATTGTATTTAACAATCTTCTCTTATGAAAATGCCTAGGCTTTTTTAAACAACATCGATCCACTTATCTTTAGTTTTTTTTCAGTAGTTTCATATTTAGATGATAGCAAATAAACAAACTAACAAACCTGAAATTCCTCTCTATACTCTTGATATTTATGGAAATACTCGTATATTATATTCACTTTCGTCCCTGACGTTAGCAAATATTCAAAAGATTAATATCCACGCTTACATTTGAGTTACCAAAATAGTGCAGGAGTCAAGTTACATAAAAGCGATGCAACTATGTCCTCCACAGATATCGATGTTTATCGACTAAATCAGCAGTATGTACAGGTGAGGCGATTCACCGAACATTGATTTACGATAGGGCGAAATCATTATTACTATTACTAAATGTGCAAGTTAGGCCGGTAGCAGACGAAGCGGTGGGTAATATTTTAATTTAGTTGAATAAAATTTTGACAGAACCAAAACTTGAAATGGTACAGGAAAAAGCTTGAAAAATATTATTATTTGCATCTTTGTGCTTGAATTAAAAACTTATCTAACTCGTTTTAAACATTCCTGTTTGAATTTATAACTTATATAAAGCTATAGGTACCACTTTTTGACTTCTCATTTGAAACTTAAGAGCTGAGGAGGATGCCAAGCCGTAACTCCAAACTTCAGTACGTTTTTACTTTCACCTAAGTTCACTTTAGGCCACGGTACGTGATGTACTATACGTACATGTGGTATTGCTGGATTCGGGAACTTGTTATACGCGAATATCTCATAGCGTCTTGGTATTGCATGAGTAACACCTGTCAAACTCGTCCGAAGATGATTCTGGAGACATTTGAGAGCATGACATTACCCCTATCCGTAAGTGGCTCATTCTTTACAGAAGCTCAAAGCTCCAGACCCTCAACCCTGCCCAAGCCTGAAGTTTTGAATACGAGCTGCATGAATTCGTAATTTAGCGTCAACATTGCGTATTTTTCTTTTTCTTGGAGGCTGCTGCTTCAGTGGCTGCCTTAGCTGACACTAGTGTCCGACTTAAATGGGAGGCTGCATAAGTACTGACACAGATGGCAACCCGTATGAGACACCGACCCCTCTGCCATGGCACCAGAGATAATCCGTCTGGACTTTTACCATTGGAACGACGGAGTCCTCGTGGTTCTAAAACGCAGGGGATGTGGGCAGAAACCAATACCCTGCGAACAATGTCATTCATGTCAGAGCACGTTGTCACGAATATCTACTGCTTAACTAACTGCTTAACGCGTGATGGCCATTGGCCTCCACCATAGAACCGCAAATGCATCGATTAGGTTGACAAACCTCGCAGTCCAGGCGTAGCGCCATCTCCACACGCAAAGAGTCACTGTCCAGGAGAGTTCCCATAAATGGTGATGGTACAACTTGCAACCATGCTCCTGAATCTGGCTTCGCAACAGATTTAAGTATGGCCAAGTCAACGCCAGCAGCCTGTGCATGGAGCTGGTTGATGGTGGACTTTAATCCTACATCATCCCAGCCCCGCTGTCTCTCTGGATCCGTAAGAATGGGCCCATTTGGAAACAAAGCCGTCCATTCCCTCATGGCTTCGATAGCTTAGGGACTGTTCGTGTTACCCTTGTGCGATTTTAAAATATCCGATACAAGATTGACGACCCCATGTGACGATGCTAGAAAAGCAGGCAAACATACATCTTTTATGCGTCGCACGCCCAAATCCCCACTCCCGCTAACTTCCCGCCGCTGCACAACCGGGGTCCCCCGGAAGCAAAGCCCGTTCAGCCAACGCCTACTCCGGCTCTGTCTTGGAGGCAGCGTCCGGCCGTCCCGCCTGCACCTTCCCGACCCATCACAGCTCCCGTAGCTTCCGTAGGGCCGCGTCCCGCTCCGTCTTCTGCACCTCAGTCGTCGTTGGCTGAGGACATGATGACCGTATTCGACGTCATCCAAAACGTAGACATTAATGAAATTTCCCTACTCGCACGCAAACTGCGAGCCACCCGCTCTCCTCAAGAGCGTTTATTCGCGTTAGCCGAGCATCACTTGCTCCTAAGTTCGTTGTAAATTCTTTATTTTTGTATAAATTCGTAAATAAGTAAATTATAATGTCTAGACCCGCGAACCCCGCGTCCTGTCGTATCAAACCCTAGTATCTTTTAACGTTCGTAGCCTTAGCACCAACCTTCCCGAGCTCAAACTGTTCCTTCAGAACAACGACCCAGATCTTTTACTTCTCCAGGAGACATGGCTCACTCCTAATCGCTCCAGGGGATTCGCTATTCCTAAGTACGCGTTTACACGTAACGATAGGCCTAACTGCGACGGTTTCGGCGGCACTGCTATCTACTACAAAAGAGGATTCCATTGCTGTCCTCTCCCTACCCCTCCTCTCCTCAACATGGAAGCCACCGTATGTAGATTGGCTATGACTGGTCATCCGACCATCATCATAGCTTCAGTCTACATACCCTCTGGCACCAAACCTATCCGCAGCGACTTTGAGACCATTCTCGCCCTCGGCCGTTCAGTCATTATGTTCGGAGACTTTAACTCCAAACATACTGACTGGACGTGCCTATCAACCAACCAAAGCGATATAGCTCTCCTCGACATCACCAACTTACTCGACTTAGACGTCGTCTCCCCCATCACTCCCACTCACTATCCCGACAACCCGAACCACTCTCCTGACATCCTCGACTTTGCAATCGTCAAGCATATCAACCTCGACCTCAGGTCTATCGAACCGCTCGATGACCTAGGTTCTGACCACCGCCCCGTCTCCCTCGTGCTAGGACCGCCTAACGTTAACGTCACTTCTCCTAAGACCTTTACCGACTGGAAAGGTTTAAAAAATACGATAGTTTCTGCCTTAGAGGCCCCAAATTCTCCGCTCGCAATCTCGCCCGATCAATTAGATAGCCCGGATAAAATAGATTCGTTAGTAATTTCTCTCACTGATGCTATCAACTCAGCCATCAGTGTAAACGAAAAGGTTGCTAAGAAAGGCAAACCCACGCTTCCCTTAGCCATTAGCAATCTTATTAAAGCTAAGAACGCGGCTCTACGGAGAGCCAAGAAATATCCCACGCCCGCCTATAGAACAGCTGCGAATCAGCTAAAACGCAAAGTTAGATCTCGCCTCGCGGAACTCCGAGACGCCCAGATGAACGATCTACGCGTACACGCCGCCTCTCACGTCCCTCCTCTCACTCGTCCCGATGGCTCTATCGCCTTCGAAGACGAAGAGAAAGCCGAATGCTTCGCTGACAGCGTTGCGTCTCAATGCTCGCCCAGCACGCAACCCGCAAATCCCACTCACATCAAAGCGGTGGAGGACGAAGTTCTCCGTAGAAACTCTCTCCCCATCACCGCCGACCCCGTCACAGTCTCTAATGATGAAATCTCGCTTCTCATCAAAAGTCAAAAGTCCAGAAAGGCTCCGGGTGCGGATGGTATTTCCAACCACGCACTTAAGCACCTGCCTCAACAGGTGCTTACCTTGTTAGCTATCATTTTCAATGCCTGCTTCGACCTTAGCTACTTTCCAAAAGCTTGAAAAGAAGCAACAGTCATAGGCATTCCCAAGCCGGGCAAACCTCTTAATATCCCGGCTAATCACAGACCCATCAACCTCCTCAAGGCAATGTCTAAACTTCTCGAGAGAGTCATACTCTCTCGAATGCGGAACCATCTGTTTCCAACGGACGGCGATCCTCTAATAATTCCCCACCAGTTCGGCTTTCGCGCTAAGCACTCCTACCCTCAGCAAGTCCATCGAATCGTCGAGTACATACTCGACGGCTTCTATCCGAAACGAAAGAAAACGATCGCAGTTTTCTTTGACGTAGCCAAGGCTTTCGACAAAGTCTGGCACAGCGGTCTCGTTTATAAACTCTATAAAATAGGCTTACCGGCTCGCCTAGTTAGGATAATCGCGTCGTTTCGTTTCAAACATGAAGGCACGCTCTCCGGACCTCGTCCCATAAAGGCTGGAGTCCCTCAAGGCTCAGTCCTCGCCCCTCTTTTGTATACCGTATACACTAATGACATTCCCATTCCATCGAAAGTCGTCGAACTCGCTCTCTTTGCCGACGACACTGCCCTTTACACCAAAGGCCGCAGAGCCTCGGGTCTCGTCACCAGACTTCAAAAGGCTGTAAACGCCCTCGGTGCTTGGTTTAAAAAATGGCGTATCGATGTGAACCCAGAGAAGAGCTCTGCGGTTTACTTCGACTACAGACGCAGTCGTATCGCCGACAATCTCCAAGTGAGAATGCAAGGCACTCCCATCCCCTGGAAGCGTAGTACCAAATATTTAGGCGTCATATTAGACCAGACGCTTTCATTCAATCCTCACGTCGATAGAGTAACGAAACTCGCACGTTTTTACCTAGGCCGGCTTTACAGTATGTTAGGTAGAAAAAGTAAAATGTCCTTCAGAAACAAACGTACACTTTATAAGGTCTGCGTTAGACCAGTCATGTCATATGCCTCGCCAGTATTTGCCCACGCCAAACCCTCCGTCCTGCACAAACTGCAGGTAGTTCAAAACCTCTTCTGCCGCAGGGCCACAAACGCACCTTGGTACGTGCGCAACGCAGACCTGCACAGAGATCTTGAACTGCCTACAGTACAACAGTATCTAAAAACACTCTCAGAATCGTTCTTCAAACGCGCCGAAACCCATCCCAATCCTCTAGTTCGAAATTCAGTCTCATATACTGCTCCTGTCTTAGATTCGGTATACAAAGTCGCTAGACCGAGAAAAGCGCACACAAGCGAACGTACACAATTAACTTTAGATCTCGAGGCCCTTCAGGCCGCAAATTCTAATTCTAACGTAAATTCTAATTCTAACGTAAATTCGAATTAATGCAAATTAATGTGTAAATTTTTAATGTTTTTATTATTTACTTTTCATTTTTGAGCACCTTCAGTGCTATGTAAATCCCAGCGGGTGACCCCTTAAGGGCCCCGCTAGCGCGGCCTCTTTCTCCAATTGGCCGTCGCTCAGATGAAGGCTGAGTGGCAAAAATGCACGAGCCGACAGGGGGTTTTTAGTGGGTATGGTTCTGGTAGGCGTCGGAACGAGTCCCACATAACTTTGGAATCGCGCCAGAGTATGCGTCAGAGCATTTTTATCCTCCTGCCCTTCCCGCGGAGGGGAACAAAAAAACCAAAAAAAAAAAAAAAAAAAAAACCAAATCCCCGTGGCGAATGGGTAAAGAAGCTGATCCCACTGGATTATCCCAC
Source organism: Marasmarcha lunaedactyla (assembly GCA_923062675.1). Classification (NCBI taxonomy): domain Eukaryota; kingdom Metazoa; phylum Arthropoda; class Insecta; order Lepidoptera; family Pterophoridae; genus Marasmarcha; species Marasmarcha lunaedactyla. Next base: position 1,009,238 of record OV281351.1, on the reverse strand, counting down.
TGTCAAGATTGTAATATACATTATTATTTTTTGTTATAACATGTTGTTCAGTACAGAACATATATTTGGTATGGTAATATATATTTTTCATTGTATGGTGGCAACACCGGATTTTTTCAGTTTTTTTCTCTCTGAACTGGAGTCCGATGAGCTCCAGATACCTTTTTCATGTTGTGTGGTAATAAATAGTGAATTCGGTTAATTACTGTGTTTTACTTGGAAACCACGCAACATATGTCTTTGGCAAAGACGTGGAAAAATATTAAAAAAAAACTTAGAAATACGTTATAAGACCTCTTCTATGTTAACTATATGTTTTAAAATAAAAGATCATGTGGCAAGTGTGGTGGACACTCCGAAAAGTAGGATAATACGTGGATACTTCATAAATGTTAAAAAGGGAAAAACTTCATGCGTAAAGTATATTGTAAGTTAGAAGAATTTAGACGTAAAAAAATGTTTAAGATCGTTAAAGATTATTTTGTTTATTGCAAAAATGAAACACATGTACAGAAGCATTTAAAACGAATATCCATTCTTTACCTTAGAGATAATTGACAAAACCTTCTTATAAATCTAATAATTCTTGAAAGTCATCTGTCTCGCAATAATCTCCAGTTAAGTTCTAATTAAAGTATCAGGGTTAATGAATTAGGACCGGCGCAATGGCAGTCGTGTTGGTTTTTGTTGGTGCGGTATCTATTATGATTGTCTTATCTTTAGTATTTGTGGCTCAGCTAACTCGGCACTGGCTTTATCTAGTGCGACCATAAATCATTTTGTTCTGTCGCTTTTTATTACAGCCCTCCGTGGTGCGTTAATTTGGTTCAAGTAAGGAGAGTTTGTGGGAATTTTATAAAAACACTGAATGTTGCACGCTCAGAGACGGCAAATGTTTGATTGAAGCACGCTCAAGTATAGATCCTGCTAAGCAAATATAGACTTATAAGTACTATAGATAAAATGCAGGTTTGCTTAGCAAAATCTATACTTAGTAAAGTTATCCTTAATAAACCAATTCACGTCTGTGAGTGCGGGCGTAAGTTAAACCAAATGTCAGGTTGTGATCTGTATTATGATGTCAACAACTAGCTCACTAACAGATAGAAAATAGATCGATAAATGTAGAGGCATTCTTATAGAGACGCTGATTTCAAGACAGAATGACAACTTACAAACTTTATAACTCTTTAAAGTCACCAATATACTTTAGTTTATACCAACGTATTATATTTCTTTTATTTCTTTATAGAAATGAAGACAATTTTTTTGATTTTACAGAGCGAAAATTATAAAATTGAAACATATACATAACATATATAAAATACATTTGGTTACACTCCCGCCTTGTACCACGCCGCGCGCTGCAAAAACGGTCTTTTGTTTCCGTTATCTTAATGCGGTTTGATAAAGCTATTGTGTATCGCAGAGCCATTTGTTACTTATAATTAAGAAAAACTTAACTTTCAACAGCCGCTTCGCCTTTTCCGGGGAAAGACGGTTGAATAATGAGCTTTTTTATACAGAAAATGAGTTTTTTAGCATTGACGTGTACCATAAATTCTTTTCTCACATTTCCCGATCTCGGGGTTTTAATATACAGATTTTTTTGCTTATATCTACATCAATATATCTATTTGTAAAACAGTTTTTGTACGTCAATTTGTTAATGGTAATATTACTCTAAGTAGATTTAACCGGAAATATCAAAAAGAAATACATTACCATTGGGATTATTTTTGCAAACGTAGTAATATGGAATCTACTGATTTGATTTGAGATTGATAATTTTCGAACATCGTTCACAAACGCAAATGTATAGGTGTGATATTGCCTTTTTGTCACTCAACTTTATATTTATCTGAAATGAAAATTCTAATGAAAACACCTCATACTTCAACTGGGTATCACAACAGCAGTCACATTAAATAGCTCAGCTCATCGCCGGTGGATACAGCAACGTGACTCCATGTTACTGCTTTCTGTTTACGCGCTCGCTCTCACTATCGAGGAGCTGCAAACAATGGGGACTTCTTTAGTACTCTAACATACCGGGTACGAAATGGTCTAATCCTATTACTAGGAGGACTTTCTAACTATGAAAAGATAAGCACTTTTTACTTGTTAATTCAAGTAATATATTTAGTATAGACACTATTTCAAATACATTTTTGTAATCTTAATCTTATTGAGGCTGCAGCCCACAATAAAATGCTCTGGAACATTCTTTCATATTCTATCTTTTAATCAAATTACAAATTATGACAGATTTGTAAGTTGCCTGCTAGTTTGTTTGTGCGATAACCTCTTTTATTATATACAGCAAAGGAAACGTTGCAATCGCCCCTCTCATTTAATTTATTAAATCAGTGAAATTCATATGTATACATGTTTATATTTATACATTCATATGTATACAACAACTTATTATACCCAAAAATGATCCTATGGTATTTATCACCGCATCAATAGAGCCACAAAACCTGATGAAAATCAGCCAAGATTTATTAATAATCGACCACCTCATATTAATTATTTCACAACACATTTTTTAACACATTTCACAACATTAGTAACAACACAATTCAAATAATCAATATTAATAAATTTATAAACAACTGTTACAGTAATCTATTGAATAAAATCAACACATCATTCATAATTATAATTTATAAATAAGTGATAGACACATTAATGTCCCAATAAAGTAAATTCAGTTAATCCTACTAACCTAAAATGAATACTACAAATAATCAAATTATATTATCATACATTATCATTCCGCCGACAAAACAAACATTTTTGACATAAACAGTCATATTAACTTTAAACTTTATCTGAATGATTTTTAAAAGTTTATTAAAAAGTTTGTAACTTTCTAAAGTTAAATATTTACCTACCTAAATCTTAAGATTTTACCAACCTTACTATTACCGGACAAACCTACCTATGAATAGATCATAAAATTGGATCCAGAGTATTTTATTTAACCCATAATGATACCTATAAATTAATGAATTTATATTTCACAACACAACAGAGAGAACTTTGTCGATGTATCGAGATACATCTGACAAAAATCCTATACCAATAACATTTAAAATATATTTCCTATTCAATCACAATCCTTTTACTATTTTACCCCACTGAGGATCCTATTCTACATCCGCGTGTTGACCCACTGACAGCAATATCACAATATCCCATTAACTTGTAAACTTTGGCCGCATAGCTAAATCGGCTATCACCTTCTCTCTTATGGAGATTATTAGGCGTGGCTCAAATTAAACATGCACATTATTAATAGTGTTATTTTAGTCTTTGAAAATTTACTTCTTTAGAGCGTCAACACTACGCGTAAATTTATGACTCGTAAATAAAAATGAAAATGAAACGCGGAAAATACGTGCCGCGTGTACCTGTCACCCCTTAGAGGTTCCTCGCCGGGTATCTAAAACTATTTTACTATCTATTAGATACATTTTATATAGAGACCCTTTTGTCACTATATATAGAAACCCTTTTTTTATTGAGTTTCTTTTATCTGCATTGTCCATCCATTGCATCCCCTTTGGTGATGCTACTTGGAGTGGATTTGCAGGATGGTAAGAAACCATAAAATAAAACGTTGAATGTTGTTATAAAACAAGCTTTAATTCGATTTATAAACGAAAATTACAAGAGCTGATGTTAACGGTTCAATGAATATATTGCAAGTGAGTTGACGGTAGGTTAATCGAAATACAAATATATATGCCTAATAAAATTAAATAGCAATGATTTATAGCTACTACATTGACTGACAATACGTTTTAAAGTAAGTGAACATACATTATTAGATTCAAAGATTTAAATGAAAAACTTAAAATTGATTTAAAGTTTATACAAATTAATTATATACTAAAGCCCAAACATATTCCCCGCCGTTGAAAGGCTCCGTCTTTCAACATTCCAAGTCTTCATCTCCCTTTGGTAGAGGACAAAGACGTGTTAAAGGTCTTCGCAAGGAACCTCTAATTGTATCGACGTCTGCAACGCGAGAGATACCATCTGGCCCGGGAAATAATTTGGTTACTCGTCCCAGTCGCCAACTTAAGGGTGGAACGTGATCTTCATGAATGAGAACCAAGTCTCCCACGTTGAGATTTGCTTTGTTGGTCTTCCACTTGATGCGGTTTTGCAACTCATGAATATACTCTAGTTGCCACCTTTGCCAAAAATGTTCATGGATTTGTTGAAGACGATCATAGCGTTGTAGAGGTCCTAAATTATTGTCAATTAATGAAAATGATGGAAACGTAGTTAAAGCTCTTCCAATCAAAAAATGCCCTGGGGTGAGGGGAAGGAAATCATCAGGTGAACTAGAGAGCTGACTTATGGGTCGACTGTTTAAAATTGCCTCGACTTGTGCAAATAAAGTTGAAATTTCGTCAAACGTAAGATGCGAGTTCCCCATTACGCGTTTAATATGATATTTAGCCGATTTGACTCCTGCCTCCCAAATGCCGCCAAAATGTGGAGCGTAAGCCGGTATAAAAACGAACTTGATACCCTCCTGAGTTGCAAAATCAATAAAAGCCTTGGAATTTTGTTTAAAAAATGAATTTAATTCTGTGGAAGCTGCTAAAAAGTTGCGCCCATTATCGGAGAAGATTTCGAAAGGTTTGCCACGCCTAGCTATAAATCTTCGAAGTGTCATCAAGAAATCCTCCTTAGACAATGAACTGACTGCTTCAATGTGTATGCATTTATAACGTAGGCACACAAATATGCACATATAACACTTTATTAGTTTGGCACCACGGCCTCTACGATTTAAAATTAAAAATGGTCCAGCAAAGTCTAAACCAACTGATAAGAAGGGGAAGTCTGGAGTAATTCTTTGTGAAGGCAAATTGCCCATTTTAGGGTAAAGTGTAGCGCCCTCTACGCGTCTGCAACGAGTACATTTAAAGACTGTTTGCCTAGCCAATCTGCGGCCATTTGTAGCCCACACGGTTTCTCTAGTTATAGATAAAAGTAGTTGTGGACCGGCGTGAAGGTTTTTGCGATGCTCATGTTCGAATATAATTTTAGTAAAATGGTGAGCGCCATCTAATAATATTGGATGTTTCTTCTGATAAGTATAGTCAGCAGCATTTATTCTACCTCCTACCCTTAACAAACTATGTTCATCAATAAATGGTGATAAAGTTAAAATTTTAGATTTATTATTCAAAGATTTATTATTTTTTAATGTAATATACTCGCTATTAAATGATTGTTGTTGTGCTAAAAAACATAGAGTTTGAAATGAATTTTGTAGTTCATCTATTGTTAAGTAGCCCTTTGTTTTACATTTCGGGTTTTTTAAATTGTGTATAAAACGCTTAATATATGCTAAGATTCTTTGCAATTTTGGAAAACTAGAGTAATTAGAGAATTTGATAATATGTTCTGTGATTGCTACTGGATGCGCTTTGACTTCAAGGTCTAATGGTTCTGCAGAGTGTTTTGTTTTTAGAATAGGCCACGTAGCTTCGTTACCTTTTAAAAATTGAGGACCGTGCCACCAAATATTTAATGAAGGCAGCACGTCGGGCTCTACACCTCTTGAAATAAAATCAGCTGGATTCTCAGCAGTAGGTACATATCGCCAAGAAGCACCATGGGTAAGCTCTAGAATTTCAACGATCCTGTTAGCAACGAATGTTTTCAGTTTCCTGGGTTCGATTTGCAGCCAACTCAACACCACACTTGAATCGGACCAAAAAATTATCCTATCAGGAGTTAATCTAATTGAGCTTAAGACACTCTTACAAAGACGCGCAGATAATAGGGCTGCACATAGCTCCAAACGTGGTATCGTTGTCGGTTTTATGGGAGAAACCTTTGACTTGGCACACAGTAGGTTTACCACAATTTGATTGTTTTCGTCTGTGGATTTAATGTAATTACAAGCGCCAAAAGCACTCTGTGATGCATCACTAAAGCAATGTATTTCCACAGTTTTAGGTAAATTGCATAAAATATGTCTAGGTATTTCTAAATTAGCCAAACATTGAAATTTAATAGCAAATGAATGCCATTTTTCATTGAGATCTAAAGGTACTGGCTCATCCCAGTCGATTTTAGATAACCACAAAGATTGAATCATCATCTTAGGTATGATTATTGTGGGGCTCAGTAGACCCAACGGATCGAAAATTTTAAAAGCGTTTGAAGTAATTGTTCTTTTTGTGACTATGGCATCGTTGTCAATGTTTTTTATTGGAAAAGTTAAAGTATCGGATTGCGGATTCCAACCTAAACCTAAAGTATTTGTAGAGTCACTAAACATTAAATTTGTATTTTGTACATTTGAATTATCGAACATTGATTGTAAATTAGTTTTAAATTTTCTTAAATTAAAGCAACCTTTTTTCAATTCATTTGTAATTGATGACTGTATATAGCGTAATTCTGACTCGTCATTTGACCCTGTAATCAAATCGTCGACTAGAAAATCATTTTGTATTATAGTTTTTATAAAACTGTCTTGGCACTCTTCACCTAACTGCCACAGGCATCGCGTACTCAAAAAACTGGCACTTGCAGTTCCATAAGTAACTGTGTTTAAACGTAATGTTTCCACAGGCAAGGATTCATCTTCTCTCCAAAGTATTAATTGTAAATTACGATCGTTTTCATTTACAAGGACCATTCTATACATTTTTTCGATGTCAGCTGTTAATAAATATTTAAATTGAGGCGATCTTACTAAAATTGAAAAGAGAGAATTCTGTATATTTGGGCCTACTTTAAGGATGCTGTTTAGTGAAAAGCCTGATGAAGTTGGAGATGATCCATCAAAGACAACCCGAACCTTAGTGGATTCACTATTGTCTTTAAAAACCGCATGGTGACTTAAGAAGTATGATGGAGTAGGTCTGGCAATGTCAGATTTCGATAAATGACCTAAATTTGAATATTCTCTAATGAACTCTACATACTGCGATTTTAGGATTGGATTTTTACGAAAACGTCGTTCTAAGTGGAGAAGACGTTTTTTGGCTGCATTATATGAATCTCCTAAACAATCTGGAGTCTCATTGAATGGCAAACTAACGCAAAATCTGCCTGAATCTAAACGATATGTATTTTGGATAAAATGTTTTTCACACTGAATATCATTTTCGGATTGAATACTTTTTTGTGGTAAGTCATCTAACTCCCAAAATCTTGTTAACATTTGTTCAATATTATTTGTACTCGCAAAATTACAATGGACATTTTGCTTTGAGAATTGAATATTAATAGGTCCAGCCAGCAACCACCCTAACTTTGAGTTTCTTAATGTAGGTTTCATTGGACCTAGAGAGCGTTGCTCACTGCTCAGAATATCCCAGAAAATATCAGCACCGATGATTATATCAATGGACGCTGGTTGATTAAAGTTAGGATCGGCAAGTACAATGTTTTCTGGAAGATTTAAATCGGAAATGTCAAAAGAAAATCTAGGTATTTCACTGGTTAACTCATCAAGTACCAAACATGAAAGTGTAACTTTAAAAGAACTATTTAATGAACCTATTTGAATGACACAGGTATCTAAAATTTTCGATGAGCTTTCATTACCGATGCCTACAACCTTGACTATATCTGTACTTTTAGCAGTTAATGATAATTGATCCATTATCGACCTTTTAATAAAGGTTGATTGACTACCGCAGTCAAGTAAGGCTCGTGCCTGGATAGACTGATTTGTTTTTGTATTGGTTAATTGAATTATAGCAGTGGATAAAATTACGTGATTATTAAAGTTACTAGAATAATTTGATATTGTATTGGATGTGCTAGCATTTGCAATGGGTTCATTTGAGTTATTTGAATTATGGAGTATTGAATTATGTTTTTTCTTGCATATCTTACATGGCCCTAATTGACAGTCACTTATAGCGTGACCTTTTCTCAAACAGTTAGTACAAAGTCCAAGTCTATGCACATCTGCCCATTTTTCTTGGATTGACTTTGATTTAAATAAATGACAATCATATATCCTATGATTTGAATTACATATAAGACAGGGATAACAATTATTATGATTAGTCAAAGTGCCTGCAGTAAATGATTTTGTTTGATTTAGATTTTCACGCTTGTAGTTAAAGTTTTGTTTATTGTGATTATGGTTGAATTTTGTATTTGAATTATTTAAAGATGAATTAGATTTATTCCTATGCAGAGCTTCAAGTACATCGGCCCTGTCCGTCAGAAATTTATTGAATTGTTTCAATGTTGGGATTTCACTAATGCTATTGCGACACTCTTCCCATTTTGCTAGTGTTTGATTATCTAATTTAGCAGAAATCATAAATATAATTAAAATATCCCAATTATCAGTGTTTTGTCCTAGACTGGATAAAGCACGTAAATTTTTTGAAACATGGTCTACTAAAAATCTTAGGCTTTGTTCTGATTCTCGCTGAATATTTTGAATGTTAAATAATGAATGCAAATGATGGTTAATTAATAATCTTTTGTTGTCGTATCGACTACACAATAACTGCCATGCCTCCATATAATTGCTTGATGACACTTCTAGATTGCTAACTATACGAGCTGCATCTCCCTCTAGATACGAAATTAAAAGATGAAACTTGTGAATCGGGGATAAGCGGTCATTGTTATGAACTAGGCTAATATAAGTGTCTCTAAATTCAAGCCATCGGAAATACGCTCCATTGAACTTGGATATTTGAATTTGTGGCAGCTTAATGGAATCGACATGATCATGATGACAATGAGAACTTTGAAACAAAGATTCGCGACGTGCTTCGTTTTGAGAAGCAGACTGGCTTTCGATTATAGTTTTTGCATTCGCAATACTTAGAATAATGTCTTGTTCAATGCTCTCACGCTCATCTAACTCTGTATCAATATTTTGCGAATTAACAACCTCAATTTGACTTTGCAACTCATCAAACTTTGTAGATAAAAGTTCTATTTTACTCAGTTTAAGACTTAATTCTGCTAAGTGAACCTTCGTTAATTGATTATCTGAATTAATTTTATCTAGATAATTCTTAAACTTTGTTATTTGCCCTTTGATTGAACTACGTTTGACATGGAGGTCCTTCATAAGAGGATCCTTATTAGAATACTCCTTTGAAGAGGACTCCTTGGCCGGAAAATTGTCACCTTCGTAAGGCATTAAAGGCATTTATAAAGATTAAATGTTAAAATGTTGTTAAAGTTCAAACAATTTTCTTGCCAATGAGTGTATATTATATTAAACAGAAATGCTTAGCTGACGCTCCTTGGAAGGCCCCACCTGGGAGGCGAAGTTACCGTTATGCAGGCTGCGCAGGCTGAGCCGGTAACCGGGGAGCCGGCGCTGCTCGCGACACGTAGCTACGCGCGAGTTACTTCGACGCACGTTAAACAATGCGCACGCACAAGGCGCGAACGCAGGCGCTGGAATAGTCGGCAAATAATTTTGAAAAAAGACAAAAAATGCTAATTAAGTCTTAGGTACTTATGGGGATTTTTATTTATTTTAAAGGTTATTTTTTATATACTAGGTAGTTAAAATAGCACGATAATTACTGTAAATTATCAACTTTGAGAATTCAAGCCAACTAATAGCTGCTAGATTAATTTATAAAGTATGTGGGTATATAATGAATGTTTAACAGCTAAAATTAAAAAAAAAGTTCACAAATTGTCTTTTGTTATATTTAGGTAAGCTTGCAAGTGTAGATTTTATTGTAAATAATAATGAATCAGCTCTTGAATTGGTAAAAGTATCAATGGTAAATGCATAATTTGTTAAATTTATATTTATACCTATTGCGTATTTTAAATGCAAAAGTGGAGGCAATAGATAGTTGAAATTGACTCTGCGTCTTATTAGATGCGCAAAGTAAAGTATTTTGTTAATGAATAGGTAGAAATCAATGTATGAATGGAGTATAAAAGAAAAGATTCAATGTTACAATAATTTACCCGTCGCGTCTTACTGATAGCACAACCTGGCGGTAAATATTGGTAAATGAGTTTTAAAAGTATGAATTTATTTACTTTAAATGCAATGAATGATTAGGTAGGATGGATAAAGGAACAGAGCACTTAACTGAATTGGACCTATTGCACGGCGGTGTTAACACGAAGATTTGTTCCCCGCTGGCAGGTTCCTCGATGTGGCCGCTAGTTGGCTGTGGTTCCAGTTGGTACACTCCCTTTTATGCTGTTAGAACTGCTCCCGGCGGCTGGATCTTCCGATGACGCGACACAACGGTTTTATGACGTCACGGCACGGCGCGTGGCAGCTCGATGATATTTCTGCAGCACCTTCTCGTATTTACCAGCACTTCGTCGTTATGTTAGCAGCTCGGCGATCTTCAATGATGTTCAATTAGAGCAAGCAAAATTATAAACGACAACACAGCGATATTTTTCTTTGTATGACGCAGTAGAAATTTCTTGTTTTTGTTCTTCTAAATCTTCTAATTGCAAGTCCTGTCACGGTCGCCAATTTTTATGGTAAGAAACCATAAAATAAAACGTTGAATGTTGTTATAAAACAAGCTTTAATTCGATTTATAAACGAAAATTACAAGAGCTGATGTTAACGGTTCAATGAATATATTGCAAGTGAGTTGACGGTAGGTTAATCGAAATACAAATAGATATGCCTAATAAAATTAAATAGCAATGATTTATAGCTACTACATTGACTGACAATACGTTTTAAAGTAAGTGAACATACATTATTAGATTCAAAGATTTAAATGAAAAACTTAAAATTGATTTAAAGTTTATACAAATTAATTATATACTAAAGCCCAAACACAGGATATGTTGCTCCGATGTGGAGTGTTGCGTTGTGATGAATACATAGAATTAAAAATCAATATTATTTTTTTTATATTATTCTAAAACCTCAACGAAATTATAACCGTTGTATATCTACTATCCTTTTTACATTTCTTTGTTTTCTCGATGACAGCTCCTGTGTAACCTTGTGCGAGCGTTTTTTTTACATTATGTATGCATTATTTTATTAAAATATGACGTTTACACACGTACAAGGTTATCTTATACCAGAGTCGGAGAAACTGATAGGGATGGAGCTAGAGAGCATTATATCAAATTAGAACTGTCACCGTGAAAATAAAGAAATGGAAATAGTATAAATGGATGATATTTACTTGTACACCTAAATGTGTACTTTTACCCTATTTACTTTAAGTATTAAGAAATTACAATAATATTACAATATTTCAACAAAAAAATCTAAAACCAAAACCTTTTTATAAATTTGTAGATATAGTTATATCATTTGATTCATTTTATCTAATATTATATGGTTTTAATCTATTCACATGTACAATTAATTCTTAGTTATTTTGTATTCTTTTTACAAGGTAATTGTCACATCCTATATATCGACATACTCGAAATAGACCTTTGTATGGTCGACAATGTTTCCAACTTTTACCTGATATTCTCTTTGGACAATGTAATAAAACTAATTGGCCTACACGAAGTTTTATATTGGAAGTTTTTTTGGAAATTGGAAAATTTCATCAAATGGGAATTCAGGTTCTTTAACAAAAATTAAATAATAAGAAGAAAATTTTGTCGAAGCTTGTTTTGAATAATTATAAGCATATATTATAAAATTCGACACCAATCCCTTTGACTTGGATTTACATATTTAGCTAATGAATATGAAATGGTTTGATTGAATTTTTCTACTAAACCTAAAGTCTGATGGTGCATAGTGGTAGCTAAGAAATGTTTTATATTATATTGTCTTAATAAATACTTAATTAATCTAGACGTGAACATGGAACTTTTATCTGACAATACTTTATATACCGTCCCAAATTTTGTTAAAACTTCATTAATTAAGAAATCCTTTATTATTTGAGCCGTCGTTCGTGGGACTGCTTTGCAAATAGCGTATTTTAAAAAACATTCTATATATGTTATTATGTATTTATTTCCATCTACCGAACGATTAAAGGCGACAGACCCGATCTGCGTCCGGCCCCGTTTGGACGTGTTGAAGGTCGCTCCCGGCTGCCGAGTCACGATTGTTGTCTCACGACTTCTCTCGTAGCAATACTCAGACGCCACTCTCAGATCCGTTCTGCGTCCTGCACCAACATATCCAATGACGTACTAACGCAGGCCTTAAAGGCAACTACCGTGTCCCTTGCCCCTCGGAGCTCAACCCCGGAACCTCAGGCCACCAACGCCCAGACCCCTCAGGTCTATAGCTCTCCCGCGTCTCCCGTGCCATCCGAAATGGACTGTGAATCGGTCACGTCCTCTCACGCGTCGCTTCGCAAGCGTACCGCTCCCGGGAGCGACTCCGAACCCGCGTCCGATGCGTCATCAGATGCCGTCACCTTAACCGGCTCTTCTGAGCCCGCTCTAAGAAGCGCTCTAAGAAAGCCTCGGTGTCTTCAACACCAGAGCCCACCCCAGTGTCTTCAACACCCGCCCCCGAACCGTTAATGTCGGTTAATGCGGTATTACGGGACGTCCCGTTCGAACTCAGTAACGACGACATTCTAGAGAACCTTAAGTCTCAGGGCTTCCCGGCTGAAGCAGTGCACAAGATGCACTCTAACCGTGGTAGGCGTTTTCCACTAGCTTTAGTTATCCTCACCAACACTCCCAACTCGAGGGCGATCTTCAGACCGCGGCCACCCTGGCCAGTGCCACCGCTGCCAGCTCTATGGCCAGGCAGCGGCTAACTGCTCAGCTCCCCCCAGGTGCGTTAAGTGCCTGGACCCACACATAACAAAGGAGTGCACTCGCACTCCCGAATCCACTTCCCCCCTGCCTATATGCTGTGTGGCCAGTCCGGCCACACAGCTAACTACAGGAGTTGCTCGCGTGCTCCGCGCTCTTCAACTAAGAGGGCTGCGCCAAAACCGGCGCCGCCGCTTACTCCCGCTAACTTCCCGCCGCTGCGCAACCGGGGTCCCCCGAAAGCAAAGCCCGTTCAGCCGACGCCTACTCTGGCTCTGTGCTGGAGACAGCGTCCGGCCGCCCCTCCTGCACCTTCCCGTCCTATCCCATCTCCCGTAGCTCCAGTAGGCCCGCATTCCGATCCGCCGTCTTCACCTCAGTCGTCGTTGGCTGAGGACATGAAGACCGTGTTCGACGTTATCCAAAACGTCGATTTTAGGGAAATCACCGTACTCGCACGCAAACTGCGAGCCGCCCGCTCTCCTCAAGAGCGTTTATTTGCATTAGCCGAGCATCACTCGCAACTTAGTTCTTTATAAATTCTATTTTTCGTATATACTCGTTAAATAAAAAAAAATCTAATGTTAAAAAAATAGACCCGCAAATCCCGCGTCCTGTCGTATCAAACCCAAGGGCTTACCCCTTGTTTCTTTTAACGTTCGTAGGCTCAGTACTAAACTTCCTGAGCTCAAACTGTTCCTTCAGAACAACGAGCCAGACTTATTGCTTCTCCAAGAGACATGGCTTATTGCAAATTGCACCAGGTGATTCGCTATTCCCAAGTACGTTCATCCGTAACGATAGGCCCAACTCCGACGGTTTCGGCGGCACTGCAATTTATTACAAAAGAGGATTCCATTGCTGTCCTCTTCCTACCCCTCTTCTCCTCAACATGGAAGCCACTGTGTGTAGATTGGCTATGACTGGTCACCCGTCTTCATAACTAGTGGCACTACACCAATCCGCAACGACTTTGAGGCCATTCACGCACTCGGCCATTCAGTCATTATGTTCGGAGACTTACTCCAAACATTCTGACTGGACGTGCCTATCAACCAACACCAGCGGTATCGCTCTCCTTGACATCACTAACTCACTTGACTTAGATGTCCCCCATCACTCCCACTCACTATCCCGACAACCCGAACCACTCTCCTGACATCCTCGACTTTGCAATCGTCAAGCAAATCAACCTCGATCTCAGGTCTATCGAACCGCTCGATGACCTAGGTTCTGACCACTGCCCCGTCTCCCTCGTGCTAGGTCCGCCTAACGATAACGCCACTTCTGCTATGACCTTTACCAACTGGAAAGGCTTTAAATGATGGCTCTATCGCCTTCGAAATCGAAGAAAAAGCCGAATGCTTCGCTGACAGCATTGCATCACAATGCTTGCCCAGCACGCAACCCGCGAATCTCTCTTACATCCAGGCGGTGGAGGACGAAGTTCTCCGCAGAGACTTTCTCCCCATCACCGCCGACTTCGTCACAGTCATAAGTCCAAAAAGGCTCCGGATGCGGATGGTATTTCCAACCACGCACTTAAGCACCTGCCTCAACAGGTGCTTACTATAAACTCTTTACTCTTACTATGGAAAAAAAACGCCTGTTAAATTTTTTTTAATTATTAATTTAAAAAATTAAAAAAAAAAGTTTCGTCTATAAACTCTACAAAATAGGCTTACCGGATCGCCTTGTTAGAATAATCGCGTCGTTTCTCAAAAACCGTACTTTCCGATTTAAACATAAAGGCACGCTTTCCGCGCCCCGTCTCATAAAGTCTGGAGTCCCTTAAGGCTCAGTCCTCGCCCCTCTCTTGTACACCGTGTACACTAACGATATTCCCGTCCCGCCGAAAGGCGTCAAACTCGCCCTCTTTGCCGATGACACTGCCCTTTACACCAAAGGCCTCAGTGTCCCGGGCCTCACGACCAGACTCCAAAAGGCTGTAACCCTCGGTGCATGGTTTCAAAAATGGCGTATCGATGTGAACCTTGAGATTGTATCGATAATCTCCACGTTAAAATGCTAGGCACCCCCATCCTCTTGAAGCGCACTAACAAATATTTAGGCATCACCCTAGACCAGACGCTTACTTTCAAACCTCTTGTCGATAGAGTAACGAAACTCGGACGTTTTTACATAGGCCGTCTTTATAGTATGTTAGGTAGAAAAAGTAAGATATCTTTCAGTAATAAACGTACGCTTTATAAGGTCGGCGTTAGATCCGTCATGACATATGCCTCGCCAATCTTTGCCCATGCCAAACCCTCCGTCCTGCAAAAACTGCAGGTAGTTCAAAATCTCTTCTGCCGCAAGGCCACAAACGCACCTTGGTACGTGCGCAACGCGGACCTGCACAGAGATCTTGAACTACCTACAGTGCAACAGCACCTCAAAACACACTCAGAGTCGTTCTTCAAACGCTCCGAAACCCATCCCAATCCTTTAGTTCGAGATTCAGTCTCATATACTACTCCTGTCTTAGATTCGCAGTTCAAAGTCACTAGACCGAGAAACGCGCACACCGGCGAACCCACGCAATTAACACTAGATCTCGAAGCCCTTCAGTTCAAATTCAATTTTACTTTTAATTTTTGACACCTTCAGTGCTTTGAGCACCTTCAGTGCTATGTTAATCGAGGGTGACCCCTTCTGGGCCCCGCTAGCGCGGCCTTTTTCTCCAACTGTCAGTCGGTCAGATGAAGGCTGAGTGGTAAAAAATTGCACTAGCCGACAGGGGGTTTTTTAGGGGGCAGGGTTCTGGTAGGCTCGGAATGAGTCCCACATAACCTGGATCGCGCGCGCCAGTGTATGCATCTGAGCATTTTTTATCCTCCTGCCCTTCCCGTGGAAAAAAAAAGAAAAAAACAATTAAAAGGACCTAATATATCGATCTAAATTTTTTCAACTTAACGTTTTGTTACAACAGGGCGTAGTGGTTTTTCTTTTGTTACACAGATTTTTTTCTTTACATGGCATACGACTCGATCTTTCTTAGCTTTTTCCACTACATCAAGTTTAAGATTCTGTTTCTCAGAACAATACACAACTTTGGAGTCTTGAGGACTCGGGGATAAGTTAAATTCATTTTTACTTGGTTTAGCTACCACTGATTCCCGTAACTTATCATTCTACTAAATTATAAAATTAACTTATTCATCCTTACTTAATTCATGTAAAACCTGTATTATCTGAAGGGTATTTTGGTTTACATCTTTAACAAAAAAATTATTAGTTTCATTATTTTTAATAAAAATACAAATCATCTCGCAAAATTGAACAAGACTTTTCTTAAAATTCAATATAGCACCAGACTTTTAAAGAAAGTCTTGCCCGAGGATTAAATTTCTTTCAATGTTATTAATCACGTAACAGTTTTGTACGAAAACAACATGTTCAATCTCCAAGCATAGTGAATGAATGAATGAAATGTTTATTTGCAACTATTAATATTAAAGATTACAAAGATATTACAACAAAAAGAACTTAAACATTACCAAAAAAATTATACCATAAAAATTAAAAAAGACAATGTTTACATATAAGAAAAGAATAGTGCAAAAAGATATGGCCTTTTTGCACTATTCTTTTCTTAGAATAGTGCAAAAAGCTCAGTGGTGTTATTTGCTCATAGAACAAATCACTGATTTTCAGCTATCACCTGAGTGGCAAGGTAGCTGCGCGAGTTATTTAAAGTTTACACACATTTATATGTTATCTGCCGATGTTGTGATATTTTACATTAATCTAATAATTAATATATATTATTTCATAAACTAAAATACACATAATTATAATTAATACAATAAAAACCACGAATAAACAAAAATGTATGTTAAGAAATACAATAAAAATATCTCATAAATAGCTCATCAACTTATTAAAAGGAGAAGTAAATCACCATGCCCATGAACACACAGTGCTAGTGGCCAGAGGGCCGGCCAGAAGGACACAATCTCCCACTACAAGGATTTTTGTAACTCAAGAAGGTGTGCTTTAAAATGTTTTGTAAAGGTAAATTTATTAGTAAGTTTCCTTATAGGGGGGAGGTATGTTATTCCAATACCTCGTCGCCTGATAGCGGAAACTACCCTCAAAAGCTACCGATCTACGCTTATGATTTTCCAGCGGCATGCGAGCATTCCTTAAACCGTATTCACACCGGGACGATGCGAAGGTAAGTCTACTAAAAAGATACTCGGGGCTCCTCCAATGCACAACGCCAAACATAAACGATCCAAGATGTAAATGCCTACGCGATTTCATGTTTAACATGGATGCATTATTTAATACGGCGATACGTGAGTGCGAGGGAGAACCACAAAAAAAAATCTATAAATCAAATCAAGTCTATAATTGTATTTTACCTATTATGTCCATCCGGTTACCAATAACGACTCGGATTTTTATACTCCACATTATGAATTATGATATTGAGTGGTTTACATAAGTTTTCGGAGATCATAGACAATGATGCGCCTGTATCAAGTAAAGCAGGAAAGAAAGTGTTTCTAATTTTATTTTATTTTTAATATGTTAATAGATGGAATAGAATAAACTCACTTGAAGAAATATTTTCTTGACTAGTTGACGTCAATTGTGTCCCCAGCTGTCTGATTGACGTCGATTGTACTCCAGGTTTCTGTTTCTAAAAAATACGCAGAGCGGTTAATTGTATTATTGGTAAATCATTTTTTTTTGCCACCGAAGCAATACCCTCACTTGAGGGAGGTGAAAGATGCGTCGTGCATACGCAGGAAAATACCGATCTCTGCGGGGGTTATGTAGGACTCACCAGAATGGCACCTACCCACTAAAAACCACCTTGTTAGCAGTGGCAATATTTTGCCGTTTGCTTTCGTTGGAAGCAACACCCGTTGGGAAGTGGGTGCGCTGGCGAAGACCCGCTAGCAGGTCGTCCGCCGGATGTGAAAGTTGCACTGAAGGTGCTCAAAGGGACCTGAGTTGGTCGGCCGAAGCTTACGGGGTAATACTGAAATTTCCCTAACATTGACGTGTTTGATCGCTTCGCAAACGATACTCATATCGTCTGCTTGCGAGGATTGGGATGTAGGATCGCATGGGCGAGGAGCCGGGATGGGATTAGATTGTGCAGCGGGGCGCTGCCTCCAGTTCTGTGGAGCAGGCTCGGGCTGTGTAGGCTTTGCAGCCGGAGAAACCCGGCTACGAAGCGGCGGAAAGTTTGCCTGAGAAAGAGGTGGGGCCTGTTTGGGTGTCGTCCTCTTATAATTGGAACGCGTACAACGGGGTGCACGAGGGCAGCCCCTGTAATTTGCGGTGTGGCTGGACTGGCCACAAAGCACTCAATCGGGAGGAGAGGAAGTTTCAGGAGTGCGATTGCACTCCTTAGTGAAGTGAGGTACCAGGCACTTTACGCACCTGGGCGGGGCGGCGCAGTACTTTACC
Organism: Marasmarcha lunaedactyla; assembly: GCA_923062675.1. Lineage (NCBI taxonomy): Eukaryota > Metazoa > Arthropoda > Insecta > Lepidoptera > Pterophoridae > Marasmarcha > Marasmarcha lunaedactyla. Next base: position 991,082 of record OV281351.1, on the reverse strand, counting down.
TGCTGTGCATTATATGCACAGTGAGTGCCGGAAAGCCTTGGGATTGCAGATTCTCTAAGATAGCCTCGTTCGATAATTCGAACGGGACTCCCCAGTACCGCTCTGAACTTACGCTCTTCCGGGAGAGCGTAAGTGTGGTAAGCATATTGCTTACCGGTGAGGAGCTTAGTCAAAGCTCGGAAACCGTCTAATGGCGAGACAGTAATTTTAATAGATTCACCCGAGTTGGTCGCTCGGGTGTAAAGGATCTTGTGCTCTTTGCACAATGTCGAGACCTCGGACCATTTGCCCTTTTCCCGGAGGAATACGAGTGGTTGGACCATAGGCTTGACTGAAGACGCGGTAGGGAGTGGAGTTACTTTGAGTGACATTAATGGGGCCGGGGCGGGTGTTGCAGGCACCGGGGTGGCTGGCGTTGAAGACGGCGTGGAGGGTGTTGAAGACACCGGGGTGGGCGTTGAGACTGAGGCTTGTTTCGAGCGCTTCTTGACAAGAGTAAAAGAGGGTGGCTCTGTGCCAGTAAGGTTTGCGTCCGAGGATGAGTCAGTCGCGGGTGTGCTCTTGGGAGCGGTGCGCTTGCGGTGCGAAGTGGCGTCTGATTCACACTCCATGTCACTGGAGGTATCGGGGGACGCGGAAGGGCCTAGGACCAGAGGGACCTGAGGGGCTTGAGGGGCTTTCGGGGCCTGAGGGGCCTGAGAGGGGAGCGAGGTAAATCCGCTTTTAATGCATATTTTATGCATTGTGTCTGGGTCCATTTCAAAACCGAGAAAGGTATGGTTTTTGGCTAGCATCGTCGCGAAGTCTAAAAGACTTCGCGAGGCCATTGCGGAGGGGTCGGGGAGGGACAATAATATATAAATATATATACTATAAATCTACCAACGAAGACTAAGTTCCTAAACCACCATACCCGCGGTAGGGGGGTTGGGGACGACGCGGAGAACTTACTCAAACACGAAGCCCTGGAACGCAGAGCTTGCCGGAGCGGCGACGACGATTTATACTAATTGGCGTTTGGAATCTTTCATCTTCGTTCCTGGGTGACGTCGAAGAACGTGTTTGTTGTGTCGCTTTAGTCGTCGTTGTAGTCGAGGTGATATGGATTGGGAGGTTTAAATTCGCTTATATCTTGCATCTGTATGATCGTTTCTTTCAACGACGTCTTATTTTCGTCAATTTGGGAAGGTAAGCGACACTTATTTACATAAGTACAGTTTTTTAGAAAGTGGTAAGTAAATTTTTTTTCTGTTATGACCGTACCGGCCTTAGTTGCGCACATGTCTAAAGCGTAATAATAAGTTAAAATGTCTTCTTCGGCATGTTGTTTTCACTAAATGAATAAAAGACTGCAACCTGGTCTACTTTTCTGCCAAATTCCATTGTGAATCTCTTCTTTAGATCTTCGTACATTTCACATCAATCTATAATATTTCTGTAAAAATACAGCGCCGGCCCGTCCAGATACGTTCCCAACACTATCGTCTTACTTTCGTCATACCACATACCGGTTGATGGCGGCAATCACATTAAACTGGGTTATAAAATCACTTACCGCAATGGTTGCAATACCAGTAAGTATACTTCTCTATATTATGGGCAACATTGTATTTATTATCTTTAATCTCTATTTTTGGCCGTAAACTTTTTTAGTTATCTGAAAAAAAATAATTTCTACCCGGCGCCTCCACCATAGCGTACCGAGTACGAAATGGTCTAATCCTATTACTAGGAGGACTTTCTAACTATGAAAAGATTTGCAGATTTTTTTGAAGATAAGCATTTTATTCTAATTTATTCGAGTAATATATTTAGTATAGACACAATTTTAAATTCATTTTTGTAATCTTTATCTTATTGAGGCCGTTGCCCACAATATGATGCTCTGGAACATTTTTTCATATTCTATCTTTTAATCAAATTAAAAATTATGACACACTTGTAAGTTGCCAGCAAATTTGTTTTTACGATAACCTCTTTTATTATATACAGCACAAGCAATAGTTTCAGTTCGTGAATGTTTACTAGTACTTAGTACACTTGAGTAGCGATTAGAAAATTAACGATTTTCATTAATTCTATATTTTTTTTACTAACTTCATGGCCGACAAAACAACTCATCTAATGGAAAGTGGCATTTCATCCATTGACCATTAGTCAAAGTTGTTTTATTTATGAATATTGATTGTAATAAAAGTATCGACTAATGCGTTGCCGACCGCAGGACTCCGTTGATATGCCTTTGTTCCAGTAAGTGCACTGTGTAATCCTTCCCTTTACCCGGAACACAACCACCACGTGTACGTGATTATGTTGCCGACAAAGTAGGATGGACTGTGGTACCGCCCCAGACGAGATCTGAATAAAAGAAAAGCTACCATCCTTGTTCTTATTGACGTCACATAAAGCATGACTTTACCACCATTTTGGAAAAACCTTCGTGAAAAAGAACTGGCAAGAAACTTCACGGGCATAATTTTTTCAAAATAAATTTACAATGTTTCTATATGTCTATACAAAATTATTCTTCTCTACATCTGTTAGCTCGGCAAGTCTCCCTCCCTGCAACTATCTAAACGACGAACACCCTCAAACGGCACCCGTTCACAAGTTAACGGGGGTCCATGTTGTGGTGGTAACTGTATTAAATACTACTGGCTACATGAGCTAAAAGCAGAAACTCCAGAATAAGTATATACTGTATTTGCATCTCAGTAATTTCTGCTTAGCATGCTTAGGTATTCATATTTTTACTGGCCAAAAAATATTTTATCTGGATATTTTATTTATATAAATTGGATGTCGTCATTAAAGCAATCAATGATGTATCACCAAACTTGCCGGCGACAAACAGAAACGGCAATTTGCTTAGCTTAAAAAAATAAATTAACAGAATGTGGTCCTCGTATCTTGCAGGCTCAATTCCCTTTGGCGCCTCGACTCTAAAGTGTACATTATACTCGTAGTCATTCCATTTATCACACAAATATTTATTTATTTTACCTTTTTATAAATCTTAGTGATAGATACAGAAAGTTCAAGCGTTTGTCAATGAATCAATATGACTTTCATTCCTCTCACCCAGTAAAAACACAAACTCATACAAAACAAAACTTCAAAGAAAAATAGAAAAACCTTTTCTTTCAAATCCGTCAATCCTCCCGCGACCGCGTTCAAGCTCCGCTCGTCCGTATTAGATTGCGTGTACGACCTAATCCGCTATTAGTGGACCCAGACTTAAGGATCAGACGGCGCGATGGACGCCGGCCGCTTGTACAGGGTGTAGGGAAATAGGCTTTATGTGTGAGAGATATTAACATAGTAGCTTTACGATGTGGTCATTTTGATTTGATTTGCAAAAGTGTTCTGCTATCTGAACCTTGTTTAAAATCTTCCTAAGGAGATATGCGTATGTACTGCAAATATATTTTCGTTTGACGTCTGTAGAAGTTCTGGGATTTTTATTTTTTATTACAATTTTACACTAGACTTAATATGGTCCTACTGCTAAGAAATGTTGTGGGAGAGAAATCATACAGCGTGCCTAAGTACATGTGTGTTTTGTTCGATCAGCTGAAAGTCGGCCACTGCACAAAGGCTCTTTAAAGCTTTCCCGCCTTCCGGCGATGTTGTGGGGCTGTCAACCACGTGAGTTTACCTTTTGGATATTTAAAATCTGTAATATCAATTAAGTAGGTCATGTATAAATAATCAACAAATCGTGCTTTCTTGTTGTTTTAAACGAGGGCCAACTTTAATTATGTAAATGTTATGTAGGATTTTACGAAAATAGCCATCAATAAAACAACCGCATTCTGTAGAACACTTGTATGAATAGTCTTACAGGTTATCCAAATATGAAAAATAAATAAAATCTCCCCACATCCCCATCATTTCTGAAGCCACATTTTAAGGTTTCCCACTTTATAAGACAAAGTTGCTGACCCAAATACATTGTGAACTAACTTTTAATAATCACAGTTCAAGTTTGGCTAATTCCAAGGTTTACTATTAAAAACGTTCGTATGCGAAAATATCCTGGAGTGCTATCATATGCTTATGAGATAAATCTGTGCAATGCGTCAGGGCGACTTACTTTTGACTTTTATACTAAGTGAAAATATATCTGGTGGGACATTTTCTGAGGTACTAAACCGGTACGAACTTGACATTGGCACACTTCTTCTCATGGTATAGGTTTAGATCGTGGGACATGCCCTAGGACGCTTGTCTACACACGAAAACACACATGGTTGTTGTTAATACCACTGTCCATTGGTAACTAATTTTAAATCTACAACTGGTATTTTATCTAATACTTATTTTTAAATATTGTATGTCACGTTTCTAGGCAAAAATATTCGAATAATTTCGTCATTTATAGTTAGATTAATTTAAGAAGTTCGATTTGACAGCTGACCATAGAACCTAACGTAACTTTGCAAAATTTTTTACCAAACACAAAACAGTGACGTAAAGCATTTACGTCCTACAATCAATCAGAAAAATTGTTGATTGAATGTAGTGTTGCTGCTTTATAATAGTTTCTGAGGTAGAAACAAATCGATTTAAATTCAGAAATCGTCGCTTAACAAGGAAATTACTAAGTGTATCCTCAAAGTCGCTGCAGATTGGATTGGAGCCACATGGTATGTAGACTGAAGCTATGATGATGGTCGGATGACCAGTCATAGCCAATCTACACACAGTGGCTTCCATGTTGAGGAGAGGAGGGGTAGGGAGAGGACAGCAATGGAAGCCTCTTTTGTAATATATAGCGGTGCCGCCGTAACCGTCGGAGTTGGGCCTATCGTTGCGAGTAAACGCGTACTTAGGAATAGCGTATCCCCTGGAGCGGTTTGGAGTAAGCCATGTCTCCTGGAGAAGGAAGAAGTCAGGTTCTTTGTTCTGAAGGAACAGTTTAATCTCGGGAAGGTTGGTGCTAAGGCTACGAGCTTTAAAAGTTACTAGGGATAAGCCCTTGGGTTTAATACGACTGGACGCGGGATTCGCGGGTCTAGACTTTATAATTTATTATTTACGAATTTATACAAAAGTAAAAGAATTTACAACGAACTTAGGAGCGAGTGATGCTCGGCTAACGCGAAAAAACGCTCTTGAGGAGAGCGGGCGGCTCGCAGTTTGCGTGCGAGTACGGAAATTTCGTTAATGTCGACGTTTTGGATGACGTTGAACACGGTCTCCATGTCCTCAGCCAACGACGACTGAGGTGAAGATGACAAAGCGGGACGCGGCCCTACGTAAGCTACGGGAGCTGGGATGGGTCGGGAAGGTGCAGGCGGGACGGCCGGATGCTGCCTCCAAGACAGAGCCTGAGTACTTGGAGAGTACTGAGAGAGGTTGGGACGCTCGACGGAGATGTTCGAGAGTCCGCATATTGTGCGAGCCTCTCTGAAAATCTCCTTCGAGTTGGGAGTATTTGACAGGATTACTAAAGCTGAAGGAAAACGCCTACCGCGGTTGGAGTACATCTTGTGCACTGCTACGGCCGGGAAACCCTGAGACTTAAGGTCCTCGAGAATGTCTTCGTTACTGAGTTCGAACGGGACGCCCCGTAGTACTGCGCGGATCTCACGCTCCTCCGGGAGGGCGTAGGTGTGATACGCGATTTGATTGATCGACAGAAGCCTAGTGAAAGACCGGAACTCGTCGACGGTCGCTACTTGAATTTTGATTGTATCGCCAGCGTTGGCGGCTTTTAAGTAACTAATTTTGTGCTCTTTGCACAAGTTAGAAACCGCGGTCCAGCGCGCTTTTTCACGCAGGAAGACGGGCGGAGGGAGCTGAGGTTTCGGCGGGACGGGAGCGCAGCGCGTTGCTGGCTTCGATGGGACCGATGGAGACGCGGTTACTTCGAGCGTTTTTAACGGCGCGGGGGCTGGTGTTGAAGACACCGGGGAGGGCTCGGGTATTGATGATACCGAAGCTTTCTTCGAGCGCTTCTTGGAGCGCTTGGCGACAAGTTGAAACGCGTGCTCAGGAGAGCCGGTTAAGGTGACGGCATCTGACGACGTATCAGACGCGGGTTCGGGGTCGTTCCCGGGAGCTGTACGCTTACGACGCGACATGTGAGAGGATGCGACCGATTCGCAGTCCATCTAGGACGAGGCGGGAGACGCGGGAGAGCTGTAGACCTGAGGGGTCACGACGTTGGAGGCCTGAGGGGCCGGGGTTGAGGCCTGAGGGGCCGGGGACGCGATAGTTGGCTGTAAGGCCTGCGTTATTAAGTCACCCGATATGCTGGCGCCGGACGCAACGAGCGCCTGGGCGAACGACCTAGCAAAGTTTACCAAGCTTTGCTGGTCCATTGGGAGGGCTTGGTTTTTTTTTTATTTTTTGTTCCCCTCCGCGGGAAGGGCAGGAGGATAAAAATGCCCTGACGCATACTCTGGCGCGATTCCAAAGTTATGTGGGACTCGTCCCGACGCCTACCAGGACCATACCCACTAAAAACCCCCTGTCGGCTCGTGCATTTTTGCCACTCAGCCTTCATCGGAGCGACGGCCAATTGGAGAAAGAGGCCGCGCTAGCGGGGCCCAGAAGGGGTCACCCGCTGGGATTACATAGCACTGAAGGTGCTCAAAAATTAAAAGTAAAATAAAACATTAAAAATGAAAAGTAAATAATGAAAACATTAAAAATTGAAAAATTAAATATGCATTAATTCGGATTTACGTTAGAATTAGAATTTACGTTAGAATTAGAATTTGCGGCCAGAAGGGCCTCGAGATCGCGTGACAGTCTGGTGGATGAGTACTGTTACGGGGCGGGTCAGGTGAGAGTTTTTTAAAAAGACTATTTTACTTTTCACTAATACTAGTTTATTAAGACTTTGAAAAAATTACGATAGATACAGTGTAGACACAGAGAAAGATGTTTTCAGGATGGCGACTGATCGAGACTAAAAATAATATTCGTCATAAATTACTAAAGAAATCTAATTCGAAAAACAAAGCTATCAAATAACCGCACCTGCATCCTATTTACTAGAAACAGAATGCAAGGTAAGCGAGTTTGTATGCATGAGACTGTAGGGTTGATGCTATCGTAACACCTCCCCCTTTAAGATTGAGCATTACGGAAGGGAGTAATGAGAAATCAGAAAAAACCGCATCCTGTCAACATTTACAATAACATTAGAGTAAAGTTTAAGAGATACTTAACGATAATTATATTTAATTACATGTACTAGTAACTTTCAACAAGAACCAAAATTAACTAAACAAAGGGTTTGAATATGAATTATAACACTCTAAAAATATGACAATAACTCAATTGCGTCAATGTTATTTTAGCATTTGTTACATAAAAGAGATTGAGAATTATAAAATCTCTTGTTTCTACAAAATTTCTAAAAGCTTCTATTTCATTACAACTTTTGACAAAACTAATCTAAATTGGTATTGAAAACATTTGAAATATTGTTAAAATATATTCGACAAACATTCACGAAACAGCGGTACTACTAACACATTTACTTAATTATACAATTTTAAATTTAATTATTAACTTATTCAGAGGTTTATGTAAACAATAGACTTAGAATAAATCAGCGTTTATTTCTATTTAAAATACAGAAACATGACATTAAATCTCATGTGAAATTGTAAATCTATATTGTCCAAATCCAAAGTACAAGACTTCACAAAGTTTGTTCAAAAACAAAAATACATTATACAGGGAGAATTAGAGTAGTAAACATTATTTTATATATTTTTTTTTTTTTTTTTTTTTTATTATCATTTACTTCATTTTAGTCCTAGAAACATATCTTATCAAAATTAAATTATAAATGCCTATAAACTAGTAGCATTCAAACATTACGTTGAAACAGGTTAGCTAGAGTATAAAATTTCTCTTTTGAGGTACAGGTAATGACTTAATTGACATATCTTCTTTATCAGAAGAGTCTGAGGTAATATTAACATTATGCTGTGAAATTACATATGTTGACTTATGTCTCTTTAGTTTTCTGTTGTGACAATTGTTATAAACATTAATACAACATCCAGATTCTTTTGAAAATATATATTTCTTACTTTTGAAAAGGATGTAACACAGAGCAAGAACTGATAAAACATAGGTAATGGAAAGATAATGAATGCTATATTTATGTAAATGAGAAGGTTCTTCGCCTATTTTGTTTAACTCTTTTTCCAACATATCTAAGTGTGAACTGGCATGAATTAAGGAGTCTAAATTATTTACTTCGTTAAGCTTTACAAATGGCAAATTGGACAGAGACTTATTAATTTTTTCGTGATCACAACAATCATCATTTAGTATATTGAAATTAGAAACAGAAATAGAAACATTTGAAACATAATTATCGGCGGCAGTAAAAGTAAGAGTTTTATAGAAAGCTGTACAAGATTTTGGTAAAACTAAAATGCCTGTGCCGGATAAAACTTCATCATTGTTCGACGAATCAGAGTCACAAGTAATGTGGCATTTTCCCGCTTCGGATTGTACGAAAAGCCAGCGTTTATGCCTAAGTTTTTGAAAAAAGTCAATAGTTCCACGAATAAACTTAGTTTGACATGAACTAGGTATTCTATTTACTATCTCTGTAAGAAGCACAGTTTCACACGTTGGGTTCGCAATTGACGAATAAACGTTTGTCAACGGACACACATAACACTGGTTTTGTAGCACTTTGCAACCATTTACACTTTCGAGCGGAGAGTAGAATAAACGATCCGTCGTTATTGCCATATATGGTTTATTAGGAGCGATAAGAACATAAGTGTTAGGAGTCGTAACATCGTAAGGAACTGGCAAAGGTATATTGTGATATAAATTATATACTTGAGATAATACGAGCGGAATCTTTAATACGATTACAAGTTTATTATTACAATAATAGCATAACAATTGAGATATATTTATTAAGTCATGAACATTAAATAAAGATAAAGATAAAGGTAACTCAGAATGTCTCGGCATGTTATTAATATGTAACTGGAGTTCTGTAAACAACTGGTGTGGCCCCAGTACAGTCGGGTGCAACACATTTATTTTACAAAATAAAATGGCATTATTTATATCGTCTATGTCAAAAGATAGAGTCATAATTATACTTTGAATAGTATTCAATAACAAGGAAAGCTGTGAACGAATTTCTAGTTTGTCATTGGAATTAATTAAATTTCCGAACGCTTTTTCAATTAAATTCAAATTATAATTAAGTTTTAATTCATTTTGTTTTACCTTAGAAATAGTATTATTAAAATTGGAGATAGTCGATTTAACTACGTGAATATTTTCCCGCATTAGATTTGATAACTGTTTTTCGTCTGACTGTACTTTGTTTATAGCTTCGTCATATTGGATTGCGTCATCATCGTCTAAAGTGCCAAAGAGACTTTTTAATAAGGAACCACCTGCATTGAATAAGCCTCTCTTGACACGATTTTGTGATTGAATTTTAACTAAATAAGAAAGGGAAGAAAACTTTCGTAAATTACTTTCGTGTTGAGATTGTAACGAATTAAGGGAGTTTAAGCATTCTTCTTTAACCTTTGACGACAAATTGGAATTACAGTACTTAGAAACTCTTGAAAATAGCAACTCTAAATTATCCAAATGGGGTTGTATATGGCTTAAATCTATGTAGGTAACAACGTCCCAAGTATCGTGCGTAAACTTGACATCTAAAAGTTGTTCGAAATGAATGCCGGGACTATCGGTAATCTGTTGTATGAATTTGCTGGCGAATATTGATGTTGGTAATCTGTAAAGATAAGTTGAACTAGTAAATAATTTATTAGTTTGAAGTGTCGAGTTTGACCTCGTCGTAATGATAACGCACGTGCTTTCGGTTCATTAAAATAGTAAGCGTATGGTTGCCGTTTATTTTTATAATTTTGTATGGGCCTTTCCACGTAGGTGATAAGGCTTTGTTTTGTTTATGGTGACATCGGACAAACACCATATCACCGGTTTTGTACGTCACGGGTTTAGTATGAACATCGTAGTATTTTTTCGACCTTTCTTTTGAATTTTGAATATTTTGTAAGGCCTTTTGCCTACTATAATATAATCTGTGATTTAAAGCCCTTATGTAATCGGTATAAGTGTTATTTTCGAGGTGGTCTATGGAGCTTGGAATATAAGGCTTAAAACCGAATAGGAGTTCGAATGGAGAAAAACCAGTGGTTGAATGGATGTTAGTATTATAAGCTAGCATTGCTGTTTCTAAGTAAAACGACCAAGTATGGGAGTTCTCGTCAACGTATGACCTTAAGTATTCTTTTAAGGTTGAGTGGCTCCGTTCTAAGGCGCCACAAGTTTGCGGATGGTATGGAGCAGCGAAAATATGTTTGATGCCGAAAAGACTTTCGAGTTGTTTGAAGACGTCAGAGCAGAAGTTAGTCCCTTGGTCAGTTACTATAGTCTTAGGTATACCTATGTGAGAGATAAAATGCACAAGATTCTGTGCAGTTTCCTGTGCGGAGCAAGTTTGCATGGGATAGGCTTGTGAGTACTTCGTCAAGTCGTCTTGGAGGGTTAGAATAAATTTGTAACCGTTGTTCGCGGTTTCTGGTAACGGTCCTACAATGTCGAGAAATAGTTTTTCATTGGGTCTAGTAGCAGTCGAAGTTATTATCATTGGAGCTTTGTTAATTTGGCGCAGAGGTTTGTTAACTTGGCAGGATTTGCAGTTTTTAACGTAAGTTTCAATGTCTGATCGCATATTTTTCCACCAGTACATAGTTTTAAGTCGGTCATACATCCTAGTAATTCCGGGATGTCCTGCGGTCGGTGAGTCATGATTATCTTTAAGAATAGTAGGTATTTCGGTTGGAGTAGGAAACAAAATATTATTATGATAAATATGTATTTTAATACCTGTGTTATGAAATAGGAAAGATAAAATATTGTAGATTTTTGTAAAAGAGAGCTTATTAAAAGGATCTTGAAAATCGGATATAGCGAATTCCTTTTCCTCCATATATAATGTCGTTAACATGTCACGATAGTTTTTTAATAGGTTGAAAATGTCCTTATAGTTAACAGAGTCGTAGTGGTGAACTTTTAAAAACAGGTGGGTGTAAAAGTGTTTGTTATTCGAGGTATTATAGTAAGTATAAAGTTCGCGTTCTATGTTCCGGATATCGTTGAGGTTGTTTTGTTTGTCAGACAGGTCAATTATTTCTGAGCAATACGGGATTGAGTCATCAAGGTCAATGGCAGTCGGATAAACAATCATTTTACATTTAGCTTTTAACAGGGAGTCGTTATGTTCCTCGATAATCGTGTCAGGAGTGAAGGTTTGTTGTTGACTAATTTGTAAGAATTTGTCATAAGTTTCGGAAATGGAAGGTGAGTCGTCGTCAACCGCGAGCACAGGATTTCGAGATAAGGAGTCGGCGTTACAGTTTAGTTTGCCCTTTTTGTAAGTAATGTCATAGTCAAATTCTTCAAGTTTTAGTCTCCAGCGGACTAACTTCGAACTAGGGTCTTTGCAGTTAAACAGCCACTGGAGCGGTTTATGGTCAGTCACTATCGTAAATTTATGTCCATATAAGTAAGGTCGGAAAACTTTTGTACCAAAAATAATCGCAAGACACTCTTTTTCAGTCGTGGAGTAATTGCCTTCGGCCTTATTAAGTGTTCTTGAGGCAAAAGCTATGGGGAGATCTTTTCCGATTTCCCCTTGGGATAGGATCGCGGAAACAGCGTAGTTAGATGCGTCGGTGGTTAGTACGAAAGGTTTTGTGAAATTTGGAAATTGTAGGATTGGTGCTGTAGTAATTTTAGTTTTTAGTAGATCGAATGCATTTTGTTGTTCAATAAGCCATTTGAATTTTGTATCCTTTTTCAGCAAACTAGTAAGAGGTTTTGTGATATGTGAGAAATTATCGATGAATCGGCGATAATAACCTACGAGGCCTAGGAAGGATTTGATGTCACGAGGATTTTGGGGAACTGGGAATTTTTGTACGCAAGCTACTTTTTTGGGATCAGGTTTCACTCCTTGGTCGGATATTATGTGACCTAAATACTGTACTTCTTTTCTAAGAAACTCGCTCTTGTCTGGTTGGAGTTTGAGGTTGTGTTCACGGAGTTTTTGGAACACGAGTTTCAATTTGGACATATGGCTGTTGAGGTCATGCCCGAATATGATTACGTCATCCATATAAGTACAAGCATGGAGACCTTGGACACCAGAAAGTACAGTATTCATAAGCCTTTGGAACGTGGAAGGCGCGTTTTTAAGTCCAAAAGGCATTCTGTTAAATTGGTAATGACCTGAGAGGTTGGAAGGACCAGGGATACTGAAAGCTGTCTTTTCGGCGTCATCTTTCGACATTGAAATTTGGTGAAAAGAGGAAGCCAGGTCCAGGGTAGTGAAGTATTTGCTGTGGCCCAGCTGGTCTAGGATGTCTGTGATGTTAGGAATGGGATAGGCATCGCCGATTGTAATTTCGTTCAGTTTCCTATAATCTATGACAATGCGCCATTTGGGTTTTCCAGAAGCATCGAGTTTCTTAGGAACAACCCATATGGGAGCTGACCATGGTGAAATAGAAGGGGAAATGATGCCTTGGTCTAGCATGTCTTGGACTTGTTTGTTGACTTCATCCTTGTGGCATTCAGGAAACCTATACGTTTTCGCTTGAACTGGAGTCTCGGAAGTAGTACGGATTTGGTGTTGGATAGTGTTTGTTGCAGTTAACCGGTCTCCTTCAAGGTAGAATATGTCATTGTATTCGGAACAGAGTTTTCGGAGGATATCTTCTTCTTCATTATTTAAATGATCGCATCTTAAAATATTTTGAACTAACCGATCTCTATCTAAATTAGACCGATGGCTTACTGAGTTGATAATTTCGCAAGGATTAGTAAGACTCGAGGGGCTGGAGGAGATATCGTGAATGAAAGCGAAGGATTCGAGAGTAAATTTCACTGGCTGTAGTAGGACCTCGTAGTTTGACGTATTTAGAACAGATACGGTGATTTTTCCATTTTTTCCCACTTTGGTAAGGCATTTTGAAAAATATAATTTAGGATATTGTTCTAAAGTAGTAGTTAACATAAGGCCTTCATTAATCTCGGGGTTTGTAACTAGACACTCGATAAACATTTCGCTACGTGCGGGAATAAGATAGGCTTCATCTACAATTTTTAAGTTAAATAACGCATCTATATCATGTGAAAGTTTTAGCTTTAAGGTAGAATAAGAAATTTCGGCTTTATAGACGGTCAATAAATTCGACCCGATTATGCCGTCGTAATCTAGATTTACACCGTTTACGACGTGGAAAGTAAAAGGAAAGGAAATGGAGTCTGTGTTAGATATTGTCATTAGAAAATTGCCTTTAGTTTCGGAAAATGAATTTACATCGTTAATGCCTTTGAATTTAATAGTTTTATTTTGTAATTTTGGAACGAACGATAAGCTTGTTTCCTTTACAAGGCAAATCGAGCTTCCTGAGTCGACTAAAAGTTTGAGAGGTTTTTCCGAGTGTGATGTAATGACTTCTATATAAGGAAGAGGCGACTTTTTACATTGTGAAACGTCATAGATCGTTGGAAATTCGATTGCTTCTTTCGATAGACTTTCAGGTATGTCTTTTTGAATTTCAGGAGATTGTTTAAGAGACTGGTTAACTGAATTAAACTGGGAAATAAATGATTCAGAGTTATTACGCGGCACAGAAGAAATATTTAGACCTGTAGAAAAATGTTCAGAACATTGCAAGTTTTCGTAAGAATTAGAAAGAGATTTAGAAATATTAGAATCAGGTATTTGTATTGTTACGTTGTTCGATTTAGTATTAGGTTCTTTTTTTTTTCTTTTCAATTTTTTAGAACCCGTGGGAATTGGAAATTCTTTGGCAGTAGAAGGTTCAATGGAAATAGCATTTTTCTTTGGAATAGTAGATTCAGTAGAAATAGTATTTTTCTTTGAAATAGTAGATTCAGTGGGAATAGTATTTTTCTTTGAAATAGTAGGCTCAACAGCATTGTTAGATTTAGTAAGATTTGTTAAACCATTAGACTTTGTAATTCTCGACATAGTAACGGGCTTTGTTAGCCTCTTTGATTCAGTGGAAATAGTAGAAATTGACTTATTTTTATTATTGACCCCAGAGAAAGAGTTTGTTAGCCTTTTAGGCTTTAGGGGAATAACTTTATCACTAGACTTGGTATAAAAAAACTTAGAGTTACAATCAAACTTATCATCAAAACATGAACTAGTAAAATAGGGAGCCTTATCGAACGGCTCAATGATAGGTTTAAAATTAGGGTTCATTTTAGTAACATTAGCATAAGTAGGTTTCTTAAAATTAAAATTTTTAAACTTAGAATTATAAAACGAAATAGAGCTTACGTCGAAATTAGAATCAGCGGGGAAATTGGAAATTGTATGCTTATAATTATTCTTATGATATACCGATTCAGCGGGAGTGCCTTTCATTTCTGGTTGCGAACGGCACTTACTAAGCAACCGTTTGTTTAGTTTAAATGATTAATTTCACAGGCGTTATCATTACTCGAGCTTGAACTATCATCTGTTTGTACGAGATACTGGGGTTTGTTACCCATGATTTGTCTCTGTTTAAACTTATTATTATTATTATATTGCCTTTTCCTACACTGTGAAATGTCATGACCGATGTTTTTACAGTAACGGCATACGATTGGCCCGGTACGATTATTTTGTGACGTAGAAGGAAACTGGACAGGAGTTCGGGGCTGAAAATTATTAAATTTGATTGGAGTCGGTTGGCTTCGCTCTAACCGAAATCTCCTTTGTGCACATTCGGACGTAGAATGCCCATAGTTTTTACAGGTTTTGCAACTTATTTCGGAGTCAATATTTAAAATCTTTTCTTCTTCTACTGCGATGTTAACTGCCGAATTTAAGTTTTTGGGATCTTTACAGCGCACGATAGTTTTTAATCTTGGATTAAGCCCCATACAAAAAGTATACAACGCGAGATCTTCGGTCATGGCAATTCGTCCCGTTATTTCCTTTTTTAGACTGTCCGAATTGTGAATTTCAGCCTGTAAATCTGTTAGACAAGCTTCGACCCTAAGAGCATATTCTGTGACTGATTCACGAGGTTGTTGTCTACAGCTTTGAAGTTCTAATAGTAAATGATTATAGTGTTTCTTCTGACCAAAATTTTGTTTTAAAAAAAATTTGAATTCATCAAAACGTTCAAATATTCGATTGGCACATGCGATTTGAGCTTTGCCTTCGAGTCGAGAAATCATAAATTTTAGTAACAACGGTTTTTGACTTTCGGATGCTAATTCCAATGCGTTTTGGCAATTTGTTAGAAAGGCAGCTAAGACCTCATGGTCACCTTTATAAGTTCCGATGAAACTACACAGAACTTGAATAGGAAACTGTTCGGATAAGACGGGGACTCTATTTTCTGGCTTCGACATTTTGCTATCGTAACTTATAGATAACTTGAGAATTTAAACAAAAAGGAATTAGTAAAAATATTATAAGAGTTCAATAACTCCACGAACCAACTTATGTCCTTACGAATTTGATATGGGAATAAACTGATTGTAATTGTAAAATTGGCAAAATAAAAAAGAAAATAGGTATATGGCAACAGCGAAATAGTAAATTCACTCACAGCAACACGGCGAGACTTGGCAGGAACATCCTAGAACTCCTCTGGTTTTAGGTTCGGATCAGTGGCAGCTAGTTGGCAGGCCTGTGGCAGGTCCTACTGAACCTGGTGGCTTGGAGACAGCGGCAGCAACAGCGCTCGGGCGGCGATAGAGACAGCGGCAAAGATAGCGACAGGCGGCAGAGCGGTAGTTGCAGGATTTTGTAGGCTCTGCTTAGCAGCTTCAGTCCAGCAGCGGTATTGAGGGTGATGGCTTCACCATCAACGAGACAGCAGCGAAAAGTTTGGCCCTTTCAGAGCTTATGGAGTAGATATTCTTCTAGACTTAGGTCAGGAACTCCGAGTGTAGCTATGGTAATATTTCACACACAGCATAAACACAATTTTGTAAGAAGTAATTTCTCTCACAACTTTATTTCACTTTAACTTGGTTTTTTATTTTAACTGTATGAGATGCCTGCTATACGTTTTATGCAGACATCCCACTTCTGACACCACTGTTACGGGGCGGGTCAGGTGAGAGTTTTTTAAAAAGACTATTTTACTTTTCACTAATACTAGTTTATTAAGACTTTGAAAAAATTACGATAGATACAGTGTAGACACAGAGAAAGATGTTTTCAGGATGGCGACTGATCGAGACTAAAAATAATATTCGTCATAAATTACTAAAGAAATCTAATTCGAAAAACAAAGCTATCAAATAACCGCACCTGCATCCTATTTACTAGAAACAGAATGCAAGGTAAGCGAGTTTGTATGCATGAGACTGTAGGGTTGATGCTATCGTAACAGTACGTTTGCGCATTTCTAGGCCTAGCGACTTTGAACTTCGAGTCTAACACAGGAGCAGCATATGAGACAGAATCACGAACTAGAGGATTGGGATGGGTTTCGGAGCGTTTGAAGAACGCTTCAGAGAGTGTTTTGAGATATTGTTGTACTGTAGGCAGTTCAAGATCTCTATGCAAGTCCGCGTTACGCACGTACCACGGTGCGCCTGTGGCCCGGCGGCAAAAGAGGTTTTGAACTACCTGCAGTTTGTGCAGGACGGAGGGTTTGGCGTGGGCAAAGATTGGCGAGGCATACGTCATGACGGGTCTAACGCAGACCTTGTAAAGTGTACGTTTGTTTCTGAAGGACATTTTACTTTTTCTACCTAACATGCTATTTAGGCGGACTAAATAGTGACGAGCGAGTTTCGAAACTCTTTCAACGTGTGGCTTGAAAGAAAGCGTCGGATCTAATGTGACGCCTAAGTATTTAGTACTGCGCTTCCAGGGGATGGGAATGCCTAACATTCGAACGTGGGGATCGCCATCGGGACGACGGCGTTTGTGGTCGAAGCGCATCGCAGAACTCTTTTCAGGGTTCACATCGATGCGCCATTCTTGAAACCATGCACCAAGGGCGTTTACGGCCTTTTGGAGTCTGGTTACAAGGCGCCGAACACCGTGGCCTTTGGTATAGAGTGCGGTGTCGTCAGCGAAGAGGGCGAGTTCGACGCCTTTCGGCGGGATGGGAATGTCGTTGGTGTACACGGTGTACAGCAGAGGGGCGAGGACTGAGCCTTGAGGGACTCCAGCCTTTATGGGACGAGGTGCAGAAAGCGTGCCTTCGTGTTTAAATCGAAACGTACGGTCTTTGAGAAACGACGCTATTAACCTGACTAGGCGATCCGGTAAGCCTATCTTGTAGAGTTTATAAACGAGACCGCTGTGCCAGACTTTATCGAAAGCCTTGGCTACGTCAAAGAAAACCGCGACTGATTTATAACGACGCGGATAGAAACCGTCAAGTATATACTCGACGATTCGGTGGACTTGTTGAGGGCAGGAGTGTTTAGCGCGAAAGCCGAACTGATGGGGAATAATGAGAGGATCGCCATCCGTTGGAAACAGATGGTTCCGCATTCGAGAGAGTATGACTCTCTCGAGAAGTTTAGACATTGCCTTGAGGAGGCTGATGGGTCTGTGATTAGCCGGGACGTTCAGAGGTTTGCCCGGCTTGGGAATGCCTATGACTGTCGCTTCTTTCCAAGCTTTTGGAAAGTAGCTATGGTCGAAGCAGGCATTGAAAATGATAGCTAATAAGGTAAGCATCTGTTGAGGTAGGTGCTTAAGTGCGTGGTTGGAAATTCCATCCGCACCCGGAGCCTTTTTGGACTTTTGATTTCTAATGAGAAGCAAGATTTCATCATTAGAGACTGTGACAGGGTCGGCGGTGATGGGAAGAGAGTCTCTGCGAAGGACTTCGTCCTCCACCGCCTGGATGTGTGAGGGATCAGCAGGTTGCGTGCTGGGCGAGCATTGTGCGGCAATGCTGTCGGCGAAGCATTCGGCTTTCTCTTCGACTTCGAAGGCAGTAGTGCCGTCGGGACGAGTGAGAGGAGGAACGTGAGAAACGGTGTCTACGCGTAAGGCTCGGGCCATGCTATAGTACGCTTGGTGGGACGGAGAGATATTCGTCATGAGATCGTTCATCTGAGCGTCTCGGAGTTCCGCGAGGCAAGACCTAACTTTACGTTGAAGCTGATTCGCAGCTGTTCTATAGGCGGGCGTGGGATACTTCTTGGCTCTCCGGAGAGCCGCGTTTTTAGCTTTAATAAGATTGCTAACGGCTAAGGGAAGCGTGGGTTTGCCTTGCTTAGCAACCTTTTCGTTGTCACTGATGGCTGAGTTGATAGCATCAGTGAGAGAATTTACTAATGAATCGATTTTATCCGGGCTATCTAATTGTTCGGGAGAGATCGCGAGTGGAGAGTTCGGAGCCTCTAAGGCTGAAACTAACGTATTTTTAAAACCTTTCCAGTTGGTAAAGGTCTTAGGAGATGAGGCGTTATCGTTCGGCGGTCCTAGCACGAGGGAAACGGGGCGATGGTCGGAGCCTAGGTCATCGAGCGGTTCGATAGACCTTAGGTCAAGATTGATTCGCTTGATAATTGCAAAGTCGAGGATGTCAGGAGAGTAGGACGGGTTGTTGGGATAGTGAGTGGGAGTGATGGGGGATATGACATCTAGGTCAAGGGAGTTAGTGATGTCGAGGAGAGCGATACCGCTGGTGTTAGTCGATAGGCACGTCCAGTCAGTATGTTTGGAGTTAAAGTCTCCGAACATAATGACTGAATGGCCGAGGGCGAGAATGGCCTCAAAGTCGCTGCGGATTGGTCTGGTACCACTAGGTATGTAGATTGAAGCTATGATGATGGTCGGATGACCAGTCATAGCCAATCTACACACAGTGGCTTCCATGTTGAGGAGAGGAGGGGTAGGGAGAGGACAGCAATGGAAACCTCTTTTGTAATATATAGCGGTGCCGCCGAAACCGTCGGAGTTGGGCCTATCGTTACGAATAAACGCGTACTTCGGTATAGCGAATCCCCTGGAGCGGTTTGGAGTAAGCCATGTCTCCTGGAGAAGGAATAAGTCAGGTTCTTTGTTCTGAAGGAACAGTTTAATCTCGGGAAGGTTGGTGTTCAGGCTACGAGCGTTAAAAGATATTAGGGATAAGCCCTTGGGTTTGATACGACAGGACGCGGGATTCGCGGGTCCAGACATTATAATTTATTATATACGAATTTATACAAATATAAAAGAATTTACAACGAACTTAGGAGCGAGTGATGCTCGGCTAAAGCAAATAAACGCTCTTGAGGAGAGCGGGCGGCTCGCAGTTTGCGTGCGAGCACGGAAATTTCGTTAATATCGACGTTTTGAATAACGTCGAATACGGTCTTCATGTCCTCAGCCAACGACGACTGAGGTGCGGAAGACGGAGAAGGACGCGGCCCTACGGGAGCTACGGGAGCTGGGATAGGTCGGGAAGGTGCAGGCGGAACGGCCGGACGCTGCCTCCAAGACAGAGCCGGAGTAGGTGTCGGCTGAACGGGCTTTGCTTCCGGGGGACCCCGGTTGCGCAGCGGCGGGAAGTTGGCAGGAGTGAGCGGCGGCGCCGGTTTAGGCGCGACCCTCTTGGTGGTGGAGCGCGGAGCGCGCGGGCAACCCCTGTAGTTAGCTGTGTGGCCGGACTGGCCGCACAGCACACAGGCAGGGGGGGAAGTGGATTCGGGAGTGCGAGTGCACTCCTTTGTGAAATGTGGATCCAGGCACTTAACGCACCTGGGGGGAGCTGAGCAGTTAGCCGCTGCGTGGCCGTAGAGCTGGCAGCGGTGGCACTGGCCAGGGTGACCACGGGGGTTGGGACGCTCGACGGAGATATTTGAGAGTCCGCAAATTGTGCGAGCCTCTCTAAAGATCTCCCTCGAGTTGGGAGTATTCGACAGGATTACCAACGCTAAGGGAAAACGCCTACCGCGGTTGGAGTGCATCTTGTGCACTGCTGTGACCGGGAAACCCTGAGACTTAAGGTCATCGAGGATGTCTTCGTTGCTGAGTTCGAACGGGACGCCCCGTAGTACTGCGCGGATCTTACGCTCCTCCGGGAGGGCGTAGGTGTGATACGCGATTTGGTTTAATCCGAGTAACCTGGTAAACGCGCGGAATTCGTCGACGGTCGCTATTTGAATCTTGATTGTATCGCCAGCGTTGGCGGCTTTTAAATAATTAATTTTGTGCACTTTGCACAAGTTTGAAACCGCGGTCCAGCGCGCTTTTTCACGCAGGAAGACGGGCGGAGGGAGCTGAGGCTTCGGCGGGACGGGAGCGCAGCGCGTCGCTGGCTTCGATGTGACCGACGGAGACGCGGTTACTACGAGCGATTTTAACGGCGCGGGGGCTGGTGTTGAAGACACCGGGGAGGGCTCGGGTATTGAAGATACCGAAGCTTTCTTAGAGCGCTTCTTGGAGCGCTTGGCGACGAGTTGAAACGCGGGCTCAGGAGAGCCGGTTAGGGTGACGGCATCTGACGACGTATCAGACGCGGGTTCGGAGTCGCTCCCGGGAGCGGTACGTTTACGACGCGACGCGTGAGAGGATGCGACCGATTCGCAGTCCATCTCGGACGAGGCGGGAGACGCGGGAGAGCTGAAGACCTGAGGGGTCTGGACGTCGGAGGCCTGAGGGGCCGGGGTTGAGGCCTGAGGGGCCGGGGACGCGATAGATGCCTGTAAGGCCTGCGTTAGTATGTCATCGGGTATGCTGACGCCGGACGCGGCGAGCACCTGGGCGAATGACCTAAGAGCGTTAACGAGGTCCATTGGAGGGCTTGGGATAATATGAAATATATAAATATATAATGTGTGCCTAGGTTCCCTAGCAAACCTAGCGCCTATTTATATAACAAATGCCTAGAATTCCTAAATAAAAAATTTAGCGAACCCTAGCGGCAAACCTCCCTACCAGCGGTAGGGGGGCTGGGGAGAATAAATTAAAACTAACAATAGTACGCCGAAGGCCGCTACCTAGAAACCTGAAAAAGGGTGCGCAGGTAAAGAGTTGACCGCGTTAGGGTCAACCTTTACCGACAGAAAGGACGAATACACACGAAAACACACAAATATGATAGAAATAAATATGAAAATAGGAGAAAAATAAATAAAATAGAGAAGAGAAATAAATAAAAATAAAAAGGACTGGTTCAGTACAAATTCGTTGTCACCGTTAAGTATCCTTTGCACTGAAACCAGACTACTTACGCCGGGCACAACACTGCACTCAGCACAAGCACAACACAACTTAGCACAGCACTTTGAAGACTAAGAGGCTTAGTCGCAAAGAAAAATCGCACTTCGAAAGCACTCAGACGGAGTAGAAAGACTTAGGAAACCGTAGCACGGAGCCAACACGCTAGACTGTGACGTCAGTAAACTGAGCGCCGCGGAATGGCGGGAAGGGACCGATCAACGGAGAGCTGGGTCTTGCACGTCCGCACCGCGTGGCGATCGGAGCGAGAATCTGAGGGCTTGGTCCTAAGATATATGATATATAAATAAATAAAAATGCCTAGGTTCCCTAGCAAACCTAGCACCTAAACCTCCCTACCCGCGGTAGGGGGGCTGGGGACGACGCAAAGTGGTGCCTCTAGCTCGGACAGCACTGTACCGTCACCCTGGGAAAGGCCCAAGTGCAATGGGATCGGGTCAGCCGGTTTCTCCTTAGCCTGAAGGGCCTTGGAAGCGCACCGGGGCAACGCTATCAGGCTTAGTTGTCACCGTTAAGTATCCACTTATCCAATGCGTGGACTTCATGCAAGAATGTCGTCGTTGAAGTTTCGGACGCCGTTTGCGCAAAGTTCAAAGAATCGGTGAAATTAGAAAGTTCTTTGAGCATTAATGAATAACCGATAGAACAGAAAGAAATGTGCAAAAAAAACAGTTAATAAATAAAAGAATAAAATTAAATTATGTAATAGTTTTGTCATAAAGTTAATATCTTACTTATAAACGAGGTTGACTGATTATATCAATTAAATATTACTCTTTATCCATTATATTCTTACTCTTCATCATTACAATGAGCAGACAACCATTTCCTAATTACTTGTATTTTTGTGAACAAAAACATTTAATCAGTCAGCAAAATTATTTTAGTGGCAACATATGGCTAGCAAACATTGATAAATAAGTCCTCAATTGTAGCGTTTGTTCAACCAATTATAACAAATAACCAAATAACACAGTTGCCAGTTTGCAGTGCGCGAATGCTCTTCTTGATCAAGTTGAACCCACACCCTTCTTACATTGGACTACTAGACGCAGACAGGCCTTCCATCTCTTTATGGTGATATCCTTTTTATTCTATCGATAGTTCCTTGTTGGTGCGGGTCGCCAAGATGTGGAATGAACTGCCTGCGTCTGTTTTTCCAGAAAACTATAGTCCTAGTTCTTTCAAGCGTCGAGTGAATAGGTATCTCGTGGATACACGTGTAACACCTTCGTCTTCATCGTCACTTTCCATCAGGTGAGATAGAAGACAAACGTGATATCCTTGTACAATAAAAAAAAATAAAACACAAGTTCTTAATGACACTTAATTTGGGCTAGATAATGTAGTGTATAATGTAATGTAGTGTGCTAGATAGTGTAGTATTTAGAAATATTTGTTATTTATTTATAACAAAAAAAAAAGAAAAAGTAATAATAATAATAAATCCTCACACAAACACACCACCTGTATGGCCCCAAAGTAAGCAGAGCTTGTGTTATGGATGATCATACAGAGAAAAGGGGGACCCAGAATAAACGTACAGATATAAATACAAACAACCATGACCCGAGAACAAACATATGTGTTCATCAAACAAATGAATGCCCCGGCCGGGACTCGAACCTGGCACCTTCGGCGTATAAGGCAAGGCTACTTACCACTACACCACTCGGTCGTCGAATATATGTAAGTTGCAATGCGTGAGCTGTGTTGTCCATCTTGCTAAACACTTACAGGGTCAGCACACAGTACAATATTGTGCAGCCAATACACGTCTAGCTAAAATACTCGCCAGTAATTTGCTTCATTTTTATAATTATAACTGAGATCTACATGAAAACTTTTAGGTACATCAATATTCAATTTGTAAATATACAATTAGTTAGTTTTATGTTTCTAAATTGTTCTTAAGGAATATTTTTATCCACTCAGCTGATACTTCAATTAAAACGCATTGTAGTTGTAAAATCCTGCAGACCAAGTAATTGTTCTGCGCCATGACTGTCACTAGGTGGGCGGGTGCCTCACACAGCAAGCTGCTTGCTTTTGTTTACATAGCTGACTTTATCAAAATTGTTTGCAGAATAAGGACTGCAAAATAGCAAAATAAATCTTCATATTCTGTCCGAATGATTCAAATGCTTACTTTTGTTGCTAACCAAATTTTATAATTGCAAACCGATTGATTGTTTCTCATATTTATTTACCTTAGTGAATGTATATTTCACGTACTATAAATTTAATGAACACCAGAAAAATAAGTTTGAGGAAATTGTTGAAAACATACCGAATATAACAGGATTAGAAGAAAACGAGTGAAGAGAACTTCTCTTAAGTGATTATGTCAAAAAGACATGAGCGATAACATAAAAAAATTTCGATATCCAGTAAAAGAAAAATATTACTATGCAATGCTATTTAATGACTATGTATTTCAATAAAAGATGGTTTTTTTTTTCAACTTTTTTTATAAATATACTCTATTAACGACTTACTTACTTAACTACTCGTAGTAATTACAAAATGGCGCCTCGGTGACATTAATCCTCGACTGGATATGTGGCGCTTTTGTGGTTCAATCATCTATTGTATAAATAATAATTCTAGAACGGATGAATATTTACGTATACAATTTTCCAACGAGACTGTTGTCGCTACGCTAGACATATTTCAAGCCTAAATCGAAATCTGGTTCCTGTCTAAAGACTTGAACATTTGGAACAATAGCTCTCAACGCAAGCACTTAAACCTCGAAGTAACATGTCTTTGGAGGAATGGAGTCACATGGCGCCTAGGGATAGACATTTCGTTA
The DNA here is from genome assembly GCA_923062675.1 of Marasmarcha lunaedactyla. Classification (NCBI taxonomy): domain Eukaryota; kingdom Metazoa; phylum Arthropoda; class Insecta; order Lepidoptera; family Pterophoridae; genus Marasmarcha; species Marasmarcha lunaedactyla. The sequence goes on along the minus strand of OV281351.1, from coordinate 967,041 downwards.
TAAATTGAATTGATTTTGAAAATAGGTTTGAAATTAAAATATGAAAGTTTACGAACATGTGCTTTGTTGAATATTCAAACAATTGAATTATCTAATTGTATTAAAAAACAAAATATACAAGTATTATGAAATAGTATATTTACAATATATATTTCCGTAACACAAGAGCGTACTTGTAGTTTAAAGTTTCAAACCCATACCCCAAAGTCCCGTCTCAAATCGAAAGCCAAACAAGTTTAATATCTCTGCATGGGGATATGTTTAGAATGCCACGGAAGTTTTAGGCGACATTGTAGCCATACTGCTACGACCACAGAACACTTAGATGCCGAATGTTTAATTTACTGATGGTGTTAAGTTCGTTCTGTCACAACTCGTTTGAGGGACGGACGGTTAAGTTGTAGTGTTGGAGTTGATTAAATTAAATTAGCCTCAGTCTCAACTCAGGTACTCCCTCAGGCTTTGGTACTTTTAGTTAATATTTTTGTCCTCGACTTTCTTCATTGCAGTTGAGGAACCAAAAGTCAAGTTGAGGTTTGTCGCGACGTACCTTAAAATTCTTGTCAAAGCTTGTTTGAATACCACGTTGATAAAATGATATCAAATTTTCGGTGAATATTGGCACAGAATAGTTGCTTTTTAAGCCAAACTTATAGTTTATTTCACTTAATAACACTTAGTAACTAGGGTGGGACCTTGACTATATAGACGTGAATAATCTGCAAAAAGATCTGGTTTCTCTTTTGCGGTGTGGTCCAGTGAACCGTCAGGCTTCCTCAGAGGTGCAGCGATGGGCGAGAGACGTTCGACTCAACCGACTTGGCCAAAGACCAGAAAAGCTTTGTTTCCTGAAGGATATGACGCTATCTTGTCTCCGATGTGGCCAATGTGGTCAAAGCGAGCTTTTCTGATCACCTTTTTGCAAGACTTGGCGGCAGCTTTGTATTTTTTCTTCAGTTCATGCGAATCCACAGCTTTGCTCCTGCGAGCGTCAGCCCAGGCTTTGTACGCTTCTTGCTTAAGCTTTTCAGCTGTGAGGCAAGCAGCATTTAACCATGAGCAACCTTTGGTTTCAAGGGATAGGTCAGCGTAAGGGATGAAATACTCCATTGCTTGGCCTATCAGACTTGATACAGCATCAGCGCAGCATGATGGATCGGTTGATGTAAAACAAGTCTGCCGCCAAGGATAAGATGCGAAAAAGTGCCGCATCTCATCCCAATCTGCTGACTTGTATCGCCATACTCGCCTAGCGCCTTTTGGGCTGGTGTCAAGCGGCGAGTACTGCGACACACATTTCACCACGCAGTGGTCGGATGTCCCTAAAGGTGCAGTTACGGACACCGAGCACCTGTCAGGATCAGTTGTCAGCAGAAGGTCTAAGCAATAAGCCTCTCTTCCAGCGTGGTCAGTGTCCTGATACAGGTATAGCCATTGCCCGTGGTGAGCGTTAAAATCCCCCAGGAACACCAACTGCGCTGAGGGAAAACGTTGCCGAACCTTATCTGCTGCATCGCTGAGATACTCCATGAGCCTCGTTGTCTCCCGATCTCCGCTATGTGACCGGTATATACTGGCGTAGATCAATTGGTCAAGGCCGGTATCAATGTGAACCCACATAAGGGAAAAGTCCAGATCTTCCAAGTAACGGAGACGCTGACAACACATCTCGTCACTGGCATACATGCACACCCCGACGTTCGGGCGGAAATTAGACTCCAGGATGTACCCTGGGTAACAAAGGTATGCCGAGTCTGACGTATTACAGATCTGCGTCTCCGTTAAGAAGAGAAGGTGAGGCCTCTCTGTCTCAAGATGTCTGCAACCGCTGTAGCACCTTACTCTTCTTGTGACTTTTCATATTTGTTGTGTGAGTGAATAGGGAGGAGGACAGAAGTTGAGTGAAGCGCTGCAAATGGAATCAAGCAGCTCGCAATAAACAACGCACCGTTGGGGAATTGGTTTGGAGACTGCGGGGACGCCCCAACCCCCCGGGTATTATCATCGGGTCCTCTCTAACCAGTCGCCAGCTGGCACGATAAAGCCTCCTGGGATTTTTCACGAGGTGACGGGGCAGCCTTTCGCATGTGGCTAGCACACTATTTAGGCCCCCTACTGCCTGCGGTCAGCCAGCAGTGCACCGTTTCTTCGGATCCCGCTACCCTCCAAAACTAGTTACCCGGCGAGTCAAAAAATTACGAGCTGAAGACAGTTCTCTGATGCAGCACGATTACTCAGACCTACCCTCCTCGATGGCTACCCTAAACATCATGCCGGAACGCGACCATGTCACTTGGCGGCATGGCTTTGTTTTGTGGGTGGTGACAAGCCACTGTGGGTACCGGTCAGACTACGTAGATGTTGACTGAGGCGTGCCCCAAGGCTCTACGCTCTCGCCACTTTTATACGCTGCTTACTTATATGACGTAAGCCTATGCTTTAAATTTTCTAAACATTTAATGTACGCTGACGATACTAAAATATATAACAAAATCAACCCAACATCAGATTGTATCAATCTCCAAAAAGATCTTGATTGTCTAAATCAGTACTACAAGGATAATAAAAAAGACTTTAATATTAGTAAATGTATGATTATAACTTTTACAAGGAAAAAAATCCAATCAGCTTTGATTATAAACAAATTTAAAAAAGGTTAAACAAGTCAAAGACTTAGGATGTATTGTTTTGGATGACAATCATCTTTTAATGACCATGTAACGCACATTGTAAGTGCAGCATACTAAAACTTAGGGTTCATTTTGCGAGTTAGTAAGCCATTTACAGATATTAACTGCATTTAGATATTATACTTTGCCTATGTAAGAAGTGTACTCGAGTATTGCAGTAATATCTAGGATCCCCAGTATCTAACTTATATTGAATATTTAGAAAAAATTCAATTGAAATTTTTCAAGAATTTGAACTATCGAAGTCAGCATATTATTAAACATTATAAAAAGTCTTGTCAATTTCATAAGATTCTGTCCCTAAAAGATAGAAGAGTTTTAAATGATATGCTATTTCTGCACAGTGTAGTGCATGGAGCAATTGATTCCTCTGAGCTCACGGAGCAGTTTCTGCGGCTCCGAGTTCCCTCACGACGTACTAGACACACAACCTTGTTCGACCTCTCGCACGTACGTACTAATTATAATCAGAACTCAGTTGTCTGTCAAACGCTAAAAACTTACAATAATCACTCTAGCTCTATTGATACCTTTAAATGTAAGAAACATACATTCAGGAGACAGTTGACAGATATATTCATATCAGATTTGTCGGAAAAATAATAAAGAAAAGGAAAAAGGGGAAAAACATATGGTTTTATAGTAACATTTGTGATTTAATAATTAAATACAAAGCCCTCAGACACCCTCTCACAAATAACCTTCACGTTAACTCTCACACTCACACGTACACAAATCTATATCAACATTCAACGCAGGCACACAATATACCGATTATAAAAAAAAAATTATTTTTGCTAGTTAAGTACATATTTTTATGTCATAACATTTGTTAGCCTTATCAGGTTATGATGATTTTCATAAGTTTTTGATAATATTTAGAACCCTGTTATGATTAAAAGGTAAATATATATACATGTATTCATTTACTGATATTTGTAGCTCTTTTTGTAGTATTATTATATAAAATGTAAATCCGTGATTAGATGTAAGATATTCATTTAATAAGTGCATTGTATTATTTTATAAGGTCTGTGGATTTTGTGAATGACAAATAAAAAAATATTATAAAAGAACAACCCCCGACCGCATTTGTCTGTCTGAACGCTTGGTCTGTTAAGTGAGAGATCCAAAGACTACCAAACGAATTTTCATACGGTTTGCACCAATGGGTAGAGTGATTTTAGAGAAATGTGATGAGAAAGGTTTATGTGTATAGTTTTGTTATTTCACGTTTTGTGAAAGATAGTTAAAATAAGATGATAAATGAGGACGAAAACCGGAAAAATCTCAGCCGGTTTGGAGGTTTCTTCGAAAACGCTGCCTTATCCCCTGGAGATATAACAAAACAGTGTATCTTGAAAATATTTCTCTTTTCTAAGTCTTCAGAAAAGTCTGCAATGTCATCTGACTATCTTTGAAAAGTAGTTTACTATATCCATTTGAATGTTTAAAAAAAGTGTAGCATATTATGTGGTAATCGGAGAGTAATTAGGATGGATACGTGGATGTAGATCCTTATTCAATAAAATACATTACTTACCTTTCATATTTCATGATCATCGTAATTGCCCGTAAATCTTATTATAATTCATATCTTAGGAGTTTACCCGCCGCCAGGGCTTGAATTATTGTAGTTGTTCTATTTTTGAGTGTTACCTATGGTGTTAGGTGCTTAATTAGGTATTTAGGTCTATGAACTATGAAAACGGTATGAAAACGTGATATGTGGTCGAAGACTGAGGTAGTCCAATAATAAAATTTGTTTTATAATTTTTATACAGTGGTTTTATGGAACGTTGCAGTGGTGTTGGAATTGTATTATGTAGTCAAATTCAAATTCAAATATCTCTATTTACGACAATTGCGGTACATAAAGTTGTTACAAATGAAAATTATTCTTCAGTCACATTCTACCACAACAGTGGTGCGTAAAAATGTCAAATTTATAATAACTGATAATAATATTAAAATTAAAAGAAAATAAATACGTTCTACGTTACAAGTTCATAGAAAGTTAATGTCAAATTTAATTTAATATGTTTTCATTTAACGCTAAATTATATAATTAAAATTGACATTACGTTAATCAGTTAAAGGTGCATTTTTGGTTTGTGTTGTCTTTAGTTTGATAGCTAAGTACTGATATTTGTGAACATATCTTTGGTAGAGTAAATTTCATCAAAAGTCAGTAAATTAGTTTTGTTTTTACTATAAGTGGCGATTATTTCATTCTGAAAATACGATAAAAGTAAGATAAATAAACGTTAAATTTCTCATTTTAGAATCCACATGCTCAACGCAACACTCTAATGGCAACACTGCGAAATAATTTAGGCAAATATACGCTCTGTTACAAGTGCGAAGCAGGGCCGGGTCGCTAGTAAAAAAACTAAATTGTCAGTTTAATAGTAGACATGGACCCTACGTCTGACTGGAGTCCCGTGGTAAGGCGGTCTCTGCCATGCTGTAACTGATACTATGAGCGTTTCGAGCTGGACGTTGTGTCCATACGACGTAATGTTTGTCTACCGCATTCTTTAGAAGTGGGGATGTTTAAACTTCTTGCTTAGGGGTAGTACTCGTATTGTACCGTTTTTATTGGGTTTGTTCTTGGAGTTTAGGGTTCTAGTATAGAAAGGAAGATAAAATATGGTTTAAGGAATAGTTCGCAACGTAACCTCAACCTTTAAGAAAGACTCAAACTTTTTGGCAGAACTGACCTTATAAAGGTATTCACGTTGTTAGACCATAAAGTATAAGTTCTAAAAAAAGATAAGGGTTCCAGTTAATTTTTAGTCCACCGTATTTTTGAAGGGAAAACAACAAAGAAAAAACGTTTGAGATTCAGCAGATTTTGCAGTTGTATTCTGCAGATACTTTATCATTTTATCAATTTTACACCTTAAAATAACATTTGAAATTAAAAGTTCTACTGGTGCACGCCACTCAACCCGTTCTTCTCCGCGGTGCAAGGGTTTGACCGCAGTTTTCACAAGAACCGGTTGCGTAAGCCGGGATGCCTGCTTTGCTTCTAAGTTACGATATTTTTAGATAGTGCTGCCTCGAGTGAGTTTGTACTAAAGTGTTGCTATACAATCGTTCCAGTAATAATCTACATTTAACTGCTACACAGAAACCCATTCAATGTTACTAAGTGCTTGATAGCCAGCAAAAATTGTGAAATTATCTTCATATGATAAAAATACATTAAAACTGAACAAAATTTTCCAAAATGAAACAAATAAAGCATGATAAGTGTGAAACACTTTACAGACTCCAATATTTTCCGCCACTCGAGTGTTAAGTAAAACAGCCATAAATTTCAAAGAAAACCGTCCTGGTGCTGCCATCTATATTTTGGTTAAAATACAGGCTGAAGGTTTCTAGTAAACTTATGCACTTTTGAAGTTATGAGCTGTTAGTGAAGTGAATATGACCCACGTTTCAGCAACTAAGATATATGGCTTGTCTGTTTGCGCATTTAATGTGGAGTAAAAAATTTACAAAATTTCTTATTGGATCAATAAGATATAGAAGAATATAGAACCACAACTACTAACCTACGACCGTTTCAAAAAGAGACTTTTATAAATTAAATCAATCATCAACTACCAACCAACCAACCTTGAGCGCCGGCCGCGGCTATACTTCAGTGCATCCAAACAAAATCTTTACGATATAAATAACAATGTAACTTTTTTTTAGGAAATAAAACCCTTTGAAACTCGTTTTCGAAGCGCAGCCCTTATCACACTAGTTTATAGAAAAACTTGGAAAATTAACTGTTTTTTAAGAAACTTTATGAGAAAAAGTAATTATAAGTGCGAAAAGTATTTCCTCACATATATTTTATTCTTAAGTTTTTCTAAGTTGTGCGTTCTTTTATGTGCATTCGTGGGTATTTTTATACTTTTCCTTTGTGGTTTGAATCTTTTAACTTTAACAAAACAAGAGAAGTTTTGAGATAGAGTTGTTGTTCAAGAGTTTGTATTGTTTCTCGCATCTCAGTACATATTTTATTGTCCAAATAAATCTTACGGGCTTAGACGTTAGGTACGGACTGAATTTCAAAAAGATCTTCAACTTAAAGGTATACAGTACATGAAGACGGCTACTCTGCGATGATGAAGAACATCGTGAGAAACATACTTAGTAAGTTATGTATAGTTCAGTACGTGAAATGTGTTTTCATATTTAAAGTGAGAAATAGCCGTTATTACATTTCCTTATTTTAAATTTAACGAAAAAAGTTTTTCGTTCAACTAAAAATACCATTTTTATTTTTTTTAAACCTACAAACCTGTTTAAAGACAACTTTACCACAATTTTTGAACTCAAGATCCAAAATCTAGACAAATCGAAGTGACGAAATCTCTTCAATAGTGTCAAGTTAGTTTGCGCGCCCCTCGAAGATCCTGCACTAGTCTGCCCATGTTGGGACGCTGGATTGCATTTCCACTTAGTGACGTCACTTTTGCTCCATTTTATAAGATGGATTAAGTATATTGTATATTGAAAACTTGTAGAAATTTAAAAAGAGTTTAGATCCATCATAATTTGAAGTTCTTGCTGTGAAAAACAAAGAGTTTTATCTATAATCAAAATTAATCTGTATTCAAAACTTACAACTTGTACACAAAATTACAATGATCGGTAGTGTAGTTCTGCCGTGATAGCGTTTTGAACAAACGAATTTAATTTCGCACCTGCATCTTTAACGAGTACGGTGTATTTAATCTTTTTAAGCTGAACAAAAACACGGAAGTACGGTAATCTCCAATAACAATATACACAGCTCATATTACACATCTCCGGTATATATCTAGCCCGCACTTCTCACAAAACTCACTTTCAAGTATTTGAAAAAATGTTGTGGCAATAGAGTTCCTCTGAGTAAGTTCTCGTCTGAGCGTTACACAGTCCTTCCATAGCATGATCCACACAGTCGAAGGTCCACACAAGTCACAAAAGACATCAATAGCAGCATATGACTTCTTCTAGGCGCTCAATATGTGTTTTATGAGCTCAACACCGGCATTAGTTGTTAAAAGACTTTAAACTATTGCCATAAAACTGAGAAAATAATTGATTGAAAATTAATTTTTCAAAAATTAATTCAAAAAAAATTCACGAGGATTAATGGTGACGCCCATCTGGATACAAAGAGTGGGTACAAAGAAAACCTTTCACATTAAAAAAAGGCAGCTTTTTACAATATGATAACGTAAATTATTTATATAACGTTGATAATAGCGAGAGGCATTAAATGAAACCACATTTTGTTGTGTAACATCATCAGGCTACACAACAATTATCAGATCAATGTAAGTAATAGTTTAGTCACAGGAATGTTTTTTAGTTTTAACTTAGTTTCATTTTAACACTCTGTATCTTCTCGATCACCTGATCGTAAGTTCGTACTATAGGCATACATAGTTATCTAAGGGTCACCGCGAAACGACAAAATTCACGCGAGCGATGCGACGTTGCCGCTTTGTATCGTAAGTTTGCAATACAAACAAGGAAGTACACTGTTTCTAAATATTTCCTTACAAGAAAGTATAGATCACGGTTATCTCACTCTAATGTATTCGACGTAAAGTGTAGTGTACCGTGTTTAATGTGCAAAAAACTATCTTTTAAAAACCGTTTTTAAATATCAGCTGACGAGTGTTTTGTCTAGCAGTGAACCTAACGGTACTCTGGTCATTAGCTGGTTATGTACTGTTTTAAGTATCAGCTATTTTGCACGTTGTGTAACGAATGGTGGTGGTACCGTGGTCGAGAAACTTTAATCGACGCTGGTGATCTGAGTTCGATCCCCGTGAGGCGCGTTTTTGACTCAACTCGACTCATTGCTTTATATGATATTTTTTTTACTTTTTCTTGAACATTATTCCGATTTTTTTGTCATAATCTTACTGAAATTTAATATTTGAAAAAACAAGACTATGAGTGCCTTAAAATGTGCTGGTTGTTCTAACTCTATTAAAGATACTGCTTATTTACGCTGCAAATGTTGTTAAAATGACTATGATTTAGAATGTGCGAATGTTTCGGAAAAAAGAATTTTCAACACTATGACGCGAATCCATAAAAACTGTTGGAAGTGTGTATCGTGCGTTAGTAAGCAGCCTAAAGTAGACAATACAAATACGCCCGTGCGTGGTGGCGACGTCTGCGAAGGCCGTTTAGAAAGCTTAGAGAAAAAAATGAGTATACTGGAGTCTCGAGTCGGAGAAAAGTCTGAGGCTACGCAGGTTGACGGCTTACTAGCCTCAATAGAAAAACTGAAAAGTGAACTTAACAACCGCGACCAAGATTTACTGCTGAATGATATGGAGATAGCTTGTGTGCCTGAGCAGCATGGTGAAGGTCTAACTCATATCACCTTGACACTGGCAAGTAAACTCGGGATCAAGCTCTCCAAACAGGATATCCATTAATGCACATTTTCTAAATGTGTCTGGGAAAGACTCAATACCTCTTTCAGAGTTAAATTATTTCGAACAGAACAGTTTCTGTTCGGCGACGTTTGAGCTGAACCCACTATCTGAAGCGGATGTTCTCAAATACATACAGACTATTAACTCCGATGCTATGGGAAATGACGGAATTACTAGAGAAATGATCATTTTAACTCTACCTCGTACTCTTAAGGTCATAACTGATATTATAAATCAGTCTATTCTATCAGACTGCAGTTATTTGTTTATTGCCAATTAAATCAATATGTAGAGGAAAACAACATACTTCCTAGGTTTCAGTCCGGCTTTCGAAAAGGGCGCGGTACCGTTACAACGCTTTTAGACGTAAAACAGTAGAACGTAGAACAGGATTCAGGGAAAGGTACTGTTTTGGCACTGCTGGATTTAACCCGCGCGTTCGAATGTTTAAATGTGTCTCTACTATTATCAAAACTTAAATATTATGGGTTGAATAAGAAAAGCACAGACTGGTTTGACAGCTATCTAGATGAGCGATATCAAGCTGTAAAATTACTAAGAACTGATGGCACTTGTTTAAAATCTGATACAAGACCAATTACGCAAGGCGTCCCGCAAGGTTCCATTTTAGGTCCCTTGCTATTTATTATTTACAGTGCAGATCTCGTTCAAGAAATCAGGCATTGCAAATACCATTCGGAACACACGTGCTGAATCTGGTAAAAAGCTGTTTTTACAGGTTGAAAATTCTGTACAAGATTAGAAACTTATTAAGTGAACGAACTCGTGTCGCCCTATGTGAGTATTTAGTTCTTTCCAGATTAAACTACGGAGATGTCGTTTACGGAAGTCGTCATCTTTCGGTTGCAAATGCATTCAGGTGCAAAATGCTTGCTGTAGGTTCTGCTTCACTGTTCGTCCGCGTACCCACGTTACGCCATTCTTGAATAAAGCATCCATAATGAACATGAAAAATCGTAGGCAATTGCATCTGGCATGCTTAATGTTTGACATAATAAAGTTCAATAAACCGGAATATCTTTACCAGAAGTTAAGGTTCTTATCTTCCCGTTGTATGTCTGGTATAAGAAGTGCACGTTTGCCACTGGAGTGCCAACCACATAGATCGGTAATTTTTGAGGGCAGTTTCCGCTACTTAGCCACGAGATGCTGGAATAAAATCCCTCCACCTATACGAAATCTCACCTCAAAATTTACATTCAGGAATCATAATAATATGAAACAGCATCTTTTGGATAAACAAAGGCTTTTATAATTTTCCTTGGCCTCATAGTCTATCTCGTGGCTTTGTGGCATAGACTGTTTCTGGTACGCACTTGTCTTTTTTCCTTTTTTATATATTTTTTTAATATTATATTTACTTTATCATAATTTTCTATAATTTTCATGTATATCAGCAGTTTTTATTTAAGTTATCTATTTTACATATATTTTAAAATATGATGGGTATAAACGCTAATTAGATTTTTATTATTATTATTTGATGTAATGCATTTAATTAATTTTTGTCTTTAATTTAAATTTTTAATTTTTTATATTATATACTAAATTTGTTTGATTTTGTTTTACTTCATAGCCATTAATATGATCTTGTAATTTAAAAGCAAAAGTTTATTGCACTCACCGCAACTCTCGATGGCATATGGAACCGAAAAAAATCTCAGATACTGGAGTATTGAAAATCCACGCATGATTCGGGAATCGGAGCATCAGTACCGTTTCACTGTTAATGTGTGGGCTGGTATATACAGGGACCAAATTATTGGCCCTGTTTTTATTGACGGCACCCTTAACGCGGTAACATTTTTGGAGATATTATCCGGTCCCGTTGCTGATTATACCGAAGAACTACCCTAAGCCAATCATCGGCATTTATGGTACCAATTGGACGGAGCTCCTCCACATTCAGTGATGTCTTCCAGAGAGCGACTCATTGAAATGTTTGGACAGCAGTGGATTGGTCGATTTGGACCAGTACGATAGCCACCACGGTCCCCGGATCTCACTCCAATGGACTTTTTTATCTGGGGGTTTGTGAAAGGTAAAGTGTACGCGACAGACGTGAATACCGTAGAGGAACTTAAGAATCGGATTATTTTAGCGTTTAATAAATTAAAAAGTTTAACAACAAACAGTTACCTTATTGCACGATTACATAACAATATTATACGTCGTTATAATTTGTGTACTATTGAAAACGGCGGGCATTTCAAACGATTGAAGATTTAATGTGTAAGCGTTACAGTGAATTATTATTGTTTATTATGTTCATTGGTCATACCGTCCAACGTTACCTACACCACATGTTTACATTATCATCGACCTCAAACCCGGGCGCTTTAAATATCTTTTCTTCTTAATTTATAATAATTCATATTATCCTCTTTACTCAAATGTCGCGACATTCTGAGGTGCTCTCTAAGGCTTAGCCTTGACGATCGGCCGCCCGCATGAAATTTATTCACACAAACAAGGTTGGGTGGATAAATTTCTTACAAAAATTATTCTAACTACCTGCCTGAACGAGGATATGTTTGTACGACGGCCTCAGGAGAGACTAACCCTGTCGATTAGTTTATTCCTGTAGGTTGGTGTGAATACTTTACGTACAAATAGTAAATATAACGTTACAAAAACAATGGTTTCACCATGATCCGATGAATAACTGCTTCGAGAGGAATTCCCGCCAGTAAAACCTCGCAAAAAGCAAGCGAACGTCGCCTAAGCAATTTTCAATATAATGTTTCCTAATCACATGTCAAATATTCTTACGGAATGTTGAAATGCGAGCCAGAACCGTCATAGAGGTGTTATTTCATTGTTTCACGTCCCTGGCAGATAACTTCACCTTATTGCGCTCATTGATAACCAGCTTGTCACCTGCAGCCAGCAAAGCATGCCTATTCTTTAAGAGAATTTATGTTGTTGGTGACCGCCTGATTACATATGAACGCCCTTCGGATCCATCACCAGATAAGGACATAGTGAAACACAACGCAAAAAAATCTTTATTGATCATCACACATAACAACTTTTAAGACAAGCTAAAATTAATTTCATATTTTTTCGTATCGCCAAGGGAGGGTTGTCATCAATCCTCATCCCTCAGTGGCTGCCATCTCATCTGCTAGTGGCTGCCATCTCATTTCCGTTAAAATTCACAATACGAAAAAGAAAGAACATATAAGTACATTAAAATATAACACTAACACACATATGCCAACACACATTCTGAATGATAACATGTAATAACATTTACTACGTTATTATCAACATATTCACATTAGTCATATATCCTTCAGATTGATATATGTCAGGCTAACGTCACCTCATTTTAGCCTAAAAACCAGAAAATAACAATTATTTACTTTTGTCACTTTACAACATTTACATATTTACAATTATAATTTAGATAGATTTTTTATGATAATGAACTCAACAAAATTATCGCAAGTTAAAAGGTTTCAGCCGATTCACACTGACGGCCATTTCTTGACCTCCCAGTTGCGTATCTGAACGCATATATGGAACGGACTTACATGAGGCTGCCCGCCCGTTAATGGCGCGAGCATGTAGTCATTCCTGAACGGCGGGCCGCTACATATGGCGTCTTCTGTTCAGTTGTAGAAGTGAACCAAACGTAGCCCTTCGAATGCTCGAGGCGACGCGCATCATCTTGAATTTCTTTTCTGAAAAATATATTTTTTATAACTTGTCTCAGGTAGCCTTGGTCCTATTTGACCGAACACAGCGCCGACTCCACCAAATGGTGATCTAAGCCCACACGCGACTGACCACCCTTGTGGTATAAATTAATACAAATCAAATCAATTTAATAAATTTATTTCAATATATATATAATTTTATTGGTACATCTTGCTCCGATGATGGAGCAAATCAGAATGTATCGCTTCATTTCTTTCTGTTCTGTCAACCGTATATTTAAATATCTTTTCTTCTTAATTCATAATAATTCATATTATCCTCTTTACTCAAATGTCGCGGCATTCTGGTGTGCTCTCTAAGGCTTAGCCGTGACGGTACCTCTTCAACCGTAACCGGTTGGAGGGGGTCAGTCGGTGGGTTGCTGCATTTAGTTTCGACTGTGCTATTCACAGTTTCGGAACAACATTCTCGCTCCGACCGCCGCCCGGTACGGACGTGCAAGACCCCGTTCTCCGTTGATAGGTCCCTTCCCAATTTCCGTGGCGCTCAGTCTACCGACGTCACAGTTTAGCGTGTTGGTTCCGTGCTACGGTTTTCAAGGTTTTTCTACTCCCTCTGAGTGCTATCGAAGTTTGATTTTTCTTTGTGACTAAGCCCCTTAGTCTTCAAAGTGCTGTGCTAAGTTGTGTTGTGCTTGTGCTGAGTGCTGTGAAGTGCCCAGCGTAAGTAGTCTTGTCTTAGTACAAAGGATACTTAACGGTGACAACGAATTTGTATTAAACCAGTCCATTTATTTTTATTTTATTTCTCTTATCTATTTTATTTATTTTTATCATATCTGTGTGTTTTCGTGTGTATTTGTCCTTTCTGTCGGTAAAGGTTGATACTAACGCGGTCAGCTCTTTACCTGCGTACCCTTTTTTAGGTTTCTAGGTAGCGGCCTTCGGCGTACTACGGCTAGTTTTAAGTTATTCTTCCCAGCCCAACCAGGTAGGGAGGTTAGCCGCTAGGGTTCGCTAGGTTTTTAGGAACTTGGCATCTTTTGACAAACTTATTTATACATATAATTGTCCCAAACCTCCCTAATGGATTCGCTAAGCGTTATTAACTTCGCGAACGCGTTCACCCAGGCGCTTGCTGCGGCAGGCGTCTCCATTCCGAAAGACATCCTAACGCAGGCCTTGCAGGCATCAATCGCGTCCCCGGCCCCTCAGGCCCCAACCCTAGCCTCTCAGGCCTCCAACGTCCAGACCCCTCAGGTCTATAGCTCTCAGGGTTTCCCGGCTGAAGCAGTGCACAAGATGCACTCTAACCACGGTAGGCGTTTTCCACTAGCTTTAGTTATCCTCACAAACACTCCCAACTCGAGAGAGATCTTCAGAGAGGCTCGCACAATCTGCGGACTTTCCAAAATATCTCCGTCAAGCGTCCCAACCCTCGCGGCCACCCTGGGCAGTGCCACCGCTGCCAGCTCTATGGCCACTCAGCGGCTAATTGTTCAGCTCCCCCCAGGTGCGGTAAGTGCCTGAACCCTCATATTACCAAGGAGTGCACTCGCACTCCCGAATCCACTGCCTAAGCCGGTGCCGCCGCTCACTCCCGCTTACTTCCCGCCACTGCGCAACCGTGGTCCTCCGGAAGCAAAGCCCGTGCAGCCGACGCCTACTCCAGCTCTGTCCTGGAGGCAGCGTCCGGCCGTTCCACCTGCACCTTCCCGTCCTATCCCAGCTCCCGTAGCTCCCGTAGGGCCACGTCCTGCTCCGTCGTCTTCACCTGAGTCGTCGTTGGCTGAGGACATGAAAACCGTGTTCGACGTCATTCAAAACGTCAACGTCAACGAAATTTCCGTACTCGCACGCAAACTGCGAGCCGCCCGCTCTCCTCAAGAGCGTTTATTTGCGTTAGCCGAGCATGACTCGCTTCTAAGTTCGTTATAATTTTTTTTTTTGTTTAAATTCGTATATAAGCAAATATAATGTCTGGACCTGCAAATCCCGCGTCCGGTCGTATCAAACCCAAGGGCTTATCCCTAGTTTCTTTAAACGCTCGTAGTCTCAGCACTAACCTTCCTGAGCTCAAACTGTTCCTTCAGAACAACGAGCCAGACTTATTGCTTCTTCAAGAGACGTGGCTCACTCCAAACCGCACCAGGGGATTTGCTGTTCCCAATTACGTGTTCATTCGTAACGATAGGCCCGAAAGTTACGGCGGCACAGCTATTTATCACAAAAGAGGTTTCCACTGCACTCCTCTCCCTTCCCCTCCTCTCCACATGGAGGCCACTGTGTGTAGATTGGCTAAGACTGGTCATCCGACCGTCATCATAGCTTCAATCTACATACCTAGTGACATCCATTACTCCCACTCACTATCCCGGCAACCCTAACTACTCTCCTGACATCCTCGATTTTGCGTCTAGACATTATATTTGCTTACATACGAACTTTAACAAAAAAAAAATTATAACGAACTTAGAAGGGAGTGATGCTCGGCTAACGCAAATAAACGATCTTGAGGGGAGCGGGTGGCTCGCACTTTGCGTACGGAAATTTCGTTAATATCGACGTTTTGAATAACGTCGAACACGGTCTTCATGTCCTCAGCCAATGACGACTGAGGTGAAGACGACGGAGCAGGACGCGGCCCTACGGGAGCTACGGGAGCTGGGAAAGGACGGAAAGGTGCAGGTGGATCGGCCGGACACTGCCTACAAGACAGAGCCGGTGTAGGCGTCGGCTGCACGGGCTTTGCATCCGGAGGGCCACGGTTGCGCAGCGGCGGGAAGTTAGCGGGAGTGAGCGGCGGCGCCGGATAAGGTGCAGCCCTCTTAGCTGAACCATCTGTTTACAACGGATGGCGATCCTCTCATTATTCCCCACCAGTTCGGCTTTCGCGCTAAGCGCTCCTGCCCTCAGCAAGTCCATCGAATCGTCGAGTACATACTCGAAGGATTCTATCCGCGTCGTAATAAAACAGTCGCGGTTCTCTTTGGCTTTCGACAAAGTCTGGCACAACAGTCTCGTTTATAAACTCTACAAAATAGGCTTACCGGATCGCCTAGTCAGATTAATCGCGTCGTTTCTCAAAGACCGTACGTTTCGATTCAAAAAGAAGGCACGCTCCCCGCGTCTCGTCCCAAAAAGGCTGGAGTCCCGCAAAGCTCAGTCCTCGCCCCTCTGCTGTACACTGTGTACACTAACGACATCGCCATCCCGCCGAAAGGCGTCGAACTCGCCCTCTTTGTAGACGACACTGCCCTTTACACTTAAGGTCATTCGGTCCCGTATAACATCACCAGACTCCAAAAGGCCGTAAACGCCCTCGGTGTTTGGTTTCAAAAATGGCGTATCGATGTCAACCCAGAAAAGAGTTCTGCTATTCAATTCGACCACAAACTCCATAATCGCTACAACGATACCCACATTCGAGTGTTAGGTATTCCCATCCCCTGGAAGCGCAGTATTAAATACTTAGGCGTCACCTTAGATCAGACGCTTTCTCCTTTTCGTTAGAAATAATACTTGATATTGAAGACTTATTTTTGTAATTATCATCACAGAGGTCAATTACGTTTGGTGCATTGCTAGGTACATTATTGCCTGTTGATTGTGGATTCTGGAGTGAAGATGATTTTTCTGGAGGTCTGTAATCAAATACTTCCTCATTCCTGAATAAAATGGCTGTCTGCACCAAATAGAAGGGGAGATTCTGAAAAAAAGAACAAAACTAGGCATAAATCTATAAATTTAGATCGGTAAAATATCGTATGTTCATGACTGATGCGACGTAGAATATAGCAAGTTACAGATAAAATAAATAAAAATAAATAGTTTCCGAAGTAAAATATTGTATATTTATTATACCATACTTTTTCTTATGTAAATTACAACGTGAATAATCGTAAGTACACATACTATATATTTTTCGAGTGATGTTCCTATGTAAACTATTGTAAGTGATACAAATCATAATTTACTTTGGTACCTACCGTCATCATAATAGGTAGTTCCAAAAATTAAAATTATGTTTTGCTTACCTGACTTTGCAGAGATATCTGATGGCGTTTTATTCATACAACTTCGTTTTATAGATTTCTCGTTCGGATCAGCATCATCGTTCGAATTACACTCATTTTTACGTTTTTGCATAACGTCCTTGTCGATGAGCATTTGTGTTCTAGACGACACTTTCAGCATTGTATTGATACGATTAGACTCTAAACTTCTATTCTTATCCATACTAGATCATCTAATTTTTAATTCTGTCAAAAACCAGCTTTAAAGTGAACATGACAGTACATGCGGCGTAGTCGATCGCAACTGATACTTACGATGCGTAAGCGCGGGTGGCTGCCTCCGTCTCACCCCGCGTACACCGTCGCCTAGGTACTAACTATAAAATGGGTCGGAGCAGTTTGAAACATTCACATTCTCGCTCCGATCGCCACGCGGTGCGGACGTGCAAGACCCAGCTCTCCGTTGATCGGTCCCTTCCCGCCATTCCGCGGCGCTCAGTTTACTGACGTCACAGTCTAGCGTGTTGGCTCCGTGCTACGGTTTCCTAAGTCTTTCTACTCCGTCTGAGTGCTTTCGAAGTGCGATTTTTCTTTGCGACTAAGCCTCTTAGTCTTCAAAGTGCTGTGCTAAGTTGTGTTGTGCTTGTGCTGAGTGCAGTGTTGTGCCCGGCGTAAGTAGTCTGGTTTCAGTGCAAAGGATACTTAACGGTGACAACGAATTTGTACTGAACCAGCCCTTTTTAGTTTTATTTATTTCTCTTCTCTATTTTATTTATTTTTCTCCTATTTTCATATTTATTTCTATCATATCTGTGTGTTTTCGTGTGTATTTGTCCTTTCTGTCGGTAAAGGTTGACCCTAACGCGGTCAACTCTTTACCTGCGCACCCTTTTTTAGGTTTCTAGGTAGCGGCCTTCGGCGTACTATTGTTAGTTTTAATTTATTCTCCCCAGCCCCCCTACCGCTGGTAGGGAGGTTTGCCGCTAGGGTTCGCTAGATTTTTATTTAGGAATTCTAGGCATTTGTTATATAAATAGGCGCTAGGTTTGCTAGGGAACCTAGGCACACATTATATATTTATATATTTCATATTATCCCAAGCCCTCCAATGGACCTCGTTAACGCTCTTAGGTCATTCGCCCAGGTGCTCGCCGCGTCCGGCGTCAGCATACCCGATGACATACTAACGCAGGCCTTACAGGCATCTATCGCGTCCCCGGCCCCTCAGGCCTCAACCCCGGCCCCTCAGGCCTCCAACGTCGAGACCCCTCAGGTCTTAAGCTCTCCCGCGTCTCCCGCCTCGTCCGAGATGGACTGCGAATCGGTCGCATCCTCTCACGCGTCGCGTCGTAAGCGTACCGCTCCCGGGAGCGACTCCGAACCCGCGTCTGATACGTCGTCAGATGCCGTCACCCTAACCGGCTCTCCTGAGCCCGCGTTTCAACTCGTCGCCAAGCGCTCCAAGAAGCGCTCTAAGAAAGCTTCGGTATCTTCAATACCCGAGCCCTCCCCGGTGTCTTCAACACCAGCCCCCGCGCCGTTAAAATCGCCCGTAGTAACCGCGTCTCCGTCGGTCACATCGAAGCCAGCGACGCGCTGCGCTCCCGTCCCGCCGAAGCCTCAGCTCCCTCCGCCCGTATTCCTGCGTGAAAAAGCGCGCTGGACCGCGGTTTCCAACTTGTGCAAAGTGCACAAAATCAATTACTTAAAAGCCGCCAACGCTGGCGAGACAATCAAAATCCAATTAGCGACCGTCGACGACTTCCGGTCTTTTACTAGGCTACTCTCGATAAATCAAATCGCATTTCACACCTACGCCCTCCCGGAGGAGCGTAAGATCCGCGCAGTACTACGGGGCGTCCCGTTCGAACTCAGCAACGAAGACATCCTCGATGACCTTAAGTCTCAGGGTTTCCCGGTCACAGCAGTGCACAAGATGCACTCCAACCGCGGTAGGCGTTTTCCGTTAGCGCTAGTAATCCTCTCCAATACTCCCAACTCGAAGGAGATTTTCAAAGAGGCTCGCACGATCTGCGGACTCTCGAACATCTCCGTCGAGCGTCCCAACCCCCGTGGTCACCCTGGACAGTGCCACCGCTGCCAGCTATATGGCCACGCAGCGGCTAACTGTTCAGCTCCCCCCAGGTGCGTTAAGTGCCTGGATCCCCACTTCACTAAGGAGTGCACTCGCACTCCCGAATCCACTTCCCCCCCTGCCTGTGTGCTGTGCGGCCAGTCCGGCCACACAGCAAACTACAGGGGTTGCCCGCGCGCTCCGCGCTCCACCGTCAAGAGGGTCGCGCCTAAACCGGCGCCGCCGCTCACCTCCGCTAACTTCCCGCCGCTGCGCAACCGGGGTCCCCCGGAAGCAAAGCCCGTTCAGCCGACGCCTACTCCGGCTCTGTCTTGGAGGCAGCGTCCGGCCGTCCCGCCTGCACCTTCCCAACCCATCCCAGCTCCCGTAGCTCCCGTAGGGCCGCGTCCCGCGTTGTCATCTTCCCCTCAGTCGTCGTTGGCTGAGGACATGAAGACCGTGTTCGACGTCATCCAAAACGTCGACATTAACGAAATTTCCGTACTCGCACGCAAACTGCGAGCCGCCCGCTCTCCTCAAGAGCGTTTATTCGCGCTAGCCGAGCATCACTCGCTCCTAAGTTCGTTGTAAATTCTTTTATTTTTGTATAAATTCGTAAATAATAAATTATAATGTCTAGACCCGCGAATCCCGCGTCCTGTCGTATCAAACCCAAGGGCTTATCCCTAATATCTTTTAACGCTCGTAGCCTGAACACAAACCTTCCCGAGATTAAACTGTTCCTTCAGAACAAAGAACCTGACTTATTCCTTCTCCAGGAGACATGGCTTACTCCAAACCGCTCCAGGGGATTCGCTATACCTAAGTACGCGTTTATTCGTAACGATAGGCCCAACTCTGACGGTTACGGCGGCACCGCTATATATTACAAAAGAGGCTTCCACTGCTGTCCTCTCCCTACCCCTCCTCTCCTCAACATGGAAGCCACTGTGTGTAGATTGGCTATGACTGGTCATCCGACCATCATCATAGCTTCAATCTACATACCTAGTGGTACCAGACCAATCCGAAGCGACTTTGAGGCCATTCTCGCCCTCGGCCGTTCAGTCATTATGTTCGGAGACTTTAACTCCAAACATACTGACTGGACGTGCCTATCGACTAACACCAGCGGTATCGCTCTCCTCGACATCACTAACTCCCTTGACCTAGATGTCATATCCCCCGTCACTCCCACTCACTATCCCAACAACCCGTCCTACTCTCCTGACATCCTCGACTTTGCAATTATCAAGCGAATCAATCTTGACCTAAGGTCTATCGAACCGCTCGATGACCTAGGCTCCGACCATCGCCCCGTTTCCCTCGTGCTAGGACCGCCGAACGATAACGTCTCATCTCCTAAGACCTTTACCAATTGGGAAGGTTTTAAAAATACGTTAGTTTCAGCCTTAGAGGCTCCGAACTCTCCACTCGCGATCTCTCCCGAGCAATTAGATAGCCCGGATAAAATCGATTCATTAGTAAATTCTCTCACTGATGCTATCAACTCAGCCATCAGTGACAACGAAAAGGTTGCTAAGCAAGGCAAACCCACGCTTCCCTTAGCCGTTAGCAATCTTATTAAAGCTAAAAACGCGGCTCTCCGGAGAGCCAAGAAATATCCCACGCCCGCCTATAGAACAGCTGCGAATCAGCTTCAGCGTAAAGTTAGGTCTTGCCTCGCGGAACTCCGAGACGCTCAGATGAACGATCTCATGGCGAATATCTCTCCGTCCCACCAAGCGTACTATAGCATGGCCCGAGCCTTACGCGTAGACACCGTCTCTCACGTTCCTCCTCTCACTCGTCCCGATGGCACTACTGCTTTCGAAGTCGAAGAGAAAGCCGAATGCTTCGCCGACAGCATTGCCGCACAATGCTCGCCCAGCACGCAACCCGCGAATCCCACTCACATCAAAGCGGTGGAGGACGAAGTCCTTCGCAGAGACTCTCTCCCCATCACCGCCGACCCTGTCACAGTCTCTAATGACGAAATCTTGCTTCTCATTAGAAATCAAAAGTCCAAAAAGGCTCCGGGTGCGGATGGAATTTCCAACCACGCACTTAAGCACCTACCTCAACAGATGCTTACCTTGCTAGCTATCATTTTCAATGCCTGCTTCGACCATAGCTACTTTCCTAAAGCTTGGAAAGAAGCGACAGTCATAGGCATTCCCAAGCCGGGCAAACCTCTGAACGTCCCGGCTAATCACAGACCCATCAGCCTCCTCAAGGCAATGTCTAAACTTCTCGAGAGAGTCATACTTTCTCGAATGCGGAACCATCTGTTTCCAACGGATGGCGATCCTCTCATTATTCCCCATCAGTTCGGCTTTCGCGCTAAACACTCCTGCCCTCAGCAAGTCCACCGAATCGTCGAGTATATACTTGACGGTTTCTATCCGCGTCGTTATAAAACAGTCGCGGTTTTCTTTGACGTAGCCAAGGCTTTCGATAAAGTCTGGCACAGCGGTCTCGTTTATAAACTCTACAAGATAGGCTTACCGGATCGCCTAGTCAGGATAATAGCGTCGTTTCTCAAAGACCGTACGTTTCGATTTAAACACGAAGGCACGCTTTCTGCACCTCGTCCCATAAAGGCTGGAGTCCCTCAAGGCTCAGTCCTCGCCCCTCTGCTGTACACCGTGTACACCAACGACATTCCCATCCCGCCGAAAGGCGTCGAACTCGCCCTCTTCGCTGACGACACCGCACTCTATACCAAAGGCCACAGTGTTCGGCGCCTTGTAACCAGACTCCAAAAGGCCGTAAACGCCCTTGGTGCATGGTTTCAAGAATGGCGCATCGATGTGAACCCTGAAAAGAGTTCTGCGATGCGCTTCGACCACAAACGCCCTCGTCCCGATGGCGATCCCCACGTTCGAATGTTAGGCATTCCCATCCCCTGGAAGCGCAGTACTAAATACTTAGGCGTCACATTAGATCCGACGCTTTCTTTCAAGCCACACGTTGAAAGAGTTTCGAAACTCGCTCGTCACTATTTAGTCCGCCTAAATAGCATGTTAGGTAGAAAAAGTAAAATGTCCTTCAGAAACAAACGTACACTTTACAAGGTCTGCGTTAGACCCGTCATGACGTATGCCTCGCCAATCTTTGCCCACGCCAAACCCTCCCTCCTGCACAAACTGCAGGTAGTTCAAAACCTCTTTTGCCGCCGGGCCACAGGCGCACCGTGGTACGTGCGTAACGCGGACTTGCATAGAGATCTTGAACTGTCTACAGTACAACAATATCTCAAAACACTCTCTGAAGCGTTCTTCAAACGCTCCGAAACCCATCCCAATCCTCTAGTTCGTGATTCTGTCTCATATGCTACTCCTGTGTTAGACTCTAAGTTCAAAGTCGCTAGGCCTAGAAATGCGCAAGCGTACTCATCCACCAGACTGTCACGCGATCTCGAGGCCCTTCTGGCCGCAAATTCTAATTCTAACGTAAATTCTAATCCTAACAATTCTAACGTAAATGCGAGTTAATTCAATTTTATTTTGCAATTTTTTAATTTTTTGTTTTAATTCTTGATTTCATTTTGAGCACCTTCAGTGCTACGTATTCACCTTCAGTGCTTTGAGCACCTTCAGTGCTATGTAATCCCAGCGGGTGACCCCTTCTGGGCCCCGCTAGCGCGGCCTCTTTCTCCAATTGGCCGTCGCTCCGATGAAGGCTGAGTGGCAAAAATGCACGAGCCGACAGGGGGTTTTTAGTGGGTATGGTCCTGGTAGGCGTCGGGACGAGTCCCACATAACTTTGGAATCGCGCCAGAGTATGCGTCAGGGCATTTTTATCCTCCTGCCCTTCCCGCGGAGGGGAAAAAAAAAAAAAATTGAAACATACTATAATTTACGTTTAGAAAAAGGTACTTAAAGCTCGAATTTGGTATTTTTTCTTTTCGATCCTAAAAGATCTAACATTAATCTATGCATTTTAGCAATAATCTAAAATTTGTCATTTTGTGGCTTACGATAACTTAGGTACGAGCCATCGATATATTGGTGACGTATTACAGCAATAAGCCGTTCAGTAGCCCTGATGCCCATCAGGGCTACTGAACGGCTTCACACAGGTTCACACAGTTTTGTACTTCAATGCATAGATCATCAAAAACTGTTATTGCCTCAAGAAATATTACTGCATTATACTGTAGCAGTGCATGCAGAACAGACAATAGTTCTAACAAACTGTTCAGTAAGGTAGATATTTGAATACATCGTCAATATGCCTACACATCTGTCAGTATACTCCCTGACTTCTACAGAAATAGCCAATTCAATCCACATCAATATAATAAAGTTATCTTACCCTCGCCCATCTACCCTCTAATCCCACCGACACAATACAAATAGCTCTAAAATCTCAAAAAAATACTGCACCCTTACAGGCCTTGGTTATTAATTTCAGATCTTCGTCAAGATGTCACCGGGATGTAGTAGAGGAGGGGTGAGGGAAATTAACAATTAGTTAATGGAAGTGGACTCTTGGCAGAAATCTTGTGGCTGGGTTAAGATGAAAATTTGTTGTAAAAAAAATTTTTCTAATTTAATTAGACGAAGTAACGACTGTGAGCAGTACTTAAAGTAAAACGCTGCGGCACATACGACAGTCCTGAAAGATAAGCAAGTTGCACGACATAGTTTATAGTACACAGCTTTTGTTCTATTCTATCAACAAAAATGACAATAGTTCAAATCTATAGAAGGTGTAGCTATTCGCTTTGGTTTAAAGTTCATAAAGTGTATGAATACTTATTTGAATTATGTATTAGTTGTTGTATTAGTTGAAATATTGTTTTGAAGACGCATACATTATTTTATTTTCAATATATACTCTCGTCATTTTATTATTCAGCTTTGCATCATTTAAACATTTTAAAATTTAAATTTTGAGTACAATTTAAATTTTAGAAACTAAAAGTAACAAACATAGAAATGGATAAAATTATCATAATCAAAGTATAAAAAAAATAAATCACCTTTAAACCAAGCAACTGATTCCAACCATATTTATGTATTACCTTCATACGTCGATTACACTATAGATAAAATCAAATAAAGAGATTTCTCCTTTATAGCCCGATTCCCAAGCTGCTAATCAGCTACAACGTAAAGTTAGTTCCTGCCTCTCAGATCTCAAAGATGCTCAGATGAGCGATTTCATGAAGAATTTTTCCATGTACTAAGTAGCTTACTTTAAGATAGCTTGAGCCTTACGCATAGACAGCTTTACTCACACCCCTCTTCGTGTTAACGTGAACAAGCACCTAGCCGATTAGTTAAAATTTCCTTCCATCGCTGACTATTTCTATTGGAATGACAGAGACATACAGCAATATTTTCACAGTTTGGGTTCCTCAGAATTGTTACGTAGACTACCTTCAAACAATATTGTTAAAAAGTGATCTCGTTAATTTACAGTAATCCAGTATACTTTCAAAATTCCTAAATTAAATAAAGGTTACAACAGATGTTTTAGATACTACAGATTGTTTTATCTTCATTATATAATATAATCCATTTATTTCAGGTTTCATAGACCCATAGTGATAATAAAATAAAATGAACTAATTAAAATTGAAATCATGTAAATCAAAATGGACAATAACTTGTTGTTATTGACGTCAAATAAGACATGACTCTACCACCAGTTCGTAAAAACCTTCGTGAAGAAGAACTGGTAAGAAACTTCACGGGTATATTTTTTTCAAAATAAATTTACAGTGTCTTTACAAAATTATTCTTATCTGCATCTCGGCAATTCTTCCACCCCCAAGTATCCAAACGACGAACACCCTAAAACGGCACCCCTTCACAAGTTAACGGCGTCCTTAACCATATTAGAGGGAAGTGAGCGACTCTTTTGCGTTTCATTGATTGCATGTATCTGAACAAAGAAACGCACAAACACTTCCTCTTACAATAAGATACTCTATAATACAATAATTAATTGACAACATACTCGTACACACTTGAGTGTTTCCGAAATCATCAACAAGTACCACAGCAGGTACACGATTATGTCTCCAAAGTACTTTATATACAATACTGATTTTTCCTTGAGCTATTTGGCCGCATTGACCGCAACACACAGGCAACCCTCAACATATATTCGCGACTCGCGCTGAATTGCAACTTAAATGTTTATTTTAAAAGCAGCAGGCTTCCGGGCATCTGGACCGGTGCCGTAGACCCGGGTTAATCAACTCAAAGGTTGTGCGGTCACACGTTACACTTCGAGGGTTAATATTCTTAATATGGACTGATAAAATTATTATACTGTGCAGCTGTGATGCAGTGTCTTGTGTTTCATTAGTTGGGTTTGTTTGTACGGCGTAGACAAAACTTATGTATATTTTGAATATTTGAATTTGTTTATTTTGTGAAAACGATCACGGTGTAAATGTTATTAAAAAGGCACACTAAATAATAATAATAATAACTTTATTGCATAAAAATCTCTTTCTTCCAAACTAGGAAAACCTGTTTCTTGGAAGACAGCTCCTTCCCAATTTATTTAGTACATATTCTATGTTACCATTTAAAACAATAAAGTTGATTCAAAAATAAAATCTCTAATTAAACTTTAAGCTTAAAGGAACCTTGCTTAGCTTATTTTTGAAGTTAAGCATTCATATAAAAGTAATTTCAAATCCAAATTACATACTGATAATAAGAAATCTACGAATGAAATTTCTTTTAAAAATGACGAATTTAAGTATATACATTTACCTAACAGATTCTATATTTCTACATAGAACGTCGTAAACTGCAATGTTTCACGACCATTAAAACATAGCGCTGTACTAAAACCGCTCCTATGCACAGCGAAGTGCTTACTTTAAACAGTTGCACCACTGTGAAGGCGTGACTATCCTTTGTTTTATTTCTGAAACAATAAATGGTTTGCGTTCAGCACAATAACCTCGTTTTTATTACTGTCGCAGATATGCCTCGCTGCTGCAATATCCGCATTTCGTTTTACTACGGTTTAGTAGCTGCGCCCTGGACTTCAGGGACCGGTTTTTAATAGCCGGTATCTCATAATCTGGCTTTTAATGTACACTTGATTGTTACACACCCTTAGTATATCTAGAGGTATATCAATTATTAACTTAGCCACAAATTGTAATTGTGAGAGAAGTTTTGAATACAAGTTCTAAGAGAAACAAAAAAAAAAATAAGATGATGAATTGGTTTATTCTAGTTTTGTAGTATTTTAATTGCAACTTGCAATACAATAGTAGTTAATATTGTGGATTATGGTATATTGCATGATTTGTTCATTTATTTGCCTAGTTGGCAATTAATGTGTGTAATAAAATACGAAATAAAAATATGGTTTGTGTTGATTGTGTAGAATTGTATCCTAGGATTACATTTAAACCTTAAATCTTTTTATCTCAGCTGGAAAGGACTCATGATAAAAAAACAAAGAGATCTTTAAAAATCTATGAAAATCATGGCTGCGCCATAAAACTAATAAGCTTTAAATACCGAATAGCTCTATCATTAACATTCCTTAAGCCGTACGGTATTACATTCCTTATGCACTTTTTTATATTTTCTGGGTATGCCTGGAAGTGGTGAGGTCCTCACCGCCATTCTACTCACTGAGTGCGCAATTTCGCTTTGTAAATTCAGTAGAAAACCAATTTAAAAGGACTCCTTTTGCCCAAAATAACGTATTTCACTAAACTGAAATTGTAAACAAAATGTTTTATTTCTTCGTAAATGCGACATTAAACCTAAAAAGAACCTTTTCGGGACCTACTTTACGTAAGACTCAATGGCTCGAATAAAGCCCATTTTAGGGACAAAGATACTAAACACTTCCAAAAAACCCTTTTAAAGAGTGAGATAAAAGATTATTCTTTACGTGAAAGTGAGATGGATGTATGAATGCTCATATCAGTCAGTTAACGTTAGGTTTGGATGGTCTTGTAACTGTAAGTACTAGCGTGCAGCTGCAGTACTTGAAGGACTGTTGCTTTAGTATTAAGTTGAAAGTTCGAAACCCTCCTTCTTTATGAATAAAATTGTAGTCGGCAAAATCGGAAATTACAGAATACAACCTTTTACCATGTGAAGTGGAACCAACAACCCAAAGTAACAAATATAATCCTTGATTAGTAAAGGAATAAAAAGATCGGTATTTATAAGACTTCCGCCGTGAAGAAGGTATTATGTACAGGTTGCCCGCATTATTTATCAATAATAATAATATTAAATATTTCTAACAATCACACCACATTATCTAGCCCAAATTAAGTATCATTAAGAACTTGTGTTATGGATACTAGACAACGGATAAATAAACTTAAGAAATGTATAAGCACAGATAGATATTTTTTTTAAACAGAAATATTAGAAATAAACTTAAATAAACCTACATACACATCCATGCAAATATGATAAAATATCTGCCCCCTACCAGGATTCGAGCCCGGGACCTCTGGCATGAAAGGCAAGATTACTTACCTCCATGCCAAAGGTACACAAGGTAAAAAGTTAGACAGTTAAGATCCTATATTTACTAGTTTTAAGGTTTCAGTTCCATTACCATAGCAACAGCACACACAAACAACAAATCTCCAAAACTAGGGTGACCATGTTTTGTTTGCATCTTGGGAGAGCCAGCGCGCGGGTGTCCAAGATTTACGGCTTTTGTCGGACAGTTCCGGTGCGTGCCGGGACTTGTCCCAAGAGATTTATGCTCACTTCCCACTGCACCAGCGGGGCTTTTAATCCTATTGCAGAGTTTTGTGAAGCTTCCAGTGTGGCTTCGGTGAATAGGATAAATAAAACAAACGCTACGAAAGAACAATATACTTAATACTTTAGTAACTTAGTCAGGTAAATTAACAATAGCATAAATTACCGACATAGTGGCTTGGTATATGCCACTTGACATGATTGTAGAAAGGTGTCTTCATTTCAAGTTAGACCCGCACTGTACATGAGGCCCTACCGTGCCGAGCGACGGTTCCTTCACGTTGCGCTCGAATCACGGGGCCAATTTACATACAAACTTTAGTAGCTGTTGTCTTTTGCGAAGTAATTGTACTTAAATTGTTTTTTGTTATTGTTTGTGGGTGTGAAATTGGAGTTTAGAATTAGAGGTTGTCAGAATTGCATTCCATAGTGAAGGTATAATGATTGATGAGAGAGTTTTTTTTTAAGAAAATAGATATATAAATAAAACTAAAGAACTGTAATTTTTTTTCGCAATACGCTGAATATGATCTGCAGTTTGTAGGTGCCAGGCTCGGCTGGTGCATTTCTATTTTTTATTTATTGTTTTAATAAGGTACCTAATCATTATTTAATAAGGAAACAAACAGCCAACACATAGTACTTAAAAAATTAATAACAAATTAATAACACAAAAGCCAAAAAAGTTTCCAATGATGTTCAATTGTTTTAGCTTATCGGTAGCAGATTGAAGAAGTTTTAAACAAAACATAAAATTATTAAAAAAAACTATGAAAGAAGGTGAAAAAGTATGCCTAAAGAATATAAAACTATAATTAAAACATACAGCTTGTTTAAATTGTAAAAATGTGAGGTAAAATATATCTACATTATTAAATTGCTTATCATAATATTTAGTGGTGCGAATCAAAAATGTATATATTTTATTATAGTTTGTACGTGCAAACGGTACAGACAAATTTGTATTAAATTTAGCTTAAGCACATAAAATCATCTTTAGATTTAAAATTACGTAATTACTTTTATACGGATATGTTAGTCGCATTGTTTTTTCAATAAAAAGTAGCGCTCGTATTCATAAAAAAGTAGGAGTAATTTGGTACCGTCACGGCTAGGCCGTACGAGCACGTCAGAATATTTTAGTAAAAGGGTCGATATGAATTGAGAAGAAAACAATTAAAATTTGAATATGTCGATTATAAGAAAGAATTGTAAAAACAATACATTCTGACTTGCTCCAACGTCGGAGTAAGATGTTATATATCTAGTGAATAAAAATAAAATAAATAAGCTATTAAAATAAATATTTCTATAAACTCCCCTACCGACGGAGTTTAGTGTGCTTAAGCAAAAATAACGACTTAAGGGCCTTTTACGGTTAGTTATCTCTAATTACCAAATCTAAAATACGTCTAATCTGCATGAACCACTCGTACATTTATAATTATTTGGCGATGAAAGCATTTGTGTTCTTGCGTTCTGGTTAAACGCATTTGGTTATAAGTTTAAATGCATTGAAATAATACTACGTGCGGGACGTATTTCTATATGACATCCCGACATTATCCTTAACTAACCTTTTTTTATTGAAAAAGGATTAGACGTTTGTCTTCTATCTCACCTGATAGAAAGTGACGATGAAGCCGAAGGTTTTACACGTCTATCCACGAGTTACCTATTCACTCGACGCTTGAAAGAACTAGGACTATAGTTTTCTGGAAAAACAGTCGCAGGCAGTTCATTCCACACCTTGGCAGCCGCACCAAAAACGAACTATCGAAGCGTTTGGTTCGACTTCTTGAGATATCTACCATGAAGGGATGGAAGATCTGTCTGCGTCTAGTAGTCCAATGCAAGAAGGTTGTGGGTTCAACCTGATCAAAAAGAGCATTCGCGCACTCTCCAAAATGTAATCTGTAGAAGACTGCTAAACTGGCAACTTTCAGACGATGGTCGAGGCTTTGCAGTTTTGTGGTGGTGAGGTCAAAGTTGTTAATAATTTTTCGGGCTCTTCGGTCAACTGCGTCCATCGCTTCTAGTTGGTACTTTGCAGAACAATCCCAAAGGTGGCTACAGTACTCCATACAAGATCGAACTTGAGCTGTGTACAAATTAAGTAGCTATTCAGGGCTGAAGTACCGTAGGACCTTCGAGATGATTCCCAACTTCTTTGAAGCAGTTTGAGCCATGGACACAATTTGCCCGAAGTTTAGTTGGGACGATATAGTTACGCCCAGAAGTTCTAAGTGGTCGGTTAAGGGTACAGAAACATTTTGGAAAGCGGGCGTTAGGTCAAAACTGCTCTTTTTCGCGGAGAATATACACGCCTGTGTTTTCGACGGGTTAAATTTGACCAAGTTGGACTCGCCCCAATTGGACACTTTCTTTAAGGCCAAATCCACCCGCTCAATCATGGACTCTCTCAAAGCCCGGATTTCTTGATAACTGCTGTCATCAGCGTAACCAATAATGCCTGGGGTTAGCAGGTCATTAATGTGCAGCAAAAATGACGTTGCAGAGAGAACAGATCCCTGAGGTACCCTGGTATTAATTGCCATTAGGTCAGAAGAGCAGCCGTCTAAGACTACTTGAATTGACCGTTCCCTCAGAAAATCAGATATCCAGTCGCAGAGCCCTTTACCTAAAGCCCTCTACCTATTCCATACGCTGGAAGCTTACTCAAGAAACCATCATGCCAGACCCTATCAAAAGCCTTAGAAATGTCTAAGGATACAGCTATAGCTTCACCGTGACCTTCGTGACCAAGGCTTCGCTCCATAAGTGAGTGGCATACACAAGTAGATCTCCAATCGAGTGTTCACTGCGAAAACCGTATTGGTTATCACTAAGGAAGTCGTTGGACTCAAGGTATGCCAGGAAACGATTGTTCAATACACGCTCCATAACTTTGCAAAGTATGAAGGTGATTGCAATAGGTCGATAGTTGATGGGATCTGCACGGCTTCCCTTCTTTGGTACTGGTTGCACGTTAGCCAGCTTCCAGGATTTAGGGATCTTTCCAGATTCCAAAGAGAGTCGATACAGGCGCGTTAGTATGGGAGACAACTCGGCTGCGCAGTGTTTTAACACAACTGCAGGTATGCCATCGGGGCCACTGGCCTTGTTCACGTCTAAATTCTGCAAGCATTTAAGAATCTCCTTTTGGCGAATATGAATGGTACCCATTTTGGGTCCGAACTGAGGTAACTGGGGTGGGACTTTACCTTGACTATTTAGACGTGAATAGTCTGCAAAAAGATTAGCAAAGAGGTCTGCTTTCTCTTTTGTAGTGTGGGCCAGTGAACCGTCAGGTTTCCTCAGAGGTGGCAGCGATGGGCGACAGAAGTTTGACTCGACCAACTTGGCCAAAGACCAGAAAGCTTTGCTTCCTGAAGGATATGACGCTATCTTGTCTCCGATGTGGCCAATGTGGTCAAAGCGAGCTTTTCTGATCACCTTTTTGCAAGACTTGGCGGCAGCATTGTATTTTTTCTTCAGTTCATGCGAATCCACGGCTTTGCTTCTGCGTAGCATTAAACCATGGGCGACCTTTGGTTTTAAGGAATAGGTCAGCGTAAGGGATGAAATACTCCATTGCTTGGCCTATCACACTTGATACAGCATCAGCGCAGCACAATGGATCGGTTGATGTAAAACAAGTCTGCCGCCAAGGATAAGATGCGATAAAGTGCCGTATCTCATCCCAATCTGGTGACTTGTATCGCCATACTCGCCTAGCGCCTTTTGGGCTGGTGTCAGGCGGCGAGTACTGCGACACAGATTGCACCACGCAGTGGTCCGATGTCCCTAAAGGTGCAGTTACGGACACCGAGCACCTGTCAGGATCAGTTGTCAGCAGAAGGTCTAAGCAATATGCAGTGTGGCCGGCAACGTCGGGGATGCGCGTGGGCTCGTGCACAAGCTGTGACAGGCCTTGAGTCACGAAAAACTTAAAAGCCTCTCTTCCAGCGTGGTCAGTGTCCTGATACGGGTATAGCCATTGCCCGTGATGAGCGTTAAAATCCCCCAGGAACACCAACTGCGTTGAGGAAAAACGTTGCCGAGCCTTATCTACTGCATCGCTGAGATACTTCATGAGCCTCGTTGTCTCCCGATCTCCGCTATGTGACCGGTATATACTGGCGTAGACCAATTGGTCAAGGCCAGTATCAATGTGAACCCACATAACGCAAAAGTCCAGATCTTCCAAGTAACGGAGACGCTGAGTACGTCACTAGCATACATGCACACCCCAGCGTTTGGGCGGAAATTGGACTCCAGGATGTACCCTGGGTAACAAAGGTATGCCTAGTCTGACGGATTACAGATCTGCGTCTCCGTTATTCTTAACGGAGTAGCTGAGGCCTCTCTGTCTCAAGATGGTGGTGGACATCGTTGATATTTGAGTGCATTCCTCTGATGTTGCAGAAGTGCACTTTCAGAGAGAGAGGAAGTGCAACCGCTGTAGAACCTTACTCTTCTTGTGACTTTTTATATCAGTTGTGTGAGTGAATAGGGAGGAGGACAGAAGTTGGGTGAAGCGCTGCAAATGGAACCAAGCAGCTCGCAATAAACAACGCACCGATGGGGAACTGGCTTGGAGACTGCGGGGACGCCCGAACCCCCCCGGGGATTGTCATCGGGTCCTCTCTAACCAGTCGCCAGCTGGCACGATGAAGCCTCCCGGGATTTTTCGCGAGGTGGCGGGGCAGCCTTTCGCATGAGGGCTACTTGGGCCCCCTACTACCTGCGGTCGGCCAGCGGTGCACCGTTTCTTCGGATCCCACTACCCTCCAAAACCAGTTACCCGGCAAGTCAATAAATTATGAGCTGAATACAGTTCTCTGATGCAGCACGATTACTCAGACCTACCCTCCTCAATGGCTACACTAAACATAATGCCGGAACGCGACCATGTTACTTGGCGGCATGGCTTTGTTTAGTGGTTGATGACAAGCCACGGCGGAAACCTACCACCAGAAGATACAGCTCGTTTAGCACCACCCAGGGAGCACGTACAAGGCATCGAGGGCTAAACCTTGCGGACGCGAGCAGTTCCAGTCCCCACCTTTGTGAATAAGAACTGGCAAGAAACTTCAAAACTCGCGGCTGGTTCATGTCTTTTTTTAGTTTTTCAATATCAATGAAATAACAAGTAAGTGAAAACAAAAATCGAGCTAGAAGCGATTATTGTATTAAATTAGTATTTGGCATGCGCCAAAGTTAAAAATATTCGTAGATACTAAAAATATATAATATATCTTTAGGTTTTCACGATTTATTATTGCGCTTAATGCACTGTAGGTCAAATAACACATTTATTTCCACCACCACGTATATCGCTACGGAAGACAGGCTGTATCAGGCGATATACTCGTAGTACTTGCGCACCTGCACAAGTACTTCATATAGGGAGGCCACCTTTGTATATTGTGATAGATAATTGGTAAATTAATAAACATTTTTCATTGCACACGTTAAAACGATATGTTTGAAACAAAAATATCTACACCCCTAATGACCTGTATCTAAGTGTTCGGAATAGAACGCATCCATAGGTTTTATGTAGGTAATTTATA
The DNA here is from genome assembly GCA_923062675.1 of Marasmarcha lunaedactyla. NCBI lineage: Eukaryota > Metazoa > Arthropoda > Insecta > Lepidoptera > Pterophoridae > Marasmarcha > Marasmarcha lunaedactyla. The sequence continues at coordinate 933,821 of OV281351.1, read as the reverse complement.
AATTGAACACAAAAATGTTAGGACCTACCCGCACTTGTCGCAAAATGTTGGAACGGCCGGGCTGTCGCCTGCTTCGCTGCCGTGAGGAATTTTTTCCATGAAATAATCTTTAGATAGTTCTAGAGACTGAGCTAGGATCGCCGCGTGGTAGGACGCCTTGTTATAATTTGATAGTTAATATCTATAGCGCCCGCGCTGGTTTTTAAGTGATTTTAAAACGCGAGTTATAGTTGTGCTTAAACGAAAGTGAAAAACATTTGTGTTTTGACATTGAGTGTGAGAAGCTTCGGGAAGCTAGGTGTAACGTGGACCATATATTCTAATCTCGTAATAACCATCGATTGTAGTCAAATAGTAAGATTTTTGTCCTCCAAGGGGAGCCCCCACGCCCTTACATTAACTGACGGACTAACACCTATGTACTAAGAGGAAATACCTACGGGAAGTTACAGGTCAGTACATAATTATTGATAAATTAGTTATAAGGAGTGAGTGACCATTGTCAACTTAGTGGGTTTGTGTCGCGGTTTACCGATTCCCGACTTGTACGATACAAAATTTTGGTAGCAGAGCGTGGTTCACTCCGTTGAAGTTAAATATCGGTTAGTAAGGTTGGTAATGGTCGCCCTTCTTGGGCTAATTGGTCGATGATTGTACTGCTGTTCGTTTTTATCTCGGTTCAAATAGCTGGTTAATTTAACTTGTGTGTGTAAATTTACTCAAAACTTATATAGTTAAATTCTATTTGTTTAGTTAACCGGACTTAAAGTGAACGTTATTTTAAAATATTTTGGTTTTATTCGGCGTGTTTCGTTACGTAAGCGGCGTGCTTGTTCAATCTTTCGTTTTTTTTGTATGATATTTGCGTAAGTAAGGGCATTTTGCTTCAGAAACAGTTTTGTTTAAACTATGGTTTTGAATAGTGTTTGGTTTAAACTTTTAGTTTAAAAATAATTTTCGTTTTAACTTTTGAGTTGAAATTGATTTTGCTTTCGACTTTCGGTAAAAACGTTTTGGTTTAAAGTCTTGGTTTAAAGTAGTTTGAAATTTAACTTTTGTTTTAAAAATAATTTTGCTTTAAAATTTGGGTTTTTTTTTTGTTGTTGTTAATAATATTGTTTAATGATGGCTAGTAAACATACGGCACGTATAGCTGCAGTTCTGCGGTGGTTGGGTTCGGCCGTTTTGAATGTTTCTCGAAAAGATCGGGTTCAAGCCTTATTATCGCGATATGAATCTTTAAATAGTAAAATGTCGGAATTGTATGATGCATATCAGGCCATACTTGAATTGAGTCCAGAAGCAGAGGTGATGGAAAGGGTCAATTCGGATATTGATCAGGCGGATGATTTGGCAGACCAGATCCGGCAAGCTGTAGGGGTTTTAAACTTGTCTTCTCAGTGTGAGACTCGGCCAAAACTGGATTTAGGTACTTCGCCTGAGTTAATAGGTAGGTTGCCGAAATTAGATTTGCCTCATTTTAATGGTGATTTAGGACATTGGGTAGCTTTTAGTAATTTATTTGATAGTTTGGTCCACTCGCGACGAGATTTGACTCCGGCCCAGAAACTAGCCTATTTGTTGGCTAGCCTCACAGGGGAGGCTAGAGGTTTGGTCCAACATTTACAACTTGACGATAACAATTATGAAATCGCTCGTGACCTACTTATGCGTAGGTATCAAAACGTTCGGAGATTAGCGGATAATCATGTTTTTAATATTTTAGGTTTACCTAGGAATCCGGGACCGCATAATTTACGGACTGGTTTACTTAACCCTTTGTTGGTAGCAGTTAACGGGTTAAGAGGGTTGGACTTACCGGTTGATCATTGGTCATTCATATTATTGCATATTGTTTTAGGTAAGCTGTCTGTTGATTTGCGGAACAGATTCGAGCAGGAGTATGGTGGGGACTCCGCCACTCATCTCCCACTATTTAAAAATTTAGTGTCGTTCTTAGAGGATGAGTGTCGTCGTGTGGACAACGTCACGGCCCCCGGTAGCGGAGACGTCGGTGCGCGGCAGGTTCGGCCGGCACCGCCAGCACCGCCAGCACCGCCAACACCGCGTTCCCCACGCCGCTCCCACCCACCACGTGTGTATAATGTAGTCGCGGCGCAGAGGACAGATTCCCGTTGTGCGTATTGTAGGGATGTAGGGCATACCATATTGTCGTGTTTTAAATTTAAGGATTTGCGTTGGCAGGCTCGTCGCAATATTGTAAGGCAACGCAATTGGTGTTATAGCTGCCTTGGTAATCACTTTGCAGACCAATGTCGGTCATCTCAACCTTGCAAGCAGTGTGGTGGTAATCACCACATTCTTCTTTGTGGTAATCGAAACGGATCGCCTCCACCGATCGACCCGGGACCGGAGGCCAGTGCCTCGCAGGTTAGGATGGAGGCTGGTGACCAATGGGCTGGGGGTGTTCAAGTAGGTCAACCTCGTGCTGGACGTCACGTTTCAGGTAAAAGGAGTTATGCTCGAGATCAGCCACAACCCTGTACGGGCGGGGGTAATGCAGCGCCGAGCCGCGTTCAAGTAGCTGAGCAACAACGTTGTAGTTTCGGTGTGCCCTTACATTATTCAGAGCAGCCTCGTTTAGGACAGCAGTTTAATAATTACGATACTAAGCAGATGTATGTACCCACAGGAGGGTATTCACCTTATCAGCAATGGACTCCATATGCCAGGCAGGGCTATTCCACTGCATCGCTAAGGGGTCATCCTACTCAACGGAAGAATTGACTCCCACAAATGCACTCTCCACCCGCGTCTTCCCTCTGTCCTTTAACCGTCTTGTTGCCCACCGCTCAGGTTTGCGTCGGTTCCCCTTCGGGCGAGCAGGTAACCGCGCGTGCGATTTTGGATTCGGGTGCACAGGGAAGTATCGCGTCGAAGCAGTTAGTGGAGAGGTTGCAGCTTCTTAAGATGCCTGCTGGAGAGAATATTCGAGGAGTTGGCGGGGTTAAGGTGTCAGGCTTAGTGGGTCAGGTTTCACTGTCCTTTTCTCCTCTTCATTGTCGGCATCCACAGGTTACCACGTCGGCTGTTGTTTTAAATAATATTATGGGTAGACATCCCCTTGTTTAATTACCGCCAGAGGTCGTTGGTTTGACATCGAGACTTTCATTAGCAGATCCTGAATTTCATGTTCCAGGACCGGTTGATCTGCTGCTTGGTGCAGATGTATTGGGAATGCTGCAATTGAATAACAGCATGCTTCTGCAGCCTGGAGGTTTGGTTGCAGTCTCGACTGACCTCGGTGACGTCATAATGGGCCCAGTATTTTCTGTTCGCCAATTCCAGGAAGAATATGGTGACGTGCACGTAGGACTCTCGCTCGCTGAAGCTATTCAGCGCTTTTGGGAAGTTGAAGAGCCTCCTACTGCATCTCGTGACAACCCAGAACACCTGGAATGTGAATTATTCTTCCAGAATAATACAGGTCGTCTCTGTTCAGGTAGGTTCGTCACTAGGTTACCTTTCTTACCTTCTCACCCCTCCCTTGGTCTTTCTAGGATGCTAGCTGAAAAAAGGCTAGCTTCTATGGAGCGACGTATGAAGCGAGATGAAACATTTTGTCTTAAGTACATTGAATTTATGCGTGAGTACGTGGAGCTTGGTCACATGTCTGTTTCTAATTTTGATTGGCGTTCGCAGGAGCATTATTTTATCCCACACCATGCGGTGTTCAAGGCAGGGAAAATTAGAGTTGTTTTTGATGGGTCCGCGCCAACTTCTAACGGTGTTTCCTTAAACCAGTGCTTACATTCTGGACCTAAATTACACAGAGATATCGGTGAAATCTTGACTAACTTCCGCCGACACCAGGTCGTTTTCGTTGCGGATATTAAAATGATGTTTAGACAGACTATTATACATCCAGATGATCGTAGATTTCAGCTCATACTTTGGCGAGAAAATGAATCAAGTCCTGTTACTGTCTTTGAATTGAACACTAATACCTATGGACTTAGGTCTAGTCCTTTTATTGCAATTCGTTCTTTATTAGAGTTGGCAGAGCGTGAACGATTGAGGTTTCCTAGAGCATCTGAGGTTTTATCAAGCGATGTATTCGTAGATGATATCTGCACAGGTGCGGCGAATGAAGCAGAAGCATTAGTACTGCGTAATGAGTTAATAGGAATCCTGCAGGCTGGTGGCTATGAATTGAGGAAGTGGTTGTCTAACTCGCAAGCTGTTCTTGCCGGTCTACCCGAGGATCACCAACAGGATCCTTATATTTTCCAGAATGTGGACAATCCTGATGCTGTGGCAGTGTTAGGCGTTCAGTACCAGCCCATTGCGGACGTCTTCACATTTCGAGTGCAGGATCTAGATACCTGGAAGACTTGGACCAAGCGTTTAGTACTTTCAACCGTAGCAAGGATATTCGACCCCAACGGTTGGTTAACACCGGTCGTATTTTGGGCAAAATGCTTTTTGCAGAAGCTTTGGTTACAAGGTTTGACGTGGGATGCCCCATTAATTGGTAATTTATTAAGTGTTTGGGTTAGGTTTGTGTCGTCCCTTCCTGATATAGAATTAGTTAAAATAGATAGGCCATTCTTGCCGCCAGGTAAATGTCGGGCTGATATTCACGGGTTTTGTGACGCTTCTGAGTGCGGTTATGCAGCTGCAGTTTATATTCGTACTGTTGATAGTGCAGGAGTTGTAGCAGTTAAGCTTATCATGGCAAAAAGCAAGGTTGCGCCTGTTAGAACTAGATTAACGATACCTAAATTAGAATTATCAGGAGCTGCTCTCTTGACTCGCCTTCTTAACCATTTAGTATCGAGTTTGGGCCAGAAGGTTAATATCAATAAGGTATACGCTTGGACTGACAGTCAGATTGTTCTCTCTTGGTTGCGAGCGTCTGTCCACGTATTAGAAGTGTTTGTAGCTAATAGAGTGTGTCAAATTCAGCAGTCGGCTGCAGTTTTGGATTGGAGACATGTTCCAGGAGAACTGAATCCTGCGGATTGTGCGTCACGGGGCTGCGGGGCTCCAGATCTGTTAGATCATTCGTTGTGGTGGGGTCCTGGTTGGCTGTTCCTTCCAGAAGATGGGTGGCCGCAATCGACAGTTGAACTGATTGAGCCTTTGCCAGGGTTAAAGGTTCTTGCTTGTGTTAAGGAGCCCATGAAAGATTTGGATTTCTTGTTAAATAAATTTAGCTCTCTCGATAAGTTGTTAGGTGTCACAGGATGGATTAGAAGATTTGTTCACAATGTTAGGCATCCCTCTAATAAAAAAATATCTATGGTGTTGTGTCCAGACGAAAGGCAGGAATCTTTATTATTTTGGGTACGGTATGTACAGGCCAAGCACTTTGAAACGGTTTTTAATAATCTAAAAGGTGGACATCGTAAGTTGAAGGGAGCTGTTGGTCGCTTGAATCCTTTCATTGATGAAGCAGGCTTGATTCGAGTGGGAGGAAGGCTACGTCATGCTAATTTGTCTTATGAGACACGCCATCCTTTACTCCTTCCTAGACAAGGTCCCCTTTGTACGTTGATAATATCAGATAGACATGAAAGGAATTCTCATGCTGGATTAAATACTCTTCTAGCAATCCTATCTCGGGAGTTTTGGATTTTATCCGCTAGGAGGGCTATACGAAACGTAATATTTCGTTGTATTCCTTGTTATCGGTTGAGGGCTGCGATGATTCAACCACAGATGGGAGACCTGCCACCAGACAGAATTACAGCTGCGCGACCCTTTTCAGGTGTTGGTACGGATTTTGCAGGTCCATTTTCCATTAAGGTCTCATCGTTGCGGAATGCTAAGGTTGTTAAAGCCTACTTGTGCGTTTTTGTTTGCCTAGTCACGAAGGCCGTACATTTGGAAGTAGTGTCATCTCTTAGCACTGAGGCCTTTATTGCTTGTTTGTCTCGATTTGTCAGTCGTCGTGGGTTACCGTCATTAATTCGGTCCGACTGCGGGACAAACTACAAGGGAAGCGATCGTTATCTTTCAGATGTTTATAAGTTTCTAAATGAGAACCAAGTTTCCATTAACACTTCTCTTAGTCGTCGGGGTTTTAAATGGCAATTTAGTCCACCCGCTTATCCCTCGTGGGGAGGTATATTTGAAGCGGCTGTGAAGGTGGCTAAGACGCATCTCCGTCGTGTCATAGGTGAAACAATTTTAACATTTGAAGAATTAGCCACGGTCTTTTGTAAAATTGAAGCAGTATTGAATTCACGACCACTTTGTCCTGTATCATCGGATCCAAATGACCTAGAAGTTTTGACTCCAGGTCATTTTTTGATTGGTGGCCCCTTGACTGCACTTCCTGAATATCCATTTGTAGATGTTCCAGTCAATCGTCTGTCACGTTTTGAACTGCTGCAGCAGCTTTCGCAGAGTTTTTGGAAGAGGTTCAACTTAGAATATCTTCATTTGTTGCAGCAGCGTGTTCGTTGGTCAGCTAAGACAGAACCACCTAAGGTTGGTGACCTCGTCCTAGTTAAGGAGATGAACATGCCCCCACTGTCGTGGAGACGTGGTAGAATCTTGAGGCTGTTCCTAGGTGCAGATGGTACTCCACGAGTTGCCGAGGTCATGGTTGGCGATTCTGTACTTAAAAGAGCTGTCGCAACTTTGTAGCGGCTACCGGTTGCATAATGTTTTAATAAGGCCGGATCCTCTAGTTGGTTTTGGACTCAGTCAGGTGACGTCTGACTGGGGCGGGGGATTGTTCGGAATAGAACGCATCCATAGGTTTTATGTAGGTAATTTATAAATTGAACACAAAAATGTTAGGACCTACCCGCACTTGTCGCAAAATGTTGGAACGGCCGGGCTGTCGCCTGCTTCGCTGCCGTGAGGAATTTTTTCCATGAAATAATCTTTAGATAGTTCTAGAGACTGAGCTAGGATCGCCGCGTGGTAGGACGCCTTGTTATAATTTGATAGTTAATATCTATAGCGCCCGCGCTGGTTTTTAAGTGATTTTAAAACGCGAGTTATAGTTGTGCTTAAACGAAAGTGAAAAACATTTGTGTTTTGACATTGAGTGTGAGAAGCTTCGGGAAGCTAGGTGTAACGTGGACCATATATTCTAATCTCGTAATAACCATCGATTGTAGTCAAATAGTAAGATTTTTGTCCTCCAAGGGGAGCCCCCACGCCCTTACATTAACTGACGGACTAACACCTATGTACTAAGAGGAAATACCTACGGGAAGTTACAGGTCAGTACATAATTATTGATTAATTAGTTATAAGGAGTGAGTGACCATTGTCAACTTAGTGGGTTTGTGTCGCGGTTTACCGATTCCCGACTTGTACGATACACTAAGTATAAGAATAAGCATAAGTAGATATCTAAGAAGTCGATTCAAATGCTTCGATAGTTCCTTTTTGGTGCTGGTCGCCAAAGTGTGGAATGAACTGCCTGCGTCTGTTATTCCAGAAAACTATAGTCCTAGATCTTTCAAGCATCGAGTGAACAGGTATCTCGTGGATAGACGTGTAACACCTTCGTCTTCATCGTCACTTTCCATCAGGTCAGATAGAAGACAAACGTCTTATCCTTTTACAATAATATAAAAAAAATTTTGATGATTATCATGCTCGATCACATGTACACGCTGATTACTTTTTTCCTTCTTATTTTTTACTCGTATATTATTATTGTCTTTTTTTTCGTTCATTTTATATTATTTTCGTGTATGTATGTATATTGTATACAGATTGAGAAGGAGCTATCATCTGCTAGTCCAGATGATAGGGTTGCACTTTAGTTGTAAAAATTCTAATGATTATAATACCAAGAATTATTTATTTTTCAAGCTAAAAATTGCTTGTAAATAAATTAAAACCTATTCTTGTCCTTTTTTACACTTTTCACTTTTTAGCAACAAAACTTTTGGGATTTGCTTAAATAAGCCCAAGATCGAAGCTAATGTTCTTAATGTTTTGAAAAACATATTGAACGAGTGCAGAAGCGATTCTTGTGGCACCTTGCATACTCTTACAATATAGCTAAAGAATTTAGATAACTTCGAGAAAAGATTAAGTCACTTTAAAATAAGTTCACTTACAATTCGCAGAGTCATGTTCGATATCATGTTTATTTATCAATTATTGAACAATATTATCGACTCGCCTAATCTGTGGAGTGCGCTAACTTTTTCTACTCCCACTAGATTACCGCGAGCAGCTAGATTCAACCTTCTACATTCTATAGGTTCGAAGTCAAACTTAGATTATAATGCTCCCTTTGCCAGGGCAGTAAGGCACTGCAACGCGCATTCTAAGTCAAGCACCTCAGATGTTTTTGGAGACTCTGAACTTAAAATGAAGGTCTCATTAAATCTCCTCTATCCAGTCAAATTTTGACAAATATTGACTTATTAAATTATAATTCTTGATATTTATTTTTAATTTTTATTTGTTACATTATTTGATTAATTATTAACTATATTTTTTTAAGACCAATTTAGTTTTGTAAATTTTAATTTTCGCTCAGATGATGTCACTACGTTGTATAATCTGGCACACATTTTTGAATTCTATTCTATATGATATTCTAAATAAATATTCTTAAAGTCAAATTAAATGATGTCTTGGCCTATATTCATAATTTCACTTAATGTTTGCCTTGTACCATTTGTCTTTCTATTTTTTGTAGTGTTAATTATGTTGGTGAACTTATTAATAAATAGATAAATGTTCAAACATCCAGACCACGTCTTTGCAAATCTCTGAGAAAAAACCGTATGGTAAGCTACATCATCTACTTATTTACCTCTGACACCAACACCGCCTCTTGTGGAGTAGCACATATGCAAGTTTGTATTAGACAAGCCAGTTTGTATAAAACTACATCTCCACACGGAGATAGCAGCAGGTCGTGACCTCGGGGTGTTGTCCGTGGTCTGTACGTGCAGGGTGCGCATTGTTGTACATATTCTAATACGAAACAAAGTTCTTTCAAAAGTTCATAAATTATATACTGATTAACAAACTTTAGAACTTTGAAGGTTAGAAATTATTAGATATGAAACGTTTAGTGCGGTGGGAAATATATGCCCTTCGTGGGGAAATATCGCGTCGGGTCGATGTTGCATATTTTGAGTAAATATTGTAAAAAAGCTTCGATGTTTCAGGCGTCCAGCAATAGCAAATTTTTTTCTTTATTCATAACAATTTATGTTTGATTAGCCTTTTCACATTATTATGCTTAATCGATACTATGATATTGATAATTCCATATACAGTAAAACAAACAAAAAGTAGATTATCTTTTTTTTCTTTTACGGCCATTTTCCACTTCCACATTTATTTAAAGGAGAACTACATTTCGTCTTACCCTGTAGAGCTAGCATTACACTGCACGGACGGTCGTGCTTGCATATGTTTTCACTTGAACAATATTGTGTACATGTGCTCAGGGGAATGGAATGTTTATCAAGTTGCTTTTTGATTTTATAAAAAAGAAACAAGGTTTTTATGTAATTCGTAAAAATTTTTATTGTATACGATATACTCGTAATACCATTGCTTTATACGACATAATATTTTTGGTTATTTTTGTAATAACTGTGAATAGTTTCTTATTATTTTTCCCATAGAGATAGCAGACAAATGAATCCTATTTGTCAATAAAAAAGACAATCTACTAGTGTGTTGATCAATAAATAACTTCTGTATACTAGAACCAATCAACACAGGGTGGTCTGAATACCAAGCGTCAATGTCAATCGGTCTATTGACCGATTATATTACCATAAATAAAAACAGAGAAAAAATATTAAAATATACAGCATGAATAAAAATGCCGGCCATCGAGACGTGACAATATGCGTCAATTGTTCGTATTCACTATGAGAGTTATTCTTTATGTTTCGCCGACTTTGTCTTCCGAATGCATAATTATTGTTTACAACACTAAATTTCAAATTAAGGTAATGAAATTATTTTAGTTTTGCTGTATTTTCGTAATTCATAGCAAAAGCTTGACTTTATTTAGGGTTTACAGTAAGAGTGTTTCTCCAACCATATTGTTCAAAAGCTTGAAATAAAAGTGAGTCTCATTTATCACTATTTTTGGTTAAATAGACACCGATGGCTGTAGGTATTTCTTTAAACCTGGTCACTGCACTGTACATATATGTACATTGAACCAAGTAGCTGAAGCTACTACGATGAATGACGTATTTGTAACACCCTCCCGTCCTCGGGTTTAAATATGTCACAAATTATTGAGCAACAGTCACCCACACGACGATCCTAAGTAAATTATTAGGCGCCTCCGCTCCTTCGACTTACAAACAAACATGCTAGTAACTTAATCAACGCACACTTACACAGGCACTGTACACATTCACTCAATCAACACACACATGTGTACATGGAGTATACACGGTGTATACGCTACATGTGTGTTTTCTAGTTAAAACGAAGGTTTCACTTCACATAAATTAGGCTTTCATGATACTGAAGTCATACTGAAATTGAAAGTGAAAGGGTTCTAAAGGAATTATATATTAAAGCTCCCTGTTGTTTGAGTATCGTTTCAGTAATATTTCTGACGATTATTTAAGTACTATTTGGAGCTATAAACAATCAGTTAAATAAATAACAAATAATAAGTTATCACTATTATGTGTAAAAGGAAAATGAATGAATCTTTATTGTTCACAGCACACTTCAACGTACACAGCGACAGGAAGTGACACCGTGGAGGCTGACGCCATCACCTGGACAAGCGACTGGAGATACAAAACATCTACAGTTTTTAGGAAAGTAAGGGCTGCAATTGATGTTAATTATTATATGGAAATATAAAAATGGTTTTATCACTAAGTTTAGGGCCTAGAGGATATTCGGAATTCAAATTTATTAAAAATATCTTTTTTCAGACTGTTTCAGAATAAATTATTAATAAAAATATTTTCTTACCCAAAGCAAATAAGAACAACTGATTATTTAATCTTCCAAACCTCTTGACCTAAAAGCCACCAAAAGGCACTTGAAGGGCACTTAATTAAGTAAAGATCTTCGTACTGTGAAACTGACCTTTCTTAACTCGGAAATACGGAGACAGGCTCAAAGGCTTCTTGTGAATATAGTATTGAACAGGTACGTTTGAATTTTTTACTTCGCCATTAATAAAATTAGTTTATATGATGGGAAAAGTAACCACGTTGAAGCAGAACTGAACTGTATAGTAGAACTGTATATTGTTGATCCCCAGCCATGGCTTTATGTATTAAAAGTGATTGTGATTTTGCGTTACCCATCGTAGGTTTCAGATTAAATTGCCTTTGTTCCAGTAATTACCCTGGCTGTTCCATCCCTTAGGCCGGAACACACTCATGTTAATGTGCTTATTATGGTGTGCACAATAGGGAGAGTTGTGGTACCGCCCCAGACAAGATCTACCCTCTCCTACGCTAAACAGGTCATTTAGATTCTTAGACCAAGATTTTATGCCTGCTTGGTGACAAGTTAAGCAATTATAGTGTTAATGGGAGATTTTGATGTTAATGTGTTGAATGCACACTGTAGCTCAGCAAGGAAATTTTTACAATGTTTTGACTGTTTAGGGTGGTGCAAATAGTTCACCGTACAACTCACTATTCGGTGACTTCTGAAACTTTGATACATGTTGTTTTTACAAATTGAAATTTTAACTCTATGATAGTGGATAGTGTCGCGGGATCTTTGGGTCTCTCGATGGTCAAATTTCACTTCAACTATCCGTATAGAAAAACCTACCCCCAAACTTATAACATATAGATCTTTAAAAAAAAATAACACTGATAAATTTAATATTGATCTGTTTTCTTTAGATTAGCATTCTCTTCATACCTTTGGGGACGTTCACAAAGTTGTCACTGAATATAATAGATATGTTTTATATCTACTAGAAAAACATGCTCCTTTGAGAAACATCTATACAAAACGGATGCGGAAAGCGGACTCCTACTGGCTAAAAACCTGCGGCTTCCGTCTGGACGCACGGAGTCGGGTCACGAGGAGCTTGTGCATTCGTTTGCGGCCCGACAGCGTTGGCCAGCGCTCTGTGCAGCGCCGGCGACGTCCCGAGAGGGAGGAGCTCCCATGAGATGGTGAGCAGGAAACGCACACGCACTCTCGAGCCCTGGACCGGAGACGGGTTCCCCGAACCCGCCACCGAAGTCTCATAGAAGAAGTTTAAAATTCGAAAAGCATGTTTAAGAAGTAGTAAGATCCACATTTTTTAGATTGAAGGTCCTTTATAGCATCAGAGAATAAATTTCGATGGACCTTAGAGTTCTTTAGTTCTTTTAAGCAAAACTCTTGTGTTATCTAAATTAAATTACGGGGACGTGGTGTTTGGGTCCATGATGTCATCATCTTCTAAGAAACTTAGCGTATGCAAATGCCTGTTACCGATTTTGTTACAAAACACCACCTCGACCTCATATAACGCCTTATTTGAACAACAAAAGGATTCTTAATATTGCTGTGCGTATTGATTTTCATTTTGCTACTATCGCACATCAGGTTGTAACTAAAGAATTACCTAAGTATCTCCATGATAAGTTGTACTGGTCGGCTAATGACAATAAGTATAACTCTAGAGCTTCTGCTTATTTGCCTAAAAATCAGCGGCACAGCACTTCCGCGTGTAGAGGAAGTTTCCGCTACCTGACCACAAAGTGCTGGAACTACCTTCCACCACAACTGCGGCGTCCATTGTCAAAGGAAATTTTTAAAAGAAAATATAAAGTTATATTGTTTCATAAACAGTTCGAACTTTGTGGTTAAGTGGTTTGACGCCAGTTCATGGTTAGGTTTCGCTGGGTGCTTAGAGTCATATATATTTCGTTTTTTTTTTTTGGTTTTTGGTTAAGGTCTTGCCTTTTTTTTGTCTCATATATGTATTCTGTATAATTGCTTACTTTATTTTATTTTTAATATAATACAAACCTAAAATATAATATTTTAATATATTAACGGGGTTTTGTATATTTATTTATATACAAACACACACCACACACACATGCTGTTTACGTTCCAAAGTAGAATTAAGGCTACAATGAAAACCAGTGTCGATGTCTGGTGTCATCAGGATCTTTACAGAGCTGTGGTATTTTGTTTGCTGCAGTGCATACAAGATTGATTTGGAAGTATTTTTAGAAGTATTGTTAATTTATAGTCTTAATGTGTTTAAGTTTTTCTTTTTTTTTCTGTATCCAAATTTCTGTTTTTGTTTTTATGTTTTTTGTGTTCATATGTTTTTGTACTGTATGTAAATAATAAACTTTTATTCAATTATTCATTCATTCAATTAATTCAATTAAGTGATCGAGTTGTGTAACAAAAGGGGAAAATAAAAAAAAATTTACGTTTAAAACATTTTCTTAAAATAACATATAACATAAACCCAGCACAATATATAATACAGTTGACAAAAGCACAAAGCACAAAAGATAAATAAATCAACACTTCTCATGCTACAGTTTCACCCCGAGCCAGGTGAAGTGTAGTCACTGCAAACGCACATGAACGCACGCAGCGCTCGTTCGCGGTGCGATTAGTACAAAAGCATCAGTTTTTTAAATTTGAAATGTATTTATTGCTTTATTAATATTCTAAACAAGCAGAGTTCTATATTTAACTTTAATCCCCTTTCTAGTAACTTTATACAGTTGTTCGATCTATTTTACCGCCAGCTAATCTGCACTCGACTAACAATTTTATTTATTTGATAATTTACATCAATTTACCCTTTATTATATTTTAACCCTGACTTTAAAGATGGTTCGATATTGTGCAAAAAGTTATTCATTATACAACTAGGGCATTCCGTCTAGAATATCATAAAAGTTAATCCCGGATTATTTATCCCGGATTTTATATTTAAGCATTTCTTTTTACCGTGCTTTCTTTGTTACCAATATAACAGGATTTAAGTTTTATGGGATTATCTATGATGGTGCTACTTCACCACGCTATTCGGTGTTTGCATTTTTTTTCGTCTTCGTTTGCTGATCTTTGTGTCAGTATGAATAACACGAACACACCACCCAAACATCGTCATGAACAGCGAACATACCGAACATTCACGAATATTTTTGCTAGTCTCAAACGCAAAACGTGTTTCAAATCTCTTTCATCTGTACTGTATATTACCAGGCGAAAGATAAAATCTCTTTTATCTTTCGGCTTTCTCTATTAAGCTTCGGTTATTATGAGAGCCATGTTTCGAGTATATACGAAGGGATGCATTTGATAATATTCTAAAAATCACATCGCAAGGTAATTTATCCATTCCATATTGTCGCAAGCTGCAGGAAGTTAAACACGTCCGCCACTGTCACGCACCGCACACTTTTGAGCGGGCGATGTGTGCGTAGTAAATAAACATATGCGGCACATACCCAATCCTTTTATCTTTCCCAAAAAACAGACAAGTGGTTGGATATGCGTGTTCGTGTATTCGCTTATTAGTCTTTTTCATATGAAAAGGCGAATAATAGACGAATAAAGCCACTTCACATCGTTGTATTTGTGCGAATAAGACGAGTACGCACACCCAAATAGGATATGAAGTGTGAGCATGAAATGTTGTACGATTAATAAACAAATTAAATAACAAAAACAACAAAAGCCTGTACAAAACTAACATTTGATGTGCCGCAGCCGATAACGTCATCGAAATAGAAAGCCCTAATTAATTGAGCTGCTCCAGAATCATAGTAGAAGTCAACAATTTTTATCTGTAGCCGTAACTTAACTCCTGGCACACAAAACTGATTCTTCAACCGCAGGCTTAAGGTAGGGAATACTTTATCAGGCATTCATTTAATTTGCCATTTTCCGGCTTACTGTTACAAACGGATTAAGTCCTAGTCTCGGATAGAATCTTTAATTTCCTGCGGGTGCATCCATCGGCCGCTGATAATCGATTTGGGGTTCACGAAATGGCAAACTTTTTATTTTTAACTTTGTATTTTTATTCTAATTTGAAGGTAGATGAAATAGAGTTTTTTTGTTTTGAGATTTTTTATTGGAAGTTCAGTTTCTTACTTCATTGCGTATAATTTAGTAATCAGGTACGTATAAGTCTGTTCCACAATTATTTATACCTTGACTATCGTCATATGTGAAGTTTTGTTTGTTTGTTCGTATGTATCGATTATATTGTAAACCAAAATAAACGAAACCAACAGTAACACGAAAGAAACCGCATAACATAACATATTATTTTCATGTAGACATTTTGATTCAAAAATGTTTGTACGTTGCTTTGATGAAACTTCGTGCTGGTCTTATTAAAATTCTAAGATTCAGGTTTAAAAATTGTTGATAGTCGATGAAGCACATTTTTCTTTCTTTTACTCTGCACAATGAACCGGACTTGATCGCAACGACATACGGCGCGATTTAGTTTTATACTGTAGAATATTGATTTGCATAGAAAGACTGGTGCAACTGCGACACGCGCGACCATATCGAGGGGTGAAAGGCTATTTGGTTTAAGCGACATCTAGGGCGATATTGAATTATATACATATTCGGAATCAGCGCATTTTTCTCCGTCGAATGATGCCAGATTCATCAAAATCAGAGCACTTTTTTGGCGTTTGAAACAAGACTATTTTTGGGTTGATTCCTAAGTAACAGTGTGTTATCCGACAAAAATTTTGCATTTTTTTTTCTGTCATGTTCTTGAACCATATAATGATACTAAGAACCGAGACATAAACCAGTTACCCTTTCTCAGATAAATAATTCAATAACAATTAAACCGTTTTTCCTGTTTCTAATTTTTATTAAGACGTAACTTGAATCATTTTGACTTCCACCCATTACAAGGTGTGATGCTGCTTAAACCATTTGTCCGTCACCCAAATAGGACACGGAGTGTCACTTAAACCTTTTGAGCTGCATCTGTTTTCCATAAAGGGTGGTACTTACACCAAGTAGTCGTTTTGTTTCAGATATTTTGCTTAGTCGTTAAAACATTATGGTCCTATTATTTTTAAATGCATGTCGCTTAATACAGACTATAAAATGAAGTGATGAAAAATCAAACAATTTTTCAGTATGATTAAAAATACGAGTTGGTCTTTCAATCATCAAATTTTAATATGATACATTTCATTAATGTCATGTGATACTACATTTATTTCATCTCCCGGGAGTTAAACATCGTAATCATTCAACTGGACTGCTACGCGCAGGCAGTTAAGTCGAACTCCAGAGTGCATCGAGGAGCGACGTGATGCGCAATCGCCGCCAGTGTTTACGTAAAATGGTCTTTGAAATCAAATCGTAAGTACTTAAATTTAGTTTTTTACGTAAAATTTTCAATGGAGATGAAATGTATTACGTTTACTTATTTGTTTTTATTATTTTTGCTTCGATTACTGACTTTAGTTACTTATTTTATTGAGCAACGTAGTAAATACATTGTTTCAAGAGAGTGATGGCAATCTTAGATTAACTTTCTCCATCTATGTGCGATATATTATGTAGGTATGTAATAGTTATTATCGATATTGTTGTAAGTACCAACTTACAATTATTTAGTACTCGTATCTTTAGACGCATTTTAATTATACACGTTATTTTGTTTATCGCAATAAAATTGCCCAAATGCAACATACAAATTACTGTTTCAGTTATCTAAAATAGCTTATCACAGTTTATTTATGAACTATGTCAATTATGTTTTGTATTATCCTCCTATTTAGCACTAACTATTGGTTTTAATGCGACGAATTCGCTTTAAAAGATTCATCCTATATATTTGCCTTATAATTACTAAATTTACTTTTTCAGATAAACATGGTGACAGAAACCAAAAATTCTACAAAAACGAAATCGACGTACTTGATGAAAGCGACACGACAAAATCTACAGTAACAATGTTAGGAACTCTTAGATTTAAGTATTATTAATGTGAGGAACATAGATCAATAACCAGAAGCCTTGTCTGCCTGTTGAATATAAAAAAATATATCATTGTTATAAAGAAGACCTAATTAGTTAAGCCGTTAATATTGTAGGTGAAAAAGTATTCCGTCAAATATTCAATACTGATTTTAAAATAGGGGTTTCATTTGCCCAAAAAGATGTCTGCGTTTTGAAAGACAGAAGCCAGAGGATTGTACCGAATTGCAAGCTCACTTAAATGAAAAGGAGGCATCAAAGGAGCGGTTGGAATGTCATTTACTAGTAAAATCCTTCTATGTTTTGCACATGTTTTGACCTCCAGAAAGTTCTCAATACGCCTCAAGGCAATAACATGTTACGGTTTTATTCTAGAAAGTATGCCGTTTATAATTTTTGTTGCTACGAAAGCATCGCAAGGAATGGTTTATGTTTCAACTGGGGGAAATTTGCAGCAAAAAGAGGTGCAATTGCTACTATCGCACAAGAAAATTATAAGTAAATTTTTCATTCATAATGTATTATGATTATTGTATCAAGTATTGACTGTGTTTTCTAATTACTACAAGTTTTATTTGTTGGTTTGCTAGTTTTTATTTTGTTTTTATTAATTGAAGTTTATAATTTAAAAATATTGGTTGTGATTAATTATACTTTTATTAAGTGTTATGACAGCCGATGTCAGTAAGACTGAATAAAATTGTACTTAATTATAGTTGACGTTCCTACTTTGAGAGACTTAATTTTTTTTAACGTTGTTTATTAATGCCCGGTCCTATATTATCTAATACCATACGGCTAAAAAATAAATAAATATTATAATTGATGTTTAATCATTGATCACTGTTCTAACTATTATTCCAAATAAATACTTGAACTGATGTATTGTGTGTATTTCTTTATTTATTCAATATAAGCACTGGAGATTTTCGGTGATTGTGATATATTCACATTGTTTCAACAACCATTCATAGTATAAGACGTAAAAAAATGTCACATCAAGCGTTACATTTTCAGTATTATATGTCACATAAGTAAATTAGCCTTCCAGTCATTTTAACCCGTCCCGTGTCCTAGGCACAGCATTTGTGCCTAACGATTTCGTACCTACAATGTCCTAGTGCCAAGGTTTGGCACTAACGCATTCATTGAAAATGAATGACGAATATGCCCATAATTCTTTTTCCAAAGACAAAAAAAAGCATTCACTCTGAAGCTCTCATCTATGTACTCTTTGTTTTAAACGATTGTATCTTTTGTATTGACCTTATACCCTTTTAGTTTTAAGTCTTTTTCTCGGTGTTCATAAAAAAAGCCATTCTGCCATTTTGCATTCGCGAGTGAAAATAGTTAGTGAATAAAAATGTCCTGGAATTTAAAACGGTAAGTATTTGTGATTTGTTTTCTATACCAATTTACTAAGAATATAATATAGATTGTGTGAATTGTATTCATTTTACCTTTTTATAGTTGTATTACAGTGAAAAAAGTGTCTAACTTTGATATTGCTATGAAATAATGCAAGCAGACGCCATTGATTTGCGTTAAAATATCACTTTATTATGTTCATACATTGAGAAAAATAGACAAGTTAGTGGGAAATTTATCCAGCAATTTAAGTTCGACTTCATATTTACGTAATATTGAATACTTTTAGCAATATTACGATTTCTAGTAAAAACAACCTAAAAATTAATGCAAAGTACTAACAGCAAAAAAAGATATGTTTGATTGATAGATTGAATGAAAGTAATACTGAACAGAAATATTATATTGCAATGCATATTTTTTAAATTATAAAATAGGAAATTTTATATTTTACGTTTCGAATTGTTTTTACGAAATAATGGCATATATATTAATAAAATAAAAAATGACTTGAATCTAAAAATAGTTAAAAAAAAGTATTTCTTCAATAGAATTCAGAAGAAGCATCAACGGTGTCGCGGTCTCGGCCACGTGACCTCTGGCCCATCAGGGGAACGAGCAGGCTTGAGAATGCCAGCATTTCCGCCATAGAAAGAGCCGCTGCCCGTGGAATTGACGAGGAAGAGCGATGTTTCGTATTGGAAGAGGACTCCAACCACATTATAAATTATTTTTATATATGTATATAACTTAGAAAATTTCCAGCTCAGCTGTTGGTTAATACGTTCTTGTAACACATACTATACTTTATACAGGGTGAAAGGCAATTCAATACATCCCTTTGAAGGGGTTGTAGTAGAGCTTATTTCCAATAGATTTGGATAGATAACATGTGGTCGGAAATTATTATTTACTAAGTCTTGCCAATTGTAGACAAAAAAATTGTTTCTTAGAAACTAGTTTATCGGTATTATGCCTTTTAGGGGCATGATACTTTTCTTAGTACCATTCGTAACTAGATTTGTGATTTAAATAAGTTTCTTGTTTATTTACTTTTAAAAAAAACATTAAGTCTTATTGTTTATATATTTCTAGAAAATACATCAATTTGGAGTTTGAAATCGGACATTTTTCTCAAAAAACACAAAAATACGTAGGTACAACTTGATAAATAATAATTTCCACCGCATGTTGTCTATCCAAATTTATTGGAAGTAAGCTCAACTACAACTCCTTAAACGGTATGTCTCGCATTTCCTTTCACCCTGTGTAATAAAAAGAGAAACAGGCTCTTTAAATGTTACTCAAAGTGAAAATATTGTAAATAAATATATTGTTTTGTTTTTATTTTTGTGTGTTTCTCTTATAAATAATATATATCATATATAAATATATATATGAATATAGACCAGCAAATAAATGCCGTTCAGGCTACTAAAAGTTATGAGCAATATTAGATAATTTGGTCAGTATTTATTTTAGAAACGACAAAGTTATAAATAAATTTATTAGATACAATAAAAGCACTCTAATATTAAATCTCTTTGCAAAACTAATAGCTGAAAACAACATTAAAGTCCTTTGTATAATTTTGGCATGCAATCCAGCACAATCTACAGTTCAGCAAAAGGATCGCTATTTATCGCATTTCCGTAAAACTATTGGGCTATATTTCATAATATTGAACGTAAAAATTACTATTATCTCAATAGGATAAGGATTAATTTTGTATTAAACGTAACTAAAGTATCTAATAGTATGTTTTTTTAAAATCAATTTATAATTTTTATCAATCAAAATTAAAATATATTAATTTCTTTTTTGTCAACGGTTCTTCGCAATCAACCACGGCAGCTAGCGCGCAACGCGTTGTGATACTCCGTGAATAAATTAATATTGTGAAGTTATTTTTTGGTCTACATAATAACTAATTTATGAAATAGACTAAGTAAATAGTAGAGTTTCAAATAATGTGTAACAAAAGTGATGGGTGATTAACAGTATTCTGTAATAAATCAAAGTATTTCAAAAAATGTAAACAAAAATTGCTAACTTCACGAAAACCACGTATTTTCGGAAACATAACGCATATATTTAAATAACATTATTAAACGTTCATATAGCTTGGAATCTAAGCTTTTTAACGATGTATATAATGTGGCACATACTTGTAAGAATCTAGGAATTATTTCAAGTTTTCTAACCTAAGTCGCAACAAAAATTTTTTGTCGAAAATCCCTGGACACTACCGGCGTTTGAGCTAATTTGGCCCTCGACACGGGACGGGTTAATCTAAATTGGTAGTTGAGATAAATAGCTTGCTACTATCAATTTTGAACTATGTCATTTCATACTTTTTGGCTTACTCTGAAAATATACTGCAGCGTCGCTTAATTTTTTTTGCTGTAGCCAAATTGTAGCTATGTAATCACTTAAATCTCTTTTCCATACTCTGAAAAATAAGAGCTTAAGGCAATTCGTATTAAGCGACATTTATCTTTGTTATTAAAGGTCCATTTTATTTGGTATAAGCATCAACAAATAGATCTTTTTAAATTGATTTCAATTAAGTTTACCCCATTCAAAAAGCTGAAGAAGTTTTTTTGTTATGATTTTTTTTCCAAAATTTTATACTTTAAATGGCTCTCCTGTAAAGTTGCAAAAATGTCGCTTAAACCAAATAGCCTTTCACCCCTCGATATGACTGTACGCCACGCTGAAAGCCGCAGTGACGCACGGATTTTGTTGACAAAGGACGTGTTACGATATCGGACGCAGTGTTTTAAGACTTGATTTTTACAAAACTAAATTGATATACATTTTTTCAACTACAAGGATCTGTTTTCGCCTCGACCACGAATTTATAAAAATGCGGAGCGTCGTGCGCCGCGTAGTTTCTGAAGTCCTGATAGCGAGCATGCAAAATTTTATACAAATAGGTGGTGTAGGTAGCCTGAAAGCTTAGTAAAAATATAAACTAACACATTTTCTTCCGTATTGTCCAACTTTTGGCCAACTGGCGTAAATGGTAGTAGGCCTGCCTCATACGCTGGAGGTTCAAGGTTCAAGTCCTTATTTTATTTTATTTGGAAAACAAACAGTTTGAATACATCTAAATACATCTTTTGAACTTCAGTCTATTAACATTCTTTGGCATTTGAACCAGACTCAAATAAACAGTGTATGCTTGAAATCTCTTACAGAAATAAGTTGCGTCTCAAAAAATAAGAAGGTTAAACAGGGTGTCCAGGGAAGTATATTCGGGCCGATATTATTTATAATATATATAAATGACTTCCCAAAAATTTCTTCACATCCGATGGTATTATTTGCAGATGACAGTACTTTGATATGTAGTAATAAAGACATAGATTCACTATAACATGACATTGAAAGCAATTTACAAAATATTAGGTCTTTACCTATGAAATTGCCTTTTTTCACGAAATAAATGAAGCGTAATTTTTTTATATATTTTTTGTTTCTATTAATCAAAATAATCACCCATGCAATCAATGCATCTTTGCCAACGCATTGGTAGCTTATTGATGCCTTTCTTGAAGAAATCAGCTGGACGGGAGGCAACAAATTCTTCTAAGGCATTTTGTACTGCCTCTCGGGTATTGAATTTTTTTCCCGCCAAGAAGTTATCCAACTTCTGGAAAAAGTAGGAGTCTGTAGGCGCAAGGTCTGGTGAGTACGGCGGATGACGGAGAACTTCCAACCCCAACTCTTGTAGCTTGGAGACCGTCTGCTGTGCAGTATGAGGTCGCGCGTTGTTGTGCAGGAGCAGTGGAGCCGACCGATTGACCAAAGCTGGTTGGAGACGTGCGAGCTTCTCCATCATTGTGTTCAGTTCTTCACAGTACACATCTGCAGTAATGCTTGTCCTGTTTGGCAAGAAGCTGTGATGAATTTCACCCGCGTTAGACCACCAAACAGTGACCATCACTTTTCTAGGGGTAAGTTTTCGTTTAGGGCATTGTTTGGGTGCTGAACCAGGGTCCAACCAACTTGCTGAGCGCTTACGATTGTCAAACAGGATCCATTTCTCGTCACAAGTAACAATGCGGTTCAGAATTTCTTCATTTGTATGCCTGCTGAGCAGTGCAAGGCACGTCTCCACGCGTACTTTGCGCTGGCGGTCATTGAGTTCGTGGGGTACCCATTTGTCAAGCTTTTTTACCTTGCCAATTTGACACAAATGGACCAATATTGTTTTGATGCTAACGTCGAAAGCTGCTGCTAATTCAGCCGTGGATTGAGTTTCATCAGCTTCCACAATTGCCTTCAATTCGTCATTGTCGACCAAAGTTTTCGGACGACCACGGGGTTCATTTTTCAGGTCACGGGTGGTGCGTTCGTTTGTAGTGTTCGCTTTTTTTTTTTTTTTTGCTGCCGAGGCACCCTCGCGGGAGGTAGGTGGAAGATGCGTCATGCATACCCGCCCGCAGGTAAATTCCTCTGCGGGGGGGTTATGTGGGACTCACCAGAATGGCACCTACCCACTAAAAACCACCTGTTGGTTGTAGTTATTACCGTTAGCCTTCATCGGAAGCGACACCCGTCGGGAAGTTGGGCGCGCTGGCAGAGACCCGCTAGCGGGTCTTCCACCTGTAGTGAAAGTTGCACTGAAGGTGCTCAAAGGGACATAAGTTGGTGGCCGTTCTGGGCAGCCTCCGGTGAAACCGGGGCTGGGCAGAGGTCGGCCGAAGCATGATTTAGGGATCAATTCATTTAAATGAACCTACAATGAATTGAGAAGGGAACTATGCTCCGCCAGAGCTCGCAAACGCTCTGTCGGAGTACGTGAAGCCCTAAGTTTACGGGCTAAGACTGCGATTTCACTAACATCGACATTTTTTATAGCGTCGCAGACGATACGCATATCGTCTGCTACGGAGGATTGAGGAGTGGGTTTGTATGGGCGAGGAGCCGGGATGGGATTCGATGCGGGGCGCTGCCTCCAGTTTTCTGGGGCAGGCCTAGACTGTGTAGGCTTTGCAGCCGGAGGAACCCGGCTACGCAGCGGTGGAAAGTTTTCTTGAGAAAGGCGCGGGGCCTGTTTGGGTGCCGCCCTTTTGAAATTGGAGCGCATACAACGGGGTGCACGAGGGCAGCCCTTGTAATTTGCGGTGTGGCCGGACTGGCCACAAAGCACGCAATCTGGAGGAGAGGGAGTTTCAGGAGTGCGATTGCACTCCTTAGTGAAGTGCGGGACCAGGCACTTGACGCACCTGGGCGGTGCGCGGCAGTTGGCCGCCGCGTGCCCGTACAACTGGCACCGATGGCACTGGCCGGGATGACCGCGGCGATGAGGCGCCTCGATCGAGATCCCAGAGAGGCCGCATATAGTGCTAACCCCTTTGAGGATATCCCTGGACTTGGGGACGTTGGCGAGAACCACCAAAGCGAGAGGGTGTTGTCTCCCGTACTTGCTGTGCATTTTATGCACCGCGAGTGCCGGGAAGCCTTGGGACTGCAGATCCTCTAGGATAGCCTCGTTCGATATTTCGAACGGGACTCCCCTGAGTACCGCTCTGATCTTACGCTCTTCTGACAGAGCATAAGTGTGATAAGCATATTGCTTATCGGTGAGGAGTGTTACGTATACTATATATTGTCTGTGCTGTGTAAGTGAAGCTGAGGCATATGCAATGGGGTTTTTATTGTGACTATTTTATGATTAGATATTAGATGAGTCAACTGATAGGATAATGTCCTTGTTTTGGTCAAAGTATGTTAATACAGGGGCTTGTATTATGTCTTGTTTTAAGGAATTGAACTCTTTGTTATGGATATCTTGCCAGGACCATTCAACATTTTTAGACAGAAGCTTTCTCAGATAAGTTGTTTTTGATGACAAGTTTTTAATATAGGATCCTAAGTATGTAATCATTCCTATAAATCTTTGTAACTCGGTAATGTTGGTAGGAGGTGCCATGTCACATATGGCCTTGACTTTATTTTCATCTACTCTGACCCCTTCTTTACTAAATATATGTCCTAAGTATTTGACTTCATTTTGACAGATGTTTGACTTCTCTTTATTAAACTTAATACCTATTTCTTGTGCTCTTTGCAAGACTTTCTCTAATCTACAATTATGTTCTTCTTTAGTACTGGCGAAAATCAGTAAGTCATCCATCATGACCTTGACACCATCAATGTCACTAAATCTTTTAGTCATTTCTGCATGAAAAATTTCGGGCGCTGAATTTATGCCAAATGGTAGTCTCAAGAATCTAAAACGACCTATCGGTGTTATGAAAGTACAGAGTCTGGAAGAGACTTCATCTAATTTCAGCATATAAAATCCTTTATTAGCGTCTAGGGTTGTAAAGAACTGTGCACCTGCCAGACTAGTTTTAATTTCGTCTATGGTAGGAAACTGGTAATGTGCTCTCATTATAGACTTATTGAGTTTTCTAGGGTCTATGCAAAGCCTAAGTTTGCCATTCTTTTTAGAGGTAAGTACTATTGAATTAACCCACTCTGTAGGTTCTTCAACTTTGGTAATTATATCATCGTTAAATAAAACACTTTTTACCGGATATTATCGCGTATATTTTAGTTAATTTTAAAATTATTTCGACGTTTCGGCATCTTTGCAGTTGCCGTGGTCACGATAGACTAAGGTGTTGTTCATCTATTGCCAGTAATAAAAACTACATGATTGTCAATACATATTAACGCCATCTGTTTCTCAGTCTTCTCGCATAACGTCCCGGATTGACACAAAAGGCACAATAAGGCCTGCCTTATATAAAGGGTGTTACTGACAAGATAGGAGGCATTCTTCGGCGAGCTTCAATCAAAACTATCTACAAGCCGCACTCAAAGATAAGCCAGCATCTTCGTCCAATAAAATCAAGCATCCCTTTACAAGATCCAGGCGTTTATAAAATCGACTGTGACTGCGGGCTCTCTTATATCGGTCAAACCAAACGAAATGTGTCAACTCGCATTAAAGAACACATCTCTGATGTTAAAAATAAACGAACCTCAAAATCTGCAGTTTGTGAACATTCCATAGACAAGCCCAACCATTATTTAAGATTTGATACCGTGAAGATCCTAGCAAAAGAGAAACATTTTATACCTAGGATGGTCAGAGAAACTATTGAAATTAAAAAACATCCAAATTTCAATAGAGAAGATGGTTGGAAACTTTCATCAACATGGGATCCAATACTTAAAAACATCAAAATGAAAAACCAGCAAACTGTTAGACTGCAAACTCAGGACACAGTCAGTGCCTTTTGTGTCAATCCGGGACGTTATGCGAGAAGACTGAGAAACAGATGGCGTTAATATGTATTGACAATCATGTAGTTTTTATTACTGGCAATAGATGAACAACACCTTAGTCTATCGTGACCACGGCAACTGCAAAGATGCCGAAACGTCGAAATAATTTTAAAATTAACTAAAATATACGCGATAATATCCGGTAAAAAGTGTTTTATTTAAAGTATGAATCGTGAAAATTTAAGAAAATATATATCATCGTTAACTAACATTTCTAATTCTTTTTTCAGGTCATTGAGCAATGCAAATGGAATTCTACGACAGACCTCTATAGTTGGAGTAGCATCTGGCTTTAGTTTTAAGTGACATTTAAAATCTTTTAGACATCCAATACCAGTGAAAAGGTCTTGGTACTTAGCTATGACTTGACAACTTGACTTCTTTTGACAACTTGACTTAACTTCTTTATCTGACTCAATGGGCTTTGTAAAATGGACATTATATATTCTTTTGATGAGTTTAAGAGCCTCACCACTATTGCGACCTATTATATTTTTACATGGCATGTCTACTATGTGAAATTTAAGTGTGTATGTATTGTTATTATGATGGACAGACAAAGGGCACTGGCCAACAGTAGGTATGACTTCACCACTAAAGGTTGATAACTTATGACTACTACTTTTGATGTTACTTAAAGGCAAATGGAGACTTTTATAAATATTAAATGACAAAATGTTAGTATCTGCACCTATATCCAACAAAAAATCAATGTTTAGGTCGTATATTTTAAGTTTTATGACATAATTATTTTTTGTAGTTGAGGAAATTTCATTGGTAAATAGACTATTTAGAAAATATGTATCTTGATTACCTATTACTACTGAATCTTCTTCTTCTTTAACTAGATGGACTTGCTTGTAGCGACAACACTTGGCAAAATGATTTGGCTTGTGGCAGATATTGCAGGTAACACCTAATGCAGGACATCTGGTTCTATGGACTTGTCCACACCGTTGACATTTTGATGGGCTTGATTGGCGGCTATATGACTGACTTTTCCTCGTAGGACTTGACTGACGGTAGTATGACTGATGGTTCATCATCGGAGTTGTTGGACGAGAGGCGACTGACTTATGATCCCTAGTAGGTGATCTTTGACGGTTTTGACGATTTGACCATTGACTTGACTGACGACTACATCTGGAGGCCTGTACGGCGGCTATTTTGTAATCGTTGTAACTCAGCGACGCTGAATCGATCTTTGTGTTTCGCATAGTTTTAGCTAGACTTAGCGCATCCTCGAAAGTTTTTGGTTTTTCAATTAAAATCCGTTCTCGTATGTAGGCGCAAGTAGTATTGAGATTCCAGGAAAATATATCTTTCAATGTATCATCGGCTTTCTCGCCGAAATCGCATTGCAAACTGATATTTTTCAGGTCTGTGGCATACGCTTCAATTTCTTCATCCTGTGTCTGTTTCCTATTAAACAGTTTGTGCCGTTCTACTGACGTATTCACTTTTGGTAAGAAGTGCTTTTCGAATTTGTCCAAGAGCTCATCGTATTTAATTTCCAACATGTCGATGTTGAAAGAGTAGAAGATCTGGAGTGCCTCGTGTCCTATAGTGTTTTGAAGTATTGCGACCTTTCGTTGATTTGTCTCATCTTGGAGGTTATTTGCAACCATGTAGATTTTTAGACTCGTTTTAAAGTTTCGCCAACTTATGGCCATATTTGAAGCTTGCATATCCAAGACAAAGTTGCTTGGTGGTAACATAGCGTTGTTATTTGACTGGACGACTGTTTTAAAGTTTCGATTCTCGTGCGCCATTTTGTTGGCAGCACATGGACAGACGACGCTTGAGTTTTATTTTCCTCACTTGACTTTTCCGACGAATTTTTCTTGACTTATTCCGACTTGTAAGTAATTATTTTTATACTTCTGACACCATGTTGTATCCTTTGATTTGAGGAAATAAAATAAGTCTTGTACATTTAAAATACTTGTATTCATAAGACCAAGCAAGACGAGCGAGACGACAATTCTCGCAAAGACAACATAATGGTACATAATACAATCGACACAGCACAGACAATATATAGTATACGTAACAAGGAGCTTTGTTAAAGCATGAAAGTCGTCTATCGACGAGACTAAGATTTTAATAGATTCGCCCGAGTTGGCTGCTCGGGTGTAGTGAATTTTGTGCTCATTGCACAATGTCGAGACCTCAGTCCATTTACCCTTTTCCCGAAGGAAAACGGGTGGTGGGACCTTTGCCTTGACAGAAGTTGGGGCCGGAGCGGGTGTTGAAGACACCGGGGCAGCTGGCGTTGAAGACGCCGCAGGGGGTGTAGGGACGGGCGCCGAGGGCGCCGGGTCTTGTTTCGAGCGCTTCTTAGAGCGCTTCTTAACAAGGGTGAAAGAGGGAGGCTCATCAGGGCCAGTTGGGGTGGCATCCGAGGATGACTCGGTCGCGGGTGCGCACTTGCGGCGCGGAGGGGCGTCTACTTCGCACTCCATGTCACTGGAGGAAGGGGACGCGGGAGGGCCTAAGGCCTGAGGGGTCTGGGGGACTGGGGTGGTCTGAGGGGCCATTGAGGGAATTAACGCCATGATATGCGGGATGAGAGAGTCCAAGAAACGATACTTATCAGCATTTATAGATATGCCTTCAGCACCGGTACTGTCAAGTAGCTTCTTCCTAATCTCATCAGAGCTTAGGGAAGCCATTGCGGAGGGGTTGGGGAGGGACAATATATGAACCTAACAACGATGACTAACTTCCTAAAACCACCCTACACGCAGTAGGGCGGTTGAGGACGACGCGGATAACTTACTCGAACACGGAACTTGAAGTCCTGGAACGACGAAACCCCGTCGACGAAGCTCACGTTCCACGATGTACGGTTAAAACCCACTTTCCGCCGTGAAAACGGCGTTAGAAACTTATTAGAAGTACGGTTAACGAGCCACTGTCCGCCGTGAAAACGGCGTCTAACATGTACAGTTTTAACTTAATACGGTATACAACTATGAAATTATATATTACGACAACAACCAGTGAAATTTGGGTGCTCAATTAGCGCGGGGGCTAAAAGAGCGGGAAGGCGTCTGCGATCGACGTGCGCTCGAGAACGCACGCAGACCGAGACTGATCGAGTGTTCGCTCCGTAAACGTCGTTGATGTTGCGTGCCGCTTGTGCCGCTTTGCTGCCACGATGGTACTCATACTCCATAATTACTCGAATTTTTAACTTATCCATGATGACGAAAAATGTTCGAATGCGTTGAAAACAAAACACTTACTATTTAACAAGTGACGATTTAAGAAAAAGAATTCCATGTTTGTCAAATAAAAAAATTTGAAATTAGAATTATCAGTCAAAAAAAATATATTTTCATTTGAAATGGCCAGTACGGCAAAACGACAGTTTCATAGGTAAAGACCTATTATTATGAAATGGTTAGAAACGAATAATTTAAAAATTAAGTAAGACAAATATTATAAGTTTAAAAATAGAAATAACAACTTGACATCTTTTGACTTCGAATATAACGGACATGAACTCTGTGGCCTGGTGCTAATAGGGCCAATATCAATTATCATTGTTTTACGTAATTAGCGTTTTAATAATGCACCAACATTATTAGTTATTATTAATGTGTTATATTGTAGTATAGCAAAAATATTGTACTCTTATTTGATTTATGTTTTTAAGTAGATTTATGACTTAAATTCTAATATAAGAAAAAAATTTTATTTTGGAAAATATTAACGACTTAAGCCCATTTAGCACTCATGTTTATTATGATGTTAGTTCCTAATATGTATAAAATTATAAAGGCCAATGTTGTTTTTCTAAGAAATTTTATTATAAGTTCACAATATTTTTAATGTTCTTCATCAGAACATGACAAAATATCCTCGATTTCGGGACCAGTCTCCAAAGACTCATAAAATGGACGGCTGGATGGTTGAAGATACCCCAGGAATGATTGCAGGTCTCTGACTTTTGGTGCAGGGAGTTTAATCGGTCTCTGATTTAGGGGCATGAGAGGTGCCACTGGTGCAGTATTTTCTAATTGGGAACGTGTCATATTTCGGTTTCTTTTTAAACTTAGCACTTTGAATAATTCACTATCATCAAATGAGTATTTGTAGTATAATAGCCCTGGATCCACTTTTCTACACTGTATCCATTTTATTTTATTCCAATTTACCTTTTCTTTTACCGAATTTATTTTTCGGTGTATGTATTGTGAAGTGAGCAGGTTTTGAAAGTTGTAGAACTGTGACTGTTGCATTTCGACAACATTTATTTTTGGGTTTCTATGGACTGTTCTGATTAGGTTTGCCCAGTCTGTTGGTAATTCTATTTTCATTGTAGTTTTTTTTTAGCTTTTTCTATAGCAGCATGTATAGTGTCTGCTTCCACATTTGTGTGGCCAGGTTCTAGGAACTTAAGGTTTATAATGCTTGGCGAGTTGATAGAGTTTTCTAGAAAATATTAAATCATAATAGCAACATAAATATTACGATTCTGTCCTGGGCAGCTGTCACTATACATGTTAATTTCGTCCTAGTTATTAGTTAGGGTGTTCAGATGCTGAAATAAACAAGAAGCTATTCCTTGTCCTCCTCTACCAGCAATTGTTTCATCCCATAATAAACAACATGCATCAGCTGATGACTGTGATACTCTATAAATTGTTAAGTTCAGGGGCCATAATTGTCGCTTATAAAAACTGAATCCTGCTGTTAAATAACGTGTTGGGAGACACTTCTGTAAGTCAAAAGACAGTGTTATAACTTTGTCATTTACTTTAGCTTTTTCATTGTCTCTTCTTTTCTCAGCATATGAAGACTCATATAGCTTTTCATGTTCATATCTTTCAGCCTCTATTTCTTGTTTCTTTTCTAAGTTGGGCTCCACTTACAACTGTAATTTGAATTTGTCACATTTTCCACAAGTGTCATTTTTCGGTTTTTTAAATGTCAAATTAAACTCTTCCACAAAAACTTTCCTGTAGTAGCTCTCTTTAACGGGGGTAAGCCCATTTTCATTACAATGCGTGACATATAGGCGATACATTAATGCATTTGCTTTATTAAAAATAAAGCAGCAAACTAAGATTATAATATATTACAAAAAGGGCTAATGTTAACTTAGATCGTTTTAGTTCTAACTCTATTACTAGCCAAGTGAAAAATAGTTATTTCTTATCGGCTTAAGTCTACTGCAGCCCTTTTATCATTATTATTATTTGCTTAACTATTATGAAACGGCATACTACTTTGGCCTTTTTTACATAGTAACTTTTGAAACATTGTTGATAACCTAACGCCCTTTTAGTACAAAAAAATATAATACTTTTTCAATAAATTGGCATTAAAATCTCGTTTCACACAAAAACCGACTTTGGCCCTATTAGCACCAGGCCACAGAAATTAAGGAGGTAAAGTTCGCTAGGTTAGGTTAGGTTAGGATAAGCGTGGATTCAGGCTTGAACTGGAAGAGCCATTTAGAGGGTGTGTGCAATATTATAGATTAAATACATTTTCATATGCTTTACGGAAATTGGCAGGAATAGTTAACGAATCGGCAGTTTTATCGGCCTATTATGCATACGTCGAGTCGTTACGTTGATATGGGATGTTTTTTTGGGGAAACTCGGCTGATAAGGAAAATATATTTAAAGCGCAAAGCGGTGTATCAGATCAATTAATAATCTAAAAGTTTTAGAATCCTGCAAACCCTATTTCAAAACGTTAAGAATTTTGACTTTTCCGTGCCTTTATACACTCGAAAATGCCTTATTCATTAGAAAAAATTACAATATGTTTGAGAAATTACAAAGTAACAGGAAGGATATTCTGAAAGCTCAACCGCGTGCAAGCCCTTTGTTTTCAGAAAGCCTCTTTGGGATGGCCCCTAGAATGTATAATAATATACCTATAACTATTAAAAATGTAAGTAATTATGATGAATTCAAATATAATTTTAAATCATTTCTATTAAATAAACGCTATTATAGTACATATGAACACCTTAATGACAAATGTATAAATTGATTAAAATGTAATTTTAATCTTAAACCTTGTACACGCCGCAATGGCAGAATATGGCTGTTCTATTACTTGTATGACATCTTTTTTACCTATATTCGTGCAATAAATGATTTAAATTTGAATAACTAATTTCCTAGGTGTCGCACAGTAATTTCTGAAATTTATTATTAATTTTTGAATTTATTTATTTGATTTCTGATGTGTAACATTTAGTTTATGCTTATACCCTGCTTTCGCTGCGTCAGCTCAGAACTGATCTTATTTGTTCTATATAATCAGATGTTTTGGGAAACTTTAAAAACCAGATTCCTACCTTTGTAGGCCTGTAATTGGAGCAGCCCACTCTAGTAAGGAGTACAAAATTTATTTTTGATAGAAGCTCTGAAAAATTCACATTTCCTTGTACTAAATTCAAAAGATAAACAAAATCTATCGTGACCACGGCAACTGCAAAGATGCCGAAACGTCGAAATAATTTTAAAATTAACTAAAATATACGCGATAATATCCGGTAAAAAGTGTTTTATTTAAAATCTGCTTTCATTTGCCTTACTTTTAAACGAAGCATATAGTGCCTTCACACCCTAGCCTCGTAATCCACGTCGTTCTTAACATTTGTATTGAAAAAATCTTAAAAACCTCTCCTGGAAGGATTTATTATATTAATATAAACCATGAAATATGGGTTCTATACCTGGGAACAATACTCTAGCAGACTACGCACGAATGAACAGTACAATGTTTGGGCCATCAATAAAACCAAAATAAAGTGGACTGTGTGATTTATAATAAACGTGAAGACAAATTAATCACAATATCGCGTTTCAAACTACATAAGATTAGATGCGCGACTGCGGATTGTTCGTATGGTAGTTGGTACGGCACTGAGCCATCTGTAACTCGGTCGGGGCGTGGAGCGGTGCGACGCACCGTTATGACCCGCCCGCGCCCCGTTGCCTCGGTCATCAGCCGCAACAACAGTATTTTAAAAGCTTTGAGACTACCCAGCTGCGAGCCGGACATGCTTATATCACCAAGACCTGTATTGGCGCTTTGTACGATGTTATCGATGTATCTATTAAAACGTAATTTAGAGATATGGAGAACTCCAAGGTCCCTAGTGTATGTAAATCTTTTAAGTCTTAGATAGTCTAAGAACACAGCTGTACTTGTTCTAGTCTTTGATCAAAATAAAGTAGCGGAAGATCGGTGAGATTTTTACAGACACAAATAACAGTGATACATTTACTCACAAATTTAGTAATATTGCTCCCTGACATAAAATACAAAGAATGATGCAACACACTGGCTTGCGAGCAATTCGGGTATATATAATTTTATTGTCAGTCGTCATATTGTCGATTCGGCTCGCGTAGTGACTGAACCATTTGATAAGTAAAATCTGGCGATTGGCAACAACATTTGTGAGGTCGGTATATGAGGAGCTCACCTATATCCCGCTATTTTACATTGATCAAACGAACTATCGAGTCTTCATTCCGCTTATGTATGAATGCACTCTAAAGCCCACAAGAAAAAAAAATTTTTATCACTCTTTGTTCACATTTGGGGCAAACAGTTTCTTTTGGACACAAAAGGTAAGAAAAATATATATTCATCATATTTATGTCGTCAAAAAGTATAATGACAGATTTTGAATTCATTGATTCAAGCTAGTTTGCCGTATATTTTTTTATCACAATGATTTATTGAATTAAATAAATTTATAATATTTATAAATATAACAGCAACTAAAGTCTTATATCCATAGGCCGCTGGTTCAAATCCGGCTCGAAGGACCAGTTTTATAAGGGATAGAAAATTAAAACTCCGATATATTGTCCGAAGCAAAACGAATCCCTGGCCCCGCGATCGCGTCACCAAAGCTACTCATCTTTCAACTACCTGCTTCCCAGTAAATAAACAAGCATGGTTGAAAGACGTCTGCTGATTTATTCAATAATCCAAAAAAGTATATACTTTTAGATAGGTTTCAACTTACAACCAGTAAGTACATTAACAGTAAATAAATAAACGTAAACAGTAATAACCAGTAAATAGTAGGTAGGTACATTAAAAGTTTGAAAACAATCTAAATTGTGTTTGTGCGTCGCTTACATCCAGAAACATAAGTATATGTCAGAATAATTTTGGCGGTAATTTTAAAAACTTATAAATAACCTCAATATTTGTTTTCTTTGTTATTTTTTTATATCGTCAAATTAAACAATATTTTTACCCATGATTAACAGATAGATAAATACTATTTTCATATTAACTTCATCGAGATACATTCAGTTTAAAAAACATTTTACTGAAAATAGATTTGGTGTGTAACAGCAAACAATAGAAGTATCTGCCACACATTTGTTAGCATAATACAGATTAAGAACATTACAAAAACAATCAAATAGTACTGTACTTGCAGTAGAGTATGATAAATAATGAATATTATCATACTTGTATATTCTAATTCGTATTATATTTCATTTTTTATTTAATTCCTCATGAACACATTGATTTGACCTTGTGACATATGTTTTTTGTTTATTATAGATTTGTTTAATAATGTCCTTACTTTAAGATTTTGAAAACTTATTATAATATATTAGATATATCCACAATTTGTACATATAAAAATTTGCACGCTAACATAGTAGTTATGAACGGACATTATAATTTAATATTAAGAAGTATTTTAAGGCTGTTATTTTGTGCTTGTAAATAATTAATAATAGTAATTAATCTCCCAAATACGACAATTTGAAGTAGGTCTATTCTCATGAACACTCTAGAATACTGTAGTGTCCGCCCAGGTGTGTGGACGTTGTGTTCGTGCTATTTGGACTATTTTGCAAATATAGGCGAAAATAACGCGAATACTAAATAGCGATGTGAAGTGTCGCTTTAGACCTAACTTAAATGAAACATGAAAAGAATAAAAACAGTATATACTGCAGCAAAATAATCTACAAAATTGACTTAAAAATTCCCCATGATTATAACAGCTGACCATATCTTTACTTTAATGTAATTCAGTTTAAAATGGCGGATCGCACAATTTCACGAAGTTTTTTTTTGTTCCCCTACACGGAGAGGGCAGGAGGATCTAAAAAATGCTCTTCCGCATATGCGCCGCGCGCGATCGAGGTTTTGTGGGACTCGCTCCGAGCCTACCCGCTAAAAAACCCCCTGAATGACTCGCACAATTTTTTGCCTCACAGCCTTCATCCGAAGCGACGGACTGTCGGCTCGTGCATTTTTGCCACTCAGCCTTCATCTGAGCGACGGCCAATTGGAGAAAAAGGCCGCGCAAGCAAGGCCCAGAAGGGGTCCCCGCTGGGATTTACATAGCACTGAAGGTGCTCAAAGCACTGAAGGTGCTCAAAGCACTGAAGGTGCTCAAAATAGCAAAGAGAAGTAAAATTCAATTAAATTCAGAGAAGTTACGTTAATTCGAGTTAACATTGGAATTAGAATAAGAATTTGCTGCCAGAAGGGCTTCGGATAACAGCTGTGTGGAATAGTACGCTTGCGCATTCCTAGGCCTAGCGACTTTGAACTTCGAATCAAGGACTGGGGAAGTATACGAGGATGTAACTCGAATTAAGGGATCAAGGTGGGTTTCAAAGCATTTGAAGAACGCTTCCGAGAGTATTTTGAGGTGCTGTCGCACTGTAGGAAGTTCAAGATCTCTCTGCAGGTCCGCGTTACGCACGAACCAAGGTGCGTTTGTGGCCATGCGGCAGAAGAGATTTTGAACTACCTGCAGTTTGTGCAGGGTTTGGTGGGCAAAGATTGGCGAGGAATATGTCATGACGGGTCCTACGCAGGTGAAGAGCGTACGTTTTTTTACTTTTTACTTTTTCTACCTAACATACTGTTTAGGCGGCCTAAGTAAAGACGAGCAAGTTTCGATACTCTATCGATGTGTGGCTTGAAAGAAAGCGTCGAGTCAAAGGTGACGCCTAAGTATTTAGTACTGCACTTCCAGGGGATGGGAATCCCTAACATTCGAACGTGGGAGTCGTCAGCGGGACGAAGGAGTTTAGGGTCGAAGCGAATCGCAGAACTCTTGTCTGGATTCACATCGATGTGCCATTTTTGAAACCATACACCGAGAGCATTTACGGCCTTTTGGAGTCTGGTGATGAGCTGCGGGACACTGTGACCTTTGGTGTAAAGGGCGGTGTCAGCAATAAGGGCGAGTTCGACGCCTTTCAGCGTGATGGGAATGTCGTTGGTGAACACGGTGTACAAAGGGGCGAGGACTGAGTCTTGAGGGACTCCAGCCTTTATGGGACAGGGCGCGGAAAGCATGCCTTCATGTTTAAAGCGAAACGTACGGTCTTTGAGAAACGATGCAATTGTCCTGACTAGGCGATCCCGTAAGCCTATTTTATTGAGTTTATAAAAGAGACCACTGTGCCAGACTTTGTCAAATGCCTTGGCTACATCAAAGAAGACTGCGACCGCTTTATAACGATTCGGATAGAAGCCGTTGAGTATGTACTCGAAAATGCAATGTACTTGCTGAAAGCAGGAGTGCTTAGCCCGAAAGCCAAACTGATGGGGAATGATGCGGGTATCGCCATCCATTGGCAACAGATGGTTCCGCATTTGGGAGAGTATGACTCTCTCGAGAAGTTTAGACATGGCCTTGAGGAGGCTGATGGGTCTGTGATATTCAGAGGTTTACCCGGCTTGGGAATGCCAATGACTGTCACTTCTTTCCAAGCTATAGGAAAGTAGCTATGGTCAAAAAAGGCATTGAAAATGATAGCTAACAAGGTAAGCACCTGTTGAGCCAGGTGCTTAAGTGCGTGGTTGGAAATTCCATCCGCACCCGGAGCCTTTTTGGATTTTGACGTCTAATGAGAAGAGAGATTTCGTCATTAGACACTGTGACGTGGTCGGCGGTGATGGGGAGAGAGTCCCTGGGAGGACTTCGACCTCCACCCCCTGGAATTGAGAGGGATCCGCGGGTTGAGTGCAGCAGCTGGTGAGCGTTGTGATGCAATGCTGTCAGCGCAGCATTTGGCTTTCTCTTCGTCTTCAAAGGCGGTAGTGCCGTTAGGACGAGTGAGAGGAGGAACGTGAGGGGCGGCGTCTACGCATAAGGCTCGCGCCATACTATAGTACGCTTGGTGGGACGGGGAGATATTCTCCATGAGATCGTTCATCTGAACGTCTCGTAGTTCCGCAAGGCAAAACCTTACATTACGTTGTAGCTGATTCGCAGCTTATCTATAGGCGGGCATGGGATAGAGCTTGGCTCTCCCGAGAGCCGCGTTTTTTGCTTTAATAAGATTGCTAACGGCTAAGGGACGCGTGGGTTTGCCTTGCTTAGCAATCTTTTCGTTATCACTGATGGCTGAGTTGATAGCATCAGTGAGGGAATGGACTAACGAGTCTATTTTATCCGGGATATCTAATTGGTCGGGCAAGATCGCGAGCGGAGAATTTGCGGCCTCGAGGGCTGAAACTAAGGTATCTTTAAAGCCTTTCCTATTGTATGTATAATAGTATGTATAATAGCAAAAAAAAATTGTCTCATTTTGTGTTTTATATGCGTTTTTAAAAGTATACACATGTAGAGTTTGTAATATATATAAATATTACTGAACCTTATTGCTTACGCAATAAGCAGGATATGATTATAGTTTCAAAGAAGGTACAACATTAGGTAAAACCGCAGAAGGTGGCGGCCATTCTGCCGTCGGTCGATGTTCGCAGTATCAAAGGACAGTGTTTATTTAACGAGCTGCTCACTGCTGTATGCGGATGTGATTTTCTTGTTAACTTTAGGATAATGCTAGTAAATATTTTTTCGTATACAAAATTTTTTTTCTTTGTTTTCATTGGTTACGTAATTACCAATGCAACTTTTTACACAGCGTTATATTATTTATGGTAACAGTATGGAAAGAGCTTTATAAACTTTGAAATAAAACTCGTAATATTCAATTCACTTCAATTAAATACTCCATTTACTTTCTAAACTGCCTATGGCAGGAAAACATTATGTACTTTATTGCCCTCATAACGTTATCCTGCAGTTCATTAGATTAAATATTGTTTGACCTACAGTGGCAAGATATTTTTTTAAACTGTATGCCAACATTAGGCAGCAAATGATTTTATAAAGTATATTTATAAGATTGGTCCAATAGACAAGGTATTTTATGGTATGTTTATGTATTAAATTAAACTTGTGTTGGCTTATTTACCTAGCGGTATACTATTTCACCAAAGAAATGCAGCAACTGATTTTCTTAAATTTCGATTTGTTGATTGCATTTTAACTGACATCACAAAAAAATAAGTTTAAAATCTAAGGAACAAAACAAAAGTTTTCAAATTTATTTG
Organism: Marasmarcha lunaedactyla; assembly: GCA_923062675.1. NCBI lineage: Eukaryota > Metazoa > Arthropoda > Insecta > Lepidoptera > Pterophoridae > Marasmarcha > Marasmarcha lunaedactyla. The sequence continues at coordinate 895,850 of OV281351.1, read as the reverse complement.
ACGTGTCGTCAGATCAAACAGATCAAAGAGAAAAAAGGCAGAACATAAAAAATATGCTTATATTTCCGCAGTCGGGCACGCACCCAACTCCCCACGACTCTAACCCTTTGTGCCTTTGGAGTTGCACTTAAAAATGTTCAGAATTGTAATGGCCCACTGATGGATATAATCCATCACGGTTACATTATACATGTATGAGGAAGACATTAAAGAATGGATATTGTTGTCGTTTTTTCTGTATTGATTGGAAATTGCATGACACAGAGAAACGAATGCCTGTGTATGTAAATATGTGTTTTTATCATTTATCTTTAAATCTATTAATTCTTTATTTTTAGTTTATATTTTCTTTGCAAAATCTACGATTATAAGTAACGCCGGTAAAAAGTGTTCGTTTGTTTTCGCGGTGTGTTCGTCAGGCGCGGGCTGTTTCGCGCGATTTGCTATATCAAGTTGCGGCGTCGTCCATTACGACCGGCCGGCGGGGCGTTAAGCGGCAGGACATTTTTCTCGCATATTCGTACTATTTACGCTGGCGAGGCCCTATTTCGACGCCATATCGTCGATGCGGAGCTGATCGGTCTATTCCTGAAGCTGAAAATCATCAATACTCATCTTTGAAAGAGGTTAAAATTGCAGTATCAGCGGTGTGAACATCGTACATTTCATGCAGTTTTTCACTGAGGTTGGCACTACTGTGAGGCGGCCATATCCGACTCACTCAAAGCAACTTCACGTCGGAGAAACGTCAAAGTCAAATTCATCTGTCACTCACTACGAGTGGTTTGTAAATCAAAACATAAACAAAGTTTCGGATTAAGTTTGCCGGTTAACAAAAGTGAAAGTGCAGCTTCAAATAATATCAGTGTTAGAATTAAGTTGTGTTTACGGTTTTATAGCTCAGCGAAAAGCACGGTAAGATTGTTTTATAACAATGCCAACTCCGGAGGACGATCTCAAGCGGTTACGCAAGCAGCGTGCCAACTGTAAGTCGACTATAACACGTCTTGAAAATTTCATTAATGATCCCATAAACTTAGCGTCGTCTACTATAGACACGTTAGAGGCGCGAAAGGATAAACTTATCAATACACTTAAGGAGTATGAAAGTGTCCAATTAGATATCCTCAGCTGTGATGATAAAGACAAAGAGGATATTGGCATTATAGAAGAAAAATATTTTCATGTGCTAGGCAGAATAAATGGAGCCATAAGACAGATGGTAACTAGAGTGGACTCTGAAAAGCATTCTATTTCTACTTGCAAATTACCTAGTATTGAATTAACCACGTATGATGGCAAAGATTTCACACAATATAAACCATTTATAGACTTATTTAATGCTGTTATTGACAAAAATAGTTCATTATCTAATGTACAAAAGCTGTTTTATCTTAGAAAATATTTAACTGGTGATGCATTGTCCGTTATCATTAATTTACCACTTGTCAATGATTCTTATCCTGAAGCTATAAAGTTATTAGAAAAGCGGTTTGATAATAAAGCACGGATAATCTCCAACCATATCGCTTGTCTCTTGGACTTGCCTCAAATGCAAAAGGGTACAGCGGCAAGTATAAGGTCATTCATATCAGATGTGCGGCAACAACTTTATGCTTTAAAAAATCTTGGGCAACCTGTTCAATCATGGGATATGCTATTAATATCCATGTTATCACGTAAGCTTGATGCCTATACTAATCGAGCCTACTACCTTGACAGGTCTCCTGAAAAATTACCAACATTAGATGAATTTCTATCATTTTTAGAAAAAAGAGCCTTAGCCTTAGAAGATAGTTCTCCTCTTAAAAATGCCTGCTATGAAGGCAAAATAAAACAAAACTATAACAACAATAGAGTTACTAGTGTAGTAACCAAGCTAGAAAAAAAGAATATTAATTGTTTATTCTGCAGTAGCAACAATCACCCAATATACTCATGTCCCAAGTTTAAAATGGCTTCAATTTCAGATCGCATTCAATTTGTGGCTGACAAAAAACTATGTACCACTTGTCTAGGAAGTCACTCTGACAAATGTAAGTATACTTTTAAATGTAAAATTTGTAAAAACAGTCACAATACTCTTTTGCATTTGGTGAAGCCAAAGGAAGATGAAGTCACTTTGCATTCTAATATTTCTATCAATCAAGGGAATATTCTATTGCCTACTATAAAGGTAAAACTCATTGACAAACTAGGTAGAGAAATTCAAGTTAAAGCTCTGCTCGATTGCGGTAGCCAAGTTTGTATTATTAAACATTCACTTGTCAATCAATTAAACTTGATCCCCATGGCTCAAGATTCCAACATTATAGGTTTGGGTAATACACCAAACAAAGTTAATGAATATGCTAATATATTATTGCAATCTTCAATATATGATGTAAAGTTTTCAATAAAATGTCATATTGTACAAAATATAACCACAAACTTACCACAAAACTATTTCAATATAAAAATGTGTGAAATTCCAAAAAATATAAAACTTGCAGATGATGATTTCAATAAACCATCAGAAATATCCTTGTTGTTAGGGGTAGATTTCTATTCTAAAGTTATAATAAATGGCATTGTCAAGTTAAACAATGGTCTTGTGCTACAAAATACATTATTTGGCCATGTTGTCACTGGTAGTATTGAAACTAAAAGTGAAATATATTCATCAAATGTGAGCTTAGTCTCAAATTTCATTATTCAAGATGGTGTTAATGACAGCTTAGAAAACATTATGAAAAACTTCTGGTTATCAGAAAAAATTCCAGAAGAATCAAATATTAAAAATCTTGAATTTAAAAAGGCTGAACAATGTTTCAAAAACTCAGTCAAATTAAATAACAATAAATTTTCAGTTGATATTCCATTGAAATATCCTTTACAGGAATTAAATATAGGTGATTCGTTTTCATCTGCTTTACAAAGATTTTATGCCCTTGAAAGGAAATTTGAGGTTAATTCAGAATATTTTCAAAAATACAAAATTTTTATTGATGAGTTTATCAAGCTAGGACATGCCAAGGAGGTTGACATAAGTAACTATGATGTCTATAATGATCCTGTATATTTTCTGTCACACCATGCAGTGTTTAACAATAGCAGCAAAACAACAAAGTTGCGTGTTGTCTTTGGAGGTAACATGAAGTCTAAAAGTGGTGTCTCTGTCAATGATGTTATGCTAAATGGACCCATAGTCCAGAATGATCTATTTAATATTCTTATACTTTTCCGTACCTACCTGTACACTCTCATGTGTGATATAGAAAAAATGTTTCGGATGTGTTCAATAAATGAAAAGTTTAGGCAATTGCAAAATATCCTCTGGAGAGACCATCCTAGCAAACCTGTTGTATGCTTACAATTACAAACTGTTACATATGGTCTTAAAGCATCAACATTTCTAAGCACAAGATGTCTAATAGAGCTTGCTCATCTATTCCATGATAAGTATCCTTTGGCAGCAGAAGCTCTAAAGCTTAATACCTATGTCGATGATGTCCTCTGTGGAGCTGACAGCATAGAGCTACTCCAAGAACTCAAAAGGCAGCTTATAGAGCTGATGAAGTTAGGCAGTTTCAATTTACATAAATGGTGTTCTAACTATCCTGAGTGTCTCAATGACATCCCTGATAATGTTAAATATTTTGAACAAATTCATCTCAATAAAGATAATATTATAAAAACTTTAGGCTTAAAGTATGACATTCTTGTAGATAAGTTTCTGTTTTCATGTCCTATGACTGAACACAATCTCCAATCTAAAAGAGAAATTTTAAGCTTTATTGGGAAAATCTTTGACCCTCTTGGCCTAATAGGTCCAATAGTAGTAAAAGCCAAGTTGTTTATGCAGGAGCTATGGAAATCAGACATCAACTGGGACTCTCCCTTACCTAGTAATTTGTTATGTGATTGGAGAGAGTTTTCAAAAAACTTAAATGATATGGGTTCTATTCAAACGCCTAGATATGTTTCTGACATTAATAATGTAGCATCAGTAGAACTTGTAGGTTACTGTGACGCATCTCTACATGCTATAGGTTGCTGTCTCTACCTAAGAATTATATCTAAAGATAGTCAAGTTAAAGTCAACTTACTGTGCTCTAAGTCTCGTGTCGCTCCTCTAAACAGAAAACTTACTATTCCAAATCTTGAGCTAAATGGTGCACTACTTCTAGCGGAACTCTCTTCTAGAGTCTATAAAACTCTTATAATTAGATACCCTAACTTAAAGGTTGTGTTATACACCGATTCTCAGGTAGTTTTAGCCTGGCTTAATGCGCAAAATTTGAAAGGAGTTTATGTTTCCAATAGAGTTAGAGATATCAAGGCCCTAACCAAAGATTATAAATGGTCACATGTTAAAGGGATAGAAAATCCTGCTGATCTTCTGTCAAGAGGTATTGCTCCTCATAAATTACAGGCCAACCAGCTATGGTGGTATGGTCCACATTCATTATCTGATATTAAATTCCAGCACAATATTGCTGCTTCAATTCTTGTAAATTTACAGTCCACATTAATTTCTGAAAATGTATGCAATTTTCAACAAAATGAATCTATAATTTCAAATGATATATTTGATAAATATTCAGACTATAATAAGCTACAAAGAGTTATTGCTCTAATTCTACGGTTCAAACACAACTGTTTAAATCCAAAAAACAAGTTAATTGGTTCTATTTCCCCACAAGAGCTACAATCTTCTAATCTTGTCATTATAAGACACATTCAGCATCTTTCATTTTCAAAAGAAATAGAGTCATTAGGCAAGGGAAAACAAATAAAGTCCCACATTAGCAATTTGCACCCCTTCTTAGATAACAACTCTGTGCTAAGAGTAGGTGGTCGCTTACAAAATGCTTCAAACTTGTCCTATGACAAAAAGCATCCAATCATTCTTCCAAAGTCCAATAACATTACTTCTATGCTTATAAAAAAGGAACATTTGAGACTATTACATGCTGGGGCCAAATTAGTCTTGAGCTCTCTCTCCCAAAAATATTGGCTTTTAAATGGCATCAGGGAAGTAAAAAAAATTGTTCACAAATGTGTTAAGTGTTTTCGTATGAAAGCAGTTGCTGCTAAACAGCTGATGGGTTCTCTGCCGACAACAAGAACCTCGGTGTCCAGACCCTTTCAAGTTACTGGAGTTGATTTCTGTGGTCCATTTGACGTTAGAGTAGCACGGATAAGGAAACCCATTATAACAAAAGGGTATGTAGCACTTTTTGTTTGTTTTGCTACTAAAGCCATACATGTAGAACTTGTTAGTGATATGACAACGGCAGCATTCTTGGCATGTCTTCAGCGTTTCATTGCTAGGAGAGGACTGCCATCTTATGTATACTGTGATAATGCTAAGACCTTTAAAGGAGCTTCTAATAAATTAAAAGAATTGTATGAATTGCATTCTTTAAAATGTCATATAAATGAGGTAGAAAAATTTTGTTGTACCAATCTTATAAAATTCAAATACATTCCTAGCTACTCTCCTGAATTTGGTGGTCTGTGGGAGGCTGGAGTAAAAAGTGTAAAATACCACATCAAGAGAGTGATTGGCAATGTATCACTAACCTTTGAAGAATTCCAGACTGTACTTACACAGATAGAGTCTATTTTGAACTCCAGGCCATTGCTTCCTATGAGTAGTGACATTTCAGATTTAAAGTACCTAACACCGGGTCATTTTTTAATTGGTGTCCCTTTAACAAGCTACCCTGAGTTGGATCTTACAGAAAATAATATTAATAGAATAAAATTTTGGGATTTATGTTCTAAATTGAAACAAGATTTTTGGAAACTCTGGTCTAGAGACTATTTGACTTCACTTCAGAGTAGACCAAAATGGAAATATGATAATGTGAACATCAAAGAAGGTGACCTAGTTATTGTTAAACAAAAGGATATATCACCTTTCCATTGGCCTATGGGTCGTATTGTCAAAACATTTCCCGGACCAGATGGCAAAGTAAGAGTGGCAGAGGTAAAAATGGGACCTAATAATAAAGTATTTGTAAGGTCTTATTCCAAATTGTGTCCTCTTCCTTTAAATGAAAATTAATATTAAGTTTTTAATGATACCTATAAATGAAAATTAAATTTAAGTTGTTATTTCAAGATTTGTAAAAGTTATGCTACAATATATTTCTTATATTGCTATATAAAAAGTAATTGTGGTAAAGCCTTAAACTATTTCTGTATAGTAAAACTGAAAAAAAAAAGTTTTAAACACTAAATATTAAGTTACAAGTAGAGTTGTATTGCAAATAAAATTAAAATAATAATAATAATAAAATAAAATAAAAATTAACACTTTCAGTTTACACATAAGTAAATAAATTGTAAAATTTGTTTGTTCTTTAAAGTACTATAGTTTTTTATTGTATTCTTGCTCGCCCCAACTTATGTTCAATACAGAACATAAAATATCTGTAAAAACCCTAATTAGTTCTAATATATTTTTATATTGGTAACATTTAATTGTTTATAATAAATTCTCTAGCCACTTCCGGCTGTCTGTCAACTATTTCTATTCTATCTAGAACATTTCATTCGTTCATTCCATTGTAACGTGCAAGCGTGGTTCAATAAATCACAATTTAAAAATTTCTAGCCTTTTATTCAACAAAAGTAACTACTTAAGTACGTCAGACACGTACTACAAATAAGGCTTTAAATGACATTACACATTGGTTAGACATAAATGAATTATTAACAAATATTGATAAAACTAAAATAACCTGATTTCCGTCATTAGAATTCTAAAATTCGCCATCTTGACATTAAATTTAAAGAAATTCCATTAGACAATGTTTACTCTTAAAAATTTCTCGGGTTCATTGTTGACATTGTAACTGAAAAGACCATTTTGCCAAAGAGTCGATAGGTTTATATATGCATTAAAACGAATCGCCCAGACTGCTTCATTTGAAACAGCAAAACTTGCGTATCATGGCTATGTATCCTCGATCATAAGGTACGGACTAATTTTATGTGGACACTCTGCTAAAGCTGACAAGGCATTTATACTTTTAAAAAAATGTAACGCGCCATTTGCGGAGCACACTTTTTGGATAGCTGCAGACCACTGTTCAATCATTAAAAATTTTACCACTTCCATCTCTCTATGTTTATGGTATCTGAATGAATGAATGAATGAATGAATGAATAATTTATTGACATAAACACACATCAAAAAAATTTATACAAAATAGATTTATAAAGAAGAGATGTTATATACAAGTAATAGTTACAAATTTTCCATTTTTCTGCCGTGCCCGTCAAAAGGCTCCGGCTCAGCATAGTGTTGCAATAAAATTGCAACGCTGGTATTCTGCCGGCGACCCAAACAGAGACGCACGGAATCAGCGACTAGCATAGCGTCAGTTTATCGCAGCCGAGTTAATATTTTCAAGATAAATAAGGTAGTGCTTGTATATTAGTACTTAAACGTAATGGTAAATAATAAATAAATAATTAATTATTATATTGAGGACAATATAAATGAATAAATAGGTATCGTTAATTAGGTTTTAGAAGTAGGCCATTGAATATGTAAAATTATAGAAATTGGATAGATAATTCGTCATTGTTGTACCCTCTGTTTATCCAAAAGGTATTTTTTCAGTTTTGTTTTAAATTCCGTCTTGATCTTGATTTGACGGATGGGCGGAGGGATATTGTTCCAGCATTTTGTGGAGTTATATCTAAAACTTCCACGAAATGCAGCAGTATGATGTTCGGGAATTGCGAGGGAGTTTGTGCAGGATCTGACAGCGTTGCGATTTCCGGTAGAACGCCAGGATAACCTATGATATAAGTAGGAAGGGGCCTGTTTCCATACTATGTCAAAGAAAAGGCATGCAGTCATATATTTCTGACGTTCCTTCATACGTAGAATGTTATGGTGGTTCAGGTAAGGCGTAATATGTGCCCTAAATGGATTACGAAAACAATAAATAAATAAATAAATAAATAAATATTTCTTACAATCACACCAATAATTATCTAGCCCAAATTAAGTATCATTAAGAACTTGTGTTATGGATACTAGATAACGGATAAATAAACTTAAGAAATATGTAAACACACATAGATTTTTTTTAATATATAAATATTTGAAATAAATTTAAATAAACATACATACACATCCATGACTAGAAAGCAAATATTATAAAATATCTGCCTCTACCAGGATTCGAACCCGGGACCTCTGGCATGGAAGGCAAGGGTACTAACCTCCATACCAAACAGGCCGTCAATAACGGGCACATGCATTCTGGATACGCTGAATAAGCCTATGAGATCTTTCCAGGATGCAGGGACCATATACAGGGATGCAGTTATTCAGTTTTGACAACACGAGACTGTCGCAGAGCTTTACTCGTAAGTCTATAGAAATATAATCCCGCATCGCGTAGAGAATCTTCAGTCGATAGAAACATGTCCGAACACATTCCAAAACATATTTTTCAAAGTGAAGCAACTCATCGAACACAATGCCCAGATTCCGTGCCTCAGACACTCTGGATACTTCGGTTCCCAAAAGTTCCACTTTGAGATTAATATCACCCATGGTTTTTAGTTTATTCTTTGAGCCGAGAACAATGTATTTCATTTTGGATGGATTTAACGTTAATGAGTTTTCAGCAGACCATGCAGCAATTCTATCAAGGTCATCATTAAGCTCTGCGATGGAGGAGAATACTGTTTTTATATTTGCATGAGTGTAGATCTGTAGATCATCAGTGTATAGGTGGTATTTACAGCTTAGAATATGTTCAGTAAGGTCGGCAGTGTACATTATAAATAAGAGAGGTCCTAGAATCGAACCCTGTTGTACTCCACGACATACAGGGCTTAACTTGGATTCTGATCGCTTTCCATCAGGGTTGATTGTCACGACCTTTTGTAATCTTCCACTTAAGTAGCTATTAAACCAATCAACTGATGCGTGGTTAAATCCGTAAAAGGTTAACTTTGAAAAAAGTAGACCAATATCAATGGAATCAAACGCCCGGGAATAGTCAAGCAAAGACATGATTGTCACATTAACAGAGTCTTGGGCAGAGAGCACACAATCCACTACATCGAGAAGCGCGGTAGCAGTGCTGCTTCCCCGCCTGAAACCAGATTGAAGTTCTGGCAATAATTTGTTCAATTCGCAATATTTAATAATCTTTAATAATCTGAAGAAATACGATTCTTTCGAGAATCGTTGTTTCTTTCTGTTGTTTCGTTAAACAAAACAAACATTTGTTAAAAGGTAATAGTGTGGTTACTGGACGACATGGTAGAACCAAAGATAGACTGTATATTCCGCATCAAAAGCTCGCACTTTACAGCAACAATGTATATTGTATGGCAATACGAGTTTTTAATAAATTACCCGTACATATTAGTGTACATATAAATTCCTATTAAACAAAATGTACTACGATATACGGATATATTCAAACGATAAAGAATTATGACATAAATCACTTTCCAATTAATTATAATATTTGCACTAAATTGTAATGACAATGACATTAGTCTATATAAATTTAAATATATTTAAATGACGTCTTCTGTTTCCTATTTTCTATCTTTACTTTTTTTTATTGCAATTTATATTTGGACATTTAGTTATAATTATGATTTCACATTAATATAAATTCAATATAATTTAAATTGTAGACCCGGACTTAGCTTGATAAACGATTTTGACATCATGTATATTGGCACGCTGAACAAATGCAGTATATGTTTTGACTTTAAACTTAATTTAAGACCTATTTGTAATACCAATTATGTGTGTTGTTTAGACTTTTTTGATGTGTGTATTTCTTGTTGCAGATTTAGATTTTTTGGTTTATTTTGTTTAAAACAAACAGCGTAACGCCTTGTTTACTAGTGAATATGACTTTAAATTTAAATTTAACCTGAAAAGTTCACTGTTTTTTATTTTAAATTTTGAATATCGCCTTTTAGCCCTCAGGTTTGGGAAGATTTAAAACATATTTTTTAGGAATTGATATATGATTGCCTTAAATAAATACTTAACTGTGTAACTTTTATGTACAGTCACCTGCAGCATTGAGCATTTAGGCATTAATACACAAGATTAAAAAATATGACACAATGTATATATTCTTAAAATCTTAATCCACCAAGAGTTTTTCAAATGTTTCACGTCACATAAAAATTCGTCTCTTTATTTAGCCTCAACCCAACTTAAGCGTGCAATTTCCATTAAACAGTCAGTCTCTAGTTAAGCGCTTGCCTCTGGGTCTCTTCAATTATTGTTGATTTGCAGAAACGCAATCTGAGGGTAATCTGATATTTTCAGAAATCCGCCGACGACTTGAAGGGTTACCCGGGGTTTGCCGCGGGCCGCCATTCTATGGTAGCTTCATTACTTCCGATGTGGCAAAGTTACCTTCTTTATGCGTAATTTTCAATTATACTTATTTGTGGTTTAAGGTGTCAACTTAAATTTAGTTTATTTATGAAAAAATGCTAAAAGTTGTATTTTACTTTCATACTTTTGAAATAACAGTAATTTTACATAATTAATACAGAATGTAGATAACATCTAAACAACGATAAGTAACTCTTCAGTGCGAAGTATATACTCGAAGATCCTAGCTTCTTCTTATCTGACTCTATTGGTAAAAATTAAATATTAGAAAATCATTACAACAAACATACATTTAATTTCCAACCACGTTAGAAAGAAAAGCCTTAAATTACGCGCTAACTAAAAACCGCACCGTTAATTCGCGCGGAATTTTTCAGCAATCTCCTGCGCACTCATGCGTATGTTAGCGTTTGTCTTGCTAATCAAGGATGTTATTTTAAAAGCTAGAGAAGCAGTCCGCTGTGATGGCAGCGTGCGGGCAGCTTGCGGGCAGCGTGCGGGCAGCGTGTGGGGAGCGTGCGGGCAGCGTGCGGGGAGCGTGCGGGGAGCGTGCGGGCAGCGTGCGGGCAGCTTGCGGGCAGCGTGCGGGGAGCGTGCGGGCAGCGTGCGGGCAGCGAGCGGAGCGTGTGTTAAGAATGTTGCAATTAAAAAATATATATTTCTTCTTGTTCTCATTTAATAATAGATAACATATAAACTAGTTAAAATGTTTTTATCGCCTATCACTAGAAAATGCTTAAGAAAATTCTTAAATGTGCAAAAAATACACCCATCAAAGTGTAAAGTGTAAATTTTTTACAAAAAATTTTTTAAAATCAATATTTACCAAATCTAGCCTCTCAGAGTGACTATTTACTTTTATTCCTATTTTTCAATTAAAAAAAATAACCTTATATTTTGTATTTTCAAGAAAATTTGCAATTTTTGCAAATTGTGGGAAAAAAACTCAAATTAACGGTGTCAACATTTTGCCGTCCACTGCTACGCACTTTTATCCAAACTCCTCACCATATCGGCTCGATCTTATTATTGTTTCCTCCCCGAGTCACGTAGAAAAGCATAGTCACATTGAAGCTGAAGCATTCTCATTTCATAATTTGATATACTTGTCGTATAAGCTGCGACCTCCAAAGTCTAAATCAAAAACAGTTATGCAGAGAAATTTTGGTTGTATAGATTATGTTAAACTATTAGATGATGCTCGTAATGTGGATTAGCATGAAGTTGTAAATGCTGACAACGTCGGCACCCAGATTGAAATCTTAAATTCATTGCTAATTCAGCTTTGTGGCCGTCATGCCCCAGTACGTCCTGTGAAGCTGAAACAGCTTCCTGCACTGTCACTGGAGAAAATCCAGCTGGATTTCCTGCACTGTCACAGAGTTATGAATGTGACTTTTTGAAACTGCGGAACTCTTGACTTAGTGATGGTTCTGCAACTGTTGTGTTGGATACCTGTGCATCCTTTGCTAGCTGTGCTATCTTGGTAACAAAAATGTGTGTCAACTCAGTTATCTCTTTTTGTAGATCCATGATCTTGAAGGTTTCTTCTTTAGGTTAGTTTCGGAGCAGTTTTATGGAAATATTGTTATAGCTGATAGGGTTTCACTTCAAACTTTCAAGTTAAACTATATTTTCTTATTTTTGACAAATTTAAAGTATTTTTATTACTTTAAAAGACACCAAGAACAAATAATGTATAGTACTTGTTTGCCTACCCTCAAAAAAAAAGGCTTACCGCAAACTGGGCTGGTTTTGCGCCATGCGAACAAATTCACGAATATGAAGACGTAAAAATGTAACCAAGAACTAATTGTACATGTGAATAGATTGAAATCATATAATATTCGATAAAGTAAAACTAATGATAAAACTATGTCTGTATTTATATATATAAAATAAAGTTTTGTATATACATTTATGTATTGAAATATTACGATAATATTATAATTCTTTTATTCTTAGAATTAATAGAGTAAAAATACACATTTAGGTGTATAAGTATATATATATCGTTCATTTGTAGATATGCAACGGTTAGAATTTCGTTGGGGTTTTAGAATAATATAAGAAACTAATATATTTTTTTCTCAAATTCTATGTACACTTCACAACGCAATGATCCGAGATGATATATCCTGCAAAGCCGATCCAAACAGCATCACCAAAAAGGAGATGCAATGGATGGACGATGCAGATAAAAGAAAATAAGGAAAAGGTTTTACATAGAATATATTGAGATAAGAGGGTATTTTATTTAATGATTTAATAAATTAATTTTAAATACCCGAAAAGAAACCTCTAAGGGGCGGCAGGTACACGCGGCACGTATTTACCGCGTTACATTTTATTTACGAGTCATAAATATACGTGTGGTGCCAATGTTCTAAAGAAGTCAATTTTCAAAGACTAAAATAACACTATAGATAATGTGCACGTTTAATTTGAGCCACGCCTAATAATCTCCATAAGAGAGAAGGTGATAGCCGATTTAGCTATGCGGCCAAAGTTTACGAGTATATATAATATTGTGATATTGATGTCTGTGGGTCAACACGCGGATGTAGAATAGGATCCTCAGTGGGTTTAATAATAAAAGGGTTGTGATGGAATAGGTAATGGTTTTCAAACGTCATTGGTATAGAATTTTGTCAGGTGTATTTCGGTGCATTTTGAAAAAGTTCTCTGCATTGCGTTGTGAAATATTAATTTATTAATTTATAGATATCATTCTGGGTTATATAAAATACTTTGGATCCGATTTTATGATCTATTCATAGGAAGGTTTGTCCGGTAATAGTTAGGCAGGTAAAATCTTAATATTTAGGTAGGTAATGTTTAAATTTTCGAAAGTTACAAACTTTCAAATAAACTTTTAATCATTCAGAAAAGTTTAAAGTTAATATGACAGTTCATGTCAAACGTGTTTGTTTTGCCAACTGAATGATAATGTTTGATAATATAATTTGATTAATTTAGCATTAATTTTAATATAAATGGGATTAATTAAATTTACTTTTATTGGGATATTAATGTATTTATTACTTATCAATTAATTATAATTATAATTTGATTGTATTCAATGGGTTATTTTAACAATTGTTAATTAATTTAATAATAAATATTGGTTATTTGAATTTGCGTATGATTGTGTAACGTAAATGATTAATATGGGTTTGTTGATTATTCATGAATTGTATGAGAAATTAAAATAATTTACACTGTTTTATTTAGATATTAATTAACCAGCCGGGATCTTGGCTGATTTTCATCAGGTTTTGTGGCTAAGGCTCTATTGATGGAGAATAAATACAATAAGATCATTTTTGGTATAATAAGATGTTGTAATTTAAACATGATCAAGTGTGTATATTCCTATCGGTAGGGGGCTCATCTGAGAGTAATCCCGATTAATGTATATGGTCCTGATTTAAGTAGGGTCGTTATTTAAGAATGAAATGAATATAGGAATTTATTTAATCAGCTTCACTAATTAAATAAATTAAACAAGAGGGGCGATTGCAACGTTTGCTTGTGCCGTATTTATTAAAAGAGGTTATTGCACAAACAAACTTGCCGACATTTATGACTGGCAACTTATGGGTCTGTCATTATTTGATTTTTATTTGTAAGATGTAAAATATAGAGAATATCGAAGATTGTTCTAGATCATTCCTTGACGGAATTCCTTACGGAATTCTATTGCGGGCTTCGTCCCCTAAATAGTCTAATAATTATTCTTGTATGTTATTTTAAAAATAGATTCATTTTAAATAAAAGTAATTTCAAGTTAAAGTGTTTCTTTCCTATTAGTTAGGAAGACCTCCCTAGGTTAGATTAGGTCCATCCCGGGTACCGAACCCCGAGACTGGGCATTCTCTGTACAACAAAATGGTACTATACCTTCGTGGATTTCCAAGCATTTCCTTTAGAATAGATCTCTGAGTACGTTCAAGTGGAAGAACAGTACACCAAACTACGATGAAGTATGTGAGAATGCTCTGAATAAGACCATAGTAAACACACATGAATGTATTTATGTCAGCACAGAAACTTAGTTTTCTGCAAGTTGATATTAGTTTTCTCACACAACAGGTCAAGTTAGGTATGTTGAGACCAATTCAAGGACGAATCAATTGTCAGTTCCAGATATTTTAGACTAGGGGCACACTCGATGAGTATACAACTGCAGTTTTGATTACTGTCGCATATATGCACTTGAAGTTTGAAATCTGCCGATGGTAGAGTGTGGGTAAAATGTTAGAAGGCGATATACTTAGTTTCGTCTACATTAAAGATAAACAAGTTATCATCCAACCATATACCTGCCTCTCTTAATGCAAACTCAGAGTAGTATCTAGTTTCTTCCCAACCGACATCATGTAAAATTAGGGCTGTGTCGTATGCATATGTAAACTTTGCAGTTTGGAAGATTTTGAACACAAGCTTTCAGTATATACAATAAAGAGAGTGGAACTTATCATGTGGCGAACCAAAAGATATACTTTATGACAGCAGGAAAAGCCAAAGTCCAATTTACAAATCATTTTGGGAATAGAGTCCATGTCGATTGCTTTGGAAAGATCTAAAAAGATGAGAATGTCTAAGACCTTTTCCTTTTTATCAAGGTGAATAACAATAATATCGAGTAGCAGAAGTTTAGAATCATCAGTGGATTTTCCTTTGGAAAAGCCGAACTGATTGTAGCTCAAAATGTTATATTTTTCTAAAGAGTTGACGAGTCTATTCAGTATTCTGTAGTTTTTCCAATATTTCGGAAAAAACTTCTAGGCCTTTAGTTCATGCGACAGTCTCTATCCCCTTACCTAATATCTCCTATCTAATAATTATATATTACAAAAATATATTAGCGTAGGTCAGCCTTTCTTTAAAAGTTTTAACAGGTAACAAGTGTTGGTATATCGTAAATTCTAGATGCGCAGTCGTTTTTAAAATTGCCAATAAAGAGATCCACGTCTGCGATTAACAACACCATGGACTCCTTTTGAGAATTAGGTTAACAGGGGGTAGCACTTCGTCCTGCCTGTATGGCAATTCGACCAGTTGAAATCATTAATAAAATAACTGTTAATAATTTGATGAGCGATTAAAATGGGCGATGTTGACAAACTGAGAAGCTCGTTAGATGAAGACGTACACGGGATAGAGTTTGTATGGTTTTCCATAGGTTTCTCGGTTCTCTTTGTTCTTCTTTAATTCAGTCCTTTCATTGATTATTATATCATTAATTGTAGCAGTCATAACGGAACTGGGAAAGGTAACCTGTAGCACAGCGTTACAGGATCTTTCTGGACGCATTTGTAATTTTGGGGCGTGTTCGGTGATGAGAAAATTATTTCTCTCGTATCCGACCTCAACATACCATGGCAACTTCGCCTCCAGTGTGTCCAGGCAAGAGCCATGAAATTACATTGTGTGTAAGTGTTTTAAAATAATAATAAATAAATAGAGTCCCAGACAAATAGTCCAACCAAACGGCCCCAAAGTAAGCAGAGATTATGTTATGGATGACCATACAGCAAACTGGGGGAACCCAGAATGGACAAACATATGCAATTATAAACAACCATGACCCGAGAACCAAAATCTGTGTTTATCACACAAATGAATGCCCCGACCAGGACTCGAACCTGGTACCTCCAGAATATGAGGCAAGGCTACTTACCGCTACGCCCCTCGGCCGCCACTGTTTGGATTTTTATTGTTTGGTGCAATATTTGCATATCTGCATTATGCCAGGCTGAGTTCAACCCTGTTGCAGAAAAAAATATGTTTTGGACTGAGGGGTACAGTACATGGCAACAATAGCGAAGTGATTGTCTTGTCTTTAACCTAAACAGCTGGCATCAAGACAATTCTATCAGATGTAATACAGATTATCACTCTACCGTTACGATTTCGCGAGCTCGAAGAATAAGACAGATAACCCTCTTACACTGGTATTGATGAAACATTATTCAGCCAGCATTCTGTCACAATGACGTTACATTTGAGGCTCATTCTTTCTAAAGGGTGGGGCATCGGAATTGCTGCGGATGTTGGTGTGAAACATTTTCGGCGATTTCTGTGACGCTTCGACGTAAGTCGGTACATTAACCTGGCTGTAGCAAATGAAAGACTTACAGACAAATTTAGAATCAATATCAAAGGTATCTAATGTTAACATTTACACTGACACACCCACAAAGGCCCTTTCTGGTGCTAAATAATGCCAGGAAAGCATGCCAGGAAAGCATGCCAGGAAAGAGAGCAGCGGAGGCTTAGCGCTGGTTTTTAATAATAACCAATTGAATTATCTTTTAGCCTCGATCTAAAATAGAAAGCTTTGTATATACAACCACGAGGCAACTTTTACTTTTACATAAAAGTTTCTTACGAAAAAGAGACGCAAATTAATCATTGTACTTAACAGGCCCTCAAAACAAGAAGGCCTTGCTGAATGATGTAGTCAAAATTAGTAAAAGTCTGCTAATTCTGGTGATGCGTATACATCACATAGCAGTTCAATTTGTAGGATATGAGTTCTGGCTAAGGTTAAAGTGGGCGATGACAATGGTAAAATTTACTAGAAAGGAGAGGAGGAATTTTTCACAAATCAACTGAGGCAATGTGACGTAGGGATTTACATAAATACCAGAGCTAGTTAAAAATATTTATCACTTGGCAAGTCCCTGACAAAAATGTAACTTTTATACAAACTATGAAGCCGTTTTTTGACCATTACAAACTTACCTTAAACGTAACCTTATCACAATCTCGGTACAAGTTTACTTTTCACAAATTATTGAATTATCTCTCTCACACATTATTAACCCATGCCATCGAAATCTCAAACCAACCTGTTTGTTTAATATATTTTTGACAGTTGTAATTGTCATAGGATTTCGCTGATGAGCCATGAAGCTCAGATACCGCGCGTCATTATCCCGTCCGAGGGCGCCATGGATCGTAAGTACCCTTAAAAAGCGTCAACTACGACGAAACGGCAGTCATAATTCGTGGTGACACTTAGAAAAGTGTTTACATGATTTTACACGGGCTTTAATACTGTCTCCTCACAGTTATATCAAAGTGACCTTAAAGTTGTAAAAATTAAATATATAGCTTTTTCAATAAAGAAACTTTCAAATATTATAAACAATACATACTCTTTTATTCGACACTTAGGTCCAAAAGACTTTGGAGAAAAAAAACATAGAAAACGTTTCTATCAAAAAGAATCTCGGTATCATTATCGACAGCAACTTGAATTTTAACGCTTGCGTGGACCTTCTCTCTTGGCGAACCGGAAACTTATTTGTATATTCAAAAATCTGTGACACATTGCGGAAAAAGTGTATCGCAATGGTGTATGTGGCTCTCTGCCAATTTATTTGAACCTCTTGTATTACAGTTTCGGGTGGTACTTACAAGACCGACCTTATAAAATTAGAGAGAGAGAGCCCAGCCTGAAGTATTAAAAGTTAGTGAGTCAATGTCATTCCTTTTTTCATTCTCCTATCAGTCTGACACCTCACTAATGTTTTAAAAAATGCAGGAACCGTAAAGTCTGCCCAATAAGTTATCAAAAATGGACCACATTAATATCTAATACATTTTTTGGATTTTTAGGAAGTTATATGTATTATAAAGTTAATAAAAAATTTTCAATCTACACTTCAACAAAGTTTTGGTGTAAAAAATAATAACTACTTGGTCAAAAACACTATCGTATGAGGAAACCGAAAACGTATCAAGCTAAATAATAAACATTAATATATGATTTTAATTCATTCGTTGATTATTATTAATACACGCACACAACACACACAGACACGCACACTCATAATACATCGCAGCAAGCTTTTAGGTTTACTAATAGTTTTGTAAATTACTTGTCCAGAGTCTGCAGAGACTGGTGATCTGTCAAACAGGTCTTCTAGTACAGATCTCTAGAATACTATTTAGACTAAGAGTAAAACTTATTTCATTATAAATCTATTCTATGTGAGAGAAAATTAATAAACATTTTATATTCATTTATATAACTCTAGGGTAAAAGACCATGAACTGAAACTTATACATATAAGGAATTCAAATAATACCAAGCTCAAGCTAAGTCATGAGATCCGTCGAAAATCCGCATGACTGTCACTTCCAACTAGACGCTCAATTGTCAACTGTTACATTTAAAATAGAATTTAAAAAGATTTACTTTTACAAAACACTCAGAATACATGATCAAACGACCTTAAGGATGTGAAGTTCGATCACTGTTATATGAGTAGGTACGCTTTATTCAACAACAATGCACGAGTAGTTCATTTTATTTTACTAGCAACTTCCAAACTTTTAAGTAGTTGTTAAACCTATCTTTTTTTTTTAAGTTTGGCTGTATGGTGGGGTGAGGCCACGCTGATGTCGACTAAGATGCCATGCAATAACAATTTTTAGGAACCCAGGAGGGAGGATTCTTATATCTTCGAATAAAGCGAACTTATATAAAAGTGATCGAACTTCACATCTTGAAGATCGTTTGATCATCTATTATATTTCTTTCGCTTTATTCTTCAGATATAAATATACAATACAATGTAGATGTTTAGAGTATCTACTAAATTGTAATTTTGAGTTAAATCAGGTCTAATATTTTTTGTTATTAATATGTAATCTTCGAGACAGGTAGGGACTAATATTCTTATTATCGCTGATATATGGCAATCAAAGTAATGGTTGTTCACGACCGACGGACCAAGTTCTTATAAGTTTGCAATAGCAATTTGAATTCCTTTTGGGTTAATTGAAATATTATTGACCTTAATACAAGCTAAAGTCTGCACTCTATGAGGATGAATGTTACAATATTCCCACCACAGTTTATAAGTATATATTTTATATTGTGATTGATTATTATACCACAGTTTATATTGTGATTGATTATTTTTGGAAATTGATTTTAACATTAATTTTAAGGAGGTGTTTGGGGCTTCCCGTTTGGCGAATGCTTCCCGGGGAGCTTGGCTACACCCAGGGTGAGATTTTTGAATAACTTATTTTTATGTACATCCTGGAAAAGGATCAGAAATCTGCTGTTATCATACTCTTTAGTAATGAAAACAAGGCTGTGAAGGCCAATAAGGGAAGACCAGAATACCTTCGGCTTCATCATCTTGAATTTTATTTGTAGACACCTAAGAATTACCGAAGCCGGAGGGAAATCATGAAATGAATCTTTCCATTGAACAGTAAAAACGGCGATTTCTTGCTAATGCATTTGGATCTGATTTCAATGATACGTACACACATTTCGCGTCTGGCATTAGTGCGAGATGGAAAAAGATCTATGTTAGGTTTACCGTTTAGGTTTATGATCTGCAATGTTCAATACTCAATTCTCAATATATTTATTAAGAATAAGAATAAGAATAAAATTTATTTCTGGATAACTTACATCTAGGAATACACAATAAGAACTTACAAATTTATTACTACGATAAACTACATAAATATCAATTATAATAGGTGTCTAAAAATTTACAATAGTTACTATAATTATGATAAGTCATACTATCGGTTTATCATGATCTAGGGTAACAATAACTAGGCAAATACCTAAACTAAGTAATTATGAATTACCTGTTTTTTAGGTACAAATTATTAAATTAAGTACAGTATGCTGCATAAACATTAATTCTAAATCTAGTAAGTACATTAACAATTAAATGCGCAAAGTGAATATTACATAAAATGTGTTTCATAATTCTCGTTTCACTATAAACATTAGAAAATAATAATAATACTAATACGACACGAAAAAATAAATAAAAATACAACAAAAATTAATTAACATTTTGGAGACATTATCTTATTTTAATACTACTAATAACTTCTCTGTATCGTCGTAGGACATACTCAAAAGTGATGCTCGGATTATTCATTTAGTGTTGTTGTAGGTCAGAGGATATATGCCAAGATTGGTGTTTAATCTTTTATATAGAAGTGGTCCTAGGAAAATGTAAAATCTGGAAGAAAATGCCGTTTTTGTGCTTTGTGGACAAACAATGTCAAGCCGTCTTTTGTTAGCTGTTTGTGAGCTATAGTTAACGGTGCTATGGAGTTTTAAAGTTATGCTCATTATTAATAACTGCCTGACTGTCAGTACTTTACACTCTTTATAGAGAAGTTCAGTGGAGTAAAGGAAAGGTCGGAAATTTGAAACTTTCAAAATTGCTCTTTGGGCTCTTTCAACGTTAAGGAGAAGAGTTTTAGCTGCTCCGCCCCATGACGTAATACAGTAATTTAGTATCGACTGACACAATGCAAAGTATACCTGCCTCATAAGTTTTGAGTGTCCTATGCTGCGCAATTTTTTAAAAACAAATATTAACTTGCGTATTCTGTTGCTAACCGCATATATGTGTAGTCTAAAAGACAGAGTTTCGTCTATAATGACACCTAGGTACTTTATTGTTTTAGTAGCAGTAATGTGAGGACATGAACACGAATGATTGATTTGATCAATACAATAGTGCGCGTATAGGTTAGGGTTTTCTGAAATTGATTTTCGCATAGAAAACTGGATGAAATAAGTTTTATCTGAATTTAGAGTGAGTAAGTGTTGCTGTAGCCACATGTTTACTACATTGAAGCCTCGTTGTGCAAGCTCATATAATTCTGTATCTGAGTTTGCAGAGAACAAAAGAGCGGTGTCATCAGCAAAAGATATTATTTTACCACCGTTTATTTTAGGTTACAAAGTTCGTTAATGTATATCAAGAATAGTGTGGGACCCAAAACACTTCCTTGAGGAATTCCATATTCTGTGTTTACTAGGTCAGAACTTAGGATATTTCCTATTTTTACACATTGCGAACGATCGTGTAGGTAATGTGCAAAAAGTTTGTGTTGGGTTTAATAGGATAGGAATAGAAACTGTATCAAAAGCTTTGGAGAGGTCTAAGAAAATTCCCATAGTCCGATTACCTTTGTCAAGTTCCTGGACTATGTGGTTAGTAAGATCAAGCTATCGAACCGTTTAGTTCGGCTCTTTGGCACGCTAACCACAAACGGGTGAAACTTCTTTCTGCGTCTGGTTGATCGGTGGAGAAAGGGGAAAGGTTCGATCAGCTGAAAAAGAGCATTTGCACACTCTCCAAAGTGCAATCTGTAAAAAACCGATAGAGACATGACTGGGTTTTGGAAGGGTTGAACTTGACAAGATTGGCTTCACCCCAATCGGAAACCCTACATAGTGTCAAATCAACCCGTTCGATCATCGACTCTCTCTGAAATTGGATCTGGTTTGGACTCGCTCGCGCATTGGACACATATCTCTCTACAACAGTGCTGTCATCAGCGTAACCAATAATGCCTTCCGATAAAAGAAGGTCATTAATGTGCAGCAGGAATAATGTTGCAGAGAGAACAGATCCATGAGGTACGCCGGCGTTGATCGCCATTAGGTCCGATGAGAAGCGATCGGCGACAACTCGAATTGACCGTTCCCTCAGGAAATCAGAAATCCAGTCGCAGAGTCCAGATGGTATGCCATACGCAAAGGCCTTGGAGGTATCTAAGGATACGGCTATTGCCTCTCCGTGCCCTTCCAAGGCCATGCTCCATAGATGCGTGACGTACACTAGAAGGTCTCCTGTTGAGCGTCTTCCGCGGAAACCATATTGGTTGTCACTGAGGAGCTCATTGGTCTCTAGGTACGTCAGGAGACGATAGTTCAATACACGTTCCATAATTTTGCAAATTATGGAAGTGATTGCAATAGGTCTATAGTTGACTGGGTCGGCTCGACTGCCCTTTTTTGGTACGGGCTGTACGTTTGCAAACTTCCATGATTTCGAAACTTTTCCAGTCCTTAGAGAGAGTCAAAACAGGAGACAACTCGGCTGCACAGTGCTTTAGAACGACTGCGGGAATGCCATCCGGACCACTAGCTTTGTTCACGTCTAGATTTAGTAAGCATTTGAGTACCTGTTTCTGGTGAATTTGGACGGCCTCCATCTTGGGGCCGAATGGGGGTAACGTGGGTGGGCTTTTACCTTTGGAATCTAGACGTAAACATTCCGCGCAGAGATTTGCGAACAAGTCTGCCTTCTCTTTTGCGCTGCGGGCCAAAGACCCGTTAGGCCTTTGCAGTGGTGGCAGTGATGGGCGACAGAAGTTCATCTCAACCGACTTGGCAAGGGACCAGAAAGCTTTACTCCCCGTGGGATAGGATGCTAACTTGTCCCCGATACGGCCAATGTGGCCGAAACGAGCGCTTCTGATCACCTTTTTGCAGGACTTGGCAGCAGCATCGTATGCCTGCTTCTTAGCTGGGAGAACCATAGCTTTGCTTCTGCGAGCGCTAGCCCAGGCCTGGTATGCTGCATGCTTACGCTTTTCAGCTAGGAAGCAATCAGCATTAAACCATGGGCGGGCTTTGGACTCCAGGGATACATCAAAGAACGGTACAAAGTACTCCACACCTTGATATATCACGCTGGAGACAGCATCAGCACAGCATGATGGATCATCGGAAGTAAAGCAAGCTTGCCGCCAAGGATAAGAGGCAAATAATGTACAGGATGTATCTTAGTTTATTGGTAGGTCGTTTATGTCACTAGGAATAATAAACACCCGAGGCCGCTATCTTGTGGTACACCTGTCATTGGTACACCTGTCATTGGTACACCTGTCATGAATTGTAAATCTGACTTTACATTTTTGTAATATCGCCTGTTTTATGGTTAAAGTGTTCTAACTCTACGTATTGCGTTCGGTTTTGTAAATAGGATGAGGACCATTGATGAGCTGTTCCATGAATACCTAAGTTAAATAACTTTTAGCAAGGCCTCATGTTGTACTTTGTCATAGGCTTTTGTTGTATCAAGAAGAAGTCTACTTTGCTGATAAATATAATATAGGCTATAAACAAAAGAAAAGCTGTTTCGCTGAGACCATTCGATATCCGGATTAATTTTTCTAGACTCTTCGTCAGCTTCTTTGTAAACTTTTACTATTTATGTATGAAGCGAGTTATGTTCAGGCCGTCGGGGAAGGGCTTTTAAAAAAGAAATTTATTTATTACAAATGAAAGTTTACCGCGAAAGTTGGCCGCGTAACTCCTCCGTCCTTCTTTTAATTCTTATGATTTCACCAATAGTTGAGTGGAAACGTTCAATGGGAGAGTTAGAGTTTGGGTTGTATGGTGTTGTGAAATGAACGTGAATGTTGTGAAGGGCGCACAGTTCTTTAATAACGTCATTATCAAATTTTGTGTCAGAGTCAGTGGTTATTTTGAGAGGCAGGCCTAATACGGAGAATATTTCGATACCTTGCGATTCAAAGGGCGTAACCACCAAAACACAACTTTTCAGTAGAGCCAAAAACCTAAAATTAAAATTTTGTATTTGTCATAACTTTGTTGTTATTGAACTTATAAATATGATTATCACACTAAAAATCTTTGATTTTTGTTTTGTACTTTATTCAAAAATCATATTTTAAGAAATATTTGTAGTTCAAAAGTTAGCTGGTGAATACGCCTCACAAAATCAAATATTTATGTCTTTTACGCCCCATAAAAAGACCACCGCGTTAGAGCCGTGGGGCGTAATCACCAATTTTAGGAATTAAAATTTTAGTTTTTACCCCTGTTTTAGTATTATTTTAAAATTTTGTTTTTAAAATTACAGTGCGTAAATCTTTTTTAAGTAGAATAGTTCAATTAAGTAAATGTTAGTCCATCAAAAGCTTGTATTTTAAAACAATATCAATGACACATAAAGATGTGAGATCAATGAGATGATTTTTATTTTTAGATTTTTGCAGTGAAAATTGTAAATACTTTAAACTAAATCTGATTCTGGGATTCAAGAGTTAGGAAGTGACATAAAAAGTAACCTTATTCGTATTTAACTTGAACTGCCTACCCGAAAGGGATGGGAAGCGTGATGTTTAACTGAAGATAAAAGAGTAGCAGGCTAAAGCTTTTTCTAATCCTTAAAAAAGGTAATAAATAAAAAACAAATTATTTAAAAAAGAATTACTTATCGTATTATATTTGTAAATATTTAAAAACTTACCAAATCGAATATCGTAACGTATCTGATATAATTATAGAATTCTATGATAAAAGATGGAGAAGAGAACAAAAATGATGACACTTTTTTTTTAAGATTTAAATTTCATCATTTGTTCTCTTCTTCATCTTCTTCATCGGTTTCAGCTAAAATATCTGGAACATTTGCCGCAGAAGGAAGGTTACGATATTCGTTTTGGTAAGTTTTTGGTATAATGGTGTCACAAAGCCGAATAAGATCTTTATACTTCGCTGCACTTATAGGTAATCTGGCTATGTATAAAGGTTGCAATCTGAAATTAGCCTGATGATCTTTATCTGCGTCATTCTTTGCATTTTGATTATGTGTGTTTTTATTCTTTCCTTCTCCTTTCCCTCTCCCTTTCCCTTTTCCTTTCAATTTCTTTGGCTGCTCCTGAAATAATTTGATACTGATCTCTTCTGCATTTCTGTTCATTGAATATTGTATCTGTACGGTGCCAGTATTCTTTTTCTTGAAAGTTGCAATCCTTAAATTCTTGAACTGAATATTTTTTAGTGTAATTTTCGTAAATATTTGGTTAGCTATATCTGCTAGGTTAATGAAATCTGTATGGTCAAGAACAATCACTTTGTAAGGTGCAGGCTTTTTTCGAGCTGACTCAAAATATGACGCCCATTGTGAAGGGCTCCACACAATTAATCTCTTCACCTCTCTTTCAATTACTACGTGAACGGAATCTACCGGCATGTAGGTATGCCCGGGAAGTAAAAAATTTATTTGGACGGTTTCTAAATTTAAAGAAACAGTCAAAAAAAAATGCAATGTCGCCAATACGGTCTTGTTCCTGTTTTGACCATCACATGAATCGCAGTAAAGTATTAAGTTTTTGATGGCTCTGCTATCTATATTTTGTAAATACTCCAATAAACAGGTAGCAATTTCATTGCTGCCGCGGTTTCCTTCACTTTCTCCCCAAGTATAACAAAAAACTTCTTGAGTAGTGCTATCATATAGGGTAAAATTATACACTGAGTATTTCCTGGAGTAGTAGAGCAACATACTTTCGCCATGCGGAGTGTTCAATACTTTTTGAAGGTCAAAAGATGTTGTTATCGTATCATTAGTAGAAGATCTTAGGTTCTGATGAAATTCAAAACGCTTATACATCTCCCTTTTTTCCTCAAGATGCTCTTTAAATTTTTCTTTGTTTTCTTCGTCCATATTTTGTACTGTATTATTTTCAGCTCTTGTGCACAAAAGACACTTATCTTTTTTTGGTACATGAATTCCTAAATTATATTCATTTAATATTTTTCTAAATAACGATGAACTAACTGTTTGTTGCTAGTTGAGTTCACAGTCTTCTATGTATTTGCGATATATATTTGAAACATTTTTTAACTCCTGAGGCAAATACATTTTATTGCTCCTTTTTCGACTGTAGTGTGACGGCATTACAGGTAGTTTTTTTATATATGTATGAACGTAGTTTTTTGTCACCTCCGAATATTTTTTTGGGACATTTGATTTTCTCATGTCTTCTTTAGCCATGTTATTGACAGCATTATCCATTGTATACCGTAAAGTATTTTGAGATATATATAATGTAGCTAGCAGAAATTTTTGACATACTGCTCTATGATCTTCACCATAATTTATAAAATATTCATGAGTAACGTTCCTGCGACTTTCGTCTGTGGTAGTTCTCTTTCTTTTGACTGGAATACTTCTAACACATCTCAGAAGCCAGTCTCGTCGACGTTGTGTATCCATACTATAAAAGTGATTAAACAAAGATGTACGTTTTTCCTCAGGTATTTCGAAGCACCTTTTTAAACACTTTTCTTCCTCACAAGGGTTTTTCTGTATTTTCTTTTCTTCTTTAATATTTCCGTTCCTATTTTCATATGATTTACCGTCATCCTTTAATTTTTTTTGAACTTTTTTTTTATTTTCTCGTTTCTTTTTCTTTTCGGTTAATATTGTGTTATCAAAGTTGTTATTTTTAAAGGCTTTTTAAATTTTCTTTTGCCTTTTTTGTTTCTTTTTTTTAAACCGTCATCAGAGTAGTCAGAATCATTAAGTGACCACAAGTCAGAACTTCCAGCTGAAAAATCCTGATCGTCGTCAGATAAAAACTCCATATATTTTTTTTTAGACGAAGCACACATACGTTTTTTTTTCTTTTGTGATATTGTTTCATTCGTATCATTACTTTTTGTATCTTCTGTCATCACAGCATATTCCGATATTCCTGAGACTGCAAAAGAAATATCATTGGTTGAAGTAGATGGTGCTTCATCGGGCGTGGTAGCATCTTGGTGACTGGCGGTAATATCTGCCGTATTTACAAGCTTTGAAGGACAGTCCATTATGGTTAGATCTAATTCTTTAACAAATAGTCTGGAACTAACTGTAGTTGGAACATCTTCGATAATGGAAGGCGATGTGTTAGGTGACGTGTTACTACTAGCGTTAGCGCTTGGTGTTTTTTGTGACATTTCAGATATAGTTAGAACATTATCAATAATGGAAAGCGATGTCTCTGGCGTCATTTTAGTTTAAGGACCTGACGTTTTATAAGGCGATGCATCAAGTAGTGTGCTAGTCTTAGAATAATCTTTAGATTGAGATTGTTTTAAAGATATTTCAGTTATGGTAAGAACTTCGTCGATCGGGGAACATGATGCTTCAGTTGTATTTATGGTTTCAGGGTATGTAAAAGCGTCTGGCAATTTTGTAGATATTTCAGCAGCAATATCTTCGAGCTTCGAAGGCAATGTGACAGGTGACATGTTAGAAGCAAAAACATCTTCAAGCTTGAGAAGCGATGCGTCAGATGGCGTGTTAATTAAAGGAGCATTGGTATCTTTTTCGATCAAAGGAATAATTGTTTCTTTTGTGTCCAAATAAGAAAAAATGTCTGCGCTTTTGATTTTAATATCCGAAAGAATATGTATTTTTTTGCCTGCTGAGTAGGCTGCGGTTTCATTTTGTTTTAGTGGGCTAACAAAATAAGCATGATCTCGTGGCAAAGAAATGGTGGATGAGGTAAGTAGATCAGATTTCTCCCTAATTTTATTATCCAATCCAGCTTCACTATTTTCTGAAGTGGATGATCTGAAACAAAAATTTAACCACCAATGTTTATATTTTCGTTCAAAAAATGGGGCGTAAACACCACCAGTCTAGTAACACTTAGTATGAACTTTTATTTTTATTGGTAGTAACCACCAATCTTGATAATTTTATTTAAGTAAATTGGGCGTATCCACCACCTATCTAGAGATTTTAAGTAGTATATTATTATAACATATTCATTAATAATGGCAGTTTTCAATTACCCAATAATGCTTTTCTGTAATGTCCCATTCAATAGATAACCGTTTTTAAGTACCGAATATAAGAATTGATATGTTCTTTTTGCAAGCTAAATAATCATCTGGTTATACTTGCCTACATGCCCATTTGCCACTCAACAAATCAATCAGTCTACTGGCAGTAAAATCTTTGTTCAGAGACATCTAGGTAGGAACTACCATCTTCCCTATATTAACCGCCATAAGAACTACGTGTAAGCGTAGTTGTGTTCCGGATAAAGGGGCGGACCAGCCAGCGAAGTTACAGGAACAGAAGACTTGACCGTCTTAAGTCTTGGGTCAGCAACGCATTGTTAATCATTGCACTCTCGATTAACAATCTTCAACGACCTGGATGCCACTTACCATCAGGTGGATCCAGAGTGAGTTTGCTGACTTTTATCACCATAAAAAAGAGATAAAAATAGTACTTATTCTTACTCAAAACTTTATATATTTTTATTTATTATATTTTTTTATATTTAAAATAATATTTTCAAATAGTTTTGAGTAAGAATAAGTATTATAGTGAGAACTGATAGATATTTAACTTAACATTTTCATTTTTCGTTCATTCAACGAATCTACTTGTCGGCGCCGTTTTATCAAGACATCGAGCTTGTCTTGTTTATTTTTATCGTTCATATTTGACAATAAAACACTAGTATTGAATTATAGATACAGCACTTCGTAATTTATATTATCTTAAAGTTTAAAACACTAAAATTAGATAATGTAACGTAAACACTTTGTACGAAGTTTGTTTTAAAACGAATCGTCCGTCACTGAGTAGCCGCCGCGGGCACTTTCTTGTGCCTGTATAAACTTGTTTACGCGGGTCGCGCGGCGGGCGTAACCCCCGCTACCCGCACCACCTTACCGCTAACCATACCATCTCTAAACGGTAGTTGCAGAATTACTTTAATTGGTCGTATAATCTTATCTTAGTGAAATATTTAAAAGAATTATGGGTGTAACTCCAATTTTGTATATACTGAACTTATCAAATCAAACTGATTGGGGCGTAAGAGTCGAATTAATTTGAAAACAATAAAGCGTAATCGCCAATATCAACATAATATTTAATAAAATTTGGGCCGTATATTTTTAGTTAGTTTAACGTTCATAATGTATTTAGGTCATGTGCATTATACGCCCTAATAATTTATATGAGCGTGTCGTTTACATCCAACGCTTTGATGAGGTCAAATTTTGATTGGATTTACATCCAAAAACACAAAAAAAACTGCATTATTAGCCTTGGATTTTGCGGTCGTATTCACCATTAATTTTAGAATTTGAGAATTTTAAATACACAGTTCGATAGCTAAGAAAAAACTAAATAGGATGGCATTTAAAAGTCATTTTCGCTAAAATGGTGGTTACGCCCTTTGAGCCGCAAAGTATCGATTTGTATGAGACCTTCTGCTATGTGAACACTACTACATGCCGTGAGTGGGATGGCTTGCGCATATTTGGAAAAACAATCTATGATGGTGAGAAAGGTTGCCCCGCCTGTTGAATAGAGGTCCATGAAAAGATATTGCCATGGTTTAGTGGGTGTTTCCGTAATTGCTAACAAAAGTCTCAAAGGGTTGCGTTCATATTTGATTTCAAACAAGTGTCACATTGGTTAATGAACTTTTGAATAGTTAATAGCATATGAGGCCAATGATAGTTACGATGCAAATGTTTGTATGTCTCTTGAATACCACGATGAGTTGTTTTGCCTTCGTGGTATTTTTTTATGAGCTCCTCTTGTTCTGATTTGTTTTCAACTAAGGTTACACGCGATGAGCATTTTATTAATTTTGGACCACTATCATTAAAAATTGTAGTGTAAACTCTAGAGAAAGCATAATATAATTGTTCGTCATAAAAATAGCAATGGAATACCCTATCAGCTATAGTATGTTCTTTGAGGAATAGGATAATCTCCTGTTCCGTGTTATTAATGGGGATAAAGACATCTTTTATTACAGTCCTAGAATTAGTTGACCTATTTTCTACTCTGTATTTTGTCCCAGGTGTTGTTCTGATGTGAAACTGTTTTAACTGTCTGTCAATAGCGTCAGTGATAATGGGGATGCCTCTATTGTCATTGTCCGGTTGTGTGTGATTTGTTGAAACCATTTCGTTAGTGTCTGTAACAATGCTCATTGAGTCGGATTCGTTTTCAGTAACTAAAGGGGGTTGATTAGTAAGGTCACTGTTAACATTTGGTGAATTAATATTAATAGGGTTTTCAGAAGGCTGGTTGACGTTTTGGGCACGTTCGTCAATCAAGTCAAGAATATCTTCCATAATTTGGTTTTCATTGTCAACGTTAACTGCTAGTGATTCTGTACTATTGTGAAAGATTTTAGCTCGGGACAGGGCGTCGGCGTTAGTGTTTTGTTGCCCCTTTTTATAAATGATTTTATAGTCATACTCAGCAAGCTTTAAGCGCCATCGAGTTAACTTTGAGTTTGGATCTTTTAAGGACATTAACCAGGTAAGTGGGCGGTGGTCGGTGTAAATAGTGAACTTCCGACCATACAAGTAGGGTCTAAAGTATTTTACGGCCCAAATGATCGCGAGTAACTCTTTCTCAATAGTAGAATATCTTGTTTCAGTTTCAGAAAGAGTTCGTGAAGCGTACGCTACAGGTTTATCTGATCCGATGTTAACTTGAGATAACACGGCTCCTACGGCGATGTCTGATGCGTCAGTTGTCAGTATAAAAGGTTGGTCAAAGTCTGGAAACTGTAGTATCGGTGCGTTGGTTAAGATTTCCTTACATTTACAGAATGCGTCAATAAAATCAGGAGAGTGTATTATTTTGGCGTTTTTCTTTAAACAAGCCGTCATAGGTTTAGTCAATTTTGCAAAGTCTTTAATAAACTTTCTGTAATAGCCAACTAGGCCCAAAAATGATTTTATTTCTTTTGGACTACTAGGTAAAGGGAAGTCAAGTACGGCTTTTATTTTGTCTTTGTTAGGTTTGAGTCCTTCATCAGTCAATTCATGTCCTAAAAAGTTAACTTGCTTTGCTAAAAACTCAGACTTGTCTAATTGAATTTTTAGGTTATGAGTTCGGAACCTATCAAACACTTTCTCAATTTTATGGATGTGATCATGTAGTGACGTAGATACTATTATAATGTCATCTAAATACGTAAAAACGTTACTTAAGCCTCGTTATATATGGTCCATAAGTCTTTGAAACGTACTCTTCGCATTTTTTAAACCAAAGGGCATTCTGAGTAACTTATAATGACCTCTTTCAGTTGTGAATGCCGTTTTTTCGATATCATTAGGGTGCATCTCAACCTGGTGGTACCCACTGGCTAAATCAAGGGTTGTGAAATATTGCGCTCGTCCTAGTCTATCTAAAATGTCGTGAATGTTGGGTAAGGGATATTTGTCTTCGACAATCCTATCATTAAGTCGTCTATAATCAATAACAAGTCTCCATTTCACTTGTCCGGAGGCGCCTAGTTTTTTGGGGACAATATGTACAGGGCAGGACCATGGTGAAATACTTTCTCTTATTATTCCCTGTTTAAGTAACTTATCTACTTGATTTTTAATTTCTCTGCGTTGTTGAGGTGCTTGCCTATAGCTCCTTACAAAAACTGGGGTATCATCTCTAAGCCTAAGTTCATGTTTGACCACATGAGTAAAAGTGAGGGGAATATTGTCAGAATAAAATAAGTCTCTATATTGATAACATAACCTAGTAATTTCTCTTTTCTCTTCTTCATTGAGATACCTTGTTCTTATTTTGTTTAAGTTATCAACAAGTTCTCGCTCTAAGTCTGACTCAACATCCATAGTTATTGAATTCAATTTACACTGTGACATTTCTAAGTCTAAGTTATAGGGCTCTAAATTAATTTCGGCTTTGTTACAAATTACTTTCTTTTTATCACTAAAGTTAATAATAGAGGTTTTAAATAAACCATTTTTTACTGAAACTATCGCTGAAGGCGTTTTTAAGTCATTATTCCAATAAAATTCATCGTGTAAATATTGTCCGTCTGTAAAGTTTGTTTTAACAGTAATTATTTTGGAACAATTTGGGTCAACACTAATTTTTCTGACGGGATAATCGAAACAAATAGGTATTTTGGCCGTAGATGTGTGTAGGGTTTTATGTTTTAAGTCAATGTTACTAGACAAAGTTTTTAATAAATCTAAACCTATTAAACCTTTATATTTAGGGTCAAACTCAAATATCAGAAATTTGTGAATAATGTTAGTGTTAAAAATAGGTGGTAAAGGTAAATTTACTACGTGGTTGTGTCGAGCAATGGCATGTGCAGTTTTGACTTCAAAAGGTTCAAATTCAACAAAATTTTCAAAAACAGAAATTTCAATTACTTTGGGAGATATCATTGAGCGTGAGGCCCCCGTATCAATTAGAAATTTACCGTTGAATTCTTTTATTTTGACATAGGGTAGGTGATCCTTATCGTGGGTATTAAGCTTTACTAGGTTTGTCCTTCGTTGTTCTCGGTCAATGAAAAATCCTGATTATTACTATCACTTACCTCGTTACTGCTCTGCTCTGCATTTTCCAACGGAAACTGCTCGTAATTATTACTATTCACTGCACTGTAGTACTCCGGTTCACTGTAAAAATATGACTGATTATTATTTGGTAAAAACTGCTCATTTGGCGTATAATATAGTTCTTGGAATGCAAACGGCTGCGTTGCGGGTTTGTTTACCGATCGCATCGTGACATCGGACATCTTCTGCGGTGGATTATGCTGGCGTGGAATATTTTGTTGTGCACGGAAGTTTCCACTGTTCCTGAAATTACCTGAGTTTCTGGAGTTACCCGGGTTTTGCTACCAAGGTAGTGAAGGGTTGACCCATGGATGTCTTGGTTCGGGTAACGAATTATTCTGGAAAGAAGTACTTACCATTTGCTGCTGTAAAGGTTGCTGTATAGGTTGCTGTTGCATCATGGGCAATGCTGGTCTAAAATTAGGGTTAAAGTTATTAAAAGGTTTCTGTGATTCCTTCGGTCTTACATGTGACGCGGGTATATTATTGTTTATTAAGTTGCGATTATATGCAAGCCTAGCTTCCTCCTGGCGTGCCGCTACTATAGCCACTTCTAGTGTATCTGGGTTTGCAATTCTAACACCGATGGAAACATTAAAATCTAACTGATTTACGTATTGCTCTATAGCCATGCTTTCATAATAGTTCTTATCGGAGTGACCTCCAACAGAGTGTAACGTGTCTAACATTTCTCGAATACGTTTACCAAACGCTTCCGCATCTTCGTTTTTATTCTTACGCATGCGCGTTAGCTCCTGCATTAGCTGGATTTCGTTGCGGGGTTCACCTAGCCTCCTACGCAAAGCAGTTTTAATTGATACCCAATTATCGAGGCATTCTTCGTACGCGATACTATCAATCGCAGGTCCGCTTAAACGACTTTTAATCAAACACACTAATGCTGGGTGATTCGCGTCCTGAGAGGTCATTAAATCTATAATACTATCTACTTCTCTTATATAATAGTTCAAAGTCTTCGGATTGCCATCGTATCGAGGCATTAAATCCGCCACTATCTTAAAATTAGATCCGCAATCGGATAACGCCATTTTATAGATTTTATTATATTACACTTTATAAATATACCTATAACTTTGCGTAGACTATATAGCGATATTAGCGTATAGACCAAAACACACACTTGTGAACTAAATACACTAAATAACGACAGGAAATAGGGCACGGGAACTCGGAAGTGAAAGTGCTTACCGGAAATTCCTTTGCTTCTCCTGCCGGGTCTGGTCAGCCTCAGGTCTCCTTTATTCTGGATTCCCGAAATGTATCTTCTCCGACACCTGCGTAGATTCTTGTTCGGATCGCGGTTAGAAACGATAGATATCGTTCACTTTCGATAGTACACGGAAAGTTTTATCCGACTGATACTTGAAAATGCCACGATCCTACCGACTGCGCCAGTTATGTTCAGGCCGTCGGGGAAGGGCTTTTAAAAAAGAAATTTATTTATTACAAATGAAAGTTTAATGTTAACAACTAAGTGGCTTGTACAAGACTAAATTATAAAATAATAAAACACAAAAACATGTTATTGATAGAAATAGTAATAAGAAACTTTTGTTTGTCAGTCATCGTGGGAATATGCTGACACGTCGGATTATGGCCGCGTAACTACCGCTCAACCAAATATTACATCTTATATTATTGCCATATTTTCTTTGTCAAATTATTTAAATATGTATGTTGAATACCCCCGACGCGATTTTTTGTCGATTCAACACAAAACATTTACATGAGTGAGGTCCCGTACGAAGCATTTTACGAGTATACCGAAACATACTTCAAGGAGTTCGAGGTAAATATTGTTGTTCATTGAAGCGTTAATTAGGTATATGGTAGACAAATGTTATTACTGTAATAATTTTCAGACTTGAGAATAAATTGACATGCACATAAACATTTTAGAAGGAATTAAAGCAGTACTTTTTAAAATAATCTTTAAATTATTAATTTATTGAAAGTGGTAAGTTGTAATCTAGAAAAATTTCGGGTAAAAATAAAAAAAAGACCAGCAAAATAACAAAAAGTCGTCATATTTAGTCTGTTTATTTGGAACTGCAGATTATACCGCATCCGTGTAGTCTATACCTACTCGTGCAGCTCGAAGCTTCAATCACGCAAACCTCTCTCACAATAACTGGAAAACTAGCCTCCTTTAACGAACGTTAACATTCTGCCGAGACCTCATTAGACATATCTGTCGACTGTATCCCTACCAACACTAAACAGTCGTTAATTCTATGTTGAACAATGTACCATATCACAGGCCATCAATTGTTGTAGAGGAGATCGAACAAATAAAACTCGGAGCTTCAGTCCGCAGTCTTGCAAGGGCTTGGGGTCTAATTGGGCCCATTGAGACCGAGTGCTGTCGACGTGGCCCGGGTTCGAATCACGTGCGCTTTTGTTAGACTATTAGATAACTGTAATAAAAGGAGTTATACAAATATTCCTGAAATCTAAGCAGCCTTTACGGAAGGTATGAGGAACTTATTTTGGGTTTATTGTTGCGGAAATTAATATTGTTATTAGTTTTAGGAAATGCTTTTTTTTATTTTTCCTATATTATGTAGGTACTTCCTATTTGACAAAACACAAAGAAGTCTTTCAAATGAATATTTTCCTCAACAAAATAACTGTAGTCTATTTTTAAGGTTTTCCTGATCGATTTATATTGCTTTTGGAACTTATAATTTTTATGAAACAATTTTCTTGATATTTTTGTTTTCGTGAAAGATTTTGAAAGCGGGAGTGCTACTAACATGTTTGGGCCTGCGATTGGCAAACGCCAACAGCTTCGGCCGGGCTGTATTTCCCACAACGCTCTTCTACACATATTCGACTTTGCCAGCCGGCAATGGCAATGTTGGGTGCTGATTAATGCATCCCTTAGACACCAATATTTTTTAATTAGATTTATGATTTTAGTTGAAAAATCTTGATTGTAGGTGTCATATGTTTCACAAACATAAACAAACTTCCATCGCGCATTTTATCCTCCTTGAAGATGCATTGTTAAAAATCCTAAATAGATTCTCGTTATATATACCTGTGACTGAAGGAAAATTCCGCAAAACCCTTTTAGAATAGGGGTGTAAGTAACTTGGCAGTTCGTACAGAATCTGAGTTGCATTGTTTGTGCTACGTGTGTGGAAATGTAATGCGGCTGGTTTTACTCGAGCTTCTTATTAATTTATGTACCAAGTTTCTGTAGTGTTGGAGTCAACTTGCTGCTTGCAAGCCGGTGGGTACTGGCAGTAACTTTGACCGCCGGCGTAGGTAGTATAAACCCTGTTCTTATTGACGTCTTATATTTTTGTGAAGAAAAAAGTTATTTCGTTAAGTTCATACGTAGCATTGGTAAACTAATCTTGAATTGATTTAATGAATTTAAATCACTTCTCATTGGCGTAACAATTCAAAACTTGTGAATGCTAGTAATACTGATGACGATATTATAATTTGTTTCCTGCGAGCTGATCTCGGAGGCAGATCGGAACCAGGAGGATCGGAGTGGAACGCTACAGTGGTTTTAGTAATAACTTCAAGTTTTGTCTCATCACAAGATGAGTACTATGTTTCCATAAGTGTCCGAACCAATTTTATAACTACATCGTTTGATCTGCTAATTTATAATCATACCGTTAGTATGTCAGTCTCTGAATAATTAATTGTACTTAGTTGCTCTCGTCTGGGACGGTTCCACTGTTCTTCCTATTCTCTTTCATAAAAACTTTCACTATTTTACTTAAGTTAAAAATTTAATAATGAATAAAGATGGCAACGCAACATTTCCCTGCAACTTATTTTCTGCCGTAATAAATAACAAGACGGAGGAAAACATTCTACGATTTCTCTCTGGTTTCATTATCAAAGAATGTCTAAACCATTGAAGAATGCTTAACGAATAGCTTTCAATTACACTGCATTACGTGCACATCGGTGGCTCTTCCTACACAATTTATTCTTTCAATAAAAATTTAAAATATACTTTAAGTAAAATACAGTATTTTTCATATTTACTGTTTGTGTAAGTCGTACTGGAAAAAAAATTGTATTTTCATTTTAACTTCATGAGATACGCGTAGTTAACTTTGCTAACATAATTTCCACCTGGTGAGCTATCAGGCAAATACACAAACTATTATAAAATGAATGATAGAATGTGTAGAACAATAGTAACGATACACTGAGGCATAGATAAATAAAGTGATCACCTGTCCTTGTAATTTGTAACTTAGTTTAGTACTGGAGCTGTCGGAGAGAGACGCCGCGCCGTCGTCCGCTTCAACCACGTAGAAAGTTGTGCGTTAGCGGGTTTGTGACCAATCTGCGTTGGTGAGGTTCAAGCAATTGAATGTCTTATCCTATAGAAACGCCAAATAAGCAGATAATGACTTATAACAGCACCAATTACAGACACATATAAAAACTTGGATTAGAGTTCAATTAGAAGGAAAATAGGCTACATTTTATATGCTACACAGGAACCTCTAGTTTTGGAAACGTTTACTTACTGAACATCCGCCCTATTTCACCTGTTATCAAAAATTAAATAGTATGTAATCTAAAGAAATTAAATCCAAAGCTTTTGCAAAAATTTCATCTGGAATTCATCGCAAGTGTGTATTTACCTGAGTTTGATACTGTTTTAAGAATCTTGTTGTGCAAACTGCGTAACTACGGATTTCCTAAATCTCGCTGGGAATGGTTTGTACACTCATCAAAAAAAGTCCGCATATCTTGGAAAAGTTGAGATATTTTTCTCGTGTTAAATATAGTTTATGAATGGATTATTTAATTCTTTTACATTTAAAAGCATAACATTTTATATGAAAAATTTCAATATTCTTTTTATTTTTCTTAAATTATTAAATAAATATAAAATAAATAGTTTTTCAATCTTTGCAAAATCCGAAGATTTTATTAAAGTAAATAATTTAATTAATTTTTTTCATGCTTTTATTAAGAAATGTAATACAGAATATATAATAAAATAGGGTTAAACGCGTGCGGAAATCTTCATGGGTCTGATGTAGATCAAGTTATTTTATATTTATTTTATAAAGTTACCAGAAGCTTTTTTTCGAAATTTCACCGAAATCGATTTTACATTAAACTTGGTAAATGTAAACTATTTGTTACCGACTTGTGTATCATTCATTAATTCCCGGGATGAAGCCAGTTTACCAGTTTTTGTGGTTTAGGAACTCGAAAAATTTCTTCCCTAGCTTTGCCAGTGTATCTAGCTCCGAAATTATCAATGAAATTATTTCCTCTTCATTTACAGGTGACATTTCTCATCTTTTAGAAGCCGATGTGCATTTGAATATTCTGTCAAACAGCTGTTTTACCAAATCCCACGTTACAATGTCAGTGGGACGACGTGTTTTGATTTCGCGAGCGGAATAAATAACTTAATACGCCTAATTTAACAGAGAGCGCTTGTCTGCTAGCGGTGGGTTCTTGGGAGTCTGGGTTATAGTTGCAGGGCCTTCGGTCATCTAATTTGGGGACCTTTTTTGCTTGGGGCTTGCCTGTAGTTTGCGTATACGAATAAAACTGTATGCGCAAAACTGCTGCCGCTGTGTCGTGTTGGTTAATGAGCTCGGTCGCTACGAGCTTTCAAGTTCTCGCGGCGGTGGCAGAACATCCCGCCATGCCGGTTCAAACGACATCATCCATCGGGCTCGTGTTACCTCCAACAGTCCTTCGATTCTTGATCCGTCGAGTCTGTTGCAATGCGATTGGTGAGTAAAACTCGTGACCCTGGCACCTACCTCGCACAACGAATTTCATTTGCTATTCAGCGTGGTAATTCGGCCGGGCTTTTGGCTACGTTGCTTCCAACAGATTTTAGTTAAGTTGTAGTTTTCTTACTTGTAGCATATTTCTTAATTGCAACTTAAAATGCTTAGCAAAAGTATTCTTTAAAAGAGGACGTCGTAAAGGTGGGGGTAGGTTAATCCAACACGAGGTAGCCCTATAGCGGAAACTGCCCCGAAATGCAGACGTTTGGTGTTTGTATGTTTGCAATAAGTAATTAAGAAAACTATTATGATAGTTAGAATAAAATATGCTGTTACGTAGTTTAAAAAAAAATTCCATTCAATCAGTGAATATTTAGACTCTCTTTTTCGTTGCTGCTTTTAATTAACAAAAAAACTTGAAAGGATATTTTCTATTTGAATTACTTCTAACCTATTTACTTACTTTTGAATACAACTACTATAGTTTATCAAACTTATTTATAATGAAACACTCCGATATGCGAGTATATAACTCTGCTATCGGCCAGCGCACTCCACAACGCAAGCCGCCGGTTATCGGCCAAGTTTATCAACCAAATAATATTTCATTATGTATGGTTAATTATACCTTCTTTATAGCCCGGCGGGTATCTTGGCCCGGAATATCCGGTCGGGTAATCGTATGGAAAACTTTGATACGCCGGTCTTTGCTGAGTCAGACGGAACGTAATTATGTTAACGGGGTGTGTGGAGGTAGGAACATTTTGGAAAAGTAAAAAAAGAGTAAAAATCAATTTATTTATTTAATAATTTATGTACACACACAATGAGTGAGAAGCTTATAGTATATTCAGAATGGTACATAGGTGCAGCTTATTTCTATTAGAAATTTCTTCCAGCCGACCTGTGACTGGAAATAGTGATGCTGAGCAAAGTTAGTGCGTACTTGAGTTAGCAGTGTAACTAATTACAAAACACATAAATACATACTTGCTTAGCTTAATAAACATGCATAAACATACAACATACATATATACACATATGAATAAGTATATACATGCATAAACATACACAAATACAACAATATGATTTAAAATAAAATCAGTAATACGTCGGAAAATAATGATGCACGACGACAACAGTATAATTTAGGTCTGAGCAAGGAAGTGTTCTCTTAATCTGCTTTTAAAAACTGGTAGTGATTTTGCTTCACGGATTTCGTGAGGAAGTGCATTCCACAGTCTAACAGCTTGAACTGTGAAAGATTTGGCGTAAAAGTCTGTTTTGTGAGGCTTCGTGTGTAGCAGTGTGCGTTTGTGCTGTCTGCAATGAACGTCTGTTGGACATAAGAAAGAGAAGCGCTCACTCGGGTATTTCGGAGAGGATGGATTGAAAAGGACGTTAAACAAAAGACAAAGTATTCGACAATTTCTGCGGAGACGGAGTGGAAGCCAATGGAACTCCATTGGCGTTTGACATTTTGGTACATGGTCAAACTTTTTTAGGCCAAAAATAAAACGTATGCATAAGTTTTGTAAGCGTTCCAACTTATTTAAAAGTTCCTCCGAAACATCCGGGTAGCACGCATCAGCGTAGTCTATAATAGGCTGTATGAGAGCCTGCGCAAGACTGATTTTAGTGCGAAAAGGCAGAAAACCCTGAAGTCTCTTTAAGGAATGTAAGGAGTAATGCACTTTTCGACCGATCTCGTTAACATTAGCGTGCCATTGCAGGTTGCAGTCTAGTATAACACCTAGGTTCTTAGCCGAGTTGGTAAAATCAATCCTAGTTGAGGAGGGCGATGGCTGGATCCCGCGTTAACTCGTGAACGGGTGCCGTTTGAGGGTGTTCGTCGTTTGGATACTTGGGGGGAGGGAGACTTGCCGGGCTAACAGATGCAGAAAAGAATAATTTTGTATAGACATAAAGAGACTCTGTAAATTTATTTTGAAAAAAATATACCCGTGAAGTTTCTTGCCAGTTCTTCTTCACGAAGGTTTTTTTCGAACTGGTGGTAGAATCATGTTTTATTTGACGTCAATAAGAACAAGTAATTGTCAATGTTGAGAAATAAATATTTCATTTCATTTCATTTCATCCTAGTACCGTTGAGTAACACGGGTGGGAGATCAGCCAAATCTAAGCAACCGCGCATGTATCTACTGCCAACTATTAACGCTTGGGACTTGTTGGGATTGACGCACAATCCAAAAGACTCAGCCCATTTACCGATGCGACTGAGATCGGCATTCACAGCGGCAATGGCTGACCCAATATCACAAGACCCAATGTTACAACGGCACACAGAAATAGAAATAAAAATAGTAATCATAAACTTAACTTTGTTGGGCTACCTAGCCGGTACTGCCGAAACAAAGGCACACACAAACTCAGCTTTGCTATGCAGCTTAAGGCCACAAAGCGCCGATTTACAGTTGCGGCCAAATAGCGCCACCACCGTCCACTCTTATTAATACATAATTATTCATTATCGCCATGACGAAACAAAATAACATAGAAAAACAAACAACAATAGCTAGGTATACACAGATAAAAACGAAATGTATATATAAAACAAAACACTTTACATAATTTGCAATAAATATGACATGAATAAAATAAAATACATAAGCATTAAACTAAGTAATTTTTCCATAATACCGCTATAAGTCTAAAGTATAAAGCTCTAAGTATAATGAAGCCCTTTCTGTTTTTTTAATGATTGCAACTTAAAATGCTTAACAAAAGTATTCTTTAAAAGAGGACGTCGTAAAGGTGGGGGTAGGTTATTCCAACACGAGGTAGCCCTATAGCGGAAACTGCCCCGAAATGCAGAAGTTTGGTGTTTGTACGTCTGCAATAGGTACTTAGAGGCTCTCGTGACATACGGATTTATGGAGCTGGACCATCGTAATTTTGAATACAAGTATCTGGGCACATGAGCTGTCACAACTTGGTGAACAATGCCAGCAAAATTAAGTTCTCGGCGTGAATCGATTACATGTTATTTTTATGGAAATACGGAAATTGTTTTGTATTAAAGTTTATTATAAAATCTTAGAGGTTTATACTGTTTGGATATATTGAAGTATAGCTATTAGATTTGCTTTTAAATTTAAGTAATTTCTTTGTAACTGGCACTTTGTAACAATTAATCATGGTGTAAAGTAATGAAAATTGTAAAATTTTTCTTCAAAATTGTAAAAAAATGTCGCTTTGCCATAAGAGTCTATCAAGAATAATTTCACTCACACAAGAGTGACTTAACGAAGTTGTCTAAAAGTCCACGCGGCCGCCATATTGAATCACAGGGAACCCATGGAAGACATAAACTTCCCCTGACTCATATAATTACATTAACTTACCTACGCATCTACGCCAGGGGAGTAGAGGTATCATTATTGTCTAGCATTTCGGAAACTATGTTTGTTGGGAAGTCATGGAGGAATAATGTTGTAGTAATTAAGACGGTATAAGTTAAGAATGCCCACTGGCAGAAGGCAAGTTTGCAGATCTACAGCGCCTGTAACCACCGTCTCAACTGAGGCTGACGTTCTTGCAGCGGGATCATTGAGGCTGTTGAGGTGTTCCATATTTGAAATGAATCACTGATCGCACTGAGCCTGTTTCTTCACTGATTATATAAGGATGTGTATATAGGATTGTATTAGGATATAATGTAAGCCATTTGTTACTAGTTTTCGTGGCTAACCTTCTAGACGTATTTATGTAATTGTAGACGCATATGAATGTCATATAAATTATTCTAATTATTTACTATAAACTATTAAGAAAAAACCACGGAATAAGATAACTTGATTCTATTTGTTTCGTTTATGTCTTTATTTTTATCAAATAATTATTGTGGTAATTTTTAAATATTTGCAAACCGGCTTAATCTCTTCTACCAACCTAAATGTATAAGAACTACAAAAACTATTGGTTCCGTGCATGAGTGTACTAAGCTTACATCACTGATCTATACGCATGTATTTTTCAATAATGTTCTCAGGGCTAATTGCTCGATGCTCAGATAACTTTTATAAGTAGAATAGTTTTTAGATATTGATATTATTTCGATGGAAAATTTTGTCTAGTGTCAAGATTAGTCTATCGATAAAACTTACCTGAGTTACATTGAAAATCAGCCCTAAGTATAATATTGTCAAGATCAGACTTAATTAAGAAAACAAGGTTTTTAATTAATTTAACCTTAAACAAATTCAATATTTGAAAAAGATTTAAGAAAAATTTCAATATTAAGATAGATTATCTTAAAATTGAAGTAGCTTCAAACCCCTCGTGTCACGATTGCTAATATCTTTCTGTCCCTTTATGTTCTACATTAAGACTCTGTTAAGAACCAGCTGCACTGACGTGTGCGGCGTCGCCGTACGCCGACCGCCTCGCTGGGAATCTGTTTACATAAGAATTACAGAATTTTGATTTGATTTATTCTCAGAATGAATTGAGTTCGGTGCGAATATTGATCTTGGTGCTACTGCGGCGGGCTCTGATGAGTCATTGTGCACCGAATGGTTGAATCTAGTCACTTTATGTAGTTACTATGCGGAACTGTGTCTATATCAAATAAAGTTTCATTGATCTTCTCGTCAATTACTCAGTGCAGTGATTTACAATCACGTGAGCTACTGGTGTATGCACGAAGTTGGCAAACCTATATAAGCGGCCACTGGCCTCTCCCACACGGACAGAATCATATCAATTGCATTTGCTTAGCATAAGCTTGAGATACGAGAAAACGGAGTAAAATATTTTTACACTTTCAATAGACTTTTTAATTAATATGCTTAAACAATGTAAGCGGTACCAATCCTAAGCTGATCACATCGCCAACTTACGAACATCTATACTCCTATGCTGTGTTATACAGTATTAACTAGTCTGTACTCCATATTGATTAGTCAGTTATTCATTCACTGTCATTGCATAACCTATTGTAATGAATTGTCGTGTCGTCCGTCTGTGTGCTTCCTGCGAATAATAAAGTCAACATCCTCTGCCCTCGTCGTCTTTCTATAACCTCGCCACCCCACATCGACATAACGTACTAGAATATGTTAAAGAGGAGAGATTTGTCTGTTGACAAGTTAACGACACACTATAGTGCCACGGCGCTGACTTCGACATTATTTCTACTTTTTAAATTTGGATTACATTATATTTTCATTTTTAATGTACAGAAAGCGTTCATTTTAGTGAACGATAAAAATCCAAAAAATCCATCCAATCAAAAAATTCTTATAAATTTACTGTCATTTTAAGTTACAATTATTCACAGGCAAGAAATACATGAAACCTACTTATTCTATTTTATTAAACTTTTTGTTGTTATTTTAAGTAAATTTCATAACGTAATCATCAAAAAATCATTAATAAGTTCACAATCAACACGCACAAGACAACCTCCCTCCAACTTCTAACTTTCCCCAAACATCGCCAGAAAACGTATCCAAGCACTCGAGCATTTAATGAACAAATGTTTTCTCCTTTGGGGTCATTTTTCATCATAAAATGAGTAGAACTCGAGGGTCGGGGTCTTTGTGAAACAACCAGTGATAGGCGGAGTCACGGCCTTTGTGTAGTAAAGCCACCTGGTGGAGAAGATTGTATGTGTACGTATACAACCTGTGTGACTTTATAATATAGCAATTTTTTTATGTATACAGGGTGGTTTTTGGAGAAGGGCGGTGATGGCCAAGTCCGAAACCACGAGAGTTAGGGAAAAGTCGTGAAAGGAGTCGTGCCCTCGATTTATAAGAAAACAATAACGGCATGTTTATTTTTTTCAAAACTTTTACTTTTGACGGAAATGGATCCGAATGATTTTTCAAAAAAAATTACATTCTGTATTATTGAACCAATGGAT
Organism: Marasmarcha lunaedactyla; assembly: GCA_923062675.1. Classification (NCBI taxonomy): domain Eukaryota; kingdom Metazoa; phylum Arthropoda; class Insecta; order Lepidoptera; family Pterophoridae; genus Marasmarcha; species Marasmarcha lunaedactyla. The sequence continues at coordinate 851,823 of OV281351.1, read as the reverse complement.
TCTGTTGCTTATAAGGATAAATCTTTACAAATAATAGTTTTACTAAAAATGAAACGAAAAAGAAAATTTTTACGAAGCAGCACATTTTAACTAATAAGTTGCTCAAAATGGTTTCCATTGACTCCAATCCATAAGTTTATACGTCTCTCTGGAGACTTTACTGCATTTGATACCATGACAGGATTTGTCCTCGAAAAAATATCAAGTAATGAGTTTTGTAAGCTCTTAACTGTTTTGTAACGAGCTTTGTAAAGTTCGTTCTTAACGTAACCCCATAGGAAATAATCAAGTGGTGTAAGATCGAGTGATCTTGCCGGCCATCTCACCGGACCATGAGTGCCAATCCATCTATCCCCAAAATGTTCATACAGCATATCTCTAACCACTGTTATAAGCTGGGGCCCCGTCTTGCTGGAAATACAGATCCCGTATCCTGGCTATAGGCAAATTCTCCATTTCTACAAACACGTTGTTTAAAATTTTTCGACATACATCGTAGCATTTAAAGCGCCGTTGTAAATCTTTATGAAAAAATCCTGCTTCCTAGGATTCTACACCAACAGTTAAACGAAAATTTAATCTGGGGATATCCTTCACGTGTTTGCAATGGATTCTCTTGAAACCAGTTATGTTAATTTTTCCGATTGTACATTCCGTTATTTGAGAAGTTGTTTTTGCAGAACTGCATAAATGGTGCTCCGGGAAACTTTTGGGAAGGTTCGTTTCTGCTTCACGAGTTGAAGCGACGGATATGCTTCGAAAATCGTCAATATTGCCAGTTCTAAATCTTCTTTGACGATTCGTGGATTTTGTGTCAATGGTTTTTGACTTCCAGTCGCTTTTAAGTTACTCGCCATAGTTCTAAGCACTTTTTCCGAGCGTAAAGAGCGCTGTGGCTATTTGTTTTGATACCAGCTAAGTGCGCGAACTATGCTTCTAGTATTTAAAAAATAGGCCTCCATCAAATCAACTCGTTCACTATTTGATAAATCCATTTATAGAAAGATCTTTTTATTGTCATAAACCAACACAAACAACTCAATTCGAAACAAAAAAAAATATTTGAATAAAACCTGAATGGAATTCTTTTTTTGATTTTTTAGTATCACCACAGCATCGCGCTATAAGACAAATGAGTTGGGACCACATAAGGACCAAAAAGTTTGAATAGGAGGTGAGTTTTCTTCCGTGCAAAAATATAAAATAGTGAAAATTTGCTGTTTCCTTTCATTTTTAGTGAAACGTTTATTTGCAAACATTGATCTTTTTTAGCAACAGAATCCATTGGTGCAGTAATACAGGAAGTAAGTTGTTTCTTATAAATCGAGGGCATGACTTCTTTCACGACTTTTCCCCAACTCTCATGGTTTCGGACTTGGCCATCACCGCCCTTCTCAAAAAACCACCCTGTACAAATACAATGCGGCTAATATAGAATTAGGAACTAAATGCACCTTCTGTTTATTAACAAATGTAAATATTCGATTAAAAGTAGCGGTTGTTCCATGCAGTTGAAACTGAATAGAATAAAGTTTAAAAATAAAATAGTAATAATGAAATCCACTCGTTAAAACTGTTGAAGAAATGATAATTTGTAACGCACGGAACATCACTGATCCACAGTGAGGTGGTCTAAATCCACGTTCAGTGAATCTCCTACGGCACAGAATTCTAATCAAGACAACCTACCTTCGTCATTAGCCTTATCGATTGTTTTAATTCTTTGTTTAAAATATTGTAATGCAATATTCTATATTTACATTCTTAGGAATTCTCAGGACTACTAATAAAGGTCGCAACTAAAGTTAGTTTACATCAAAAAATCAAGACTATAAGTAAGCTTTTATAGATTGCGAAAATATAGAGATCTATTGTGTTATAATTTCCATTTATATAAAATATTCTTTGATTATTAAGGTAATTCATCAATTAAAAATGTTACACATAATTATTATAGCGTAGCGTTAATAGAACTAACATTTTTTGATATCTCGTACTTGCGTAAAAGAGTCTTTCCACTGTGTTCTGCCTTTCCAAAAGCGTAATACAAATATATTTTCCTGATAGAATAGAACTGCAGCCACCTCTATGCACAATAAAGGGAAATTGAGAGAGATATCGACTACGTCACACCGACACTATCAATAAATGTTTTTAAATGTCATATATTTAAAATTTTATTTGATAGCTATTGAAACTTATTAATTTCGGGTGTTTTATTTGAAGACGCGCACCAAGCTAGCATTCAAGCAACGCGTCGCGCTCGCGCGTCCACGCTCGCGAGCTCCAAACTTTACCGATGTCCCTAGTTTCATGTCCCTTCGTGAATTTACAGATTTCTGCTTCACGAACTTTGTGATTTATACAACTTGAAGGACGCTTAGTTTAGTAGAAATAACGTTATCTGAGTTGTTAACATCGAATGTTTACAAATCGAATACTCTGCAGGCCGCTTCACAACAAAGGAGTAGGAATCCTTTTTCATTTTATGATTTGTGAGTTTGAGGTTTTGTGTTCTTGATTTAAAATTTTTGTTTCATCAGTGGATAAATAAGCAAAATATAATAAAAAACATCCTATTTATTTAAAAAGAGCCCTATTTATTTGACATTCATTTCAACATTTACTTACAAATCAACAAATCAAATCATTTGTAAAAACGTCTAAGATTCGTCTCAACAAACCCGCAGCAGAGTTAACATGTATAGAAATACTTACAAATAAAAATGATGACAACGCAACAATTGTGTGTTGTGCAAAATACCATGTAACGAAGCTTCGGTTAAATATCATGTTGGTTTTAATACTCTGTAACGAGGTCTATTTCTTTTCACGCCAATTATTCATATAGTAATTGGTATTGACACAGATTTAATTCACTAATATGGCACTCGCTTTACACATATTATTTATTATTTACTCGTTGGAAAATACTAATTGTAGATACACGATGCGTTTTTCACATGAAACGTAAATTTAGTTTACTACTGTATTATTACTTTGACTAGCGGCTATTACACTCAGCGATCAAAATATGTGGTTGAAATGAGTTCCTGATACAAGCTACACATTGAGCCTCATACTGGACTGTCCACCGCGGGCTGCGGCTCCGTCAACTCAATGTTGGAAAGCGACACCTTGCGAACATATTCTTAATATAAATTATACAATTATACAAGTTATATAAAATTATACAAGTTTATCTAGAATGTCTTTACTCTTTGAAAAGAGTAAAGACATTCTAGATAAACTTGTATAAACTATATTGGTAAGTCAGATATTTGTAATTTTTAAATTTAATGTATTGGTGTAACAGGCAAAAAATTCACCCACTTAAATATATACTACCAAAATGTTGAAGTTTGCGCATGAAAACTCATGAATTTTATTGTATGTTGACGTGCACGAATTATGATGTAATTATTTTAACAGAGACTTGGCTATGTGACGGTATCCGTGTTTGATGATAGGTATTTTGTTTTCAGACGAGACAGAGACGCCTTAAATAAGAACGGCAAGATAAAAACTGGTGGTGGGGTTAGAATAGAATAGAATAGAATATCGTTTATTTGCATCCAAAACACAAACATAAGAATTACAAGACATACAAAAAAAAAGAAAAAAAGTAACACTACATTAAAAAGAATACCTATATTTAACTTAAATATAAACAAACAAAAAAAAAGATTTAAAAAATTGAAAGAACATATAATAACTAGGATTTCACCAGTGACATACACACAGTTGGATGCAAAAAGGCAACACCTCAGTATGATGTCTGCAGATTAGGCAGACTACTGATTTTCAGTTGTCACCTGAAGTGATTAACGCAGAGACACATGCAACAATACCAGACAATGAAATTATATAATGTTACAAGTTAAACCACAATGTCCACAATATAAATAAAATACACATATAAACTTATATAAAGAAACGTTTAAAAAACTGTAAAGTATATCGTATACATATAAAATGGCTTTCAATGTAAATCATAGTATTACATGAATATAACTGTACATAAAATTACAACTGGTTAAAAAGAAACCCACTGTAAATAGACACCAACGCAACCGTGCGTCATCCGATTTTTTGTTGATCCAAAAATTTCGCTTTGACCTTTTTCTTAAAATGCGATTTGTTTTTTTTGGGTTCTTATTGCTGTACATAAAAAATATATTAGTAATCGAGTAAACTCTTATGAATGTAATGCCGAAGATCTCTGGGTTAATGTTGAACTAAACAGTAAATGCTATACCATTTGTGCATTATATTTACCCCCACCAGTAAATAAGAAAACTCTTACATCTTTTGTAAATAATTTTAATCGTGTTGCCGAATGTTTGGGAGACATCCTTTTAATTGGCGATTTCAACTTGAGTTGTATAACTTGGCCCTGTGCATTGTCTGAAAAAGACAAACCTCTTAAGCATAACGGTTCTAGTCTTGCCAAAATATTGATTGATTTTGCATCGCTGAACAACCTGACTCAATTAAATAACATAGTAAATTCTAGTGGTAAAACTCTGGACTTAGTATTTTCTAATTTCAACGATGTTACAGTTAACAAAGCGATAGATGTATTATCTAAGATTGACCAGTACCATCCCCCGATTAATTTAAATATATCGACATCTCGGATTTCTTTTTTAAAAACCAATGATAATGCAATTAAATATAACTTTTTTAAAGCTGACTATGACTTAATTATAAATGACTTAAACGAAATCGATTGGTTGACAGAGTTCGGTAAATGTGACAACGTTAACGCTATGACTAACATTTTCTATAACCATTTATACACTATTATTCATAAAAATATTCCGCAGACCAAAAAAAGAAGCTATAAATATCCACACTGGTATTCTAAAATATTAGTCAAACTACTAAAACACAAGCATAAATTACTCTTAAAATACCGCATACACAAAAATCCTTTAGATCATATCTCTTTACTTATACTTAGTAAACGTTGTACTATTCTTGCGAGTCAGTGCTATAAAAAGTATATTTCAAATATCGAAAATAGCATTAAAAGCAATCCGAAATATTTTTGGTCGTTTATTAGGAATAAGAAAAACACTCAATCTCATTACCCTGCTTATATGAATTATAGTAACCAGACTGCCAGCAACGGACAAGATATATGTAATTTGTTTAGTAGACATTTTTCGACAGTTTACGCCGATATAAAAAACCACGATTCTTTTTGTGACATTCCTACCAAAACTAGTATGATCCCGTGCAGCACTACCGGTGTTCACCTCTCATTAAAGTCGATTATGAACCAACTAAAAAGACTGGATACTACAAAAGGACCCGGCCCGGATAAAGTGCCACCATATTTCATTTCGAAATGCGCGAAACCTCTGGCTGTACCTTTGCACTTGATTTTTAACAAGTCATTGAGCTCGGGTATTTTTCCTAATTGCTGGAAATCAGCTAAAGTGGTTCCAATTTATAAAAAAGGTGATAAAACTAATGTTGAAAGTTACAGACCAATTTCTGTGTTGTCCGTTTCTGCAAAAGTTTTTGAATCACTTATCTGCCCATATATACATACCCACATGAAACATTTTTTTACTGAACACCAACACGGGTTTACAAAAGCGAGGTCAACTAATACCAACCTCGTTGCATTCACGGATGCCATTATCGAAGCAATGGACTCGCAGCTCCAAACCGATGTTATATACACTGACTTTTCTAAGGCTTTTGATAGAGTTTGTCACAGCGTTTTAATCAAAAAGATGTCAAGTTATGGGTTTGGTGGGCATTTTCTTCGTTGGTTCGAGTCTTATTTAAGCAATCGCTCGCAGTTTGTAGTAGTGAATGGTCACGTTTCTGATCCATATTTTGTCACATCAGGAATTCCCCAGGGATCTCACGTAGGGCCTTTATTATTAATTATCTTCATCAATGATATTGTGGATACAGTAAAACGCAGCAGGATTTACTTATATGCTGATGATCTTAAACTTTTAAAGGTGACTAAAAATGGTGAGGATGCTCGCTTGTTGCAGCAAGATTTGAAAAACTTAATTGAGTGGTGCGCAGATAATAAAATGACATTTAATATTGACAAATGCTATCATATGACATTATCACGTAAGAGTAGCAGTATTGCAAATCGTTACGAAATTGATGGAGTGGTGCTGAAACGGGTGAATACTATCAGAGACCTAGGCATTACAGTAGACTCCAAACTTTCATTTATTCCGCACATAGATGAGACGATTTCTAAAGCATCGAGAGCGCTCGGCTTTATTATAAGAAACGGAAGAGTTTTTAAAAATCCTGAAACTAAAGTAGTAATTTACAATAGCTTTGTACGGAGTATATTAGAGTACTGGAGTGTAGTTTGGTCCCCTCAATACAATGTACATCAGCTTAGGATTGAGCGTATCCAGAAACGATTCATGAGACACCTAGGCTTTCATAGCGGCTTAAATAAGTCACTAACAAGCTATAAGGAACGACTGCATCATTTTAAAATCAGCAGTCTCCTTGCAAGAAGAATGTTTCTGGATATGGCGTTCCTTTCTAAAGTTGTCCGTAATGAGATCGACTGTCCTCAGATACTCGGCTCACTGAGTTTTAGAGTACCGTGCAGACCACCCCGCGTTCCGGCGCCGCTATTCCACAAGCCCCGCGCTCGCACTAACATCTGCATGCACGCCGCTTCGTACCGATTGCCCAACACTTACAACAGACTGGACCGAGATGTCGATATTTTCTTTGACTCCCGAAAAAAGTTTAAAATTGAGACATTGAAGTTGTTCGACGATGTTTATTGATACTTATATTTAATATTTACTGTACGAATGATTATTTATATTGTATTATAATTTGACATTTGATTATTCGTCTATTGTAATTAAATCTAAATTTTAATTTTATTGAATTTTTTAAATTTTATAAATTTTTTGTTTCAAAGTATAAAAAATTGTTTGACATTTGGACATCTAATTTTACTTTAGCATATATGACCCTATTGCGTATAATTACCTCAATCTGTAAAAGCATGTTGTGACAGCCTTCAACGGTTGATACATTTAATAAGATTTACTATAATTAGATATTTAAGTTAAGACATAATGTAATCTTCTCTGGCTGCCCCCTTATGATTTATAAATAAATAAATAAATAATTAAGAGTGCAAAATGTGGCACAGAATGTCTTAATACCTTGTTTCCAATAAAAATACTTTTGATATATAACATCTTTTTTTTTCAATTTTTTTTTTTTATGATGTGGAATACAGGTGGCAAGCCGCTATACAAAATAGAACAATCTTAAATAATTAAAGTTATCAGTTGTTATTTACAGCTGTTTCAACTTATAAAATCACACCATTATAACTAGGTATATTGTCTAGACCAAATTACGTTAGCACGCAAATCTTGCTCAAAGAATGCACACAATTTGCATATTTCAAAGCGAAACTAAGGCGATACAAATATTCCTTTTTTCATTTCGCTGTCCGTCTACGACGATCTTAGGAAATCCAAGTGACGGTAAACTCGTTGCCATGGTTACTAATTTGTCAGGGGACTTCGTTATATTTCCGTGCTTCAGAATTGAATGTAGGTATGAACTGAAAAGTTGTAAGTCGTTTGTTTTAAGATATTGTAGGACCTTGTAATAGTCAATGGTAAATAATGGGACTGCATTTCAAAAAACTTGACTTTTGTTTGTCTTAATCACACTTTGTTTTTAAACCCTTGGTAAATTTATTTTTAATGAGTTAATGCAAGAGCAACTTAAACAAAATATCAATTTTATAACAAATTAAACAGTAATTACACTCATTCTCAGTTTTCTCATAAAAACCGTAGTTCGTGATTGGTCAACTTTACGATTCCAGTTTCCTTTTTACGTCTTAATATTTTACTTAATAGATTCTTTTAAGAGTCATATATTCGAATATTCTTACAAAATTACGTCTCTGTATATTTTTTTTTTTTGCTGCCGAGGCACCCTCGCGGGAGGGAGGTGGAAGATGCGTCATGCATACCCGCCCGCAGGTAAATTCCTCTGCGGGGGGGTTATGTGGGACTCACCAGAATGGCACCTACCCACTAAAAACCACCTGTTGGCTGTAGTTATTACCGTTAGCCTTCATCGGAAGCGACACCCGTCGGGAAGTTGGGCGCGCTGGCGGAGACCCGCTAGCGGGTCTTCCGCCTGTAGTGAAAGTTGCACTGAAGGTGCTCAAAGGGACATGAGTTGGTGGCCGTTCTGGGCAGCCTCCGGTGAAGCCGGGGCTGGGCAGAGGTCGGCCGAAGCATGATTTAGGGATCAATTCATCTAAATGAACCTACAATGAATTGAGAAGGGAACTATGCTCCGCCAGAGCTAGCAAACGCTCTGTCGGAGTACGTGAAGCCCTAAGTTTACGGGCTAAGACTGCGATTTCACTAACATCGACATTTTTTATAGCGTCGCAGACGATACACATATCGTCTGCTACGGAGGATTGAGGAGTGGGTTTGTATGGGCGAGGAGCTGGGATGGGATTCGATGCGGGGCGCTGCCTCCAGTTTTCTGGGGCAGGCCTAGACTGTGTGGGCTTTGCAGCCGGAGGAACCCGGCTACGCAGCGGCGGAAAGTTTTCTTGAGAAAGGCGCGGGGCCTGTTTGGGTGCCGCCCTTTTGAAATTGGAGCGCATACAACGGGGTAAACGAGGGCAGCCCTTGTAATTTGCGGTGTGGCTGGACTGGCCACAAAGCACGCAATCGGGAGGAGAGGGAGTTTCAGGAGTGCGATTGCACTCCTTAGTGAAGTGCGGGACCAGGCACTTGACGCACCTGGGCGGTGCGCGGCAGTTGGCCGCCGCGTGCCCGTACAACTGGCACCGATGGCACTGGCCGGGATGACCGCGGCGATGAGGCGCCTCGATCGAGATCCCAGAGAGGCCGCATATAGTGCTAACCCCTTTGAGGATCTCCCTGGACTTGGGGACGTTGGCGAGAACCACCAAAGCGAGAGGGTGTTGTCTCCCGTACTTGCTGTGCATTTTATGCACCGCGAGTACCGGGAAGCCTTGGGACTGCAGATCCTCCAGGATAGCCTCGTTCGATAATTCGAACGGGACTCCCCTGAGTACCGCTCTGATCTTACGCTCTTCTGACAGAGCATAAGTGTGGTAAGCATATTGCTTATCGGTGAGGAGCTTTGTTAAAGCACGAAAGTCGTCTATTGACGAGACTAAGATTTTAATAGATTCACCCGAGTTGGCTGCTCGGGTGCAATGGATTTTGTGCTCATTGCACAATGTCGAGACCTCAGTCCATTTACCCTTTTCCCGAAGGAAAACGGGTGGTGGGACCTTGGCCTTGACAGAAGTTGGGGCCGGAGCGGGTGTTGAAGACAACGGGGCAGCTGGCGTTGAAGACGCCGCAGGGGGTGTAGGGACGGGCGTCGAGGGCGCCGGGTCTTGTTTCGAACGCTTCTTAACAAGCGTAAAAGAGGGAGACTCAGGGCCAGTTCCGAGGATGACTCGGTCGCGGGTGCGCGCTTGCGGCGCGGAGGGGCGTGTACTTCGCACTCCATGTCACTGGAGGAAGGGGACGCGGGAGGGCCTAAGACCTGAGGGGTCTGGGGAACTGGGGTGGCCTGAGGGGCCATTGTGGACATTAATGTCATGAGATTAGGGATAAGGGAATCTAAAAAACGGTACTTATCAGCATTTAAAGACATGCCTTCAGTACTTTCAATTAACTTCTTCCTAAACTCGTCAAAGCTTAGGGAAGCCATTGCGGAGGGGTTGGGGAGGGACAATATATGAACCTAACAACGATGACTAACTTCCTAAAACATTCTACACGCAGTAGGGCGGTTGAGAACGACGCGGATAACTTACTCGAACACGGCACTTGAAGTCCTGGAACAACGAATTCCCGTCGACGAAGCTCACGTTCCACGAAGTACGGTTAACAAGCCACTGATCGCCGTGAAACCGGCGTTAGAAACTTATTAGAAGTACGGTTAACGAGCCACTGTCCGCCGTGAAAACGGCGTTAGAAACTTAATTTTTTTTTTTTTTTGCTGCCGAGGCACCCTCGCGGGAGGGAGGTGGAAGATGCGTCATGCATACCCGCCCGCAGGTAAATTCCTCTGCGGGGGGGTTATGTGGGACTCACCAGAATGGCACCTACCCACTAAAAACCACCTGTTGGTTGTAGTTATTACCGTTAGCCTTCATCGGAAGCGACACCCGTCGGGAAGTTGGGCGCGCTGGCGGAGATCCGCTAGCGGGTCTTCCGCCTGTAGTGAAAGTTGCACTGAAGGTGCTCAAAGGGACATGAGTTTGTGACGGTTGTCTATTTCGACCTCTTTTTGTCAGTAAATTTTATTTTTTTTTGTCGTTCCCGACGTAATTTTAAACTAGGAATTACGTAGTGTCGGAGAACGGCAATGTTTTGATTTGACAAGTCAGTCACGAAATATTATCCATCAAAGCAACTTGAATCTATTTATTTATTATTGTTTCCGAGTTTATTATTCAAAATTACATAGTTAAGATATTTTATTATCTACAATCAAAGTTTTTTTTAAGAAACCTATAATTTATTTTTACGTTCACGAGTGTGCGTAGCCAAAATTTTTGGTAAGGATTCTCATTCATTAAAATTTTATTTTATTGTTATTTTTTTCTTTTCAGATCAAATTTAATTGTATTAATATTTCTGTTCTATTTTGTGTGACTATTTTTTTATTTCAATTTTGTTTATATTTTTCTGTTTGTATTTACAGGCATTTTTGTATATTTTTAATTTTACCGAAAAAATAAACATAGAAGAGAGTTTTGGTGTTTTACTGGTACTACGTTACATACTGGCGCCCGAATATTCAAACGTAGTTTATGGAGAAGAGAGGAGGAACTATATCAACAAAGAATTGCAACATTAAAAATAATTTTTTTATAATTATTATTGAGGTCAGGCATAAAACTTTATTTGTTACCATTTTCAATCATTAACATTCACTATAATATATTTATATATATATCTACTATTATATATCTACTATAATATATCTACTATAATATATCAAAATACTGCTAAATTATTCAGACATTTAAGTTTCTTTAGTTTCTTTCGTTATAATATCCTTGAAGAAATTTTCTGAAGACACAACATTCTATAACCCAGTAATTTCACTATTTAAATAACATTTTCTATTCATTTTCATCACTTGAAAATACGTATATTTTTAAGGCTCTATTCTGCATAACGACTATTAACAAATTTGTTTCACTTTAACATTTTTTTTTGATTTTGCAATGAATTTTTCACAATTAAATAAACCTGAAATAATTTATGAATTAAAAATCAGAAATATAAATTTTTCTTCGACGCAATCTGTAGACGAACTACGATCATTATTATTAAATATTAATGTAGATTCTGAAACAGAAATTTTACAAAATAGCCCTGAAGAATTTTCAGAAGATATTAATACCATTAAAAAAAATTTAAAACTTGTTGAAGCTTGTATAAACTCTTATCCTATTAGGAAACAAAAAATTTCACCTTATTTAACTCATATAAGAACAAGATTAGGCCTCATTGACATTACATCAGATTTATCTTCAGAGCAGTTAGATTTAATAAATTCATGTTGGAATGATTTAACTCAATTAGACTCACGTTTTAAAAATTTGGAAAAATCACCAACACATTCCACATATCATTCCGCAGAATCTATACAAAATATTAATCTACAACCCCTTTCTTTTTTCGAAGCATTAACTGATAAGGTCAGTAAAATTACAGAAAATCGAACTAACAATGACTTAAAAAGATTTATTTATAAAGGTGAAGGTTGTCCAAAGGATTTTATTCAAAAACTTGAAGAATTTTCACAAATAAAAAATATTTCTGAAAAATCTTTATTCTCACATATTTATGATATTTTATCTGGATCTGCTCTTGATTGGTTTAGAGCTAGAAAGTCGACTATTAATGACTGGTCATCTTTCCGATCGGCATTGTTCAATGATTTTGCAATTACCGATTACGATTATAAACTAAAAAAAGTAATCGATGCTCGTAAACAAAAACATAATGAGAGAATTATCATCTACTTTGCTACAATGGAATCTCTTTTTTCAAAGCTCTTGGAACCAATGTCCGAAAAAGAAAAAATTAATACTCTTGTTAGAAATCTTAAACCTGAATTCACATTACGTCTTTCACCTACTGATTTACATACTGTAAATTCCCTCTTGGAATCATGCAAATTTACAGAAAGCATTCTCCAAGTTTCTAATAATACATCTTACTACTCTTCATCATCACCACCAGATCATTATCATTCTTTTCCTATTCCTTCTACATCAAATTCTAATAACAAATCGTATAATAATACTCTACTTTCACATAATCAACCATATATTCCTGAATTTCCTTTTAAAGCTTGTACATATAATTCCATAGCAGCTGTAGCTAATCCATTACCTAATACTGTAGCTGCAATTAATAAAAATCAGAATTTTTATAAATTCACTTGCCCACGTTGTAGATCTAATACACATTTATTAAAAGACTGTACTAACACTAATATAGTGTGTTTTCGTTGTGGAAAAAAAGACTTTATTACTAGTAAATGTCCTAATTGTAATAAGTCGATTTCAAAAAACTAAATTACGAGGAGTGCATAAACAAAAATAATGGTATTAAATCATCAAATTTTGACAAAAAAGATTGGGATACATGGTTAAAAACTTTAACAATTTTTTTTAAATCTTATAACACTTGTGCTCTCCTCTTTAATAAAACATCAGATTTTGAACGTCCTTATTTACATATAAAAGTAAACGATTTAATTTTAAATGGTCTTTTAGATAGTGGTAGTGCTATCACTATATTGGGTAATAATTCTCATAAAATTTTATCACAACATGGTCTTTTTATGCAAAAAAACTGTTTAATAAAAGGTAATGTTGCAAACGGACAAACTATTTCTTCTATCGGCATTATTACTCTTCCTACTTTTTATAACAATAAATTTGCGTTAATTACAGCTCATGTGATCCCAGAAATCACTGAATCACTCATTTTGGGTATTGATTTTTGGAAAACTTTTAATCTTGCTCCGGATATTCTTAGTAATATCACATTACAACCTTCAAATTTAAACTCATCTTTTCTCATTAAAACAGATTCTAACTTTCATTTACATGAATACCATTCTTTAACAGACACACAGAAAATTATTGCAGATGCAATTATGGAAAAGTTTAGGTTGATTTCAACTGAATGTAAACCTTTAGGTCGTACTCATTTAGTCGAACATTTCATCGACACTGGAGATCATCCACCTATTCGTCAACGCTGTTACAGACTTTCTCCTGAGAAACAAAAAGCTCTTTGTAAAGAAGTTGATGATATGTTACAATTAGATGTCATTGAACCCAGTGACAGCCCATGGCTGAACCCAATTATTATTACACCTAAAAAAGATGGTACTTGGCGATTTTGTATTGATAGTCGTAAATTAAACGATATCACAAAAAAAGATGCTTACAAACTTCCTTTCATATCTGATATATTAGATAACCTTAAAGATGCTAAATTTATATCATCTATTGACATTGCTAAAGCGTTTTGGAATATTCCCTTAAAAAAAGAGGATAAACTCAAAACTGCATTCCATGTTCCAGGCCGAGGAATGTTTCAATTTAAAGTTATGCCATTTGGTTTAACTAATGCACCTGCTACTCAACAAAGATTCATTGAAAATCTACTAAATGATCTTACAAATGATAATAATGTTTTCTATTTTATCGACGATATAGTCTGTATTTCTCAAACCTTTGAACAACATGTCGATATACTTACTAAAATTCTTAAAAAACTTTCAGATGCCAATCTCACAGTCAATTTTCCAAAATGTTCATTTTTCCGGAAAGAATTAAAGTACTTAGGCTATGTAGTTAATGAAAATGGTTTAAAAACGGATCCTAAAAAAGTTCAAGCTATTCTTGATATACAAACTCCAAAATCTGCTAAGGAGGTCAAACGTTTTTTGGGTACTGCCAGCTGGTACAGACGTTTTGTACCTAATTTAAGCACCCTTGCAGCACCGTTAACTAAATTAACTTCTACAAGCAAAAAATCACCTCCATTTAAGTGGTCTGATGAAGCTGAAATTGCTTTCAAGGCTATTAAGCAAGCTTTAATTAGTACACCAGTTCTGGCATGTCCAGATTTCTCTAAACCATTTGCTGTTCATTGTGATGCCTCTTCCTATGGCATTGGCGCAATGTTAACTCAGGAAGTCGATAATATTGATAAACCTATTGCTTATATGAGTAAATCACTTACAGGCGCTCAAAAGAATTATTCAGTCACTGAACGTGAACTTTTAAGTGTTATTACGGCACTAGAGCATTGGCGTTGTTATTTAGATAATGGATTACAATTTACAATTTATACTGATCACGCAGCCCTTCAGTGGTTTATGCATTTAAATAATCCTACTGGCAGATTAGCTCGATGGAGTATTCGTTTATCTATGTTTAATTTCGTAATTAAACACAAAAAAGGCTCAGATCATGTCGTACCAGATACTTTATCACGTATAAAACCAATTGATTTAATTAATTTTTCTACTTCTCAAACTAAAGACACTTGGTATTTAGCAATTTATAATAAATGTTTATCATTTCCTTCTAGTACTCCGGATTACATGATTCATAATAATAAATTGTTTAGATTTTGTAGATCTAACACATTATTTAACTCTGAATTTAATTGGAAACAAGTAATACCATTAGAATTTAGGGAATCTGTGATTACACAAAATCATTCTACTCCCCAAACGGCACATTTTGGTACTTTTAAAACATACCATAGAATTAAAAATCTCTATTTTTGGCCTGGCATGTATAAAGACGTAGCCATGTTTATTGCTAAGTGCGAGACTTGTTTAGCTACCAAGCACCAAAATCAAAACTTAATTGGTTTAATGGGCAAACCCAAACATTGTTCACGCCCTTTCCAATGTTTATCCATAGATTTGATAGGTCCACTTCCTACTTCACGTAAGCAGAATAGATTTCTATTTGTAGTTACTTGTTGTTTTTCCAAATATTGTTTGTTATTTCCAATAAAACATGCAACCGCTTCTATTATTCGCCATATATTGGACAATTTAGTTTTTATGGTTTATGGAGTTCCAGAAACTATTATATTAGATAATGGTCCTCAAATGATAAGTACAGAATTATCTGAATTATTTAAATTTTACAACATACCAAAAATACATTACACCCCACGTTACTGTCCACAGGTTAACACCGTTGAGCGTTACAATAAAACTATTGTAACGGCGATTGCAGCTTTTATAGATAAAGATCACAGAACTTGGGATACCTATATAAACAAAATACAGTTTGCTATTAATACTGCGGTTAATGAAACCACAAAATTCACTCCATCATTTTTAGTATTTGGTAGAGAAGCTGTTACATGTGGATCTATCTACAAAAATAAAGATTCCAGAGATGAACTAATTTTCAGTCCTAGGGATGTATATGCTGAAAACATAGGACAATTAATACCTATCTTTTCCGAAGTACAGAAGCGGTTATTTAATGCACATCAGTATAATGCAACTTATTATAACAAACATCATCAGAATTTAGAATTTAATAACGGTGATATTGTTTGGAGGCGAAACCATGTAATAAGTTCCTCTAAAAAACATTTTTGTGCTAAGTTTGCACCCAAATTTATTAAATGTAAAGTTTCAAATAAAGTTTCACCATTAATTTACGATTTAGTGGATATGAATAATAACCCATTAGGTCGTTGGCATATCAGAGACATTAAACCTCTACCGCGTTTAACTTCTTCTTTGAGTGATTAGATTGGTTGTTACCAATTACTTTATATGAATTCATATATAATTATTGCTAATTATCTCACGGCGAGCATAAGCCGATTCTTTTTGTCTTATTTTTTTTTCTCTATGCACCTCATTATCGTTTGGCTATACCATTAACATTGACGTTGGTCAAAACTTATAATTAATTATCATCATCGTAGTATTAGGTTAACTTATTGTGTAATTTATTTAATATTTGCAATTCTAGGAGTGTAAACTCTTATTTTCAATATCTGTATTATACTTTATAGTATAATTTGTTAAATGTTATCAATTTTTTTTTTTCTCAATTTTTTTTTCAAGCGGTTTGCAACTTGTAAAATTAAGCCTTCTGCACGAGCGTTTATTAAGTTAACTCGTTAAACTAAACCATACCTATGTGTATTATTTATACGCTTGAATCAGTTTCCCGTGAGAATTATTTTCATATGTTTATTACATAAGTATTTTAATTACTTCACAAAAGACCCTTGGATTTTATTTAAAAGTCAATGTTTCACGACTGGCTATGATTTTCTTTTCTTTCCGGCATATTTATTTCAGTCTTTAACTGAAACTTGTTTATAGTAATCACCGTGCGGGAGTTAGCGACATGTTAAAGAAGCCATAAGCTATTAATATTTTCAGCGGATGGCAACTATTAAAGCCTTTTGCCGTTGCGTTCAACTCTGTTGAGTTGACTTATTTAGGATACGATTCCTCATAAGCAACTCTAACTGCATGATGTTTTATTTCCAGTAGTTGGAATAAGACTAGTATGAAAGAGAATGTATGTTGTAATTATAATGTACGTTGATGGAGTTGAACGATGTATATTAACATTGTATATTCCAGGAACATGTTTAAAATTTTATCATTCATGAACCATGTAATTTAAGATAATTATTTAGGATTTTTTTTTTCTCTCTCTCGTCTGTTTTGTTTTCTTTTTCTATTAAATAACTTGTTGATATGCAATATATCAGTATTATTTTTTTTTTTCATATATACAGGATGTTTTTTTCAGAAAAATTCTTCTATAGGATGTTAATATTAATTTTCATTTTGCTTTTAATTATTATTTTTTTTTTGATTGTTCTTTCATTTAGCAGATTAAATATTAAAATTCGATATGTATATGGGGTTTATTTTGATTTGGTTTGAATTTGAAATTTTACTAAAAAAAATCTTTCAGATTTTTTTTTTCCCGGCCCCCGGGGTATTGTGACGGTTGTCTATTTCGACCTCTTTTTGTCAGTAAATTTTATTTTTTTTTGTCGTTCCCGACGTAATTTTAAACTAGGAATTACGTAGTGTCGGAGAACGGCAATGTTTTGATTTGACAAGTCAGTCACGAAATATTATCCATCAAAGCAACTTGAATCTATTTATTTATTATTGTTTCCGAGTTTATTATTCAAAATTACATAGTTAAGATATTTTATTATCTACAATCAAAGTTTTTTTTAAGAAACCTATAATTTATTTTTACGTTCACGAGTGTGCGTAGCCAAAATTTTTGGTAAGGATTCTCATTCATTAAAATTTTATTTTATTGTTATTTTTTTCTTTTCAGATCAAATTTAATTGTATTAATATTTCTGTTCTATTTTGTGTGACTATTTTTTTATTTCAATTTTGTTTATATTTTTCTGTTTGTATTTACAGGCATTTTTGTATATTTTTAATTTTACCGAAAAAATAAACATAGAAGAGAGTTTTGGTGTTTTACTGGTACTACGTTACAAGTTGGTGGCCGTTCTGGGCAGCCTCCGGTGAAGCCGGGGCTGGGCAGAGTTCGGCCGAAGCATGATTCAGGGATCAATTCATTTAAATGAACCTATAATGAATTGAGAAGGGAACTATGCTCCGCCAGAGCTAGCAAACGCTCTGTTGGAGTACGTGAAGCCCTAAGTTTACGGGCTAAGACTGCGATTTCACTAACATCGACATTTTTTATAGCGTCGCAGACGATACGCATATCGTCTGCTACGGAGGATTGAGGAGTGGGTTTGTATGGGCGAGGAGCCGGGATGGGATTCGATGCGGGGCGCTGCCTCCAGTTTTCTGGGGCAGGCCTGGACTGTGTAGGCTTAGCAGCCGGAGGAACCCGGCTACGCAGCGGCGGAAAGTTTTCTTGAGAAAGGCGCGGAGCCTGTTTGGGTGCCGCCTTCTTGGAATTGGAGCGCATACAACGGGGTGTACGAGGGCAGCCCCTGTAATTTGCGGTGTGGCTGGATTGGCCACAAAGCACGCAATCAGGAGGAGAGAGAGTTTCAGGAGTGCGATTGCACTCCTTAGTGAAGTGTGGGACCAGGCACTTGACGCACCTGGGCGGTGCGCGGCAGTTGGCCGCCACGTGCCCGTACAACTGGCACCGATGGCACTGGCCGGGATGACCGCGGCGATGCGGCGCCTTGATCGAAATCCCAGAGAGGCCGCATATAGTGCTAACCCCTTTGAGGATCTCCCTGGACTTGGGGACGTTGGCGAGAACCACCAAAGCGAGAGGGTGTTGCCTCCCGTACTTGCTGTGCATTTTATGCACCGCGAGTGCCGGGAAGCCTTGGGACTGCAGATCCTCCAGGATAGCCTCGTTCGATAATTCGAACGGGACTCCTCTGAGTACCGCTCTGATCTTACGCTCTTCTGACAGAGCATAAGTATGATAAGCATATTGCTTATCGGTGAGGAGCTTTGTTAAAGCACGGAAGTCGTCTATCGACGAGACTAAGATTTTAATAGATTCACCCGAGTTCGCCGCTCGGGTGTAGTGAATCTTGTGCTCGTTGCACAATGTCGAAACCTCAGTCCATTTACCCTTTTCCCGAAGGAAAACGGGTAGTGGGACCTTGGCCTTGACAGAAGTTGGGGCCGGAGCGGGTGTTGAAGACACCGGGGCAGCTGGCGTTGAAGACGCCGCAGGGGGTGTGGGGACGGGCGTTGAGGGCGCCGGGTCTTGTTTCGAACGCTTCTTAGAGCGCTTCTTAACAAGCGTAAAAGAGGGAGACTCAGGGCCAGTTGGGGTGGCGTCCGAGGATGACTCGGTCGCGGGTGCGTGCTTGCGGCGCGGAGGGGCGTCTACTTCGCACTCCATGTCACTGGAGGAAGGGGACGCGGGAGGGCCTAAGACCTGAGGGGTCTGGGGGACTGGGGTGGCCTGAGGGGCCGGTGTGAACAGTGCCATGATTAGAGGGAGAAATGATTGCAGTGTGCGAATCATATGAGGGGGGCAGTAAGTGCCTTGGGCGTCGTAATCAGCGATCAGCTTATTCAGAAGCTCCTCAGGGCTTAGGGAAGCCATTGCGGAGGGGTTGGGGAGGGACGACAATATATTAATATATATACTATGAACCTATCAACGATGACTAACTTCCTAAAAACCACCCTACACGCAGTAGGGCGGTTGAGGACGACGCGGATAACTTACTCGAACACGGAACTTGAAGTCCTGGAACGACTAAACCCCGTCGACGAAGCTCACGTTCCACGAAGTACGGTTAACAAGCCACTGCCCGCCGTGAAAACGGCGTTAGAAACTTATTAGAAGTACGGTTAACGAGCCACTGTCCGCCGTGAAAACGGCGTTAGAAACTTAATACAGTAAACAACTATGAAATTATATATTACGACAACAACCAATGAAATTTGGATGCTCAATTAGCGCGGGGGCTAAAAGAGCGGTAAGGCGTCTGCGATCGACGTGCGCTCGAGAACGCACGCAGACCGAGACTAAAAACTTAATACGGTAAAAAACTATGAAATTATATATTACGACAACAACCAATGAAATTTTGGTGCTCAATTAGCGCGGGGGCTAAAAGAGCGGGAAGGCGTCTGCGATCGACGTGCGCTCGAGAACGCACGCAGACCGAGACTGTACGTCTCTGTTTTTTTTTTTTTTTTTTGTTCCCCTCCGCGGGAAGGGCAGGAGGATAAAAATGCCCTGACGCATACTCTGGCGCGATTCCAAAGTTATGTGGGACTCGTCCCGACGCCTACCAGGACCATACCCACTAAAAACCCCCTGTCGGCTCGTGCATTTTTGCCACTCAGCCTTCATCTGAGCGACGGCCAATTGGAGAAAGAGGCCAAGCTAGCGGGGCCTAGAAGGGGTCACCCGCTGGGATTACATAGCACTGAAGGTGCTCAAAGCACTGAAGGTTAATACATAGCACTGAAGGTGCTCAAAATGAAAATCAATAATTAAAACAAAAATTAAAAAATTGCAAAATAAAATTGAGTTAATTCGCATTTACGTTAGAATTAGGATTTACGTTAGAATTAGAATTTACGTTAGAATTAGAATTTGCGGCCAGGAGGGCCTCGAGATCGCGTGACAGTCTGGTGGATGAGTACGCTTGCGCATTTCTAGGCCTAGCGACTTTGAACTTCGAGTCTAACACAGGAGTAGTATATGAGACTGAATCACGAACTAGAGGATTGGGATGGGTTTCGGAGCGTTTGAAAAACGCTTCAGATAGTGTTTTGAGATGTTGTTGTACTGTAGGCAGTTCAAGATCTCTATGCAAGTCCGCGTTACGCACGTACCATGGTGCATTTGTGGCCCAGCGGCAAAAGAGGTTTTGAACTAACTGCAGTTTGTGCAGGAGGGAGGGTTTGGCGTGGGCAAAGATTGGCGAGGCATACGTCATGACGGGTCTAACGCAGACCTTGTAAAGTGTACGTTTGTTTCTGAAGGACATTTGACTTTTTCTACCTAACATGCTATTTAGGCGGACTAAATAGTGACGAGCGAGTTTCGAAACTCTTTCGACGTGTGGCTTGAAAGAAAGCGTCGGATCTAATGTGACGCCTAAGTATTTAGTACTGCGCTTCCATCGCGCATCGCAGAACTCTTTTCAGGGTTCACATCGATGCGCCATTTTTGAAACCATACACCAAGGGCGTTTACGGCCTTTTGGAGTCTGGTTACAAGGTGCCGAACACTGTGGCCTTTGGTATAGAGTGCGGTGTCAGCAAAGAGGGCGAGTTCGACGCCTTTCGGCGGGGGGGGAATGTCGTTGGTGTACACGGTGTACAGCAGAGGGGCGAGGACTGAGCCTTGAGGGACTCCAGCCTTTATGGGACGAGGTGCAGAAAGCGTGCCTTCGTGTTTAAATCGAAACGTACGGTCTTTGAGAAACGACGCTATTAACCTGACTAGGCGATCCGGTAAGCCTATCTTGTAGAGTTTATAAACGAGACCGCTGTGCCAGACTTTATCGAAAGCCTTGGCTACGTCAAAGAAAACCGCGACTGTTTTATAACGACGCGGATAGAAACCGTCAAGTATATACTCGACGATTCGGTGGACTTGCTGAGGGCAGGAGTGTTTAGCGCGAAAGCCGAACTGATGGGGAATAATGAGAGGATCGCCATCCGTTGGAAACAGATGGTTCCGCATTCGAGAGAGTATGACTCTCTCGAGAAGTTTAGACATTGCCTTGAGGAGGCTGATGGGTCTGTGATTAGCCGGGACGTTCAGAGGTTTGCCCGGCTTGGGAATGCCTATGACTGTCGCTTCTTTCCAAGCTTTTGGAAAGTAGCTATGGTCGAAGCAGGCATTGAAAATGATAGCTAATAAGGTAAGCATCTGTTGAGGTAGGTGCTTAAGTGCGTGGTTGGAAATTCCATCCGCACCCGGAGCCTTTTTGGACTTTTGATTTCTAATGAGAAGCAAGATTTCGTCATTAGAGACTGTGACAGGGTCGGCGGTAGTGGGGAGAGAGTCTCTGCGAAGGACTTCATCCTCCACCGCCTGGATGTGTGAGGGATCAGCAGGTTGCGTGCTGGGCGAGCATTGTGCGGCAATGCTGTCGGCGAAGCATTCGGCTTTCTCTTCGACTTCAAAGGCAGTAGTGCCATCGGGACGAGTGAGAGGAGGAACGTGAGAGACGGTGTCTACGCTCAAGGCTCTGGCCATGCTATAGTACGCTTGGTGGGACGGAGAGATATTCGCCATGAGATCGTTCATCTGAGCGTCTCGGAGTTCCGCGAGGCAAGACCTAACTTTACGTTGAAGCTGATTCGCAGCTGTTCTATAGGCGGTCGTGGGATATTTCTTGGCTTTCCGGAGAGCCGCGTTCTTAGCTTTAATAAGATTGCTAACGGCTAAGGGAAGCGTGGGTTTGCCTTGCTTAGCAACCTTTTCGTTGTCACTGATGGCTGAGTTGATAGCATCAGTGAGAGAATTTACTAATGAATCGATTTTATCCGGGCTATCTTATTGTTCGGGAGAGATCGCGAGTGGAGAGTTCGGAGCCTCTAAGGCTGAAACTAACGTATTTTGAAAACCTTTCCAGTTGGTAAAGGTCTTAGGAGATGAGACGTTATCGTTCAGCGGTCCTAGCACGAGGGAAACGGGGCGATGGTCGGAGCCTAGGTCATCGAGCGGTTCGATAGACCTTAGATCAAGATTGATTCGCTTGATAATTGCAAAGTCGAGGATGTCAGGAGAGTAGGACGGGTTGTTGGGATAGTGAGTGGGAGTGATGGGGGATATGACGTCTAGGTCAAGGGAGTTAGTGATGTCGAGGAGAGCGATACCGCTGGTGTTAGTCGATAGGCACGTTCAGTCAGTATGCTTGGAGTTAAAGTCTCCGAACATAATGACTGAATGGCCGAGGGCGAGAATGGCCTCAAAGTCGCTGCGGATTGGTCTGGTACCACTAGGTATGTAGATTGAAGCTATGATGATGGTCGAATGACCAGTCATAGCCAATCTACACACAGTGGCTTCCATGTTGAGGAGAGGAGGGGTAGGGAGAGGACAGCAGTGGAAGCCTCTTTTGTAATATATAGCGGTGCCGCCGAAACCGTCAGAGAGCAGTCTCGGTTTGCGTGCGGATTCGTTCGCACGTGGATCGCAGACGCCTTCCCGCTCTTTTATCCCCCGCGCTAATTGAGCACCCAAATTTCATTGGTTGTTGTCGTAATATATAATTTCATAGTTGTATACCGTATTAAGTTTCTAACGCCGTTTTCACGGCGGTCAGTGGCTCGTTAACCGTACTTCTAATAAGTTTCTAACGCCGTTTTCACGGCGAATAGTGGCTTGTTAACCGTACTCCGTGGAACGTGAGCTTCGTCGACGGGAATTCGTTGTTCCAGGACTTCAAGTGCCTTGTTCGAGTAAGTTATCCGCGTCGTTCTCAACCGCCCTACTGCGTGTAGGGTGGTTTTAGGAAGTTAGTCATCGTTGTTAGGTTCATATATTGTCCCTCCCCAACCCCCCCGCAATGGCTTCCCTAAGCTCTGATGAGATTAGGAAGAAGTAAGTTGATAGTACCGGTGCTGAAGGCATACATATAAATGCTGACAAGTTCCGTTTCCTTGATTCTCTTATCCCGCATATCATGGCGTTAATTCCACCAATGGCCCCTCAGGCCACCCCAGTCCCCCAGACCCCTCAGGTCTTAGGCCCTCCCGCGTCCCCTTCCTCCAGTGACATGGAGTGCGAAGAGAACGCCCCTCCGCGCCGCAAGCGCGCACCCGCGACCGAGTCATCCTCGGATGCCACCCCAACTGGCCCTGATGAGCCTCCCTCTTTCACCCTTGTTAAGAAGCGCTCTAAGAAGCGCTCGAAACAAGACCCGGCGCCCTCGGCGCCCGTCCCTACACCCCCTGTGGCGTCTTCAACGCCAGCTGCCCCGGTGTCTTCAACACCCGCTCCGGCCCCGACTTCTGTCAAGGCCAAGGTCCCACCACCCGTTTTCCTTCGGGAAAAGGGTAAATGGACTGAGGTCTCGACATTGTGCAATGAGCACAAAATCCATTACATCCGAGCAGCCAACTCGGGTGAATCTATTAAAATCTTAGTCTCGTCGATAGACGACTTTCGAGCTCTAACAAAGCTCCTCACCGATAAGCAATATGCTTATCACACTTATGCTCTGTCAGAAGAGCGTAAGATCAGAGCGGTACTCAGGGGAGTCCCATTCAAATTATCGAATGAGGCTATCCTGGAGGATCTGCAGTCCCAAGGCTTCCCGGCACTCGCGGTGCATAAAATGCACAGCAAGTACGGGAGACAACACCCTCTCGCTTTGGTGGTTCTCGCCAACGTCCCCAAGTCCAGAGAGATCCTCAAAGGGGTTAGCACTATATGCGGCCTCCCTGGGATCTCGATCGAGGCGCCTCATCACCGCGGTCATCCCGGCCAGTGCCATCGGTGCCAGTTGTACGGGCACGCGGCGGCCAACTGCCGCGCACCGCCCAGGTGCGTCAAGTGCCTGGTCCCGCACTTCACTAAGGAGTGCAATCGCACTCCTGAAACTCCCTCTCCTCCCGATTGCGTGCTTTGTGGCCAGTCCGGCCACACCGCAAACTACAGGGGCTGCCCTCGTGCACCCCGTTGTATGCGCTCCAATTTCAAAAGGGCGGCACCCAAACAGGCCCCGCGCCTTTCTCAAGAAAACTTTCCGCCGCTGCGTAGCCGGGTTCCTCCGGCTGCTAAGCCTACACAGTCCAGGCCTGCCCCAGAAAACTGGAGGCAGCGCCCCGCATCGAATCCCATCCCGGCTCCTCGCCCATACAAACCCACTCCTCAATCCTCCGTAGCAGACGATATGCGTATCGTCTGCGACGCTATTAAAAATGTCGATGTTAGTGAAATCGCAGTCTTAGCCCGTAAACTTAGGGCTTCACGTACTCCGACAGAGCGTTTGCTAGCTCTGGCGGAGCATAGTTCCCTTCTCAATTCATTGTAGGTTAATTTAAATGAATTGATCCCTAAATCATGCTTCGGCCGACCTCTGCCCAGCCCCGGCTTCACCGGAGGCTGCCCAGAACGGCCACCAACTCATGTCCCTTTGAGCACCTTCAGTGCAACTTTCACTACAGGCGGAAGACCCGCTAGCGGGTCTCCGCCAGCGCGCCCAACTTCCCGACGGGTGTCGCTTCCGATGAAGGCTAACGGTAATAACTACAGCCAACAGGTGGTTTTTAGTGGGTAGGTGCCATTCTGGTGAGTCCCACATAACCCCCCCGCAGAGGAATTTACCTGCGGGCGGGTATGCATGACGCATCTTCCACCTCCCTCCCGCGAGGGTGCCTCGGCAGCAAAAAAAAAAAAAAAAAAAAAACCGTCAGAGTTGGGCCTATCGTTACGAATAAACGCGTACTTAGGTATAGCGAATCCCCTGGAGCGGTTTGGAGTAAGCCATGTCTCCTGGAGAAGGAATGAGTCAGGTTCTTTGTTCTGAAGGAACAGTTTAATCTCGGGAAGGTTGGTATTAAGGCTACGAGCGTTAAAAGATACTAGGGATAAGCCCTTGGGTTTAATACGACTGGACGCGGGATTCGCGGGTCTAGACATTATAATTTATTATTTACGAATTTATACAAATATAAAAGAATTTACAACGAACTTAGGAGCAAGTGATGCTCGGCTAAAGCAAATAAACGCTCTTGAGGAGAGCGGGCGGATCGCAGTTTGCGTGCGAGCACGGAAATTTCGTTAATATCGACGTTTTGAATAACGTCGAACACGGTCTTCATGTCCTCAGCCAACGACGACTGAGGTGCGGATGACGGAGAAGGACGCGGCCCTACGGAAGCTACGGGAGCTGGGATGGGTCGGGAAGGTGCAGGCGGAATGGCCGGACGCTGCCTCCAAGACAGAGCCGGAGTAGGCGTCGGCTGAACGGGCTTTGCTTCCGGGGGACCCCGGTTGCGCAGCGGCGGGAAGTTAGCGGGAGTGAGCGGCGGCGCCGGTTTAGGCGCGACCCTCTTGGCGGTGGAGCGCGGAGCACGCGGGCAGCCCCTGTAGTTAGCTGTGTGACCAGACTGGCCGCACAGCACACAGGCAGGGGGGGAAGTGGATTCGGGAGTGCGAGTGCACTCCTTCGTAAAATGTGGATCCAGGCACTTAACGCACCTGGGGGGAGCTGAGCAGTTAGCCGCTGCGTGGCCGTAGAGCTGGCAGCGGTGGCACTGCCCAGGGTGACCGCGGGGGTTGGGACGCTCAACAGAGATATTTGAGAGTCCGCAAATTGTGCGAGCCTCTCTAAAGATCTCCCTCGAGTTGGGAGTATTCGACAAGATAACTAAAGCTAACGGAAAGCGCCTACCGCGGTTAGAGTGCATCTTGTGCACTGCTTCGGCCGGGAAACCCTGGGACAAGGTCCTCGAGGATTTCTTCATACGCGAGCTCGAACGGGACGCCCCGTAGTACTGCGCGGATCTTACGCTCCTCCGGAAGGGCGTAGGTGTGGTACGCGATTTGATTTAACCCGAGCAACCTGGTAAGCGAACGGAAGTCGTCGACGGTCGCAATTGAATTTTGATTGTATCGCCAGCGTTGGTGGCTTCTAAGTAATTAATTTTGTGCTCTTTGCACAAGTTAGAAACCGCGGTCCAGCGCGTTTTTTCACGCAGGAAGACGGGCGGAGGGAGCTGAGGTTTCGGCGGGACGGGAGCGCAGCGCGTCGCTGGCTTCGATGGGACCGACGGAGACGCGGTCACTTCGAGTGACATGAGCGGCGCGGGGGCGGGTGTAGAAGACACCGGGGTTGGCTCGGGTGTTGAAGACACCGCGGCTTTTTTCGAACGCTTCTTGGAGCGTTTGGTAACTAATTGGAAGGCGGGCTCAGGAGAGCCGGTTAAGGTGGCGGCGACCGACGAAGCTACGGACGCGGCGGAGTCTGAATCGCTCCCGGGAGCGGTACGCTTCCTGCGAGATGAGCGCGAGGATGAGACCGACGCGCAGTCCATATCGGATGGGACGGGAGACGCGGGAGAGCTATAGACCTGAGGGGTCTGGATGTTGGAGGCCTGAGGGGCTTGGGTTGGGGCCTGAGGGGCCGGGGACGCGTTAAGCGCTAGTACAGCTTGCGTAAATATGTCGTCAGAAATTGAAACACCCGACGCGGCGAGTGCTTGGGCGAACGCCTTTGCAATGTTAATGACGATTTGCTTATCCATTTGGGAAGGGGTTGGGACAATAATATGTAAAAATATAAGTATAATAAAAGATGCCTAGATCCTAAAAACCTAGCAAAATCCTAGCGGCAAACCTCCCTACCAGCGGTAGGGGGGCTGGGGAGAATAACTTAAAACTAACCGTAGTACGCCGAAGGCCGCTACCTAGAAACCTAAAAAAGGGTACGCAGGTAAAGAGTTGACCGCGTTAGGGTCAACCTTTACCGACAGAAAGGACAAATACACACGAAAACACGCAAATATGATAAAAATAAATATGTAAATAGGAGAAAAATAAATAAAATAGAGAAGAGAAATAAATAAAAATAAAAAGGACTGGTTCAGTACAAATTCGTTGTCACCGTTAAGTATCCTTTGCACTGAAACCAGACTACTTACGCTGGGCACAACACTGCACTCAGCACAACACTACTTAGCACAGCACTTTGAAGACTAAGGGGCTTAGTCGCAAAGAAAAATCGCACTTCGAAAGCACTCAGACGGAGTAGAAAAACCCTGAAAACCGTAGCACGGAACCAACACGCTAGACTGTGACGTCAGTAGACTGCGTGCCACGGAATGGCGGGAAGGGGCCGATCAACGGAGAACTGGGTCTTGCACGTCCGCACCGCGTGGCGATCGGAGCGAGAATGTACGTCTCTGTAATATAGAAGGTTTTTTTATAGATGCATGACACGCTGCGTATGTTACATCACGCATCCGCACAGACATCTCTCATAAAACTTTCAAAAATTGTATACTACGCGTTTTCCCTCTTATTCTTGGACCCTCAAACAACAGATGCAGTCAAAAGAACGTACCACAACCAACCCACGTCCCGGCCGGCAGACCACTTGACTACCGCGAGCGTCATTTAGTGGGCATGGCGTCGCGTATATCTACCGCTCTACGTGAATGTTGCGTCAGTAAGATATACTGAACTGAGGCTCACTGCATTACTCTATGACATGGAAGTACCACAACCAGCCCACGTCCCGGCCGGCAGACCACCTGACTACCGCGAGCGTCATTTAGTGGGCATGGCGTCACGGATATCTACCGCTCTACGTGAATGTTGCGTCAGTAAGATATACTGAACTGAGGCTCACTGCATTACTCTATGACATGGAAGTACCACAACCAGCCCACGTCCCGGCCGGCAGACCACCTGACTACCGCGAGCGTCATTTAGTGGGCATGGCGTCGCGGATATCTACCGCTCTACGTGAATGTTGCGTCAGTAAGATATCCTGAACTGATGCTCACTGCATTATTCTATGACATGGAAGTACCACAACCAGCCCACGTCCTGGCTGGCAGACCACCTGACTACCGCGAGCGTCATTTAGTGGGCAAGGAAGGTGATCTGCCCTTTCTACCGCGAGCTTCATTTAGTGGGCAAGGAAGGTGATCTGCCCTTTCTACCGCGAGCTTCATTTAGTGGGCGTGGCGTCTCGGATATCTACTACACTCATATCTGCCGTAATGACTGCAGCAAAAATAGTGAATATATTAAATGGAAGTGTATGGATTGGAAGAACCCTTGTACCACTTATTAGGTCTAAGTCAGGACAAGCGCATTCCCCAAAGCTGCACATGGATTAAAAGATAAAAAAATTGAAGTTAGTTTGCATTAGTCCGCATAGAGCTGCAATATGGATCCCACGTGTGGCATCTCACAAGAAGGGTCGATCTCAAGTACAAAATTTCAGCTCTTTGATAATAAAGGCAAATTGAAATGTCTGTTTTGACCAAAAGAATGTTTTATAAAGTTAGGTAGGTGCTATGTGACACTGACATGTTGGAAAAAAGTGGCAAACATGCATAAATGAATAAAAAATTATTAAATAAAATAATAAAAATTTTAAAATTAAAATGTTTATACATACGCAAAATTGTTTTCTTGCCAAGTTATATTTAGATCTAATAATAGTTGGGGAGGCGAATAGGGGAATTTTCGGTAATACTCGAGCGTGGCAGTTTAAGATATGAGAGATACCTTAGACCTAATAGAACAACCTTGTAAAGTATTTAGCTCTATATGTAGTGACGCGCGCCTAGGATAGACGATCAGATTAGTAAAAAAAATCGATAGTCTGAAATACTCGAGCGCGTCAGATTAAGATATTGGGGGTTGAATTTAGTGTTTTAAGACTAAATTTAACTAATCTGACGATAAGTCCTTGACGCGACCGAGTTATAGGGTCGGGAACTTGTAAAAAAAAACGTTAATCCGGCATTCTCGAGCGCGATTTTTTTATTTTTATTTTGAAGAATATAATCTAAAACATACTAAAAATACAAAATCTGCCGGTTTCCGCATGACCGGAAGTGTGGAGGAGCCATTTCGTCTTCCGAAAAACGCGTTGCGGCATATAAGTCGCGAACGATACATTTAAAAAAAAAATTTAAGTAAACAAAAAAGGTAATTTTATTTTACACAACAAAGGTCTTCACATTTTTGTCCAAAGTTAAAACTTTTTGACTTGAAGCATCATAAAAACTCAAACTCCCGGTTTTTTGAGTATATCTCGAAAACTGAGGGTGTTAAAAAAATTTATATGAAATAACGATGATTAAATTATGTGACTTTTATTATATCTTAAAATTTTTCAATTTCGACAATTTTCATTGACAATTTTCGTGGACTCCGAAAAAGTTACGCGTATCTGTATACAAAAGTATTATTGACATGTACAGTTCCATATATGTATATTATTCAATAGCCTGTTGATCCTCAAATTGTTTTTTGGACGTACCGTAAGCAAAACGAAGTGAAGAATTGAAGCAAAAAAGAGGAATTTGCCATAAACATGTAATACAGACTGAGCACTTCGCGGAAATATGCCGTCCTACCAGTATTTTTCCTTTATTTCGCAACATTGATGGTGGGGAAAAAAGCGGTAGAAGGGAATTTTCGGTACACCCTATATATTTATATATATATATTTATATATATATATATATATATATATATATATCTACATTTACGTTGGTTGTATCTATCGCTTTATTGTCATTCTTAAATTCCCCGTTTTATCAAGGAGAAAGAAAGGAAAAAAAAGAAACCATAAAACCTTTTTCGGTCAGATTAAGAGAACCCACCAACATTTTTGTCAGATTAAGAAAATATGCTTTCAGGATACCGAGATAAACCTCCCCTATGAAAATCTGACGCGCTCGAGTATTGCAAAAAAACTATTTTTTTTTGCATTTTCAAAAATTCATCGTAACTTATCGTCACGCCGAAATCGTCAGTTTTTTTAAAGGGAGCTTCCTTGGGGCCTACTTAACACCCCTTCCGAAAATCTGACGCGCTCGAGTAAATTTTTTTTTTTGCATTTTTGACTACTTTTTATGCCTACCCCCACCACGCAAACCGGCAGATTAGTATACCGTTGTTATCAGAGGCACTTGGGGCATACGCAGTATGAATATCTGACGCGCTCGAGAATGCCAAAGTAACTGTTTTTTTTAACATTTTTGAAAAACCGTACACGCCAAACCCACCGCTAAAATGGTTTTTACCATACGAGCTTTTCTTTTCGAAATTATTTTATCTTTCGATTTTAATAGGTCTCGACGTTGAATTACGCCATTTAGCTACCTCGCCTCCCTAACTATAATGAGAATTAGATCTAACGAGAGAATAATGATTAGTTATATTATTTCTGGAAAACAGGCATTCATGATTTTTAGAAGTGCAACGTTCATGTGAGATAATGAGAGAGATGTGTCGTGTTCAGTTACACACACTATATGAAATCACGTAATTAGCAAGCGTATCTTCAATTGAATGGAAACAACATGTTTTCAGCCTTATTATGTGCATAAAGCAATTTAATATTAACCGGTTATTAGTCTACTTTTAAAAAGCTCACATGATATAAAATACATTTATTACAGATTCTATAATTTCTTTTGAATATCACTTAAATAAATAAAGTATACTTATTTCAATATCTCTTCTCCCATTACAGTGTACAATGAATCATTGACACTATCTCACAGTACGTTATTTTAGCATTCAATATTTCTGCTCGCATTATAGTGTACAATGAATCGTTGACACTGTCTCACAGCACATTATTTTAGCATTCAATATCTTTGCTCCCATTACAGTGCACAATAAATCGTTGACACAGTCTCACAGCACATTATTTTAACATTCAATATCTCTGCTCCCATTACAGTGTACAATGAATCGTTGACACTGTCTCACAGTGCATGATATTTAAACCCAACAATTAAAGTAACTTCATATTTGTTAGTTCACGAAATTGTAACCACATAATGGAGCCAGCAAGACAGAGTCAGCGGCAAAGGCTCTTAAGCCTAGAGGTACAGTAATCAATCTTTTCTCTCTGACAAAATTAATTACCCTATGTAAGCTTTATTCAAAAAAAAATGGCTACAAAAGGCACAGAGAGGATCCTTCCCCAAGTAATTTGAATTGAAATCGGCAAATGCCCACGTAAATTATTACCACTCTAGCAATTGTAAGTCGAAAGTATTTTACCGATGTTCGGGATATTGGTGGCTGGATGAGCTTTTTTATGAAATCTGCAGTAAAATAAAAAGAAAAATGTTTGTTTCTACTCTATAAACCCTGAAACTATTAATTAGATTTAAAAGAACTTATCCACTTAGAACATTGTGCAGAATTTACCCTTAGCATTGTGTTTATAATAATATTGTATTTGCAACATAATAATTACAAGAACTAAATATTACATTTACGAGCACGAAAGCTGTTCTTCATTTACTACTTTTTCTAGAAAATATGGTTTGAGAATAATTGTGAACATAACATTGTAGTTTTCTATAGACATTTTGTTCCGATACAAGACAAAATTGTCCAAAATAACTTTCTATGAAAAAATGTGGCCAATTCATTTTTATTGTCACATTTCACGAAAATGGTAACGTAATGGTAGTTGAACTGGTAAAAGTCGGCCTCTAAATTACAAATTTTTCATCATCGATGACTAAGTAAAGCGACCATCTTTTGAGTTGTGATCCGTCAGTCAGCGCCAGCACGCGTCACTTCTGTGATAAAGGAAAAGATTGCAACAGTTCCCTTTAAGTGAATTTTATGGGCAACATGGTTTTCGTTTAGTTATGAAAAACTCCCTAATATGTTAATATTGTTTCAAACTTAATATTTGTTTCTGTAAAAAGTCTGCTTTTCCCTAAAATATTGTTATGTTTGCCATGTTTTCTGTTAAGATTTTATTTTTTGTAATAAAATAAATCATATACTATTGATATTAAAAACTATGAATATTTTAATATACATAGTGCTTGGTTTTACTATTCAAATAAACGTGTTGAAAATAAAATTAATATTGTCTATGTTTGTCAATGTCATGCAGCATGTATGTTTTTGAGGTTATCTAGCAATAAACCAGTGTGCTCACTCATCACTGAATTTTGAAGTATTCTTGATTATTTTATTTCGTAATTTTGCTAAAATAATACATGGTGACAGCGGTGATAGTAAAAAACAAATCACCATGGAACCCAAAGGACTTACAATGTTCTCCATTGAGGGTGATATCCATACGAATTGGAGATTATTCAAAAGAAAATTCTTAACCTATATCGATGCTTATTATGCCCACGCTTCGGATCGACAAAAAATTGGGATATTGTTACACCATGGCGGAGACTACTGCCAAGATGTTTACGAAGCTTTAGAAATCAAGGTCGAAAAGCTTGACCAGGTTCTGGAGAAGTTTGACTCTCATTTTATACCAAAGGCTAGTGTAACGTATGAGAGATATAAAATATTCACTCGTAAGCAAGAGCCAGAGGAGTCATTTGAAATGTTTGTAACTGCATTGAAGCGGATGAGCCAGTCATGTAATTTTGGAAACATACAAGATGAATTAGTGAGAGATTTGTTTATATGTGGTATTAATAATCCTAGCCTCCAGCGGCAACTTCTGGGAATGACGGATGTTACCTTAGAAAAGGCAATCACAGTATGCAGAAATTATTCTGTAGTTGAAGGCCAGGTTGAGGAAATGGAGAAAGTTAGTGAAAAAAAAATCAAGAAAGAAATAGACATAGATGTACTTAAAAAGAAACCTTCAGGAAGAAGGGGTAACAAGAAATCTGATTGTCAATATTGTGGCTATAAACATGACTATGGAAAATGCCCGGCTTATGGAAAGTTATGTGTCATCTGCCAGAAAAAGAATCACTTTGCTAAAATGTGCAGAAATAAAAAAGTGAGTCTGTTAGAAGAAGCTGAACCTAGTGATGAAAGTGATGGTGACTATAAAATAGCAATTTTGTCTTTAAAAAAAAACAATAATTATTCTTGGTATTGTGTAAGTTTAGTCATAAACAAAATTAATGTAAATTTGAAAATTGACACCGGTGCTCAGTGTAATGTTTTAAGTAAAGCACAATTTCTCAAACTCAATTTAAATTATAGTGATTTAAAAAAAAGTAACGTAAAAATTACTTCTTTTACAAACGGGAAAGTACCAGTTATTGGTAAATGTGTACTTAAGTGTAATTATAATAATACAATATATGTTATGGAATTCTACATAATAGACTCAGATTGTTACAATATATTGGGTTTGGAAAGCTCTGAACAGTTAGGTCTGATTAAGAGAGTTGATACAATTAATAAATTAACTACAATAAAGTCACATCATGATCTTTTTGATGGAGATGTAGGGTGTGTGCCACATGTGGTCAAATTAGAAATTAATGAAAATATTAAACCTGTAGTCTCTCCTGCTAGAAGATTGCCTTATAGTTTGATGCCTAAAGTTAAAAAAGAGTTGGATCATTTAGTTGAAAAGAAAATAATTGCTCCGGTGACAGAGCCAACCGACTGGGTAAGTCAGATGGTAGTGGTACAAAAGAAAGATGGTTCACTTAGAATTTGTTTAGATCCAAGACCTTTGAATAAAGCATTAAAAAGAGCACATTTTCCATTTCCTGTAATCGAAGATATAACTTCACGTTTAGCTGGTGCAAAGATGTACTGTAAATTAGATGCTCAGTCTGCGTTCTGGATGTGCCCATTAGATGAAGATAGCTCAAGACTCTGTACTTTCCAAACTGCATGGGGAAGATATAGATTTTTGCGTTTACCATTTGGAATTTCACCAGCGCCTGAGATTTTTCATAAAATTATCCATGATACATTTTATGGCATTGATAATGTAGCTTCATTTCAAGATGATGTATTATGTTGGGCTGAATCAAAAGAAAAATTGGAACATGTGTTAAATAAGGTTCTTAATAAAGCTAGAGAGAATTCTATTAAGTTTAATCCTCAAAAGTGTCAATTTTTTGTTACTGAAGTTACTTTCTTAGGTCACATTATCAGTGAACATGGTGTAAGCATTGATAAGGATAAAGTCAGAGCTGTGACTGAATTAAAAGCTCCTAAAGATAAAAAAGCATTGCAGCGGGTATTAGGGATGTTTAATTATTTATCTAAATTTATTCCAGGTTATGCAAATATCACATCACCATTAAGGAATCTGTTAAAAACTGATGTGGATTATAGATGGGAGGAAAATCATGATAGATGTTTTCAGGAACTTAAGAAACTAATCACAAATGCACCCATTTTAACATTTTATGAACCAGATAAAGAACTTGTCCTTAGTGTTGATGCCAGCTCTATTGGATTGGGAGCGGTATTACTTCAGAAAGGTCTTCCCATTGCATATGCTTCTAAAGCATTAACTGAGGTGCAGATAAGATATTCACAGATTGAGAAAGAACTATTGGCCATTTGTTTTGGAGTTGAAAAATTTAAGCAGTATATCATTGGAAAAAATATTGTAAAAGTAGAAACAGATCACAAGCCTATATTAGGTGTAATGAACAAGTCATTATGTAAAGTGCCAGTTAGATTACAAAAAATGATGATGCGACTGCAACCTTTTCGTATAAATGTTGTGTATACACCTGGAAAATATTTGTATATAGCAGACACTCTATCAAGGGACTTTGCAAGGAGTGGGTGTGATTTTGAAACAGATCTTGAGGATGATATGGAACTGCAGGTGTGTTTATTGTTAAATAATTTACCAGTTACATCAGATTGTTGGAGTAAAATTTTAAAGGCTGCTAAAGAAGACATTGCTATGAGCAAACTTAAAACAGTTTGCATGAATGGTTGGCCGAAATATTACAAGGATGTTGATGATGAAATAAAATCTTTTTATCAATTTAAAGAAGATATTGTCATAGTTAAACAATTACTGTTTAAAGGTGATCAAATTATTATACCAAGGACATTGAGAAGCTATATGCTAAAAAATCTTCATTCTGGTCATCCTGGTATTTCAAGAATGATAAGTAGAGCTGAATTATCTATGTTTTGGCCAGGCATAATACAAGATATAAAGAAGTTTGTAAAAAGTTGTGATACATGTCAGAAATTTCAAGATAATAAGCAAAAAATGGTTTTGAAATTTAAAAAAGTTCCTATGCTACCATGGCAAGAGGTTGGTTGTGATATTTTTGAGTTTAAGATGAAGCAGTATTTGGTAGTGGTTGATGCATTATCTAACTATATAGAAGTTTGTAGTCTAAGGGATTTAAGAAGTGTGACAGTAACAAATCAATTAAAAACAATTTTTTCAAGATATGGTATTCCATTAGTGCTTTATACAGATGGAGCTTTGTGTTTTGACTCTCAACTATTTAAGTCATTTGAAAAAGAATGGGATTTTATACACATTAAGTCTAGCCCACACTATCCTAAGTCAAATGGATTAGCCGAAAGTGCAGTAAAAACAGTGAAAAAAATCTTTATGAAATCTGAAGACAGTAATGAAGATCCTTTGCTTGCCCTTCTCAATCATCGAAATACACCTAGAGGTAAAGTAAATTCACCAGCAACTATATTAATGGGTAGACAATTACGGACTAATATTCCATGTTCCTTTGTTACATTAATTCCAAGATTAACCTATGATAAGGATAGAAAAATATTGAACAAACAGAAGGAAATTTCAAAATGCAATTATAATAAGACAGCTACAACAAGACACGATTTTAAAGAGCATCAGTTAGTTAGATTTAAAAAGAATCCTTTAGATAAAATATGGATAAAAGGAAAAATTATTAGGAAAGCTGACCAACCTAGATCATATGTAGTGGAAAATGAAGAAGGTAAAAGATACTGGAGAAATGAAATATTTATAAAACCAAGTGAAATTAATTTATCTGACACTGCTGATACTGTACCTAACTTGATTACAGATCCTATTCAAAATTATTCTGCAGATATTCCTATACCTAACTCTAATGTAGAGCTTCCCAAACCAAATAATATTGTGACTCGTTATGGTAGAATTGTCAAACGCCCAGATAAGTATTCTGACTAAGCAATCAAAGCAGGGATGTGTTAAAGATTTTTTCAGTTAGGTTGTTACATTTTTGTGAATTTTTGTAATATTAAATCTGTGTTAGTTAACAACATTCAAACTATTTAAAGGCATTGATGGTGAGGCATGTATCTCTATAGAAATAATGTTTTGCATTAATTAGTTTTGGAAATATCTTATAAGGGAAGATGTTGAAAATAAAATTAATATTGTCTATGTTTGTCAATGTCATGCAGCATGTATGTTTTTGAGGTTATCTAGCAATAAACCAGTGTGCTCACTCATCACTGAATTTTGAAGTATTCTTGATTATTTTATTTCGTAATTTTGCTAAAATAATACAAAACGAGTTTTGTAACGGTCCTAATTCAATCGCTAAACATTTTGGAACTAACCTTCTTCCTTCCTTCCATTAGCCGAAAGAAGTCTACTGCATGACAAACACCTTCCCAAGTATTGGCACACCATTCGGTCTTGAGCGGCCCGCATCTCTTGCCTTCCAGCAACCTTCACCAGATCGTCGATTCGTGTTGCGGAGAGACTGCCTAATACTGTGTCTTTTAGGTCGTGGTTGCCACTTCTGAACATTGCAGCCCCTTCTTTTCTGCAAGCTATGTGTCCTGCCCATAGCCATTAAACAGAAGCAATCTTCCGGGCTTTGTCGGTGATCTTGTTTCGCCTGCGATTCTCCTTATTTCTGATTTGATCTGGTAAGGAAACTCGGAGCATTGCCCTTTCCGTTGCTCTATGTTTGGTTTTGAGCTTTCTTATAAGGCCCATAGTCAGTGGTCTGGTCCCAGTTAAGTCCATCATCACTGGCAACCGACATTAGTTGTTAACCTTTGTATTTGGACACTGTGGTATTTGAGCCGAGAAGATATGGCGTAGCTTCCGAAACATACCCCGCCAAGTTGGATTTCTTTCTTGAAGTTGAACTTACCTAACTGGATTATTTGTCCTTGATAATCGTCAACAACTTTGAGAGGAGAGTCCCCTACTCTTAGCGGAGTAGGTACAACATGGATGTTGGATATAATCTTTGCCTGTCCTTGTTCATCTTAAAACCTACTCGTTGCATTTAATTCAGATCTTCCAGGATCTTAGCCATGACTACGAAATCGTCTGCAAATCAAAGGTATGTGTTACACTCGCCTTTGATGTTAACGCTTAGTCCACTAGTCCAGTAGATTGATTACCACCATGCTGCAATAGACAATCGAATAGTTGTTTGAATTTGCAGTTTTTCAGTTGTTTGAAAGCCATACTAATCTTGTATAAGCTGACGTCCGGGAAATCTTCGGTGTAATTTTGGGATGGTTTAGCTTTTGGGCTTTAACTAGCCACTAGGGCGGTGTGATGAGCCTGCCGTCATCCATTTTTAGCCTCGTCAGTTGGCTCTGCACTAAAGACAGATTTCTCGCAAAGATTTTGAAGCCGTTGTTTCATTATAAAGACGCTTTGAAACGATATGCGTTATAGCGGTGTATATTAGGGGTCAAAGACTTAGAGGTCTGCCTATTCAGCTGCCTAAACTTAAAGGCATCTTCCGTAGACTGAATGGCCATTCTACGCCTTTATTTCATGACACTGAGGGTTGAGACAGAGATTTTTTCGGTTCTTTTTGCATGGTAGGTTTTTAAGAATTTGCACCCAATCCTTTTCCCGAATCAGTTTCTACAAACCTGTTTTAAACCTTAAGTGAATGTTGATCTAGTACGAAAGATTTATCCATAAAATATTATAATTTCATAAGAAGCTTTTATTATTTTGTTGTTTTTTAGAAGCATTCATGTTATGTGCTCTCCCGAAAAAAGCTTTGATTTATGGCCCTTTCAATTAAGAGCAGCAAATTATTCAGCGAATTATTCAATTATTATACATTTCGTTCATATTGTCAAGTCAAACAAGTTGTTGAGAAATAATTCTAAAATGTTTATAGTACCGGCCAGATAAACTTATTTTTTCTGTAAATTCAATTTTTTATTTATTTTAGATATAAATCTAAACATAAATCAACATGTAGTCACTTCCAGTCTCCAGACGCAGCTCGCGTCTCCATTGATGGACGCCCACAAATTGGGTGCGACGCCAGCACCGTCAGCGTGCGGTGATTTTTCACGCTCAACTTTTGAAAGCTCCGTATTTAAAAACCACGCTGGGATTTTTTCATTTTAACTGTGTTTTGGCGTAGTTGGTAGGTTTATGTAGTGTTGAGTTGATACTTTGCAGTATTTGAGGATTTTAATGTTGTTTTTAAGGAAATTGGATTAGGTACACGTCATTAATTGATTATCTTTATTATCTTTTTTTCATCCTATTTACTTTCATACCTACATGTTTATTTACAAATAAAATTTTACTGAAGAGGCTTTGATCTCTTTTTCCTCAGTACCCCAAAGAATAATAATATCCAATTCAATTGACGACCGAGTGGTGTAGTGGTATGTAACCTTGCCTCATACGCCAAAGGTCCCAGGTTCGAGTCCTGGCCGGGTCATTCATTTCTTTGATGAACACAGATTTTTGTTCTCGGGTCATGGTTGTTGATATTTATATATGTATGTTTATTCCGGGTTCCCCCCCAGTTCGCTGTTTGGTCATCCATAATACAAACTATGCTTACTTTGGTTTCATATAGTTGGTGTGTTTGTTTTTGATTAAAAAAAATTGATTAATTTCATTGGACAAAGGGTCAATGGAGCATAGCGCTGAAGTGGAGACCAAGCTGAAGCAGTGCAGTGTAAGGCGACCTGCGGCGCAATCCGAGGACGATTTAAATGAGGTGGCTTAAAGTAAATGATTTTATCTTAGGTTAGACACAGCTACATGCTCTTAGAAAGGGTTTTCACCTAGTTCAGGCTATATCACCAGGTTGTACTTGGAATGAGTTACTATTATATACAAAAAGAGTTAGAAATAGATTAAAGACATCGATTAATCTCTCCCTGTAATCATCATGCCTGCAACGCAGGTCCTACCTTTACAAAGCCTGAAAGGCGACTGATACGAGCTGCGATCGCAAAATTATAATACAGACCAGTTTTTCTGATTGCTAAAAATATTACAAATAAAATAAGAAATAAACCACACTGAACAAGCCTTGATTTAGTGGTTCAATTTTATTATAATATTTACATAAGGTTCAAAGTAAAACTGAAAAAAGAATGTAAAAGACCTGAGTTCAGATATTTTTTTTACAGAGGAAAATTTAATCTATCGTGTTATTGTCTACATTTTTGTTTTGATAGTATCCTCGGCCAATTAAATTACAAATAATTTAATTTTTTTGGACCCAGAAAATATTTATTTAGTCTGTAAAATTGATTTAAAAATTGTAAATGGAGGATTACCAAGCGTTAATCAAAAAATTATATTATAAAAGTACGCAAATAACTTTCCGACAACTTTTTGGAATGAATGGAATAAAAAAAGAGATCCATTTAGTGATGTTAGCGGAGCATTGAAGATCGATAAATAATCCAATGCATGACAAAATTCCTAAGAACTATTCAAATTTCATAGATTGCTCTGAAAACTAGTTCGAGGTAGCAAGTTTTTAACGATATCAATAATACAATAGATCAAATATTGATATCATTTATGAATAATAATTATGCATTAAACTAAATCCAGAAATTTTAGATTTTAATAGATTCGGCTCTGCAGTAGTGTTGCAGCTGCATCGTTGGGCGCAGAACAAATGCTTGCTTAGCCCACGTTATATATATAAATACTGGGCCAGATTGTACATCACGGATTGATCTGCACGTAACTGCTGTAAACGGTGCGTCGTTACGGGTTTTCGGACAGACTACGTTGAATATAGAGATCGAAGGAATAGTTATAACGCAGTCGTTTTACGGACCCTTCCCGTGTTCGGTCGATTTGTGTCCTATTGTGGTGGGCACCACATCCCCACATGGTGTATCTTAGTAAGGAAGGCGTAATGATGTCGACACCCGGCACAGTTCCTAGATA
Source organism: Marasmarcha lunaedactyla (assembly GCA_923062675.1). Taxonomy (NCBI): domain Eukaryota; kingdom Metazoa; phylum Arthropoda; class Insecta; order Lepidoptera; family Pterophoridae; genus Marasmarcha; species Marasmarcha lunaedactyla. Next base: position 811,672 of record OV281351.1, on the reverse strand, counting down.
ATATCTTTATTTGTAAGTGTTATCAAATATGGGAATAAAATCATAAAAATTATATATTGTGATTAAACGTCAATGCCCATCTGTGCCCCAGAAATGCCCAGATAAAGTATATTACAAGATTGCTCTAATAAATAAAAACTAGAATTATGTTGTTAATTTTAAATCATATGAAGCACTGGATAAAAGTTAAAAAAAAATAAGACGTTCTTGTTGACATCGCAGTACGTATCATCGTTTCAGTCATTAATTCATGCTTTATTTATTACGGTCTGGAATCACGTCTTTTGGTCCATGTATATTCATTCGTTGTGATAGTTTTGTTACCAATGATAACGAATACCTATTATTATAAAGTTGCGGTTTTATTTGCGTATTATTATTGATACGATCGACCAGATAAAACTCAACATGATCGATATTAGTAGTAGGATTGATTTTATTATATTTATTTACTCGAGTACTTAAAGCTTAGTGTGGCGTCCCCAGTCGTAACATGCGTGATAAGAGGAAGATCATGAAATGATTGAATATTTCTGTATTTCACACGTTGATATCTAGTATAAAAGCTCATTATTTTAACAAATAAATTTGTCACTCAACATGTAATCGTGTCTTAATTCGCAAGCCTTTTCCCGGTCGTAATACTTTGTATCTAACCAAATTGTTTTCACATACATATTGACACTATACAATGGAGACAGACTAGATAATTCCAAATAACTGACATGTTTATCTGATAACATACAGATAAGTATATAAAAGAACACTGATCTGGCTTAGCTTATGTGATGATCATGAAGTTCCTAGTGAAAAACTAATAGCAATGCTGTCTGTAAACAATAAAATGTATAAAAATCCAGTAGGAAGTTATCAAGTTTAATGTCCAATATCTTTTGAACCGGCGCTTTATATGACATTAAATCTAGATATCATATAAATACTGTTAAAAAGTTATCATATGACATAGAGCTGTAATTTGGGCATTGCATGGTATTGCTGACTTTCAGCTCCATACTAATATGAGCATGGTCCTTTGTAGTAATAGCTATTGTTGAGGTTGATGATTTTAGAAATTTGGATATTAATTTATTTTTTAATGATATTAAAAAAATGGCTCCTGTTACATTCAGGGTTTTTTTTTCTTCATGTTTGGTACCACACAATCAGGGTAAGAAGGGCTACACTATTTGCGCTGTAGCATGTTGACGTTGACATCTGTCAGTGCCACATGATACGTCTATGGCGTTACGTTATACGCATAAAACTTTGGTTAAATTTTCTTTCAATCAGATTTTATTTGTAGACTAGAACATTCTGGTTGGGTTTAATTTAATTTACTACATTTATTAATGATTTAATATATTATGAATTTGGTACAGCTGAAGAGTGTTACCCGCACCATGCTATAGCGCAAAATATAGTGTAAATGAAGATAATACTTTTAACAATTTTCAAATAACTTTTCGCGCAATAAAAGAAACCGTAACGGTTATGAGCAGTTTAAGCGCTGTGAGCGGCATCCGGAACGTAACCGGGACTACGTATCAGTAAAACCGAACGTCAGATGCACGAACAGGCACGTTGTAGTTAAAGAAACGTATTCATGTTTAAAATCTATAAAATACATTAGTAAAACAAGCTTATTGTTACATCAATTACTTACTATATTTCTTAGTTACCTTCTTGTAGCCTGAAAATAATATTTTTAATATCTATATATTTAGGATAAATTAGAACATACACCTTTGCGAGTCTGAGCGTATACCAACGCTCCCGAATGTACAAAATGCAGAATACCGATATGGAAACATAAAATATTTATTTTGCAAAACAAAAGACTTTTTTTCATCGTTAAAAAGGACAATGTCAATTATTTAAATGAAAGAATTTAGCGGCTGGTTTGTTACATTCGTAGTGAATTCGATTATGAAATAAGGCTTTCGCACATTTATAAGGTTAAACACATATAGTACCGACGTCAATAAGACTGCCAAATTGTCGATGTATTGCAAATTATACATGAACTGAAAAAGGTCAGTCAGAAGTTGTATAAAAAAGGAATACGTAAAAACTAAACTATTTGATCAAGGCCTCAGGTGTACTTACGTCGACACGTGCCAGGATCTTGGTGCGAAGTTACGTCTACTATATTATTCAGACTAAATACGGACCTTCCCTACAATTTCTGTTTTCGTTGTTGTTTGTTGCCACATTTTATTAATGCTGGCATTAAAAGTGGAATAAATTGACACAACATGAAATGTTCAGATGTGGTACATTTGTGAACCAGACAGACCACGTATTCTTTAAAAGATAACTTTGTTACAGGCCAACTGATAAATGCATTGAAGGCATTTTTATTGCCATTTGTACGCTTATAAAGCAATTTTTAAACAATGACCTGTTACATATGTAATATGTCATTGTTTTTAAAGCTAAATTAATGAGCTATGTGTGGGTATGTTTTTGAGTTAACATTAGGTAATTGTGTATACAAACTACCCACTACTGCATACAGCATGTTTTTGGGTTGTGGATATTGAATGTTAATTTCATTTCATTTAAGTGTTATTTTATTTCAATAATGTAATAAATGTAACTTGGTAATTTTTTTTTGTTTTTAAATGGACACTTAATATATGGCCTTATGGGCCTTTTAAATTTCACTGGGCTTTGTAGCTTAGCGCTGAGGGCGCTTAGCCGGAACTTAAACTACTCCTACATACGATATACCTAAGGGCACCCGAGAGGGCGCAGACCTCGGCTTAGGACGTCGTATATTGAAACAACCACTGGTTCGGAAGGGTCATCTACTGTCAAAAGAATTACACTATACAGCCTGGTCTGTCTTTAATGTTTATTTATATTATTTTTACATTGATTTTTAATATTTAAGCACTGAATAGGTATATTGTGTAATTGAAGTAACTTTGTCTGCTTTTAAGTCTACATATCTAATATTAGGTAAGGGATTTATTGCCTGATTTGTAGATGGGTATTACTATGGATTTTTTAAATATTGCTGGAAAAGTACCTGTGATAAAACTAGTATTGCAGAGGTTGGAAATTGGGTTTGACAATATGTGGGGATATTGTTTTAGTACAGAGGTGGGTATTCCATCCCAGCCCGTTGCGTTGCTGTTTTTCAACTTTGCAGTTACGCATCCTACTTCGCCGGGATCTACGGGACTGAGCGACATGGATCCACGTGGGGCATTGCAAGAAGTGGTTTCACTGGCTAGTGTTTCTTCATTTGTATTCTTCCTGACCAGTATAGCGCTCACTAGTTCATTACCAATTGATGTAAAGTACTCATTTACTTTGTTTGGAGATGACTGCGGGTCACCATTAATGCCCAACAACTCTGTGGGTGATGACTTTACTTGTTGAAGGTTACTTATTTCTTTAATAATTTGCCATGTTTTTTTGAGTTGCCAAAGGATTTAGCTAGCTGAGCTTGATAATAACTATGCTTCAGAGATTTCACTATCGAGTTGCATCTGTTTCTATAGGATATATATTTTGTCATAAGATGGTCATCTCCTCCAGATTGTCTAATTTTTTTGCGTAGCTTGTTTCTCTTACGAATGCATTTAATGACACCTGGGGTTAACCACGGTTTCAGTGGCTTATATCGGCTTGAGATTTTTTTCACAGTGCTGTTTTTGGCAATACACGCTTGCAGCCCAGATACCAAAAAACTTGCCATTTCGTCAGATGTTTTTAGGTCATAGTATTCTTCCCATGGCAGTGATTGCAGTGACGTCTCCAATGCAACGAAATCAATCAAAATTTTGTCATGCTAAATGTTAGAGGTCTTTGTATTTGAATTTGCTATGCTCAGTAATATTGGACTATGATCTGTAAATGGCTCAAACACGAATGTACGCAACATGCCTTTACTTTTTACCATAAAGTGGTCCAGACAACTGTTCTTCCTTGTGGATTTACACCTTACCCTATACCTTGTCGAAGGCCGTATGCAGCCATAAGATTTAGGTAGTCTGAGGAATAACTGGTAATATTCTGCGGGAGAATGTCAAGGTTAATATCTCCGGTGAAGATAATTTGTTCTCTGTGGATCTCTTTAAGTAGTTTTTCAACTGAATGAAGATATGCCGTGGGGTTTCTTATACTAGGTGATCTATAGGTGGCAATTAGGGAAACTTTGTTTTGTATTTTTAGCACAAGGCCACTGCCGTCTTTGATTAAAGGTTGATATGATAGTACATAATCAATATTATCCCGTACATAAACGACAACACCGTCATTATGATTATGGTTTATTTTAGTGCTATATGAGTTGAAGCTACCAATTTTCGGTATAGTTGTAGTTTCGTTTATCCAGCATTCGGTCAAGACCATAACATGAATTGGAATTTCTATTTCAGTTAAGAAGACTAGGAGGGGTTCTAAATTACGGATATTTACTGAAAGAATGTTAAACGAGTTACGGTCCAAGATTTCAAGATCAGTATTGCTATTCACCAAAGTACAGTTTACATGACCAACAGTATCAATGTCTATAACAATGTCTTTATAAAAATTATCGAATGTAAAAAAAATAAAATTGGAGGGGCACAGGGCTCGAATGAAATCAAGAGGCTTGACATTACGCCGACTAAATAAAAATATATGTTGCCTTTAACCACTAGTTGTTGGGTAATCTGTGTATTATAGGTTATATGTTTGTGATGATATAGTCTGTACTGTGAATTCCTAAGATGCATTTGTGTGTAAGAGTTGAGTGTGCAATGTCTTTGTCTATATGTGATGTGTGTAATTATGTAGTATGTGTGTACTATGTGTGATTAAAATTATGTAATAAAAGGTGACTGCCGATTGTTGTGTATTTGTGTTATATATTTGAGTATAGAGTAGGCGCAGAGATACATGATGAGAAATAAGTTTTAATAAGATTAGAGTGTAAATTATTTTAAATGTGGCTGAATAATAATTATTAGAAAATACAATAAAAGGTGGGCTAAGTCACATTATGTTTCTTAATTTAGTGACGTCTGTTTCTAATTCGACACGTATGAATGAGGCTCCGTCTTCTTTTCGGAGAAAAACTTTTCCATACGACGTCCAGCAATACTTAAATTGGTTTTGCGTGCCAAATTCTCGTGCTAAAAAGAAGAGCCTTCTTGTTTTCGGTGTGAGATTTTCAGATACAAAAATGGGAACACTAGGTACTTCCATTTTAAGATGTCCAGTCTTCAACTTGTTGGTTTTGTTATCGTTGTTGATTTTTTTAACTGAGCTTAAGAACTTCTTCTTAAGTAGGACAGTAGTAAAATTAACAATTAGAGGTTTGTTTACTGCTTGTACGTGCACGCGAAATATATCTGCTATGTTTGATTCTTCAATAGGCACGTTGGCGATTTTTCCAAGTTCCAAGACTATTTTTGATAAACCCTGCTTACTTTCGTTGTCAGTTTTTGGTATATTTCGAATTTCTATACTTGTTGCTCGTCCTTGTCTTTCTAGTTGTTCGATTTTTTCTTCTAACTCATGAATATATCTCGGATCTTCAGCCCTGTCCTTCTCAGTCTTTTTCATGTTTTCCAAAACTCCTTTATAATTATTAATTATGATTCTCCCTTATAACAGATATTAGTAGGTATTCATGCGACTGGCTGTCAGCCAGGCATTTTCATTAATTAAATACTGTCTTTTTTATTTATTTCATTGATTTTACCTTGTTCTGTTCTGACATTTGTATCTTTAGTAATAATTTAATTTTACATATATAACCCTGACATTATTGTTTTATCTTATATTAATGATATTGATGTTTAGATGTAATTTTGATGTTTTAAATGATAACTAAAATGTGACATGTGACATATGACATATTTCGTAATTCTTATTGACATGTATTGTTTGAGCGCTGTTTATATAACTATAATTATTAATTATTTAAGTGCTATTGTAATAATGATAATGTGAACTTATGCCTATCTACGTGCCTTAATTTTAATATTTCAATGATTGATCGTAAACTATTGCTTTAGCTGACAATAAAATGATTTCATTTGAATTATTTGATTAATTTGTACACAGCTCAAGTTCCATCTTGTATGGAGCACTGTAGCCTCCTTTGGGATTGTACTGCAAAGTACCAACTAGAAGCGATGGACGCATTTGACCAAAGAGCCCGAAATATTATTAACAATTTTGACCTCACCACCAAAAACTGCAAAGCGTCGACCATAGTCGGAAAGTTGCCAGTTTAGCAGTCTTCTACAGATTACATTTTGGAGAGTGCACGAATGCTCTTTTTGATCAGGTTGAACCCACACCCTTCTTGCATCGGACTACTAGACGCAGACAGGCCTTCCATCCCTTTATAGTAGATATCCCAAGAAGTTGAACCAAACGCTTCGATAGTTCCTTTTCGGTGCGGGTCGCCAAGGTGTGGAATGAACTGCCTGCGTCTGTTTTTTTATAGGACTATAGTTTTTTTCCAGAAAACTATAGTCCTAGTTTTTTTTAAGCGTCTAGTGAATAGGTATCTCGTGGATAGACGTGTAACACCTTCGTCTTCATCGTCACCTTCCATCAGGTGAGATATAAGACAAACGTCTAATCCTTTTTCAATAAAAAAAAATCAGCTCAAGTAATTGAGTCTCTTTGTTATTTGTGATAGCTGTGGTTGCTAAAATTCAAATTCAAATATGTATTTCTCAACATTGATATTTACTTGTTCTTATTGACGTTTAATAAATCACGAATCTGTCACCAGTTGATGTTATTGACGTCAAATAAGACATGACTCTACCACCAGTTCGGAAAAACCTGCGTGAAGAAGAACAGGCAAGAAACTTCACGGGTATATTTTTTTCAAAATAAATGTATTGAGTTTCTTTATGTCTATACAAAGTTTTTCTTATCTGTATCCGTTAACTTGGCAAGTCTCCCTCCCTCAAAGTATCCAAACGACAAACACTCTGAGACGGCACCCATTCACGAGTAACGCGGGATCCAGCCATCGCCATATTCCTCAACCATATTAGAGGGAAGTGAGCGACCCGTCACCCCACGCTACCTGCTGATGATACTTTCTTCTTATTTGAAATTAAAAGAAAAAAATTTACTATAGAGCAGTAAATAAATGTATCTCTAACGCATAAAAGTGGTTGTCAGCTAATAATAATAATAATGTTATATTTTCTTTGTGATATTTGTAATTGTGGAAATAAATAATTTTATTATTATTATTATTATTAAAGTACGTCTACTTATGGTAGCGTCGGGTGACGGGTGGCTCACTTCCCTCTAATATGGTTGAGGAGGGCGATGGCTGGATTCCGCGCTAACTCGTGAACGGGTGCCGTTTGAGGGTGTTCGTCGTTTGGATACTTGGGGGGAGGGAGACTTGCTGAGCTAACAGATGCAGATAAGAATACAGAATAAATTGTACAGACAAAAAGAGACTCTGTAAATGTACTTTGAAAAAAATATACCTGTAAAGTTTCTTCCCAGTTCTTCTTCACGAAGGTTTTTTCGAACTGGTGGTAGAGTCATGTTTTATTTGACATTAATAAGAACAAGTAATTTTCAATGTTGAGAAATAAAAATAAAAGCAAACAATATGACCTCCCATTGATTATTTACCGATGATGGCAAATCATTGACTAATACAAGAAATACTGGACCAAGAACCGAGCCCTGGGTCATACTTATTGTTACTGCCGATCCTGATGATTTTTCTACATTTATTTTATATTTCTGTTTTCTGTTAGAATTATATGATATAATCAAGACAAGCGCTAAATTTTTTATGCCATCATGGTGCAATTTCATGTGTCGTGTATATGATCCACATACTCGAATGCCTTGGACAACAAAAGACACCAATGGCATCTCAAGTCTCCTCTCAGCCGCTGAGTATGTAATTTATGTGCTCAACACCGGTATCGGTTGTTGCCGTAATCTGTAGTTGCCAAAAGTATTTGATTTAAAATTATTTTTTCAAAAATCTTACGTTGGTAGGATAGATATAGGTCTAAAATTATTAGGATCAGACATATTTCTTGCTTTAAATATTTTTATGACTTGACCCAATTTCATTAAATTAGGAAATGCACCATTTTCAACACAGTCGTTAAATATTAGGTCATTACATATGAAATAAGCGTTTTGTAATGGAAGAACATATAGTAATTTTTAAAAAAATATAATATACTTATTTAATCAAAGTATGTACCATTGCTATCTATGCACTTTTGCCATTTTATAGGTAGTTCATTGATCCCTTTACTAAAAAAACCATTCCGTCGGGAATCTATAAACATTTTTAAGGTGCTTTGGACTGCCCCGTCGGAGTTGAATTTTTTCCCTTGCAAGAAGTTATCCAAATTTCTAAAAAAAATGGTAAACTGTTAGAACAAGGTCCGGGGAGTACGGTAGATGTCTTAGACATTCCAATTGAAGCTCCTCTAATTTGGTAGCCGTCTATTGTGCAGTGTGTGTTCTAGCGTTGTATTGAAGCAGCAGTGGCTTAGAGCTATAGACTAGCCTCGGTTGTTTAGCAGCTAGCTTTTCCATCATGGTTTGCAGTTGCTGACAATAGGCATCTGCCGTCATCGTCTTGCCAGATTTAAGAAAGCTGTACCGAACGACACCAGCACTAGTCCACCACTCGTTCACAAGTAATTATTTTTGAGTCAATTTTCGATTGGAGCAGGATTTGGCTGGTTCGCTAGGATTCAACCGTTGCGATGACCGTTTTCAATTGTCATACAGGATCCACTTTTCATCACAAGTAATGATTCAATTTAAAATCCTTTCATTATTGTGCCGGTTGAGTAATGTAACGCAGCAGTCGACGCGCGTTTGTCAGTTTGCTGCACTCAATTCGTGAAGTACCCACCTATCAAGCTTTTTCACCTTCCTAATTTGCTTCAAGTAGATTAAAACAGTTTTGTCTGTATTAAATATAGTAGTGATAATTTAAAGTAATTAATTTAGACCGTTATACCATCGATGAGATAAAATTATCATTTTGACATTACTAAGGAGCCAGTTTGTCCTGTAAAATATTCGCATATAAAACCAGTATTGAAACTTTTTCACGAACAATACCTAATCACTAATTTATTTTACTGACCCTAGTACATTCTTCGCTCCATCTTAAGGTATTAGAATGGGAAACCAAGACTCAATTTGTTATCTCTAAAATTGATAAATTCTCGCTTTTCCGTCTAATCCCAACAACTAGAGCTACCACTCGCCGCCCCAGACAGTTTATTGGAACGAACGTAAACGGGCAACAAATTGGCCGCCTCCCGGGACTAAGCCCGAGTCGGTAAACCTGTACATGGACAACCGGAACTGCACATTTACCAGTTCCTCTGGAAAAACCGAACTTTTCAGAAAATAGAATTCACGCCCTGAAACTAAGCCACTTTGATGATAAGCTGCATCTGTCGATTAGATGAATTAATAAAATAGGTCTTATCTTAATTTTAATTTATGTGACTTTGAATTTTTATGGACTAACTTAAATACCCAAAAAATATGGATAAGTTTTACTAATATCTGGTATCAAGTTTATTTATTTGTTCATTAGAAACACTGACATTTGTCCATGCACAGCTCGTTAGATTCTTTAAGCTATCTGCATGTCTACATTTGCTACTACCCTGAATATAGCGTCGATGCCGACGTTGTGATAATCCCTGAGCGATACTGTTGATTTCACGACACTTTTACGACACAATCAAATATTTTGTGATGTAAATTCGAAAATGTCTTCATAAGTGATCACATTAATAACAAGTTTATCAAATGAAAAATGTGGTTGATTTCCCGTCAACTACTGATTCTCTTTCATGTGTATTATGTGTATTTCAGCGATTGTGTTTTTTTTATGTATTGGGCTTTTTTAAGCGTCATATTGAAAAAAACGATTCACTGCCTATGAATAATTTAATAATTATATTTAACATTCTATTGAACAATCAATGAAACACTGCTTCCACTAATCCGAGATGTCCAAAGATCCCAAACATAAACATTTCTGGTAGAAATTGTAATTATAAATAAGTAAAGTTTTAAAAATGGGGAGAAAATATACCACTCTACAAACAAAACATACGGGCTTTCTCGAGGTCAAAGCAATTGAAAAGATACAAAATATTGAAGCATTAAGTTCGAACTTCTGCCGCCGACATGCGCGCTAAGTCAGCACTAAGTAAGTACTTAACTTCAATACTTTAAGCTGATTGCACTCCGTTTAAAAGATATATCGAGAGACTTAGGAAATAAGTAATATTGTATGGCTTTGCTGTATATGAAGTGCGTAAAGCAAAAACTGAAAATGGCAGCCAGGGCAGTTTTCATTCCACATGTCATACTTTGTCATCGATAATGTGTATTGGTAGCCCCTAAAGCATGTACAGTCGGCACCCAAGCACATTGTACATAATTTCAAACTTGACAGTCTTCTAGTTGGCTGAATTTCATATAAATTTTATTAATTAAATTAAATATTATTAATATTCTGAGGGTGTCAAACTCGACATTTTAAGAAATTTACTGAAAGACATGCAGTGAGTGCTTTTAAGCGGTAGAAATGAAAATGTCTTTCGCCTTGCATCTCGAGTTCGCGATAAAATTATCAAATTATAAGCAATACTCCTAATTGAGTAGGTGATACATTACCTCGAATATCAGATCATGACAGAGCAAAATATATTAAAGTACCGTTACCAAAGTTTCACCTGGGAGTATATTTTTAACAAAAAGGGTCTTTAGCATGGAAAATATATAAATATTAATTTGATAATTATTGTGAGAGGTTAACTTGGTACGTCGTATTTAATGAATCTGACACTAATTTAGCTTTTAATTAGTTTTTGACACGTTTTTGTTCCTATTTAATCAATGCTTTCCAGAACATAACAGCTGTAATACTTGTCGAAGGGTTTAAAAATATCTTCGGAAACAGAACGCAAACTTAGATTTAAATATTACAGAACCAAAACAAATGAAATGAAATGAAATGAAATATTTATTTCTCAACATTGACAATTACTTGTTGTTTGTTGTTCTTATTGACGTCAAATAAAACATGATTCTACCACCAGTTCGAAAAAAACCTTTGTGAAGAAGAACTGGCAAGAAACTTCACGGGTATATTTTTTTTCAAAATAAATTTACAGAGTCTCTTTATGTCTATACAAAATTATTCTTTTCTGCATCTGTTAGCTCGGCAAGTCTCCCTCCCCCCAAGTATCCAAACGACGAACACCCTCAAACGGCACCCGTTCACGAGTTAGCGCGGAATCCAGCCATCGCCCTCCTCAACCATATTAAAGGGAAGTTAACGACCCGTCACCCGACGCTACCATAAGTAGACGTACTTTAGTGACAATGACGCTTTAGATATTCATCGGGAATACAAGATAAAAACACTTATTTCAATTATAGTAAATTGTTTAAAAAATTTTAGCCAACAAAAACTGTAACAAAGCCTTTATGAATCAGTCCTCAAATGTTACGGCACAAGAAAACATAAAAGAAATTAATGGGTTAATAATTGAATATACAACAACCTCCAGGAAATATGCAACGTGATAAACGACCACTGCTTTACGAGCACAAACGCCCAAAAAAAAATTCAGTCATGAAATGTAATAAAACCGAACAGGTCTAAAATAATAAATAAATCCCCAGACCAACACACCAGCTGTATGGCCCCAGAGTAAGCAGAGCACTTGTTATGGATGACCAATGAACTGGGGGAACCTAGAATAAACATACATATATGAGTACAAACAACCATGACCCGAGAACAAAAATCTGTACACAAATCAATGCCCCAGCCAGAACTCGCACCTGAGACCGGCGTATGAGGCAGGGCTATTTAACACTACACCTCTCAGTCGTCAAGATACCAACTCAGTAGCGATGAAGTGAAAACAAACGAAATAAAAAAATATGCAATAGCGCCGGTCATTTACACTTATCGTTTACCCAGGGAACGTATCCAGAAAAATTAAAATCCACTTTTATAAGACCCATACAAAAAAATTACTAGGAACGACTCTAAAAATTACCGTCCTATTGTGAATATAACTAACCTAGCAAAGGTGTTTGAAAAATGCATCCAACTTAGCTTGACAAAATTTCTTAATAAGCATGACATACTTGACCACAGATAATACGGTTTCCAAAATGGAAAATAAACAGGCTTAGTGGCATTTAATTAATAAAATTAAATTATAAAATAGGTACGTTAACAATAACAAAAATCATGCGTCATATTTTTTTAAAAGAGCCGTGCGTACCAATGCGTGTCGCACTTATTACTTTTAGACAAATGTGAACAGTATGGTATACGAAGCACAGCACAACACTGGATGAAGAGCTACCATACTTAGAAAAGAGGGCTATTTAAACAGATTTATTTTTTATAGCATTATTCGCCTCTAAAAATCTACATTGCCTTCTAAATTACTAAGTCAGCCCCAATATGCGAGCGTCTGTACGATACTATCTTAGCCACTAAAAATATGTTGTCTGATGATGAATTATCATCCAATTTTGATTATGACGCTTCGCCGGTTGCTGCCGCACCACGTTCACTTCGCTCGCTCGGCTCACGCATAAGTTACGGCCTAAAAGTAACCTAACCCAAATTTAACTACTACGCTTTCTTTAGAAAATTTAGTAGGCGCAAGTCAGCGCTCTTATTTCTTTTATTAGATTTCTTTTTTATACGATACACCACAAATAACAAATCATCACATGACATTATATGATGAGGATATATCAGTTTTAATTTCTGATGACACAAATAAAAATCTTAATGACTATACGACACACGGTCTTTAGCATAGTATTTGGTAAACATTTTACCTGGAATGACCACTAGAAAAAGTTTCCTCAAAAATAAACAGATTTGCTTACGCACTTTGGCGGCTAACAAAACTTTCTACCCAGCCTCAGTATTAAAATGTGGTATTCTGCTGTGGGAAAACTATAATAATATATAATTAAAAGGGCCTACATAGCATTCATAACAATTTATCAGAGTTAACTCTTGGTAAACACGTAGTCCTTCATACAAATCCATGAGACTATTAACACTACCCTATTCTGTATTTATATGAAAGTTCTTTATTTGTAAACACAAATCCCAATCGTTTTCAAAGTGAAAAATATGTTAACTTTAATACAAGGTTTTAGGTTTTTTTTACCTTCCCAACATACAACATACAGACATACTTACTTAAACGTAACCATTTACCAAATTATTTCAAATGTATGACAATGTATGTAAATGTATTGAAATCCGTCTTTAGCCAATTTCTAATCGATACATGTTTTTATAGCTTTGATGAATATTTGAAAACTAAATTTTAATCCTGTAAGATGTAAAAATAAATATATAAAAACTGTAACAAATGCTTACCTCTCAAATTTTAAGCACCAATAATATTGCATGTTACACGACAGTAAAGTAGATCCTATGTTATATTAACAACATGAGGCCTATTGTTTTTTTTGCAATAAAGGAATTTGATTTTGATTGAATGAGAATTGCGAATTGAGAAGGCTACAAAGCACTCCGCACGCCCAGCTGGCTGCACGTAAAACATCGACTTGTAACTAGATGCGTCCCGCGTGACCATCGACCCAAATGTCCTTTAGTGAGCGCGGAGGTATCACAGCTTGCTCGGATGTTTTGAAATAAAATAGGTATATTATGTAAGTATGTAGTTCCTTTTATTTTACTAGCAACTTCCGCACCTTTAGATACTAAATACCCCTATCTTATTTTTTACTTTGAGAAATCTTAGAGTTCAGTACAACAACGGCCTGAGAATGCTGCTGGGGTTGCCTCGGAGCTGCAGTGCATCGGCCATGTTCGCGTTAGCAGGGGTCGATGACTACTACGCTGTCATGAGGAAGAAAAATGTGTCACTTATGTGCAGACTACGTTCCAGTACTAACACGATATTAAAACTATTCGCCTCAAAATTAGAACTACCAATATGGCAGCAATTTACTAATATACTAATATGAATTGAATTTTTAAATCAAATAATTTATATATTTTTATTTCATAATAATCCATCTGACATACATTTTTAATGACATATAATTTTCTTAATGACATATTATTTTATCAATTTTGAAAGACACTTGTTTATATGGATAACTGAATTTTAATTGACATTTTTCAGTTTTCTGACATATTATTGACATAGCAAATAATTATTTTTATTTATTTATAATTGTTGTTAATTATTTACTAATCTTATTGAATATAAGATATATTATTTATTAAATAGACATAGTCAATAATTGAATATTATTTAATTTAGGTAGTTATCACTTCTAAATTACACAAAAGCCCTTTACCGCCATCACAGTCTTAATTTATTATTTAATTTACAAATTTGTTTTGAAATAGTTTTGAAATAAACCTGCTTTGGATTTGGTGTTTTATTATTATTATTATTCTTTTTGTCGTGTGTTACATATGTGTGAATTTAATGATAAGGATTCGCAGAACATTTTGTGACATTAACATAGTTATTAAGCTTTGTAATATTAACACGTGGGCCTAGTTGCCACAATAAAGAAATTTATTATTATTTATTATTATAATTATAAATACTATCGTTGATAGTATCGAAGCTTAATATCGAAATATCAATAGTACTACTATTAATGTACTAGTAATAGTACTAATACTAATTTCACACAAGAGGAAAAATATGCTGGAAGCTCATAATAGTAGGTTCATAAACTCACTAACTCATTCAGGGGTTTTTTTTTGTGCCCCTCCACGGGAAGGACAGGAGGATAAAAAATGCTCTGACGCATACACTGGCGCGCGCGATCCAGGTTATGTGGGACTCGTTCCGAGCCTACCAGAACCACTACCCACTAGAAAGCCCCCTGTCGGCTCGTGCAATTTTTTTGCTTACAATTCATAGCACTGAAGGTGCTCAAAAATGAAAAATAAAATGTAAAGTTACATTAAATAAATATTAAAGAAGTTAAAATAATTCGAATTTACGTTAGAATTAGAAGTAGCGGCCTGAAGGGCTAAGAGATCTAGCGTCAGCTGCGTCGCTACGTTCGTGTGCACGTTTCTCGGTCTAGCGACTTTGAATTTCGAATCTAAGACAGGAGCAGTATATGAGACTGAATCTCGAACTAGAGGATTGGGGTGGGTTTCGGCGTGTTTGAAGCACGCTTCTGAGAGTGTTTTGAGGTGCTGTTGCACTGTAGGCAAATCAAGATCTCTGTGCAGGTCCGCGTTACGCACGTACCACGGTGCGTCTGTGGCCCTGCGGCAGAAGAGATTTTGAACTACCTGCAGTTTGTGCAGGACGGAGGGTTTGGCGTGGGCAAAGACTGGCGAGGCATATGTCATGACTGGTCTAACGCAGACCTTATAAAGCGTACGTTTGTTTCTGAACGACATTTTACTTTTTATACCTAACATATTCTGTAAGCGGCCTAAGTAAAAACGGGCGAGTTTCGTTACTATATCGACGTGTGGCTTGAAAGAAAGCGTCTGGTCTAAGGTGACGCCTAAGTATTTGGTAGTGCGTTTCCAGGGGATGGGAATACCTAACATTCGAACGTGCAGATTGTCAGCAACACTACGGTGTTTGCAGTCGAAGTAACCCGCAGAACTCTTGTCTGGGTTCACATCGATACGCCATTTTTGAAACCATGCACCGAGGGCGTCTACGGCTTTTTGTGATGTGACGGGTGGTGAGACCCGGGACACTGACGCCTTTGGTGTAAAGGGCTGTGTCGTCGGCAAAGAGGGCGAGTCTGACGTCTTTCGGCATTCCGCCGAATGTCGTTAGTGTACACGGTGTACAACAGAGGGGCGAGGACTGAGCCTTGAGGGACTCCAGCCTATATGGGACGAGGCGCGGAAAGCATGCCTTCATGTTTGAAACGAAACGTGCGGTCTTTGAGAATCGACGCGATTATCCTAACTAGGCGAGCCGGTAAGCCTATTTTGTAGAGTTTATAAACGAGACCGCTGTGCCAGACTTTGTCGAAACCCTTAGCTACGTCAAAGAAAACCGCGATCGTTTTCTTTCGTTTCGGATAGAAGCCATCAAGTATGTACTCGACGATTCGATGGACTTTCTAAGGGCAGGAGTGCTTAGCGCGGAAACCGAACTGGTGGGAAATGATGAGGGGATCGCCAACCGTTGAAAACAGATGGTTCCGCATTCGAGAGAGTATGACTCTCTCGAGAAGTTTAGACATGGCCTTGAGGAGGCTGATGGGTCTGTGATTAGCCGGGATATTCAGAGATTTACCCGGCTTGGGAATGCCTATGACTGTCGCTTCTTTCCAAGCTATTGGAAAGTAGCTGTGGTCGAAACAGGCATTGAAGATGATGGCTAACAAGGTAAGAACCTGTTGAGGCAGGTGTTTGAGTGCGTGGTTAAAAATTCGATCCGCACCCGGAGCTTTTTTGGACTTTTGACTTCTAATGAGAAGCAAGATTTCATCATTAGAGACTATGACGGGGTCATCGGTGATGGGGAGAGATTCTCTGCGCAGAACTTCGTCCTCCACCGCCTGGATTTGGGAGGGATCCGCGGGTTGCGTGCTGGGCGAACATTGTGCTGCTATGCTGTCGGCGAAGCATTTGGCTTTCTTTACGGCTTCAAAGGCAATAGTGCCGTCGAGACGAGTGAGAGGAGGCACGTGAGAGGCGGCGTCTACGCGTAAGGCACGGGCCATACTATAGTACGCTTGGTGGGACGGGGAGATATTCGCCATGAGATCGTTAAACTGAGCGTCTCGAAGTTCCGCGAGGCAAGACCTAAATTTACGTTGTAGTTTGTTCGCAGCTGATCTATAGGCGGGCTTGGGATATAGCTCAAAAGGAACGCCCCGTAATACCGCGCGGATCTTACGCTCCTCTGGGAGGGCGTTGGTGTGAAAGGCGACTTGTTTGACCGAAAGGAGCCTAGTGCGTGACCGGAAGTCTTCGATGGTCGCGACTTGGAGTTTAATGGTATCGCCTGCGTTATTTGCTTTGAGATTATTAATTTTGTGCTCTTTGCAAAGATTAGATACCGCAGTCCATCGTGCTTTTTCGCGGAGCAAGACGGGCGGAGGAAGCTGAGGCTTAGGTGGGACGGGAGCGCAGCGCGTTGCTGGCTTGGACGGAGCCGACGTAGTCACGGTCGCTTGTAGTGACATTAACGGCGCGGGGGCGGGTGTTGAAGACACCTGGGTGGGCTCGGGTGTTGAAGACACCGAGGCTTTCTTTAAGCGCTTTTTAGAGCGTTTGGTAACTAATTGAAATGGAGGCTCAGGAGAGCCGGTTACGGTGGCGGCGTCCGATGACGCATCAGACGCGGATCCCGAGTCGCTCCCGGGAGCGGTACGCTTACGGCGCGACGTTTGAGACGATGAGACCGACGCGCAGTCCATATCGGATGGAACGGGAGACGCGGGAGAGCTATAGACCTGAGGGTTCTGGACGTTGGAGGCCTGAGGGGCTGGGGTTGGGGCCGGAGGGGCCGGGGAAGCGATTGATGCCTGCAAGGCCTGCGTTAGTTTGTCGTTCGGAATGGAGGCGCCTGCCGCAGCAAGCGCCTGGGTGAACACTTTCGCGAAGTTAATAAAACTTAGCAAATCCATTAGGGAGGGGTTGGGACAATTATATGTATATATAAGTATATTAAAGATGCCTAGTTCCTTAAAACCTATCGAACCCTTGCGGCTAACCTCCCTATCAGCGGTAGGGGGGCTGGGGAGAATAACTTAAAACTAACCGTAGTACGCAGAAGGCCACTACCTAGAAACCTAAAAAAGGGTAAGCAGGTAAAGAATTGACCGCATTAGGGTCAACCTTTACCGACAGAAAGGACAAATACACACGAAAACACACAGATATGATAAAAATAAATATGAAAATAGGAGAGAAATAAATAAAATAGAGAAGAGAAATAAAATAAAAATAAGAGGACTGGTTCAGTACAAATTCGTTGTCACCGTTAAGTATCCTTTATACTGAACCCAGACTACTTACGCTTGGCACAACACTGCAGTCAGCACAAGCACAACACAACTTAGCACAGCACATTGAAGACTAAGGGGCTTAGTCACAAAGAAAAATCGCACTTCGATAGCACTCAGAGGGAGTAGAAAAACCTTGAAAACCGTAGCACGGACCCAACACGCTAAACTGTGACGTCAGTAGACTTAGCGGGAAGGGACCGATCAACGGAGAACGGGGTCTTGCACGTACCGGGCGGCGATCGGAGCGAGCAAACTGCAAACTCATTCAGGGGTCAATTTATACGTTTTTATAATAAGGTTCCCGAGGATATCCAAAATCAAATCCTATCTAGACCTATTGACAGGTTGAAAGAAACTATAAAGCAAACTCGTGTGCTGTAGCTTATTATAAACTACAAAATTATTTGAATTATAAAAGCCCTTGGGTATAATCCCCTCATTAACAGGTTTTTACTAGTATTTGTAATAAACCATGTGTAATATATCTGTTTGTTCGTTCAGTTTTTCGACCTGGTGAATATCTAAAGCTTCATTGTCACTGAAGTACGGTACTTACGGTAGCGTCGGGTGACGGGTCGCTCACTTCCCTCTAATATGTTTGAGGAAGGCGATGACTTGATATTGCGTCAACAGACTCGTGAACGGGTGCCATTTGAGGGTGTTCATCGTTTGAATACTTGGGGGGAGGGAGATTTGCTATGCTAACAGATGCAGATAAGAATCATTTTGTATAGACATAAAGAGACACTGTAAATTGATTTGGAAAAAATATACCCGCAAAGTTTCTTGACAGTTCTTCTTTAAGAAGGTTTTTCCGAACTGGAGGTAGAGTCATGTTTTATTTGACCTCAATAAGATCAAGTAATTGTCAATGTTGAGAAATAAATATTTGAATTTGAATATCGTTATACCGTTCAGTTCACATCAAATACTGATATCAAGATTATAGTATCAGATTATTTACTAGCTACATCAACCAATATTCATTAGCAATACTATTTAATCCCAGCCTACTATTGATAGATCAAACAAATCGATAGTACCGATACTATCGGTAGTAATTTCGATACTGAGCTTCGATAATATCGATACTGCCGATAGTTTTGCAATATATTGATATTAATGTACCAACCTTATCTTATTATCGATATTGTCGATAGTATCGATATTATCGATAGGCCTATCGATATTATAGATGATTTCCGAGGTCAACTATCGATAGTCAAATTATCGAGAGTTCGGCAACACTAGTTTGGCTATATGGTGGGATGAGGCCACGCTGATTTTTGCTAAGGTTTTCCCTTGTTTGACACAAAAAAAATTCTTATATTTGTTTACTTTATTTTTATTTGACATAATTATTATTTTACTATAATTTCATTTCAGCTAAATCGCATTTATCTTAATTTTGTTTGTATAATTTCTGACAAGCGTATCATTACAATTTTACAGCATCAAACGGAATATTCCGAAATTCAATTTGCTAAAATCATTGACCAAAAATTAAAAGGTGTAGTTGCTAACGTAATTTTTGTTCTAATAATAATATAGTACAATCAGTAATGACCTCAAAAATCGTCGTCTTCGTCGTCTTTGGCGCTTCGCCGGCAGCTGCCGCGGCACGCTCCCTGCACTCGCTCGGCTTGCGCTGCATTGAACACATGTTTAATTAATAATATCCTGTAGAAATTTGCACTATTGTTACTATGTCAAATGAATGTCATACCAAATCAAAATTATGACTAACGTAAATTATACTCAAAGTTGATAAAACGAAATTACATGAAATTTTTTATGTCAATCAAGGGAGAACCGGTCACTAAGATGCCACGCTCAGCTCTCATTTTTGATTTTGCGTGTAAAACGAGCACATTTTTTTTGAAAATTACTTTTATTCTTGTCAAAATTATGAAATTTTTTTTAAATTTCTAACAAAACCTCATTTCTTTCAGTTTCATAACCATGCCTTAGCAGCAACGAGAATAAAATGAGAAAAAAGCGGTTAAGCGTTGTCGTTTAATTAGTGAATCTTCGTCAGACGCCGAAGGAAACCCAGGTATCTATTTTGAATGAAAATACTACTACTAATACCTACCGCAAAACCTTTTCACGTTATAGTTTATATGCAAGACTCGATTCTTTTATAAAAGGGGTAAAGTAAGCAGTTACTGCGAGTACCATTTAAATATATTTGGGTGGTTTACAGAACAATAAGTTTGTCATTTTATTTGTTAATATAGCCATTTCTTTTCGCAGATGAAACTGTACTACTTCTTTACCCCTTTTATAAAAGAATCGAATCTTGTATATAAACTATAACGTGAACAACGTATTCGCCGGGTGCACAATTCTGCTGATCTGTTTATAAACTGTATAATAAACTGAAAAATGCTCCCTACAATATAAAATTGAAAAAATAATGTGTTATTTACCATTTTTAGCAGATAAAGTTTTTATCTATCTATCTATCTATCTATCTACAATGTTTTCTTTGTTGGAAATGTTTCAGAGATATTTAAAATTATGAGTTAGTGTGTAATTTTTTTGAAAAAGCTATAAAAAGTTAACATCTTTCATTATATTTTTTTGTTGCAGGTTGAACTAAAATGCATGCAATTGTTTATCTACGGCTTTGTTCTTGCTCTGATGTACACTTGCTCGCAGTTTGTAAACAATTTTATAAGGAAGATGACAGCAATCAAATAATTAAGGCATTGATATTTGGTTTAAAAAAAATTTGAATGGAGTTTACTATCTCTCAAATCGGTGACATGGTTCCTTAGAACAAATCTCTCTATCTCTTATACTCTTGATCTTATATAGACTCATATCGATGAATCACCGAGAACTTGGTAATTGCTAAATCTTTTTATTTTCTGACATTATTGGGTGCATTCCCATATAATCAGAGCCTGCATTATGGATCTGTGACGTTACCACTCAGTACCGTTTAATATGAAGCGTTTTTCGGGCATTTTGAAATGCTTCCGTACATATTAATTTATTACGTAGACTTATGTTTCTTTAAAAAATAATATTCATTATTGTAAATATGAATACTGTTTTTTGTATCTCTACTCAAAATAATTTGACTAAAAGAAGCAACTTATTTTACAATCTTGAAACAATTAGAAATGTTCAGCAAAATCGCTATTTTTAGATTTTGCTATTTTAAAATAGCAAAATCTTGTCAAAATCCATGCCAAATAAAACATTGAGGTGATATCATATTAACACCAATATGTATCGCGATAGTTTTCCTCTTCTCATTCTGAACCCTCACTGCAATACACTGCATCACAAACATTGCAAAAAAATTTACTAAATTAAATTTATCGTTACTCAGAATAAAATTTTTTATTTTAATAGTCGTTTCAGAATGATTAGTTAAGCTCGGTGGATGAACCTTGTTGTTGGGTAAGTTATTGGAACGAATGGTTCAATGCTGAATCATGTTACTGTTTATTTAAGATACGTAATCGTCATCATTTTGTGCGAAGTACCGTTTAATTATTAAGGTCGTTTTGACATTTACGAAATTAATCGGATAAGAAAATAATTTTATTAAGTCACACTTTAAGTTGAATTTAGGTTATTAATTCCATGGTTTTAAAACCAACATTATATTAAATATATATATGAAATTTTAATTTACATATTTGAAAAAAAAAATTACCATTTTATGTTAGCATACATGCGAGCGTATTCATGTCACGGTAGTAAATATCAATCCATACGCTAATAAGTACATAATTATAGTCACATCATTCGAATCCAATCAACGGTTTACATTGATTGGCGTATTACATTGTCGTTTGTTTCGGGATAATTTGCACATTCGTGGCGAACGCTTGCGGTGTGGCGATATTTGCTATGAATTTATTATTGTCGTAACGTACTTTGTGGTTTTGAAATTTAAATGTATCAAGCGAAGTGCGGAGCCACATTGTCATAATCTACAGTGTTACCTAAGCATCCAGCAAAGTCAACCTATAAAAGCGGGGAACAATAATAATAATACACTTTTTTGCCAAACCAGTTACGATATTAAAAAACACTCACACTAAATCTAAAAAAAAATATTATTACTTATCACTAAAAGAGTGATCTCTTCTAGGCAACCCAGTTTATAAAATAAATTATAAATCAACTAGAACTACTGTTGGGCAGTGCTAGCAAAATATTGAAGTCACATATTAAACAAATACATACATACATACCGTAATTAAACTTTTGTTATAAATATTCTTAATATATACCAATACATATCACAGAGACACGTTCAATAGTAGATATTTACGATAATGAATATTTCAGATTTTTTTTTTTTTTGGTTCCCCTCCACGGGAAGGGCAGGAGGACATAAAAAATGCTCTGACGCATACTCCGCGCGCGCGATCGGAGTTATGTGGGACTCGTCCCGACGCCTACCAGAACCATACCCACTAAAAAAACCCCTGTCGGCTCGTGCATTTTTGCCACTCAGCCTTCATCTGAGCGACGGCCAATTGGAGAAAGAGGCCGCGCTAGCGGGGCCCTTAAGGGGTCACCCGCTGGGATTTACATAGCACTGAAGGTGCTCAAAAATGAAAAGTAAAAATAAAAAACATTAAAAATGAAAAATAAAAATTGCATTAATTCGGATTTACGTTAGAATTAGAATTTACGTTAGAATTAGGATTTGCGGCCTGAAGGGCCTCGAGAGCTAAAGTTAACTGCGTGGGTTCGCCCGTGTGCGCGTTTCTCGGCCTAGCGACTTTGAATTTCGAATTTAACACAGGAGCAGTATATGAGACTGAATCTCGAACAAGATGATTGGGATGGGATTCGGCGCGTTTGAAGAACGATTCTGAGAGTGTTTTGAGGTGCTGTTGCACTGTAGGTAGTTCAAGATCTCTGTGCAGGTCCGCGTTACGCACGTACCAAGGTGCGTTTGTGGCCCTGCGGCAGAAGAGATTTTGAACTACCTGCAGCTTATACAGGACGGAGGGTTTGGCGTGGGCAAAAACTGGGGAAGCATATGACATGACGGGTCTAATGCAGACCTTATAGAGCGTACGTTTATTTCTAAAAGACATTTTACTTTTTCTACCTATCATACTATTTAGGCGGCTTAAGTAGAAACGCGCGAGTTTCGTTACTCTATCGACGTGTGGCTTGAAAGAAAGCGTCTGATCTAAGGTGACGCCTAAGTATTTAATACTGCGCTTCCAGGGGATGGGAGTACCTAACATTCGAATGTGAGTATCGTTGTAGCGATTACGACGTTTGTGGTCGAATTGAATAGCAGAACTCTTTTCCGGGTTGACATCGATACGCCATTTTTGAAACCAAACACCGAGGGCGTTTACGGCCTTTTGGAGTCTGGTGATGTTATACGGGATCCTTTGACCTTTAGTGTAAAGGGCGGTATCGTCTGCAAAGAGGGCGAGTTCGACGCCTTTCGGCGGGATGGGGATGTCATTAGTGTACACGGTGTACAGCAGAGGGGCGAGGACTGAGCCTTGCGGGACTCCAGACTTTATGGGACGAGGCGCAGAGAGCGTGCCTTCATGTTTGAATCGAAACGTACGGTCTTTCAGAAATGACGTGATTAATCTGACTAGGCGAACCGGTAAGCCTATTTTATAGAGTTTAAAAACGAGACCGCTGTGCCAGACTTTGTCGAATGCCTTGGCTACGTCAAAGAGAACCGCGATTGATTTTTTACGATGCGGATAGAATCCTTCGAGAATGTACTCGACGATTCGATGGACTTGCTGAGGGCAGGAGTGCTTAGCGCGAAAGCCGAACTGGTGGGGAATTATTAGAGGATCGCCGTCCGTTGGAAACAGATGGTTCCGCATTCGAGAGAGTATGACTCTCTCGAGAAGTTTAGACATTGCCTTGAGGAGGTTGATGGGTCTGTGATTAGCCGGGATATTAAGAGGTTTGCCCGGCTTGGGAATGCCTATGACTGTCGCTTCTTTCTAGGCTTTTGGAAAGTAGCTATGGTCAAAGCAGGCATTGAAGATGATAGCTAACAAGGTAAGCACCTGCTGAGGCAGGTGCTTGAGTGCGTGGTTGGAAATTCCATCCGCACCCGGAGCCTTTTTGGACTTTTGCTTTCTAATGAGAAGCAAGATTTCATCATTAGAGACTGTGACGGGGTCGTCGGTGATAGGGAGAGATTCTCTGCGGAGAACTTCGTCCTCCACCGCCTGGATGTGGGAGGGATCCGCGGGTTGCGTGCTGGGCGAACATTGTGCCGCTATGCTGTCGGCGAAGCATTCGGCTTTCTCTTCGACTTCGAAGGCAATAGTGCCGTCGGGACGAGTGAGAGGAGGAACGTGAGAGGCGGAGTCTACGCGTAAGGCTCGGGCCATTCGATAATACGCTTTGTGGGACGGGGAGATATTCTCCATGAGATCGTTAAACTGAGTGTCTCGGAGTTCCGCGAGGCAAGACCTAACTTTACGTTGAAGCTGATTCGCAGCTGTTCTATATGCGGGCGTGGGATATTTCTTGGCTCTCCGGAGAGCCGCGTTTTTAGCTTTAATGAGATTGCTAACGGCTAAGGGAAGCGCGGGTTTGCCTTGCTTAGCAATGATTACGTTGTCGCTGATGGCTGAGTTGATAGCATCAATGAGAGTATTGACTACTGAATCTATTTTAATCGAACTATCTAATTGGTCGGGCGAAATCGCGAGCGGAGAGTTCGGTGCCTCTAAGACTGAAACTAACGTATTTTTAAAGCCTTTCCAGTTGGTAAAGAAGATGTGACGTTATCGTTAGGCGCGCCTAGCACGAGGAAGACGGGGCGATGGTCGGAGCCTAGGTCATCGAGCGGTTCGATGGACCTGAGATCAAGATTGATTCGCTTGATAATTGCAAAGTCGAGGATGTCAGGAGAATAGGTCGGGTTGTTGGGATAGTGAGTGGGAGTGATGGGGGATATGACGTCTAAGTCAAGGGAGTTAGTGATGTCGAGGAGAGCAATACCGCTGGTGTTGGTCGATAGGCATGTCCAGTCAGTATGTTTGGAGTTAAAGTCTCCGAACATAATGACTGAATGGCCGAGGGCGAGAATGGCCTCAAAGTCGCTGCGGATTGGTCTGGAGCCACACGGTATGTAGACTGAAGCTATGATGGTGGTCGGATGACCAGTCATAGCCAATCTACACACAGTGGCCTCCATGTTGAGGAGAGGACGGGTAGGCAGAGGACAGCAATGGAAGCCTCTTTTGTAATATATAGCGGTGCCGCCGTAACCGTCGGAGTTTGGCCTATCATTGCGAGTAAACGCGTACTTAGGAATAGCGTATCTCCTGGAGCGGTTTGGAGTAAGCCATGTCTCCTGGAGAAGGAATAAGTCAGGTTCTTTGTTCTGAAGGAACAGTTTAATCTCGGGAAGGTTGGTACTAAGGCTACGAGCGTTAAAAGATACTAGGGATAAGCCCTTGGGTTTAATACGAATGGACGCGGGATTCGCGGGTCTAGACATTATTATTTATTATTTACGAATTTATACAAAAGTAAAAGAATTTACAACGAACTTAGGAGCGAGTGATGCTCGGCTAACGCGAATAAACGCTCTTGAGGAATGCGGGCGGCTCGCAGTTTGCGTGCGAGTACGGAAATTTCGTTAATGTCGACGTTTTGGATGACGTCGAACACGGTCTTCATGTCCTCAGCCAACGACGACTGAGGTGAAGATGACAAAGCGGGACGCGGCCCTACAGAAGCTACGGGAGCTTGGATGGGTCGGGAAGGTGCAGGCGGGACGGCCGGACGCTGCCTCCAAGACAGAGCCTGAGTAGGCGTCGGCTGAACGGGCTTTGCTTCCGGGGGACCCCGGTTGCGCAGCGGCGGGAAGTTTGCGGGAGTGAGCGGCGGCGCCGGTTTAGGCGCGACCCTCTTGACGGTGGAGCGGGCAACCCCTGTAGTTTGCTGTGTGGCCGGACTGGCCGCACAGCACACGGGCAGGGGGGGAAGTGGATTCGGGAGTGCGAGTGCACTCCTTAGTGATATGAGGATCCAGGCACTTAACGCACCTGGGTGGAGCTGAACAGTTAGCCGCTGCGTGGCCATATAGCTGGCAGCGGTGGCACTGCCCAGGGTGACCACGGGGGTTGGGACGCTTGACGGAGATGTTCGAGAGTCCACAAATTGTGCGAGAAAAAAATAAATAAAATAGAGAAGAGAAATAAAACACAAAAAGGTTCAGTACAAATTCGTTGTCACCGTAAAGTATCCTTTATACTGAAACCAGACTACTTACGCTGGGCACAACACTGCACTCAGCACAAGCACATCACAACTAAGCACAGCACTTTGAAGACTAAGGGGCTTAGTCGCAAAGAAAAGTCGGCTTGCCGTTAGACAAGTCGGCTTAATAATTGTGAAAACTCATCCGTAGTGTTCAATTGCACAAATATTTATTAAGATGTCAGTCATAATGTAATTATTATTCAAGAAGTTTTTCATTCTCTTGTGTTCTCGTACGATCACTGTTTACGTGAGGCGTAGTACATGTTACGAATAGCACGTTTTTCTTTGCTGTACCCTCTGCTCATTGTATGGAAACTAATAATAGATTAGAAGCTCCGATTTCTTTGGGTCTATACAGCTGTTTTGTCTGGAGATTTAAAAAACCTTGCTTTATTTTTACTTCATGTGATTCTATAAGTTTCTTAGTGTAAAATTTTTAGCTGTACGTCATATTATTTGGTATGTATAGTAATATTCGTATTATATTTTTATTTTATTTTATTAATAACTCAAAACCCACAGCTCTAAAATGTAATATAGAAAAAATAAATAAAAAGAAACCAGAGAGCCAATATCGGATTTTACTTTAAAAATTATGTAGTTTTAAGTTCAGGGACATAACAAACAACAAAGAAAAACAATATATATATTGTGAACACTTTGTTGCACACATATAACGGGTATAATAATAACGAATAAAATAGTATAATTAGAGTTTTATTTATAATATACATATACCGTGTAAAGATATATCGTTATATAGGGATAGTATGGAGTGTGATTTATAATATTATATAATACGATTAATAATAGATTAAAATGTTTTCCGTTCAAACAGGCTCAATTATGGAATAAATAAGAATGTAATGAAGCGCTATACAACACAGCGACTGCATTGCGATGCGCAAGCGTACACATGTTGAAACTGTAGGCAACATTTAAAATGAAAAACAAAGTGCGTTATACTAAAATTGGCATTATGTTTGTACCATGGAGTTATCATTACTACTTCTGTTTAATTACGTGATGTCTAATCTTTTAATGATGTGTATTTGTGTCGTATCAAATAAAAGATTTAACTATCTATCTATCATACATGAACAGATTTTTATTCAGGACATAGTTAAAAACATGGTCCGCTAAAGCGCAAGAAGAGTATTATACATAGTGTCTACTAAAGATCATCAGTGGACGGAGCTGGTATACGCTCAAAGAATGGCTATGATGATCTTAAAAAGTGCCTAGAAGAGCTATTAATATTATTTATATAAGTCTATAATTTTATTCATATGAATGCTAGTATTTATGATTGTATATTTGAAGTAATGTATGTGTAATTTTTGTAAGAAACACACTAAAATTGCAGTTTGGATCAAACTCTCCAGTTCCAGATCTACTGAAAGATATTTCGTTATAAAATAAGTACTTGTAGTACCTTTTTACCAACATTTCTCGTAATTCGCTGTGTTCTTTGTTTTGTTTTTGTGTGTCAATAAATTGTAAAATCAATAAATAAACAAACATGACCCTGCTTACCACAGCCACGTCTACTAAGTCCACTTATAAATTTAAAACCACAAAATGTACGTTTACGTCTTTAGAATCTCATATAAAACGAGCTCACAAACCAACTTGAGTCCCCTAATAGGATCTCCGGTTTACTTTGACAAAGTTCCCCTCAGAAGTGGTCTTCAGAGATTCTAATATATCCTCATATCTTTGAAATACAAACCAACTGCTTTATAAGTGATTCTCAAATGCAAACTATTTGTAAGTCCTGTCCTTATTACATGAATTAAAATGATAGCGATGAAGATACTTCGGGAAATAAATTTGTATATTAAAGTTTGTAAGGAAATTGTGTTTAAGCAAACAAGGAGATGGTGAGTTATTTTCTCACATTAGAGCTTAAAAAGAAAACTGTACCTACTGACACAAATTTTTGCCGCCGAAGCAACACCCCCACGGGAAGTGGAAGATGCGTCATGCATACCGCCGCACAAACAACAAACCGTCCTCCGTGGGGGCGATGTGGGACTCACCAGAATAGAACCTACCCACTAAAAACCACCTTGTTGGCTGTGGCAAAATTTTACCGTTAGCCTTCATCGGAAGCGAAACCCGTTGGGAGGTGGGTGCGCTGGTGGAGACTCGCTAACGGGTCGTCCACCGGACGTGATAGTTGCACTGAAGGTGCTCAAAAGGGGATGAGTTGGGGCTGTTCTGGGCAGACTCCGGTGAAGCAGGGGCTGCGCAGACTCGGCCGAAGCTTGACTGAGGGATCAATTCATTTAAATGAACCTATAATTAATTGAGAAGGGAACTATGCTCTGCCAGAGCTTGCAATCGCTCTAAAAGAGAACGTGAAGCCTTAAGTTTACGAGCTAACACTGAAATTTCCCTAACATCGACATGTTTAATCATCTTTGAAAACTTTCTTGAAAACTTCTACATCTGTGAAAACGGTACGCATATCGTCTGCTAGCGAGGGTTGGGATATAGGAATGAATGGGCGAGGAGCCGAGGTAGAATTCGGGCGTGCAATAGAGCGCAGTCTCCAGTTCTTTGGAGCAGGCTTGGGCTGCGTAGGCTTTGCAGCCGGAGGTGCCCAGTTAAGAAGCGGCGGAAAGTTAGCCTGAGTAACTTTCCGAGGCCTATTTGGGTGCCGCCTTTTAGAGTTGGACCGTATGGAACGGGGTGCACGAGGTGTAATTTGCGGTGTGGCTAGGCTGGCCACAAAGCACGCAATTGGGAGCAGAGGGAGTTCCAGGTTTCAGGAGTGCGATTGCACTCCTTAGTGAAATAAGGCACAAGGCACTCTACGCACCTGGGCGGGGTGGCGCAGTTGGCCGCCGCATGTCTGGCACCGGTGGCACTGGCCGTGGTGACCGCGGCGATGAGGCGCCTCGACCGCGATCCCAGAGAGGCCGCATATGGTGCTTACCTCTTTGAAGATCTCCCTGGACTTATGGACGTTGGCGAGAACCACCAAAGCGAGAGGGTGACGCCTTCCATACCTGCTCCATTTTATGTAGAGCGACTGCCGGGAAGCCTTGGGACTGCAGATCCTCTAGGATAGCCTCGTTCGATAATTCGCACGGGACTCCCGTGAGTACCGCTCTGAACGTACGCTCTTCTGGGAGAGCATAAGTGTGGTAAGCATATTATTTACCAATGAGAAGCTTTGTCAAAGCGCGGAAATAGTCTAATGAGGAGACTGAGTTTTTAATGGATTCACCCGATTTGGTCGCTCGGAAGAAGAGGGTCTTGTGCTATCTGCACAAGTTCAATAACTCAGTCCATTTACAACATATTGTTGTAAATGGACTGAGTTATTGTTATTAAATATATATAGTATGAAAAAATCCTAACAACGAAGAATCACTTCGACGAAGTTTGGCGATGCCGAGCTGCAGGCGACGATGTTGAAAAGACAGTCCTATGAATATATATTTTCATTTAATAAGATTCCTAATGGCTAAAGGAAGTACGGGTTTGCCTTTTCGTTATCACTGATGGCTGAGTTGATAGCATCAGTGAGGGAATTTTTTTTTTATTGAAAAAGGATTAGATGTTTGTCTTCTATCTCACCTGATGGAAAGTGACGATGAAGACGAAGGGTTACACTTTATCCACGAGATTACCTATTCACTCGATGCTTGAAAGAACTAGGACTATCGTTTTCTGGAAAAACAGACGCAGGCAGTTCATTCCACACCTTGGCGACCCGCACCAAAAAGGAACTATCGAAGCGTTTAGTTCGACTTCTTGGGATATCTACCATGAAGGGATGGAAAGTCCGTCTGCGTCTAGTAGTCCGATGCAAGAAGGGTGTGGGTTCAACCTGATAAAAAAGAGCATTCGCGCACTCTCCTAAATGTAATCTGTAGAAGACTGCTAAACTGGCAATTTTCCGACGATGGTCGAGTTTTTTTGGTAGTGAGGTCAAAGTTGTTAATAATTTTTCGGGCTCTTCGGTCAACTGCGTCCATCGCTTCTAGTTGGTACTTTGCAGAATCATCCCAAAGGTGGCTACAGTACTACATACAAGATCGAACTTGAGCTGTATACAAATTAAGTAGCTGTTCAGGGCTGAAGTCGGACCTTCGAGATGATTCCCTACTTCTTTGAAGCTGTTTGAGCCATGGACACAATTTGTTGCCCGAAGTTTAGTTGGGACGATATAGTTACGCCCAGAAGTTCTAGGTGGTCGATTAAGGGTACAGAAACATTTTGGAAAGCGGGCGTTAGGTCGAAACTGCTCTTTTTCGCGGAGAATATACACGCCTGTGTTTTTGACAGGTTAAATTTGACCAAGTTGGACTCGCCCCAATCGGACACTTTCTTTAAGGCCAAATCCACCACCCGCTCAATCATGGACTCTCTCAAAGCCCGGATTTCTTGAGGACTCGCTCGCGTATTGGACATGTATTTCTCTTCAACGGTGCTGTCAATAATGCCTGGGGTTAGCAGGTCGTTAATGTGCAGCAAGAATAACTGTACAGAGAGAACAGATCCCTGAGGTACCCCGGCATCAATTGCCATTAGGTCAGAAGAGCAGCCGTCTAAGACTACTCGAATTGACCGTTCCCTCAGAAAATCAGATATCCAGTAGCAGAGCCCTTTAGGTATTCCGTATGCTGGAAGCTTACTCAAGAGACCATCATTCCAGATTCTATCAAAAGCCTTGGAAATGTCTAAGGATACAGCTATAGCTTCACCATGACTCCATAAGTGAGTGGCATACACAAGAAGATCTCCAGTCGAGCGTCCACTGCGAAAACCATATTGGTTATCACACAGGAGCTCGTTGGACTCAAGGTATGCCAGGAGACAATTGTTCAATACACGCTCCATGACTTTGCAAAGTATGGAGGTGATTGCAATAGGTCGATAGTTGATGGGATCTGCACGGCTTCCCTTCTTTGGTACTGGTTGCACGTTAGCCAGCTTCCAGGATTTAGGGACCTTTCCAGATTCCAAAAAGAGTCGATACAGGCGCGTTAGTATGGGAGACAACTCGGCTGCGCAGTGTTTTAACACAACTGCAGGTATGCCATCGGGGCCTTGTTCACGTCTAAATTCTGCAAGCATTTAAGAACCTCCTTTTGGTGAATATGAACGGTACCCATTTTGGGTCCGAACTGAGGTAACTGGGGTGGGACTTTACCTTGATTATTTAGACGTAAATAGTCTTCAAAAAGATTAGCAAATAGGTCTGCTTTCTCTTTTGCAGTGTGGGCCAGTGAACCGTCAGGTTTCCTCAGAGGTGGCAGCGATGGGTGACAGAAGTTCGACTCAACCGACTTGGCCAAAGACCAGAAAGCTTTGCTTCCTGAAGGATATGACGCTATCTTGTCTCCGATGTGGCCAATGTGGTCAAAGCGAGCTTTTCTGATCACCTTTTAGCAAGACTTGGCGGCAGCAATGTATTTTTTCTTTATTTCATGCGAATCCACGGCTTTGCTTCTGCGAGCTTCAGCCCAAGTTTTGTACGCTTCTTGCTTAAGCTTTTCAGCTGTGAGGCAAGCAGCATTAAACCATGGGCGACGTTTGGTTTCAAGAGATAGATCAGCGTAAGGGATAAAATATTCCATTGCTTGGCCTATCACACTTGATACAGTATCAGCGCAGCACGATGGATCGCTTGATGTAAAACAAGTCTGCCGCCAAGGATAAGACGCGAAAAAGTGCCGCATCTCATCCCAATCTGCTGACTTGTATCGCCATACTCGCATAGCGCCTTTTGGGCTGGTGTTAGGCGGCGAGTACTGCGACACACATTTCACCACGCAGTGGTCGGATGTCCCTAAAGGTGCAGTTACGGACACCGAGCACCTGTCAGGATCAGTTGTCAGCAGAAGGTCTAAGCAATATGCAGTGTGACCGGCAACGTCGGGGATGCGCGTGGGCTCGTGTACAAGCTGTGAGAGGCTTTGAGTCACGGAAAACTTAAAAGCCTCTCTTCCAGTGTGATCAGTGTCCTGATACGGGTACAGCCATTGCCCGTTGTGAAGTGCACTTTAAGAAAGAGGAAGTGCCACCACTGTAGAACCTTACTCTTCTTGGGACTTTTCATATTAGTTGTGTGAGTGAATAGGGAGCAGGACAGAAGTTGAGTGAAGCGCTGGAAATGGAACCAAGCAGCTCGCAATAAACAACGTACCGATGGGGAACTGGCTTGGAGACTGCGGGGACGCCCGAACCCCCCCGGGAATTGTCATCGGGTCCTCTCTAACCAGTCGCCAGCTGGCACGATGAAGCCTCCCGGGATTTTTCGTGAGGTGGCGGGGCAGCCTTTCGCATGTGGCTAGCACACTACTTGGGCCCCCTAATATCTGCGGTCGGCCAGCGGTGCACCGTTTCTTCGGATCCCGCTACCCTCCAAAACCAGTTACCCGGCGAGTCAATTAATTACGAGCTGAAGACAGTTTTCTGGTGCAGCACGATTACTTAGACCTACCCTCCTCGATGGCTACACTAAACATCATGCCGGAACGCGACCATGTCACTTGGCGGCTTTGTTTAGTGGTTGGTGACGGCCGAAGCCTACCACCAGAAGATACTGCTCGTTTAGCACCACCCAGGGACCACGTACAAGGCATCGAGGGCTAAACCTTGCGGACGCGAGCAGTTCCAGTCCCAAAAAAGTAATAGTATATAGTCCCCAATAACTAATAGATCTATTTGTCCGGGCTACCTAGAGATTCGGGCGAGATCGCGAGCAGAGAGTTCGGGGCCTCTAAGGCTGAAGCTAACGTATTTTTAAAACCTTTCCAGTTGGTAAATGTCTTAGGAAAGGTATCGTTAACGTTGGGCGATCCTACCACGAGGGAAACGAGGCGGTAATCAGAGCCTAGGTCATCGACCGGTTCGATTGACCTTAGATCGAGGTTGATATGCTTTACTAATGCAAAATCAAGGATGTCAGAATGGAGGGAAGTGTTGTCGGGATAATGAGTGGGAGTGACGGGAGAGATGACGTCTAAGGCGAGTTGCTCACTGATGTCGAAGAGAGCGATACCGCTGGTGTTGGTCGATAGGCACGTCCAGTCAGTATGTTTGGAGTTAAAGTCTCCGAACATAATGACTGAATGGCCGAGGGCGAGAATGGCCTCAAAGTCGCTACGGATTGGTGTGGTGCCACTAAGTATGTAGATTGAAACTACGATGATGGTCCCATGTTGAGGAGAGAAGAGGTAGGGAGAGGAGAGCAATGGCAACCTATTTTATAGTAAATAGCTGTGCCGCTGTGACCGTGGGCGTTGGGCCTATCGTTACGAGTGAGCGCGTATTTGGGAAAAGCGAATCCCCTGGAGCGGTTTGGAGTGAGCCACGTCTTTTGGAGATGCAGTAAGTCTGGCTTATGGTTCTGAACGAATAGTTTGAGCTCAGGAATGTTAGAACTAAGGCTACGAGCGTTAAATGAAACTAGGGATAATCCCTTGGGTTTGATACGACAGGACGCGGTATTTGCGGGTCAAGACATTATATTTACTGTTTAGAGAATTTATACTAATTATAGAATTTATAAAGAACTAAGTAGCGAGTGATGCTCGGCTAACGCTAATAGACGCTCTTAAGGAGAGCGAACGGCTCGCAGTTTGCGTGCGAGTACGGTGATTTCCCTAATATTGACGTTTTGGATAACGTCGAACACGGTCTTCACGATTGAGGTGAAAACGACGGAGTGGGGTGCGGGGAGCTACGGGAGCTGGGATAGGTAGCGAAGGTGAAGTGGCCGGACGCTGTCTCCAGGAGAGAGCCGGAGTAGGCGTTGGCTGCACGGGCTTTGCTTCCAGGGGAGCCCGATTGCGCAGCGGCGGGAGTGAGCGGTGGCACCGGTTTAGGCGCGACTCTCTTAACGGAGGAGCGCTTAGCGCGTAGACAACCCCTGCAGTTTGCTGTGTGGCTAGTCTGGCCTACATACTCAAGAAATGACTCGGTACAAAAAACTAAATAAACTTTCTTATTTCCAGCTGACTGCTTGAATGCTCGAACGTACAAATTGATGTGCTTATGCAGTTTTACAAGGCGTTTGTTATTGCAACTAATATTATTCGGAATTTGGATATTCGGGATTCGTATTTATGATATTAAAGAAGAAAAATTTGGAATTATGAAACTTGGAATTTTCATTATCAGAATTTTGAGCCTCTATTTACACCTCCATTTCGTTTTTATATTTATTTCTTAATGTTTTGTGACTTTTTATGTATGTATTTTTTCTTTGAACTGTATGTAAAACTTTATTTGGCCTTCTTCCTCTAAATTTCCTTGTTATTCTATGTCATAGCTGTAAGTTTTTCATGTATTTTAATATAATATCAAATAAAAAATTTCAGTATTGAATTTGGTAAATATCACTTTACCAGGAAATGTTAACATTGGAATTTAATTTAGATTGGATAATTCCCGCATTTCAAAATTTCTGAAGATATAAAAAAGCAATGTAGCAACACACATCAAAGGTAGAGTATTTTAGCATATGAGGTTTGTTGTCTTTTGTGGATCGCTATTAATTCTATTTAGTGAATGTCGCTATTTTAAGAAGGAATTATAAATAAATTTCAATTATAAAGAGAAAATCAACAGTCAATTAGCATTACAAAAATACTGAGTCATGGTCATTTTTTTGTGTTGGCTAGACTTCCATTTAGAGTTTCTGATTACAATTAAGAGTAAATTAATAATGAAATACAATATTTTGACTTTTTAATTTGACTCACATATCCAACACCATTGTCAACTATGCGCACCCCTCCCGCCATAACCGCATGTAATTACATTAAAATATCTATGTCGGAATATTTTAATGTAAATTTAATTATGTCGTGTCAGTAATTTGTGAATGGAATAATCTTTTATGGTTTGAGAAAATACAGTAGTTACTGAAATGCCCGTCCGTTTTTAATGACATCTACCTAAATATAGGTAAGCGGCCGCTGCGTCCGCCGCTCCATCTGTTCACTGCATCAACGGTACACGATAGCCAGCAACTACAGAGGTCGTTTTATTAGCTCCCGCTTACATACCTCACATTGACTTCTTTATGAACTTGTTACTACTTATTATGAGAAATATATTGTAGGTAACAAATTCATGCTATATATTCAAAATGTTTGGATTTGTAGGTTCGACGTACTGCATTCAAATTATAGAACCTATGGATACCTATAGACTTAGGTAAATGACCCATATCTCAGCAAGTTGAGGCTCTTTACATTTTTTTTATTACATATTTAATTATATCAGTTTGAAAGCTCCCTTGTGATAAATTTTCGTATTTTGCAAGCAATTAAAGGCATAAACTATGTAGTTTTATTAAGAAGTTTTTTTAAATAATTTATTTAAGAAGCTTTTGTTTGAACCCTAACTCAAGATAAAATTTTGCTCTGCTTTGAAGTTCGTTCGGAAAAAAGTGTTTACTGTATGTAATGGTTCATTTACTTTTCAAATAAAAACTATAATTATGACGAGATTTTGCATAATGACAATAATTGAAGCTTACTTACTTTACTTACTAAAAATTAAAACAAAACTCAATGACTTTTTAATTCATTACATTCCAAATAAATTTATGTGTTAATACTTTAAACAATAATATATATTTTTTTAAATTAATATTTCTAACAATCAAACCACATTATCTAACCCAAATTAAATATCATTAAAAACTTTTGTTATGGATACTACATAACGGATAAATAAACTTAAGAAATATATAATATTGATTATAATGGACATTAAATTAGTGAAGTAAATACAACAAAATTTTTAGGTTTAACACTTGACTCCAACCTTTACTGGAAGGAACACATAAAGATCACTTGTAGTAAAATAAGTAAATATTCCTACGCCTTACGCATGTTATCAAACTTAGTCAACGAATCAGCAGTACTATCAGCTTATTATGCCTACCTTGAGTCGATTCTTCGCTATGGTGTCATATTTTGGGGGAACTCTACTGATAGATTAAACATTTTCAAAGCACAAAAACGCTGCATTAGATCGATTTGTCACTTGAAAAGCAGACAATCTTGCAAGCCCTTTTTCAAAAAGTTGAGGATTTTGACTTTTCCCTGTTTATACATTCTAGAAACAGTATTGTTTGTTAAAAACAACATGAACATGTTTGAAGGCTTAAACAGTCAAAGGCTTTATGGCAAAATCCGGTCTCAACCTCGTAAAACTGCGCTATATTCTGAGAGTTTCTTTGGTATGGCTCCCAAAATTTTCAATAAATTGCCGAAGTGTATTAAAAATAATAATAATGTTAATGAGTTCAAAAAGAAATAAAAATTGTTTTTAGCAGATAAGTCTTACTGTACTATTTTTGAATATTTCAATGACAAGTTGGTACCTGTGTAACTATAATTGTATTAATTGAAGATGGAAATGTTAAAGTGTACATGATGTTTATTTGGTAAATTGAAATTTTAAATGTAAATCCAACATTCTCTATAAGTGCTGTACATACCTTTTAGGTTAGATATGGTTTGAACTGTACCTGTTATATTCCAACCCTTGTAAAAACCCATATTTGTACAAATAAATTGATTTTGATTTTGATATTGATTTTTGATAAACACACATAGATTTTTTTAATGTATAAATATTAGAAATAAACTTAAATAAACATACATACACATGCATGACTAGAGAGCAAATATAATAAAATATCTGCTCCTAGCAGGATTCGAACCCGGGACCTCTGGTTAGGAAGGCAAGGCTACTTACCTCCATACCAAACAGGCCGTCAATTGCTCACAAACATACAAATCCTCTCTTTTACAGATACTACAGCTTAGTGTTCACTGTATCTGTCACGAACTTACCGAAAGTAACAAACAGCTGGAGATGCTTGTTTCGTGTTATTAATTTGTCGGAAGTACCGCACTCAAGTGTGTAGTTAATTTTGAAACTACGTCAATTAGTCATTTACTACCCTTTGTTTTCACAAAAATACAACAAATTAATAAAACAAATCTAATAACAAAAACAAACAAAAACGGACGCTGAGTTAAAAGGTATACTTTAGTGAGAATGACGCTTTAGATCGAAATATACTTTAAATATACAATATTTATATTTTAATACAATATAATATTTCGTGTAATACTTATAAATTTATTTTATTTATTTACGTTTACTAAAAAGCCTCATCGCGGTGCATGCCATAACTGCGCAGGAGTCTTAAGCGTTGTGTTCTCTGTAGATCGTAGCTGTCGAGTGTCGCATGTCGGAAACTACAAAATTTATATCTGAGATTTTTTAATGGCTTGTATGAAAAAGAAAACATATTGTTTTGGGATCCAATAAGCTCTATTTCAACTCCCGAAAGTAATGTATCAAATTACCAGTAACCCTGTATATAGCCTAACCTTTGTACTGTTGTTCGTGTTACTTTTGAACTTCTAACTCATTTGCACGATGATGGAAAGCTGGTTGATAGGATGACTGCTGAAGTAGGTGTTACAAGCCTCGCCACCTCCCACACTTAGTGCTCAGACTGACGAGCCGTTAACGCTATTTATAAATATTTATATCAGTTTTATATATAATTTTTCAGGCCCCTGGCATTTAATTATGGTATTCTACAATAAGAATGCTTGCCTAATACAATCTCAGATTTTTTATCCATTGGGTGTCTGCGAATGAAGTTTTGCTGGTTTCTGACTTTAAGCACTCACAAGTGTCTCACACAAAAGTTAGTTTCAATATGTTCTAATCGTCTCAAAACTTTTATAAAATTTATTATGCGTTACAATTTTACTAACCATGTTTACCCTTAGAACAACTTATAGCCATGTTGACTGTCATCCAAACCTGTTCAAACGTTACCCTTTAAAAATGCCTCCAAACGCCTGAAGCTTTTCCACAAAATGAGCCGTAAACAAACTGCCCCAGCCACCCGAGCTCGCCTTTCAGTGGGTACTTAAGTACACAAAATAATAAATTCTTTCGGCCGAAGTAATCTTATTACGGACTTAGCAAGATGCTCGATTATGCAGGACTATAGAAAATTAATTAATTAATTAATTTCTTCTCCTTTGTTCGCAATATTTGGGGTTCAGTTGTCCCTGTTTAATTAATAGCTCATAATCAAATCACCCGGGGCTTTGTTAAGATCTCGTTCTAAATAAATTGAGCTACCATTTTGTATTATTTCTCTTGAGTTTGTTTCTTTCCGTTACAGAAAGTATTGTGAAAAACTATTGTGAATAGTCTACTACTAAATACAACTGAATGGTCCATCTACATATCGTCACAGTTTATAGTTTGGGTGAAATAAAACAATTGTTAAACCTTATTGATACTTTTTAAAACTCATTTTTGTTTCTAAACGTTCTTGTTTCAGAAATGTGATTTGAGAAATGACATTGCATTACGTTTCATTTCATTACCTGTTTCAGGAAGGCGTAATAAGAATTTCATTTAAAAAAATTCAAAAATATAGCGCAATATTACTTTTAACTTACTTATTTTATTTCGAAGCTCTGCACAACTACAGTAGTATCAACTCTGGCATTTGTAAGATTTAATGCAAGAAGAGTTTAAGCTCAAACTCGCGCTAAGAACCCCTGCGCTGTGTTGCGCCGCACGAAGCAGCTCCAGGCATGGTCACACTGGTAGTACCAGGAACTTTAACTATAGCTAGTAATGCAGTTCTATACAAATGGCACGGGGAGGGGTGGATGTCCGAGCAGTGGCACCATTGAGGCTGTCGTGGACACAAAGGTTTTTGTGGATCCAATCAATTTTAAGTTCTTACAAGAACTGCAAGGGCTCCTTTACACAATTACAAACACATGGTTTAGATTTAAATATATAAGGTGTTTTGGTATGATTATAGTTTCACGTGACGTCACTTCCGAACCCGTTGAGATTTCGCTAAAAACTAAAGCCTTTGTTATTTTCTGTTTATATAACCTAATGGTGAAAGAATCAGATCACTACTTTAGCATGTTTTTGTAACAAATATGTAAACAAACAATACCTTTCTCTTTTACAATATTTGTATAATATTTTCGCTTCGGTGCATTACTAAGGAATATTCTTCACTGTCATAATTGTCTTTAGTCTTCTGTAGATAAAGTCCACGGTTTCTTTTGTTTTGTCTTGCATCTAAAATGAATTAGAGTAATATTTACGATGTGGATATTACACGTCAATTCAGGATATGATTACAGTGTCAAAAAGGACAGTTAATCTAATGGACGGAATAAGAACAACTAAGAAATATTGTCTCTGTTTAAATAGTTTCATACGCACTTAATAAGATAACATTAGCCTTTGTTAGATTATGGCTTGTAGTTCGTTATATTAGAAAATAAAACTAATCTTTTACCACTCCAAACTCCTGTTAGCCCTATAATATCATACTAAACTTTTTGAAAGGCGCTTGCCACCGCGTTGCCGCCAAACTAGTGAATGTAAACTTGTAGCTAACTTCACAAAATGGTGACGGTGCGCTTGCAGCGAACTTCAAGAATGACTTGCTGCCTTGAATAACATCGTCCTGACGGACCGCTCCAGTGACATGGACGTCTTGAAGGTCACAAGATGACGGTGTGTGCATTAGTATGTAGATATACAGTTTAAGGAGTTATGAACGGTTCGAAATATAAAAATTGGTGCATTGTTTGTCATTGTTACACAACAAGAACACAGTATTTTACTCCTGCTAGGTTTTTAATGGGAATACTTCATACCACAGCTTAATTATTTAGGCTAGTATAATAAGCTCTATTTATAAAAAGATGTTCAAAATTATGAATGAAACACACAGACTTTCCTTCACCCCATTCTTAAATCTCCAACCGCGAAACAATCAAGTGAACACCCAATTGTTTTCAAACAAAATATTCATTATTTCAGTCCCCCCTCACGTCACCCCCGCGGCGCTTCTCGCTACAATCTCAGACAACTTGCAAGGTTGAGGAGCTAACATCGTTTTGTAGACAGAGTTTACTTTCAGGTAAAGATTTGTGCATAATATATTCATTACTTGAATACCCCATTTGAGGGTGAGGG
This sequence comes from Marasmarcha lunaedactyla, assembly GCA_923062675.1. Taxonomy (NCBI): domain Eukaryota; kingdom Metazoa; phylum Arthropoda; class Insecta; order Lepidoptera; family Pterophoridae; genus Marasmarcha; species Marasmarcha lunaedactyla. The sequence goes on along the minus strand of OV281351.1, from coordinate 771,349 downwards.
GGCAGAGAGCTTTCCCCCGTGAAACTCACACGAGCCTATTTATCTCTTACAGGTAATCGAGCAGTCGGGTGCTCTGCAGTGAGGCGTATTCTGTTTCTATCAATGTAGAGTAGGAGTTGTAGATGACTTTTTGTCTCAATTAGGCTTTTGAGACAAAAAAGAGATGCTCGTTCCGGGTCTTACCTTGAGCGAAACCTTCTAATGCTGTCCAATGAGGTAACGTGGACAGATTGATAGCCACTTGCGTTTGGTCAAGCTCAGACGGGTATTCACCAAACTTTAAACAATTGGTTATTGTCTATTTTTTTTTATCGCGGAATGAATTTTAATTATTTTCTTTTATTAATCAATCAGTAGTTAGCACTCATTGTGACACGTCGCGTTCAGAGAGTATTCATAAATATTACCACTGCTTAAACGAAAAAATTAATAGTCAAGGCAAGCCGTAATAGTTGTTATTTCTCAGAGTGTAAAGTTTATCCTCTTAAAGTACTATTTTGGACTTGCGTCTCTTTCAAACTGTGCGAACGTGCAATGTCCTCTGTGCAAAGAAAGATCGGCTGACAGTGTGTCACATTCGCGCAGTCAAAGATCAATCGATTGGCAGATACATCAAGTCAAAAACAATGCAACGCTCACCAACAACTAAACGTTGTGATTCGGACTCAGATTTATCTAACATAACAGCACGTAAGCGAAAACATGATCATGAATTATCGCATTCGTTTGGTCAGTTTTCTGAGAGTATCCAAAAAACACTGGATAACTGGAAGGTTGACCTGGATAATCATTTCTTTAGAATTAATAATACACTAAATAATGAAGTTAAAAATGATCTTCAACAATTAAAGGAATGTACAGGTGAACTAAAGGCGGACATACAAAGCATTCGCAAAGAATATAGTGAAATCAAAATATCTATAACAAGGATTGTCTAAACAAGAAAAAATGGAGGAAGAAATATCATCACTAAAACAAGGTATACAATTCGTTTCCGATAAACATGAAAAAATATAGAAATAAATAAAAAATATAGAAATTATCGATGCCACAGCAAAAAAAAATGGTTCTATTCGAAAGTGAAATCAGTAACCTGAAAATGCAGTTAAATTTAAATGAACAGAGAGATAGATTATCAAACATTGAATTAATGGGTGTACCAGAATCTCACAATGAAAGTATTCAGGACATCATATGAAATATTGGCAAGCGAGTAGGGGTAAATATTACATCCACCGACATTTTACAAGTTAATAGAGTGACGCCACGTACCAAGGTGCAGGGACGTCCCAGGGTTATCATCGCTAAACTTGGAAAAAGATTGTTGAAGGACAACCTCATATCTCTGGCCCGTAAAAATCGGATAACTACTAAAGAAATTGATCTACCAGGTGATGTGAAACCAGTTTATGTCCAAGAGCATCTAACACCCTACAATAAGCAGCTCTTGAAACAATGTAAAGAAATGGCTAAGGCAAAGCAGTATCAGTTTGTATGGTCCAGACATGGTAGAATTTACGTTCGAAAAAATGAAACCTCCCCTGCTGTACAGATTTTTTGCGAAGAAGGTCTCAAAAAACTTAAGTAGACAAATTCATTCACTGCATAATTTTACTAGCATCATAAAAGGTTTAAAAGTTCATCTGGTCTCAAAATTAACTAAAGGCAAACAAACGTTCTTTTATATTTCAGCAGTAACATAATTAAATATTGATGTTGCCTATTACAAAAACATACCGTTATTAACGCGAATAGGTTCTGTGGATTTTTACTCTTTGACTCTTTCTATGTATCTGCTCTGTTCGCGGACCCGTAATGACACGAGATCTTGTATATACTACCCGCACATTTTATCATTTTGTTTCTGTGTTCATTATTTCTACTATTCATATCATATGCTATTTAGTACGAAAATTAATAAATCACAATAATATACGGCTGAGCATGTTACGCATTAAGGCACAGAGTATGTGTTCTGTTGAATTATCATCCTTTTTTATTCAGAATGGTAATTCATTTGCTCACTTACACGTTATATCTCCTATCGCATTTTACTGAATAATATAATTTACAAAATATGGTTAAAGTTTCAAATACGTTTTTTTTATAAAATACTCGTATTTAATTTTTATTTTTTAATGTTTTAATTAATAATAGTATGTTAATTACTATTATTATTATAATTAAAATAAGTAAGTTTCAAAACATAAGCTGTAAATTAAAACTTTATTTTGTTAGGTCATTAAATACAAACCGTCTAAAAAATATTTTCTTTTTTCTTATCATTTATGTACAACCGTTTTTAACGTGTTATAAATTAACCTGTGCTTTATAAGTTGTGTGGTTTAAGAATATTATTTAATTAAGATTATACTAATAGTAACTCTTTCTTTTCACAATGTCTGCCCAGAATAAACTATCAATATACTATCAGAATGTGCGTGGTCTAAGAAGTAAGTGTTTAGCGTAAAAACAACAAATTAGGTTAAATGAATACGATTAAATTATTTTAACGGAAACTTGGTTACAAAGTGGAATCTTTGATAATGAATTTAGTGACGAGCGATACGATGTTTTCACATATGACAGGTTGTGATATGATATGATAAGACACTTGTCGTTGAGTACTAAAAAGACTGGAGGAGGGGTGACGATTTTAGCTCGCACTGAGCTTTGTGTGACTATGGTTGGTTCCGTGCAACCAGGTTCTTTAACTGAGGTTATCACTGTCTCAGTTCCGGCTCACACACTAGCGGTATCTGGTGATTTAAACATAAGTGCCATATATATCCCACCTAGTTCTGAAAGAATTTCAGATGATATAGGATGTCTAATACAATCTGTAAAAGATTTGCAAGAGAAGAACCATGAAAATAAAAATTGTATTGTAATTGGCGACTTTAATCTGCCTTGCATTTCATGGGAAGGTCACAATACTATGCATTCTAGGGTAGGAAGTATTGCAGTTCAAAATTCTATATGTAAATTAACGGACTACCTTGGTTTCTTGGGATACAGCAATATAACACATTTAAAAATCACGCTTATAATATTTTGGATTTAGTTTTCTAGAATTTTCCACTTCATATTGTTAACTATAATGCACCCTTATTAAAACTAGATCCCACCCATCCGGCTCTTTCCATAGACGTTCTCGATTTGTTTGTTACTCCCTTGATAGAATCATCCAATCCCAGACCTAATTTCAAGAAAGGTGCATACGATAAAATTAATCAGAATATAACCAACATTAATTGGGAAAATATTGTGATGTCAAGTCCCTAAGAGAAAGCTTGTGATATTTTTTACGACATTTTGAATGAAAACATACGTCAACATATTCCTCTAGATGGCAAGAACATGGTGGAGGTAGATACCCGATCTGGTACAGTTATTCTCTAATTAAAATAAAAAAAGACAAGTCCAAAGCTCACCAGAGACGGAAAAGGTATGGCAATCATCTCGACCGTGATGAATTTTCAATGTTACGTAATCGACAGAAGCGAATTCAGAAAGAATTTTTTTAACGTTTTACCAAAAATGCGGAAAAGTCTATAAAATATAAACCAAAACTATTTTGGTCCAACATCAAATCGATGCGTGGTGTTAAATGATCCGAAATCTTTTACTTACCAAAATAACACTTTAATGAGGGAAGAGATATTTGCAACGCCTTTAATGATTTTTTCAAAAGTGTTTTCGGTACTGCATCTGCTGATTCAATTGAACTTAATAATTTTATAGAAACCAACGACTCAATTTCCAGAATACCAATACCAGTCAGCCTAGTCATGAAACGATTGGGACAATTAGACACATCAAAAGGCACTGGCTGCGATAATATTTCACATTTATTTTGGAAAAATTGCGCTAAAACTATTTGTCTTCCACTCGCTTTATTATTTAATAAGTCCCTCAGTGAAGGTGTCTTTCCTAAGATATGGAAATGTGCTTATATAGTTCCGATTCATAAAAAAGATACCAAATAAAATATTGAAAATTGTAGAGGTATTTCTAAATTAAACAGCATAAGTAAATTATTTGAGAAACTCGTTTTTGATTCAATTTACTCAGTGGTTAGCAAAGGTTTGCCAGATTAACAACATGGTTTCATGAAAGGGCGTTCCACAGTTACAAATTTGACATGTTTTATGAATTATGTTTCTGCTAATATGGACGGTGGTGGACAAGTGGACGTGATCTACACGGTTTTCGAAAAAGCTTTTGATCGTGTGGATCACGTCATATTGTTAAACAAACTCCATAGACTAGGTATTCACGGGGATTTCTTGAGGTGGATTAAATCGTATCTAAGTAATCGCTCCGTAAAAGCAGTCCGTATATAAATCGGATTTTATTGACGTTCCAACTGGGATCCCGCAGGGATCGCATTTGGGGTCGATTTTTTACAACGTTTACACGCACGACATTGTTGGATGTTTAAAATTTGCAAATCATTTAATGTACGCGGACGATAAAAAGATCTTTTGCACAATACGAAATGAAGATGACTGTCGAATGCTACAATCTGATCTGGATGCCTTGTATCGTTACTATAGTAGAAACAATATATCTCTCCACATCAACAATGTATAAGTTACACAAGAAAAAACAAACCCATCATTTTTAATATTAGTTTAACGATACACCAATACAACGCACAACTGTCTATTTTGATAATAAAATATTGTTTTCAGAGCGTGTAGATGTTATAATAAACAAAGCATTCAAAAATTTGGGTTTCGTTTTTAGAGCTTGCAAACCGTTTAGTGATGTTGCGACTATTAAGACTGTATACTTCGCATATGTGCGAAGCATTGTTGAGTATGCTACTACAATTTGGTCACCACAATATGCCACGTACATAAACCGTCTAGAACACCTGCAAAAGATTTTTATTGGACATTTGAATTATTGTAATCGCAGACCTCCATTCTCAACGTACAAAGAAAACTGCAATGGATATAAATTATTTACCTTAGAAGATCGGTGTATACTTATGGATATGTGTTTACTATACAATATAGTCAAAGGGAGCTTTGATTGCCCACAGTTAACTGAAAGTGTAAAATATAACGTACCCGCGCAGCGATCTCGTCGTCGCTCTACACCATTATTTAATGTCCTGCGCGCGATCGCAAACTACGCGCGGAATGCCCCGAGTCACGTTTACCATTTACGTACAATAAAACATTTTCACATATTGATATTTTTAACTGCAGTAAAAACAAGTTTAAACATAGTGTTGAAAGTGTTCTTGAGAACAACACAGAGGTGGAGTAGCGTTATACCGTATATTCCTTTAGTTATATTTAGCTACATATCAAATACTAGAGTAAAACTAATTTCGTAATATTAGTCCGTACACTAAATTTCGCTTAAACCTGGTTAGCCACTTTTACCTGATTAAATCACAAATATACTATGAAGTATGCATACATTAATAAGAAACTTATAATGTTAGTAGGAAGTAGGATATCAAACTTTATTTTTAAACTTATCAGCATAAAATTAGAAAACCAAAATTAAAAAAACCTATACAAAAAAATATATGAATGCAAAATGTGCATAATAATTCAGTACTCATTGAATAAAAAAAATAATAAAAGTCAATAATACTTGTTGCTTTCTAGAAATACCCCGCACACACTTCAACGTGGGAACCAAAACTTATTTTTTTTGCGTCGCCATCCATTCAAATATAGTAAGTATTTAATATTTATCCGTATCAATTTAGGCAGTATTATAGTGGTTGCTATTATAGAAAATAATTTAGTTATGTGTCAATTTAGGATGCAAAGTCGATGCAGAAACATTGTAGGTGTGTAATATTTACTGCTGAAGCATTGAGTGTTTAAAAGCGAGTTGATACGTTATCGTCAGTGGGCGATAGGAAATGATGAACTATCAAGACTTGTATGCCCTTGTGCTTATTATTATTATAATGTTTTTGTTTTTTTTTTGTGTATTGTATTCGGATAAGTTAGAAACATTCATGTTTTCATATTTAATTAAAACTGTACTTGGCTATCTAAAATAAGATAAATAATTCAATAATTTTTTCTTGTATTGATGGTTATCTTCAGTTCCATAAGTATGTTTGGTGTATAACTTGGTTTTTTTTTGTTATTGTTAATTGTAATTGTAATCTTTATGTAAATTGCTAGATAGGTGGTAATTATGGCATGCTTTTTTAAAGTAGGTATCTCTTTTAATATAAGGTATTTATTATATGTGATAAAAAAATAATAATTATGAAACGCCCAGATAAGTTTAAGGGAAACCCGTTATTGGCCTTACTTTTAAGATTATATTGTACATAGAAATATTTTATTGTAACGCTGTTGGTTTTCTGAATAAAGTAAAATAAACAAAAAATTAGTTTCAATATTTCATAATTGTTTTTTTATAAACATTTTGATTTAGTGTGGAAATTACTATGTAATTGTAAATATTATGATATTAATAAAGGATATTTGTAATATTTGGGCAACTATAAAAAAGTATGTTTATGTTAATAGGAGAAAGAAAACTGTGTGTGAACCTCCACACAGGATAGACCCCTCTAGATAGGAATTAGAAAACTGTTTAAATTACGAATTCCCTTGTAAAATCAATATTGTGTTCTGTTTATATTTATAATAATATTACATATTTTCTGGAACAAAGAAATGGTTGTAGTAAAAATGTATAATTTACTCGTATTGTTATTTGTTGCAAAGTGTACTAAGGTTGTTCCGATTTAATCAACATACAAAAACTTTGTTAACATGGTTGTGTTGTTGCAGTTAAAGGTAAACAATCAAGGAAATTTCCTATTTGAACATTTATCTAAAAATTTTAAAAGAAACAAGCAAAAACACATTTCATGACATATGTCTCTGGTGAATATATCAGACAATAAAAGTTACGATAACCCGTAAGCAGCTCTCCGCCTACCCAAGCTGGCATGTAGACGTGTGCCAGAGAACGCCGCTGAGCGCGCCATCAGTCAGCCAGCGAGCCGATGTGCCTTAGATACATGCCACAACACGCCCATGAAGTCACTGCGCCTTATTACTACGCAACAATAGCGAGGCGTGTGTACTACATTTAGACAACGGGCCTGGCGACTGCTGCAGGTCGGGCTCCTGTTGCTTACAACTTGCACTCGGTGTGTACATTTGTCTGCGGATTTATTTGTAACTTGTAAATATCTTTGAATCCTAGGCCTCTGGTAAAGTGTATGGCTTTGGCTTGTAAAAAGGTGCAGAATAAAAGGTTTTTTGCACTTATTTACGTATTATGAGTTAAAAATTGATTACTTGCCATAAATTTTCAATTAGATATTCTCCATGATGCGGCATCAAACAATTCTCGAAAATCTTGAGAACTACTTTTTACATTGTCTTAGACATGTTAATTCAAAATCTACATCCTTGACTTAATCTATTAAACAAAATTGCAGTCAACCCCTTTTAACAAGTTTAAGCAATTAGCCTTTTAGCAAAACCTTCTTAGGATCTACGTCCTGTATTAAATATGGATCTTTGGCAGTCACACTTTTTATTTTGAGGTGTGCTTGGGCACGTAAAAAATTATATATTTAACAATAACAAATATTACAACTCGCAACGTGGCATTAATTCAAAATTAATTATGATATACAGCCCCCTTGGAGACTGCGTGCTATGTAAATTATTCAAGATAATTGTCCTTTCCGGTCGTAAATAACGATCATCTCACATAAATCATAAGCAGAGAATATTTCAGGGCGAGAGTTTCGTTCAAGTGTTTTAATAGCATATTTTAAACGCCTGAATAAAAATATAGGATTCAGTTTGAAGTGCAATTGATATTATACCCTGGCATGTTGAATTGCAGATTAGCATAAGCTGCAATGTGAAGGATAAGTTTTTAGCAGAAGACTTTCGTTTTATCAGTTAAGAATGTGGAATGTTGTATCTTTGTGCAGTTGTAAATAAGCTAATATTTAAATTCAGAATATGATCTGTAAAAGATAGTTATTTATTTATCGAATACATTATCAATTAAATTGAACTCGATAACATTTAAATACAATGTTAATCTGCCATAAACATTTCGTATTGCCTCAAATTTTCAAATCAAAAATAAAATTCTTTAAAAGAATTCAAACATAATTATTCAACCCCTCACTCTTCAGATTTAAACTGTACTTTTCAGTCCTGCAGCAATACGCAAATCATGGGACACGTACTTAACCTTTTACAAAAAACGAGTCACATTGAAAAGTATTCCGTTCCTTTCATTCAACGAATGAATGGGTAGCTCTCAGATCAAAGACTTCAACCAAACCCCAAGATCGTCATTAGCTACCTTTCAAAATAGTAATCTATGGAGTTTAAACTGTAATGATGGAGCCATAAAGTTGCTTTCGCGTTTAAAGGGTGATTCTTAGGTGCAAATATATCTTTAAAAGATAATGAAATGTCTATTGCTAGACCTTGCTTGTAACGTTCCGCATCTGTTGCTAGTTTTACGAATTGTAATTAATAATAATTCTAAGCAAACTAGTAGAACTTTGTTTATATAGTTGACGAAACCACTAGTTCTTATGGTGTAAGGTTGTGGCGACCTCTATAATCCGCACGCTGAATGATGATCCCTATGACAGTTCGTTAGCGCTTAACATTGTACTGACGTCCTATCACATCAAATCTTTTAGAGGTCCATTAAAAAGACGAAAAAATCATAATTGTGTACAATTGTAAATTATAAAAATGAATATTAAGAAATTATTACGTAATGTTCGGAAATAATAGAAAAAAACTCAATGCAAATGTACATGGTACGTGCTGCAAAAGTTACGTCGTCAAGCTGTTATCGACTAAGAAGGGACACATCGATAAACAAAATATCGATAATTTGTTGGAAATATAAAACAAATGCTTTGAGTTTGTATTTTATTTATATCAATCTGAATCTGATACAGGGTCAATCGGATTTTCAAAGTCTTTTTTTCAAAATAAATAAATATTGCTTATTATGTTGAATGACCTGGCTGAATGACATGACATTTGCCTGAAAAAACAGTATTTTATCGAAATTGTTTCGCATAACTAATACAACTGTCAGTTGAAACGTCATAGGGATCATCATTCGGCGTGCGGAGTATAGTGTCGCATAGCACTATATAAGTGGCTTATGATTGTTGGATGCGGGCTTTCAAACCTGGAATAGCTGGTGATGAATAATGGATGATGAATAATGAATAACGTGCACTTGAAGTTTGAATAATATGTGTTATTTATTTACACATTATATAAATAGTATTGTAAATCAGTTATGAGAAAGTGCTTTTGACGGACAAGTTCCGGAAAAAAGTATTAAAAAGCAGGCATCCAGAAGTTGCGGTACTTCATACTCAGCCTAGTGACGTAATTGAATTCCGAACTCAACGTCACGAAAGACGCTACAATTAAGATGCCCTGATTAAAACAAAACATACAAATGTTATGTTTCAAACGTCACGGAATAACCCCAACAAAGAAGAAACCGTGCTTAAAGTTCCAACGCCATTTCGTACTTACTATTAAATCCTCCTTTAAAAATATGAAAATAATTATTCGGAGGGCTTTTATTTAAGTAGATGTTAAATTAAAAAGGAGTTTTGTGAAATTGCTCATAGAATAAAATTGTGTTTATAAACTGCCATTGGCTTGCATTTTATTTCTTTATTGTATAATTTGTGTGCCCACAGGACGTCAATCACTATAGTAGAGTGAGTTATAAATTATTTATTTTTAGCTGTTATTTACATGAGTGGCTTTACCTATAACAGCTTGGGTCAAATTTTGCAAAACATAGAACAAGATCTCTATATGCATTTGCATTTAGTTTGTAAAGTCATTTTAATATGCCCAGTGCAGGTTATTTCATAACTCTAATTAAATTCATTTAGTAGATAAGAGGGAACATAAGTTTAAACGAGACACAAATATATCAAACACACATGTTCCCTTTTGGAGTTCGCCGCAGCCTTGAAACGAGTGTTATCGTGACTGTTGGATCTCTAGGTGGAGGCACAGGCTGAGGGCCAGAATTGGGTCTTCGGTATTTATTAACGCGATAAAGAATAACTAAGGTACACAGATTGTGTACTCTATGAACACAAATGAGTAGGCAAAGCGATACTTTTTGAAGAGCGTAATTTTATTATTAATAACCAAAAATTATTCCATAACTTGGAAACATTATCTTTCTTCAGAAAACAAAAGTGATGTTCACAATATTTTGGCGCTGCATTAATTTCTTTGTTGACGTTACTAAAGGCACGCTGGTTGTCTCGGAATACAAATAATAACAAATATGTTATTGTTTGACATGCACTGGGTATAATTAGGTATTTACAAAGGTTTCGACTTTAGTGTCTAGAAATTATTCTTATACCCTAAATTAAGCAGTAACAGCTGAAACTTCATGAAATTCACTGAACTATTCAATAATGGACAGACACATAACACAACGCACCACAACTTATCATCAAACTACATAATACAGTATCTACATACGAATTATTATCACATCCCGCACGTTACATACTGCATGGGCCGATATCGCTCGTATCGGGAAGCTGAAACATAATTCAACACGACGCGACGCCACACGACGAGAAAACAAAGCTCTATAAACAAACTGTATGACAGCCCTTCGCCCTCATAATATAGAAAACAGGTGGCCCACATCGCTTTTTATACACAACCAATTCTAATCCTTACAACACAAGAATAAGGCTTCAAATCTCTTGTATGTTCTAAAGTTGCGTGACAAGAAAAACTTGAGGTTTGATTTGTGTAGAGCTGAGTTTATGGTTTCCGAAGGAAAGGAATAACGTTTGAGATTCTCTTTATTTCTTCAGGTTTACTTGGGAACTTGCAATGCGTTACGAAGCGAAGGATTAATACAAAATAAAGAATATTTGTGGGCGAGAAGGAGTGGTCTCCGTCGTTTGTACTGCGGAACTAACGGCGTAAGAATATAATTCAGGCTGAAATATGACTGTGGGAAAGCTTCATTATTATTTTCTTATTTTGTTTATAAAAATTGTCGGGATATTAACGCTATTACCAAGTTATTATTCATCTTCTGTCTTTCCTTGAGATTTCTTATTGTAATAACCGTAATAAGCGTTATATCGCTTTAAGGGATTTTATAAAAGTTTAACATTCAAATAAAGAAACAAAATACAAGTCAAACCTTAACTAATGTAATGAATTGCGATCGTGAATTATTTATAACACTTCCTAACTTATTATTGCCGTAACTTATCACCTGATTATCATGAAATTTTGCAATGAAACGAAAGCTTGTCAAAGGCACGGACAAGACCAGGAGATACTTTACACAATGGCGTATCAAGTAGGTACCTACGCAAACCGTGCCTGCTTATTTTTACAAAACATTTAAATATACATTTTATAATTAATTTTATCTTATTTACCAATCCATATAATATTGCTTTATGGTATAAGTATCCTGTTTGTTTGACATTAGAAATATCAATAAGAATTCCCTACAATTGAATGCTAATTACCATCCGACTAACGACTATCAAACAAATAACGGACATAGCTTTAAATCAAATCCAATCAAGATGCCATTCTTTATACACCACACCACTCAGCAGTGCATTGACACTAAGATTGACCCAACCATCTGACCTCACACAAAGGGCCATTAGATACTAATTGTCAGCAAGAAAAGAACAGACAGAAGGAATTCAGTAAAGTAATTGCCCAGTTAAAGTAAGTCTCGACAACAGCGCCGGGAGACTGCACAGTTAGTAGACAACTCGTCGACTGTCCTCGCTGGCAGGCTGGTAGTAAAATGTAGTTTGATTATAATATTATAGATTCATGTTATGGTCAAATGGGAATATACACAGACAAGTAGCAAATAATCTAAAATTACTCAAAAATCGATCTCGTAATTTTCAAAAATAATGAATACTTGTCCTACCCTTATCTTCATCAAAACCTTCCACTGGATGACCTGAACACAAACGACTTAAACTATTTGAACTGTAAAGTATAAAAAAACTTTTGCGTAACTTATACAGGAAATGGATAATAATATAACGGATATACCTATACTTATATAAGTACATCCGGTATATTAATGACAATTAAAAAAATTGCAATAGCTCGTTTCATAAATGACAATACCAACAAAGTCGGTAGAAGCTCAGCTGCTCGCCGAGAGTAAATTAAATTGACTTTAATAGCTCTAATGCTGCATACAGTTGTGATCAAATTAATTAATATGGATAATAGTTGATTTAATTTAGTGTAGTTTTTATTATTTTTTACGGCTTTTTACCAACAAAACGATGTAAAAGAAATTTTGGAAACCTGATAGTAGTAACGTTTAATTTAATCTTAGTATCACTTTTTATACCTGGAATGACACTTTATACAAGCATAATTCTCTTGTGTGTCGTTTTAAGAATTTGAAAGTGTGTAAAATAGAATGTTTAATTGTTTGATCTTATTCAATTAAGAGATATTGATGTCTTTCCTCCTTTAATGTATATTGTTTTGGCCATTGTACACCATGTCTCTAACGTTATCGGCGCTGAAAAAAAAGAATCTATTTTGATGCAATGTTACCTTAATAACATTTAAAAAAATCACGAGTCTCTCAATCGACTAGTTATTGGGAGAATCGATCATAAGTCTTACCTGGAGGAAAAAATAAATCACATATTGAGTAGGCAGCTAGAAAATGTTTGTAAATAAAAAATAAAATACGTGAATTTTACGACCTATCATTCCTTTCCTTTCACAGTTATTAATGATTTCTTCGTTCTAATTTTTAAATGGTAAGTCTTTGAAATAGGATGTTCTTATTTGTATCTACATTACTGTGTCCGCCATAAAAAAACGAGCAGCATTTAAAATGCAAAAAAAACCGAGCAGAAGCTAATGAGAAGTCGCAGGGAACTCGAATAAAATAACTAGATTTAACAAAATGAAATACTTGAAGTTTTATTTTTATTTTAACATTCAATAAATCTAGCTACACCTTACTTAGAATACAGAATAAGACGTTAGTAACATTCACAAAATTTTCCGGAAAGGGTTCTCCAAAATTAATCCAACCCGATGAGGGCTCTAATCCTACGACCCAATTGAGTATAAACCTTAGAATAGAAAATGTCAATAACATTCCTAACATGTCAGGGTTATATCTGGATAATTGGGGTGGAGATATCAATGATCCCTAGTTTATTGTGAAATCTACCCCTTTGGATCGCAAGGAGGGTTGGACGAACGTTTAGGAAAAAACTTGAACGAGGGCTTGTACTGACAGGAAGTTACAATATTTAAAATAAACATTAAGCTTCCTAAGATATTACAGTAAGCTCGAATCTAAAGCCTCAGTTATACAAACTCGAACATATTTATTTCATTTCATTTCACCACTATTATTTTTATTTTCTTAGTTATATGAAAAGGGACCTATAAAAATGTTGGATCTTTTTCTAGGTTATAATGGAGAACTGTAGCTTTTATGTGATAAAATTAGCGAGGGTCACACTGTAATACCTGCCGTTTACGAGGCTTTAGCTGTACAACGTGAGACTGATTTGTTTTGATTATTGAGTAAATAACAGATTGATGACAAAGTTAGTTGGACTGTTTTTTTTTATTTATTCTTAATATAACACAAATTTCCTGTTTGAGGCGGAAACCAGAATTCATGCAATCCTGGGATCATACTTTACAGAAAATCTAATAAATTATATGCACCATAATATATCCACATTCCATAGTAAACAATTACGGTAATAGCAAGCAGTTTAAGAAAGAAAAACACTGGTAAATATTCTGTGAATTTGTTACTAAATCCTGAGCTTTCTTTTTCATTATTTGCATGTGTTACAAGTGCAGGTCCAGCCTCAGTTAAGCCCATTTTAAGGTAAATAAGCCATTCCATGAGCTAAACTTTCATTATTTCCTAACTTTGTATTTTCTTATTTTCATGTTTTTACTGTTTGTTTTATACACTCACAAGCTTTGTTATTGAACCTCATATTATAGTAGTGATTTTCGGACCAATTTTAATTAATATAAAGCCAAAACGTTTCCCGAAAGTTACGACAATCCATCAGTAAAAAAGCATCAATATTGGTGTGGTAATTTCTGAGATCAGTTTGCTCAAATAATCAATAATGAAATGAAATGTAATGAAATATTTATTTCTTAACATTGACAGTTACTATATACAATAATACAATACATTATATACATGAGAAATAGAGGAAGAGAAAATGTATAACTTATATTTCCTCTTTACGCAGTTTTCAATAAGTTACATTGTTTTTATTTACAGATAATAATACTTCAGCATTTTCATAAGCTAAGGGCATTGGCGTAAAAACAAATTGACGGTGGGTCTTATACATTTTCCGTAAAAAGTGTCCCGAGTTTACCCACACACACACAGAATTACAAAAAGGTAAACCACTTGCAACTGAAATCATGTCATTACATTGCAGCTGCTTATTGCTTGCCACACATTTTCAGGTTTTCATATAGAAAAAAATACAACTATTATGATAATTATCTTTTAGCACTTTTATATACTCTATATATTAAATATTTTTTCAAATTATGTTTGAAAAACTATTTAATATATTAAACATTGGAACAAAATCCACATAAATTTCAATTATATATAGGAACATTAACTAATAGTGCGTACTAACATAGTTATTAAGTCATTGAATACTAACACTTTTTTTGATCATTGTGTCTGAAATAAATTATTATTATTATTATTATTACACATGTTTTGTTACAAATACTAGTACAATCCTGTTAATGAGGGGATTATACCCAAGGGCTTTTATCATCCAAATAATCGGATAGTTTATAATATGCTTTTGCACACAACTTCTGCTTTATAGTTTCTTTGAATTTGTCAATAGGAAGATCTTGGTTATACATTGAACCTATGAAATACCTATGAATGAGTTGGTGACTTTATGAAGCCCACTATTATGAGCTGCCAGCATATTTCTTCCTCTTGTGCTAACATAGTGCAGATCTTTTTTTCTTTTGAACAAGGTTATGTTCTTTTTTACATAAATTAAATTTTCTAAAATAAATTGTGAATGGAAAGTAAGAATATTTATTTCCTTAAATTTACTTCTAAGTGACACCCTTGGACCGAGCTGATAGAATGCGCGAACAGCCCTTTTCTGCAGAATAAATATAGTATCGATGTCGGCAGCACTCATTCTCGCTCCGATCGCCGCCCAGTTCGGACGTGCAAGCCCCGTTCTCCGTCGATCGGTCCTTTCCCGCTATTCCGTGGCGCTCAGTCTACTGACGTCACAGTCTAGCGTGCTGGTTCCGTGCCACGGTTTTCAAGGTTTTCTACTCCGTCTGAGTGCTATCGAAGTGCGTATTTTTTCTTTGCGACTAAGCCCCTTAGTCTTCAAAGTGCTGTGCTAAGTAGTGTTGTGCTTGTGCTGAGTGCAGTGTTGTGCCCAGCGTAAGTAGTCTGGTTTCAGTGCAAAGGATACTTAACGGTGACAACGAATTTGTACTGAACCAGTCCTTTTTATTTTTATTTATTTCTCTTCTCTATTTTATTTATTTTTCTTCTATTTTTCATATTTATTTTTATCATATCTGTGTGTTTTTCGTGTGTATCTGTTTTTCTGTCGGTAAAGGTTGACCCTAACGCGGTCAAACCTGCGTACCCTTTTTAGGTTTCTAGGTAGCGGCCTTC
This sequence comes from Marasmarcha lunaedactyla, assembly GCA_923062675.1. Classification (NCBI taxonomy): domain Eukaryota; kingdom Metazoa; phylum Arthropoda; class Insecta; order Lepidoptera; family Pterophoridae; genus Marasmarcha; species Marasmarcha lunaedactyla. The sequence continues at coordinate 755,587 of OV281351.1, read as the reverse complement.
GGCGTACTACTGTTAGTTTTAAGTTTTTCTTCCCCAGCCCCCCTACCGCTGGTAGGGAGGTTAGCCGCTAGGTTGCTAGGTTTTTTTTAGGTACTAGGCATCTTTTATTATACATTTATTTATTAATATTAGTGCCCAACCCTCCCTAATGGATCCGCTAAGCGCTATTAACGCGTTCACCCAGGCGCTTGCTGCGATAGGCGTCTACATCCCGAATGACATCATAACGCAGGCCTTGCAGGCATCAATCGCGTCCCCGGCCCCTCAGGCCTCAACCCCGGCCCCTCAGGCCTCAACCCCGGCCCCTCAGGCCTCAAACCCGGCCCCTCAGGCCTCCGACGTCGAGACCCCTCAGGTCTTAAGCTCTCCCGCGTCTCCCGCCTCGTCCGAGATGGACTGCGAATCGGTCGCATCCTCTCACGCGTCGCGTCGTAAGCGTACCGCTCCCGGGAGCGACTCCGAACCCGCGTCTGATACGTCGTCAGATGCCGTCACCTTAACCGGCTCTCCTGAGCCCGCGTTTCAACTCGTCGCCAAGCGCTCCAAGAAGCGCTCTAAGAAAGCTTCGGTATCTTCAATACCCGAGCCCTCCCCGGTGTCTTCAACACCAGCCCCCGCGCCGTTAAAATCGCTCGTAGTAACCGCGTCTCCGTCGGTCACATCGAAGCCAGCGACGCGCTGCGCTCCCGTCCCGCCGAAGCCTCAGCTCCCTCCGCCCGTCTTCCTGCGTGAAAAAGCGCGCTGGACCGCGGTTTCAAACTTGTGCAAAGTGCACAAAATTAATTACTTAAAAGCCGCCAACGCTGGCGATACAATCAAAATCCAATTAGCGACCGTCGTCGACTTCCGCGAGTTTACCAGGTTACTCGGATTAAACCAAATCGCGTATCACACCTACGCCCTCCCGGAGGAGCGTAAGATCCGCGCAGTACTACGGGGCGTCCCGTTCGAACTCAGCAACGAAGACATCCTCGATGACCTTAAGTCTCAGGGTTTCCCGGTCACAGCAGTGCACAAGATGCACTCCAACCGCGGTAGGCGTTTTCCCTTAGCGTTGGTAATCCTGTCGAATACTCCCAACTCGAGGGAGATCTTTAGAGAGGCTCGCACAATTTGCGGACTCTCAAATATCTCCGTCGAGCGTCCCAACCCCCGTGGTCACCCTGGGCAGTGCCACCGCTGCCAGCTCTATGGCCACGCAGCGGCTAACTGTTCAGCTCCCCCCAGGTGCGTTAAGTGCCTGGATCCCCACTTCACTAAGGAGTGCACTCGCACTCCCGAATCCACTTCCCCCCCTGCCTGTGTGCTGTGCGGCCAGTCCGGCCACACAGCAAACTACAGGGGTTGCCCGCGCGCTCCGCGCTCCACCGTCAAGAGGGTCGCGCCTAAACCGGCGCCGCCGCTCACCTCCGCTAACTTCCCGCCGCTGCGCAACCGGGGTCCCCCGGAAGCAAAGCCCGTTCAGCCGACGCCTACTCCGGCTCTGTCTTGGAGGCAGCGTCCGGCCGTCCCGCCTGCACCTTCCCGACCCATCCCAGCTCCCGTAGCTCCCGTAGGGCCGCGTCCCGCGTTGTCATCTTCCCCTCAGTCGTCGTTGGCTGAGGACATGAAGACCGTGTTCGACGTCATCCAAAACGTCGACATTAACGAAATTTCCGTACTCGCACGCAAACTGCGAGCCGCCCGCTCTCCTCAAGAGCGTTTATTCGCGTTAGCCGAGCATCACTCGCTCCTAAGTTCGTTATAAATTCTTTTATTTTTGTATAAATTCGTAAATAAATTAATTAAATGTCTAGACCCGCGAATCCCGCGTCCAGTCGTATTAAACCTATGGGCTTATCCCTAGTATCTTTTAACGCTCGTAGCCTTAATACCAACCTTCCCGAGATTAAACTGTTCCTTCAGAACAAAGAACCTGACTTATTCCTTCTCCAGGAGACATGGCTTACTCCAAACCGCTCCAGGGGATTCGCTATACCTAAGTACGCGTTTACTCGCAACGATAGGCCCAACTCCGACGGTTACGGCGGCACCGCGATATATTACAAAAGAGGCTTCCATTGCTGTCCTCTCCCTACCCCTCCTCTCCTCAACATGGAGGCCACTGTGTGTAGATTGGCTATGACTGGTCATCCGACCATCATCATAGCTTCAGTCTACATACCTAGTGGTACCAGACCAATCCGCAGCGACTTTGAGGCCATTCTCGCCCTCGGCCATTCAGTCATTATGTTCGGAGACTTTAACTCCAAACATACTGACTGGACGTGCCTATCGACCAACACCAGCGGTATCGCTCTCCTCGACATCACTAACTCCCTTGACTTAGACGTCATATCCCCCATCACTCCCACTCACTATCCCAACAACCCGACCTATTCTCCTGACATCCTCGACTTTGCAATAATCAAGCGAATCAATCTTGATCTCAGGTCCATCGAACCGCTCGATGACCTAGGCTCCGACCATCGCCCCGTCTCCCTCGTGCTAGGCGCGCCTAACGTTAACGTCACACCGCCAAAGACCTTTACCAACTGGAAAGGCTTTAAAAATACGTTAGTTTCAGCCTTAGAGGCACCGAACTCTCCGCTCGCGATTTCGCCCGACCAATTAGACAGCCCGATTAAAATAGATTCGATAGTCGATAATCTCACTGATGCTATCAACTCAGCCATCAGCGACAACGTAATCATTGCTAAGCAAGGCAAACCCGCGCTTCCCTTAGCCATTAGCAATCTCATTAAAGCTAAGAACGCGGCTCTCCGGAGAGCCAAGAAATATCCCACGCCCGCATATAGAACAGCTGCGAATCAGCTTCAACGCAAAGTTAGGTCTCGCCTCGCGGAACTCCGTGACACTCAGTTTAACGATCTCATGGAGAATATCTCCCCGTCCCACCAAGCGTATTATCGAATGGCCCGAGCTTTACGCGTAGACACCGCCTCTCACGTTCCTCCTCTCACTCGTCCCGACGGCACCATTGCCTTCGAAGTCGAAGAGAAAGCCGAATGCTTCGCCGACAGCATAGCGGCACAATGTTCGCCCAGCACGCAACCCGCGGATCCCTCCCACATCCAGGCGGTGGAGGACGAAGTTCTCCGCAGAGAATCTCTCCCTATCACCGACGACCCCGTCACAGTCTCTAATGATGAAATCTTGCTTCTCATTAGAAAGCAAAAGTCCAAAAAGGCTCCGGGTGCGGATGGAATTTCCAACCACGCACTTAAGCACCTGCCACAGCAGGTGCTTACCTTGTTAGCTATCATCTTCAATGCCTGCTTCGACCATAGCTACTTTCCAAAAGCCTGGAAAGAAGCGACAGTCATAGGCATTCCCAAGCCGGGTAAACCTTTGAACATCCCGGCTAATCACAGACCCATCAGCCTCCTCAAGGCAATGTCTAAACTTCTCGAAAGAGTCATACTCTCTCGAATGCGGAACCATCTGTTTCCAACGGATGGCGACTCTCTCATTATTCCCCACCAGTTCGGCTTTCGCGCTAAGCACTCCTGCCCTCAGCAAGTCCATCGAATCGTCGAGTACATTCTCGAAGGATTCTATCCGCATCGTAAAAAATCAATCGCGGTTCTCTTTGACGTAGCCAAGGCTTTCGACAAAGTCTGGCACAGCGGTCTCGTTTTTAAACTCTATAAAATAGGCTTACCGGTTCGCCTAGTCAGATTAATCGCGTCGTTTCTTAAAGACCGTACGTTTCGATTCAAACATGAAGGCACGCTCTCCGCGCCTCGTCCCATAAAGGCTGGAGTCCCGCAAGGCTCAGTCCTCGCCCCTCTGCTGTACACCGTGTACACTAATGACATGCCCATCCCGCCGAAAGGCGTCGAACTCGCCCTCTTTGCAGACGATACCGCCCTTTACACTAAAGGTAAAAGGATCCCGTATAACATCACCAGACTCCAAAAGGCCGTAAACGCCCTCGGTATTTGGTTTCAAAAATGGCGTATCGATGTCAACCCAGAAAAGAGTTCTGCCATTCTATTCGACCACAAACGTCGTAATCGCCGCAACGATCCCCACATTCGAATGTTAGGTATTCCTATCCCCTGGAAGCGCAGTATCAAATACTTAGGCGTCACCTTAGATCAGACGCTTTCTTTTAAGCCACACGTCGATAGAGTAACGAAACTCGCGCGTTTCTACTTAAGCCGCTTAAATAGTATGATAGGTAGAAAAAGTAAAATGTCTTTTAGAAATAAACGTACGCTTTACAAGGTCTGCGTTAGACCCGTCATGTCATATGCTTCGCCAGTCTTTGCCCATGCCAATCCCTCCGTCCTGTATAAGCTGCAGGTAGTTCAAAATCTCTTCTGCCGCAGGGCCACAGACGCACCTTGGTATGTGCGCAACGCGGACCTGCACAGAGATCTTGAACTACCTACAGTGCAACAGCACTTCAAAACACTCTCAGAATCGTTCTTCAAACGCGCCGAATCCCATCCCAATCATCTTGTTCGAGATTCAGTCTCATATACTGCTCCTGTGTTAGATTCGAAATTCAAAGTCGCTAGGCCGAGAAACGCGCACACGGGCGAACCTTCGCAGTTAACTTTAGCTCTCGAGGCCCTTCAGGCCGCAAATCCTAATTCTAACATAAATTCTAATTCTAACGTAAATCCGAATTTATGCTATTTTTATTTTTCAATTTTAATGTTTTTATTTTTCTTTTTTGAGCACCTTCAGTGCTATGTGAATCTCAGCGGGTGACCCCTTAAGGGCCCCGCTGGCGCGGCCTCTTTCTCCAATTGGCCGTCGTTCAGATGAAGGCTGAGTGGCAAAAATGCACGAGCCGACAGGGGGTTTTTTAGTGGGTATGGTTCTGGTAGGCGTCGGGACGAGTCCCACATAACTCCGATCGCGCGCGCGGAGTATGCGTCAGAGCATTTTTAATGTCCTCCTGCCCTTCCCGTGGAGGGGAACCATTTATTTTTCCATTCATTATATCATTATACCATTCATTATTTCCTGGCTCTTAATTTTAATGTTTGTAGTCATAGTCAGTTTCTTGTCTTTTGATTTTAAATAAGAAGGAAGTATCGTCAGCAAACAATATGACCTCGCATTGATTCTTAACGACCGATTTCATATCATTGATATATACTAAAAATAGAAAAGGACCAAGAAATAAGCCCTGGGGCACACTCATTGTCACTGCCGATCCTGATGATTTTTCTCCATTAATTGCATTTATTGCACTTAAACATGCTAACTGTGACCGAAGAAATTGCGAACTGCAACAAACAGCATACTATACCAACTAGCACGTTAGTAATATTTGCAGCTAAGTTTATGTCTTACAGTTTGTACGATGCAAATCGAACATTTTAAGTAGGCTATGCATCAGCATTCTGCAACACGCAGTTTATTAATTTAAACTAAATTTCAGTGCGTTAAGACTTATCAAGGCGGTCGCGCGTGCTCACACTCATCATCAATATCATCCTCATTGATCAATCAAGAGATCAATAAATCCGTTTATTTAAGTAATTTAATTCGGGTTTAATTTTATTTATTTATCAAGTAATCACCTTATCAAGTAATAAAGTGTGCAGAGTCAAACAAGGACGCTACATACTTTTTTGGTTCTTCGAGCCGGATTTTACCTTCGAAAAAGGGCGCGAGTGCTCATATTGTAGTATTTCGTGAAGTGAACTTTGAACATTCAGTGTTAATTGGATTGCAATGCATTATCAGGAGTATCTGCATTGGTGAGCAAGCAAGGCCCACCAACCTTATCAAGAAACAATAGCAACCAAAGTATCTTTCTTAAATCTCTTACCATATAACAAGCATGGAAGATCTACTTTCGACGCAGCAGCAGTTGATTGGAGCCATAGAGCAACTTTACTCCAACTTTAAGAAATAATAATAATAATAATAATAATCATTTATTTGCAAGAATGTGTGTACAATAAGATGTTGTAGATAATAGTATTCCCAATTCACAAACTGCCAGATATAGGCGTGCAAATATTATTGGTTTACATGTAGGTTACCAACTCTCAAATTTTCAGTTTACATGTCAGTCTAAACATTTAAAAAAAAAAAAAAAATTATAAAAATAAACATACAGTCATGGTTCTCAAGTCAACATTACTAATGTCAATCAATCTACAATAAAAAATAAAAGTAACATTCACGGTTCTAGTCATTTCTATTAATTATAAAATAAGGTTATTATCATTCAAATATTCATCCAGTCTATAATAACACTTCTCTATCAATAACCTGAATACCTTATGTTTAAATTCTAAAGCTGTCAGATTTTTATAAGAATCCGGGAGGTGATTAAAGATGGTGATTGCCATACAATACACATTCCTACTGAAACATTGCAGGCGACGTTGTGGCATATATAGTTTGTTATCTAATTTTGCTTTATTTCTAGTTCTGAAATTATAAAATTGTTTCTGTATTTGAAATAGTCTTAAATGGTTTTTTACAAAAAGTAAGATTTCAAAAATGTAAAGGCTTGGTAGTGGGAGTATTTTATTATCTTTAAATAAGGGTTTACAACTGTCTGTGTAATCTGCTTTACAAATTGCCCGCACACTTTTTTTCTGAGCTATGAATGCCCTGTGGAAGTCCACTGAGTTGCCCCACAGAATAAGGCCATATCGCAGGAGAGATGAAACATACCCGTGATACGCTAATTTAGCCGTTTGTTTATTCGTGTTTTGTGAAAGACGTCGTAATACATATATAAAACTATCGATTTTGCCGCATACTCTACTTATGTGTGATCTCCAGTCACACTGTTCGTCAATTATAAAACCTAAAAATTTTGTGTCTCTAACATTTACTATTTTAAAATTGTTATAATTAATATTAATGTTTGTCTGTGGTAAGTGAGATGGTTTAAATTGTATTATATTTGTCTTAGTCATATTTATTTTTAAATTGTTATTATTAAGCCAAAGTATTACTGAATGTAAAGCATTATTTATTTCTTTTTCAAGTGTAATTTTGTTATCTTCTTTAACTACAAGCGTCACATCATCCGCAAATAAAATCGATTCGTGTGTTATAGCATTTGGAAGATCATTTATAAAAACAAGAAATAGCAATGGTCCGAGTACACTACCTTGAGGAATTCCGTAAGAGTTCTGCAATGTAAATTCGGATTTAAATGTTTTTAAATAGTTGCCATGGATATTCAATACTTCTACTCTTTGTTTCCTATTTTTCAAGTAGCTTTCAATCCATGTGTATGCATTCCCTCTTACTCCTAATGACTCCAGTTTATTTAGTAGAGTTTGATGGCACACCAGGTCAAACGCTTTACTCATGTCAAGGAATAGAGCTGCAACATGTTTTTTTGTGTTTAGTGATTCTGTAACAGATTTGATAAGAGTAAAGCCAGCTAATGTTGTGCTACTTTCTTTTTTAAACCCAAACTGATTTGATTGCAGTAAATTCAATGATGTTAGGAAATGGTAAAGTTTAGTACACATTACTTTTTCAAAAATTTTAGAAATAACCGGTATTAATGTTATTGGCCTATAATTTTCTGGATTGTATTTGTTGCCTTTTTTATGTAACGGTTTAACAATAGAAAATTTTAGCCGGTCTGGAAAGGATCCATTCTTAAGAGAAAGATTTATAATATGTGCCAAAGGACTTGCAAGTGCCTGCACACATTCTTTTAACATTTTAGTGTTGATTCCGTCATACCCAACGGAGTTAGTATTATTTAAAGATTTTATAATCTTGTATACATCATGGGGTTGCACAGGACTAAGATATATGCTTTGTTGTACTTTTGGTAGAGTATAGTGACATTTAGTTTTAGTTTTGTTTTTATTTAAAGCTTTGCTGATATTTATAAAGTGTTTGTTAAATATTTTTGCAATTTCTACTGGATCATTGGTTTGTATATTATTTATTTTTAGAGTTTTAATGAATTTTGAGGAGCAATTTTTGTCAATGTTCTTATTAATTATGTTCCACGCAGCTTTACAGCGATTTTTGGATTTACTGATATATTCTAAGCTAGTTTTTGCCTGGGATATCCATATACACTTCTGTAGAATTTTAGCATATTTCAGATACCGCAATTTATTATAATTTTTATTAGAGGGATCATACCTATATTTCAAGTATAAGTTTCTTTTTTTTATACAACTATGTCTAATACCTTTTGTTAACCATTTATTTTTCAAAGGTTTATTAACTGTTTTTATAGTTATATTTGGAAAGCAAAGTTCATAAAATAAAGTTAAATAGTCATGGAATTTGTCAAAAGCTTCATTAGTGTCATTATTATTATATATGTCATTAAAGCTTAGTGCAGTCATACATTCTTTAAATTTTCTTATATTATCTTGGGAATAATCTCGACGGTTTTCAAATAAGAAAGGAATAGGTTTAGTATATTTTGTGTTACCAAGCTGAAAAGTAATGGTTTGTGCCGTTTCATGATCTGAGAGACCTAAGTGTAAAATCTTTGATTCTACTCCTTGAATATTGCTTGAGATTAAATCCAAACATGCCTTTAGTCTAGTAGGTGTTAAAATATGGTTTTGCAGGTTATAATTAGATAAAATGGATATTAATTCTTTAGTAACTTTATTCGCGTTTAAAAGGTCAATGTTCCAATCACCACATAATATTATGTTTTTTTTATTTCCTGTAACTATTTTATGTAATAAGGTATCCAAGTTCTTGAGAAAAATGTTTACATCTGACTTAGGAGTGCGATATAGACATAGTATAATCAAGTTTAGGCTAGGTATTTTAGAAGCACAGTACTCAAAATGCAAATCTACAGGTTTGACAAATTTATTATAATCTAGAGAAACATGTTCCATATGATTTTTAACAATAATACAAGTTCCACCTCTACGTTGGTTTGGACGAGTATAAGATGCTGCCAATTTATAATTTTGAAGCCTAATATTGGATTCTGATCCCCTTTTTACATATATTTCTGAGAGGCAAATAATATCTACCTCATAATTACTTTCTGACAATTCTTGTAAGGCCAACTCTAGAGTATCTAACTTTTTTATGAACCCAGCAATATTTTGGTTAAATAAGCAAATTTTTGTCTTTGTTTCGAAAGGAATGGTTTATTACTTTGCCAAAATTATCCTTTTCTGTATTTTTACTTGCTGATTTAATGTAGTCCAGAATTGACTTTTGTTGTAGTTTATAGTTCTTTGGTTTGCAGCTGTTTAAATTAGAATTTGGATCTAAAAACCTTGAAATGTGGTTTTTAATTCCATTAATATACACATTATCATATTTAATACTGTCTATTTGTAAATTAATTTTAAAACATAAGTAATCATAATTACGGGTATGTCTATTCATATAAGTTGTTTTATAGTCAATAAATTTGCAGTTCTCATAATTTTGTGATAAAAGCATTATTTTACGATTAATTTTGTCAGTATTTTAATATCTATTCTGAGAGGTACCTATTAAAAATACAATATTATCCTTCATTTTATATAGAAAGTTACAAATTTCGGTATAAATTTTATGAGGATTTTTGTCATTTGAGCCTACACTAATTATAAAAATATCCTCCTTATTAATAGCATTACTAAAACTATTGGAAAGCTCCAAGACATCTGATGACAGGGCGTTGGGTTTCACTGTGCTGCTTATTGAGTATATATCATTCCATTTGTTTATTCTTGAATGATAGAGCTTATGGGAGAGTCTGCGTAGGTTCTGATCGCCAAGTATGTATATTTTTGGTTTAGTGTGCAGGTTTGTCTTTGATTCAGTCAGGGTTAAGATTTCATCTGCTTGTGCTGGTTGGAATGAAAGATTTTTATAAAAAAGTCTGCGTTTTGTTAAACTGTCTTGCTGCTGTACTTGTTCTTCTGTAGATTTATTTGAAATAATGTGAGATTTTCTATTAATGGGTGTGATATTTTCTAGATGTGTTGTGTGTTTTGAAAGTCTGTGTCTACGTATATGTGCTATTTTATCTTTTATTGATTTTTCTGCCAATAAATTGTTTTTTTGGGTCTGCACTGGGGTTGTACCTATAGACTCTGAGACTCTTTTTAATAAGTTAATTGTTTTATTTTTTTCTGTCAGCTGGTATTTCACATCAGTCAATTCGGATGTCAAGTTTGTTATTTCATTTTGTGCAATATGTAATTCTTCTTGTAATTGTTCTATTTGATATTTCAATTCTAAAGTGTCAGTTGAGTCTAGAACATGTACATTTGGTTGACTTTGTGTGGTAATGTCAAGCAAAGTAGAGTTAATGAGTGAACTATCATTGGTAATATTCAGTAAAGATGATTCTGACGCATTTCTTCTTAATTTTCGTCTTAATGTTACATTTTCCATATTTAAAACTTATTATTTTCTTGCAACCTCTATTGTCAAATAGCAGAAACACACAAGGGTAACTCGATGTCAATAAGTTTGTGTTGTACGTCAATAGATGGCGTTAATCGTACCAAAGGCCATATATTTATTTGCCGTTAACGATATTTTTGAAATTCAAAACCTTAAATTTGTTAATATGCGACGATTAACGTTACACTTTTGCAAGCACTTTGTAAATTTAGAAGTGGATTATAGTTAATTTTATGAAGCTCTTTGAAATAGTGTTAAATTATAGGATTAAAGTACGATTTGTTCTGCTTACAGTTTATTTCCAGTTTTCCCGTACTCACTGGATTTTAAGTGAAGATAACATTCACACTATTGCACTGACACTTGATACACACATTCATGCACTTTTTTACTCATTTGGACAAAAAAATAATATTTATCACGAATAAATAAACGGAGCTCAGTGTTTACCGTGGCAGGTGCTGCCATCTATATGGACCGGATAAAGATGGACCGGAGCGCAAGACCGGTGATTATATTAAGAGGAGACTCGAGACTCTCGATCAATATTGGCAGGAGTTTCAAAACAACCACTTCAAGTTGTGTGGTTATGGTACCCGGTCTCATAATTATTTTGTGACTGAGCAATTCGAGGTAGGTGCTATTTTATAGCTGTGAGTGATAAATATAAATAAAGTCTACAAAACGACTTATTAAGTTTCAGTTTAAGTTTCAGAGGAAGGTTCCGTAGAAAACTAAATATTTGTTTTTTTAGAATTTACCCAATGCTTAACTTGTGAAAATTTACGATGTCTTGATTAACTCCCCTTGTTATGAAAATAATAGTACTTACTACGGGATACATTCATATCAAATTACTTTTATTATTCTGAATTCAATTTCATCTGATAATCTAAAGTTAAATCACAACTAAAAACTACTTTTTTATATTTGCTCTGCAAACACTCTAATGACACGTTAGAAAAAATGAATTACTTAGAAAATGTATACACTTTTGTAATCAATATAAACAAAAAATTTTGTTATAATTATGCTTTTAAAAAGGAGGCACTTTTAATGAGTAGCTTTAAATTACGTGCGATAAAACTAATGGTATGAAAGACAATAAGCCAGTTATTCAACTTTGCAAAAGCTCGCCGACTTCGGAAAAACGTTTGAGTCTACTGAAAATCTATATTTAAAAAAATTTATCATATTATGTATGTTTTGCATTTCAAAGGGATCCAAATATATTTAACCGAAGTCCACCGATTGATATATTTTGATTTGGATAACGAAAATAAAACCAATTACAACTCAAAATTATGATATTCGTATAAATTGTGTTCAGATTACTGACAAAGAGAAATAAAATTCATTTTTAACAGCTATCTGACTTTTATTTTGTATTAAATAAAGTAAAACGCTGATCTAAAATTATGTTTTACTAATACTATTCTTATTAGAGAAGTGCATCTAAGTACTTGTGCGTTTTTGATTTTCATCAATTATTATATAATAATCGGTGCTTTGCTCTGTGGCAGATTTGGTTTTCATTGCAAAATATTGCATATGCAATATGCTGCATCTGTAGTTCCGGTCAATAGCTAAAATGGAAATATAATTATAACAAAAAAATACAATATTAAACCTGCCTGCGTCTGTTTTTTCAGAAAACTATAGTCCTACGTGTAACACCTTCGTCTTCATCATCACTTTCCATCAGGTGTGATAGAAGACAAACGTCTATTCCTTTTTCAAATAAAAAAAAATTATTGTGTGTTATATATTATTTAAATGAAAATTACGTATAAATGAACAAAATCTAATTGGTCACTCAAACGTTCAATCAACTTTTCAATATAAGTGGCAAATCAGAGGTACAAGAGCTGCAATTTGCACCTTTAGGCACAATTTGCTATGCTGTACACCTGCTATGCGGTGTACCCACTTGGCGCCATATCAGTTGCATAAAGGGTTTAGAGCAGGATATAGACCTTGTGGTTAGCACATTAAGTTATAAAAGCTTATATACAATCATTTGTGCTAGTTGGGATAAGGCTGAAAAACTATCCCAAATCATTGGCTTCTACCGTATCTTATACTCGTAGGTTAGGTGACGTGAATCGCCTGAAGATGAAGAATGGCCTATATTCATGTTGGTTAAGGTAGTAGTGGCCACCAGACACCAAAACGACATAGGGAAAAATCTATCAAAAATTTTTTTTTTTTTTTTGTAGTCTAAAAACTGATTGCAAATAGAAAAATAAAAAAATATGTAGCTGCAATTATAAAATCACCATATAATGTAGCTTTGACTGCTTCGAGCGTTCAAATTTTAAGCAGTTTTCACTAAGTAATATGTCATTTTTGACGCGTTGTTTGGCGGCCAGACGATTCAAGATTGTTTGTTAGTCAGTGGTTACCTGGAAACTATGCAAGTAAAACGATATAAATTCTAGTTTGACGGCGCGCCTATAAGAAGAGTAAAGCGCTCAGTACCCCAATTCTCGTAAAAACAGACAGTTGAAATATCGCTGTAGTGCAGAAGTCGTTCGATCGAAGTTCTATCCAAAATCGGTATTAACGTATTGCTCAGACGCGCTTCGATAGGACTTCAACTTAATAGGATCGAAACTGAACGGCTTTTGAATCGAACGACAGAAGAAATTGCCAGTAAAAGTTATTACTAAACTATTTATTGAACGCCTTTGTAAAATTATAGAACTTGACAAGTTTTCGGGATGTAAGTGCAAATTTCACTAATCTATTAGTTGCTTTAACAAGCTATTGTGTAGCGAATGTAATTTTAACTGGTTTGTTGATATTATAAAATTTCAGTGACAACAATTTTTAACAAGCAACTGTAGTTGAAATTTAGACCAATGTTTGTGGTTCGAGTTATTGTTTTGTTACTATAGTAAATATAAAAATTAATATTTACTATAGTAACAAAACAATAACTCGAACCACAAACATTGGTCTAAATTTCAACTACAGTTGCTTGTTAAAAATTGTTGTCACTGAAATTTTAAGAGAAGAAGAGCTAAATAAAACCAAATAGTATATTTTAAATTGTGTTTTAATTTTTTATTACACTTACACTTATTACACTTAGTTCTCAAGCTCCACACACATGGTAATTATTTCTTCAAACATTAACCTACCATAACTAAGTAGTTGACACATAATAACCAAAGAATCACAACATAACACCTTATATTATACAGTAATTTGACATGAAAACCTCTAACCACATAATGATGACTATTGGACACATCTTAGGTACTAGTGCTTTCATAAGAGATAAGCACAACATGATATCATCCAGTGAGGTGTGTAAACCCTATTGTAAACTATATAACCCTGTAGTTTTAACTGGTCCAAATAAATAAAAACCTTTTTATTGAACTTTCACTGTCAGTTTAATTATAGTTTAAATATAACAATAATTTACAAGCACAAAAGTTTATAAAGAAGGAGAAGAAATAGTTTAAGACACGAAGACGAAGAGAAAAGCACATACAATTAAAACTAATAGATATTATGAAAGCGCGTAAGCAATTAGGGCTCCGACGTATAGCCGAGAAACGTGGAGCATGCGTGAGTATTGAAAATCGACTGGCGCGCGGCGGTCGTAGGAGGCGCACGCGGCCACCGGCCGCCAGCGCAGCCCCCGCTCGACCGGTTTGGCGCGTACGCGCCGTGCAACTATCTACTAATAATAAATGTATTTACGCGAGGATGTTTAAACAGTCTCGGTCTGCGTGCGTTCTCGAGCGCACGTCGATCGCAGACGCCTTCCCGCTCTTTTAGCCCCCGCGCTAATTGAGCACCCAAATTTCATAGTTGTTCACCGCATTAAGTTTCTAACGCCGTTTTCACGGCGGACAGTGGCTCGTTAACCGTACTTCTAATAAGTTTCTAACGCCGTTTTCACGGCGATCAGTGGCTTGTTAACCGTACTTCGTGGAACGTGAGCTTCGTCGACGGGGTTTCGTCGTTCCAGGACTTCAAGTGCCGTGCTCGAGTAAGTTATCCGCGTCGTTCTCAACCGCCCTACTGCGTGTAGGGTGGTTTTAGGAAGTTAGTCATCGTTGTTAGGTTCATATATTGTCCCTCCCCAACCCCTCCGCAATGGCTTCCCTAAGCTTTGACGAGTTTAGGAAGAAGTTAATTGAAAGTACTAAAGGCATGTCTTTAAATGCTGATAAGTACCGTTTTTTAGATTCCCTTATCCCTAATCTCATGACATTAATGTCCACAATGGCCCCTCAGGCCACCCCAGTTCCCCAGACCCCTCAGGTCTTAGGCCCTCCCGCGTCCCCTTCCTCCAGTGACATGGAGTGCGAAGTAGACGCCCCTCCGCGCCGCAAGCGCGCACCCGCGACCGAGTCATCCTCGGATGCCACCACAACTGACCCTGAGTCTCCCTCTTTTACGCTTGTTAAGAAGCACTCTAAGAAGCGTTCGAAACAAGACCCGGCGCCCTCAACGCCCGTCCCCACACCCCCTGCGGCGTCTTCAACGCCAGCTGCCCCGGTGCCTTCAACACCCGCTCCGGCCCCAACTTCTGTCAAGGCCAAGGTCCCACCACCCGTTTTCCTTCGGGAAAAGGGTAAATGGACTGAGGTATCTGACGCTAGATCTCTTAGCCCTTGAGGCCGCAACTTCTAATTCTAACGTAAATTCTAATTTTAACGTAAATCCGAATTAATGCAATTTTATTTTTCAATTTTTAATGTTTTACATTTTTATTTTTTAAATTTTGAGCACCTTCAGTGCTATGTATTCACCTTCAGTGCTATGTAAATCCCAGCGGGTGACCCCTTCTGGGCCCCGCTAGCGCGGCCTCTTTCTCCACTTGGCCGTCGCTCAGATGAAGGCTGAGTAACAAAAAATTGCACGAGCCGACAGGGGGTTTTTTAGTGGGTATGGTTCTGGTAGGCGTCGGGACGAGTCCCACATAACTTCGATCGCGCGCTCGGAGTATGCGTCAGGGCATTTTTATCCTCCTGCCCTTCCCGTGGAGAGGAACAAAAAAAAAAAACAAATAAAGTCAGTATTTATCCAACATTCAATAGTATCATTTCGCTCCCGATACGCCAAATGTTTACTTTACGTGACCCTGCCGCCGTCGCGTCAGTGACAGGAGCCGTCCCGCATACCATCTTCCTAATATGGCACGCGATTCGTAAATTGTAACACTGAGTTGTGATTTATTTAATATAATTATGATAGAAGATTTTACAATATGAATTATTCACGCTCTATTACGCTCGGCAAAGACATCGAGGCTTGCTCGGGTATACGTACTTTATTTTGGATTTTTTATTGGAAATATGGGCTCAAAGCAAACTAAATCGGATGATCAATTCATCATTGCCCAAAATGCATCTGGAGGTGATAACAACACTCATCTAGAACAGTTTCCATACAAGTACGACGAATATAATTCTTCTAATAATAATAGGTCTTTACCTATGAAACTGCCGTTTTGCCGTACTGGCCATTTCAAATGAAAATATTTTTTTTTTGACTGATAATTCTAATTTCAAATTAATTTTATTTGACAAACATGGAATTCTTTTTCTAAAATCGTCATTTGTTTAATAGTAAGTGTTTTGTTTTCAACGCATTCGAACATTTTTCGTCATCATGGATAAGTTAAAAATTCGAGTAATTATGGAGTATGAGTACCGTCGTGGCAGCAAAGCGGCACAAGCGGCACGCAACATCAACGACGTTTACGGAGCGAACACTACAAACGAACGCACCACCCGTTATTGGTTTACCCGCTTCCGTTCTGGAAATTTCACCTGAAAAATGAACCCCGTGGTCGTCCGAAAACTTTGGTCGACAATGACGAATTAAAGGCAATTGTGGAAGCTGATGAAACTCAATCCACGGCTGAATTAGCAGCAGCTTTTGAGGTAAGCATCAAAACAATATTGGTCCATTTGCGTCAAATCGGCAAGGTAAAAAAGCTTGAAAAATGGGTACCCCACGAACTCAATGACCGCCAGCGCGAAGTACGCGTGGAGACTTGCCTTGCACTGCTCAGCAGGCATACAAATGAAGGAATTCTGAACCGCATTGTTACTTGTGACGAGAAATGGATCCTGTTTGACAATCGTAAGCGCTCAGCAAGTTGGTTGGACCCTGGTTCAGCACCCAAACAATGCCCTAAACGAAAACTTACTCCTAGAAAAGTGATGGTCACTGTTTGGTGGTCTAACGCGGGTGTAATTCATCACAGCTTCTTGCCAAACGGGACAAGCATTACTGCAGATGTGTATTGTGAAGAACTGAACTCACTGATGGAGAAGCTCGCACGTCTCCAACCAGCTTTGGTCAATCGTTCGGCTCCACTGCTCCTGCACGACAACGCGCGACCTCATACTGCACAGCAGATGGTCTCCAAGCTACAAGAGTTGGGGTTGGAAATTCTCCGTCATCCGCCGTACTTCTTGGCGGGAAAAAAATTCAATACCCGAGAGGCAGTACAAAATGCCTTTGAAGAATTTGTTGCCTCCCGTCCAGCTGATTTCTTCAAGAAAGGCATCAATAAGCTACCAATGCGTTGGCAAAGATGCATTGATTGC
The DNA here is from genome assembly GCA_923062675.1 of Marasmarcha lunaedactyla. Classification (NCBI taxonomy): domain Eukaryota; kingdom Metazoa; phylum Arthropoda; class Insecta; order Lepidoptera; family Pterophoridae; genus Marasmarcha; species Marasmarcha lunaedactyla. Next base: position 738,659 of record OV281351.1, on the reverse strand, counting down.
ATTGGTGATTATTTTTATTAATAGAAATAATAAATATATAAAAAAATTACGCTTCATTTATTTCGTGAAAAACGTCAATTTCATAGTTTTTTTTTTTTTGTTCCCCTCCGCGGGAAGGGCAGGAGGATAAAAATGCCCTGACGCATACTCTGGCGCGATTCCAGAGTTATGTGAGACTCGTCCCGACGCCTACCAGAACCATACCCACTAAAAGCCCCCTGTCGGCTCGTGCATTTTTGCCACTCAGCCTTCATCTGAGCGACGGCCAATTGGAGAAAGAGGCCGCGCTAGCGGGGCCCAGAAGGGGTCACCCGCTGGAATTACATAGCACTGAAGGTGCTCAAAGCACTGAAGGTGAATACATAGCACTGAAGGTGCTCAAAATGAAAATCAATAATTAAAACAAAAATTAAAAAATTGCAAAATAAAATTGAATTAATTCGCATTTACGTTAGAATTAGGATTTACGTTAGAATTAGAATTTACGTTAGAATTAGAATATGCGGCCAGAAGGGCTTCGAGTTCGGCTGACAGTCTGGTGGATGAGTACGCTTGCGCATTCCTAGGCCTAGCGACTTTGAACTTCGAATCTAACACAGGAGTAGTATATGAGACTGAATCACGAACTAGAGGATTGGGATGGGTTTCGGAGCGTTTGAAGAACGCTTCAGAGAGTGTTTTGAGATGTTGTTGTACTGTAGGCAGTTCAAGATCTCTATGCAAGTCCACGTTACGCACGTACCACGGTGCGTTTGTGGCCCGAAGGCAAAAGAGGTTTTGAACTACCTGCAGTTTGTGCAGGAGGGAGGGTTTGGCGTGGGCAAAGATTGGCGAGGCATACGTCATGACGGGTCTAACGCAGACCTTGTAAAGTGTACGTTTGTTTCTGAAAGACATTTTACTTTTTCTACCTAACATGCTATTAAGGCGGCCTAAGTAGTGACGAGCGAGTTTCGAAACTCTTTCGACGTGTGGCTTGAAAGAAAGCGTCGGATCTAATGTGACGCCTAAGTATTTAGTACTGCGCTTCCAGGGGATGGGAATGCCTAACATTCGAACGTGGGGATCGCCAGCGGGACGACGGTGTTTGTGGTCGAAGCGCATCGCAGAACTCTTTTCAGGGTTCACATCGATGCGCCATTTTTGAAACCATACACCAAGGGCGTTTACGGCCTTTTGGAGTCTGGTTACAAGGTGCCGAACACTGTGGCCTTTGGTATAGAGTGCGGTGTCGTCGGCAAAGAGGGCGAGTTCGACGCCTTTCGGCGGGATGGGAATGTCCTTGGTGTACATGGTGTACAGCAGAGGGGTGAGGACTGAGCCTTGAGGGACTCCAGCCTTTATGGGACGAGGCGCAGAAAGCGTGCCTTTGTGTTTAAATCGAAACGTACGGTCTTTGAGATACGACGCTATTAACCTGACTAGGCGATCCGGTAAGCCTATCTTGTAGAGTTTATAAACGAGACCGCTGTGCCAGACTTTATCGAAAGCCTTGGCTACGTCAAAAAAAACCGCGACTGTTTTATAACTACGCGGATAGAAACCGTCGAGTATATACTCGACGATTCGATGGACTTGCTGAGGGCAGGAGTGTTTAGCGCGAAAGCCGAACTGATGGGGAATAATGAGAGGATCGCCATCCGTTGGAAACAGATGGTTCCGCATTTGAGAGAGTATGACTCTCTCGAGAAGTTTAGACATTGCCTTGAGGAGGCTGATGGGTCTGTGATTAGCCGGGACGTTCAGAGGTTTGCCCAGCTTGGGAATGCCTATGACTGTCGCTTCTTTCCAAGCTTTTGGAAAGTAGCTATGGTCAAAGCAGGCATTGAAAATGATAGCTAACAAGGTGCGTGGTTGGAAATTCCATCCGCACCCGGAGCCTTTTTGGACTTTTGATTTCTAATGAGAAGCAAGATTTCATCATTAGAGACTGTGACAGGGTCGGCAGTGATGGGGAGAGAGTCTTTGCGAAGGACTTCGTCCTCCACCGCCTGGATGTGTGAGGGATCAGCAGGTTGCGTGCTGGGCGAGCATTGTGCGGCAATGCTGTCAGCGAAGCATTCGGCTTTCTCTTCGACTTCAAAGGCAGTAGTGCCATCGGGACGAGTGAGAGGAGGAACGTGAGAGGCGGTGTCTACGCGTAAGGCTCGGGCCATACTATAGTACGCTTGGTGGGACGGAGAGATATTTGCCATGAGATCGTTCATCTGAGCGTCTTGGAGTTCCGCGAGGCAAGACCTTACTTTACGTTGAAGCTGATTCGCAGCTGTTCTATAGGCAGGCGTGGGATATTTCTTGGCTCTCCGGAGAGCCGCGTTCTTAGCTTTAATAAGATTGCTAACGGCTAAGGGAAGCGAGGGTTTGCCTTGCTTAGTAACCTTTTCGTTGTCACTGATGGCTGAGTTGATAGTATCAGTGAGAGAATTTACTAATGAATCAATTTTATCCGGGCTATCTAATTGTTCGGGAGAGATCGCGAGTGGAGAGTTCGGGGCCTCTAAGGCTGAAACTAACTTATTTTTAAAGCCTTTCCAGTTGGTAAAGGTCTTAGGAAAGGTAACGTTATCGTTCGGCGGTCCTAGCACGAGGGAGACGGGGCGATGGTCAGAACCTAGGTCATCGAGAGGTTCGATAGACCTGAGGTCGAGGTTGATTCGCTTGACTATTGCAAAATCGAGGATATCAGGAGAGTGGTTTGGGTTGTCGGGATAGTGGGTGGGCGTGATGGGGGAGATGACATCTAAGTCAAGTGAATTTGTGATAGCGAGGAGAGCGATACTGCTGGTGTTGATTGATAGGCACGTCCAGTCAGTATGTTTGGAGTTAAGGTCTCCGAACATAATGACTGAATGGCCGAGGGCGAGAATGGCCTCAAAGTCGCTGCGGATTGGTCTGGTACCACTAGGTATGTAGACTGAAGCTATGATGATGGTCGGATGACCAGTCATAGCCAATCTACACACAGTGGCTTCCATGTTGAGGAGAGGAGGGGTAGGGAGAGGGCAACAATGGAATCCTCTTTTGTAATATATAGCAGTGCCGCTGAAACCGTCGGAGTTGGGCCTATCGTTACGAATAAACGCGTATTTAGGTACAGCGAATCCCCTGGAGCGGTTTGGAGTTAGCCACGTCTCTTGAAGTAGCAATAAGTCTGGCTCGTTGTTCTGAAGGAACAGTTTGAGCTCAGGAAGGTTAGTATTAAGGCTACGAACGTTAAAGGAAACTAGGGATAAGCCCTTTGGTTTGATACGACTGGACGCGAGATTTGCGGGTCTAGACATTATATTGCTTATTTACGAATTTATACAAAATAAAAAAATAAAAAATAAAATTTATAACGAACTTAGAAGCGAGTGATGTTCGGCTAACGCAAATAAACGCTCTTGAGGAGAGCGGGCGGCTCGCAGTTTGCGTGCGAGAACAGAAATTTCCGTAATGTCGACGTTTTGAATGACGTCGAACACGGTCTTCATGTCCTCAGCCAGCGACGACTGAGGTGAAGATGACAAAGCAGGACGCGGCCCTACGGAAGCTACGGGAGCTGGGATGGGTCGGGAAGGTGCAGGCGGGACAGCCGGACGCTGCCTCCAAGACAGAGCCGGAGTAGGCATCGGCTGAATGGGCTTTGCTTCCGGGGGACCCCGGTTGCGCAGCGGCGGGAAGTTAGCGGGAGTGAGCGGCGGAGCCGGTTTAGGCGCGACTCTCTTGGCGGTGGAGCGCGGAGCGCGCGGGCAACCCCTGTAGTTAGCTGTGTGACCGGACTGGCCGCACAGCACACAGGCAGGGGGGGAAGTGGATTCGGGAGTGCGAGTGCACTCCTTAGTGATATGAGGATCCAGGCACTTAACGCACCTGGGGAGAGCTGAGCAGTTAGCCTCTGCGTGGCCGTAGAGCTGGCAGCGGTGGCACTGCCCAGGGTGACAGCGGGGGTTGGGACGCTCGACAGAGATATTTGAGAGTCCGCAAATTGAGCGAACCTCTCTAAAGATCTCCCTCGAGTTGGGAGTATTCGACAAGATAACTAAAGCTAACGGAAAGCGCCTACCGCGGTTAGAGTGCATCTTGTGCACTGCTTCGGCCGGGAAACCCTGGGTCTTAAGGTCCTCGAGGATTTCTTCATTCGCGAGCTCGAAAGGGACGCCCCGTAGTACTGCGCGGATCTTACGCTCCTCCGGGAGGGCGTAGGTGTGATACGCGATTTGTTTTAAAGAAAGTAACCTGGTGAACGCGCGGAAGTCGTCGACGGTCGCGACTTGAATTTTAATTGTATCGCCAGCGTTGGCGGCTTTTAAGTAATTAATTTTGTGCTCTTTGCACAAGTTAGAAACCGCGGTCCAGCGCGCTTTTTCACGCAGGAAGACGGGCGGAGGGAGCTGAGGTTTCGGCGGGACGGGAGCGCAGTGCGTCGCTGGCTTCGATGGGACCGACGGAGACGCGGTCACTTCGAGTGACATGAGTGGCGCGGGGGCGGGTGTAGAAGACACCGGGGTTGGCTCGGGTGTTGAAGACACCGCGGCTTTTTTCGAACGCTTCTTAGAGCGTTTGGTAACTAATTGGAACGCGGGCTCAGGAGAGCCGGTTAAGGTGGCGGCGACCGACGAAGCTTCGGACGCGGCGGAGTTTGAATCGCTCCCGGGAGCGGTACGCTTCCTACGAGATGATCGCGAGGATGAGACCGACGCGCAGTCCATATCGGATGAAACGGGAGACGCGGGGGAGCTATAGACCTGAGGGGTCTGGGCGTTGGAGGCCTGAGGGGCTGGGGTTGGGGCCTGAGGGGCCGGGGACGCGATTGATGCCTGCAAGGCCTGCGTTAGGATGTCTTTCGGGATGGAGACGCCTGCCGCAGCAAGCGCCTGGGTGAACTTCGCGAACTTAATAACGCTTAGCGAATCCATTAGGGAGGGTTGGGACAAAAATAAGTATAAAATAAGTATGTCACAGGATGCCTAGTTCCTAAAAACCTAGCGAACCCTAGCGGCTAACCTCCCTACCAGCGGTAGGGGGGCTGGGGAGAATAACTTAAAACTAACCGTAGTACGCCGTAGGCCACTACCTAGAAACCTAAAAAAGGGTACGCAGGTAAAGAGTTGACCGCGTTAGGGTCAACCTTTACCGACAGAAAGGACAAATACACACGAAAACACACAGATATGATAAAAATAAATATGAAGATAGGAGAAAAATAAATAAAATAGAGAAGAGAAATAAATGAAAATAAAAGGACTGGTTCAGTACAAATTCGTTGTCACGGTTAAGTATCCTTTGTACTGATACCAGACTACTTACGCTGGGCACAACACTGCACTCAGCACAAGCACAACACAACTTAGCACAGCACTTTAAAGACTAAGGGGCTTAGTCGCAAAGAAAAATTGCACTTCGATAGCAGTCAGAGGGAGTAGAAAAACCTTGAAAACCGTAGCACGGAACCAACACGCTAAACTGTGACGTCAGTAGACTGAGCGCCACGGAATATCGGGAAGGGACCGATCAACGGAGAGCTGGGTCTTGCACGTCCGCACAGCGTGGCGATCGGAGCGAGAATGTGATCGGCAATTTCATAGGTAAAGACCTAATACTTATACTTTTGGGAATCGGAGCAATCATCCTTGTCTATAAGACGTATAAGAAATGCCACAAAAAGTTGGTGCAACGACCATTGAATGAATTTACCTTGAGGAGGTACGCCAGCCTGCTTCGTGGTCGACAGCGCGATTTGGAGAAAATTAGCAAAAAGGACACAGTGTGAGTCAGAAAGTAAAAAAAATGCATTGCAATGTTCAGTGTGGGTGATGGTGATGTCGGCATAGATTATACATTATGTGTAATCAGTAAGGTAAAAGGTTTTGCCTTTTGTGTATAATTTAGTTGTTTTTTCTTTCTTCTCTCCATTATTTTATACCACCAGTGGACCATAGACCACTAGTTTAATTATTTAGTATGCGTGACCCCTCAAGTAGATTACTCAAATTCCGATTTTTATTAGAAAAATATGATTTTCATATTCATATGCGATGATAAAAATATAAGAAAATTAACAGGAAAGGAAATTATATATAAATATAATTATTTCGTATACGTGCCCAGAAAGTCAGCCATTTATTTGAATACAATGTCTCGATCGTCAATTTCACGAGTCGAATAAATGAGAGAATTGTTAATTATATGTAAAAGGTTTGAGATCAATGAAATACATTTAGTAAGAAATGAGAAAAATAAAGATTTAATAGGTGGGCTTATTAATACAATAATAATTAGGACAAATGGAAAGAGTTAAGAGTGTGTATCTTAAATAAAGCGCCAAAAATAAATAATATTGATGATAGAAAGGTAATATTGAATGACTTTCACTTGTTGCCTACTAGTGGCCACGCAGGCATCAAGCGAATGAAGAACAATATTAAAAGGTTCTATTTTTGGCCAAGTATGGAAAAGGATATTGTTGAATATGTTTACTAGTCATCCTTAAGATCTTTATTCAACACATAATTATTCAAATTAGATTTGATGAATTAGAAAGAAAAAAACAATTATTTTTTTGTTTCTGTCTATTTAAAGATTGAACTTATTATGATTATTTATAGTCTATATAACTTGTTGGGCCATTCTGCCTTGTTCTAGATCTATATTAACTCTATGCAGTCCTTGAAAGGTCTCCTTGTTAGCTTCTTCATTTGTGAAGCTCTCCTTTGCAACAAAATATTGAGATTGATTTTCCATCTCACGAGGTACTGGAACCGCATTCGAGGCTCTGTTTACAACGTAAGCCAAAACTGTACAAGCATTGACCATTTGGCAAGAAACTTCTGGGCTGCAGTGTAGCTTACAGGCAATCAGTAAAAATCTAAAAGTAACCAGTAAAGATTCTGCACCAACACTTTTGTGAAACGAAACGTTTTGATGAAGTCATTCTCCGGCATTGTGAATGCGTCCCATCTTGTGAACCTCAATGCACTTCTTCTTTTTCGCTTTTTGCAATTCTGGCATATCTAGCAACAAATACGATTATAATCCTAAATCGGCAAAATAATTACAAAGATAATACCGTTACTAGGCAAATAACTCGGAAAATCCCAATTTTTTTTAAATACATTTTTTTTAAATTACCCTACTGATTTAAAAAAAACATAAGATTTGAAATATCTTGGAAACGATTCACTTTTGGATAACACATTATGTTGTGAAATCGACTGGAATTGACCTCTTCTATACCCCCTTAAAATATCCGCCACTAATAACCAGTCACCCTGTATAATAGCAATTTCTTCTATTTCACATGCAAGTCTTTAGTCAATTTGGCCAACAAAATTACTGTACGCAGTATTGTCGGCCGCAATACCAGCAACATGAAACTGTGTCTCAACTTGGGAGAACCATACTGCCGGTTTGTCTAACCGAAATTGGGGACTATTGACAGCATTTAGTTCTGCTTCCCTAGGAGGGAACTGGTTGAACTTTTCCTCAAGAGTAGCTTTTTCAGCCATAGTCCGCTTTCCGAAAGGAGTAGAAGCTTCTTAATCTCAGCAACAGCATCTGCCGCAGTAAGAAATTATACCACACAACCCTGCAGTATAAACACAAAATTAATTTAAATCAGTACGCACACAATATATCTATAAAACATACTCTAATAAAACTTTAAGAAAGACATGCACACCAAAAATTCATACAAAAAAAAATTTGTGGGTTTTGCGATCGAAATTGTAAAAATTACTTAAACTTAACTAACAAACATATTCAAAAAATTTGCAGTTTCAATAATATTAAAGTATAATAGTGTAGAACAGTTAAATTTTTTCTTTTTAGAAATCGGTAAAAAAAATTAAAAGATTACAAGAAAACTTTAAAAATTAGCTTTTGTCCTCGGTTTTTATTTCTTTCAACGTTATCAAAATTTTTGGTTCAATAAACTCAAGAATCGTATACTCTCAACGTTGCATTCACAAAAATGTCTCAGACCTCTTTATACAACTATGTACTTTCAAAAATATTCTCATCTCTGTATTATTTCGTACGCTGGCCACCACGCCTGTAAAAGCAGGTTCCATCGAAGAAGTTTCGCCGTGTATCCCGCGCAGGAAGTTTCCATTGCGTCCCGACGATGAATAATGTTCTACCGAGAAAGCGGAAGGAGCAACCGGAGATCACGGCGCCTCGTCGTGTGCGGCTTTATCTCTACTCTTTGAGCTCGGCCGAAGTTTCCACGATACGTTGTTTTAAAGTTTGCAGATTTCTGTTTTGAAACTAGTCGAGGAGGTTTCATTGAACTTTGCATTTCGAACTAACCGCGATCAAAGTAGTTCGTTTTAGTTTTGTGTTTAGCGATTTCTATAGTATTGAAGTGATTGTAAAACATCTATATTTATTTTAAGTGTTATAAAATGTAAACTAATACGTTGAACATTGGTTATTTTAATATCCTTTGTTGTTATAAATAAATATACCTGCTTTCATTTAATTAAAGATGGCTCTGATCAGAGGTCATGCGAGTTAAACCACTCGAACCTTCTTGTCCATAATATTTTTGTCATGTCTCTACTACTGTTGTTCAGTTTTAGAAATATATGTCGTAAGCTGCATGTCTACCAAAGATAAGCGAGGAAGCTCGGTGGCGTACTGAGGAAATATCCACCTGTAGGTTACTTTATTTGATTCTAATTTACAGTCCTCGACAGGTTTGGTATCCGTGTAAAATATAACAAAAACCATCAAATGCAAAATGAAGTAAAACTAAAAAAACTTACTTAAGATATGTAAGCTTCTCAAAATCATTAATCCTCCATGTAAGCTTTCCTGTATGATCAAACCGAGGCGAGGGCCCGCGCCGGACGCTATAACTCGCTGCAACACGCCGCACCACGGGTGCGAGGGCAGTCTCTGTGAATAATACGAGTGCTACACAGCACAAAGGGTACAGTATCTTCAGTTTTGTTATTGAAGCAAAATACATTTTACAAACGCCATTGCAAAAATCATTTGAGTACTCGTTTGATAAACAACTCTAGGCTCTAAGTTGACTGTGTATAGGTCTTTGTTACGTGCGTAACGATCACTCTGTATCGTTAACTATGAAAGCTATACCAAGTAAAATTCAAGTGAGAAACTGTACGGAGCTGCCCGGGATAGATAATGGAGAAATTGATCTTTAGACGATAACTGTGTTCTTAAGGATAAAAAACGTTAGACTATAGAACGAAGGATAAATATATTTGATAAGATATAACCAGGTTGGTTAAGATAACGGTTTACTTTTTGCTTGAACTCATTAAGGTCAGTTAGGCAGATAGGTCTACATGTCAAGTTTGTCTCAAAAGACAATCTTTGTAACGCTAAGCACTTTTTCGCTTTGTATTTGTATTTTCGTACGCAGTACATAACATAAATTCACAACGAGCACCTGAAAGCCTCCCCTCCCCTCCCCATATAAGTAAAGAGTCACCGGGCCCCATGATAAGATCAAAGTGAAGGCTTATCGACCGGACATAAATATATTGATGCGATGCCCGTCTTGATATACTATTTGCAGAAATATCCGCCGGAAGTTGTCAAGTTGCAAGGACGCCTGCGTTGTTGATGGGCCTGATGGTTAATGTTTGACTATAAACTAAGTCTTTCAATAAGATAATTAATAAAAAGGTAATTTATAATTTACGAGTGACGTAGTTAAAGTTGGGTTTTCCAAAATGGAGATTCCTATCAGTGGTTTCAAAATGAAGCCTTCAGCCTTAAATTGGGCGAAATTAAAACTTTCAAACATTATCCACCAAACACTCAAAAATTCATATTTCAAATCATAATCTCAAAAGCACAAAATGCTTTATGAAACCAATGACTCACGCAAACTGGGGAAATTAAAGATTCTATCTACGTAGCGAACTCAACTTTGCAAATAGTATTAAACAGAACAAAAGTATTGCGGACATTAACATGCGAAACTAAATTGGAGTTTATTTCTAGTACATTAACGTTCAATATCGAAGTTCCGCGGGTCGTAAAAGTTTGAACTTTGAATACGGTTCATGTCGAGACTCGAAGCGCGACGCTCGAGGATGTAGTTTAATGCGGGATGAAGTTTTGTTTGATCTCATTCTGCTATTTAAATTGATAAAATGTTTATGTGTCTACTGTTTATTTTTAAATGGGTGTTATGTGAATTAAATACTTATATGTCTAACGCCGCTTATTCCGAAAAGGTTATGAATATTGGTGTTTGTTTGCGCTTCACTGCTTAGTTAAGTATGTCCAAACTTTATATCCAGTGATAAAATCATTAATTGTCTTTATTTGAAATAATTTATTGGCAAAAGAAGAAAGCTTCTTATTGCAATGCGATGAAATTAAATTAAATTAACATACATAATGAAGCTTAAGTCAAAGATAGCCAAGAAAAGGTCATTCTTCGTACTTTGATACACAAAATACAATACATTAATAAAATTCAATAAACTTCTTCACTTTAAGATTACAATATTGTTGTCACATGGTTGAAATGTTTTGGGAAATGTTGAATTTACAAAGTAAGGGGATCCATACCAGCTGTATATTCATGCAGCCTATTTGGGCATCAAAATCGACGGCTATCTGGATTTCCATCATTCATAGTATTTTAGCCAAAACGACAGAACTGTAAGGTACCAAAAAAATTATTGTGTGATTGAAGATCTTAATTTACTTTCTTCCTCTTTCTGTAGACATCCAGAAAGTATTTTTGTGTCAGAAGAAATGTGTTAGAGCACTTTGTAGAACAGATTTCAGAGATCCGTGCAGGCCTCTTTTTGCTGTTTCAAAGTTACTCACTTTGCTGAGTTTGTACATATTCGAAATGTTATTGTTTGTAAAAAAACATAAGGAACATTTTAAGGAACTAGGTCAAGATTTTAAGAACTAGAAATATATTTTGAGTAAAAAACTGTATATCCCGCCTAGAAAATTAGCATTATTTAGGAGAATTTTTTATTGTATGGCTATCGATATTATTATATAATAAGTTGCCTTTTAATTATAAAAACTTAAATTTTAATGACTATACATGAAAAATATATGACTTATTGATACAAAAATGTTACTACACAATTGATGAATATTTTAAAGACACCAAATTGTAATTAAATGAATCTATGTGTGTAAGTTTAGGAATCATAATGTTTTGTAATATTTTTATAACATTTAAATATTAATATTTGTAAATACTATTTTGATATTATTTAATAGGTTTTTAGATAGTAAATCATTTTGTAATTAACTTCTTATAAATATTTTCACGCTGTTTAAAAGTAAAAAATGTAGAACTGTCAATTTTAATTAAGAACTATTTGTACACATTTTTTCGCAAATACATTCATTTGATTGATTTGATTTGATTCCAGACTTAGAACTCCTAGGATTTCCTTTTTCTAGCAACTGATGTAATTACCGGAACTCCAACTCGCATTACAAGACTTACTCGAAAGGTAAGTTAATATATTTCTCGTTCAATTTCAGGTTCCTCTCACTGCAACAGCATTGGCCCAGTTTCTCAACGAAAAGGAATTGTATATTGCGAGAGGTACCTACGCAGGATGACAATTAGTGGCTAATGTAGCCTTTCACACAGAACGGCAGATTCACGGGAGCAAGAAGTCGGATGCCTTTAATATTGTTGTTGTTTTGGTAGAACCTGTGAAAAAAACGTGATGGTATTTTTTGTGTGTGTTTTTTTTTTTATAAGGTTTCTGATGTGAAGTATTGAAATAACGAAAATTCTGAGTGATTGTGTCTTTTGCTGTTGGCGCTATCTACAGGAGTAACTATCGTATGAGGTCAAGACATGTCTCTTCGACACGAAGCTTTTTTATTTTAGAGTTCATCGGTCATAAAAACCAAATGAAAAAGTATATTTGTGAGATAGGTCATCGCATATTGTTTATTCATGTACAATTGGCTTACCTATTTTATCTATTTCGACCGCACTATTTCCCTATAACGTGATTAGTAAAGGTTCCATACATTCATACAATCCTTGTTAGAAATACACTTCAAACTCCTGGAGCATCTGCAAGACAGATGATTGAAAACTCTCTAATCGATGAGTATCGGAAAACTAAAACCGATACACTATGTTCTTTAGATAAAATTGACCAACTTTCAGCTTGCTGTCAAAACTTTTCCCACTTTACAAGGTCTTCTTTAACAGATACGCAACAAATTTTGGTATTTATGGTTGTCTACAAATGCCTCGCATGATTGTATTGTGTCATTTGAGACGTTTATTACCGTTTTGATAATAAGCTTCTTATTGAAAAACATTGTAAGCATCTGCGCAAATACGAGTATATAAACAGAATGACAGGTTAACAGATTTGTGTTTTTCTTAAGCTGCCATCTTCTCAATAATGTGTTATTTACACGGCTAGTGGACAGTATGTAAAGGTATTGTTTGGATGTATTGTTTGGGAGTAGATCATGTACTATACTTCTGATTGTTATTTCGATCTTGCAATCGTATTTTACTGAAGTTGGAAACACTCACGTCTATTATTCCGTCACTAGAATCAAACGTATATTTGAAGCTACAATTTATCTATTCAACAATAATATCATAAAAAGGCCAAGTCAAATATCGAGTCAGCTTAAGAAATGAATTATGGTTTGTAAAAATGTATCTAAAAACTTCGATGCCAGATCATGTCTGTGTCTGACAATTTTTAAATGTGTTCAATACGCTGGCTTGTTGTACAATTGTACAATACTCAGTAGTTTCCTCAAGCGTACACAATGGACCACTGCAATGAAAGCACATTTTTACGTACATTCGATTCTGAATAAAATAGAATAACTGAAACTACAATGGTAATTTTAACGTTTTATTATTGAATTCAGAATAATTTACATTGTAAAAAATACACATACTCCAGTAGTAAATGCTAAGGTTAACGTTTTAGCTTTTTGGCTCTATTTTACATTAACTATTCATAGCTTTTATCTTAGTACATCTCTAGATCACACTTTAAACTATAAACTTAGAAAACCTTTTGAAGGAAAGGGTTACCTTAATGTAAACTGCTATAAATGGTAAATATTTATCTCGAAAGAACATTTTTTTAATCTTTGGCAATTATGAATCATACAATTATAAATGAATTGACATGAATATTTGAAAATAAAATTAATACACTGACGGAAACCATAAGAAGGGCGTCACTACAAAATATTTGATAAATTGTATATTAATGGTACATATTAGTTGGGAGTAAGAATAAAAAGTATATAACAGGAGGATATTGTAATAGATAATTGTAAACCGAAGAGTGGCATTCATTCACAAACAACACGGAACAACTATCAAGTATTACACACATCAAATACATAATATTACAGTTCAAATATGGGAATTACATATCTTAATCTCACAGAAGGCTTTGTGTTGCTCTCTTAACTCTAAATAATTTAAAACTTATTTTTATATAAATTTAAACATTTCATATTAATGACGTTATTTGCCAATATTTCATGATTTGCGCTGACAGAGCAAGTCATTTGGCTGATGACCAATAACTGAAATGTATGTTTTGCAATGTTACCGAAAATCATTCAATGTTGCTATTTTTATTATATGACCGATAACACATCTAATTTAACTAATAATACTATTTTGCTTAAATCATATGCCACAAGATCCATGTTAACACTATAATCGCCGAGTGACAGAAAAAAATGTGCGTGAGAGGTCCAAAATAAAAAAATGAAGCAATACGAAGGTTTAAAATTTAAAACTGATTCTTTAGATAAGTCATGCGTTACTATGATCAAAAAAGAAATTTCAATAACACAGACAATTAAACAAAATACATAACGTTTAAATCTAATTCACATTGTACTCCCTCGTTTCTCGTTTGAGCGGCGTAACCGATTGCAGCATTTATTGATTAAGTCCTATTATTTTATTGAGTTCATGTCACAATATATACGATATGTAGAGTATTTCCCAAAAGTATTGTCAGGGACATCGATAGACTAATGCGTATTGTAATGACTAATTAAATAAACATGGTATCTATTTCTGTAATAATTAGATCGCTATTTGGTTCATAGCGTAAGACACAGTAGTTGTACTAGAGCAAATGTTTACTATAGACTCTCTAGCATTTACAAATTGTATTCTAAAAGCCTTAGACACTAATATGACACGTGAAAATAAATAAGATGTTTATGCTAAACGTGAGCCTTTTTATGAAATATCCGTAGTAATTGACGAACCGAACTTAAATTTTACTGATACAGCCGCCAATCCAGAGGCCTAAACATCGACAGTCATCTCTTACTATTTATTTATCATCTATACTGTTTGTTTCACAAATTTATCATATTCTTATCCAAAAAAATAAGACTGGCATAAAACAAACGAATAGCTATCTGGACGGACAGATAAAGATAAAGTTTGAAAATCCAAAGAGCTAATGCTATGAAAGAGGGTAAGAAAAAGTAACATAAATCAGATTTGGAACGCTTCATGTCTTTTAAATGCGGATTACGCGAGATTGTTGCGCCAGTCTTCCTGGGGCTGTGCGAGCGGGCAGTTGGTGGCGCACCACCGGGACTGTGTGGTGGGGGGACAGGCGGCTCCCCCAGGCCTCTGTCGCCGGATTATCCTACGTGTTCTCAGCGCGGAGCCGACGCAGCCACCAGTGCTTTGACAGGGACTCCAGCTGCCCCATTCGGAGACAAGGCAGTCCAGCAGTTCTGAAAAAGTGTTTAAGTTTCTATGTCTGTCTCTAAAATAGCAATTCATGGAGAATTTTAAATAGAGATACTTAATGAGGCAATACATTAGAGACTACGATAAAGTTGAACATGAGTCCAAAGAATCACATGTTACTAAACAATGTGCTGTGCTTCAGTTTACAGTCAGTTAGTACATACATGTACTGTACCCATATATGTACCTAGTATAGTATATATACTAGGTACTATCCATTGATCCGTGCGTATTTTTAATTCTATATCAATCGTTTCCTATAAGACTGTTTCAGTGAACAGTGTAGTTAAGGGAAAGACGACGAAATTACGATAATTGCAGATCAAACCTATCATTTACATGTGAGCTATCGCGAATAATAAATGAACATTAGATTAACCACTTTGAAGTTAATTAAATCGATGCTGCTCACGCGGAGAACTTGTCTCATATCATGTGTAGTTCCGTAATGAAGTTAGTGCGAGTTAAGCGACGTCGAATGAACTTGTGCAATAACTTTTGCGCTTGGACGAAAAAGGTACGAATATATGGAATTTCAAATCTAGCATTAAGGTAAATTTAAATTAAAGCTACACTTAGATTTTACTACTGAGAAGGTCTTGGTTTAGAAACCATAAAATAAAATAATAAAAAAGCCACCGATATTTTTGTAAACCGAAAACCCGAGGAAGAACCCCTTTCCTTCCATCCCATGAAGAACCCCTTTCCTTCCATCCCATGAAGAACCCCTTTCCTTCCATCCCATGAAGAACCCCTTTCCTTCCATCCCATAATAAAAACCACGATACACAGTCTAACTAAAAACGCCTCTAAATTCAATTTTAACTCATGCAAGTAGGGTTACCTTTGTCTACTCCATAAACTAATTCTCACTCATTTTGTCACTGTTGTGAACTGTCCATTGTGTAATTTTTGTATGAAACTGTGTATCTAGTTATTATTGTGCTCTTTCCTCTGTGAACAATTATTTTTCATACGAGCATTATCCGTTACTATATTTTCATCAATTTAATATAACTACAAATAACCCACTACTTCTTTTCCGTTTCCTTCTCTCAGCCGGGTGCGAGTGGTCTGCCCGCAGCTTGCGCCGGCGCCGCGCGCGGTATCGGCGCGCGAGGCTGCGTAGAGCGGGGGGCGTGTGCGGCGACGACGGTGCCAGCTCGCTGGAGTGTGGCGTGGTTGTTCTGTCTGTTGTGTTTGTCCTGAGCGAAAGAAATTTAATTTATTTATTTGGGTAAGAAACAGAACCAAAAACGTTTCATAAAGCTAAATTTAATTAATTAATGATCCAGCGGATTGTTCAATGCTCAGATATTTTTTATCTGGATAATAACTTTGACACTTGACAAGACTTTCCATAGAACTTATGTCAAACTCTCGTAATTCAAAAAAGCGGCCCTTAATGAAGTAAATGTGAAATGATTGATGACCTTAGTTTTATTTTTTATAACATTAATTTGTATATATTATTATTTGTTAATATTAAATTGTTTGTTTTTTATAAGCCGAATTCTGTATGGTGTAGATATTAAAAAAAAAGGGAAACAAAGTTAGATCATTTGCAAATTGTACTAATGACCACAGAGTAATTTCCATGCCCATTATATGTAGTTAGTTTTTTTTTCTGCTTAAGGATGTCAATAACAATAATATCTATAACAATAATATTAAATCTTCAGGCAAACACACCGACTGTATGGTCCCAAAGTAAGCTGAGCTTGTGTCATGGATGACCATACAGCGAACTGGGGCGAACCCAGAATAAACATACATATATAAATATCATGACCCGAGAACAATCTATGTCCATCACACAAATGAATGCCCTGGCCAGGACTTGGTTTCAATAGGGTCGCAAAGTTTATTTCTCTAACTAATATATTAATATGTTTATAATAACTGCACAAAATATTACTGCTTATCATTTAAACATTAAAGGCACAAATAATAATGTACTATGAGAGAAAAAATAATTGATAGCCTACTTCGTCTCATCCAAACCACCATCATTATATTAAGAATGAATTACATAAAAAAGCACTCACAGCATATAATAAGAATTATACGCGCCATCAGGCGTCGTCACCACGCCCCCGGAGTAGATCCTGGGAGCCTGTTCGTTCCGCTCCGCCTCGTCAGCGACGTTGAGGGCGCGGTTGCCGTCCAGCACGTCGATGCTGTTATGGCTCAGCTTGTCCAGCTCCAGCACGTCGTACGAGCGGTCGTCGCTGTCGCGGCGGAACACTTCGGACAGCTCGTACTCACGTAACTGTTGAGTTAATGATTTGGTTCTAAAGGATGATTTATAGATATTAATGTACCTAGGTCAAATCATGCGTTGTCTCAAAAAACCAGACAGATTATATTTTCTATACCAAAATCTTTTATATCTTTCCTACTTTTCCTACTCCTACACAGGTTGACACACGCAGTTGAGTGAAATATATCAAACCAGGCCTAACAGTAATTTAAAAGAAGCATTAGAAATGCGTTCTTCTTGCATGTATGTACTTCAAAATTAAGAACGCGGTCCCACACAGATGTAGGCATAGGGCGGTAGGCGGAGAGATCCAGAGAATTGAGATGGTGGTAGCTATTTTTGTAGGTATTTTTGGCTGCAATTAGTATTGAACAAAGTCTTATAGTTTTTGAGTTATTTATTGAATGATAAGATTTTTGAGATAAACACTCATCGGGCATAAAGCCTAAAAATTTAAATAAAACAGCATGTGTCATTTTATTAAAATACTATTAAAATAAGTTTGAATTCGTACAATGTATTGTTTTAAATTTCAAAGTTTGAAGGCTGTTCATCTATTTGACACATTCGGTTCGACACTGGTTATTGAACGACGAGGCTGGCCTGAAGCAATAAACTGCACATATTGTATTTTATTCAGCTAGTGTCGATGGCATAGGTTATTCGAGCTATATGCACATTTTGATTATCACGCCCAATATCAGTTACCAACGTCAGTTTATGAATGATGAAAGTCATAAGTAAACTCAGTTATACTTGCTACTAATAAATATCACAAAAATTATTCAAAATGACTCAAAAATCTAACAAGACACATTGGAAAAAATATCTAACCCTCACCTTTATAAATTGAAACGTAGCGATCGGCGGCAGCCTCCTCAGGTGCGGGTAGAAGAAGGAGCCTGCGGGATGCGCGGGATACTTGCACGTGATCCTGTAAGCCACGCCCTGAGGCGCCGTTGCCCAGTTCGGCGCCGAGAATGTGAAGCCGTTGTCGGTGCCGGCGTCCAGTGGGTCCACCTGCGGTTGACAATGTAATCATTTTTGCGAATCAGTCTAGATGGAGATAAAAGGCTACAAACTCGTATACACCTTCATTTAAAAGCTGTTTTAAATTTCAAACCTCGAGTTTGCGTTGTAAATTATTCTAGGTCAAAGGTCACGAAAATGCAGAAACGGAGAAAAGATAAATGTCTCTACAGATCCAATGTCGTTGACATCTATTGTAGAATTGTAGAAAAATTTTAGTCCAACCATTTTTTCATGCAATCAATCGTTTTAGAGACAGAGCGTGGAGATCGCGTTTCGCTCTCTCTTTCATCACCCCGTAATGCAGGGTCAACCATGTATCTTGCTGAATAATACCTTGTTATTGAATCATTATGAATGAACAATTAGTGTTATTTCTTGTATTTTCAAAATTATCTAATATTTTTATTTTATAAGTAATTCAGCTTAATTTTTCAGCTCCCCTAGGGTTAGAAATGACGCGCCAACTACTTTTGTACAAAGTACATAATACACACGGTTTCAATGCTAACGGGCTGCTACGCTTGTCAGTGACTTCTAGCTTGGCGCCCTCGGCTCTACATTACAAAGTTTGGTGAAATTAAAAGGCCCAATAGGGCTAAAAATAAACTGTCAATTTAAAAAAAAAAATCTTAGTCTCGGTGGAAGGTAAGACTGGATAAAACTGAATAGGTTTATGAAGCTCTGTAGTTTAAACGAAGTGAGTACATCAAACCTGATCGATATTATACTCATTGTTCTGCTTTGAAATGTATAATTTAACGAGCGCAACAACACGGGCTAGTATGAATATACTGTTAGCGCACCGTAACCGTACCTTGAAAAGTGTCCGTAAAGTGTATTACGGACACTTTTCAAGTGGTTGACGAATTCATAATATCAATATTATTATTATAAGTTCATAGTTTAAGAAATATCGTAAATTCTGAATGTGTATTCATTGTACTTTAATTCATATTTAGCATATACAGTTTTTTTCCCTCAAATTAAAAAACGCTTTATACCAAAAAGCGTGAGTTTAAATTGAAATAACCTCTGTACTGACCTCTATCGTGATGCTGTCGAGCCAGTTGCCGTCGACGCACAGGTCGAAGCTGTCCACGCCAATGAACCAATCCGGAGACGGCACCATCCGCGCCATCACCGATACCTGACTCAAAAATATTTCAATTAAATGACGAGTTTGAGACGTGCTCACTAATGATTAAAAGGAATGAAAAAAGTTACCATGAATTGTTAGTTTATAAATGTTTTTATAACTACATATATATTACTATAACTGAAACTCAATTTACAAGAAAACTTTTACTTTTAGAAATAACTTCAGGAAGACCAAGACTTTTCTAGCGCATGGCACACTCACAACCTAAATTCAGATTAGTCATTACTTTTACTGTTTGATACTTTCTCGTTAATATTTTATATAAAAATAATGTTAACAATCGTTTCTGATATGTTATATTACTAAATTCAATCCGTAATTTATGCAACAACAAGAAGAAGTTGTTGTAAACATTTGGACTTCACGATGGTTTTTGCAGCTTCGGTCGCGTGATTCATTGCCGAACGCCTGCGACTGCCCGCATCCTCAGTGTCAAGCACATGTCCCACATAAATTCACTAACAAATGTACTTCTTGACCCCGCCAAATAAATTACTGTAAAATACGACGTTATTTATTTCCAATACGAACTGCATCACTATTATTATTTATTTCGGTATTTTCTGCCAGTATTTATTATTTGGCATTTTTTGCGTAGCACTTATGTTTTTGTGTATATGTAAATATGAAAGCGGACGTCACACACCGCCCATGCGTGTAGCGGCCCAGGAGCACCTCGCAGTACAAGTGCCACACCTTTCAACACGAACCCGAGCAAATGAAAAACATTATGAATGCTACATGCTGCAATAATACTGAATTGTACATTTTCAAAGTTTGCTATATTCCCGGGGAAATTTTAATGTTGCAATGTTCTCGAATAATTTGGTTACTGACAAGTTAACGTTGCTCCGCCAGTTTTGTAATTAATGCGTCAGTTGCAGACGGATCTACCGCCGTCAAAACGTTCATGCCAGGGACCCGGGAAAAAGTTCTGCAGGTGCTCAGTAATTGCTCGCTCTAATTATTGTGCGCGGGTGAAATTACTCCCATTATAATCTCCTAAAATTTAAAGTTTTATCCTTGGACTGCTCGTGAATTTTTGAGGAATATGAATATTTTGCTGAAACCTTCGAAATTTACTCAACAAGTTTATTCATTCATTTATAAGTTCACCAATATACTTAACAATACAAAAAAAATATGAAGACAAATGGTGCAGGGCAAACATTAAACTAAATTATAAGTTATCGAGGCGATACATCATTCAATTACTTGAGCGGATTAAATGAAAGTTAACTAACTTGTTTGCATAATTATTATAACAGACATTAATTATGGTCCCTTAAAATATTCTCTTATCATTTTAATGTGACAGTTATAACGAAATGATTCAATTAGTTGTATTAGTTTTTCGTATTTCAGTAAAAGTGCCAATCAGTTTTAATTACTTATAAATATTCAGCGGGCTGCTCTAACGATTCAGGAAAATATGTGTGGTTACCCACATACTGCACAAGTTGATTCGAAAGCAGATGTAGAACCCGTAATGTGCAGTACCTTAGCAAGTGTGGAGGTTTCTTCATCGCCTCAAACAAGTCCTACCTACGCGAGGGTGAAGTCCCGGTACTGAAATTACTAATGCTATCTAGGACACCACATGGACCCCCGAAAAACTTAAAATACCAATCTTACTCACTCTAGAATGGTTTCCATCGACAAAGAACTCAGCCTCGCTGCGGCCCGCGCCCTGCAGCACGGCGGGCGCGGCGAACACGTCCAGGGTGCCCGGCGCCGAGCTCAGCGCGTCCGAGCGGCCGGCCTCGGCGAACTGGCGCACCGCGGGCGACACGCGCCGCCCCAGCCGGAACAGCATGTGGCTCGTGTTGTGGGACACGCCTGGGGATGGAGAATACATATTAGAGAGTTATTTTTTTAATTTGACAACAGTTTATGGAACTTAACTACTTGTTCCCTGCCGTTGTTGTCAAGAAGTTTTATTTATAGCTATCACTATTATAGTTGTTGATATAATACAATTTAAGAATTCTAATTTGTTGATAGTGCGGTATAGAACTCGAGTCATGGCTTCTAGATTAGCAGCCACTTTTTTTTAGCTGAAGTCAGGCTGTGTAGGGTAGCCATGAATAAAGAATGGTAACATGGCCTTGGGTGTTGCTCAACTTTAGACGGATCGAATTAAGTTTGTATGTTTGGATATTTGTATGTTTGCTACGCAATCGCTAGAAAATGGTTAAAAGCATTTGTAAACAAAGTATTATTAATTATTTTGAAAGTGGGAATGCTTTTGTATCATATGGGCATCGCTGGACATATACATATTAGTTATATTATGCTATATTATCTGGTGTTTTACTACAATGACTCAGGGTGGTCATTAATATCTGATTCATGCCTTTGTAAAAAATATTGATTGTGGCTGCGGCTAGAGTAAGAAGGACTGCCACCACAGCTTTTAATAATATATAATTATAGTAGATTAATATTAGTTGTAAAACAATTAGTTTATAAATAATAAAGTTTCTAATAAAGTAATCTTGAGAAGCACACTAAATTTGCGTACATTGCTAATAATGCTAAAACACATTATAAGACTATTTCAGTGGTCAACCTGCGCTAATGATCTTCCGTGTAGTAACATGTTCATGATCTAACATGATAATAATGATTTAGCTTTCAAAATTTTTATTGCTGTAACTACCTTAATTGAGTTAGTTAATTATTTATATAAGTTTATATAACTGTGCTAAAATATTGTATGTTTCCAAATAAATAAATTTATTTAACTCGCGCTATAGCGCAAATATAATCATAGTCTATGTCGTGACATAGTCGTGTCTATTTGATTTAATGTTCCAATTAAAACTATTACCCACGCAGCTGCTATGCACTAGTTCAAAACTACTGATGAAATCCACAAAATATCAGTTTTGCCATTTCTACAGTATCTTACCCTAGTGGTAAAGCAACTCGGTAAATGCAATGTGGCGCGAAGCTACATAACGTTTTGATTACTGTGTTGCAAGTGCCGCTTCTTCCGCATTTTTTCTAGGTATATTGACGAATAAATTTTTAAAGTTTCAAGCACAAAATTTTTCACTTTTCACGTTGTTGCTAGAGCGTTTTGGATTTTGTACTGTTCAGAAATCGATTACCCATCTAAGTAAGCTAATTGTAAAATATTTTGTACTCACGTGCTATTATTTGATGTAATCATAATTATCCTAAGGAATTTTATTAGAGTGTATAAATATTACTTACGTAACTAAGAGTCATGTACGTTCACTGTAAGGCGTACAAAAACGTTTTATGCTGCAGTAATTTTATCAGTATAAGTTTCCGATTCGCGAGTAATTCTGAGAATATAAAAACACAATTGACTTATCAATTCCAATGACACAATAATTCGCCTACGCCAATGAATCATCTCAGCGAGTAAGTACGCAAAGTGTGTGCCAGCTGGCAACGCGCCGCAAGATGTGAATAAAGTAATGTTATTCTCATTCATTTGAAAAGACAGGTGCTCCAAAATCATTTGCTCATATTACTTGCAAGATAAAATCAGTATGTTTAAATTTTATCTGAAAGGAGATTGCTATGTTTTGACGACATATAATTTGTACTCATTGATGCAACGGTGTAAACGTTTTATGTACTTGACGTACGCAAAGAAGCATTTAAAGAAACATATCGAGATTTTTCTTGGAACAAATATGTGAGAAGAAAAAATGTAACATGTGGTTGTAACAACAAAAATAATTAAAGTAACAGCAAGTAAAGGAGCGGCAAGCCACTGACCCGTGCTGTGAATGCTTGTTAACACATTGCGAGACGCTAAACGCGCCGCGGCATAAACGCAAATTCTCTGGCCATTTTACTTTTCCCGGGTCTTTTGAATGAAGATTCCGTTTTTTTAATAAGCGGACTCAAAGAAAGGAATGTCGGTGAAATGTGAAGTTTTCGTTAATTTAGCTTTTTAATGAGTACACCGCGGTAATTGCAGAGAGAGCTGAGGTTTTCGGGCAATGTCCGAAATTACCGACCATTCCAGAGATTATTACGTCTACGTAATTGTCTTCGTCTTGTTACTGTGTATAATTATTCCTTGATATTTGCTACATGTTCAAAACGAATTAAAATGCTTTGTAAAAAAGTGAGCTGTTTTAGATATTGTGGCTAATTTCAGTCAATATTCCATCAGTCAACGCAAATACATAATTTTTCAAAATAAAGTACATTAATGAGTAGAAAAATAAACATGGTGATGTAATCTTGGTATTCGAAAAGTATAATTAACATAAAAAAATTATATGTAAAAAGTATAACTTATTTTTTAGTACTAGCATACACTATGTTGGGTAGTGACAAAGTTACAAAATTTCATGTTTGTAGGTCGGCCGGTTTACACTTTTCTTTATTTTATTACGATTTGGCAGGCGTTTGCCTTCCGCCTCACCTTGTGATGAGATCTCACCATGTGTGGAACGGGTTATATTTATCTAGAAAACCAGACGCAGGCAGATCATTTCACTCTTTGGCAAAACGAGCCACTGTACTTGTTATATTTGTCAGTCAGAAAAAACTGAACAATTGAAAATCTTATCTTTTCAATTGTAGCTTCGTAAAGAGAGTAGGTATCGCATATTTAAGTGAAAAGTATATTGATAGTATTAAGGATACTATCAATATACTTTATACTTCAAGCTTTGTTATAAAAAGTCAAGTGAAAAAAGTATTTGAATTTTACATACAAAATAAATTTATTGACAGTTTATTTAAATTTAATTATGATTATGATTATTATATGATTATTATGAATCATGTTTAATAAATTGTTGTCATTTTGAGGCCTCTGATAAAAAAAAAACTTCGAGAAGTAGTTATGCCAGACCTCTCCATATGATGAACTGAAACTACCTAAAGAACTTTGAAGAAATCTACAAATATAAATTTGAAGGTACTAAGTCAGGGCTATTGATACATCAACACTGTCCAGCCAAACTCTCCCAATGTTTGCTTAGTGCTAACACAGGGCTGGCGTTATCATGATGATAGAATACGCCATATTTTTCTCAATTTGCTGCAAATGGAAGTAAAGTATTCGTTCAACGAATTGAGAGCATACAAAGACGCTTTTTAAAAATAATTCAGTACAGGTGTAGAACCTACGACAACAACTACATTTCAAGGTAAAACGACACCACATATTACCTCTGAGTAAGCGAACAGAGCTTCTGTCTGGAATTAATATTTGCGCGCACACAAAGTTATATCGCAACCCTAGTTTACTGCACGCACCTACCGCAATGACCAATTACAGACAGAACTCATTTATGTGCAGAACACCAACTTTAATAAATGAGTTAAACAACGAGCTCGAGAACTTTGACCTATTTTGTACCAGCATCTCAAGTGTCAAGTCAGCCATGGCCAAAGCATTCTTTTCTTAAAAACATTTATTGTTAGAATTTATATTCAATTTAAATCTTCTTCTTGTGTCTGTATCAAATAAAATATTATGTTTGTATTTATGCATGTATCTACTTATAATAGCGACTTATTTATATTATAACGTGATTTACACTACATGTGAGAACTTTGTAAATGGCCTTCTTTATAATTATAATTTTTAACTTAATCAATTGTACTTAGCTGTAAGTTTTCCAAGAATAAGAAAATAAAATAAAGATCCGATTTAAATTTTATCCAAACCGATGCTCTTCCGATGCCACCCAAAAACAACATCACCTAACTGCGGGTTGCTCTAAGTTTAATATTTTATTTTATGTTTCTGTTATTAGACAAGACAATTATAATTTAATGAACAAATCACATTGACACGCAATTTACACAATTAAATCAACATTTTACTTCTTTTGTCATTTTTAATACTTAATATTTTTAACTATATAGTTAATTATTTACTAATATGTATAATAAATAAATAAAGAAATTGGGAATTATCACTAACCTTAGAGCTTAAGAAAAAAACTGAACCTAATAAAACATAATAAATATATGTCTCTGAAAATAAATATTATTATTTTTATTATAATTACAAAATATTACAGAAAATACGACATACTTAAGTTATTCTTTGGTTCCAGATAACATCATTTGACTTTGTTATATTAGTTTTAAAAACACTTTAGTATTGAAAAACTAAGCTTATTATTTTTAAGAATAGGCTTGTTTGTGTGAATAAATAAAAATGTTCGAAATGTCCCTAGTGCCGCTTTTAAAATTTCGACATTATTGCCCTGGAAACAATAAACCGACACCAACACAACATCATGAATATATATATATATATGTATAATAATATATGTATGCTTGTTGTTGATGAAGCTCCGTAGAACTGGTTGTTTGTAATGTAAATGTAACCCCCCTGGATTCGAACTCGCTAAAAAACAATTCATGAAACTCTCCGATGAAAACTGTTTGCAATTAATTAAACAATGAGAAGAGAACTTTTTTAAAAACAAAACTTGTTTCCACATTCATGATGCGTAGGCCCGATTATCCAAGACAAGACAATATATCATTCGTCTGTTGGTTGTTATTGAAGTCGATGCTATGATATCGATGATCGAGCTACATATAACATGGATCTATTTTTATAAATAAATCTTAGAAACATAATAACATAGTTACATTTATTTTTTGTATGTTTATTTTTATATTGATAAAATCAAGAAAATGTATGATGTAAAATTAGAAGGGAGGACAGTAACTCAAACTTGTGCCTACTGAAAGCTACGCTGCGCAAAAATCTTTATCTTAGAGTATGTTGCAGAGGAATGTGTCACATTCTCGCTCCGATCGCCGCCCAGTGCGGACGTGCAAGACCCCGTTCTCCGTTGATCGGTCCCTTCCCGATACTCCGTGGTGCTCAGTCTACTGACGTCACAGTTTAGCGTGTTGGTTCCGTGCTACGGATTTCAAAGTTTTTCTACTCCCTCTGAGTGCTATCGAAGTGCGTTTTTTCTTTGCGACTAAGCCCCTTAGTCTTCAAAGTGCTGTGCTAAGTTGTGTTGTGCTTGTGCTGAGTGCAGTGTTGTGCCCAGCGTAAGTAGTCTGGTTTCAGTACAATGGATACTTGGTGAGAACGAATTTGTACTGAACCAGTCCGTTTATTTTTATTTTTTTATTTTCTCTTCTCTATTTTATT
This sequence comes from Marasmarcha lunaedactyla, assembly GCA_923062675.1. Classification (NCBI taxonomy): domain Eukaryota; kingdom Metazoa; phylum Arthropoda; class Insecta; order Lepidoptera; family Pterophoridae; genus Marasmarcha; species Marasmarcha lunaedactyla. The sequence goes on along the minus strand of OV281351.1, from coordinate 712,336 downwards.
TATTTTTCTCCTATTTCATATTTATTTTTATCATATCTGTGTAATTTTCGTGTGTGTATTTGTCCTTTCTGTCGGTAAAGGTTGACCCTAACGCGGTCAACTCTTTACCTGCGTACCCTTTTTTTAGGTTTCTAGGTAGCGGCCTTCGGCGTACTAGGGTTAGTTTTAAGTTATTCTCCTCAGTCCCCCTACCGCTGGTAGGGAGGTTTGCCGCTAGGGTTCACTAGGTTTTTATTTAGGAATTCTAGGCATTTGTTATATAAATAGGTGCTAGGTTTGCTAGGGAACCTAGGTATACATTTATATTATCCCAAGCCCTCCAATGGACCTTGTAAACATTCTTAGGTCGTTCGCCCAGGCGCTCGTTGCGTCCGGCGCCAACTTATCAGATGACGTAATAACGCAGGCCTTACAGGCATCTATCGCGTCCCCGGCCCCTCAGGCCTCAACCCCGGCCCCTCAGGCCTCCAACGTCAAGACCCCTCAGGTCTACAGCTCTTCCTCGTCTCCCGCCTCGTCCGAGATGGACTGCGAATCGGTCGCATCCTCTCACACGTCGCGACGCAAGCGTACCGCTCCCGGGAGCGACTCCGAACCCGCGTCTGATACGTCGTCAGATGCCGTCACCTTAACCGGCTCTCCTGAGCCCGCGTTTCAACTTGTCGCCAAGCGCTCCAAGAAGCGCTCGAAGAAAGCTTCAGTATCATCAATACCCGAGCCCTCCCCGGTGTCTTCAACACCAGCCCCCGCGCCGTTAAAATCGCTCGAAGTAACCGCGCCTCCGTCGGTCCCATCGAAGCCAGCGACGCGCTGCGCTCCCGTCCCGCCGAAACCCCAGCTCCCTCCGCCCGTCTTCCTGCGTGAAAAAGCGCGCTGGACCGCGGTTTCTAACTTGTGCAAAGAGCACAAAATTAATTACTTAAAAGCAACCAATGCAGGCGACACAATTAAAATCCAGGTCGCGACCGTCGACGACTTCCGCGCGTTCACTCGGTTACTTTCTTTAAAACAAATTGCGTATCACACCTACGCCCTCCCGGAGGAGCGTAAGATCCGCGCAGTACTACGGGGCGTCCCGTTTGAACTCAATAATGAAGACATTCTCGAGGACCTTAAGTCTCAGGGTTTCCCGGCCGTAGCAGTGCACAAGATGCACTCCAACCGCGGTAGGCGTTTTCCCTTAGCTCTGGTAATCCTTACCAACACTCGCAACTCGAAGGAGATTTTCAGAGAGGCTCGCACAATTTGCGGACTCTCGAACATCTCCGTCGAGCGTCGCAACCCCCGTGGTCACCCTGGGCAGTGCCACCGCTGCCGGCTATATGGCCACGCAACGGCTAACTGTTCAGCTCCCCCCAGGTGCGTTAAGTGCCTGGATCCTCATATCACTAAGGAGTGCACTCGCACTCCCGAATCCACTTCCCCCCCTGTCTGTGTGCTGTGCGGCCAGTCCGGCCACACAGCAAACTACAGGGGTTGCCCGCGCGCTCCGCGCTCCACCGTCAAGAGGGTCGCGCCTAAACCGGCGCCGCCGCTCACTCCCGCCGCTGCGCAACCGGGGTCCCCCGGAAGCAAAGCCCGTTCAGCCGACGCCTACTCCGGCGCTGTCTTGGAGGCAGCGTCCGGCCGTCCCGCCTGCACCTTCCCGACCCATCCCAGCTCCCGTAGCTCCCGTAGGGCCGCGTCCCGCATCGTCTTCTGCACCTCAGTCGTCGCTGGCTGAGGACATGAAGACCGTATTCAACGTCATCCAAAACGTAGACATTAATGAAATTTCCATACTCGCACGCAAACTGCGAGCCGCCCGCTCTCCTCAAGAGCGTTTATTCGCGTTAGCCGAGCATCACTCGCTCCTAAGTTCGTTGTAAATTTATTCTTTTTATTTTTGTATAAAATCGTAAATAAGTAAATTATAATGTCTAGACCCGCGAATCCCGCGTCCAGTCGTATTAAACCCAAGGGCTTATCCCTAGTATCTTTTAACGCTCGTAGTCTTAGCACTAACCTTCACGAGATTAAACTGTTCCTTCAGAACAAAGAACCTGACCTATTCCTTCTCCAGGAGACATGGCTTACTCCAAACCGCTCCAGGGGATACGCTATTCCTAAGTACGCATTTACTCGCAACGATAGGCCCAACTCCGACGGTTACGGCGGCACCGCTATATATTACAAAAGAGGCTTCCATTGCTGTCCTCTCCCTACCCCTCCTCTCCTCAACATGGAGGCCACTGTGTGTAGATTGGCTATGACTGGTCATCCGACCATCATCATAGCTTCAATCTATATACCTAGTGGTACCAGACCAATCCGCAGCGACTTTGAGGCCATTCTCGCCCTCGGCCATTCAGTCATTATGTTCGGAGACTTTAACTCCAAACATACTGACTGGACGTGCCTATCGACCAACACTAGCGGTATCGCTCTCCTCGACATCACTAACTCCCTTGAATTAGACGTCATATCCCCCATCACTCCCACTCACTATCCCAACAATCCGACCTACTCTCCTGACATCCTCGACTTTGCAATTATCAAGCGAATCAATCTTGACCTAAGGTCTATCGAACCGCTCGATGACCTAGGCTCCGACCATCGCCCCGTCTCCCTCGTGCTAGGCGCACCTAACGATAACGTCACATCTCCTAAGACCTTTACCAACTGGAAAGGCTTTAAAAATACGTTAGTTTCAGCCTTAGAGGCACCGAACTCTCCGCTCGCGATTTCGCCCGACCAATTAGACAGCCCGATTAAAATAGATTCGATAGTCGATAATGTCACTGATGCTATCAACTCAGCCATCAGCGACAACGTAATCATTGCTAAGCAAGGCAAACCCGCGCTTCCCTTAGTCGTTAGCAATCTCATTAAAGCTAAGAACGCGGCTCTCCGGAGAGCCAAGAAATATCCCACGCCCGCATATAGAAAAGCTGCGAATCAGCTTCAACGCAAAGTTAGGTCTCGCCTCGCGGAACTCCGTGACACTCAGTTTAGCGATCTCATGGAGAATACCTCCCCGTCCCACCAAGCGTATTATCGAATGGCCCGAGCCTTACGCGTTGACACCGCCTCTCACGTTCCTCCTCTCACTCGTCCCGACGGCACCATTGCTTTCGAAGTCGAAGAGAAAGCCGAATGCTTCGCCGACAGTATAGCGGCGCAATGCTCGCCCAGCACGCAACCCGCGGATCCCTCCCACATCCAGGCGGTGGAGGACGAAGTTCTCCGCAGAGAATCTCTCCCTATCACCGACGACCCCGTCACAGTCTCTAATGATGAAATCTTGCTTCTCATTAGAAAGTAAAAGTCCAAAAAGGCTCCGGGTGCGGATGGAATTTCCAACAACGCACTTAAGCACCTGCCTCAGCAGGTGCTTACCTTGTTAGCTATCATCTTCAATGCCTGCTTCGACCATAGCTACTTTCCAAAAGCCTGGAAAGAAGCGACAGTCATAGGCATTCCCAAGCCGGGTAAACCTCTGAACATCCCGGCTAATCACAGACCCATCAGCCTCCTCAAGGCAATGTCTAAACTTCTCGAAAGAGTCATACTCTCTCGAATGCGGAACCATCTGTTTCCAACGGATGGCGACCCTCTCATTATTCCCCACCAGTTCGGATTTCGCGCTAAGCACTCCTGCCCTCAGCAAGTCCATCGAATCGTCGAGTACATACTCGAAGGATTCTCTCAGCGTCGTAAAAAAACAATCGCGGTTCTCTTTGACATAGTCAAGGCTTTCGACAAAGTCTGGCACAGCGGTCTCGTTTTCAAACTCAATAAAATAGGCTTACCGGCTCGCCTAGTCAGATTAATCGCGTCGTTTCTTAAAGACCGTACTTTTCGATTCAAACATGAAGGCACGCTCTCCGCGCCTCGTCCCATAAAGGCTGGAGTCCCGCAAGGCTCAGTCCTCGCCCCTCTGCTGTACACCGTGTACACTAATGACACGTCGTCCTCGAACTCGCCCTCTTTGCAAACGATACCGCCCTTTACACTAAAAGTCAAGCGATCCCGTATAACATCACCAGACTCCAAAAGGCCGTAAACGCCCTCGGTATTTGGTTTCAAAAATGGCGTATCGATGTCAACCCAGAAAAGAGTTCTGCTATTCAATTCGACCACAAACGTCGTAATCGCCACAACGATCCGCACATTCGTATGTTAGGTATTCCCATCCCCTGGAAGCGCACTATCAAATACTTAGGCGTCACCTTAGATCAGACGCTTTCTTTCAAGCCACACGTCGATAGAGTAACGAAACTCGCGCGTTTCTACTTAAGCCGCTTAAATAGTATGATAGGTAGAAAAAGTAAAATGTCTTTTAGAAATAAACAAACGCTTTATAAGGTCTGCGTTAGACCCGTCATGTCATATGCTTCGCCAGTCTTTGCCCACGCCAATCCCTCCGTCCTGTATAAGCTGCAGGTAGTTCAAAATCTCTTCTGCCGCAGGGCCACAAACGCACCTTGGTACGTGCGTAACGCGGACCTGCACAGAGATCTTGAACTACCTACAGTGCAACAGCACCTCAAAACACTCTCAGAATCGTTCTTCAAACGCGCCGAATCCCATCCCAATCATCTTGTTCGAGATTCAGTCTCATATACTGTTCTTGTGTTAGATTCGATTTACAAAATCGCTAGACCGAGAAACGCGCACACGACCGAACGCACGCAGTTAACTTTAGATCTAGAGGCCCTTCAGGCCGCAAATTCTAATTCTAACGTAAATTCTAATTCTAACGTAAATCCGAATTAATGCAATTTTATTTGTCAATTTTTTATGTTTTTTTTATTTATTTACTTTTCTTTTTTGAGCACCTTCAGAGCTATGTAAATCCCAGCTGGTGACCCCTTAAGGGCCCCGCTAGCGGGGCCTCTTTCTCCGATTGGCCGTCGCTCAGATGAAGGCTGAGTGGCAAAAATGCACGAGCCGACAGGGGGTTTTTTAGTGGGTATGGTTCTGGTAGGCGTCGGGACGAGTCCCACATAACTCCGATCGCGCGCGCGGAGTATGCGTCAGAGCATTTTTTATGTCCTCCTGCCCTTCCCGTGGAGGGGATCCAAAAAAAAAAAACAAAAAAAAGAGGAATGTGCAGTTTATTACAACATGAAATTATTTCAAACCTTCATCATAAAAAAACCCTGGGTTAGCCCACACGTTCCCAAAAATAATGTCAAATAGTTCACCGTAGGGAAGACGACGGTGTTTGCTCGCACGCCCACCCACGTTAACGATTGCAATTAGGCCCAGACACACCTCAGAATAATGGGCTTGTTTTCCCGCGCAAACTTTACTAGGTAATTTCCTTTTTCCCAAGAAAAATTGGGGAATCTTTCTTACGACGTTAATTAGGACTATATATTGTTAAGATGGAGCATCCCTATAAATAATTCGGTGTCTCATTAAGGAGTCAGATTTTACGGGGATTAGGGATAATCAATATTGTGTTCCTGCTGTTGTTTTTTATTAAAAATAATGAAGGATTAATAAGACAAAGCCTGTCTAAAGTAGCCCGGCTTGAATTCTTTTTCTTTTTTATAAAATAATATGATCCACTTAGAAACAAAAAAGATACATTTGTTGTTATTTTCAAAAACATTTCGCTTATTTTTTTTTTGACGGCAAATTGTTAAAACCTTTTATTATTAAAACTTAATAATAATTAATTGCTGTTATTGAGATCATAGTTTGAGTGGGCTATTTCGTGGACGCGTATAGGTAAGGCTTCTTTATGAAAGATCAATGAAACCGCAGCGTCACAAACAAACAGAAAACAACGTACGATTACAGTTAAGACATATTATTTTCTTTTACTTTATCAACTAGAACATTTCTGATTTTTTCGCTTAGGGTTTAAGTTTAAGGTCTCAGCGCAGTAATGAACATGTATATATTAATGTATATATTTATACATTATTACATTGTCACACTTTACGTGAAATCCCACCATTTCACTTGAGGCCGTCCTACAAAGACATATTGAAGGTACGATTGTGTCGTGCAGCGACAACATTAGCGTCACGCACCGTGTTACTTCACCTGGATATTGCTATATGATAATATTGCTCAAACACTTTGAATTTATACAATATTTGATTTCCTCGCAACTGATGAGAAAAGCGAGCTTCTGCCAAGAACTTCAGTGCCAGAAGACATAAATTCATTAGCTGCAGTTTCGTGGCACGTGCGGAGCGATTCATTTTTGAAGACACTTGACGGCAGTTTCGTGTAACAATTTTAATAAATTTTTAAAGAGTTGGTGAAACAATATTAATTTTACTTACTGTGTTAATTAACGGGTAAAATGTTAATAGCCATGAAATAAAAATCAGTTATACCATCATATACATATACCATATACCTACAAGGATACATTATGTAGCGCCATTTCAACGGGAAGAAATCAAAATACTGAAGATAAAAAACTTTACTCAAAGTAAAAATTCCTTTATTTTTATTTATTTAGGAGGAGCAATAGCTACTATGCAATTACTCGTACATAACTTAGATAAATAGTAAAGAGCCAATTAAAGGTCCTCAGTGTTTTATTTCATACAGCTTCATAAATAAACAAAACTGTTTTCAAAGATTTTTTTACATATGTATAACTCGGTTATAACTTAAATTAAATAAATTCGTATTAATGTACAATTGAAAAGTACTGTTGTCTCGGTAGACTTGTTGAGCCAGCACTCGCGCCGAGCGTAGGTTTTGTTTAAAAAGTATATTTAGTTTTAGTTCTGCTGTAGCTTAATCTTTTACTGTGATAACATATTCCAAGCAAAATTAGCCTTAATAGATTTATTTTATGTGTTAACCAGATGACTACAGTGCTGACTGTACCCACTGTGGACACCCAGGAGATTACCGAGGGGTCGCTGCCTACTCCAATGGCGCAACTTTTCTTTTACTATCTTGTTTGTCTTTCCAATTAATGCGAAAAACACCGTTTCACCTCTTTAGAAATCACAAATCACATAGGTCCGAATCAGACGATTGGAAGAATAAGTTATGTATATTATAAGTACTGTAACATCACACGGAGTAGTCTGTTTGATTTAGTCCATTCGTCTCTTCTATAATAATTTGTTACAAGGAAGATTTGTTGTTTATATGTTATGGATAAATTTTAAAATTACCGATATTTTTAGATTCTTCATCATTAAAAGGAACGTTATCCAGGAGCAACATACGATATACTTTATCTTGACATGACCGTGAGAGAAGCTTGGGTCGTCTAGTAGTCACGTCTAACTCGTTGGCTAAATGACACCTTCAAGAGTTATAAAAATCTAAATATTTAAGCTGACTATCGAAGAATTGTTGATAACTACTCTTCATTTATTTTAATATGAAAATAGTCTTGGCAATAATAGGCTGTTAAAAAGACACCTCTTAATATTCAGCGTGACAAAGTTTCACATTTTTACACACCGCTATAAAAGCAATTTAGATAAAAATAACTGCACAGAAAAATAATAATGTGACCCCAAACCGACAACAGGGAAAATCATTAAAAATCGATTAAAGGGCTGCGCCACAAGAAAACAAAGAAATAAAGGCTGTTAACAAGACACCGCGGTTCTGACTGACGTCGTTAATTCTGTAACATCCCTAATTGGGACGGTTTGTACATTACCCTATGAATACATTCATTGTATTCATAGCGTTTTGATTTAATTTATGAAGAACTAAGAGTATTTGTTTTTTTAACTGATTGTCATAATTTGTAACTAAAGATTTATCAAAGTATACACAGAATGCAAAAGATTGGAAATAGATGCAAAAATGTGAAATAAATTGGAACTATGGAGAAATGCGTTTTCAAATTGAGATAGTTGTGTTTTAAGTGCCAAATTTCAAATTAAAAAAACATTGACCAATGATTTTAGTGTAAACTTCTGCATAAATATAAACGTTCATTGCAAAATTATATTTCAAGCGTACGTCCAAAAAAACAAATATTTTATTTCTTAATTTTAACAATTTATGCACACATACAATATAAAACACAATTCAAGACACAGAAAAGAAACTAGAAGTATTTTCTACAAAGGTATTATATATTATATTTATATTATATATGATGCAAATAAGTGTGTCATTATTCTTAAACATGTATTATAAATACGAAACATTAAATAAGTACAATTAATTCATTTATACACATATAAACATACATATAAAACAGAACACGACGATGAACTTTTCAGCAAAGTGAAGGCCAGTGCTCTCATACTCTTCGCTTAAAATAGACAGTGTTCTAGATCTAGATCAGCGTCGCGTATCTGGTGAGGCAGCTTGTTCCACAGCCTGGCTGCGTGGACAGTGAATGAAAACGAAAAGAAGTCAGTTTAGTAGTTAGGAGTCTCTAGTTGATTGGGTGTAGGTAAAATAATTACGTAGATGTGGAGGAGAGTTTATTAAAGATATAGGACACAGTATTCCTACGCAAACGTATAGGCAGCCACAGAGTTTCTTTCAAAAGTGAGAAACATGATCATATTTTCTCAGTCCGAATATAAAGCGTGTGGATACGTTTTGTAGGCGTTCTAGAAGGCAGGAATCTGTACAATCAATTAAAGGTTGAATTAATATTTGAGCCAGAGATATTTCTGTTATATGATATTTATGGCAAAAAGTTTTGAAGAGTTTTAATGAAGTGAAAAATAATATTTACCTTGCTGCTAATATTCATCTACTTATTCCCATTTAGTTTCGAATCAATGATAACTCTCGAATGCTTTGCTTTGTCGGACCTACCAATTGGGGGTACCGGCAAACCAACGGCCGTGTCGAGAAATCAGGGCAACAACGAATGGCCATTACCAATTGTCATCGCCTATGATATGTTGGGGTTTATAAGCAAAACATGCCATTACTGAAGTGGCAAATAGAATTATTTTACAAAAACTCTACGTTATTACTATTACTCATTCCTGAAGCAAATTTGACTTAAAAATGTAAAGAACTGCCTTAAAATGAAACATTAAAACATCTTTTGCCAGTTAATAATCGATTATAGACTTCAAAAGTAAACAAACATTAGACCACTGAAAAGTCACCAATTTTACCAACAAGTCACCACAAGAATGGTTCCTCCATTCAGCGGGTACTTAATTTTCCGAAAAGCTACTAAGTATGTAGAGTAATATAAATTAGATTTTGATCTTTCAAAGTTAATTCATAGAAAAACAGAAACAAAATTGAAATAAAGCGTTCATACGATCATTGAACTAAGATAACATCTTCATGAATGAGAGTGGGCCTGATCGTCAGCACCAGGACAAAACACACATAAACTCACACTGCAATATGTGTATTTTTTGCAAACGTCCTAATATATTCTGCAGTGCGTGGGTGGAAACAAACAACAGATTATATCAAAATATAGCTATTCATTAGAAATACAAAATTCAGGTTGCATTTTAATACAGTTTAATTTGAAAACATTCCAAATTTTACCGACGTTTTGCAGTTGGCTGACCTAATGTAAAATTACGAGAGTATGTATGATGTATTTTGAATTTTGTGAAGTTTGTTTATTGATCATGTTATAAATTTATTAAAGGAAAATATGTAAATTTTTGGATAGACATAATTCAAGTGTAAGCAGTCCAAAGCAGTGAGACTTAATTATTGCCATGTACAAATCAAGAGAACTAAGCGAAAGTCTGTTAGAAAAAGGAAACTAAATAAATTTTAAACAAAAAACATTGGCTTCTTACTATTTTTTAAAAGGCATATAAATAAATAAGACTCTTATTTCTTATAGGTTCCTATGAATAAAAAACAAAATAAAATAAAAATGTACTACAATATTGAAAGTATAATTATTAAAACCGCAAGGATAGAACCTAATCTACCTGTACATACTGCTGTCTCAGAGTGAAAAGGTTTGTTTACTTTGTTCACATGTTGTCTATAAACTCTGAACGAATGAACTGATTTTAACAATGCTTTTTTGGAGGTGGTGACGCAATAAAACCAGAAACCTTTTAAATTCACTCAGTCTATTATTTTCAAACACTTAAACGTAGTTACATAAGTCAGTATAATAAGTCCTTATCTTATGTAATACAAGTTGACCTAGCGAGGCGGTGTTGCGCAGACGACTAACTGCCTAGAACACGCGGCAGTCCAGTCTGGGGTTTTGCTGACTTTGCTAACAATGTATAGCCGCTACATCACACCCCTTCTTTTTTAAAAAAAAAATTTTTATAAACTATCTTTACCAAAAAAATTTTATACAATTCAACAAACAAACATCCTGTATCTCGTAAGTGCTATTGCATTTTAATTATACCTTGGAGAGAACAAAAACAAAACAAAAAATTTTTACCAGTTTTAAAAAATATGACTCCATAATATTACCTTACACTAAACTTATTACAGAAATGTACCAGATGACGTTGATTCGACATGATTGCTGAATCTGTGTTTACATTACGGGTTACTGGGTCTGATATCGCATTCCAAAGCTCAATGCTCTTTGTTTCTTACAATCTATTTATAGAACAAAATATGTTAAGGCGATGCTTCGTAACAAAATATGTTAAGGCGATGTTTCATACACAATGTACCTGTAATTGAATTATTTTACAAAAATTTGAAATAAGAAATTAGCAACAATAATTATTTATAAGTTGTTTGAAATGGGTACAAAATTAATTACACGTAATTTAAAAATATCACTTATACAACAAAAAAAATAACATTTTGCGGATACCTATTTTTCAAGGGCCGACTTGATGTAGGTACTTGACCTAATAATAATCATTAAAATATTAAGGGTATATTGCCCGAGAGGCCGGTCTGCAATATAAAAAAAATAAAAAACGTCCCTTAGGACTCACCTTGCCTCCTCTCGCGACAATAGCCAAAAAAAAACTCCCTCATCGGCCGACCTGTATCGGCTTATACCGTGCCGCTTGCGTCACTAGCTGCTTTCCACATGGCTCTTACTCTGTTATCCATCCAGCTTCGAGTGTTTTTACGACATTTTTGAATGCAATAGTACACGAAAATTAATACCATCATTATGAATACTGCAAATACAATTGCTCCGAAAAGCTTAACGTGCGTTATTATTTCATTAGTACTGGCGTTATTTGCACCATTTTGTGCTATGATTATTTCTTGTTCTTTACTATACGATTTACCCATTTTTGGATTGAACAAAATGTTATATACGAGTTACTACGTTAAATTCTTTTGCAATTAGAATAATGTATGATTAATAACTATGTGAACTCATCTATTTTATTTCATCCAACATCAGCAAATCGCACCGGCTGCTTAACTGCGCGGCCACTGCGCGTGGTTAAAGGTTTAGGCGGTAGCGATTTTTGCACCTGTGGAACATCATTACAAAATTTTTTACTATTTGAGAACATAGAATTTCTATTTCCATCATTGGGATCTGCTTCATATAAGCAGTAAGCGGGTTTCACTCTATCTATGGAAACGGTTGTTCGACGGCCCCCTATTTCAATGGTCATACTCTTTGGTGATCTATTTATCACAAGATACGGTCCACTATAACTAGGCATCAATGGCCTTTGCACTAAATCATTTCGTACGAAAACATGACTACATGATTTTAAATCTTTATGAACGAAAATTGTACCAGAATCGCTATTTTCTCGTGTCTGGGGCCGGAGACTTTGTATAATATTGCGTAATTTACCTACGTATTTTTCTTGCGACGTTTCTGCGTTCGCGCAATCGACATAAAAATCGCCAGGCAAGCGTAACGTGTGCCCTAATACCATTTCAGCTGCGCTGACGCCGCTGTCGCTACGACATGCTGCACGTAGCCCCAGCATGACCGTTGGCAGTTCATCAACCCATGACCCATTTTTATTCTGTAATAAACGTGCTTTCAAAGCGACCTTCAGAGAACGATGTAATCTTTCTACCTTGCCGTTACTTTGGGGATGGTACGCTGTGGTTCGGAATTTATTAATGCCTAATACTTTCATAAGTTTATTAAATAATTCACTTTCAAATTGCCTCCCCTGATCGCTAGTTAACCTACTTGGGCATCCAAAACGGCAAATCCAGTTTTCATATATTATTTTAGCGACGGTCTCGGCTGTTATATCACTGACCGGAACGGCTTCCGGCCAGTTTGTAAATCTATCTATCATCGTAACTAAGTACCTATGCCCTTCCTGCGTGGTCGGCAGGGGGCCCACGATGTCTACGTGTAAGTGCTCGAACCGTTCTGCTAGTGTAAAAGTACCTAATTTAGAATGTGTGTGCCTATGCGTTTTTACCTTTTGACATTGTATGCACGCTCGGGCCCATACACTGATATCTTTATTCATACCCGGCCAGTAATATTTATTCGTAATCATTTTACGCGTTGTTCTAATTCCGGGATGGTTATTACTATGTACGACATTGAAAGCCACATTTCTGAACTGCTGAGGCAGGTAGGGTCTCACACGGTTCTCTGAAGTTTCGCAATAGATCGCACTATTACACAGTGGTGATTGTAGTTTTTTAAGCACTATATTACCTTGAGATTCCGTCAGCATTTCTGCAAGCTTATCGTCTGTTTCCTGTGCCCGGGCGACTTCGTCGAAATCTAAAACGGTCGGACAAACAATGGTCTCTATAACTCGGGACAACGCGTCAGCAACTGCGTTTTCGTTACCTTTGACGTATTGTATATCGCTCGTAAATTCGCTTATATACAATAGTTGTCGTGCTCGCCTGGGCGTCTCTTTATTATCTGAACCTATTTTAGAAAAAACGTGTGTTAATGGCTTATGATCCGTCATTATGGTGAGCTGCCGGCCTTCTACCATGCTGCGAAAATGTACTATGGCCAAGTATACTGCCAATAGCTCTCTGTCGTACGTGCTATATTTCTTTTGGGCCTCCGACAATCTTTTGGAAAAATACCCCAGCGGCTTCCAGACTCCTTTAACCTTATGTTGGAGGACTGCGCCGACGCACGAGTTTGACGCGTCACACATTAAATACAGCGCACCTTCGTCTCCCGGATGTGACAAGGTCACCGCGTTTTCTAAAGCTAACTTACATTGCTCGAAGGCGGCTATCGACTTATCCGTCCATTTAATCTTTGATTTATCCTTCTTTTTGGCGCCATGCAGGAAGATGTTCAAGTCGGCCTGTTGATCTGCCGCACGCTCTAAGTGATTCCTGTAAAAGTTAACCATACCTAAAAAACGGCGGAGCTGCTCGATTGTTTCAGGTCTGGGGAATTCTTTGATAGCTTCCACCTTGCTCTTCATGGGTTTGACACCTTCCGCGCTCACTTCGTAACCTAAAAACTCTATATTACACTTACCGAGACTACACTTCGCCAGATTAATGGTTATGCCGAACTCTTGAAACCTGGCAAAGACCTGTTTAAGGTGCTCTCTATGTACGTCATGATTCGTACTAGCTACGATGACGTCATCAATGTAGGAAAATAAATTAGAGCTCTCACGCACTTTGTTATTTGCACTCTTACCCTCATCCCCAAGGGTGCAGGTTTCGATTCCCTGCAGCACGCTATTATTCATGAATCTCTGGAACGTTTGGGCCGCATTCCGCAAGCCGAATGTCATTCTTGGAAATTCGAAAAGACCAAACGGCGTTATAATGGCGGTTTTCTCTACGTCTTCCGGTGCAATGCTAATATTATGGAACGCTCTGTTAATATCTAACCGGGAAAAAACACACTTACCTGCCAATCCATATGTGAAGTCCTGAATTCTCGGAATCGGGTAGCGGTCTGGCTTCGTGATCGCGTTGAGTGCACGATAGTCTCCGCAAGGCCTGATCTGGCCGTCCTTCTTTGGTACTACATGCAACGGGCTTGCCCATGGACTCTTTGATGGCCTGCAAATACCTAATTCTTGCATTAACCTAAACTCGTCCCTAGCGATTTTATATCTTTGCGGCGGTAATGGTCTTACTTTAGCAAAAACCGGGGGGCCAGTAGTCTCTATATAATGTACGATACCGTGTTTACTGGGCTCCTTAAAAGAAATTGGTTTCGTTATTTCTGAGTATTGTTCTAGAAGCTCGCGATATGGGTTGTCATTTTGAATACTCGTTATCGCGGGCTCGTTATACAAAACTAATATACCTTGCGTATCTAATTTAGTGCGGCCGTCCAACAACCGTCTATTGTATAAATCAACTACTAATTCGTGTGCCTTTAAAAAGTCTGCCCCAATTATGGGTTGTTTTACGTCAGCTATAATAAAATTCCATCTAAAACTACGGCGTAAACCAAGATTAATTTCTAACGATATTACACCATAAGTTTTTATTTCCGTATTGTTCGCAGCATACAGTTTATACGGGCATTCGCTTGCCTTTCTTTTGTCCGGCACTTTATTCACTGGAATCACTGACACGTTAGCCCCGGTATCGACCAGGTACACTAAGCCGGTTTTCTGTTCTCGGACGCATAATCGGTGATTGCCCGCAGCACAGTCGCTCACCGTCGCTGACTGTACTGCAACTAGTTCTTCCCGATGTCGTGACGCTGTCCTGCTCCTGGGTCGCGATCTCCACCGACCTCCGTCATAGCTTCTGTCCTGCGGTCGTCCGTAGCTCCTGCCTCGCGACCGGATCTCTTCGATCTCCCCGCGGAGTTCCTTTAGCTCCAGGGACATGTTGCGCAGGAATTTGATCATTTCCGACTCCATGTCGGTAGCTGCAGGCGCGACGCTTTAATATTCACTTTATATTTCTTAATAAACAATATTCACTCTCGCTAGGTTCGCGCGTCACCGTGAGTCGTCTTCTTGATCACGTCGGGGTCACCAATTTGGAGGTGGTGACGCAATAAAACCAGAAACCTTTTAAATTCACTCAGTCTATTATTTTCAAACACTTAAACGTAGTTACATAAGTCAGTATAATAAGTCCTTATCTTATGTAATACAAGTTGACCTAGCGAGGCGGTGTTGCGCAGACGACTAACTGCCTAGAACACGCGGCAGTCCAGTCTGGGGTTTTGCTGACTTTGCTAACAATGTATAGCCGCTACACTTTTTACTATAAGAGTGTTACATTAGCCAGATGATACAGGCTGCCAAAAAGTATACAAAAAATACTCGTTTAGTAGTCCACTGTAACAAAGGACAGGATTCTTTGAGTTTGAAACGTGACGACCTGCACTTATTAAAATGTGCTCTGCATCAAACGGACAGCCTCAGAATTTTCCTGGAAATGGTTTAATTTTCTTCGGCCTTCACTAACATTTAGAACCTACTTCGATGATCTTATAATACATAATATATAAAAACCAAACAGCAATACGCACTCGTAACAACTACAATTAGTCTTGGACTTCAAAGTTAAAAATATCGATGTACTCTGCTCTCATCGACATCAAACGAGTATTTTAGTGCAGCGCTCCGTTCTCAAAAGTCATTCCTTGTCTCCCGAGTTTGAGATAAGAGAGAAATTTCCACGTGTGTCTCTTTGGCGGGATTCCAAAACGTCACTTCGGTGGCCTACTTTAAAGACGTGTGTTAATTTGAATTTGTCAATTTATAGAAAGTGGAAGGAAATGTTAGAAATATTTTTGTGCTCGAGGAGGGCGATGGTTGGATCCCGCGTAGACCCCGTGAACGGGTGCTGTCTGAGGATGTTCGTCGTTTGTAGAATTTATGGGTTGAGATATTTGCCGAGCTGGCAGGTGCAGATAAGAATTATTTTGTATATCTCTCAAGGATCTATTTAATCAAACACAGCGGCACCAGTTTACTTGGCGAAGCCCCGTACCTCGATCCTGTTTGTGACCCTGAGTTGAGGTTATAAAAGTATCTGAAATAATTTTAGAAATAATAAAATTCTTTAACGTACGCCATAAAGTTACAGAAATGAAACACATTTAAATTATGATTTCGTATTACGAAACACTTGCGATTTATTTTCTGTAGTTTTGGTATGGTAGCTGATATAGTTGTAATGTGTTATCACTAACTTTATACCGAATTCAACAAATGGTAGTGATGCACTATTTTGTTACTTCTACATTTTTCAGGAGAGACAAAGGAACATCAAATAAAACACCACAAATCACTTACTGGCCCCACGGTTTGTATATTACCAATACTAAGAGTGATTCACACATAGCAGCAATAATTTAAGATCGAACCATCAATTAATATACCCGTATTCGCAGAGGGCGTGCACTTGTACCGCAGCGCCATCAACGTCGCCGCCGAACATGATCAGCCAACGAGATAATTGACGTCGGATTAATTGGCTATCTGACCCATTAACTCCAATCGCGTCGGCGGAACTACACGACATTTGCCAAACCGCTGATTAGGCAGACATGTAGTTTGTAATTCAAACTATAAATTAAAAGCCACCAGAAATTTAATTTTGCTTCCAAAAAAATTGCATGTCCTATTTGTCATGCAATTCTCATAAAACTCGTGATAACTAAAATGACTTTTCGATTTATCGATAAATGTGTGTATAGTTGAGGATTTTCCACGCAGCAATATTTCTTTATAAGTTTAGTATCATCAATCATATTTATGTGTGGCTCAGTGGCACAAACTGTTTACATAATATATCTACGATATATCTACTTTTTTTAAACCTACTACTTCCACTACTCAGTATTATTTACCTCGATACAAACATAGTAAAACAACATGTAACAAACGACGAGTACCGCTTACTAATAATAGTGATACAAGTTTGTACAGCTACTTCGTGTTCTGTTTCAGCCTGAATAACTGTGATAACAAACAATAATTATTACTACTTCACACAACGATTTTTAGCAAGAAGGCTTCAATATGAGTGCTAAGTGTCAGTAGATATTATATGTTAATGCTTAAAATAAACATATACAGTTCAATTGCTTTTTGACTTCCATATTCTAAGCTTTATTTAAATGCATTGGTATGTAAATGAACAAGTGCGTGAAATTAAATCAGACACAATATCCCCAGCGTTGTCTGCTGTCACGGCCAATGAGCTAACTGCTGACTGTATTTGACGGATGATTCAAAATATCATTAAAATAATGTGACTGCAGAATTAATCATGATAACGCTGCGGCGAGTCATTACATGCAGATGCGTGTAACGGATATTATTTTGTCACCGGCCTTTAACAATTCTGGTTTGTATTTTATAATAACATTGATATGAACTTTGCAGCATACTAGCTTTTATCGGTGGCTTTACTACGAACGAATAACAAAAATACTTAAACATACAAAAAATTGCATTCATCATATTTTATTGCCAGTTTGCCATTATAATATTTAGGCACCATTTTTCTCATGTAAGCGTTGTTTTCCTAAAATTTTAATAAAATGTAGGTCTGAGTTTTTAAAACACGTGCTACTTAGTTTATGTAAGTCACATTGTTCTCACACCCAAGTTTCAGACAATTCTCGCCGATAAACAATGTTTAAACCCACAATTATTGAAAGTTGATTAACTTGCTACTAAAGCAACTTGCCAGTAGCAAAAATTTTACACAGTTTAAATTATATGTTTTCTCAGACAAAATTTTGGAACGTGAAAAAAGAATGGGGTTTAGTTATAATTTGAGGAACTAGACAAGTAGAGAAAAAAAATGACATTTTCGTTTCGATTTGCAGGACAAGAGTTGCGGGTTAACCTATAACATGAATCACAAAGTTTGACTACACTTACTACTACTTAAACCATAGCTATCCTTCTCAGAAACATAAATTACTCTGCAATCGATGTTTAGCCTACCCAGCTCAGCCCGGGAATCCGCGGCACGGTGCGAAATGCAAAGCAATTTGCCCGAGACACGCTGCAATCCAAACATTCCCGAGACGGGGAACGTGAATTATACATGATGGGCTTACGTGTTTTTGTACAAACATGTATGCGTATTTTTTTTTACTTATGTGAACATCTCACGTTAATTAGGTTTCATTAACACCCAACAATACTTAGATTTTGTTCGCAGCTTTGTTTGAGCATCTTCAGGGAATGGTACCTTTTTGACAAAAGGGCGTTGGATTGAAATTCCCGCAGGTTATGTCTGTTTCTATTTATGCAAAATAATATACAAACAATGCAAATAGCTTGGCTATTTCATATGCACAATTAGCTGTTTTGTGTATGTTTCTTTCATGTTGTCGTCAAATTGTGTACCTTCTACCCCAAGTATTTTAAAAAAGGTGCTTTTGTAAAAAAATGCCAAGAGGTTTTTTTATTCCGCTGGCTTTTTTTCCTATCTGTTTACCGGTAATACCTACCAACTGAAGTGAAGTTGTGTGTATTGTCGCAAGCTCGACGAAGATCAAGAAAAATAAGATTTCCACCAAGAGTACAATATTTTAGCTATGATGAAATAAAGAAATTTGAATTTTGATTTTTTTTCCGGGTGAAAAGTACCTTTGATAAAAGGATAAGTTTAAAGACAATCTTTAAATATTTCAAGTGTAGTTAGATTCAGTATTTAGACTTCTTAGTACATACTTAGACCGGAATTTTTGGCAAATAAAAAGTAGATTTATGTAAGTGGAAACTTGTAAATGACTTTTTTGTGTTCTAATTTGTATTGAAACAACAATATTACATCGTTAGTTTTCCTAAATAAAAAAAATATATATAATATATATATTATATTATGTTTGACTAAAAAGAAACTGAAATATTATGTACATTTACTATTACAAAGATATAACCATCAAATAACTTTAATAAAAAAAATAAAGCACTGTAACTGTGCTGGCGTAACAGACTTTGTCATAACCCAGAATTGGATGACAAAATAAGATTTCCCCTTGTTCAGAGACAAAAGGGAAAAACCCAACATAAAAATGGCCTACTAAACTTTTTTGAATAAAACACAAAGCAAATTTGCATCTTATTACAAACAAAAAGCAACAATTCCTTTCTCATCGTTGTTTCGTGAAACTTTCAAATAATTAAGAAATTTTCTTACAAAAATAATGAATGTTACAACTTTACTTACATTGTTGTAACTTGGATTTCACTTCGCAACTTGACTTCAGAAGTTTGGGAACTTTTAGGGCCCCATATTTTTAAGATGCTATGATTTTTTTAAAGAAGTTATTTGCAAGTTATCTGATAGATAACATTTTAATGCCCTTACTTTTATTTTCAAACACATATTAAAATAAAAGTGAAACATTTAAATTTATAATAATATGAAAACAATAATTTTTGTTTTTACAGAGTCCATAGAAGTGTTTTACATATTTGGCAAACAAATACCAAATGTAAGATACGCAGTTCAAATAATTAACTTTCTACAGAACCCAATAACTTTGTTAACTTACAATGTTTTAAATATTGAATCACGATTTCATTAAATACAAATCAATTCACTGAATAATTACTACCTGTCGAAGCTCAGAAGGAGTTTCCGATTTCCAAGTATTGAACAGTTTGAATAGGTTGAATAGGTTAGCATCTACTGATGTACGTGCGAGAAGCTC
The DNA here is from genome assembly GCA_923062675.1 of Marasmarcha lunaedactyla. NCBI lineage: Eukaryota > Metazoa > Arthropoda > Insecta > Lepidoptera > Pterophoridae > Marasmarcha > Marasmarcha lunaedactyla. Next base: position 692,877 of record OV281351.1, on the reverse strand, counting down.
ATTGTTTTTTTGTTCAATTAGTTTTGTAAAGGACGCTTCCAGTAGTCAAATTATTGCTTTGGAAGAGGTTGTACTCGTTCGTCGAGTTTGTAGATGTTTATTTAGTTTTTCGCTAACTCGGATTCGGTTTGAAATCGAATAAAGTCTAGGTGTAATAAAAGTGATTTTTTTTAAAGACATTTGTGTGGTTTATTAATATCAATATTGTGTTTTTGTTATCAAGAGTTGATGAAAAATTTCTCGAGTTATGGTGACGCATATAAACAAAACAAATCCATGCCTTTTAAAAACTAGATAAAGAGGAACGAATTTGATTTGGTGACGAAATGCTGCAAGAAGTCCATATTCCCAATATATTTAATGTATATTTTGTTTTATATGTTTTAAAAAGCCGTGTTTTATTAATACTTATACTCGTATTTTCTATTAATAACTTTGAAAGAGATATTTTTACCGAAGCCACTAGATTAATATCTTAATGAATTTCCACTATATACATTTCTTAACAACAAACGTACAATTTCCTGACCCGAATATGTCCCATCGTAAATTCAACAACATGTATCATAACCCACCATAAATCTTGGACCACTGCGCCGTCGGCCGCCAATCCGGGTAATGTTTCGGAAACTTCTCTCTCGTCCAGTAAGTATGTAGCACCATCCGGTAAACTGTCATTTTATCCGGATGACAAGAATCCGTGTCACTTGTCACTGCCGCTGACGCCAGCGGCAGGAGAAGGGTTAAAACGAGCCACGACATTTTATCGAGTTAAACTATCGACACTGGCACGGCACTAGGTTTTTATCTTCATAGTTTTCAGTTTTGTTTTTGTTGTGAATTAAGTACCTGTAATGAAAAAAGAAATAACTTTAGTTACCGAAAAGCACATTTATTTTATGTGTCTTAAGCAAATGAAACACTTTAACACAAAAAATGTAACTCAAACATAATTACAATCGTGATATCACCGAAACATTGCATGCGATTGGCATTCAGGTTAATGGTTTTAATCGAGTCCAATGTCCATTACTCTAAACACCAACATTTCCCCTTGGCACCGGGTTCATCCCACGGCAATAGCGCAAACCTATAAATTGGACAAGATTCAACTATCCATACAAATGAATCAGTCGATATATAGCCCAAAATAGACGGGGTCAATGCCCTGTCACGTGATGCCAGTCTCTTCACGTCAAACTAATTAATTCATTTGGAATTGGATATGTTTGTATGCAAAAATAGACTCTAAACTATAGGTATAGAATAACATTTTATTAGAAACCCTGTATCGTTCGATCTTTGACGTTTAAAAAAAAGTGAGCAGGTGAAATAACAAAATAGATCATAAAAGAAAAAAGATTTAGTTCTTTTAAAGCCTATAATATTTTAAGTAGGATTTTCATATTGAAGAGAAATTAGGTTAAAAAAGAAGTAAATATTTATTTCGAACGCTTTTGTTTGCTTAGGTGTTTCGAAAATAAAAAAACCCGTCAACATTTTATTTACGTATTAATCATAGTGTCTTTATTGGTTTTGAATTATAGAACAAAATAAAGAAAGGTTAATGTAATCCATAACTTTTAATAAATAAATAAACACAAAAAGAAAGCAATACTCGAAAGCGCATGTTAAAGAACTGTAATTTAGTAGTTCGCTGAATTTTTGTAAAAAAAACTATGAATACGCTCCAATTAACCCTTTTTACCAGTATGTAGACCCACTCACTGGCACTCAGCGCACATCCCTATTGTGAGTAGTTCAGCATGGCGTCCGTCACTGCGAGTCACATAGCGCTGTCGGCCTCTAGCGATGTGGTGTGCGATAGTATTTACATTCCCACATACATTTGAGATTGAATTTATAGTAGATTGAATTTATAGTAGTTGAAGTGTAAAATGTTTACAGTTTTTGTAAACGTCAGCATGAATTTTATTATTTTATCAATTGAGGAGTGACTTTACAAAAGGGGATATCCACATCTTATCATTGCAAAAGGGGATATTTAATTTTTTGTTTCTTTTGTACCACTAAATTAAAAAGCTAAATATTTTTTTAAATGCCCTTCTATTAATCTTATTACATATTACCTACATAGCTATGCAGACTTTTTGTAGATCTGTATGTCTTGTCTTTGTCGGTTTTCTTAATTTTCTGAAAAAAATGATAAGCTGTAGATATCCCCTTTTGTAAAGTCACTCCTGAATTGTAATCCTACAATACAGTTTGGCTATGATTTAACCTTATCGTTTATCGTGTTACTGTTTGAACATTTAAGTAGTCTAGTACTCTATGCCAGCCTGTCTATGCTTGAAGCCTTCCTTGTTTGCTATCCTGTATTGTTATCTACTAGTTCTTATGATGTTGGCTCATATGAAAACTTGTCGTTTTTGAAAATGAAAAAAAATTAAAGCAAGTGATACAAAAATTGTAAACAAATTGTAGTACGCAGACATTGTAACGTGATTAAGAACCCTTTCTTAAATGGTACAAAATATCACAATAATCATGAATAAAATAGTAAGGAATTCCCATATTGATGAGTAAGTCAAGGCGAGGACGCAACTGTGTGTACACAGCAGTGCAATAATCCCGCCGGGGTTTAATCTGTAACATACACGGCCCATAGGAATGTTTATTGCTGTTCAGCAACGTTCATGCAGTCTCCATGTCACGGGACTGTAATAATATTTCTGCTGGAGACGAAGTGCGCTGCAATAGCGGCGTACACCCGCGCGGGCCGAGACTCAACTGTTAGTTGACGCGTACTTTGGATGCATCTACAATTTAGTTCCAAGCTCTTAGTTTGTATTTATAAAACTAGAAGTGTTAATTTATTTATAAAGTATATTTCATGGATGGATAGACACTGACTATTGGACGTTTTAACAATAATAGCCAGTGTTTTATCCATGTTACATCTATAATGGCCGGTTTACACGCCTTAAATAGTGAAGTTGGTAACTAAACTTCAATTTAAAAATTACGTGTAAACAGTCATTTAAGTGACAAGTGGTAAGTTAAAATTTTGCATGCAAGTGATTAAGTAGATAAGGATTCGTTCTATTTTTCATGTAAGTAGGTGGGCGGGGCATCTTACACGTTTGGACATGACTTAGTTAAGTGCATAAGTTGACATAGCGGTTGGCGGCAAGAGCTCTCACTTATTTCGCTTTTTTTTCTTTTTTTAATTTCAGGGTGAAGTTTAGACTCTACTTTTAAATGTTTGATGAATATTTAAAAAAGAATGCTTGGTGAATATACAAAGTAAAAACTTCCGAAAAAATGTAGTTTTTTAGAGATCTTAATTTCCAATATTAATTCTTTTCTCTGAATCTGTCCAAAATTTCGCTAATCACAAATCTAAGTGCAGAATTGACGAATTCCTTGAGTTTCATCACCATTTATCTTTATTGAACTTTCGAACTTAACTACGTCATGCGTTTGGACAACAAGTGACGTGCAGTAACTTACAGTTTAGATACCAACGTAACTACTTAACACGTGTAAACCGCGCATAAGGGATCAAGAGGTATTACTCTAGCTTCGCACCAACAAGCCTATCTTCGCAGAAGATTTGCACTTTTTATTGGATTGGATTAAGATGTGTTAAATTACATTTTTATACGTTAAAGCATTAAAAGTTGCGACTTAAATGGACTGAATTTATTCTACAGGGAATACAATCTGTTACTGGAAGTTGTATCATCTCAGAGCGACGGGTTGTTTTCGCTCCCCGCGTCAACATGGATCTGTTGGTACTGATTTTGTTTACAGCTTTTTTGGTGTTTTACTTCATTGTGTAACAAAAATAACCCCTTTTTAATTAACGCTTACGGATTTTAAAAATGTTCATCCCAAATAAAGTTACGATTCTTTTTTGGTGAAAGAGTGTGGACATCTTCATTTGACAATTAAACTATAATTTTCTCCTTAGTCAAGGAAGTGCACGTCAGGCTTCGAGGCTACTCGATATAATAATTCTAATTTTTGATTTTATAAGTGTTTTTAGATTTTATATTTAAACATAAATTTTAATTTTTAATTTTTCATTATGTTTTAATAATGTTTATCATTTTAACTACAATCTGACTTTTTTACATACATTTGTTCTGTTTTTTATATGTTTTTGACTCTGTTATTACAGTTTAAATTTTATTACATTTATCAAGTATCTAATCTGAATTAACTTTAAATCTTCAAGACTGTCTTTCATGTATAAGAAAAAGAAATGTAAATCCATAAATGGTTATATGTATCTTATTTTCTTTGTAACTATATAACTGTTTTGTTGAGAGCTGTGAATTTTGTAATAAACAAATAAACAAATAAAAATAAATAAAATGCCTTGAAGGTTTTGAATATTCTACAAAATAAAATATAAGAAGCTCAAAAATACGAGGGTTGTTAAATATATGATGTTTACCTATGCAAATGTCTAGAAAGTGAGTATCAAAAACTTCCGGATGGAGGTGACGCTGAAATTCCGCTTGTATCGGCTTTTTGATGGGCATCGATATTTGATCATCGTGTAAAGAGCTAAGGATCTTTTTATCATATCTACATTTAGATCACCAGATTTAGAGCACCAGGTGGTAACGTGACATATAATTAGTGAGTGATGATGAATATAATTATACTTCAAAGAGTTCAGCCGCAGACAATAATAAATTTAATTGTAAACAAGTCTCCGCTGGATAAAGCCTGTTTCATTAGTTTGATAAATTAAAGCTACACATTGTTAAAGTTTCCGTGCATTCAAATTTCAAAGTCACTCTCAAGCCTATCTTTTTCTCAATATCCAACAAAACATTATCAAGACCTATTCCAAAACAATTCTCCCTCAGTAATGCCGTTCGCGCGGCGTCTCGAAGCTACACAATAGGCAAAGGCTCATCAAGGCTCATCCAATCTGCAGGCGGCGGAGACATAAGCTGCAATCACTGACGATCGCTTACAGCCGCTCCATTCATTTTGAACGCTACAGTCAGGTGTGTGGAGCTGGTAGGAAGTGGAGTAAGAATAGCACTACAAAGATTTAAATTTTTTTTAAACTTAATGTGAAGCTTTCGCGCCTGTGGTAGATTACGTGCCGCTCGTATTCCTTTTTTATTATCATTGTATCAATTAAGTCGTCTTTAAAAGAAGGCTATATAAGTACAGGTAAATGAAAATATAACATAATCTGTGCCGATCTATTATGATGACCAGTTACGTTTCGGATCACAAAAAGTAACAAACTTGACAGTGTCCGGAAATCTAGGTAATCTAATAATATGCATAACAACAGCTAGTTCTGACCACTCTTATTGTTGCCACATGTATGCCTGGTGTACCTACGTTCATATGGCACTCACTCGATTGAGCAATTTGTAATATACCGAATGTTTTATTAGTAATTAAATAGAATAATGGTCCTAAAAAATAAAATAAGACTTGGGTCATAAATCATCATGATTTATATGTTTGTAGAGTGAAACCTATTTCAAATAAACCAAGAATTCAAACAAGAGGAACAAAAGATTCAGCATATCCGCGCTGAACAATAACTCTAATGTTGTTTAGCTCCAGGTGACGCTAACCACCAAGGTACGTGAGGCGAATGTTCTCTAGCGGTGTTCTTTAAAACGCCGGCGATAACCGGGAATCCCAACTAGTGCTCCTAAGATTTAAACGTCGAACCGTTACTTCGAGTACGTTTGGCTTCTGATCTTCCCTAAAGAATAAGCGAAGCCACTTAATAGCTCAATTTAAAACTTTTCAGGTATTAAGTACGCTTTTAATAAAATAAGTTTGAAAGAATTGAGTTCTGATTATTATAAAATAAGCTGTGCAAAACTGCGCTTGTTGGACCAAAGCTAATTTGGGTGATAAATTACAATGAGAAATGACATCGTCCAACATGGGCAAGTACCGCTTAAGAAAGAAATACTCATATTCTTTTACATTGCAAAATGCATCTGTTAGCTACCTAGGTTTGATCACAGCTATGAATTCCTTATTCAATTCAATTTAGATCTACATTGTCATACACCTTCAATCTATTAAATTTTTTCTCGTCATTGATCACGAAAGCAATATCAGATTCACTGCATCGATAAAATTTAACTGCACCTGTCTCCAAAATTACCTGCAGGAGCAGATGGCGAGGTTTAATGAGTTAGTATATACAAAAATAGGTACCTACATCTGCCATCATTTCAAAAAAAAATACCAACTTTTAGTATAAGAATAAGTCATTCTTATTCTTTAGAATGTCCTCATATTAAAAAAAAACAACATCCATTAACATCAAGTGTCATCAATACCCTATTCCAAAATTAAGCTCAAATAATTTGTCATCAAATACCAAACCGTGTCCGCCCCTTTCGATTTTCTTCTGTAATAAAAAACCAGTTAAACAAACGTAATTACAAACTGCCGTGTACTGCGGACGTCCCGCTGTCCCCATGAGGTGATCAACTTTTGAAACTCGATTTTCAATTATTGCTCAGCAATGCTCTCCTTAGGCTAGGGCGGTAACAAACTGGGACTGGGAGTTTGCTTTTGAATACTTAACAATTAAAAATGACATAAGACTAACGAACGTTTAATTAAATTCGTTGATTAAGTTTAACGTGGTTTTTACCAATTCTTGGTTTCAAGAAGTACTGTGTGAGTTTAATACATAGTTCCGTTTGATGTTTTCACGAAATTTAATTTGTATTAACTGAGTAATTTCATCAGTTTCCTGGATACCAGAAAATTGTATTAACTGATAAAATTATTATAGGTTTTCATCATGGCCGTAATGTGTTTGTAAAGAAGAATAAGTTATTGAAAAATTCATGGATAGGTTAATCCCATATTACCATAATTACCACATTATTGTACGCGTTTTGATTCTATTCACTTGTTACGACTAAATATGTAAGCAGGAAATTCCAGTCAACAAAACAAAACACCATTAACTAAGAATACACATTTACGTCGTTGTAACATATTCTTCTGGAACTAACACAACTATACAAAAAACATTGCGGTTTTTTTAGGACTTAAAACCTATATTCTATGCTTTGCACGTAGCTTTAAAAGTAAACAAATCAAGAAAAGAAGATCTGAATTCTTAAAAAAACTAACCGATAAACACGAGCTAGCCATGTTTCCCTCAACACTGTAGAAACTGACAAAAACAATCGAAAACGTTTCAATAGCAAAGAAAGCAAAAATGCTCAAACATCGAGCAGAAGGCCATCAGATAGTTCATAAAATGCAATCAAACCAAATGACGAAGTAAACGAAATGAAATTAAACCCTTGGAATGGAATTAAACCCTTTCATATTTACTAATTAAATAACACGTAAGATATTAACGTGTTTATAAACAAACGAATAGTGAATCTAAATTCACTGACCGAAAGATTGTTGAACAATAAATAATGCACTATTTAACAATGAAATATAGAAGGATTAATAATGATATTAATATTAATAAGGATTTGAACTATGGATAAGATATGTACCATGAACAATAAAAAGCATAAATGAAAGGATAATTAGTAAGCTCTCTCAGTAAGTACGTCGGGAATTAATGGAGGATCTTTATTGAACCTGCATTACCTCCTGATCAAATTAAGGTTTCTGTATAAAAATATTCCATATGTTGAACCGAATCATTACTCTCCATATGATAGATCTTATAAAAATCTGTTCAATCGTTTTGTTGTTGACATCTGTTCAATTCAATCATCAGACACCATCTGTTCGATTGTTTGGTTTGTTTGAGTAACAAAAAATTCAAACTTACTTATTTACAATATTGATATAATAATAAAAGACACTCCTTCAGGAACGAGTACTTAAAACACATCTCAGACGGGAACAGCAAGCCGTGTAACTGCCGCAGTCCCCTAACGAACAACTCGGGCCACACAGGCCCCTTGCTATTGTTTTATTTCAATCGTAAGCTCTCAGTTCACCGATAACTCGATTACGATATTGTTGTTTTGAAAATTGCAGTTTATGACAGTAACGTTGTGTGCGTGAGTGTGTAGTTGGGCTGTTCACCCACGATGATAGAGTAGTACAAAGTTGGGCACGCTTGCTGTACGATAGATTTGAATTTTATGACGAACGAAGAGGTTTAATGTTATCGCTTTAATTGATAAATAGTTACGAAAGTAGAAGTTCATCAAAAAGAGAAGAGAAGAATAACATTTTTACTATGTGAAATTGTGCTAGAAATTGAATGATTCTTTTTCTATGGAGAACTAACACATATCAAAAGCGTGTAGGGATCCAGTACGTTTTAGAGTATTTCTGCAAATTATGTTTATTATACTGACTTTCTTGGATCGCTATTGATTCTAAATGGTGAATTTCACTCAACAAGAATCAATAGCGATCTTAAGCGAAATTTAAACGACATAATCTTCTGTCAATTAGCTTTTCTAAAACTGTGTCACTATATTTATTACAAAATCATTGCAACTTCTGCATCGGAACTGTCAAAAACTTCTCTGACATGGAGCGACGACGTCATTTTTATCTGAGAAGAGATGAAGAGAGCCATCGGCTTGTTGGGAGCTGTCTTGGCACTACACAGAGCATTGATCACACTAAAACTGATGTGTGTATGTACACAGGTATCTGCTTTGTTCACAGCTCAGTACGCAGTATGTGCGTAAGGAGGTATGCTGGGTGCTTTTCATTTGAAATAAGTACCCTGAAACTATTTAACAGGTTTTAATAATTCCTTCACAGTTGCATTAAAATTTTTACGTGATAAGAAGCGCGTGTTCTAATAGTTAAAACATATTTATTTGTTATTGGCAATAATTTATATATCATCATTATGTCGTTAAAAGAGATAAGCTTTCATCTTGGTTAAAATTTGTCTTTTGATGTTCAATTGGTCGACTAAGTTTCTGGGTTCATAATCTTACAATTATGCGATCCATTATATAATTTGATGGCCTAGCCAATAGACAGTCATTCTATTTTTTTTTAATTTGATTACTGCTTATTCATTATGAAAGAGATCAATGGAATCGAAAATAAGCTGATAATTAATGTACCCACTAATTATTCTCAGTTATTTATTCCAAGTTTGCGTGATTCATGTGTATGATGTGGCAGAACAGTAACTCTATCAATTTTTTTTACACTTAATTTGATGTAGCTTATAAAGAAGACGGGAAGCTGAAAAAGTATCTGTGGTAGAATTCATGCAAATTATTTAGTCACATACTTGGAGGCAATTTAAGAGCCTCGTTTGAAAAAATATAAAACTAAAAATGGCTGCCATGTAAAGGAGTTGGACTTTGACCTCATGCATTAAGGCATTAGGTGTACCACTGGAACTAGTTATAATTTAAAAAAATCTAAAATTTATGACGGCAATTTGTTTGCCCAAATATCACGGCGTTAATCTTCCAGTGAACGTCTTTGGATGACAGATAGAAGAAAGAAACACGATTTTCTAATAAACAATAATAAAAATACGTTTAAAAATTATTGTATCTTACTCTCTGTTTATGTAAACATATTTTAAAATAAGCTAATATTTGTTTATCTAACCTTCCAAGCACAACCCAACCCCAAGAGGTTCGTGAGCGATGACGTCACGTCTCGCCGTCAGCTTGCATCGAAGATTCTATGAAGTTTAAATAATTCAGAGGGACAGAGCGAGGCGCCGCCCGCGGTTGATGCTTAACTGTTAATTGACTTAATAAGCAGTCGAGTTCCTTCGAGACAAGCTTTATTAAACATTTTGAATTGTAAGCGGGTTATAGTTCAACTTCATCAGAGTTTTTGGATGATGGAAGCGTCGGGAGGATGGTAAAAATACTGTTGAATTACTGTTATACATTGGTGGCCAAGTTTTTCAACACTTTCAATTATTACTTTACGCAATGTAACACCTCGTTCAGTAGAAACACTTTTAAATGTACAGTCAACTAGCGTTTTAACAATGCGCCTTTCCGCGCCTTCCTTTAAACATTTATATTTGTTTGACTAGGTATATACTTTTTGTTACATACTTAAATTTCCCAAGCGCAATTGAGGTTCCCTAATAAAAATATACTGTCTAAAACTTGGTCAATAACACCAAACTGTGAGTAAAACTCCATAGGAATGGATTGTAAAAGCTCCGTATATACTGGGAGTACGAGAGGGGCGAGTTTTTATTGCACTAATATTAAAATGCGGCGACCACGCTGCGGTTACGCCACCGCGCCGCCGATCTGCGCGCGTGGAGAGAAAGCGTTTTTTGTTCTCCTAACTACGAATTATCAAGTGTTAATAGTTAACATGGTATATTATTAGATCAAAATATTATACAGTTTTAGAATAAAAGTGTTTTACGGTCCAAACTTATCCGACTGACTCCTAGTAGTAACGATTGCTTTCACTCCTAGTAGTACCTACATTCGAAAAACTTACTTCCCCAAATTGAAATAAAAATACAAATAAAATGCTTGCCTCCCAGACCATGGCGTTACCGAGTGACATCCATGCTTGCCTCCCAGACCATGGCGTCACCGAGTGACATCCATGCTTGCCTCCCAGACCATGGCGTCACCGAGTGACATCCATGCTTGCCTCCCAGACCATGGCGTTACCGAGTGACATCCATGCTTGCCTCCCAGACCATGGCGTCACCGAGTGACATCCATGCTTGCCTCCCAGACCATGGCGTCACCGAGTGACATCCATGCTTGCCTCCCAGACCATGGCGTTACCGAGTGACATCCATGCTTGCCTCCCAGACCATGGCGTCACCGAGTGACATCCATGCTTGCCTCCCAGACCATGGCGTCACCGAGTGACATCCACGCTTGCCTCCCAGACCATGGCGTTACCGAGTGACATCCATGCTTGCCTCCCAGACCATGGCGTTACCGAGTGACATCCATGCTTGCCTCCCAGACCATGGCGTCACCGAGTGACATCCATGCTTGCCTCCCAGACCATGGCGTTACCGAGTGACATCCATGCTTGCCTCCCAGACCATGGCGTCACCGAGTGACATCCATGCTTGCCTCCCAGACCATGGCGTCACCGAGTGACATCCATGCTTGCCTCCCAGACCATGGCGTCACCGAGTGACATCCATGCTTGCCTCCCAGACCATGGCGTCACCGAGTGACATCCATGCTTGCCTCCCAGACCATGGCGTTACCGAGTGACATCCATGCTTGCCTCCCAGACCATGGCGTCACCGAGTGACATCCATGCTTGCCTCCCAGACCATGGCGTCACCGAGTGACATCCACGCTTGCCTCCCAGACCATGGCGTTACCGAGTGACATCCACGCTTGCCTCCCAGACCATGGCGTCACCGAGTGACATCCATGCTTGCCTCCCAGACCATGGCGTCACCGAGTGACATCCACGCTTGCCTCCCAGACCATGGCGTCACCGAGTGACATCCAGCTGAGCTTTCTAAAGTGAATTGTAGTAAGCGGAACGCGCGATGTGTCTCCGTTATCGTTGTATCTGGTTTATTATGATGGAGAGAATTAGACTACAATCAGTAATAATAACTATGATAAAAGATTATAAATAACAACAATACAATAAACAATAATAATAAATAAAAATTAAATAAATTTAATGAATATAAAATAAAATTATTTTACATTTACTAGTGTTACTACGTTATGAGCTGTGGATTTAAGATAAATTATTTAAAAGATAATCTATTTTTCTTACGTTTAAGGTTTGCCTGTAGCAATCGATAGTTAAGAGCATTGATGCACAACACTACCAGGTTCCGTCTACTACGGGCGTCGTGTACTGCGTCACGGACCGGCGACCTATTTCTTTTCTATTTTTATTCGAACTAAATATATACAAACTACACGCGCGAGTTTACATCGTTTGCATGTGCATAACAATATTTTTAGATAGATTGGAACGGATATAAAGATGTAATATTAAAATTATTTATTTTAAGGATGTACCGGGCTTACCTGCGATTAATTATATATTGCGACCATCTTTACATGTTCCTGTTTAATTAAAAACCCCGTCCCTTGATGACTGTCAGCATTCTAATTCTATCTCACTACCAAGACAACTAACGGACCGGTATTCCTTTCAAGCTGTAGTTCAATTTCAATTCCTCATTACTTATAAAACGTACAGTATTGACAAAAGAGGGCATAGGTTTTCAATTCTCGGTTGGCTTTTTGTCCACTAGTTAATGCTTTTTATAGTGTAGGTTATAATTCACGAATTGTCTTATAGCGAAATTCAACAAATGGTGCTTACCTACTCCTATTCATTGGAACATCAAAAAGCGACAGCTGTTCATATCAAACTGGATACTACAACACTCATCTACCACAAAACTTTTATGAGTACACCTTCCAACTAAAATATGGCCACGACAATATATCCTCCTTCATCTCACTGCGGAGCATGTGACCAGCGCGTTTGTTATTGTTCATCACGCCCGAACTTGCCGACGACTACGCACACATGGGACAGCCATTGATCTATCAGCACAACAATTTCTACTTAGCATGCAGATAAACTAAATTATTAAAGTACTAAAGAGTAATGGGGTACCTTTAAAACAATAAACTTAAATTACTGTATTCTGCACTTATTAGCGAACTATGTTACAAGAAATGACGACCAGCTGCGAGTGTATCTCAAAATATTTTATAATAATGAAATAAAATATTTATTTCTTAACATCGAGAATTACTTGTTTTTATTGATGTCCAATAAAACATGACTCTACCACCAGTTCGGAAAAACCTTCATGACGAAGAACTGGCAAGAAACTTCATGGGTATATTTTTTTAAAATAAATTTAGTGAGGCTCTTTATGTCTACACAAAGTTATTTTTAACTCTATCCGTTAGCTCGGCAAGCCTCCCTCCCCCCAAATATCCAAACGACGAACACCCTCAAACGGCACCCGTTTACGAGTTAACGCGGGATCCAGCCTTCGCCCTCCTCAACCATATTAGAGGGAAGTGAGCGACCCGTCACCCGACGCTACCATAAGAAGACGTAGTTTAGTGACAATGACGCTGTAGATATTCATCGTAAATATAATGTAAAATAAAAGAAAATGTTTAGCTTTATCTTATTTAGAATGATATTAAATGAAGCTCACTCGCTTATGCTACCTAACTGTGAGGTGGGCGATGAACAATCCAAACTATTTAAGATAAAAAAAAATATTAATTTTATTGGGTTTTTTACACCTCACTTAGCAGCATAAGCTCTGATACAAATATTTCTTAGCGATATATTCTTCCAACCGCCTGGACTAACCTTTAACTCGCCTAGTGACATATCCATTACACAAGCAGTCGTTGTGACATCCTCATCTGAACAAAAACGATCTATTTTCCCGAGTTACTGCAGAGTTGTTGTTTCGAAACATTTCACGTCGGCAAGTGGAGTAATGCCGCGATGGTATCTCGACATTTGCGGGACTCGACGTCGACGATTCATCTCTCTGGATTGAGATAAAGATGAGTCGGAGACGCAATTTGAAATTTGGAGCTACGTTTATGTAACCTGCGAGTTGTGGGTAGATTTCAATGTTTTGAAAGAGAAAAGTCTTAGTACGTTTAAATGTTTAGTTTCAGAAATATAAGTGCCGTTACAAATAAAGATTGAGGGTTTTCATTAGCCATGTTTAAACGTATGACAGCCATGTTGGTGTTCACAGGAACATCTAATTTACTATAAAATATAAACATAATAAATATAAAAAATTAAAAATTTAATATAAACAAAAACGGGTCAAAACGCATGTGACATCCAAAATCCTAAGACAGTGATTAAACAAACTAGATGTTTCAATCTTTAATAATAAATTTATCAGTTGCATAAATGCATTTATTTCTTTCTAAAAAAACTAAAGTATATAATGTATAACCTACTAAATTTAATTTCAGTTAGGAACGTTTCTAGGAACGACAATGTTGACATTGCTGTACGTTCCTGATTGATTCGGGATTTACTCAGCATATTTAATCATTTTAAACAGGTACTTTTAATTAAAACTTTGCAAATTTACCAGACATTCAAATAGAAAACTGATTACAACATAAACTAATAACGCTAATACAATCGATACCCTCTGATCCCGACCGCGGCAGCCGACACCCGCTGAGACTCCGGTCAGGGCCAGGCGCGGAATGCCCGTGAACTTCACTAAATAGATTTGTAGAGAACAATGCACCATTCACAATTGCTAGTTCATAGTACGCGGCGGTGTGTCGGGAAAATGGCGCGCGGGAATCGAATTTAACGTAACATTAATTAATGCGAGTCCTACAGTTGCATGTGGGTTTTTCAAATGTATAAACTGTGTTCAACAAGACATTTACTTTGACATTACTTGACGGCCTGTTTGGTGAGGAGGTAAGTACCCTTGCCTTCCATGCCAGAGGTCCCAGGTTCGAATCCTGGTAGAGGCGCAGATGTTTTATTATATTTGCTTTCTAGACATGGATGTTTATGTACGTTTATTTAAGTTTATTATTATTTCTAATATATTTATATATGAAAAAAGAATATCTATGTGTGCTTATACATTTCTTAAGTTTATTTATCCGTTATCTAGTATCCATAACACAAGTTATTGATGATACTTAATTTGGGCTAGATAAAGTGGTGTGATTGTTAGAAATATTATTTATTATATTGATTTTTATAAATTTTGAAGGGTAATTGGTACTACTGGGATCTACTGGAGAGTTATTCAGAAATGTCTCACTCATACCGTTTACATTATATTACATTATAATTTATAGCTTATATAAGTTATCCACCTCAAAAGAATGAAATCAAACAGCACGCTCTCCCACGCGGACTCGGCGTGGGAGTCCTGCACCGAATCATGCATTATTCGTGTTTTATTTGTGACGTCCGACACGAGCACCGGCCGCAAGCCGTCCGAGTCGCGACAGCTCCCTGTACAGTCAACTTGTGAAAACATAACGCGGTTTGATGTTTCTTTTTTATTATTTATTCATTGATGTACTCAATAAACGAAACTGTTCCAATAAAAGAGGTTATCTATATACACAATGTGTTTATGTATTATGTTTCAGATCAAGGTCTGTGTTTAGGAGTATAAGTATTTTGCGTTCATTGTATTGCAAGGTATAAAGCATAAATACTGTTTATCAAAATCAAGAAACACTTACAAACTTGCACAAGTCTGTTATGATTTTAACCCTGCAAGGTCTTTTATTATCATCTGGCGTATCTTACTATAGTAGCTGTGGCATTGATAAAAAAAAAAGTGCAAAAAGCTAAACTCAAATTTTTTTATCAGTAAAAATAAATTTCCGGCAAACTGCATGATTGCATAAAGCGAGATTTCTAATTTCGAAGAATATGAATCCGAGATGTAAGCTTTTCCACAATCAGTTTATATTAAAGGTTTACAAAGGAATAGTTTGTTTTCATTTTTTAAATCTCATCACCATAGTTACGTTGGTGACTGTACCTGTATTGTTGGAAAACAAATTTGACGCGGAAAATGGTACAAAATCAGAGAGACTTTACATTTTTAAACGGGTCAAGAGAATTTGGGAGCGGCCTGGGCTTTTTAATTTAGGTGGATTATGCAAGTCTTACGATTTAATATTCAATTAGCCTCGACTGTACGTAGCTTGTGTAAGCTTAAAAGGAGCTTTTATTAATACTTAGAAAACCTCAGTTCGTTTACTTGATGGTATCCAGTATCTTATTAAGACATTTTTTTAGGAATATAAAAAAAGAGAGCATATTTTTCACTTAATTAAAACGTAAATAAGAAAGTTCGTATTTGTATGCTGCGCAAATAAACCATCTTCTTGAGTATAAGGTTACAAATTCGTATTTACCATAAACCTTGTTCGAGCAGCACAAGTACGCATGCTGTGTAGCACATTTATGTCTGGACAATGTTGGTAGGCAGCTTGGCTTCCCAACCAATTACAGCAGTTCTTTAAAAGATGTTCAACAAACAAACAGGCTATTAAATATTTCCTCCTCACAAGTTTAAAAAAGAAAATAAAAGTAAGCCTTATCAAAATGACAAGCTCCTTTCAACCCTTTCTAAAAGCTACATTTCGACGCACTGAATTTGTGACCATATTCCACGTTCACAATTATTGTCTTAATACCAACAGTGCACCTCAAAAACTCACAGTTTAGAAAATAAATCTTACTAAAGTCTTAGGAAAAATAAAACACTACCTTAGAACAGGCCAAACCAAGCTGTCAGACAGCGTTCACAGCTCGCTGCTGAAGAATATAGGAAATTCTAGAAAGCATTTCGTTCTTTTCATTCTGAACGTGGTCCTTACGATGGTTTTTATTGAAAATAACACGCGAGTGAAGCAAAACGTGAAATTTGTGGCAAACCTTTGTGTTATTTTAAATGTTTCAAAGCGAATAAAGTGAATCTCATGTATTTACTGTACTTTTGGTAAAGCCTTAAAAAGTATTAATATTTACATTCTCCAAATCTTATAAAATGTCACTATTCTACTAATGTTATATAGTTGAGTTTGTGGGGATGGATGGATGTGAGTTACTTTTATACTCAATAACTACCAAAGGAATTGGTATTCATATACAAAAGCTGGTTAGTAAAACATAAATGGAAATGTTCGTCAGTTTGTTGTAGCAAACAAAGTATACAAAAAAAACCTGTATGTCTAAAAAACTTTAAGATTATCGAAGCGTCCGTTAAACCCAACAAGGTTGTACTTTTTATTGAATTTAATAGCACTGCAATGTGTAAACTTAAGAACTTTGCTGTCTATCACTTACACCACTAGTGCATTAGATATTTATTTATAAAGAGAAAATATTTGTTCATTTGTTAGTGCGGTATGTCATCGATAAAGTCCGAAACTGCCGAAACGTTTCCAAATTGTTTGCACCAGTATAATACAGATCTAACGCATAACTCCAGCGGGGTCGTCGCTACGCGAGTGAAATCGTGCGAGATTTCTAGCAGTACATGGAACCGACAGTATAAAACAAAATTTACCCTCCATTTAACAGAAAAATTAACCTACACTCTTAACGAACAGTTGAAAAAAGTATGGAGATAATAATTCACGAGTGGAACCCGCAGTAAATCACTAAGCGAGACGTCGCCTAATGGGCGGCGCGCGGGGAAGCGTTTTATTCGCGGGAATAAAATATGCGGTGCGATATTTAGATCTGCTTGGGCTGTAGGAATTAATCGTGGGAATAAGTTGTGTATTGCACTGGGAGGTATAATCATTGAAGGTTACATTTAGTGGTTCAGGACCTGAAGTCCCGAGTTCGATATTAATGACTGCCAAAAGGTATCCTTGAGTTTTTGATGGTCTATAAATACCAAACGATAAACACATCGTTTATGCACATTTAAACTGAGTTAACAGTATTTCAAATACAAACGAATCATACTACAGCCAATGGGGAGATACGAAGAAAACATAAAAAAGTAGAAAACATCAGAGTCTTGTAAATATACCTCTGGCTTCATCAAGGTTTTGAAGCTCTCTTCAAGACGGTATACTACATCACAAAGCACTTTGAACGGTATATTGCACAACATAAAAAATATTAAAAATAAATTTTAGTAAAGTAAAGTTTACATAATTATGATTTGTAAAATTATGTTGATACAGACCTTAGAAATGCAGTGACTTATGACCATAACTGTTGATTGTCAAGACTCCACCAATATGTAGTAAAAGACAATGTGTAAAGTCAGCTTAAGGTTCATCGGGGAAGGGAATCGTATATTATGGTTTGCTATATTCGAATGCCGTGGACACTTCTTATTGTAAAATAAATGTCACAACCTGGGCTAGGTCTTTGTGCACCATCTAAAAAAATGGCCAAATTAATGGTAATTATAGGAGAAATACAAATAATTTGATTTAATCAGTAGTTAGATGGTAGGAAAATAAAAAAAGTTAACAGTATTTGTGTTCGTTTTAGCAGGCAACATTGACAATGAGTCTTTTCTGTGGCGGAAGTTGTCAAGTGAAGTTAGTTCACTAAGCAGAGGGACAGCCACCTCACTCACAGCACACTTCATTCACATCACATTGATAGTTGTCTGTCTGTGTGTTTGATTGGTCGTTGCGCTTGAGTTCTTTCTTTCGGTTTCATTTTAACTTTACAACTGTTAAATAAGCTAAAAATACACAAAAAAATTCAATTCAATTCTGTGGACTTAATGGCAACTAGCCGTCGATACTACTTGAAACACAAAAAAAAGATGTAAGTAAACCTTAACTGTCAAAATGACATTTTTCCGCCATGATGGTTTTTTGTTTGTGTTGCACACTAATAATGCACAATTTCATTTCCTACCAATAAATAAAGATTTTAAATAACAATTTTACAATCGAAAAGTGTTTTAAGCATCTTAAACAATTTTTTGATAAAGTGTACAAAGACCTGGCCCAGACTCCTTGCATTTTGGGACATTTCTTTTGTGAATGGAAGGTGCGGCAACACTCGAGTTAGGACAATCGGAGCATACGAGTCTGTCATTGCGATTAGCTACATTGTCTTGCCTTTTCGTCACTTGATCTAATTTCGGTTACGTTTTGATGTTATCTCTGCGTTGTGCTCTTTAATAATAATAAATCATGAAACTAAACATCATTTGTTTAATTATTTCCCTTACAATACTTTTTATATATAACACTTGATAAGATTTGAACCCTGGGATGGATCAGTCGCAAATGACCCTGTCTGAGACTGTGCGTTTTATAACCTCGAAATACAAACAAATTTCTCGCCAGCCTTGTCCAATGAAGTGTCCGTATTTACAAAAATATGTTCTAATACTTCTGAATGAGATTAAGGCAACTTTTGTGCCAAACAGTTCTAATGCGAATGATGTGTGGAGCCGGAATAATGACCTTTGCTTACAAAAATTGTGACTGCTTATATTAATCAATTGCAATTAGTGCGTCTTTTGTCTATTACAATATAAAAGTTACTTTGATCTACAAAAAAAAATTAACGAATTTAAAAAGAACTATTAAGTATTGTGTTTGTTTTTAAATCAGGGTTCACATCAAAACCTATTTCGTAGCTGGCCTCAGTGAAGTGCTCCGTTATAATTTAGTAAAAAGTTCGAAGTTATACCTCCTTAAAAATTGTCTCTTCATGTTTATTCTAAACTGAGGCATATGTCAACTAGTGGTAAAAATAAGTGTCAACTAATGGTGAGTTCGGTTTTACGACATGTTGTCTTTTAGTTACTTTGACAAAATTAAAAAGGATGATAATTTCGGTTTGATTTTTGTTGCTTATGGGTGTTTCCGTGTTAGAATATTGTTCTGTAAGACCCACTGCAACAATTTAAAAACGTGATTACTTTCAAAGTGTAGTACCTACAATAAAGTGTTTGTATTTTTAAAATTGAATGTTGTGTCTCCCTTAGAGTGTCGACCATTGGTGCGTTTACCTTATTGTGTTATTTTTAAATTAGGGTTCACATCAAAACCTCAGTGAAGTGCTACTTTTATAGTTTAGTAAAAAGCTCGAAGTTATACCTCCTTTTAAACTCTCAATACTCTGTAATGCTCGATAGTATGACCTGCATGAATTGACCGTTGAAGATTTGTTCTAAAGTCCGAAATCCTAAAGCAATTAGTTTCCGAGACATCGAGAAAATAGACTGTAATAAACCACTGACTAATCGCTCGGAGCCCTGCCGACTGCAATATATATATATATATATATATATATATATATATATATATATATATAAAATATATAAAAACCCACTCACTATCACGTCTATTCTTAAAGACAGTTCTTTACTAGAAACAACAACTATCATAATTGTTCATTCAATAAACGCCCTCAGCGCTAGGCCACAAAGTCCGGTGAAATTTAAAAGGCTAATAAGGCCATAAAAAAACTGTCCATATAGAAACAAAAAATTTCATTCAATAATTCGAGTTAACTAAACATTAATAATTGAACATAACACATAAAACCAAACAATACCTCCTAACATAATATGCCACGTCTCTTCCAGCTAAGCAATAAATAACAAAATAATAACATAAAGCAGCGGGTCTCCAATTTCATCAAGTTATTTTAATCCCGAAAGGTACACTACGGAGTGCTACGAACAATAAACATTGCTACGGCGAGCTACGCAGCAAGTGGACTGTAAATATCATTAGGTGGAAAGCCTTCTCCGCTCTGAATAGAAATGAGGTTTTCGTTTAAAATTCATGTTATTTTAGAAGGTAGAATTAGGTTTTATGTTGAAAATTTTGGTTTGAAAGGGTAAGTCGATAATTACAGGCATTGTTAGAAAAATTGTTACAGATAATATGGACGGCTACTTATCATCTTCTATTGAAGTATTAAAAAATTGGATTTCATAATATCATTTAAATTAAAAAAAAACAAAGGTTTATCTGGAATTTCGTTCTTTCTAGGGAACACATTTATGTGTTGATTTAAGAAACGTAACTGTCTTTATAATTAAAACTCTAAATGAAAGTAAATAAAACATACAGCTGCAATTGACTTTCTATTATAACTTCACAAGTAGAACAGTGCCCTCGCTTCAGGTATTATTAGGCTAACCATCATTTAACATGCCATTATTAGCCATACGTCGGGTGAAACTAACAAAACTGCACTCACCGACATACAATTCACCATTAAAACAATGCACGAATGCTAACAAGGTCACAACAATTTTTACTGTTTATCGAAATTGCTATTAAACTTATATATTCGTTAAAATCACGGCTGATTGCAACCAACCGCAGCGGAACCACGCGTCCGAAAGTCCCGGGCGCTCGGGCGAAACTGAGCTAGCTTGCTCCCGAATCCAGACTTGAGCCCAAACAGGGCAAGAGAGAGGGAGACGGTACGTTAAAACGGGACAGACGTAGAGGTAAATGAAAGAATTGTTTCATATAGGCGAGTTAAATGATATAGTGTGTGAATAAGGTTCCTTTCTTCCATAGATTTGTTTGTGTTCTACTTGGTGGGTGGGGATGTTGTTTTGGTCAGATGGGTGTCTCTGATGCTCGCTTCTTAACTG
This sequence comes from Marasmarcha lunaedactyla, assembly GCA_923062675.1. NCBI lineage: Eukaryota > Metazoa > Arthropoda > Insecta > Lepidoptera > Pterophoridae > Marasmarcha > Marasmarcha lunaedactyla. The sequence continues at coordinate 671,828 of OV281351.1, read as the reverse complement.
TCATATAATTTGGGGAAGTATGTAAAGATTTAGACGGCCTGTTTGGTGTGGAGGTAAGTACCCTTGCCTTCCATGCCAGAGGTACCGGGTTCGAACCCTGGTAGGGGCAGATATATTATTATATTTGCTTTCTAGTCATGGATGTGGATGTATGTTTATTTAAGTTTATTTCTAATATTTATACGTGAAAAAAATAGATTTATGTGCGTTCAAGTGTATATTTCTTAAGTTTATTTATCCGTTATCTAGTATCCATTACACAAGTTCTTGATGATCCTTAACTTGGGCTAGATAAAGTGGTGAGATTGTTAGAAATATTATTTATTATATTGATTTATTTGTTTCGGTTTCGAGTCTTTTGAATATGTTTTATAAGAATCAGATCTGTTAAAATCTGATGGAAAATAAAAATTCATAGTATAAGATTATAATTTGAAACCGATAGCTTGTAGTAAAATCTACTGGTACATATTGTGTAGTTGCTGATCATACAAACAGACGGCATATCATTACGAATGATAATGTACAAATATAAAACATTGACGTTAGTATACTAATTTTTTTGTGTTTTTTCAGTATTTTACACATTAGTTCACTAATAAAATTTTTTTATTGGTTTAAAGTGATTAAAGAAAAATGAAGGTAGTTTAATATTTGTTTCGAAGCTTTCACAGCTCGATGAGGGGCGAAGCTGCCTGGCGACGGCAGGTTTGCCCTTTTTACTATTTTTCGCTTATAACAACTTAACAGGCATCTATATACATTGTTTTACTAAATAAATTATTTCTTTTATAGTTATTAGCATAATTATACTAAACTAAGATGTAGATTACAAAATAATGATGTTTGTAAATGTTTCACTGAAGAGTTCTTAAAAATTACCTACATTTTAATATTTATTACGAAATATCAATTTTAGCCTTCCTTTTTTTAGGTTAGACTGCTTACTCTCTTTAGAATAGAAGCTCATTAAATAGTGCAATTCGAATCGAAGAGTGCAATAAGTGTAGACACTACTGAACTTTAATGATATTCAATTGTACTTTTAAGTTTAATATGAGTTACTAGTTCACAGTTACTAGTTCGATATAATCTAAAAGTAGACCCCAATAAGTTCCTAGGCGGTACCCGTACATAGCTAACATGACCATCTTGACTGCATTTACGGCCGAGTAGCGTAATGGTCATCTCATACGCCGGAGGTCCCAGGTTCGAGTCCTGGCCGGGGCATTCATTTGTGTGATGAACACAAATGTTTGTTCTCGGGTCAAGGTTATTAGTATTTATATATGTATGTTTATTCTGGGTTCCCCCCCAGTTCGCTGTATGGTCATCCATAACACAAGCTCTGCTTACTTTGGGGCCATACAGTTGGTGTCGTTGTCTGGGGATTATTATTATTATTATTATTATTTACCTACATATTTCCCGGATATTATCAATGCAAAGGTAGTATTTTCGTTTCTTACCCTTCCCCACCCCAACTCCTCGACCGGTCATTAGTAAGACGATATTAAACTGGAGAAGTACCTGTGCGAGAAATATTCTTATACTTATTGAAAATAACTATGCGCAGGTCATATTGTCTGATATGATAAAGGAGTGGTTTTTATGTTCTATTTTTACATGCACGATAATAAGTGTTATGTATAATAAACTATCCGACACCCACCCTCAGTCATAAGCTATCAGCGTGAAGGCGCGGCGCTGCAGGCGCGGTCTGTGGTGTGCATGGGAGCTGCAATGCAGCCAGCCAGCCGTTGTTACACCACCTCGCGGTACTACTGTGGTTGGATTATTTAGTTTGTTGTGTAGTTTCAACGTTTCAACGAGTAAAGTATAAAATATGTGACGTTTAAATTACATTTGACATTAATGCCATCATCGTACGAGAATACAGTAGTATTTTTGTACATCTAAATTCTTCTCATTTATTATTTTGTTCTTTAATTTTTCTTATCCTGCTAGCTTATATCTCTTTTTATATCTAAAAAGAATTTGTTTTGAAGAAAAATCTATAGTTTCACATTATATTATGGTGAGAATAATTTAAAAAAAATTAATACTACATTCTATACACAAATTATCAATCATTTGTCTAGTGTTATCTAAATTCATACTAAGGAATGATTATCAGGTCATATAAACTATTGGTGTTGCGTGGGTTTTGACAAAGACCACAATGTTTTTTATTACAATTTGATTCTGATCTAAAATGTCCAAACTCCTAAAAGTGCTATCTTATTCAGCCACGCACTTGATACCCTACTTAGTGAGGAAGGGTAGGAAGCTATAAATTTAAATCGAATAAAACGACGACTTTCCGCTACTCATACACAAGCAAAGACTAAATCAGAATATATGTAAAACTGTGACATAAATGTAAAATCCATACATATTAATGTATTCAAAACGGGCCTCAAGTTTTTATGAGTCGTATAAAACATCATTAGGGTACCATGAAAACGAAATGAGTTTTGCGATGGCTTCAGGGTAATGTGCGGGAATGGTTGGCAACACTTACTGTAATGTTGCCATTGTCAGGCCTCCCTGAAATGACCAATTAGAGGCTTAGTTTTATTGTGATAACAACGTTTGCGATGTTGATGGCCGGGTCGATATTATCTTCGTTTCAGTTGCTCTTTGAGACTTTTTAAACTGGTGAAACATCTCCCTGCTCCATGGCTTAATGAAAACATCAAATCTTCGATGGTCAATCGTGATCGTGCCCGCGATAAGTTCAAGCATCATGCTACAAACAAATACCATAAAAAATATCGCCTGTTTCGAAATCGCTGCAATACCATTTGTAAGAATACACAACGACGCCATATACACGAGGCGCTTTCAAAGTGGACTCCAGCAAACTACCTTAAGACCATAGAAGTCGGTAAAAATAATATATCATCAATCCCTGACCATTTAGATCTAAACCCCCTTCCTTCCAATTTTATTTCTTCTGGTGTAATGGATGCCACTTATATATCCAGAACTTTTCTGCTTTACCAACTCCTACCTACCATTCTTCACTTCTCTACCATTTCATTTTACTCAATCTTCTGAATGTGACGTTAAGAGAGCTATACATTCCTTTGACTCAAATGCTCTAGGGTATGGCAATGTTAGCTGACAATTATTACTATATATATCTGGCTCACACCCGGCTCGGCACTTTCACGGCATTGGTAAAATTAGTAGATGATATTCGCTTAGGAATGGAGTCTAAGAAACTCACTATCTTGACTCTTGATCTCGATTTTAGCAACGCTTTTAACACTTTAGACCATTAACGTATCGCTCCATCTATGTCACCTATGTCTCACCATTTCGTTTCCGCAACTGCACTATCTTAACGTATCTTTATCAGTGGTTGATTGGTTTCAAACTTACTTGTGTGGACGCAGACATCGTATAGCTTAGGATGATACTTTTTCGACGTGGGCTAGTATCGTGGCTGGCTTTCGTTGTGTTGGCCCTACTCCTCTTTTCAGTATTCCTATCACACGAATGCAGACGATCTCCAAACCAGTCGACAGTAAGGGACTTACGTGAGGCCACCAGCGTTGATGACCTTGATAAATGCTAACCTGGAGCAATGAACACGATTTGATTATAAATATCAAAAAACACTATCACACACAATCATACCCGCAATTTGTATTTAAGGGCATCACAAGAGAGTTCAGCAAAACTATGAAAAACATTGGTGTCCTATTCGATATTCATTTTTCGTGGAAAGCACAAGTTCCTATGTCATAGGGTACGCCTAAGGTTGTATTGATGAAATCTTTGACATCCTGTAAAGCTTCTTTGTTTCTATTTACTGCTTTTGCTATTTTTTGTATCTGTATGGTGTGCAATAAGGACTATTATTAGCTACCCTACTTAAAAACAAAACATAAAATTCATCCTTTTACTTCTTAAGTTTTTTAGTTAATCATATCAAACGATTTTATCGATTCCTTTTGACTTAGTTTTTTTATACTTTAGTGTAAGTAACGTTTCTTTGTAAATTTGCAAGGGCAATATCGCACAACATAATCTGGTTTATTTGATGTTTTGAGGAATACACAATATAAAAGTACAGAAAGCTGTTATAAATATTCCAAAATAAGCTTAGCCTACTTTAAAAAAATATTTTTGTCTGATGATCATTCCTTCTTGTCCACGCTAAAAAGCAAAATGTATTACAACCCTCGGTATATCACTTGTTTTTTTAATATATCGACTATTTTTTAAAACAAATTTCATCAGTGATTCAATGGGAACATCCAAAAATTCCGAATTATGTAATTCCGAATTTGAATATTCCGATTTTTTAAATTCCGAATTTCACAATCCCTAAGAGACTAAATTCCGACTATTCAAAAACACGATTCTTATTTTATTGAAATTTATTTTTCCGACTTTCATTAGTACGAAGAATTAAAAACCCGCTGTGTTACTAGTCCGAAATATGGTACGCCGAATTTTAATTTTCCGAAAATTCAATGCTAACATTCAGATTACGTATCTAAAATGGGTATATGTTAAAAATTATAATCTAAATATCCTGTGACGCCAATTAAAATTAATAAGGCACATTTTGAAGTTATACAAATTAGGCGCGACAACGAGCGAAGCGAGGAGGAGCAGTTAGTCTGTATGTTGATAATGCAGCGCGTACCGAGGGAGCGCAGCGAGCGTGCCGCGGCAGCGGCCGGCGATGCGCCAGAAAGGGAATTGCATTTTAGTACATAACCTATACACTCAAGAAATAACTCAGTACAAAAAACTAAATAAACTTTCTCATTTGCAGCTGACTACTTGAATGCTCGAACGTATACATTGATGTGCTCATGCAGTTTTACAAGGCGTTTGTTATTGCAACCAATATAATAATAATAATAATAATAAATCCCCAGACAAACACACCCAACTGTATGGCCTCAAAGTAATCAGAGCTTGTGTTATGGATGGCCATACAGCGAACTGGGGGGGAACCCAGAATAAACATACATATATAAAGACATACAACCATGACCCGAGAACTAACATCTGTGTTCATCACGCAAATGAATGCCCCGGCCAGGTTTCGAACCTGGGACCTTCGGCGTATGAGGCAAGGCTACTTACCACTACACCACTCGGAATTTTGATATTCGGGATTCGTATTTATGATATTGCGGATTCATTAATCGGATTTTTTATGGTTCGGTATTTTCAAATGTGGCATATTGATTTCGTGATTATAAACGTTTGGAATTTTGAAGTTTCGAAAGAGAAAAATTAGGAATAATGAAACACGGAATTTTCATTATCGGAATTTTCAACCATTCGCTGTTATAAAATTCGGAATTTTGGAATTCGTGATTATGATTATCGGAATTCAGTTTTTCGTATTTATGTAGTGTACCCCAGTTCAGTATCAATACATCAATCGCCTTTTACAGTTGTTTGTGTGTCTTATTTGTAAAATAATAATTTCTGTATACTACCTAATTTCCCACAGATATCTTGTAGAAAAAGTAAAAAAAAAATGCACTCTCATATATACTACGGCCAGCTGCCATGATTGTGTAAACAGTCGAAGTTTTGTTTTCCATTTTTTTTCATGGTGTCTTTGGAAAAAATTATCATAGTTGTGGTTTGAGCCCTTGTGAAATGACCCGATATGTGTTTTGGTTGTATACAGTAATGATGTGTAAAGGCGTTTTCACTTTAAAAAAAGGAAAGAAAATCACGTTAAATAGCATCAATTTGAAACTATTACATTAGGTACTTAAAATTATAATATCCGACCACAAAATAACCTTTAAAAACCAAAAAAAAAACGCGGGTAGTCGCGACGGTAACACGCAATTTTAGTGTGCTCGTATTTTTTATTAATTTAAACATTATTGGTAGTAAATTATAGAATCTAATGTTGTGATTTGCTAGAAAACTCACTTGCACTCACTTTGACACAAAGTTTTCTCACCGGGGTACATTATTGTAAACAACTGCAAGTTAACATGGATGCACAAGCAAATATGCTCGAACAACGCTTTAGTGAATTTGACAGTAAACTAGAACAAATTGCTGGTAAATCTCCTGTTCATCCAGATCTTGTCACACTGTCCCAAGATTATCTGTCTTTCAAGACCCTTGCATGGCAGATGTTTAAGCAGCTGAAGTCGTATAGAAAATCTGCACCTTCATCAAGACCGATTAGAAACTGCTTCACGAATAAAGGTACTGCTTTTTCATGGTGTCCCTGAAAAAGAAAGTGAGAAGCCCCATGAAGTAGTTTGTAGCATAATAACCAACCAAATGAAGATGAACACTGTAAATAGGGACAACTTACAAGTTTGTCATCGACTAGGGGGATCTGCCCAAGGTAAAACAAGACCAATTCTGGTGCGGTTTGCTGATCTAGAGTCGAGGCGTCTCGTATGGGATAGTAAAACAAGTCTCAAGGGCACCGGCATCACAATATCGGAATTCCTCACAAAACAAAGACAACAGGATTTTGTGTCGGCGCGTCCACACTTTGGAATGAAAAACTGCTGGTCGGTCGAAGGTAAAATAGCTATTAATCTTCCTGACAAATCTCGTCGTAAGGTCGAAACCATCGCAGCACTTGAACAAATCATCTCTCAATTCCCAATCGATCACAGCTCAGCCGCTGCTCCTGTACAAGCTGCTACTAAACAGGCCGAAAAATCTCCGACGAAAACTCGTCGGCGACACTAATCTCGATTTACCAAGTATTAATTTCTTTTCTTTTTATAAAAATTACTAAACTCGAATTTTAACATCCGATTTTGTACGGGTTATACTGATTTCTTACTTTTGTAATAAGAAGGTATCCATCAATTCGCAATTTCACATTTCTATTTGCAGGTTAATAATAATGTTTTTGTTTTCTGACAGTAGCATGCACTTCTTTTCAGTTCTTTTATTCATCCATTTTAGAAAGGTGAATTATGCTGTACAGCCGATTGACAGTAGCGTAACTATGACAGTTCCAGGATGAATAGCTACATTCATTTAGTAACGTGTATTATCAATTTTTTTCTTTTCTTTTTGTCTTTTTAATATTTCATTTCAAATGTATGTGTATATGTACTTAGCGTGAATAAACAATTTGTGAGTTGTGAGTTACGCAATTACGTAAGTTAAATAATTAGCAATAGTTTTAATAGATTATTGTTTATTCGTATTTAAGTATTCCGTTGTATTTATTATTTTATATGAACGCATCAAATAACGATTTTGACGATAGCTTCTTCTCTTGCTCATCTTCCTCAAGTAGCTTCATAAGAGCAGATAGTATTCTCTCACCAACACTGACTCTGCATGATGAACTCTCTTCTTCATTCTCCAATAATCCACTTAACTTGAAAATTGCACATATTAACGCTCAAAGTGTACCCAACCACTACTCCGACATTTTGGCCTCTTCCAGTAGTAGCAACGTTGACGCGTTATTTATTTCTGAAACTTTTCTTAAACCGTCACTCCCTTCTACTCACTATTCCCTTCCTGGATTTGTTCTTATACGAAATGACCGAACTGGTAAGGGTGGTGGTGGAGTAGCAATCTACCTTAGAGCAGTTATACCTCACAAAACAGTAACCGTTTCTCCACTTGTGTACTAAAAGTCTGCTGAATACCTTGCTATCGAAATAACAATACGTCATACCAAAATCCTACTCACAGTTTTTTACAATCCCCATATGAACATTGATTATTTTGATGCCTTGGATTCATTTCTCCATAATGTCTGTCCCTCATATGATCATTTTTTTATGCTGGGCGATTTCAATACGTGTTTGATCAAGAATAATTTACATTCTCGTAAACTTAAATCTCTCTTGACCTCATATAATTTAACCACCTTACCTCTAAATCCTACTCACCATTTTCCAAATTGTGTCCCCTCTTTAATCGATCATATAATAGTATCTTCTCCTAGCAATGTAACAAATCATGGACAACTAACTGCGCCATTCTCCTATCATGACCTAATTTTCTAAGTTATCGTATCCGTCTCCCTAAACAAAAACCCAAAGTTTTGCATCTTCGTAGTTACAAAAACATCGACATCGAGTCTTTGAAACACGATGCCAGTGTTATTGACTGGTCACCGGTAATTAACAGTCTGAGCATAGATGAAAAAGTTGATTGTTTTAATTCCTTACTCCTAGAACTGTATGACCGTCACGCTCCTATCAAATCAGTCAAAATTAAACATAATCCTGCTCCCTGGTTGTCAGACTCTATTAAAGAGGAAATGGCTCTTAGAAATAAAGCCAAGAGAAAATACAAGCGATGTCCCTCCGAACGTAACCTTATTTATTTTAAAAATCTTCGTAATCGATGCAACCGCCTATGTCGTGATTCCAAGAAACGCTACTTCCACGAGTCCCTCGTCAACCATAGCTCTGCAGAAGTTTGGAAATTTCTGAAGTCTGTAGGTATCGGTAAATTTCCGACAAATTCTAGTAATAATTTTGACTTGAATGCGCTGAACTTACAATTTTCACATCCGCCAGTTACTTTGCATCCAAATATTAAAACCGACACCTTAAATTCGTTATTAAATGTTCCAACAGTACAACATCCTCCATTTTCTTTCACTGCCATTTCCGAAGACGCGTTCAGGGAGTCTGTTCTCTCAATCTCATCGGTGGCAGTTGGTAATGACGACTTGTGTTTAAAAATGATCACTATGATCCTACCTCATTTGTTGCCTATCCTCACACACATTTTTAATTATTCCCTATCCACAAGTACTTTCCGAACTTCCTGGAAACTTGCACACGTGATCCCTTTGCCTAAAATTCCAAATCCTAGCTCTCTCACACATTTTCGACCCATATCAATTCTGTCCTTCCTGTCAAAAGTTTTTGAGCACGTTGTGCACAAACAACTGATGTCATTTCTAACTACCAATAATCTTCATAATTTCCAATCTGGTTTTCGACCAGGTCATAGTACCGTAACTGCCCTCATCAACGTGACTGATGATATCCGATGGGCCATGGAGAATAGATCCCTTACCTTGCTTGTACTGCTAGACTTCAGCAGCGCTTTTAATTCTGTAGATTTCGATATCCTGCTTGGAATATTGAAATCACTTCATGTCTCTTCTTCTGCATTAGCTTGGTTTAATTCCTATCTTCGGGGACGGTCTCAGCGGGTCCGCCTCGATGAGTCTTACTCAAACTGGTGTGCTCTACCTGCAGGCGTACCTCAGGGTGGCGATCCCTCTCCTTTACTTTTCTCTATATTTATTAATTGTATCACTCAAGTTCTTTCATGTAAATACCACCTTTATGCCGATGACTTGCAGATTTACCGGCATTTCGCAGTAGACAATGTTGACTCAGCTATCTCAGCTATTAACGATGACCTAGTTTGTATCAGTAACTGGGCCAAATCATTTGGATTACTTGTGAACCCCGGTAAATTTCAAGCCATGATACTGGAAAGTCGATACATGCGCGGGTGCCTCGATTTCGCTAATCTCCCTCCTGTAGTTTTGGATAACACACAGATTGCTATTACCGACACTGCCAAAAACTTAGGAGTTATTATGGACTCAAATTTAACTTGGCGTGCTAACGTAAATGAAGTCAGTCGTAAGGTACACCACTTCAAAGCTTTTTACCACTTCAAACGAAAATATCCCTTGCGCAAACACTTATTCAACCCATAATTGATTATGCCGATGTCTGTTACTTGGACGCCACTGAGGAGCTTTTGAGTAAGCTAGAACGCTTACAAAATATCTGCATCCGCTTTATTTTTAACCTCAAGAAGTACGACCATGTCTCAGAACATCGCAAAAAACTAAAGTGGCTTCCGATCCGTCTCCATAGAAATACTCGCATTCTTTGTGTTCTATTTAACGTTCTCTATAACCCAAATTCTCCAAAATACTTGAGCGAGCGTTTTTCCTTTACTCATTCTGAAGATACGCCATGCCGAGCACATAAGCGTACTCTCTTGTACTTAAAACCCCATAAAACCGATTTCTTCTCCTATTCCTTTTCTATACATGCTGTCAGATTGTGGAATTCATTACCTTTCAAAATACGCGAGTCAAAATCTCTAACAATATTTAGGAAAAGAGTTAGGGAATACTACTTATCTTAAATATATTTTAGCTTTCATAAACATTTTTTTCATGCAAATTAAATGATGATAATTATATAGATTTATATATTTATTGTATATATATTATATGTATTTTAAGTATAAGTAGTTTAGTATATTTTATAATATTATACTTGGAAATAAGTTTTTAATATTTTTATTAGTAGTACGCACGCACTAACTTTGCATTGTATTATTTCTCCAGTCTCAGGTCTGCTGGCAGAAATTTCTTTAAGAATAAGCTGACCTTTGTACATTTTTAGTCTCTAAGTCTCATTCATTATATTTTTATTCTTGTGTTTACATAAAATATTAAATAAATAAATAAATAAATTGCTCCTATTAAAATGACCCAAATTGATTACCAAACTGCAGTCCAGTATACTTCACCCTCCAGAGCCGGCCCAGCTCAGAACGCCATCGCGCATCCAGCGAGCACTGCGATCATTCATGTCCATTTTACAGCGACTACACTTCACCTGGCTCGAGGTGAAACTGTAGCGTGAGAATTGTGGGATTATTTATCACTTGAGCTTTGTGATTTTGTCAAGTGTATTATATCTTGTGCTATAGTGAAATTGTGGAGCCATGCAGTGTCTCGATCTGAAAGTTTTATTATATAGCATAGCCTTTTGTGTGATGATTGACTTGAGTTATCGTGGCAGTAGTACTTCAAGCACTCCTCCACCTAAACAATTCCACAGCAGAGATATCACCATCACCCGACTTAGTTTTCAGGCAATGTGTACTTGACCACGCTTGTCTACTGCAGGTTGGCAGACTTGACACTACACTTAAAATAACTTTTTAAATATGTGATTCTCCCTCTCGATGATAATCTTCACAGGTACGTAGATTCGGAACGCGATTTTAAAGCTTCGTATCATTTGGGGATATAACCATTGGATAACGTATTGAAAGAAAATTTCCATTGACTGATGCTTGCCTATTTTGAATGCATACTCGTGGTATCTCGGGCACTTTAATACTTGAACTTCAGCAGGCACGTGGTCTACAAATAAAGTAACTAATACATCTCGTGCCTTCGTTGATCATGGCTCGTAGCTTCTAATCCTGGTAGGCACAGACATAAATGTGCGATGATCCCACATATTTTGTACCGATTTGAGGAGTCGGCAAGACGTCCTAAAGTTGTTGTAACTCATTGAGTAGTACACAGTAGCCACTGCGCCACCGAAGTTCTGATAAAACCATCTGTTGAGAGCTACTGTTCTTTCCTAAAAATGATTTTGCAAATATGCTTTTGTAGCCGGATCACGTCGGGCGAGAAGACATCCTGCAATTGTTTGGTTAAATTCCTTGACAAATCAAAAGATGACTGTCTGACCATGACTTTGATATCTTGGTGTGTATCAAGCGATATCATAGTTTCAGATAAAATAATTTTTATTTTCAAAATTAAATTATACAATTTCACTGTATTATGAACAATATTACAATATTAAGCTTGTTAAATATGTTTGCAAAAACAGAACAATAAACGAATAAAGTACAACTTTAAGTTCTGAGGGTAGTTTGAATTAACAAAACAAGCCCAATATTTTAGTTCTATTGTTGAAATAGAAAAACCATTGATTATTGGCGGAATGGATGAAGCATTTTTTTTCAAATATTTATCATAAATACCATTTATTTTTATATAGTTTATTTTTTTTTTTTTTTATTTATACTATGATAACTAATTTGCATTAGATTTGTTGATGTACTCTCAAAAAGTGTTCCTTTGTGTTTCTTTTGTGAATTCTTTAATATTATTTGTTTATTTGTTGTATATTTGAGCACTCTTAAATTTAATATTTTTTTACCATAATTTGTTCTTGGGGTCCGTAAATTATGTTATTAGCATTTTGTAATCTATTTTGCTGGGGAGGATTTTTTGTATGTTAAATTATGTATGTGTATGTCTCCAGATAATCCTTTTTGGAATAAACTTTCATGTTTCAATTTTAAACGTAGTATTAAGACTGATAAGAGCTGGTAATTTAGATTTAACCTTCATTTTATGAGGTTTCATTTAAGGTTTATATCAAGAACGAAGCCCAGATATTTTTCACTTTTAGTGTTGTGTATAGCAGTTTAAACTAATTTCCGAAAAAACTGTTTTACAATTCGCGCTTGCTCTACATTTAATGTTACTGTTAAAAATGCCCCGGACTTAGACTTATTCAACAGTAAGCCTGTCTTTATTACTAAATATTTAGCCAACATTTACTTTTCTCAGCATGCCATATAATTGTAATTATGTTACAGCACTTTGGTCAATTTCATTTGATTTATCTTAGTTTTTTGTTACATACTAGTTGCTTTTTTTTAAATCATCACTATATGTGGAGGTTTGTTATTAGCCTTAAGCGATTGAATTGTTAGTTTATTATGTGTAAACGGCTGTAAACCGCCCAAATAGAAGTAAATAAATAGAAGTAAATAAATAATTATTATTTTTGTTTTTCACTGCATATATAACTTAATGTTTTTTATTCACATTAGGGTTAATAAGTTACATTAAAAGCAGATATTTAAGAGGTTGAGATCTATTTGAGCGCCTAGGGTAAGTGTATCAATCTTGTGATCACAGTAAAAAAGACCAGTATCATCAACATGTAACGACAGTTACCTTTCAGTTTGACCTTTCTTATGTCATTTAGGTATACTAAGAATATCAGGGGTACAAGAAGGGTACCCTTGAAGAAATAAGTGCGAAAATACTCCGAGGTCCTGCAAGTTGTACGCATGTGTGTGTTGACTGAGTGCTTATGTAATAGTGTGTTGATTAACTTACGAGTATGTTTATAAAGTCGAAGGAGCGGAGGCGATAAATAAATTATTTACTTAGGATCGACGGGGTACTTAATAAGTTGTGAGTTGTGTAGAACTCCGAGGACGGGAGGGTATTTCAAACATGTCATTCGACGAAGTAGGTTGAGCTATTTAGTTTGATCTGTAAATAAGCAGCACAGTGATCAAAGTAAAAAGAAAGCCAATGTTATTGGTTGTAGGATATTATTGCTGTATACCTACTAAAAGTTTGCAAGTATTTCCTTAACAAAGTTATCAGACATAGTGATGAATAAAACTGAAATCTATGAAGCATACTTATTTAAGCTTGCCGGTAAAATAAAAAGTGTTTTGTGTTTTAACGTAATATAGTATACATATTTTGATGACATTTGAAATCACTCTTATCACAATTTTTTTACTGCGATATTCATAACTGTATCATAGAAAACAAAATTGCTTCATATTTGACCATTTCACTGATATAAAGTCTGAGTTGATTTGATGTAGGTACGCCTTATATATTTCACTCACTTTGAGTCTGACTATGGAGCACTGTGCCCAACAAAACTGAATGGATTAAGAAAATACACTAAATCTAGAATAATATAATATTCAAAATTTTAATTTGATTGCTGTATATAATAAAAGAAAAATATTTGAGCAATAAGTGTTTAATGAAAAAAAAATCATAAAATACTTATTGCCCCAAAATTCACCAATACATAAAATAACTTACCTCCTTGTACCTCAATAACAATGGACCTCAATAGACCCCCAATTGCATCTAAAGGATGTAATTAATTTCTGCGTCCATTTTATGCATTCACAGGACAAAGTCGGCAAAACGTAAAGTGTTATTATCATTGTGAATGAGAACAATTGACGCATAATGTCACGTCCGAATGGCCGGCATTTTACCCAGGCTGTATATTTTAATATTTTAGTGTATTGTATTGACAGTTTGACATTGATGTTCAGTATGCAGACCAACCTGTATTAAGCGATTCTTTCGAGTGAAGAGAAATTAAAGATCAACAAGTTAGTGGAGTTGACATTGTATCCCACAATTTAATCGACTACAATGATTAAGCTTGTTTTGTTTTAGTAGGAGATTTCAACACTCATTTAATGGATGAAAACAATGTAAATGTCGTAAAAACACGAAAGACATTTTTATACTTCTTCGATGTCTCTGTCTGAAGAGAATATAGAAAATAAACACCTTATTTTCGCACTCACATAACTTTGGACTATGAAACTTGAACTTACACTTTATGAGGCCCGTATAGTCGTATCAAGTAAAATATGAAAGCTCGATTCAGTTATGAAAGCTTATGAAACCCTTTAAGTTTCAGTGAATTCGTTAGTTTTAATTTATGAAAGGTACATATTGAGAAATAAAAGAGATATTAGCAAAATTTTCGGTGAAGAGATTGTTTCTAAACGCTAATTTCTTAGAATTTTAATTTAAAATACTTGTATTTCTAATTATCCCATAATACTTTTAAACTACAGCTGTTTGCTTACCAGTAACGCAAGAATTTTTTTTGTAAAGAGGCTTAGTTATGTTTCCGCCTTCTTTTCTGCATGGAAATTCTTCATAAACGACTGCGTGATGGCTTTCCGACATGAAGCGGGTCCATAAGCAGTGAGAGATGAGGCTGGCCAGGAGTTTTACACACCGTTCGTTTTCAAATTTCAGAGAAAAGTTAACTTTCCCTAACTTTCTTTTCAGAAATTTCAATTAAAATTTTCAGAAAGCACCGCGGCATTGTTAGTAGCACGCTGGAACAAGTAAACGTTGTTCTGAAATACGCCGGTGAGCAACACAACACCTATGTTACCGTAACTGCTCTAGTTTCTCGTTAACTTTAACCATTTTCCCGAATTATTATAACTTCATTAATGTTTTTAAGGTATATTAGCTTGCGTGGGCAGGCACAGGTAATTACGAGAACGGGTATTTTTATGAACATAGTTTCTAACTAACATAGTATCTGAACTCTTAATTACGTTTTACATTTTATAATGCTTGATATATATAATGATAAATCTTTAAGATGATTACATTAATAAAATGCGTTTGATTTACAGAATGTTATTATATAAAGTGTTAAAAAAAACCTGATGGACTCTTTATGAGATAATGAAACATAAAATAAAGAACTTTTTTTCTTTTATTATATTGTTGAGTACTAAACTAATGAACTATTCGAAAGCTTAGATTCGCTGACGAGATCATCAACAACGCTGAGAGAAAAATGCAATTCATGAAGTTAGCCGGACACTTCTGTTTAATTTTCTGTATTTTTATTGCAACATTTTGTACCTGATCTAAATACATAAATCTGGTAGAAATAAGGCAACGAAATAGATAGGCGAGTTGGAAAGCCTTCTGATTTTGTTTTGAAACAAATTTATTACAGTGCCTGTATGTAGTTAAAATTATCGATTAAATTAAGTTTGATAATGTTTCAATTGTTTAAAGGTTTGATTGACGGCCCATCTGGAATATGTAACATGATGATATTCACCAATATGCACTGTTGTTTCTCAGCAGTGATTTTAATTTGGTATAAGATAGTATAACATGTATGGCAGTAAATTCAAATTCAAATTCCTTTATTGCTTATCACATAACATTTAAGATTTTAATAAGGTACAGTTGTAGTTCTTGTGATACCCCGTAGGGGCGCTGCAATATGTGAGGTGACATTACATTAGCTTATTACTAATTACTAAAAATACAAATGCTATAAATATTTCTTTTAAAGCTAACCTAATAATATTTATATTTTTACATTATTTTATTATTATTACATTTTATATAATTATTTTATATTATATATTTTAACATTATATATTTTTAAAATTAAAGTTAAGTAATTAAAATTTTAAAAGAAAAGAAATGTTTTCTTTCATCGTATGTTCGATTTACACCGAAACTTTTATAATTTAAATGATAAAAATCTGATAGTCTGGTATTAAAATTTATTAAAACTGATTTACTTAAACTGATACAATTAAACTGTTTAAATGTGGAAATGGATGAGTACGCGCGACTGTCTTGTTAGCCGATGACGAACTGACCTAGATTGATTGATTTAAAATGAAGTGAATAAAGTAAAGTGCTGATCTTAATATTATGTGCGGTGCGTAGCCCGTACATGCTCCCGGGCGGCAAAGAAGAGATTAGAAAGCAATGAACTAAGACTAAAAAAGATGATTAACAAGACTGTGACTAAACCTGATGTTAGTAAATAGAAGTTTGTTTTTTAATTATGTAAAGTATATTTTATTTATGACAAATCGGGAATAGCATAAACTGATCGCAATACAGGAGAGGTACTACGATTCTGATGCACTCGCGCACTACACTGATTTTCACTGTCACTGCACTGCACATTGCTAGTTCTGGTTGTTGCATGCCTGGGGGTGGCGAGGCGCGGGACAGGTGCCGCGGCAAGCACGATTGCGCCTGCGCAGCTGCCTTCGCCCTCCGCCGAGGCTACTACTCCTGCTGCTCTGGCTGCTTGCTGGCGACGTCTGCTTATTTGTCTCCATACGTAAATAAGGGCAACTGCTGTTATTACAGCAAAAAGTATGTATATTGCTGTGTAATGGTGTATATCATGGTAGTTGACGTCATAAACCAGGGGGTTACTTTTCTTGATTTCCTCTAACTTGTTTTGTATCTTCAAGAGAGTTCTCTGACTTTCTCTTTTTTCAATGCTGTCATTTAGTATGGAATCGCTAGGTATGGTCAAGTTGATAAGGCTGTTAATTGGAGAAATATCTGGCAATATAATATCTGGAGCCGTGATAATTCGACTTGTTTCTGGACTATGAGTATATACAATAAAATCACTTGTTTTGATAACGCAAGCTTGCCCAACGGTCAATAACCCAGCGCGTGACAATTGTATTGCGGTAATCTGATCCTTGCACAGTAACTTAAGGCGACACGTATCGCAGCAAAAAATTAAGATGACATAATATTAACTCTGGTTTTTGATGAATGCATGACTTCATATCATTTTCTGACAATAATATTAAAGAATCTCGTTTTAAATTGACTGCAACATATTCGGCTATTGGTACAATACTAGTGAGACTGCCGTTAATTACTTGGGGAACCGGAATCGTTCTTGATATTTCATAGACGTCGCGGCCTATTAGTGGGATCTTAAGTTCTATAATGAGGTACTTCTGTGTCATTCTTGCTCAAACTTGTAGAAGATTATAAATGTGTGATAACTCGAAAGTGTCGATTGGTGAGGACAGATCTTTTGGTAATCGGGCTGAAATAGTACTCAGTTCACGCTTTAGCTGATCAGGAGTTAATAAATGTAGATTGAATTTCCCATTATAGATGTTTGTTAAAGTATGTAGTAATAACTCTTGAATATTTTTTAAACTGTACAAAATATTATTCGCAATAAGTGCTGATGAAAGAAAATCCGTGGTGAGCGTTATTTCCGAGTTGACTGTTTCTAAGTAGTATTTTATTTCATTCATTCTTTTATTAACTGTTTTATGATGTTTTTCCATTATATTTTCCATGTTTTTCATAAAATTAAACTCTGCTTCCACTATTGAAGTTTGGTTCTTCCACAAAGATGCCAAATGATTTTCATTCGTCCTGATAACATCTATGTCCTTTTCATATTTTTCCGCAAAG
Source organism: Marasmarcha lunaedactyla (assembly GCA_923062675.1). NCBI lineage: Eukaryota > Metazoa > Arthropoda > Insecta > Lepidoptera > Pterophoridae > Marasmarcha > Marasmarcha lunaedactyla. The sequence continues at coordinate 654,223 of OV281351.1, read as the reverse complement.
CGTTCATCCAATACACCAAAAAGAGAGTTTGCCACGTAACCGACACCGTTAATTAGCCCGCGCCGGCGCCTAGTATGTTGATAGTTATTAATGATAAACTTATTATAAACATTGAGCTCGTCGGCACCATGTCGAAGTTGTAATATGATTCCATTACAATGTGATTGTTTTTCTAAGTATTTGATGTATTTGATAAGGACGGCATTCCCAGCTTGATAGGGCTGTGTGTCATAGTAGACGACGAGGCGCCAGTCGTCTCGTATTAAATTCATGTTTGTAATATGATCGAAATAAATTCCATTATTATTTTCTAATGAAGTTATATTGTAAGCAGGGGCTGACTGAGATGTTGGGATAAATATTGTTAAGAATAGTAACATAGACAAAGCGATAGATGAAAAACTGAACTTGTTTACAGGTTTTCGCTGTCTTTTATTTTGTTGGTAGCGAGTCTCGCTGGGCGAATCTTGTTGAAGTTGGCTACTTTCGTCAGTTTTTCTGTTAATAGGCAGTGCTGCTAGTTTTAAGATTGGGCGCTTGATAAATCCGTTTTTTGTTTTCAAGGTTACTACTCTAACGTAACCATCGGTACCTGGATGTAATTCGACCACTCTACCTAAAGCCCACTTGCCAGGTGGTAGGTTATCATCCTTGATAATTACAATATCGTTAATTTGAAAATTATGTTGTGGTGTTCTCCATTTACTCCTTGCTGATAAATGGGTAAGGTATTCACTACGCCAACGACTCCATATATCGGTGAATAATTTCTGTGTAAGTTGCCATCTAGTTCGTAAATCTTTTTCAGTTTCATATAGGGTTAGATAAGGACCGCTGGCTAGGAAATGCGAAGGGGTAAGAAAATTTAGGTCGTCCGGGTCTTCGGTGAGTGTGCAGAGCGGCCTTGAATTGAGACATGCCTCTAGTTGAGCTAATAAGGTAATGTATTCCTCGAATGTGAGGCGCTGTTCACCTACGACACGTTTTAAATAATATTTTAAACTTTTCACGGCAGCTTCCCAGATCCCACCGGCTGACGGCCAAGAGGGCGCGTTGAAGTGCCAACTGATCTTCATCTCTGATAATTCTGCCATAAATTCTTCATTGAAAGTCGCTTGAATTTCATTATATTCCTGTTGTAAGATCTTATTAGCTCCTATAAAATTAGTGCCTTGATCGCTATAAATGTGTGCCGGTAGACCTCTTCTAGCAGACATTCGGCGAAGTGCTGCCAAGAAGGATGATGACGTGAGGTCAGATACTAGTTCAAGGTGCACGGCCTTGGTTGCCATGCAAACAAATACGGCAACATAACCCTTAGTGGTTTTAATACCACGACCCTTGTTGGCCTTTATAAAAACGTGCCCCGTATAATCTAGTCCCGTATGGTAGAATGGGCGCGAAGGGCTAGTCCTTGATATTGGTAGGTCACCCATTATTTGATAGTGCTGCAAAGGGTTATGTTTCCTACACCTTACACATTGGCGCAACCTCTTTTTTATGGCTCTGATGCCACCTATTATCCAATATTTCTGTCAAATGAACGCTGTTGTGAGCCTCGCCCCTCCATGATAGACGAGCTCATGTTACTGATCGATGATAAGGTCTGTTAGTCTGCTTTTGTTTGGTATGATCATAGGGTGTTTCATGTCATGATCTATGTTTGCGTGTTTCAACCTTCCCCCGACGCGTAATAAGCCAGTTTCATCTAGAATAGGATTCAAACTAAAAATCTTGCTGTTATTTTTTATTTTCAAATTTTGTTTTAAACTGATTATTTCTTCCATAAATTCCCTGTGCTGTGTATCTTTAATTAGCATTTATATCGCATGCTTTAATTCTGTTAAAGTTAAATACGCTTGTTTTTCTTTCCTATTAATAAATCTAAGAATCCATGCTAACACTCGTACAGTTTTGTTTAATGAGCTAAACTTGCATATTAAGCACTCTATAATATCGCTGTTGTGTGTATATTGCGTAATGTTAACTTGTTTGTTTTCCTTGATTTCTTGATCAGTTATATGTCGAAAAACTTCCTTGTTTTCAGTTGGATTATATGTTAATAGCCACTCCGGCCCCTGCCACCACATGGTATGAGCGTTCAACTGAGTAACTGTCAAACCGCGACTTGCATAATCTGCCGGGTTTTTTTTAGATTTTATATAATGCCAGCAATCGGGAGCCATTTCTGATGTAATTTTTTTAACACGATTCGCTACAAAGGGCTTCCACTTCTACTGTTTCCACTGATCCAGCTCAAAGTAACCAATGAGTCAACCCAGCCGAAAGTTTTGATGTTATACATATTTAAACAAAGCTTGACTTTTGTCATCAATTTGGAGAGTAGGAGTGCGCCACACAATTCTAGTTTTGGAACTGACTTTTCTTTAATTAATGGAACCAACTTTGATTTTCCAGCTACTATTACAATGGAGGAAACGCCTTGTTTGTTTGTTGTCTTGCAGTATACAACACACGCGTATGCCTTGTTACTGGCGTCGCAGAAACCATGGAGCTCTATATCTCCCCCTTCTTCTGTTTTCAGCCATCTTGGTATAAGACACTGATTTATGTTTTTAAGATCTAGTTTCATTTTACACCATTCATCCCATGTTTTAGCAGGTACTTGTTCATCCCACTGTATATTTTCTTGCCAAACATCTTGAAACAATATTTTAAGTTTTGTCGTGACTGGTAGGAGCCACCCTAGAGGATCGTATAATTTAGAGATTTCTGATAGAAGGGCTCGTTTGGTTCGTTTTGATGACGACTGAGTAAAGCCTGTTGATTGAAAGGTAAATGTATCTTCTCCGGGATTCCATCGTAGCCCAAGGGTTTTCGTTGACTCCACTTGTTTGAAGTCAAAGCTGTCTTGAATGCTGTTATTGTTTAAATTGTCCACCAACTCAGGTAAGTTCGATTTCCATTTTCTTAGATTAAATCCACCTGCTTTTAATAAACTGATCATATCCTGTTTGAGTTCCTTTGCAGCTTCTGGTGTATGGGACCCATGGAGAAGATCATCCATGTAAAACGACTTCTCAAGGACTTCCGGTGCTAAACTGCCTAGATAATTTGACCTTTCATCGTGCGCTAATTGTTTCAAAGTCATCATAGCAAGAAAAGGTGCTGCCTTAGTTCCGTATGTGACCGTAGCTAACTGATATTCTTTTAAACTGGCTGTATTTTCTGACCTCCAAATATTTTCTGTAAATTTTGATCTTGTGAGTGTAGCCAAATTTCCCTAAACATTTTTTCTATGTCGGCAGTATATGCATATTTAAATTGACGCCATGTTATTATGAGACTTTGAAGGTCTTGTTGTAAATTTGGACCCCTATACATGACCTCATTTAAACTGTAGCCGCTTGATGTTTTAGCTGAAGCATTAAACACAACGCGTAATTTTGTTGTTGTCGATTCGTCACGTGTAACTGCGAAATGAGGTAAATAACATTGGTGTTTCAAATTACAGACGTCAGCTGTAGGTATCATGTGACCCAGCGTAATATATTCTTTAATAAATAACTTGTAATTGTTGGCAAATTGTTCTTGTCTTGCAAATTTGTTTTCTACTTGATAAAATTGCGCAATAGCTTTATTTTTCGAAAATCCCAACCGTTCTGAATAATCTGGTTTTAATGGCAATCTACCTTCATATTTACCATCCTCCCGCCTTGTTGTGGTGGATTTGTAAAACTTTATGCATTCCTGATCTTCTGACGTCATATCCGATCTTTCTGATATATCTTCAATCTCCCAAAAACGACTGATTTGTTCTATGTTATGCAGTACGACATTACAATGAAAAGTTCTAGCATAGCCGCTAAGAATCCAACCCAACAGTGTTTGTTGCGCTGCAGGGAGGGTTGAGTTTGATCTAAATATGCCATTCATTAAAATATTCGAATAGACATCTGCTCCGAGTAAAACGTCAATTGACCTACTGATATAAAATTTAGGATCTGCTAATTTGATATTTTGTAAAAATGGCCAATTTGGTTTAGTAAAGGAATAAGTAGGTAAGTTTTTCATTAAACTCTTCATGATAAAGGCTTCTGTTTGGAAAGTAAATTCGCTGACTGATGACATACAATTTATAGTAATTACTCCCTTACAACTATTTTCTTTATCTCCGATCCCTGATATGATTCCTTTGCACCTCTGTCGCTGTATTTTAAGAAGCTGGGCTGCGTTTTCTGTAATTAAGGATGTTTGCGAGCCTTGATCGAGGAGGGCGCGCATCTCGTGGTATGTACCATCTGCCGCTTGTACCTTGATAACAGCAGTGGCAAGCAATATTTCAGAAGGCTCTTGCTGTAAGGTCAGGTTTGAGCTGCTTTGCACGTGCCGCGAGGTTATCGGCACGCTGGAATTAGAACGCTCATCCGGTGTCAAGTTACGTGTAAACGCTTCGTGTAGCAGTGTGTTATGTTCTTTTTTGCAATCGCGGCATCTATTACTTGATAAACATGGTTTTCCAGCATGATTATTCTAACAATTAACACAAATATTTAATTTTGTTACGGTTTTTTTTCTTATGTGGCTTGGCATCTCTAAAAACTTTTTGCAAAAATATATTCCATGATCGAAACTATTGCAAACCGTGCACTTATATTTTGTAGTTTTAGTTTCTTGGTTCTGTGAATTTGTTTGTGTACTAGAAAATGAATTTTTGTAGGAGTATGGCTTTTGGTAGTTTTGATTACTTGGATATTTTGTATGTTGATACATGTTGGTACTGTGATAATTTGATTTGGGTGAATAAGATTCTTGTTTTCTGCGTGCGGATTCTAATGTCGTAAATTTGATTTCGAGGAAGTCCAAAAATTCTTTTAAAATAGGCAGTTCACGTGGGTTGGCTAATGATTCCACGTAATCGTTGTAGGTAACGCTGTCTAGTTTTTGCGTCAACAAATGTACCAACAAGGGGTCCCAGGCCTTGATATCGATCCCCAAGTTTTTAATAGCATTTAAGCACTCCATTGATGTGTCATGAATACGCTTGATATGATTCAATGACTGTTGTTGCATGATGGGAATACTTAAAATCATGTTAATATGAGATGTAAATATAAGTTTTTTGTTATTGTACCTATTATTTAAGATGTCCCAACACACAGTATAATTGTCTGAGCTGATCTGGAGATGCTGAATCAACCTTTCTGCTTCACCCTTGACTTTCCCTTTCAGATGTTGCATTCGTTGTGCGTTGGACAGAGACGGATTGCTGTGGATTGCTTCTGTAAACAAGTCCTTAAATGACAACCACTGACTGTAATTACCGGTAAACATTGGAATGTCTAGTTTAGGGGTTGAGTGTTCTCTATGTGCTGTTGACCACAACTTTGTATTGATATCCTTCTTCAATCTGTTAAATGTCTGTTCGTGTCTGGTAAAAGTAACCTCATATTCTAGATTTTCTTCCTCTAACACACTATCAATTTCCCAATGTAGGGAGTCGATTGCTGCCCATCTTGATTGTAAAGCTTTCAGCGTATCCTCAAAAATCTGATAGTCTGGTATTAAAATTTATTAAAACTGATTTACTTAAACTGATACAATTAAACTGTTTAAATGTGGAAATGGATGAGTACGCGCCACTGTCTTGTTAGCCGATGACGAACTGAGCTAGATTGATTGATTTAAAATGAAGTGAATAAAGTAAAGTGCTGATCTTAATATTATGTGCGGTGCGTAGCCCGTACATCGTAAGTAAAAAGAATAGTCAAATCGTCAATATCTTTTTTTATTCATCTTCATCCTGGTGGCGTGCGCACGCGGTGACCTCGGCTTCTAAAAGGTATTGCTGGTGAACCGAGAGGAGACTAGCCGACGGAAAAAAACGCCCCGCACTCTTTTGTCCGAATTGTTAAATACATGAAATAAGTAATTATGAAAACACGCCGAAAGCCGGAGTAGCTGGAGTGGCCTGTTTTGTTAATACACATCTTAAGAACGCAGTTACTGACAGTTGTTTATTTTGAAATAACAAATAAAATTTTATATCGAGATTCAATTAAAACAATCTCTACTGTGCAACTCCAATTTCAGAACCGACAAACAAATAGCGAAAATTCATTTTAAATACAAAACATCACTTAAGAGGATAAAGCTTCAAAAGTGTTTATGTAAAATGACCCCGTGATTTGATCGCAACATGCACGCACCGTCGCTCGGCGCGGATGGCGCTCACGTACAGCTGATGACTACCCGCCCTCGCACAAACAGACAGCACTACAATGTTACCGAGTAAATAAATGAGGCAGTTATTTAAGCTTGTTGTATTTTTCTATCTTTTATTTAAAATTATAAAGAATATTGGCAAATCCTTATTTAAGTGAACAGTGAGCGTTTAGAAAAGTAACCAGTACTTTTGTGTATTCTTTTTTTTATGTGAATTTCCATAATATAATATAAGCTTCATGTGTAGAAGTCTCCATAAAATAATTGATTTATAAGGCTTGATTTGACTTGTTAAATTAGTTTTACCTCCTGTCATTTTCTATTACGATCATAGGATTGATTATGACCAAGCACAAGTGTTTTGTAATATAATTTTTAAGTATAGGAAATTATAATCAATTCAGAATGTAAGAGCTCATTTTTATGTAGGGATATTTAATTTTTTATTCCTCATAGTGAAAATGATTTATTTCTCACTGCAGTCCTTATCCTTGGCCGAAAGCTTTTGCCTTTGCCGGCGAGTTTGAGATCATAACGTAACTTGGAAACGAAACCAATTAATTACTTTTACAAATTCAAATTACAAATTCACATATTTATTCAACATAATTCACTACAACACGAATTAAACATAACATAAGCAGCAAAAAGTTACAGAAAATGTTATTTTGGACTTGTCACGTGTGTGTGTGTGTGTGTGTGAGCGCTTTGGTTTGTTCTGATGATTTGCGATTCTTTTAGTTATTTTATTCGACTTGTACTGTTTATTGGACTCAAATAATTCATAACGTGACTTTTATGAGTCTTCATGCGTAGGGATTCCGATAGATTACGCTTAGACGACTTATTGCTGTGATTTCTGGACTACGATCCTATCGTTTTAGATATTTTTGACTTCTAAACGCTTCACTTTAACTCCAACTAAAACCATGTATGGCGATCTGCCAATGTTCTTTGTAAGTAGGGATGATTTAGAAGTTTCACGTAGGATTGCGTGGATTTTAATGTAGCTTATGAGAGACTTTACCTTGACAACGCATATAGCTACCTACCATCTAAGTTCAGTTTAAAATTAAATGAGCATTTGATTTCAATTTACGGAGCTATCAGAATGAAACATGGAATATGAGAAACCAAGTTCATAAATATAACTTGTTTTATGCTCAATTCACAGTAAAATAATGAAAACTATTCCGTGATTCGATTTCCTAGGAAAGCAAGTAATTGTGCAAGCTCACCCCCGCTTTAGGAGCTTGTTTATATGGAAGTGTCTCCCCAGTGATTACCTACAGTAATTAGAAACCAATGATTTTCTAGAAAGCTAATTTTGTTCCAATTTCTTCGGGTTAAAGGGAAGAATTCTCACTGAATGAAGTGATCGAGTTATATGATAACTAAGTCTTACTAAAAGCAAGGTTATTACAATTAATTATACGCCTTGCTAATCTACACTAAGAGGAATCATTTGTTTTGATTAAGATCTGGTGGTAGGCTTCGGCCGTGGCTTGTCACCCACTAAACAAAGCCATGCGCCAAGTGCCATGATCGCTTTACGGCATGATGTTTAGTGTAGCCATCGAGGAGGGTAGGTCTGAGTAATCATGCTGCATCAGAGAACTGCCTTCAGCTCGTAATTTATTGACTCGCCGGGTAACTGGTTTTGGAGGGTAGCGGGATCCGAAAAAACGGCGCACCGCTGGCCGACCGCAGGTAGTAGGGGCCCAAGTAGTGTGCTAGCCACATGCGAAAGGCTGCCCCGCCGCCTCGCGAAAAATCCCGGGAGGCTTCATCGTGCCTGCTGGCGACTGGTTAGAGAGGACCCGATGACAATCCCCGGGGGGGTTCGGGCGTACCCGCAGTCTCCAAGCCAGTTCCCCATAGGTGCGTTGTTTATTGCGAGCTGCTTGGTTCCATTTGCAGCGCTTCACTCAACTTCTGTCCTCCTCCCTATTCACTTACATAACTAATATGAAAAGTCACAAGAAGAGTAAGGTTCTACAGCGGTTGCACTTCCTCTCTCTTAAAGTGCACTTCTGCAACATCAGAGGAATGCACTCAAATATCAACGATGTCCACCACCATCTCCAGACAGAGAGGCCCACATACTCTTCTTAACGGAGACGCAGATCTGTAATCCGTCAGACTCGGCATACTTTTGTTACCCAGGGTACATCCTGGAGTCCAATTTCCGCCCAAACGCCGGGGTGTGCATGTATACCAGTGACGAAATCTATTGTCAGCGTCTCCGTTACTTGGAAGATCTGGACTTTTCCGTTATGTGGGTTAACATTGATACCGGCCTTAACCAATGGGTCTACGCCAGTATATACCGGTCACATAGCGGAGACCGGGAGACAACGAGACTCATGGAGTATCTCAGCGACGCAGCAGATAAGGTTCGGAAACGTTTTCCCTCAGCGCAGTTGGTGTTCCTGGGGGATTTTAACGCTCATCACGGGCAATGGCTATACCCGTATCAAGACACTGACCACGCTAAATGAGAGGCTTTTAAGTTTTCCGTGACTCAAGGCCTCTCACAGCTTGTGCACGAAACCGCGCGCGTCCCCGACGTTGCCGGCCACACTGCATATTGCTTAGACCTTCTGCTGACAACTGATCCTGATAGGTGCTCAGTGTCCGTAACTGCACCTTTAGGGACATCCGACCACTGCGTTGTGAAATCTGTGTCGCAGTACTCGCCGCCTGACACCAACCCAAAAGGCGCTAGGCGAGTATGGCGATACAAGTCAGCAGATTGGGATGAGATGCGGCACTTTTTCGCATCTTATCCTTGGCGGCATACTTGTTTTACATCAACCGATCCATCGTGCTGCGCTGATGCTCTATCAAGTGTGATGGGCCAAGCAATGGAGTATTAAATCCCTTACGCTGACCTATCCCTTGAAACCAAAGGTCGCCCATGGTTTAATGCTGCTCGCTCACAGCTGAAAGCTTAAGCAAGAAGCGAACAAAGCCTGGGCTGACGCTCGCAGAAGCAAAGCCGTGGATACGCATGAACTGAAGAAAAAATACAATGCTGCTGCCAAGTCTTGCAAAAAGGTGATCAAAAAAGCACGCATTGACCACATTGGCCACATCAGAGACAAGATAGCGTCTCTGATGTAGCCTATCCTATGGCATATCCTTCAGGAAGCAAAGCTTTCTGGTCTTTGGCCAAGTCGGTTGAGTCGAACTTCTGTCGCCCATCGCTGCCACCTCTGAGGAAGCCTGACGGTTCACTGGCCCACACTGCAAAAGAGAAAGCAGACCTCTTTGCTAATCTTTTTGCAGACTATTCTCATCTAAATAGTCAAGGTAAAGTCCCAACCCAGTTACCTCAGTTCGGATCCAAAATGGGTACCGTTCATATTCGCCAAAAGGAGGTTCTTAAATGCTTGCAGACTTTAGACGTGAACAAGGTCAGCGGCCCCGATGGCATACCTGCAGTTGTGTTAAAACACTGCGCAGCCGAGTTGTCTCCCATATTAACGCACCTGTATCGACTCTCTTTGGAATCTGGAAAGGTCCCTAAATCCTGGAAGCTGACTAACGTGCAACCAGTACCAAAGAAGGGAAGCCGTGCAGATCCCATCAACTATCGACCTATTGCAATCACCTTCATACTTTGCAAAGTCAGGGAGCGTGTATTGAACAATCGTCTCCTGGCATAACTTGAGTCCAACAAGCTCCTTAGTGATAACCAATATGGTTTTCGCAGTGGACGCTCGACTGGAGATCTTCTTGTGTATGCCACTCACTTATGGAGCGAAGCCTTGGAAGGTCACGGTGAAGCTATAGCTGTATCTTTAGACATTTCCAAGGCTTTTGATAGGGTCTGGCATGATAGTCTGTTGAGTAAGCTTCCAGCATACGGAATACCTAAACTGGATATCTGATTTTTTGAGGGCACGGTCAAGTACCTCTCTCTGCAACGGTATTCTTGCTGCACATTATGACCTGCTAAGCCCAGGCATTATTGTTTACGCTGATGACAGCACCGTTGTAGAGAGATACATGTCCAATGCACAAGCGAGTCCTCAAGAAATCCGGGCTTTGAGAGAGTCCATGATTAAGCGGGTGGATTTGGCCTTAAAGAAAGTGTCCGATTGGGACGAGTCCAACTTGGTCAAATTTAACCCGTCGAAAACACAGGCGTGTTTATTCTCCGCGAAAAAGAGCAGTTTCGACCTAACGCTCGCTTTCCAAAATGTTTCTGTAAGTACCTTTAACTTACCACCTAGGGCTTCTGGGCGTAACTATATCGTCCCAACTAAACTTCGGGCAACAAATTGTGACCATGGCTCAAACTGCTTCAAAGAAGCTGGGAATCATCTCGAAGATCCGACGGTACTTCAGCCCTGAACAGCTACTTAATTTGTATAGAGCTCAAGTTCGATCTTGTATGGAGTACTGTAGGCACCTTTGCGATGGTTCTGCAAAGCATCAACTAGAAGCGATGGACGCAGTTGACCGAAGAGCCCGAAAAATTATTAACAACTTTGACCTCACCACCAAATGCTGCAAAACCTCGACCATCGTCGGAAAGTTGCCAGTTTAGCAGTCTACTACAGACTACATTTTGAAGAGTGCGCAAATCCCCGTTTTTTTCGAAACCCACATCCTTTTTGCATTGGACTACTAGACGCAGACAGACCTTCCATCCTTTTATGGTAGATATCCCAAGAAGTCGAACCAAACGCTTCGATAGTTCCTTTTTGGTGCGGGTCGCCAAGGTGTGGAATGAATTGCCTGCGTCTGTTTTTCCAGAAAACTCTAGTCCTAGTTCTTTCAAGCGTCGAGTGAAAAGGTATCTCGTGGATATACGTGTAACGCCTTTGTCTTCATCGTCACTTTCCTTTAGGTGAGATAGAAGACAAACGTCTAATCCTTTTTCAATAAAAAAAAAAAAAACCTTATACAATGGTTGTTTAGTAGACTAATAAATTGACTTTTGCTGTAATTTTCAACTTTAAGTTTCAAACTCATACTCTTGTTTTAATATACACTGTAAAAAATCACAATAAAAAAGAAAACAAAAGGTGGGTGTATTGGTTTGTTGACATGATAGTTAGATTATATTGTCAGATATAACATATACAATCTTCACTAGTTCCCAAATCTATACTCCTAACTTTAACCAAATTCTTTTAGAAAAGTTTAAAGAAATTATAAAGTAGAAATTAAGTGCTTATTATAAATTATCATTTATCAAGTATTTGTAATAAAACGTGTGTGTATGTTTGTTAGTTCAGTTCTTCGTCCCGATTAATGCATAAAGCATCGTTGTCTTCTTACCGTAGCGGCCCAGTCTCGGTCTGCGTGCGTTCTCGAGCGCACGTCGATCGCAGACGCCTTCCCGCTCTTTTAGCCCCCGCGCTAATTGAGCACCCAAATTTCACTGGTTGTTGTCGTAATATATAATTTCATAGTTGTTTACCGTATTAAGTTTCTAACGCCGTTTTCACGGCGGACAGTGGCTCGTTAACCGTACTTCTAATAAGTTTCTAACGCCGTTTTCACGGCGGTCAGTGGCTTGTTAACCGTACTTCGTGGAACGTGAGCTTCGTCGACGGGGTTTCGTCGTTCCAGGACTTCAAGTTCCGTGTTCGAGTAAGTTATCCGCGTCGTCCTCAACCGCCCTACTGCGTGTAGGGTGGTTTTTAGGAAGTTAGTCATCGTTGATAGGTTCATAGTATATATATTTATATATTGTCGTCCCTCCCCAACCCCTCCGCAATGGCTTCCCTAAGCCCTGAGGAGCTTCTGAATAAGCTGATCGCTGATTACGACGCCCAAGGCACTTACTGCCCCCCTCATATGATTCGCACACTGCAATCATTTCTCCCTCTAATCATGGCACTGTTCACACCGGCCCCTCAGGCCACCCCAGTCCCCCAGACCCCTCAGGTCTTAGGCCCTCCCGCGTCCCCTTCCTCCAGTGACATGGAGTGCGAAGTAGACGCTCCTCCGCGCCGCAAGCGCGCACCCGCGACCGAGTCATCCTCGGACGCCACCCCAACTGGCCCTGAGTCTCCCTCTTTTACGCTTGTTAAGAAGCGCTCTAAGAAGCGTTCGAAACAAGACCCGGCGCCCTCGGCGCCCGTCCCTACACCCCCTGCGGCGTCTTCAACGCCAGCTGCCCCGGTGTCTTCAACACCCGCTCCGGCCCCAACTTCTGTCAAGGCCAAGGTCCCACCACCCGTTTTCCTTCGGGAAAAGGGTAAATGGACTGAGGTCTCGACATTGTGCAATGAGCACAAAATCCATTACATCCGAGCAGCCAACTCGGGTGAATCTATTAAAATCTTAGTCTCGTCGATAGACGACTTTCTTGCTTTAACAAAGCTCCTCACCGATAAGCATTATGCTTATCATACTTATGCTCTGTCAGAAGAGCGTAAGATCAGAGCGGTACTCAGGGGAGTCCCGTTCGAATTATCGAACGAGGCTATCCTGGAGGTACAGGTACAGTCCCGGCGCGCCGCGGGAGCGGTCCGACCAACGCAGGCACAGTCCCGGCGCGCCCCGGGAGCTGTCCGACCAGCGCAGGTACAGTCCCGGCGCGCCGCGGGAGCGGTCCGACCAACGCAGGCACAGTCCCGGCGCGCCCCGGGAGCGGTCCGACCAGCGCAGGTACAGTCCCGGCGCGCCGCGGGAGCTGTCCGACCAGCGCAGGTACAGTCCCGGCGCGCCCCGGGAGCTGTCCGACCAGCGCAGGTACAGTCCCGGCGCGCCCCGGGAGCTGTCCGACCAACGCAGGTACAGTCCCGGCGCGCCCCGGGAGCGGTCCGACCAGTGCAGGTACAGTCCCGGCGCGCCCCGGGAGCGGTCCGACCAGTGCAGGTACAGTCCCGGCGCGCCCCGGGAGCTGTCCGACCAGCGCAGGTACAGTCCCGGCGCGCCCCGGGAGCGGTCCGACCAACGCAGGCACAGTCCCGGCGCGCCGCGGGAGCTGTCCGACCAGCGCAGGTACAGTCCCGGCGCGCCCCGGGAGCGGTCCGACCAGCGCAGGCACAGTCCCGGCGCGCCCCGGGAGCGGTCCGACCAACGCAGGCACAGTCCCGGCGCGCCCCGTGAGCGGTCCGACCAGCGCAGGCACAGTCCCGGCGCGCCCCGGGAGCGGTCCGACCAACGCAGGCACAGTCCCGGCGCGCCCCGGGAGCGGTCCGACCAGCGCAGGCACAGTCCCGGCGCGCCCCGGGAGCGGTCCGACCAACGCAGGCACAGTCCCGGCGCGAATCGGGAGCGGTCCGACCAACGCAGGCACAGTCCCGGCGCGCCCCGGGAGCGGTCCGACCAACGCAGGCACAGTCCCGGCGCGCCCCGGGAGCGGTCCGACCAACGCAGGCACAGTCCCGGCGCGCCCCGGGAGCGGTCCGACCAACGCAGGTACAGTCCCGGCGCGCCGCGGGAGCTGTCCGACCAGCGCAGGCTATCTTGAACACCCACAGGCGGAGCTCTAGCGTTGGACGTAAGCAGTTTATGTTTTTTGGTAATTTATTTTGTGTTGTATATGGTATTGTTATGGTTTTATGGCTATCTACTGTTCTTGACTGTTCAGTTACCTCTAACTGATTATTATCATGGTAACATTGAAAGAAGTGTTTAATTTTTGTGCCATAATATTACATTTCTGGCGTCCGGATTTTGGTCTCAGGACAAATCACACACCGAAGCGCCAAATCGTTATTTACGGCGCGCTAAAGCGAATTATGTATTTGTATGATGTGTACATGTATGTGTATGTATTTATGTATACGTATGCTATCTGTAGAATTAGTAGTTTTAAAAAGTTCACTAATGTTGTAATTTTTACCAAACTTTCCAATCCCAGGTGTACTGGAAACCTTTTTGCAATTTATCCAATTAACGACATCTTAGTTATATTTTGTGTGTACATAAATTGTAAAATAAATGATAAACAATATTCATGAAAAACTCAAACATTTTGCATGTTCGTTTTCGTATTTTAGAACAGATAAGAATTTATGTTAATACTAGAAATACAGCTTGAAAGCTTTAATATTGCAACTCCGTTACAGCTCGTTATAAAAACCATCGAAAACATTGTGGCAACTTACTGAATTTATCATTCATATACTCCTCTCACTTTAACATAAAGAATCATCTTTTATCTCTGTCTTAAAAAGCGTTTCTACAACGAAAGTGTTTAGTATCATTATCCCTAAAAAGGGTTTTATTTGGGTTCACATATAGTAGGGCCTAAAAATGTCCCTTCTAGGTTTAATGTCGCATGTGGTTTGCACTCATTGTTTTTATTATTGAGCGACGAAAGTCCAGCTCCAACTTAATCTTTTGTTGAAAGAAAGTCATCTAATCATTTGCCTACATTTAAAAAATAAATAATTTTCCATAATACTACTTATATTTCCGAACATATCCATCGAACATATCCAACGATATATGAATAACGAATGGCCACTGTTTTATTTTTTGTTTGGCCGACAACAATATCTAGCTAACTAAACTAACTTAGAGTTTTATTTAAAATGAGGGGTGACAAAGTAAAACACGCGTCAACAATGGGGTTGAAGTAAACAGTAACTTATTTCTTAATTTTTGTCGGCATATTTATATTTCTCAAATAGACTTCAATGATTTCTTATTGGTTCGAGATGGGGAAAGCGATCATGTGCCGGCAATATTGTTTTTAAACCGGTTAAGTGCAGGCGAGCTTGACTGTACCTAGAACACATTTTTATAAATTTATAATTCTGCCGAATTGTTTTGTGGCATAGACCGTAGAAATATTTTAAGTACCATTTTCGGGACTCTTCGACTGCAGTACTTTTACTCTAATAGTTATTCAAACACGAGGACCGGGTGAACTGACCAGGTTTTCGGTGAATTTGTTATCCTCAAATAAAAGCTTTCGTGATCAATATGCATGTCATTTAAATATAAATATGTACATTATTACTTTACTTTCATGAAATAATTAAATCAATAAATTCATGAATACGATACAGCCGCAATGTTATTCAATCTTATATTCCAGATGAATGATTGCTTCAGCTCGCAACACGGTACTGTGTAATTCAAAATACCAAAAACCCATTATACACACATAAAACACATACACTTAAATAAACAAATTAATATGATTATCCCAGTGATCTGACTAAATGCGAGACAAGTAACCGGGTAGTGAGCAACCAGCTAAATGCTGAGCTTGAAATCTAGAGCACATCTGCAAAACCGTAGTAAAACGAAATGCAGACATTTTAGTGGCGATGCATATCTGCGAAAGTAATAAAAACGAGGTTATTGTGCAGAACGCAAACAATTTAATGTTTCAGAAATAAAACAAAGGATAGTCACACTTTTACAATGTGAAAATATGCATTGCATTGTAAATAGGAGCGATTTCAATACATTGTTATATTTTTATGGTCGCGAAACATTGCAGTTGACAATGATGGACAAACATTTCTTGTAGGTAAATGTTTTAAATCAAAACAGAGGTATGGAACCAAGAACATGAAATCAATGTTATATTTATATAGGTACCTGAAATATAAGAATGTAAATAGAAGAAAGTAAATAGAAGAATTCACAAAGAGAGGGCTATAGTTATCCCAAGTTGTTATTGAATCTGCCAACCCACACAAATAACTAAATTTGTTCATAACACTTGGAGTGACTTCTAAATGTAAATTAAACCAATTTTTTTTTTTTTTGTTCCCCTCCGCGGGAAGGGCAGGAGGATAAAAATGCCCTGACGCATACTCTGGCGCGATTCCAAAGTTATGTGGGACTCGTCCCGACGCCTACCAGGACCATACCCACTAAAAACCCCCTGTCGGCTCGTGCATTTTTGCCACTCAGCCTTCATCTGAGCGAGGGCCAATTGGAGAAAGAGGCCGCGCTAGCGGGGCCCAGAAGGGGTCACCCGCTGGGATTACATAGCACTGAAGGTGCTCAAAGCACTGAAGGTGAATACGTAGCACTGAAGGTGCTCAAAATGAAATCAAAAATTAAAACAAAAATTAAAAAATTGCAAAATAAAATTGAATTAACTCGCATTTACGTTAGAATTAGGATTTACGTTAGGATTAGAATTTACGTTAGAGTTAGAATTTGCGGCCAGAAGGGCCTCGAGATCGCGTGACAGTCTGGTGGATGAGTACGCTTGCGCATTTCTAGGCCTAGCGACTTTGAACTTCGAGTCTAACACAGGAGTAGCATATGAGACAGAATCACGAACTAGAGGATTGGGATGGGTTTCGGAGCGTTTGAAGAACGCTTCAGAGAGTGTTTTGAGATATTGTTGTACTGTAGGCAGTTCAAGATCTCTATGCAAGTCCGCGTTACGCACGTACCACGGTGTGTTTGTGGCCCGGCGGCAAAAGAGGTTTTGAACTACCTGCAGTTTGTGCAGGAGGGAGGGTTTGGCGTGGGCAAAGATTGGCGAGGCATACGTCATGACGGGTCTAACGCAGACCTTGTAAAGTGTACGTTTGTTTCTGAAGGACATTTTACTTTTTCTACCTAACATGCTATTTAGGCGGACTAAATAGTGACGAGCGAGTTTCGAAACTCTTTCGACGTGTGGCTTGAAAGAAAGCGTCGGATCTAATGTGACGCCTAAGTATTTAGTACTGCGCTTCCAGGGGATGGGAATGCCTAACATTCGAACGTGGGGATCGCCATCGGGACGACGGCGTTTGTGGTCGAAGCGCATCGCAGAACTCTTTTCAGGGTTCACATCGATGCGCCATTCTTGAAACCATGCACCAAGGGCGTTTACGGCCCTTTGGAGTCTGGTTACAAGGTGCCGAACACTGTGGCCCCTGGTATAGAGTGCGGTGTCGTCAGCAAAGAGGGTGATTTCGACGCCTTTCGGCGGGATGGGAATGTCGTTGGTGTACACGGTGTACAGCAGAGGGGCGAGGACTGAGCCTTGAGGGACTCCAGCCTTTATGGGACGAGGTGCAGAAAGCGTGCCTTCGTGTTTAAATCGAAACGTATGGTCTTTGAAAAACGACGCTATTAACCTGACTAGGCGATCCGGTAAGCCTATCTTGTAGAGTTTATAAACGAGACCGCTGTGCCAGACTTTATCGAAAGCCTTGGCTACGTCAAAGAAAACCGCGACTGTTTTATAACGACGCGGATAGAACCCGTCAAGTATATACTCGACGATTCGGTGGACTTGCTGAGGGCAGGAGTGTTTAGCGCGAAAGCCAAACTGATGGGGAATAATGAGAGGATCGCCATCCGTTGGAAACAGATGGTTCCGCATTCGAGAGAGTATGACTCTCTCGAGAAGTTTAGACATTGCCTTGAGGAGGCTGATGGGTCTGTGATTAGCCGGGACGTTCAGAGGTTTGCCCGGCTTGGGAATGCCTATGACTGTCGCTTCTTTCCAAGCTTTTGGAAAGTAGCTATGGTCGAAGCAGGCATTGAAAATGATAGCTAACAAGGTAAGCATCTGTTGAGGTAGGTGCTTAAGAGCGTGGTTGGAAATTCCATCCGCACCCGGAGCCTTTTTGGACTTTTGATTTCTAATGAGAAGCAAGATTTCGTCATTAGAGACTGTGACAGGGTCGGCGGTGATGGGGAGAGAGTCTCTGCGAAGGACTTCGTCCTCCACCGCCTGGATGTGTGAGGGATAAGCAGGTTGCGTGCTGGGCGAGCATTGTGCGGCAATGCTGTCGGCGAAGCATTCGGCTTTCTCTTCGACTTCGAAGGCAGTAGTGCCATCGGGACGAGTGAGAGGAGGAACGTGAGAGACGGTGTCTACGCGTAAGGCTCGGGCCATGCTATAGTACGCTTGGTGGGACGGAGAGATATTCGCCATGAGATCGTTCATCTGAGCGTCTCGGAGTTCCGCGAGGCAAGACCTAACTTTACGTTGAAGCTGATTCGCAGCTGTTCTATAGGCGGGCGTGGGATATTTCTTGGCTCTCCGGAGAGCCGCGTTTTTAGCTTTAATAAGATTGCTAACGGCTAACGGATAAGCGTGGGTTTGCCTTGCTTAGCAACCTTTTCGTTGTCACTGATGGCTGAGTTGATAGCATCAGTGAGAGAATTAACTAATGAATCGATTTTATCCGGGCTATCTAATTGTTCGGGAGAGATCGCGAGTGGAGAGTTCGGAGCCTCTAAGGCTGAAACTAACGTATTTTTAAAACCTTTCCAGTTGGTAAAGGTCTTAGGAGATGAGGCGTTATCGTTCGGCGGTCCTAGCACGAGGGAAACGGGGCGATGGTCGGAGCCTAGGTCATCGAGCGGTTCGATAGACCTTAGATCAAGATTGATTCGCTTGATAATTGCAAAGTCGAGGATGTCAGGAGAGTAGGACGGGTTGTTGGGATAGTGAGTGGGAGTGATGGGGGATATGACGTCTAGGTCAAGGGAGTTAGTGATGTCGAGGAGAGCGATACCGCTGGTGTTAGTCGATAGGCACGTCCAGTCAGTATGTTTGGAGTTAAAGTCTCCGAACATAACGACTGAATGGCCGAGGGCGAGAATGGCCTCAAAGTCGCTGCGGATTGGTCTGGTATGTACTTGGTATGTTGGTATGTACTCACTAGGTATGTAGATTGAAGCTATGATGATGGTCGGATGACCAGTCATAGCCAATCTACACACAGTGGCTTCCATGTTGAGGAGAGGAGGGGTAGGGAGAGGACAGCAATGGAAACCTCTTTTGTAATATATAGCGGTGCCGCCGAAACCGTCGGAGTTGGGCCTATCGTTACGAATAAACGCGTACTTAGGTATAGCGAATCCCCTGGAGCGGTTTGGAGTAAGCCATGTCTCCTGGAGAAGGAATAAGTCAGGTTCTTTGTTCTGAAGGAACAGTTTAATCTCGGGAAGGTTGGTGTTCAGGCTACGAGCGTTAAAAGATACTAGGGATAAGCCCTTGGGTTTAATACGACTGGACGCGGGATTCGCGGGTCTAGACATTATAATTTATTATTTACGAATTTATAAAAGAATTTACAACGAACTTAGGAGCGAGTGATGCTCGGCTAAAGCAAATAAACGCTCTTGAGGAGAGCGGGCGGCTCGCAGTTTGCGTGCGAGCACGGAAATTTCGTTAATATCGACGTTTTGAATAACGTCGAACACGGTCTTCATGTCCTCAGCCAACGACGACTGAGTTGCGGATGACGGAGAAGGACGCGGCCCTACGGAAGCTACGGGAGCTGGGATGGGTCGGGAAGGTGCAGGCGGAACGGCCGGACGCTGCCTCCAAGACAGAGCCGGAGTAGGCGTCGGCTGAGCGGGCTTTGCTTCCGGGGGACCCCGGTTGCGCAGCGGCGGGAAGTTAGCGTGAGTGAGCGGCGGCGCCGGTTTAGGCGCGACCCTCTTGGTGGTGGATCGCGGAGCGCGCGGGCAGCCCCTGTAGTTAGCTGTGTGGCCGGACTGGCCGCACAGCACACAGGCAGGGGGGGAAGTGGATTCGGGAGTGCGAGTGCACTCCTTAGTGAAGTGAGGATCCAGGCACTTTACGCACCTGGGGGGAGCTGAACAGTTAGCCGCTGCGTGGCCATAGAGCTGGCAGCGGTGGCACTGCCCAGGGTGACCACGGGGGTTGGGACGCTCGACGGAGATATTTGAGAGTCCGCAAATTGTGCGAGCCTCTCTAAAGATCTCCCTCGAGTTGGGAGTATTTGAAAGGATTACTAAAGCTAAAGGAAAACGCCTACCGCGGTTGGAGTGCATCTTGTGCACTGCTGTGACCGGGAAACCCTGGGACTTAAGGTCCTCGAGAATATCTTCGTTGCTGAGTTCGAACGGGACGCCCCGTAGTACTGCGCGGATCTTACGCTCCTCCGGGAGGGCGTAGGTGTGATACGCGATTTGGTTTAATCCGAGTAACCTGGTAAACGCGCGGAAGTCGTCGACGGTCGCTACTTGAATCTTGATTGTATCTCCAGCGTTGGCGGCTTTTAAGTAATTAATTTTGTGCACTTTGCACAAGTTTGAAACCGCGGTCCAGCGCGCTTTTTCACGCAGGAAGACGGGCGGAGGGAGCTGAGGCTTCGGCGGGACGGGAGCGCAGCGCGTCGCTGGCTTCGATGTGACCGACGGAGACGCGGTTACTTCGAGCGATTTTAACGGCGCGGGGGCTGGTGTTGAAGACACCGGGGTTGGCTCGGGTGTTGAAGACACCGCGGCTTTTTTCGAACGCTTCTTATAGCGTTTGGCAACTAACTGAAACGCGGGCTCAGGAGAACCGGTTAGGGTGGCGGCGACCGACGAAGCTTCGGACGCGGCGGAGTCTGAATCGCTCCCGGGAGCGGTACGCTTCCTGCGAGATGAGCGCGAGGATGAGACCGACGCGCAGTCCATATCGGATGGAACGGGAGACGCGGAAGAGCTATAGACCTGAGGGGTCTGGACATTAGAGGCCTGAGGGGCCGGGGTTGAGGCCTGACGGGCCGGGGACGCTATAGATGCCTGTAAGGCCTGCGTTAGTGCGTCAGCGGGTATGCTTACGCCGGACGCAGCGAGCGCCTGGGCGAACGACTTAAGAATATTAACAAGGTCCATTGGAGGACTTGGAATTACAATATGTTATATATAAATATATAATGTATGCCTATAATATAAAACAAATGCCTAGGATTCCTAAATAAAAACCTAGCGAACCCTAGCGGCAAACCTCCCTACCAGCGGTAGGGGGGCTGGGGAGAATAACTTAAAACTAACCGTAGTACGCCGAAGGCCGCTACCTAGAAACCTAAAAAAGGGTACGCAGGTAAAGATTTGACCGCGTTAGGGTCAACCTTTACCGACAGAAAGGACAAATACACACGAAAACACACAAATATGATAAAAATAAATATGAAAATAGGAGAAAAATAAATAAAATAGAGAAGAGAAATAAATAAAAATAAAAAGGACTGGTTCAGTACAAATTCGTTGTCACCGTTAAGTATCCTTTGCACTGAAACCAGACTACTTACGCTGGGCACAACACTGCACTCAGCACAAGCACAACACTACTTAGCACAGCACTTTGAAGACTAAGGGGCTTAGTCGCAAAGAAAAATCGCACTTCGAAAGCACTCAGACGGAGTAGAAAAACCTTGAAAACCGTAGCACGGAACCAACACGCTATACTGTGACGTCAGTAGACTGAGCGCCACGGAATATCGGGAGGGAACCGACCAACGGAGAACTGGGTCTTGCACGTCCGCACCGCGTGGCGATCGGAGCGAGAATGAATTAAACCAAACTGACTGAAACAGTTATGTACTGTGTGATCGTGAATGTACTGTGTGTTTCAAGGGAGAACCGTTTTCTGTGTCACGGTCCAGTCTTAAAAATACTAGGTGTGACTGCCCGACGTACGTTAGCCCAAATTAATCAAGAAAATCCTTATGCATGTGCTGATTGACGATGAAGAGTTCTGTTGCATGAGGCCAGGTCCTGTCCAAGATATTATTGATCTATAACTATAACTATTGATCGTAGTTACTTATGTTTCTGGTTCGGATTAGTTTGATAACGACAAAATGTAGAAAATGTTAATTACTAAACAGGTTTTGCTTGATTTTGAAGAGCTCTGTGCTATATCTCTGAGGTCCACGATCAAGCATCTATGAAATTGACGCTGAACTAAACCCAACACAAACAAAAGCATTAAAATCGGTTTAGAAACAAATTAAAAATAAAAATAGTAATAAACATCCTTTATTACAGATAACCATCCATATATGTCAGTAACACTTATCCTTAAATGTAATTTGTTAGTAAAGTAATATAAACCAACATAAAAAAAGGACACACAGTAACATGTATGTCACAAAAAATTATTAAATAGCATATATGTAAATTCAATGTCGTATGAAAGTTAAAATGTCAAAAGAAGTATAATTAAAAAATAAAAATAATGTCAGAAGTTCCAAATATTTTATTTTTATTTTTAATATACATTTTATTTTTAATATACCAGATGTTATCATGGTTATATAACATCTGGTATCATAATCATGGTCAATTATATTATTGGGGATTGCAATCCGGAAAACCGGATCCGGTAATCCGGCGGATCCGGCATTAATATACGTCCACCGGATCCAGTTCTAGTACACCGGATCCGCACACTGGATTCGATGTTTTTATATTTTGGCAAAATAACTTATTTGAAAATAAAATTTAATTCTTTGATTAGACCATTAATGACACATTGGTGAATTTTTGATCTCAGTTAAGATTAATATAAGGTATGAATTACATTTGAAATTGGCGTTTTGTAAGGAAGGAATATATAGTCAATCTAAAAAAAATTTAATATATTTGTTTAATCTAAGTAAATCTATATAGATTTTTTAAAAAGAAGTCCGTTTAACTAGCACACATTTAGTTTAAATTGAATTTTTCTTTTTTTCTCTCTCAATGATAGCGTGATCTGAATCACACTGTGGCTGTGTCCACTAATAAGAAACTTGTGGTTAATTGTTTCTAATGTTGGAAGTTTAGATAATAAATACATGAACATTAATGCGACTATATTATTTTAATTTTGACCACCCCATAGGTATCAAAATATGATATTACAGATTTTATTGCTCGAGGTAGACTCCACAGAAAATGCCATAAATATAAAGCTATTTGATTAGATCCTCGACCACCAATTGTTTCAACCCACATATAACAAGTCGCTTCATCAATTCCTAAATCGTGATTGTAAGATTAAAAGTCCACAATTGTCGCTTATAAAATAAAACGGATGTTTTAAGATTTGGTGTAGCAAGACATTGTTGTAGATCGAATGTGTTCGCTCGAACCGATATTTTTGGCATCATTTTTGTCCTTCCGTTTTTTGGAATACGCCTTTTCAGCTTGGGATTTGTGTTCAAGAAGTTCAGTTTTAATCAATTTTATCGTCACCTTCAACTACTGAGATTTTAACGCTAAAAAGGTCACACGTATGACATGTGTCTTTTGCAGGCTTTTGAAAAGCTAAATTTAAATCAAGAAAACACTGCGTATAAAGTTTTAGGGAAATATGATTTGGACAAGCCTCCTTGTATAGTCTATACATAACGGTAATCGAAAGATCAGAGGGTAAATTTTTCTTGTTTGTTGATTTTCTATAGTAGTGACTGCCTTAATTAGGAAATGAGAGAACATGTTTTTGTGCTGAAGTAAGATCGTTTAGACTTTTTTTTTGCTGGTTGGCGTATAACGGTAATTTCAGCCTTTATTGAAACATCGACTTATCAAAATATATACATTAAGAGTGGAGAGTTAATAACTTGGTAACTCAATTTGTTAGATTGTGATATGAAATGTATAACCTGTGAATAACTGGATAGCTAAAGATGTTATATTTTTATTTTAAAGCAAGTAATGAGAAAAACCTAATAAGTCAACATGCTCTGTCTAAAATTTTATTGAAGCGGCGTGAATAACTTAATACATAAATATGTCAAATAATACCCCACGGCAAGAGACTAGTTCAAAATTTCACAATCTTGTAAAAACTTAACTATGAACTCTTTTAAGCTAGTCAATTATACACATCATAGATTTGGTCATCCACTGGTCTTATTTCAATAAATTGGTTTTAATCTGCAAGTCGAGTTGTCAACTTATTCACGCCCACCACGGATTTTACACCTCATTAACGGTCCATGTTGAAATGAAAGCAAGTTATCCTGAGTATATCAATACGGCCGGATCCGGTCAGATCCGGTCTAGTCCAGTCGGATTTATGAAGTCCGGTCCGGATCCAGCCGGATTGAAAATTATGCCGGATTGCAATCCCTATATGTTATACAAATCAGGGCCGACTCCCAGCGGCCAAGACGTGTAGGGGATGGCGCTGCGCAGCGCCGTGGCTTGGACAGCAACATCCTCAGCGCGTCGTTGTATTGCCGCGTAGGGCGCTGTATGTCCGCTTCGTGTAGCTTACCCGCAGACTGCACGACACTAAACTGACAAAAATCTTTTAATAGCATAACCTAACATTATTAGAACACTGTATACATCTGTGTGCCAATATATTGTATCGGTCAGCCAACGCCCTCTCACTAAATATCCATATCATCCCTAAGGTCAGAAGACACTCTGTGACCCAAGTATATAAGGTTTCACTTTTAAGGGGAGTTAGGAGGATTTGGGTTAAGGGGAGATCCACACAACCGTACTGGTGGCACTTTTGGATATGTTTTGGTGCCAGCTTTACGAACCATTAGTTGACTCTTCTTAGAATTGCACCTGAGTCCTTGAGCTTGTATACATTAGGAATGCTATTTTAAAACAACACACTGTAAGGCGTGATTACAATTCAGACAGAAGATCTCATATGATTTATAAAGTTCCCCCGTGTAAAACTGCTTATGCACATAGCTTTTCTTATTTTTTGGGGCCATTTTTATATAATCGCATAAATAAGAGTTTAACTCTATACAATAAAACAAATCATGTATGCGAAAAATCACTAAGGGTTTATTTGATGGACAACGACTATGATAAGACTGAGAATTTATTTAATATAAATATTTAATCAACACATACAACATAAAGTTAAAATCATCATAATATACATATACATTTTAAGTATATATTTACTTATATACATATACATTTTGATATGAATAAATATATAATATATTAAAATTAATGGCTAATATTTACATATTTTAATACATAAAAGTAAATATAAAATAAATATTCATAAAAACATTCATATAAGCACATATCTATAAAAAATTACCTCGTATATTTTAATATCTAGAACTTTTTACTCACAACGTAATACGGACACGCGTATATGTACTTATACGCGTATATCTAACTGACCAAAACCCCATTTTTTTTTATTTGTCTCTTTTTAATTTAAAATAAAATATTTTTACTTTTATCTTTTTTTTGGTTCATAATAATAAAATACTATTTGCAATCTTTGAATATACTGTGCAATGTTATTCACGTCGGGGACACCTACCCCCAGTTTCGTTTTGTATCGGATTAGTTTATAAGATGAACGCCGATTTTAAAATGTACCTTATTATTAAGACGTGACTTATTACTTTGCCGTATCACAGTATTATACTCGGACGGAAAGTAAAGAATCGTTGCTGTTTTGTACCCTCAAAAAGGTTAAAATAAAACTGTTATAATAAAAATGTACAAACTGTAAAAAGTGTGCGCAATACAGAATTTTTGTATTTGTATTTGTATGTTTTTCTTGCAGGTTGCAAGCAGACGCCGCAGGGCAGCAATCAAGGGGTTCAGCAGCACCAGTTTCTTGCCAGTTCTTCTTCACGAAGGTTTTTTTTTGAACTGGTGGTAGAGTCATGTTTTATTTGACATCAATAAGAAATAGTAGTTATCAATATTGAGAAATAAATATTTAATTAATTTCATTTCCATATCGTCCGCGTAACCGATGCTATAAATGGACACTCCGTCAATACGACACCCGATGCCAGTGCTGCTGAGCTCCATGATCAGTTGGCCTATATATAAGTTAAACAGTTTGACAATGTTGTTCCTCCCTGTCTAACTCCACAGTCCGGGCTCTTTTCACCTGAAAGCGCTCTTTCCCGCTTTACATAATTGACTTGATGTTGATACCAGTATTCTAAGATATTTATGATATTTTTAGAGGTGTCTCCAAATTGTAACTTAAGCCACAGCCTTTAATAACAAATGAAGTCAATTAGGATAGAGTTTTCCTATCCACAAAATAATGAACAGTCTGCTTAAACGACAAGATTGCGTGCAACAGTCGGTTTGACCAAATTGAGTGTCGTGCAGATTTAGATCTTTACCAATAAGTTAATCAATCAACGTATCCAGCACCTAAGCGATTACAGTTGCCAACAATTATATGGGTCTGTAGTTCAATGGGTCAGTTTTGCAACAGTTTTTGTCTTTAGAAAAGGGGGTCACAACTATTTTCATCACGTCGCGAGGCAAACACAAATGACTGATGCATTGATTAAAAAAATTATCAATACTCTTGGAAAGTTTACGCCTGCATAATTTAAATGTACCAGACAAAGACCATCGACCATTTTTCCACAGACCATGCAACTAATTTCTTCACGAACTTGCTTGGGGCTGAGGGTTACCTCCCGCACAGTGCTTGGAGCTGGTTCTGGCAGCGCCGGCTCCGCTACAAACGTGGCAACAAGCGGTGACTCTATCTTCCAGTGGTCCATGAAAAGATTCGCAATATCTCTTGGTTAACCTACATCTGACACGTATCTGGGAAGACTAGGATAAGGAGTCATGCCGTTAGTCATTTTGATGGTTTGACACCGATTCAATCATGTTGTTATAATACATTCCTATGCATGGTTTGCCGTATAAAAACCAATACCGTGTGCATTTGCCCTTTCTGTCGGTAAAGGTTGACCCTACCGCGGTCAACTCTTTACCTACGTACCCTTTTTTAGGTTTCTAGGTAGCGGCCTTCGGCGTAGTACGGTTAGTTTTAAGTTATTCTCCCCAGCCCCCCTACCGCTGGAAGGGAGGTTGGCCACTAGGGTTCGCTAGGTTTTTAGGAACTAGGCATCTTTTATATACTTATATATACAAATAATTGTCCCAACCCCTCCCTAATGGATTCGCTAAGTGTTATTAACTTCGCGAAAGCGTTCACCCAGGCGCTTGCTGCGGCAGGCGTCTCCATTCCGAACGACATACTAACTAACCTTACAGGCATCAATCGCGTCCCCGGCCCCTCCGGCCAAAACCCCAGCCCCTCAGGCCTCCAACGTCTAGACCCCTCAGGTCTATAGCGCTCCCGCGTCTCCCGTTCCATCCGATATTGACTGCGCATCGGTCTCATCGTCTCAAACGTCGCGCCGTAAGCGTACCGCCCCCGGGAACGACTCGGAATCCGCGTCTGATGCGTCATCAGACGCCGTCACCGTAACTGGCTCTCCTGAGCCTCAATTTCAATTAGTTGCCAAACACTCTAAAAAGCGCTCAAAGAAAGCCTCGGTGTCTTCAACACCCGACCCACCCAGCTGTCTTCAACACCCGCCTGCGCACCGTTAATGTCACTACAAGTGACCGTGACTACGTCGGCTCCGTCCAAGCCAGCAATGTGCTGCGCTCCCGTCCCGCCTAAGCCTCAGCTTCCTCCGCTCGTCTTTCTCCGCGAAAAAGCGCAATGGACCGCGGTATCTAATCTTTGCAAAGAGCACAAAATAAATTATCTCAAAGCAAATAACGCGCGTCATCGACGACTTCCGGTCACGCACTAGGCTCCTTTCGGTCAAACAAGTCACCTTTCACACCTACGCCCTCCCGGAGGAGCGTAACATACGCGCGGTATAACGGGGCATCCCGTTTGAGCTCGCGAACGACGATATCTTGGAGGACCTTAAGTCCCAGGGCTTCCCGGCTGAAGCAGTGCACAAAATGCACTCAAACCGCGGTAGGCGTTTCCCACTCGCTCTAGTAATCCTAACTAACACTCACAACTCGAGGGAGATCTTCAGAGAGGCCCACACAATCTGTGGACTCGTCGAGCGTCCCAATCTATGGCCACACAGCAAACTACAGGGGTTGCCCGCGAGCTCCTCGCTCTTCAGCTAAGAGGGCTGCGCCTAAACCATCGCCACCGCTCACTCCCGCTAACTTCCCGCCGCTGCGCAACCGGGGTCTGCCGGAAGCAAAGCCCGAGCAGCCGACGCCTACTCAGGCTCTGTCCTGGAGGCAGCGTCCGGCCGTCCCGCCTGCACCTTCCCGTCCTATGCCACCTTCCGTAGCTCCCATAGGCCCGCGTCCCGCTCCATCATCTTCACCTCAGTCGTCATCGGCTGAGGACATGAAGACGGTGTTTGACGTCATTAAAAACCTCGACATTAAGGAAATCTCCGTACTCACACGCAAACTGCGAGCCACCCGCTCTGCATTAGCCGCACATTCCTAAACTCAAACTGTTTCTTCATAACAACAAGCCAGATTTAATGCTTCTTCAAGAGACGTGGCTCACTCCGAACCGCTCCAGGGGATTCGCTATTCCCAAGTACGCGTTCACTCGTAACGACAGGCCTAACTCCAACGGTTTCGGCGGCACTGGTATTTATTACAAAAGAGGTTTCCATTGCTGTCCTCTCCCTACCCCTCCTCTCCTCAACATGGAAGCCACTGTGTGTAGATTGGCTATGACTGGTCATCCGACCATCATCATAGCTTCAATCTACATACCTAGTGGTACCAGACCAATCCGCAGCGACTTTGAGGCCATTCTCGCCCTCGGCCATTCAGTCGTTATGTTCGGAGACTTTAACTCCAAACATACTGACTGGACGTGCCTATCGACTAACACCAGCGGTATCGCTCTCCTCGACATCACTAACTCCCTTGACCTAGACGTCATATCCCCCATCACTCCCACTCACTATCCCAACAACCCGTCCTACTCTCCTGACATCCTCGACTTTGCAATTATCAAGCGAATCAACCTCGATCTCAGGTCTATCGAACCAGTCGATGACCTAGGTTATGACCACCGCCCCGTCTCCCTCGTGCTAAGACCGCCTAACGATAACGTCACCTCTCCTAAGACCTTTATCAACTGGAAAGGTTTTAAAAATACGATAGTTTCAGCTTTAGAGGCCCCGAACTCTCCGCTCGCGATCTCGCCCGATCAATTAGACAGCCTGGACAAAATAGATTCATTAGTCAATTCACTCACTGATGCTAACAACTCAGCCATCAGCGATAACGAAAAGGTTTCTAAGCAAGGCAAACCCACGCTTCCCTTAGCCGTTAGCAATCTTATTAAAGCTAAGAACGCAGCTCTCCGAAGAGCCAAGAAATATACCACGCCCGCCTATAGAACAGCTGCAAATCAGCTTCAACGTAAAGTTAGGTCTTGCCTCGTGGAACTCCGAGACGCTCATATGAACGATCTCATGGGGAATCCCCGTCCCACCAAGCGTATAACAGTATGGCCCGAGCCTTACGCGTAGACACCGCCTCTCACGTTCCTCCTCTTACTCGTCCCGATGGCACTACTGCCTTCGAAATCGAAGAGAAAGCCGAATGTTTAGCTGACAGCGTTGCTTCACAATGCTCGCCCAGTACGCAACCCACGGATCCCTCCCATATCCAAGCAGTGGAGGACGAAGTTCTCCGCAGAAACTCTCATCCCATCACCGCCGACCCCGTCACAGTATCTTATGATGAAATCTTGCTTCTCATTAGAAGTCAAAAGTCCAAAAAGGCTCCGGGTGTGGATGGTATTTCCAACCACGCACTTAAGCACCTGCCTCAGCAGATGCTTACCTTGTTAGCTATCATTTTCAATGCCTGATTTGACCACAGCTACTTTCCAAAAGCTTGGAAAGACGCGATTGTCATAGGTATTCCCAAGCCAGGTAAACCTCTGAATATCCCGGCTAATCACAGACCCATCAGCCTCCTCAAGGCCATGTCTAAACTTCTCGAAAGAGTCATACTCTCTCGAATGCGGAACCATCTGTTTCCAACGGATGGCGATCCTCTCATCATTCCCCATCAGTTGGGCTTTCGCGCTAAGCACTCCTGCCCTCAACAAGTCCATCGAATCGTCGAGTACATACTCGACGGCTTCTATCCGCGGCGCAACAAAACGGTTGCAGTTTTCTTTGACGTAGCCAAGGCTTTCGATAAAGTCTGGCACAGCGGCCTCGTTTATAAACTTTATAAAATAGGCTTACCGGATCACCTAGTCAGGATAATCGCGTCTTTCCTCAAGGATCGCACGTTTCGTTTCAAACATGAAGGCACGCTCTCCACACCAGGTCCTTTAAAGGCTGGAGTCCCTTAAGGCTCAGTCCTCGGCCCTCTGTTGTACATCGTGTACATTAACGACATCCCCATTAAGCCGAAAGGCGTCGAGCTCGCCCTCTTTGCTGACGACACCGCCCTTTACACAAAAGGTCACGTGGTCCCAAATAACATCATCAGACTCAAAAAGGCCGTTAATGCCCTCGGTGTTTGATTTCAAAAATGGCGTATCGATATCAACTCAGAAAAGAGTTCTGCTATTCAATTCGACTACAAACGCCGTAATCGCTACAACGATCCCCACATTCGAATGTTAGGTATTCCCATCCCCTGGAAGCGCAGTATCAAATACTTAGGCGTCACCTTAGATCAGACGCTTTCTTTTAAGCCACACGTCGATAGAGTAACGAAACTCACGCGTTTCTACTTAAGCCGCTTAAATAGTATGATAGGTAGAAAAAGTAAAATGTCTTTCAGAAACAAACGTACGCTTTACAAGGTCTGCGTTAGACCCATCATGACATATGCCTCGCCAATCTTTGCCCATGCCAAACCCTCCGTCCTGCACAAACTGCAGGTAGTTCAAAATATCTTCTGCCGCAGGGCCACAAACGCACTTTGGTACGTGCGCAACGCGGACCTGCACAGAGATCTTTAACTACCTACAGTGCAACAGCACCTCAAAACACTCTCAGAATCGTTCTTCAAACGCGCCGAAACTCATCCCAATCCGAGATTCAGTGTCATATACTGCTCCTGTCTTAGATTCGAAATTCAAAGTCGCTAGACCGAGAAATGCGCACACTGGCGAACCCACGCAATTAACTTTAGATCTCGAAGCCCTTCAGGTCGCAACTTCTGATTCTAACGTAAATCCGAATTAATGCAATTTTTATTGTTCATTTTGAGCACCTTCAGTGCTGTGCATTCACCTTCAGTGCTTTGAGCACCTTCAGTGCTATGTAAATCCCAGCGGATGACCCCTTCTTGGCCCCGCTAGCGCGGCCTCTTTCTCCAATTGGCCGTCGCTCAGATGAAGGCTGAGTGGCAAAAATGCACGAGCCGACAGGGGGTTTTTAGTGGGTATGGTCCTGGTAGGCGTCGGGACGAGTCCCACATAACCTGGATCGCGCGCGCCAGTGTATGCATCATGGCATTTTTTATCGTCCTGCCCTTTCCGTGGAGGGGAACAAAAAAAATCCATACGAACATTAAGCGCAGTTAGCGTTTAGCGCGCGTAAGTGACGGACGCGTTCCCCTTGTATAGTGTCCAAAAAATACCTATCTAAGTGCCCATATGCTAAGATTGATCGTATTCGATATTTATCCTAAAGCTATACATTTAAATTGAAAAATTGGGTGTTATAAAGTTAGTTCGCGTTTTACTACCTAATAAAATGCATTGTGCAAAGTGTAGTGAAATTGTTATTGATTTTGTTCTCTGTGGCAAATGCGATGGCCACTATCATTTTGGATGCGCCGGAGTATCTGAGTCGAGCTACCGAAGAATGGGGCAGGAAAAAAAGGCTTCCTGGAGGTGCTTCGCTTGCCGTGGCCAACACTCGGATTCCGCAGGAAACGTTTCTCTTGCGGACATTCTAAAAGAGATTAAAAATCTACGTACCGATTTTATTAGCCTGAAAACCGTTTTAAGTGATATCAGATTAGATATTAGCAGTACTAAGCAATGTATAGAAGATTTAAATACGAAATGGAGCGACATGGAATGCAAATTTGGTAATCTTGAAGGTAGGCTAGATATTGTTGAACACAAGCTTTCCGGCGTTACTGTAGTTCAAAATGAGCTTTCAAAGGCACAAGAAACAATATCTGAATTAAAAGAGGCCAATAATATGCAGGATCAATTCTCACGACAGAATAACGTGGAAATATCTGGCGTACCGTTACGCAGTGGTGAAATCCTACACTCAGTACTGCATGACCTTTGTTCCGTGCTAGGATTCAGCCTTACAGAGACAGACGTAGATACAGTGCATCGAGTTCGCCGGCATACCACCGATGACAAACAACCGCCACGGCATCCATCCATCATCGTGCGCTTCACGCAGCGGCGCCGCAAAGACTAGCTGCTGGCGGCAGCACGCGCGCGCCGCACCCTCACCACCAGCGACATAGGCATGCACGGGCCCGCCTCCACTATATACGTATCTGATCACCTGACGCCGACTAATAAGTTATTGTTAAAAAGTGCCCGAGATTAAAAATTGAGAAAAATTTTGCGTATTTGTGGGTTAGAGATTGTAAGATTTTAATGCGCAAAAATGACAATGCTAAGATTATACGTTTCTCAAAAGAGTCAGACCTTTTAAAAGTTAAGTGACTAATCTGTCGGTCCTGGTTCTCCTTCGTTATTTGCTATTATTATTCCTATTTATCTGTTCACAAGCTTAAAAATCAACAACATACATCGTTATATTATATAACTTTTTATAAATTAATACTCCAACAAACCAAAATTACTAATAATTTCTTTGATTTATATAAACTACTTGTCTGTTTTAATTACTGCTTTAACTGTTTTACCCCATTATATTCCCTAAATTTTATATAAATTAAAACCCCAGCAAACTAAACTTCCCAAAAACAACTGTAATGTATATAAACTAGCTGTCTGTTTAATTAACTGCTTAAAACATTTTATCCATACAGTTTTTGTAAAAATTTCACTATGCACAACTATCAAGAATTACTTACACATTATTATATTATTATTTAAGTTCATTTATTTGGCAAATAAATGGTTTATCTCTTGTAAGAACTACTTATTTGTCGAAGAAGGTATTAAACTTCATAGTATTGTAGGTGTTTATCTTAAATACTTTAACGATGACTGAAATAAACTCACTAAAAATTTATTATCAGAATTCTAGGGGCTTGCGCACTAAGTCTCACAGTTTTTTATCTAATATTTTGTTAAGTGATTATGACTTAATAATTTTGACCGAAACTTGGTTAACGCCGGATTTTAATGATGCCGAATATTTCTTTAGCAACTACGACGTGTATCGGAGGGACCGTGTAGTGGGAGACCGGTAACTATACAAAAATATATAAAATGTTTTTCAATGGGTAATGTATATATACAGGGTGAAAATAAATTCGATACATACCTTTTAAGGGGTTGTAGTTGAGCTTATTTCCAATAGATTTGAATAGACTACATGTGGTCGGAAATTATTATTTATCAAGTTGTACGCCTCTTTGTGTTTTTTTAGAAAAATGCCCGATTTCAAGCTCTTAATAGATGCATTTTCTAGCAATATCATAAACAATAAGATTTTTTTTTTTTGAAGAGTAAATAAACAAAAAACTTATTTAAATCGCAAATCTAGTTAGGGATCGTACAAAAAAATTTATAATGCCCCTAAAATGACAATTTATTTCTAAGAAAAATGGTTTTCCTTTGCAATTGGCAAGCCATTGTGAAAAAAATTACAAAGGATTTTGTATACAAATTGTATAAATAACTTATTCAACTCATTAACAAACCAAAATAGTACAGGTGTCTACAAAAAAAATGCATAATTATCAAATAATAAAAGGATTGCAAAATTAAGTCAAATATTGTTAATTTTTTATTATCAATATGTTTGTTATAATGTAATTGAAAAATAATTTTGTTGAATATCTTTATTTTAACCATGTTTTAAAGTTTATCCCAAACCTTGTTCATAATAAAACCCGAAGAAAAAATAAAAACGATTCTTTAAACACGCACGAAGTCTCTTGAGTACCTCCGTTTTGATCATCCGCGAGGTGATTGTGTGTTTTATTTGATTCACTGCTAATAAAATTCGTTCCCGGAGTTCTTCCACGTTTTTTACGGGCGTCGTATGCCCCAAATCTGTCATGTGATCAATCAAAATCGCATAGGGTTAAAACTGGGCATATTGCTGGCCCAGGGATAGGATCCAAGGGATCCATCGCCAAGGATAATTTTCGCCCAACCATCTTCGCACATCGAGACGGAAATGAGTGGGGCAGACGTCGTGCTGGTAAATCTTCATTCTCCTTGTCTCTAGAGGAATGTTTTCAAAAAGATTTGCCATTTCTTCTCTTAAAAATATCACGTAGACTTCTTGTTTAATTTATCAGGGAGAAAATAAGGTCCTATCAAATGCCTGTCAAGACGCCTCGCTGCAGCACGCGTTGATATTTTTGGCTCAGCTCCAAATATCTGAAAAATCTCATGTTCATCCTCCGGTTCGTCGACCCGAGGTGTGCTTGCCTCTGCTTGTCTTGATTGGACGCTAACGCTTTCGTGAAGGTGACGAAATATCCCATAGAGTACACATACGTTAGGTACACACCGATCAGAATAACTTTGCGCGTATCCTCGTTGCGTTGCTCAGCATCACCATCGCAGAAACCATAGCAGTACAAAATACCTCCGTACTCAGCAAAATTAAACGTAGCCATTTCACAAGATTTAGTAAGAAATCAACGATAAGTCTGCACGTAAAAGAAAGTTGAGACTAACTAATCTTTTATCAACCAAAACCAAAATCCTGATATTTATATTCTTTAACCCGTTCACTGCCGGCCCAAAAAAGTGCGGAATTAACCGCACGCCGCCATACATTCAAAAATTGGACACTCATCGGCGGTGCCGGCTACTTGTACTTCGTAAAAAAAGTTTGTTTCAATAAAACGAGCACTTATCTGTGTTCCCTTAGGTTTAGCAAACACAATTTAATTGGTTAAAACCGAAATAGAGATCTTTTTCGAATGTTAGTTACACGCTTAATTAAAGTGGACCTAATTAATGGTAATATATCCAATGCATCAACTTAAACACGATTCATGTACTTACACCACAAAAAATCGTTTTTTCAAAAAGTCTGATGTCACCAACCTTTTTTACATACTTATATATACTACTTATAGATTTGAAGTATTTCAATATCACGTTTTATAAAATTGTATGGCTTGTAAAGAATTCATAATAATAATATCATAAATCCGAAAATGTGTTTGTTGGTTTGTTTGTCCTTCTTTCACGTCCCACCAGAGCGAAGTCATGATATAATTTTTGTGTGTGGAGATAGTTAGGAGGCTGGAGAGTGTCATAGGCATTTTATTGCGAAAAAAAGGCTTATAGTGGTTGAAATAGGGAATTAAAGTTTACTTTACACAATTATGATTAAAAGAAGAATAATGGTCACCCTAGCACTAAGTGTTGTTTGAAGAAATTCAAGCATATCATTATGATATTTTGAAGTGTTTTTTTTTTCATTTTATAATGTTCAAATATTTTTTTATAGAATTTAGAAACTTTATAAATGTCCGGTTAAAAATATCATTGTGTATCAAATAAACTGATCAATACTAAAGTAATAGGCCATATTTAGTTTTGAACTAAGGCTTTGTTAACCAAGCACCGTTTTTAATGCTCAAACTTGATGCTAACGATTTTTAACTATCAGAAAACCAATGATCAATTTACTCCGCGAAATTTGGGTTGTGATTAAGACAAAATCAAGTCTCAATATTACTAAGTATTATAATAAAACATTCCGAAAAAGTTTTATAATCCTCGCCTTTGAAAGCGGCTAATCTTTTTATTATGTGATCGTGCGGAATCGCTAACTGCTCACTAAAACAATGAGTGCTCAACAACTTTCAGGTTGGCTTTCTTTGTTTAAAATTATCTACAGAGCATAAGTATCCATTTTATGGCACAAAGGTATGTACACTGTAGCCAAAGCGGTTTTCAAAGTCAAATTAGTGCAAAATTAACAATAAAAGCGGAAAACAGAATTAATTACCTAAAACAATGATTGTTAACCCACTTTGAGGTCGGCTTTCTTTTGTTAAAATTCCAAGTACACCAATTTTATGGCACATACACTTTACTCGGCGGATGGGCCTCAAGCTTTTTTTTAATATTGACGTGATTCTGAACATAATTTACCCCAAAAGTAGGCCAATCATTATTATAAAAAATAAGCCAAAAACAAAAGAAATATCAATTACATTTTATATAATGTTTATCTGCTCACAATTATTCAAAAACGAATCGTATTACAACAATATATTTATTTTTCTTAATGAAATTAACTCTTTAATAACCACGCAATAAAAAAATTCTAATTAGACAAACCACACAAACAATTTGTAGGCAGCAAATACAAAATCTACAATGTTGTTAAAACATATGACATATTTTCTTCTGTATGCATAAAAAGTTTGTTAAAATCTGACTTCAAAACGAAGACGGCCTTGGGCGGCTTCGACGTGATCGTTAAGAATTAGCAATTTTAATGATATAAGTCTTATCATTACATCCCTCTCTACTACCTCCGGCTTCAGTCGCCGCAGACTATCTTTAGCTAAATTCCATTCATACCAGTTCTCGCTTTGATTCTTCTCGTACTTTCATTCTACATACTGTATCTTTCTTTCATACTTCTCATTCACTCTTTACGGGTGGGATTTCCCGGTCCCTAACTAACTGTATTGTCTGTTCTAGTCCTACTTTTCAGTATTTTCTTTATTTATTTTTACTTTTAATTTGGAGGGGGTTTGAACACAGGCATTTTAGTTTATTTAATGTTTGTTACATATTATACATTTCTAAATTTTTGTTATATCTTTTTACAATTTTACACTTTTTTCTTTGTTACTTAATTTCTATCATTATGTTTACTTTTATACATTTCAGCTCTTCTTATAATTAATACATTTTCTTAGAACTAGTACTTTACTTATTTTGTTTCTTACTACTATATACATTATTATGCTAACTGCAAATATTACACACAATATTTGGTTAACATTGTTTGCTTACACTGTTTTATTTCTATTTATAACATATTTTACTATTTTTGTACAAAATTCCAAAAAAATTTCTCTTTTTTTACACTTTATTAATTTGGAGAATTTATCAGTCGTTATATTTTCCTCTAATTGGCATTCAGTATTGTATCTTTCTGTTGCGAAAATAGGGCACTCTACCAAGATATGTTCCACTGTTTCAGGTTTATCAATATCACACGCACATGAGGGGTTCTCTTTGCGCCTGAATCTCGTCAGGTACTCCGAGAAACCCCCATGGCCTGTCATGAGCTGTGTCAGAATTCCCGCTGGCCTGATCTTCCTAACCGTTCCATATGCCGCCAGGGCATCGGGGAAGAACAGTTTTGTGACCCTTGCCGTGTCGCCATTCCTGTACCTGAGGTTCCATTCGTCAAGCGATCGCATACGGATGCTTTGCTTGACGAATGAAACGGGGCACAGATCGTAGTCGGGTCTTTTTTTACTGGAGATGGCAGCTTCCTTCGCCAGCTGGTCTGCGCGCTCATTTCCTGCCAGTCCATTGTGTGCCTTTATCCAGTACAAAGCTAAAGTTTTGTTTTCCTGAGATAAGGTCTTAATGTTTTTTCTTGTGTTCACAGCAAGGGGATGAGCGCTGTCCAGACCAACCACAGTTTCTAGAGCCGATCTCGAGTTACTGTAGATTCCAAAGGTTTGGAGTTTGCTGCCTACTGCTTCCTTTGTAGCCCTGAGTATAGCCAGGAGTTCCGCTTGATATACCGTACAATACGGCGGGAGAGTAAGCTTGACGGCCCTGATTTCGGATGCTCCATCCCATATAGATAGAGCGGCTCCAACCCGGCCGTCAATCTTGCTTCCGTCCGTGAAGATACGCAGCTGATGGTTACTATTGTCTTCTAAGTCTTGTTGGTTGTTTATCGTACGGAACTCCAGGCCACAGTATTCAGCTGGGTGCGGGAAGTCGGTAGGGGCTACTCTTCGTTCTACTTCTCTACCAGCAAGTTCCTGTTGGGGCACCCCCCTTCTCGCCTCATATAGTATCGCCGACTCCTTTACGCGAAGGTCGAGGGGGAAGATTCCGGTCAGGATCAGTGCTGAATTCAGCGACACGGTATGGTATGCTCTACATATTTTCTGTACAAACCCACGTTGTACAGAATGTAGTTGAGTTTTGATACCGATCTTATTGACTGCGGGGGCCCATACGCTGGCGGCATAAAGAAGAATGGGCTCTATGGTGGCCGTGTAAATTACACGGATCACTTCCGGGTGCAAGCCCCAGGAGGCCTTTGCTGCCCTTGTCAGTTGTTTGTAAATCGCAACTGCTTTTTTGCACTGGTTTTTGATGTGTACATTAAAAGTGAGTTTATGATCTATTGTAACTCATAGAAGTTTTATTTCTTTGGCGTTGCCAATGTCGATCCCGCCCACTCGTGGGGTGTCAAATTTAAGCTTCCTTGTGATCAGCATTGCGTAAGTCTTATGAGGTGCAAACTTTAGTTTATTTGTAACACCCCACGTCATCACCTGCCCGAGAACGGCTTTGGCTCTCGTCTCTATTTCTAATGCTGTATCTCCATCAAAAACCAGTGCAATATCATCCGCGAATGCTTGTACATATACTCCGTTGTTAGTGAGTTGTTTAAGTAAAGGGTCCAATAACAGATTCCACAGGATAGGCCCTCCAATTGATCCTTGCACACAACCTTTATTGGTACTCTTCCGTATCTGTTCCCCGGCATACCTCACTCTCACGTTTCTATCGCGAAGATAGCTGTCAAACACCCTTCTCAAATTCCACGGACATTTTTCTGCCGCTAGGCGGACTCGGATCCTAGGCCACCAGGCGCTATCGAAAGCGCCCTCTATATCTAGCGATACTATCGATACTAGTTTTTGTTGGTTTAGTTTGGTTCTTATGTATTTAATCAGATTATAGAGGGCGTCCTCGGTGCTCCTTTGGGGCATGAATCCGTACTGGGAATCGCTTATCCTCGGCACTATGTGGAATTTAAGACGGGTGACTAGCATCTTTTCGTAAATTTTGCCTAATATCGACAGAAGGCCAATGGGTCTATAAGCTTTAGGAGAGAGGTAATTTTCTCTGCCTGGTTTCCGCAGCACGACTACTGTGGCCTCCTTCCATATTCTCGGGAAAAAGTAAAGTTCAAAACATTTGTTAATGAGCGCGAGAAATAGTTGGGGGTCACTGTTAATGGCGTTTTGGCAGATTTCTGCAGTTAGTCCGTCTGCGCCGGGTGCCTTCTTTGGGTCAAAAGACTCAGCTGCCTTTTTTAGTTCGGTAAGTGTAAAAGGGGGGTCAATTATTGCTTTGTCTTCCATGGTTTTGTTGATGATACTGGCTCTTAATCTAATGTTACTGTGGTCGCTGTTGTCGTCTTCTTCGCTATCCTCAGGATAGAAAGTTTCCGCCAACAGCTTCACCGATTCTCTAGCATTCAGCACTTTCCCCTCCTTTACCAGTGGAACATCTTCCTCCCTTTTCCTGGTTTTGCCAATCACTCTATAGATTCCGTTCCATACACTTTCTTTATCTTGCTTCTCGCAAAACTCCTTCCAACTTGCGATTTGCGCCCTCTTTGCATGTTCCTCGTATTCTCTCTTTTTCTCCAGATACTCTTCAACTACCGACTGACGACGACCAGGGGCTGCACGCGCGATTCTGTTCTTTCTTGTCTTAACTTCTCTTTTAAGTTCCTCGAGTTGCGCCGACCACCATGGTATCCTGATTCGTTCTTTGGCTTGCTTTTTGGGCATAATTTGCTCGCAAACTTTTATAATATTGTCAGTATAAATTGACGCCGTTTCCTCCAGCCGTTCAGCACATCTGATGTTATTGATTGTATCTAATGTTATGTTTTTCTCTCTGTTTAACTGTCCCAGATCTCTATAGAATCTGGGCCAGTCAACTTTTTTTGTGCTGAACCTCCTGGTGGTCCTGGCTACACTCATACCTTTTGCCCTTTGTGTTGCTATTTCGAATATAATACCATTGTGGTCCGCGCTAGTGAGGGAATCTTTCACTTCCCAGTTGTCGACTAGATCGAACAGATTCGCGGTGCAGGCTGTTACATCAACGCTACTCGTGTTACGCTTGCCTCCCCTAATGGTGTCGTAAGTCGGTTTATCTCCGGTGTTTTGTATCTGGAGACCCATCTCATCAAGAATTCCCATCATCTCCTCCCCCCTACTATCTGTTTTCTTTGATCCCCACCATATATTAGGTCTTTACCTATGAAATTGCCGTTTTTCACGAAATAAATGAAGCGTAATTTTTTTATATATTTTTTATTTCTATTAATCAAAATAATCACCCGTGCGATCAATGCATCTTTGCCGACGCATTGGTAGCTTATTGATGCCTTTCTTGAAGAAATCAGCTGGACGGGAGGCAACAAATTCTTCAAAGGCATTTTGTACTGCCTCTCGGGTATTGAATTTTTTTCCCGCCAAGAAGTTATCCAAATTATGGAAAAAGTAGAAGTCTGTAGGCGCAAGGTCTGGTGAGTACGGCGGATGACGGAGAACTTCCAACCCCAACTCTTGTAGCTTGGAGACCGTCTGCTGTGCAGTATGAGGTCGCGCGTTGTCGTGCAGGAGCAGTGGAGCCGAACGATTGACCAAAGCTGGTTGGAGACGTGCGAGCTTCTCCATCATTGTGTTCAGTTCTTCACAGTACACATCTGCAGTAATGCTTGTCCCGTTTGGCAAGAAGCTGTGATGAATTACACCCGCGTTAGACCACCAAACAGTGACCATCACTTTTCTAGGGGTAAGTTTTCGTTTAGGGCATTGTTTGGGTGCTGAACCAGGGTCCAACCAACTTGCTGAGCGCTGACGATTGTCAAACAGGATCCATTTCTCGTCACAAGTAACAATGCGATTCAGAATTCCTTCATTTGTATGCCTGCTGAGCAGTGCAAGGCCACGTCTCCACGCGTACTTCGCGCTGACGGTTAGATATTGAGTTCGTGGGGTACCCATTTGTCAAGCTTTTTTACCTTGCCAATTTGACGCAAATGGACCAATATTGTTTTGATGCTAACGTCGAAAGCTGCTGCTAATTCAGCCATGGATTGAGTTTCATCAGCTTCCACAATTGCCTTTAATTCGTCATTGTCGACCAAAGTTTTCGGACGACCACGGGGTTCATTTTTCAGGTCAAAATTTCCAGAACGGAAGCGGGTAAACCAATAACGGGTGGTGCGTTCGTTTGTTGTGTTCGCTCCGTAAACGTCGTTGATGTTGCGTGCCGCTTGTGCCGCTTTGCTGCCACGACGGTACTCATACTCCATAATTACTCGAATTTTTAACTTATCCATGATGACGAAAAAGTACGAAAACAAAACACTAACTATTAAACAAATGACGATTTTAGAAAAAGAATTCCGTGTTTGTCAAATAAAATTAATTTGAAATTAGAATTATCAGTCAAAAAAAAAAAAGTCATTTGAAATGGCCAGTACGGCAAAACGGCAGTTTCAAAGGTATTCATAGGTATTATTTTTGGCGTTGCAGTCGCCGGCAATGATTAGATTTTTCGTTCCTATTGCACTCTTAATGTCTTTGAGTCGTCGTAGGTGTGGCTCTATCGGTTCTAGATGCTCGAAGTAAAAAGAGACAAGGGTGATTTTCTGAGCTCCGATGCTGGCTTCAATTACTGCGCAGTTTGGAGTTGTCAAGTGAGGATATTGTGTAACTTTAATGTGAGAATCAAATACAACTATCGCAGCCTTAATCGTGCCAGGCTCGGAGCTCTGGAAAACCCTTGCCCCCCTATTAGCCTTCATTCGTCCGACGTTGCCCACGTACGGCTCCTGGAAGAGTGCAATTGACGCTTGCATTTTCATTGCCTCTAACATCGCCTCGTCCGTCGCGAGGCTCATTCGCTGGAGATTTGCTTGAATGAAAGTGTATGGAACATTATCTCTGTGGGTGCCCTCAGCAATAAGCCACGGATGTTCTTGCTAACATGTCCCAGCGCTTCCGCACTGGGCACATCAAGCTGAAGGCATTGTGTTCGTCCTGCTCTATATTTGCTTTTTTGCAGTTTCTACACGCCAGCGCTGTACCAGAGAGAAAGTCTGCACATTGGGCTCTAAGGTGCGGGCCACCACAGTGGCTGCACAACTCCACTTCATCCTTGCAGAACTTTCTTCCGTGGCCGTATTCTAGACATTTCGTACACTGGATAAGAGGCGACTGATCCTCTACCCGTATGCGCTGCAGATCTATATGCACTACTCCCAGATCAGTCAACCTCCTCCATATACAAGGTGATGTGCTCATGACCACGTGTCCGGCGTGTGGGTTTCTTGTTCTTCTTCGGAACTTAACAGCCATTCTTTGTTCTTGAGGGTTTAGGTCAGCGAATATCTTTTTATTCTGGTTTTTCAAGGCTGTTATTACGTCTTCGTCAGAGTGGACTGCTAGAACATTTCTTAATATTATTAAGGGGTCCTTGTTTTTGACCTCTTCGCAGGTAAGCTGCTTTCCTGCTTGGTAAGCTGCTCCCTAGGCCGTTTAGGCGTTAGATAGATTATTATATTATAGTGCATTTAAAAAAATCTCAGTGATTTTGACTGTAATTTGGCTTAAAAAATCAGGTTTAAAAACTGGCGTTCTCGGCGTCTGAGTAGAAATTTTAAAGACGCCGATCGGCATCCTTGGCAATGAATGGGTTAAAAAATCAGGTAGTCTGCGACCTATTTGTTTAGCAGTTGAGCGTAGTAATAACAATTATAATTACCCCTTTACTTCACCAAAACGACACAATACAACCAAATATGGAAAGACAAAGAATACATAACAATGAAGAATTAACAATACTTGACTATTTTTGCAATCCTTTTATTATTTTATATTCATGCAAGTTTATATAGTCATTTGTGCCATTCAAGATGGCTAATGAGTTGAGAAAGTTATTTATGCAATTTGTATACAAAATCCTATTGTAATTTTTTTCACAATTGCTTGCAATGTTACTTTGAAATCAATTGTCATTTTAGGGGCATAATAATTTTTTTGTACCATTCGTTACTAGATTTGTGATTTTAATAAGTTTCTTGTTTATTTACTTCTAAAAAAACAAAATCTTACTGATGTGTACAACTAGATAAATAATAATTTCCGACCACACGTTGTCTATCCAAATCTATACAAAAATAAGCTCGACTACAGACCCTTAAAGGAATGTTTCGAATTTCCTTTCGCCCTGTATTGTAATGGGGATATAAATGATTAATTAAATCTTAAGTTTTCACGATACATACTTTAAATAAAACACTTTTTACCGGATATTATCGCGTATATTTTAGTTAATTTTAAAATTATTTCGACGTTTCGGCATCTTTGCAGTTGCCGTGGTCACGATAGACTAAGGTGTTGTTCATCTATTGCCAGTAATAAAAACTACATGATTGTCAATACATATTAACGCCATCTGTTTCTCAGTCTTCTCGCATAACGTCCCGGATTGACACAAAAGGCACTGACTGTGTCCTGAGTTTGCAGTCTAACAGTTTGCTGGTTTTTCATTTTGATGTTTTTCAGTATTGGATCCCATGTTGATGAAAGTTTCCAACCATCTTCTCTATTGAAATTTGGATGTTTTTTAATTTCAATAGTTTCTCTGAGCATCCTAGGTATAAAATGTTTCTCTTTTGCTAGGATCTTCACGGTATCAAATCTTAAATAATGGTTGGGCTTGTCTATGGAATGTTCACAAACTGCAGATTTTGAGGTTCGTTTATTTTTAACATCAGAGATGTGTTCTTTAATGCGAGTTGACACATTTCGTTTGGTTTGACCGATATAAGAGAGCCCGCAGTCACAGTCGATTTTATAAACGCCTGGATCTTGTAAAGGGATGCTTGATTTTATTGGACGAAGATGCTGGCTTATCTTCGAGTGCGGCTTGTAGATAGTTTTGATTGAAGCTCGCCGAAGAATGCCTCCTATCTTGTCAGTAACACCCTTTATATAAGGCAGGAATGCTGGTCTTCGTTCAACTGTGAGTGGCTTTACGCGGTTTCTGCGACGGCGACGCGGTGTATTTAAATCGTTATCCCGCAGCACTTTAACCAGGTGGTTGAGTTCCTCATTAATGTGTTGGGGATCGCAGATTCCATGTGCTCTCTGAAACAAAGAGTTGCCTACG
The DNA here is from genome assembly GCA_923062675.1 of Marasmarcha lunaedactyla. Taxonomy (NCBI): domain Eukaryota; kingdom Metazoa; phylum Arthropoda; class Insecta; order Lepidoptera; family Pterophoridae; genus Marasmarcha; species Marasmarcha lunaedactyla. The sequence goes on along the minus strand of OV281351.1, from coordinate 610,332 downwards.
GCAGATAATTGGCTCGGGTGGTGATGGGATTTCCCATTTAGATATCGGTCAGTGTGGGTGGGTTTCCTATAAACAGTATGGCTAAGTGTACCATCAGGATTTCTTTGTATTAAGACATCTAAGAAAGCTAATTTGTTCTCCTGCTCCAATTCCATAGTGAATTTAATTTTAGAATTAAGGGAATTGAGGTGGTTTAGGAATGCAGTCACTTCATGCTTAGGTAATATAGTGTAGGTGTCGTCAACGTACCTCTTGTATATCTTCGGCACAACAGGTGCCATTCGGAGCGCTTGCTCCTCGAAGTTCTCCATGTAAATGTCAGCTACAACAGGTGACACCGGAGACCCCATGGCAACACCATCAATTTGAATGTAGTAATTGTTATTCCACATGAAGTAGCCAGATGTTAAACATAGCTCTAATAGTTCTGCATATTCCTCGGGCAAGTTTGACTCACTTAGCTTCCTTTTTACTATATCAATGCAGTCTCTAACAGGTAGTGAGGTGAATAGAGACGACACATCAAAGCTAACCATAGTTTCATTGTTAGTTAACTTGAGATTTTTAAGGTCACTAACAAAATGGTAAGAATCCTTTACATATGCACTTGTCTTTCCTCGCAGTTGTGAGAGCACAATTGCTAAGTGCTGGGCCAGCTTGTAAGTTGGTGTGTCTAGCTGGCTCACAATAGGTCTCAAAGGTACTTTAGCTTTGTGTATTTTTGGTAACCCATACAATTTTGGTGGTTTTGCACTTGCTGGTGTTAACTTTTTCACATCTAAATGTAACAAATTTTTGTGTTTTTGTATTAAAGTGGATATTTTCTTCATAATCCTGTTGGTGGGGTCGTAATTCACCATTTTGTATGTGTTTTCATCCGCTAACAACTCCAAGATTTTTTCGTTATATTCAGATGTATCCATCACTACGGTAGCATTTCCTTTATCTGCACGGAGAACTGTTAACTCGTCATTATTGCGTAAGGTCTTCAATGCAAGGCGTTCTTCTCTGGAAAGATTCGATTTCGGTAGACTATTGCGTCTTAATACGCCGGAGATATCTTGCCGTATACTTTCAGAATCTTCCTTTGAAAGTTTGTTTGTGAAAAGACAGTCTTCTACGCGACAGATTATGTCTTCTACCGGTATTCTAGACGGAGTTGGTGCAAAATTTAAGCCCTTCGATAAAACTTTTATAACATTTGTTTCCAATGTTTGTTTTGACACCTTGACAACTGTACGTTCAAGCGAAAAAGTTGATTGATTCTCTGTGGTTGAGCTGATTGAAGGCTGAAAGGGTTCATGAGTCATCCTTTTGTTATTGAGTTTTTGAAATTTGCTAATTTGTTTATTTTTATAGATGTTGTAGACATAGTACGCCCTTTTATTCGTAAAATCTTCAACTTTCGCGAAATCCGAATGGGACAGAGTCAATGCAAGATCGTTTTTTGAATTTTGAATAATTTCGTCTGTTCGAAATATGTCATACCGATCTATTCTTAAATTTTCGCGATGCATACTTTAAATAAAACACTTTTTACCGGATATTATCGCGTATATTTTAGTTAATTTTAAAATTATTTCGACGTTTCGGCATCTTTGCAGTCTATCGTGACCACGGCAACTGCAAAGATGCCGAAACGTCGAAATAATTTTAAAATTAACTAAAATATACGCGATAATATCCGGTAAAAAGTGTTTTATTTAATGTCATACCGATGTTGTTGTATTAACTTGATCAGTAGTTTTTTGCTTGCTTGGTGAAGAATTGAAGCATTGAAGAATTGGAGCAGGAGAACAAATTAGCTTTCTTAGATGTCTTAATACAAAGAAATCCTGATGGTACACTTAGCCATACTGTTTATAGGAAACCCACCCACACTGACCGATATCTAAATGGGAAATCCCATCACCACCCGAGCCAATTATCTGCCGTAGGCAACTCTTTGTTTCAGAGAGCACATGGAATCTGCGATCCCCAACACATTAATGAGGAACTCAACCACCTGGTTAAAGTGCTGCGGGATAACGATTTAAATACACCGCGTCGCCGTCGCAGAAACCGCGTAAAGCCACTCACAGTTGAACGAAGACCAGCATTCCTGCCTTATATAAAGGGTGTTACTGACAAGATAGGAGGCATTCTTCGGCGAGCTTCAATCAAAACTATCTACAAGCCGCACTCGAAGATAAGCCAGCATCTTCGTCCAATAAAATCAAGCATCCCTTTACAAGATCCAGGCGTTTATAAAATCGACTGTGACTGCGGGCTCTCTTATATCGGTCAAACCAAACGAAATGTGTCAACTCGCATTAAAGAACACATCTCTGATGTTAAAAATAAACGAACCTCAAAATCTGCAGTTTGTGAACATTCCATAGACAAGCCCAACCATTATTTAAGATTTGATACCGTGAAGATCCTAGCAAAAGAGAAACATTTTATACCTAGGATGCTCAGAGAAACTATTGAAATTAAAAAACATCCAAATTTCAATAGAGAAGATGGTTGGAAACTTTCATCAACATGGGATCCAATACTGAAAAACATCAAAATGAAAAACCAGCAAACTGTTAGACTGCAAACTCAGGACACAGTCAGTGCCTTTTGTGTCAATCCGGGACGTTATGCGAGAAGACTGAGAAACAGATGGCGTTAATATGTATTGACAATCATGTAGTTTTTATTACTGGCAATAGATGAACAACACCTTAGTCTATCGTGACCACGGCAACTGCAAAGATGCCGAAACGTCGAAATAATTTTAAAATTAACTAAAATATACGCGATAATATCCGGTAAAAAGTGTTTTATTTAAATGATTAATATTCTTACAATGGTCATAGTAGTATGCAAATAAAAATAGTGAAGCTACTTAGTTAGAACTTATTTACTAAGTTACTTACTAAGAAGTAGCGCTCATTACATCATATTTAATATATGGTACATTTCATTAATTTAATATTTCAATAATTATTTTTACTCATCAATTATAATGCTGTCTAAAAGCTGCGCTGGCAGATTAAAATCTGTGTGACGAGCTAATCCCGTGTACCACATAATAGATATGATATGAGCACAACTTCCTACACTGCGACTGCCCGTCAAGCAAGTACATTAATAGTGTGCAATAGCATGTCTATCGATAGTATTCCCATCAATTAGCACATACGAATAATATATGCGCGATCTCACATGTCTAGATTGTATTCGCTCTCTTATCAGCCACGCATTATTTATCATAATGATGCATCTTGATAAGTCATTCTATGCATTTTCACGATACAATTCAATATTGTATAATCCGTTTCGAAAATGTCCTGCACAGTAAGACTTGGCTAGTTTTAAATGATAAGTGTCAATTAAAATGATGTCATCTTCGCTTATTCTCGGAAACTCTTCAAAGTGAGGCATTTGTGCTTCCATGGCCGTAAAAGACACTCTCTGTCGATTGAAATTTTTCATTTCTACGTAATCACGTAACAGATTAGGCGTGTTGATTTTGTCGTTTATGATATTCAGTATTTCTGAAGCAAGCCTGGTGTCGGTAGCTACGCGATAATACGCATTTATGATCGCTGTAGCTATTTTAAAATCAACGAACATATTCGGTATTGTTCTGTTAAAATATGACTGCCTAAAAAGTTTAAACCTATTTTTGAACTTTCCGTTCACAGCTTCTACCACCCAATGGCATATAGTTATCAACCGCGATTTATTTGCCTGGTCAGTGGTGAGTTGGGTAGCATATCGGTCTTTTGTTGGAGGTATGTGAGCCTCATAGCCAAGCGACTGTATGTCATAAATGCTATCTCTGAACCTTCTATCACATCTCCGTATAAACACATCTCCGCTATGTGTGAGCCAATGTAATAAATGTTCGTCTTGGTTATATTTTGCATAATCGTTGCATCTGATGTTACAGCAAGATATAGACCTAAAACATCGATTATATAACCATCGCTGGTTACTTACTGGCTTTAATAAGTTCCTAAACTTGTGGAAACTATAACTTTTTCGTTGAAATAAAAAGTTCGAACTATTTTCAATATAAATATATGTTACGTCTGCTATTAAAATCAGAATAGTATTTTCCTCATTGCCAAAAATAGCTTTTGGTATCATAAGATTACTTTCGAGAAGATCTCTTCTAGAAACATGGCCTATTCCAAGATGGTTCGGAACAAAATCTTGGGTAAGACATTGTCTGGCCATTTTTAATTTCCTTTCGAGCTCTCTGCGTGATGTTTTAAAGAGCGTCGCCAGTCTCTCATTAGGTTCACCAGTTCTCAGTTTAGTTACGTACACACCTAGAACTGTACGTGGATGACGGGCCCTTGCTGATAGACTCGGTGTTTCCGCTAAGATACCATCGAACTGCTCTAATGTCAAACCGGTCCAAAAACTTAATTCCTGTGCATTAAGTCCAGATTCAAAATCCAAACTAGGAGCATTGTTAATGACATTTACCAACATGTTTGTCAAGTCCGAAAAAAAGAAGAGTTGAAATAAGACGTAACGTTGATGTTGTCTAATAATTCGTCGAAGTTAGTGTTTCTTAAATGATCATCGCATAATCGTACACTCGGTGGAATATACAGGTGATAGTTACATACCAAATACACTTTCATTGAAGTTGGGATTCGCCTACGGCTTTCGTTTGTGCACTGTCTGTTACAGCAGGTGCGAGAAGAATTTGGTGCCCTCACATAATCTCGAACGTAAAAGTTCTGTGCTTGATTTGCTCCATCATCGTGCAACATATGATCTTGTTCAACAACACCATGATGATCTTCCACAACGACATTTTGTACATTGACAGCATCAGGGTTTCTTTGAATTTCTGGACCTGGGATGTCATTGCGTACTTGTGTCGACGCGAACTTGTCGGGTAGCATTGCTAGCTCTTTGCCAGCATCTATGGCACACTGCCATATTGTTATTGAATACAACCTAGGACAACGATGAGTATTAGAATCTGCCCTCTGAACCAGGTACAAGGTAGGGTACAAGTATTTGTGTAATGAATATGGCGTGTTTAGTATTAAGAATAGTTAATACATGACAAGTCATGTTAAAAAAAACAGATTATTATTATATTTTACTTTATGCAATGTAGGTGTGCTACAGGAGGGTCTACATTATTAAAAATATTTTGCAGTGAAAAACAGATATAAGTTAGCATTTGGTACATATTAGTATATATATATATATATAGATGTTATTTACCTGTATCAGTGCATTGTGCGAAATATGGCTAACTAATTCAGGTTCACTTTCAATTAACGCCTCTTCTTGAACGTGCCGCCTTTGTCGCAAAACAGATCGTCTACGTGATCGAAAGAAATCAATTAGATCACATCCTGTAACTTATGAAGCGAATTTTTAGATGCTTTCTGGTCGTATTACGTATTAACACAGTTTTAAAAAATAACACTTTTGCACAGTCAATTTTACTCTTTGAGGAGGCGGTCTCAAAGATGCAAATTAGGGATCCTCGTCCATTACATCAAGTTTGTTTCGTATGAAGCAATATACTTATTAAGAGTACATTAATACATGATCCACACTTAACAATCCCATGATTTGTAATTAGATGCCATCAGGTAAAACAAATTAGTCGTAACATACTATAAAATAATACCTAAATTACTGTAGGTGTGTATAATATTAGGCCATTTATATTTGGCGTTTATATTAATTTTATAATTTGGCGTTTTGAAAGGGACGAACATAAAGTGAATTTCTTGTAAATATAATATATTTATTTATTCAATGTATGTACCACTGCTATCTATGCACTTTTGCCACCTCATAGGTAGTTCATTGACCCCTTTACTAAAAAAATATTCGGAGGAAATCAATAAAATATTTGAGGGCGCTTTGGACTGCCCCATCGAGTTGAACTTTTTTCCTTGCAAGAAGTTATCCGAATTAAAAAAAAAAGGTGATCTGTTAGAGCAAATTCCGGGAAGTATGGTGGATGTCTTAGACATTCCAATTGAAGCTCCTCTAATTTGGGAGCCGTCTGATGTACAGTGTGTGGTCTAGCTTTGTCTTGAAGCAGCAGTGGCCTAGAGCGGTTGAACAGTCTCGGTTGTTTAGCAGCTAACTTTTCCATTATGGTTTGCAGTTGCTGACAATAGTCATCTGCTGTAATCGTCTAGCCAGATTTAAGAAAGCTGTAGTGAACGACACCGGCACTGGTCCACCAAACGCTCACAAGTAACTTTTTTCGAGTAAATTTTCGCTTGGGGTAGGATTTGGCTGGTTCGCCAGGGTTCAACATCATCCCATCCGGTTCCATCATCACATCTGAATAACCAGTATTAAAAAATACAACCACGTTAAGAAGTTCCTCCTTTTTGGAGTGGGTTAAGAAATACATATCAATTCAGTCTTCGTTGCATAAACAAAACCATCTATTAAAACACAAAAAACAGATCAAAAGCTGCAAAATAATATAAAATGAACGGTCCAGTTACGTGTGACCGCATAACATTTAAGTTAATTAACCCGGGTCAGTTGCACTGAGATAGTTATCGCAGTGGAATTACTGCTGTGTGATTTAAAATTTATATTTCTGTTGTAACTGAGCGCGAGTCGCAAATATATATTGAGGGTTGCCTGTGGGGAGTTTAAAGGTTTCAATTAATTCAAGGAGCGTAATGTTAAATTATAAAAGAAACTACATGGATATAGTTGTTTATAAATCTGTTTTGATATCAGCACATCTTACACGGTGACGGGTCGCTCACTTCCCTCTAAAATGGTTGAGGAGGGCGATGGCTGGATCCCGCGTTTACTCGTGAACGGGTGCCGTTTGGGGGTGTTCGTCGTTTGGATACTTGGGGGGAGGGAGACTTGCCGAGCTAACAGATGCAGAAAAGAATAATTTTGTATAGACATAAAGAGACTCTGTAAATTTATTTTGCAAAAATATACCCGTGAAGTTTCTTGCCAGTTCTTCTTCACGAAGGTTTTTTCGAACTGGTGGTAGAATCATGTTTTATTTGACGTCAATAAAAACAAGTAATTGTTAATGTTGAGAAATAAAAATTTCATTTCATTTCATTACATGGAGCCCTAGACATACCGAAGACACAGCTAATTTGACAACTAAGGCCGAGTGGCGTAGTGACCGAGCCGATATACAGACAACAGTGCTTTTGTTATTTATTTCGGTATTTAAGGCCAGCATTTCGTTACATTACTAAATTACCATAGTATTTAATAAGCATGTTGTCGCAGCGCTCTTTGTGTTTAGTGTTTGTGGATTGAAAAGTTAAACCGGCTTGGTCGATTATTACCCTACACAACCATTTCAGCCCCAGTGTTTTTTTTTCTAGAAACAGTTTCTTGTATACGTTTCTACTCTGGTAACAAACATAGTCACTGTGTCTTCTAAGTTTCGAACCTCAACAAAAAGTGGCGAATTCTCGAAACACAAAAGTTGTTGCATTTTAGAGACAATGTTTCGAAAAATTATAGGGACTATGTTAATAGATTGTTACTAGGTTTTAATGAAATGACAATGTGAATGGAATAAATATTTTTTTCCGATGTTAAATGCAATATATTTTAATTTCATGTCAATATAATGAAATTAAATGAAATGAAATATTTATTTCTCAACATTGACAATTATTTGTACTTATTGATGTCAAATAAAACATGACTCTACCACCAGTTTGAAAAAACCTTCGTGAAGAAGAACTGGCAAGAAACTTCACGGGTATATGTTTTTAAAATAAATTTACAGAGTCTCTTTATGTCTATACAAAGTTATTCTTATCTGCATCCGTTAGCTAGGCACGTCTCCTTTCCCCAAGTATCCAAACGACGAACACCTTCAAACGGCACCCGTTCACGATTAACGCGGGGTCCAGCCATCGCCCTCCTCAACCATATTAGAGGGAAGTGAGCGACCCGTCACCCGACGCTACCATAAGAAGACTAATTTAGTGACAATGATGCTTTACATTTTTATCGGGACGAAAAACTCAACGAGCAAACTGACACATTACCCATCTTTTGTTAAAATACTACTAAAATCTACTATTATGACTATTATGAGCTACTATTATGAGCTGTCAGCATATTTCTTCCTCTTGTGTGAACATTGTGCAGATCTTTTTTTTCTTTTGAACAAGCTTATGTTCTTTTTTACATTCATCAAATTTTCTAAAATATATTGTGAATGGATAGTAAGAATATTTATTTCCTTAAATTTACTTCTAAGTGACACCCTTGGACCGAGCCGATAGATTGCTCGAACAGCCCTTTTCTGCAGAACATAATATAGTGTCGATGTCGGCAGCGCTCCCCCACAACAGAATGCCATATGTCATGAGGCTGTGGAAGTAACCAAAATAGACTAAACGAGCAGTTGTTTCATTTGAAATTTGTCTCATTTATATTGTCGTCAACCATTTCAAATTACAATTATTTTCATTATTCACCGAGGCCTTTTTAGGTCTTGATAGATATTTGCAAAGTTCACAAGCAAGTTTTTCGAGAGAATTTGGAAGAAAATTTTAATTACGATTTATAAAGAGGTAAGGAGACACATATTCTTTTTTTTTGTAAATTATGTAATAACAAAAATGTGTATTTAATAAGTACGTTGCATATTAATTAGAATGTGTTATATATTTAGATCTTAAATCTAAATTGTAGGCTACCTTAACTGTCTCAAATACATGCATTTCTTATTATGATTTATATTTCGCTCGTTTTATGAGGCGTTCACCACGTATAGTAACAGAGTATATACAATGTCCACTTTCTGTTCAATCTAGTAACATTTTTTGCAATGGCCGACGTTATAGTCCGACGCCAGTGATTTATGCAACATGTCTTGAGATTGCCGAACTTTTAATTTAGTTATGGATAGGTCCATTAGTTAAGGCTCGTTGGTAACTTACGAGCACAACGGTAAAACACATAGGATATAAATATGCTAAAACAGAGTAAATATGAATTTCGACTATTGCGCGGTTGTCAAGACGCAACTTGTTTGAGTGTTCCTATGTAGATATGTATTTTGTTACGGAACTCCCACGGGCACTGGAATTACATTGGAGCTCTATTACAGGCGGGATTTTTAAATTTTTCAAATACTGCAGCTAGTTTGAAACTCTGAAGCATTCAACTATAAAACACCATCTCATCATCACTTTCACTTTTCAAGTTTATATTCGTACAACTGTCAACTTTATTTTTCAGGTTCAAATCCAGGACACTATCAACAAAAATAGCAAGCAGGAACAAGAAAATCTGCTTTCAGCTCTTCAACGCTTTTACATCTCAAGTGTGTTTGCAGTTAAATTTTCCAATTTTAGTTTATAAGGTTACCATATAAAGTTTCTTTAAATGTACAACTCTAAATCCAAACAAACTACACGTTCGGCCCCAACGCCGCTACCACACTGTATTGTACCTCAGGTGCCACAAGAGCTCTGCAAACAATCTGCTTCCATTAACAAATTGTTAATATTCCTCCCCCTCCCTTCCTACATCTCGATGAAATCTTGACGAAGATCTGAAATTAATAACCGAGGGTTGCGAGGGCGGAGTAAGTGTGCAATTAGATTTTTTTCGCGAATCCGGGGCTATTTGTATTGTGTCGGTGGGATTAGAGCGTAGATGGGAAAGGGTAAGTAATGAAAGAAAGCAAGTATATTCACATGTGCATAGGCAAATATCGAAATAGTTATATGTGTCCGTATTCCTATGGAACGCTACGGCTTGTGTAAATACTGTGTTACGTGTAACACCGCATAGTGATTGTGAACTAACTTTCATTAGAAGTGTTTTTTAACGTTGCTTTGGCCGTTTCTTAATATTTTGCATTGCTTTCATTACACACTCATCGCACTACTGGGCTCGCCGAACCACATTTTTTCCTGGCTGGTTGAGTGATGGTGGATTTGTACCTACAAACCGACCAGCACTTCACTGCGCTTTGTGTAAAATGTCACTGCAGCATCCCATCCTTCGCAACCCTTACCGCGCGTGCGTCGGCCGCTCCACGCACAAAACTATATCTTATTGCAAAAAATAACCCTGAATAATAATTGTGATTCAAAAGAGCTTTTGAGTTATCAGTGCTGGTATTCAAATCAAGGAACCCTCTGCTTGGATTCGCCGCAGGAAAGCATATAAGATCAGTGCTAAGCACTCTCGTGCCGAGAGTGTCTTTATATTCAAGAATAATTCAAGATTTTCCAGTTACCAGCCACCTATTCCAATACAGTCCACTACCCCGAAGTATGGCTAAAATATTCGCACCAAACGTTGTATTTTCTCTTTATTTTCATTTTTTGTAGAATTATTGCTCATGTACATAAAACTGCTGTTTTGTAAGCAGTTTTTTTTTATCTCTGAATATGAGATTTTTTCATAACCTAAAAATGAACTTAAAAAACGCTGAATTCTTCATCTGTGTTTCAAATCCAGCTATTGAAATAAATATTGAATAAGTTTCTGAATGTCAAATGTACGAAACGACAAAATTGAATTAATGGTCACTGAGTCATTGTGGATTGAAACGCTATACATTATTTACTCGTAATGTACTGAATTAGATGTATTTTTGACGACCGAGTAGCGTAGTAGTTAGTGGCCCTGCCTCATACGCCGGAGGTCCCAGGTTCGAGTCCTGGCCGAGGCATTCGTTTGTGTGATGAACATAAATGCTTGTTTTCGGGACATGGTTGTTGATATTTATATATGTATGTATATTCTACATCCGCCCAGTTCGCTGTATGGTCGTCCAAAACACTAGCTCTGATTACTTTGGGGCCATACAGTTGGTGTGATTGTCTGGTTGATAAATTTATTTTTTATTTTTTTTACTAACTTTGTGAGATTTTAGTTAATAAAATATTTTGCTAACTGCCAAGAATATTTTTGTAAGCAAACTAGCAAGCTAGCTAGTAAGCTTACTTAACCCTTAATTTGATATTGGTATACACGGAGAACACAGATTTCAAAAAATTAATACAGCATTTATTAGTCGTATATTATTTAATTCATTTAAATGGTATGCTTTTAAATACTACCAATATTGACTGAAGCAACATTTTTTTTAACTGTCAAAAATGTCTTCGACACGGCCGGCTGTGTCTGCAAAACGGGTAAGTTTTTTAAATATTTTTTAAAGTTGTTGTGTGGGAACAATAGTTATTTTGTATTATATTGCATGGTCAGAGGGCAAGGGGCAAATGGGTACAAACTACAGTTATTTTATGTCTACATCTTTTTGACGCGCACGTTTGAGTGTACTCCGTGAATTCCATTGCCAAGTAAGCAGTAAATTACACTAAATAGACTTTGGTATTTGTTCGGTTCTTGCCTCCAATGTTGGTAGAATAAAAACAACACAAATGGCGGGTGACCGACGTTTGGTTGCTTGACGTGTGTCGATTCTGCACGGGCGCTGCTCTGCTTTATTTTAAATACTTTGAATAATACTTTAAACTGTGTTTTCCTGTGTTGTGAGCTTCGTTTTGTCTACACTGTGCTGTTTGTGAAGTGCTGGACTATCAGAACGTTTCTGAGAGCTAAGCTAGCTGCCTGGAAGACGCCCTTTACCTATGTGTATGAACGTTGAGACTACTGACGGAGACTGGCGGTGGAAACTCGAGGTTTGTGCAATCTTTTCTTCCTTATTTCAGGCAGGGGTCCGTGATTCTCCTCATTTCAATCAATACTTACAATTTTTACTTTAATACTTTCCAAAACCTAAGGTCCTTCGAACCAGTGCATTATTTCTTACCAGTCCCAAACAGTATTCACGAAGTACATTGCCAAGCACTGTACAAGTGTTTTTATTTATTTTTAGAGTACATATCTTTACATAGGGTGCGTTTTTGTTTGGCTACAGAGCATGCTTTTATTTTGTCTGCAACGCTTATCTTTAACAGGCTCGCACAAGATTTTGTCTTTGGTTCCACCAGAAAATGCTTGCTCTGATGATACTTCCGCTTCAGAACAAGAACCAGACTTCACATCATCAGCATCAAACTTTAGTTCTGATCCGCCTTCAATAGACATCTCACTAGAAAGACTTAATGTATTAGCTCCATATAACCCAAAACGAGAGTGTCTTAGAATATTTTACCTCTTTTTTTTTTCGTCAGACATCATCGAAGATAATGTAAACTATAGTAATTTGTACTCGGTTAAACAATACGGCACCTCAATACAATTGACTGTTAACGAACTTAAAAGTTTCTTTGGGATCGAGATAATGATGGATGTTTGGAATGATGGAAGGATGGATTGGGCAAGAAAAACTCGGTATCCATTGACAGCTGACATAATGTCTCTAAAACGTTACCAACAAATGCGTTGGACCATTCACTTTGTCGACAATAGCTTAGAGACTTCGGACCGCTATTTTAATTTTTTTAAACTTGAAGAATAAGGTCAATACTCCATAGATGAAATGGTTATTCCATACAAGGGCACAAAGGCTGGCAAAAGAAGGCAGTATATCAAGAACAAGCCCAAGAAATGGGGCTACAAAAATTCGTACGTGCCAGCGTTTCTGGTTTGATATATGATTTTATAAAGTACAGCGGGGATGACACATTTCGTGACCAAACCTTCACAGCTCAAGAGGCCTCGCTTGGAGTTGGGGATATGGTAGTAATATCGTTGTGCAAAACAATAAAACAAAAGCCATCCATTGTATATGCTGACAATTTCTTTACTTCCCCCGAACCTTTCAACCAACCTCCTCTGGTATGACCCAGGTGATGTTTCTCTACCATCAACCTAACAAAGTTCATCTGGATCGAGCAAGGGCAACCTTTCAACCAACCTCCTCTGGTATGACCCAGGTGATGTCTCTCGACCATCAACCTAACAAAGTTCATCTGGATCGAGCAAGAGCAACCTTTCAACCAACCTCCTCTGGTATGACCCAGGTGATGTCTCTCGACCATCAACCTAACAAAATTCATCTGGATCGAGCAAGAGCAACCTTTCAACCAACCTCCTCTGGTATGACCCAGGTGATGTCTCTCGGCCATCAACCTAACAAAGTTCATCTGGATCGAGCAAGAGCAACCTTTCAACCAACCTCCTCTGGTATGGGCCGGGTGATGTCTCTCGGCCATCAACCTAACAAAGTTCATCTGGATCGAGCAAGAGCAACCTTTCAACCAACCTCCTCTGGTATGACCCAGGTGATGTCTCTCGACCATCAACCTAACAAAATTCATCTGGATCGAGCAAGAGCAACCTTTCAACCAACCTCCTCTGGTATGACCCAGGTGATGTCTCTCGACCATCAACCTAACAAAATTTATCTGGATCGAGCAAGAGCAACCTTTCAACCAACCTCCTCTGGTATGGGCCGGGTGATGTTTCTCGACCATCAACCTAACAAAGTTCATCTGGATCGAGCAAGAGCAACCTTTCAACCAACCTCCTCTGGTATGACCCAGGTGATGTCTCTCGGCCATCAACCTAACAAAGTTCATCTGGATCGAGCAAGAGCAACCTTTCAACCAACCTCCTCTGGTATGACCCAGGTGATGTCTCTCGGCCATCAACCTAACAAAGTTCATCTGGATCGAGCAAGAGCAACCTTTCAACCAACCTCCTCTGGTATGGGCCGGGTGATGTCTCTCGGCCATCAACCTAACAAAGTTCATCTGGATCGAGCAAGAGCAACCTTTCAACCAACCTCCTCTGGTATGACCCAGGTGATGTCTCTTGACCATCAACCTAACAAAGTTCATCTGGATCGAGCAAGAGCAACCTTTCAACCAACCTCCTCTGGTATGGGCCGGGTGATGTCTCTCGACCATTGATCAAACAAAATTTATTACAAAAAAATGTTAGTAATACTTTCAAGTTTCAGGAAATATTTGCTTTAAATTAGTGTCATACTGTAATGTCCTTATTTTATAAAATTATTAAATATGAGATAGAAGACAAACGTCTTATCCTTTTTCAAAAAAAAAATATATAAACTTATCAAACTTGAATACCAATTTGACAGAAAAACACAATTTGATTTCAAAACCCTTAGTGACCTTATGTACCATCTTGTAAGCAACACAACCAATAACAACCGATCGCTTTTCAATATGTTTAGACGATCGCGAAGGTACACTCCATCGTCACTGCTCTGCAATCGACCAGCCAACTGTTTAGTTCACTGTCAACTCTGCCACGTGTGCATCGTCCAGAGCCCGCATACAACACAGTAGGCTTGTGATTATTTTTATTTTAGCGCAATGTCTTAATAAATTGAAATGAATTAAAAAACATACCTACTCAGTATTTATTGACGCATATCAATTTTTTTTTGAAATGTTATTTCCTTGTGATGACATTATCAGGATTAGGTATTCTTTAACAATCGATTTAGAAAATTTATTTCATGCCAGTTTTCACAATTTATAAAATAAACTAGATCTGGAGGATTAGTGCCTAATTTATTATCGAAGTTCTGTTAAATTCAAAGATTTTTATTTTTTGAGTTGTTCACATCCCCTTTTACACTGACAGATACAGATCGTCGCGTCGGGGGTTAAAATTGTATAAAAAAATCTTCCTCTAAAATATTTACTCTTAACGACAATTACTGTCCAATCTTCCCATATATTATTCGATTTGGTGCGGCAAGTGCGTACTGCACCCACCAACAAGTGCTGTGTCAATAACTATAACCAGCGCTTTTCCCGCGATCTATATAAGCAATATAAGACCTTGCGCCAGGAGGTGCAGCGCATTACTGCTGGTTACGTATGTTAATAAATAATGTGATGTCTCATTTATTTCTCATATATTCTAATATTGTAAATGGCAAGCGGCATATAATAAGTGAAAGTTTATCTACGGAAGCACTTTATTACCTAAAATTATTCACCAATAATCGTCCAGGCTCGGTACTTATTACTTGCTTGACTAATGTATGAGCGTTATATCAAATAAATGTCTTAGGATATTTGGCGTGTTTATTTTTTATTAACAATCCCAGAAAGCACAGAACTTTCGCTACGCTGCCACTTAATGCTGAAACAATATTCCACCACCTAATTTTATTTATTTTTTATTTATTTATTTATTACAAAATCCACAGCTCTATTACAAATTACAGGTTAACATATAGTGATAATACATTAAGCCAATTAAGGATTTACATTTTTTTGCTGATTACCACAGATGGTGTTACAATAAATAATAAAAATGACTTGTTGTGATGAAGATATAAACATTACTATCTAAAAATTCACAAATTCACAAAGTGAGATGAATGTAGGATTGTACGAGTGTGCATGTGTGCGTCAGTGAGAGTGTGTTAGTGTGTGTGTGTGTGTGTGTTTGTGAGTGTGTGTGTGTGACTTAATAAATTTTTTATTAGTGTAGTGTTTAGTGATCCGATTATTTTAGCCTTAAAACTATTTTTGGTTTCATGAAATATATCAGAGTCCTTAGCGAACATTCCGTTATAAGTACACAACATTCTATTTATGACAGAGTCATTTACAAAATTTGTGTTGGAGTTATCTGTACTAAACAAATTTGTGTGCCTTGTTCTTCTGGTAGGCGTGTTTAATTTGAGAGTGATGTTAGTGAGCTGAGTACTATCTACCGAACCGTTGCATATTTTGTGAAGGAAAAGCATATCAAGAAGATGGCGGCGATTATGTAGTGATGATATTTTGTAATATATGCAGGCTTCGGTGTATTGTGTGAGATGGTTATTACATGAACGATAATTGAGGTGTTTTACTAATTTCTTTTGGATCGACTCTATGCTATCGATGTACGTGGTTTAAGGCGTATTCCAAATTGTACTACAGTATTCCAGGGTACTTCTTACAAAGCTGTAGTACAATAGTTTAAGGCAACTTAAATCCGAAAAAGCAGCAGAAACCCGTAATATAAAACCAAGATTTTTATAAGCTTTGGTGATAATGCTGTTAATATGTTCGTTGAAGGTTAACTTTGAATCCAAAAGCACACCTAGATCGCGCACGACGTTCGTACCAAGAATTTGAGTATTGTTGAAGTGATAAAGGGTCTCAATTGGCTTCGTTTTTCGAGTAAAACTTATATGCATACACTTAGTGATGTTAATACTGATGCAATTGTTACTAAAGTAATCATATAGACGATTGAGATTTGATTGTAGTTTAATGCAATCAGACTCATTTTTTATCGGTAAGTATATTTTTGTGTCATCCGCATAAATAATGAATTTGGAGTGAACAATACTTTGGCCTAAGTCGTACAAGTACACTGAGTAAAGTAACGGTCCCAGTATATATCCCTGTGGTACTCCGGAAGGAACAGATACGTAGCTAGATCGAGACCCTCCCACCACCACAGCCTGACTCCGATTCCGCAGGTACGATTCCAGCCATCTAAGTAGATTACCAGAGATGCCTATCTCCTGGAGCTTTCTTAACAGAATGACGTGATCAACACGGTCAAATGCTTTTTCAAAGTCCGTTTAGATCACGTCAACCTGCCCCCATCAGTCCATATCTCTGAGTACATCATGTGTAAATATAACAAGATTAGTTTGCGTTGATCTTCCTCGCATAAACCCGTGTTGCTGTTCTGGAATAAAGCACCTAAATTTGGGGTAAATACGATCGTATACTATCCTTTCCGCTAACTTACTCAGGACATTTAATTTTGATATAGGTCTGTAGTTGTCTATGGATGTTTTCGAACCTTTTTTGTGAATGGGGAAAACGTGTGCAGTTTTCCAAGCCGTGGGAAAAACTCCAGCATCAAAGCAACGATTAAATAGGTATGTGACGGGCGCTGAGAGTGATTTTGCGCATCTAACAAAGAATAACGGTGGTAGCCCGTCACTGCCCGAACCTTTGGTTATGTCTAACCGCGATAATAGTTTTTCACAGTGGGCCGTGTTTATTGTGATCTGCACTGAAGAATCGCTATCGGATAATTCAGGTAAAGTTATTATTTGATTAGAGTGATCGAGTGGGCCACTAAAGTGCATCCGAAAAAAATCGTTGAAAGCCGCGCTTATTTCTGCACCACCACTTATATTTTCTCCGTTATAGATCATGTAAGCTGGGTATCCAGATTTGTTTTTTCTTTTTGACTTTATATAATTCCAAAAAAATTTGGAACAAGACTTTATTTTATTTTGAGACCAGTTTATGTATGTGTTAAAACATCAGACTGCATTTTTTTTGGCGTGATCTCAGTAAAGAAAAGGCGTTGTAGTCGTTTGGGTTCCTAAAGCGTTTCCAGCGTGCGTGAAGCTTGGCCTTTTCTTTAGTGAGGCGGATCAATGCACTACTGTACCAAACCGGGTAGTGATGATTACCCGTTAATTTAATTTTTGGAACATATTGGTCGATTATGGTATTTAAAATTCGATAAAATAATTCAATACAGCCAATCAAATTTACAGATTTCATAATAAATTTTTTCATAGTCAGCATTGTTATACTTATATAAAGTTCTAGGGTTGGTTTTTAAAGGTGGAATAAAAATATCAGAAACAATTATTTTCAGTGATGGATGATATCCATCCTCTGCTACGAGCGGGAAGTTTGACCGCTGTACGCTGTAACCTGTAACGGGATGTAGTGCTTGCACGCACACAAGCTTGTAAACATGATCACGTTTCGTTCGATTATTCATGTGTTAACGCCGCATCTATAATTTGCTCACTCTATGGTGTGTTCACTCCGTGGTCAACTCATTCATTCGTCTTATCTTCTGGTCGCCATCGCAAGCGCTTCGCCGCGTCACTACGCATCGTGACTAGAGGTGCGCAAATCATGTCCCGGACCGGATTGAACATGGAACGGTTCTTTTCATTGTCGGAACAAGGTCCAGGAAACATGTCCACGGATATCAATGGAGTTAGATTTTACTTCATGTCCATGTTCTTTCATAGTTCATACGATTGGATGGAACTAAGAAGAATGCTTTATTATTACTTACATGTCTTTCGAGCTCATCAGTTGTATCGAATATACCTAGTAGAAAGACAGACATTTTTAACACTCGTATTTGTTATTTTTTAATTTATTTGACTTTTTTTTAATAACTCACAAATATGTTTATGAAAATTGTAAGTAAGGAAAGTGAAGTACATAGGATGTTTTCTTAATCAAAACACAAATTTAATACCGCAGCACTAGGTTTATTATTTCATAGCACGTAGTTCTTACATATTATATAGGTACCTTTCTCGTATACACCTGCTAAACATGAGCGCGCGCGCTCGCTTTAGCATTCACTCGGTCCTACTCAGTCTTTCGTCCCATGTTCGTTTAATCAATCGGTCTTTTTGTAACGACTGGACAAGGAATGAAGGAACTATGAACCTATTTATATTGACTTATCGGAGCGGAACGATATCGTTCCATCGTCGGACATAGTTCTTGGAACTATTACGGTCCGGAACTACACATGTCTAATCGTGACATTACTCTGTGTCGGACGGACGGAACGAACTGCTACTCTAATTACTGTAACATGATAATTTATTGTCAAAAATACAAATATTAATTAAACCTTTGAAGTCCAAGATTCAGGCATTTTCCCACACGAACCTGCGCCCACACATGTCTACTTACTCTGGAACTCTGTACTCTGTAAAGTAACTATACAGAATATCTGTAACCCAGACACATTCTCTCTCTCACACACACGTACCCTCTCGCATACACACATTTTATTTCACTTATTAATTCCTGATAATTTAATGTAAATCCTGTTTCTAACATAATTGATACTAGTTTTAACCGCCTCGTAACATAAACCTGTCATGGGCAGTAATGTACCTGTTCATTTCAAGTCATTGTAAAATTTAAAAAGCTGCTGGTTCTGTAATAAATAATTAAAATTGAACAAATTTGGAAATACAAACTGAAATTATAAACGCTAAGGAGAGTTTGTTTGTTTGTTACTCTTCTAGTCTGAACTATACCACCGATCAATATGAAATGTTGTATTCTCGTTGTCTAGAAAAGAAAACTGGTTACCCATCGTGCAAAAAAAGTACTGCCCTCACTGAGACACGATTTGAACCGCAAGTAAATACTAGTGTTAAACTTAACTAATACTGTAATTAATACTCATGGAAAAAAGCTATAAAATAATCACAGATATAACATCTTTACAAACTTTCAAATTTGAGTGTTTTTTTCTTTTAAAACAGAGCCCCTAAAGCCGTACCACCGAATAGTGCACAGTGACGTCAACAAGTGGGAGTCAATTCAGCGTGACTTTCCGGCGCCGAGGTCCTAGCGGGATCCTCGAGTGGCGTGCGAACTAGCGTGCCTATTGAAAATATATCTTCACTTCAATTTGCTTTGATTTTATGTTTTAATTGCGGAGTGTAAATGATTTATGGAGACGTTGTTTATTAATTGCAAACAGCAAGAACATTTGTGGTATATTAAAGTAACGTAAAACCAGCAGATAGATGGTAACAGACTATTTATTTCTGTTTTTTGTCAAATATCATTAATTATAACATATTTGAAATTGTGTGTCATTTTTTTAATACTTAACAGCAAATAGTAATCCCGTGGAAGGAATCAATCAAGTGAGTGATTTTTTACAATTTATATTCCACCACGCTTTGTCGGCAGGCTTTATAATTTTCAATGACACTTTATCTTTATCATTTAAAAATTCATAAATACAATTAGAAGACTAGCTTCCCATATCAACGCTTCCTTTTTTTAATCAGCATAAAGTTAAGTAGTTTCCCAACATCCAGATCGCAAGATTTATTGTGGATAACAAAAAAAATACTACCAAAATACAATAAACAAAAGAAAAACTTGCACAAAAATCTTAACTACCAACTTCTTTCTCCTGTTTTGTTAAAAAACTTAAGGAAAAATGAAAAAACCCGAATGAACCTAATATAACTCACAACTTAGCAAAGACTTACGAACGAAATTTATGTGAGGAAATACTCATCACACCTTTCAAAAATCATTAAGAGTAATATTATATCCAATGCCCACCACAAATACAATGGCTTCTTTCGCTGGACCTCGATAACATATTAGTCAAATTGAATTAGATAGGTTCCGTCATTGACGCGACATTTGAAGTTTATATACTTCTTCAGACGACATTTTAGGATTTATTATATCCAATGCCCACCACCAATACAATGGCTTCTTTCGCTGGACCTCGATAACATATTAGTCAAATTGAATTAGATAGGTTCCGTCATTGACGCGACATTTGAAGTTTATATACTTCTTCAGACGACATTTTAGGATTTATTATATCCAATGCCCACCACCAATACCGTGGCTTCTTTCGCTGGACCTCGATAACATATTAGTCAAATTGAATTAGATAGGTTCCGTCATTGACGCGACATTTGAAGTTTATATACTTCTTCAGACGACATTTTAGGATTTATTATATCCAATGCCCACCACCAATACCGTGGCTTCTTTCGCTGGACCTCGATAACATATTAGTCAAATTGAATTAGATAGGTTCCGTCATTGACGCGACATTTGAAGTTTATATACTTCTTCAGACGACATTTTAGGATTTATTATATCCAATGCCCACCACCAATACCGTGGCTTCTTTCGCTGGACCTCGATAACATATTAGTCGAATTAGATAGGTTCCGTCATTGACGCGACATTTGAAGTTTATATACTTCTTCAGACGACATTTTAGGATTTATTATATCCAATGCCCACCACCAATACCGTGGCTTCTTTCGCTGGACCTCGATAACATATTAGTCAAATTGAATTGGATAGGTTCCGTCATTGACGCGACATTTGAAGTTTATATACTTCTTCAGACGACATTTTAGGATTTATTATATCCAATGCCCACCACCAATACAATGGCTTCTTTCGCTGGACCTCGATAACACATTAGTCAAATTGAATTAGATAGGTTCCGTCATTGACGCGACATTTGAAGTTTATATACTTCTTCAGACGACATTTTAGGATTTATTATATCCAATGCCCACCACCAATACAATGGCTTCTTTCGCTGGACCTCGATAACATATTTGTCAAATTGAATTGGATAGGTTCCGTCATTGACGCGACATTTGAAGTTTATATACTTCTTCAGACGACATTTTACGATTTATTATATCCAATGCCCACCACCAATACAATGGCTTCTTTCGCTGGACCTCGATAACATATTAGTCAAATTGAATTGGATAGGTTCCGTCATTGACGCGACTTTTGTAGTTTATATACTTCTTCAGACGACATTTTAGGATTTATTATATCCAATGCCCACCACCAATACAATGGCTTCTTTCGCTGGACCTCGATAACATATTAGTCAAATTGAATTAGATAGGTTCCGTCATTGACGCGACATTTGAAGTTTATATACTTCTTCAGACGACATTTTAGGATTTATTATATCCAATGCCCACCACCAATACCGTGGCTTCTTTCGCTGGACCTCGATAACATATTAGTCAAATTGAATTAGATAGGTTCCGTCATTGACGCGACATTTGAAGTTTATATACTTCTTCAGACGACATTTTAGGATTTATTATATCCAATGCCCACCACCAATACCGTGGCTTCTTTCGCTGGACCTCGATAACATATTAGTCAAATTGAATTAGATAGGTTCCGTCATTGACGCGACATTTGAAGTTTATATACTTCTTCAGACGACATTTTAGGATTTATTATATCCAATGCCCACCACCAATACCGTGGCTTCTTTCGCTGGACCTCGATAACATATTAGTCAAATTGAATTAGATAGGTTCCGTCATTGACGCGACATTTGAAGTTTATATACTTCTTCAGACGACATTTTAGGATTTATTATATCCAATGCCCACCACCAATACCGTGGCTTCTTTCGCTGGACCTCGATAACATATTAGTCGAATTAGATAGGTTCCGTCATTGACGCGACATTTGAAGTTTATATACTTCTTCAGACGACATTTTAGGATTTATTATATCCAATGCCCACCACCAATACCGTGGCTTCTTTCGCTGGACCTCGATAACATATTAGTCAAATTGAATTGGATAGGTTCCGTCATTGACGCGACATTTGAAGTTTATATACTTCTTCAGACGACATTTTAGGATTTATTATATCCAATGCCCACCACCAATACAATGGCTTCTTTCGCTGGACCTCGATAACACATTAGTCAAATTGAATTAGATAGGTTCCGTCATTGACGCGACATTTGAAGTTTATATACTTCTTCAGACGACATTTTAGGATTTATTATATCCAATGCCCACCACCAATACAATGGCTTCTTTCGCTGGACCTCGATAACATATTAGTCAAATTGAATTGGATAGGTTCCGTCATTGACGCGACATTTGAAGTTTATATACTTCTTCAGACGACATTTTACGATTTATTATATCCAATGCCCACCACCAATACAATGGCTTCTTTCGCTGGACCTCGATAACATATTAGTCAAATTGAATTGGATAGGTTCCGTCATTGACGCGACTTTTGTAGTTTATATACTTCTTCAGACGACATTTTAGGATTTATTATATCCAATGCCCACCACCAATACAATGGCTTCTTTCGCTGGACCTCGATAACATATTAGTCAAATTGAATTAGATAGGTTCCGTCATTGACGCGACATTTGAAGTTTATATACTTCTTCAGACGACATTTTAGGATTTATTATATCCAATGCCCACCACCAATACCGTGGCTTCTTTCGCTGGACCTCGATAACATATTAGTCAAATTGAATTAGATAGGTTCCGTCATTGACGCGACATTTGAAGTTTATATACTTCTTCAGACGACATTTTAGGATTTATTATATCCAATGCCCACCACCAATACCGTGGCTTCTTTCGCTGGACCTCGATAACATATTAGTCAAATTGAATTAGATAGGTTCCGTCATTGACGCGACATTTGAAGTTTATATACTTCTTCAGACGACATTTTAGGATTTATTATATCCAATGCCCACCACCAATACCGTGGCTTCTTTCGCTGGACCTCGATAACATATTAGTCGAATTAGATAGGTTCCGTCATTGACGCGACATTTGAAGTTTATATACTTCTTCAGACGACATTTTAGGATTTATTATATCCAATGCCCACCACCAATACCGTGGCTTCTTTCGCTGGACCTCGATAACATATTAGTCAAATTGAATTGGATAGGTTCCGTCATTGACGCGACATTTGAAGTTTATATACTTCTTCAGACGACATTTTAGGATTTATTATATCCAATGCCCACCACCAATACAATGGCTTCTTTCGCTGGACCTCGATAACATATTAGTCAAATTGAATTAGATAGGTTCCGTCATTGACGCGACATTTGAAGTTTATATACTTCTTCAGACGACATTTTAGGATTTATTATATCCAATGCCCACCACCAATACAATGGCTTCTTTCGCTGGACCTCGATAACATATTAGTCAAATTGAATTGGATAGGTTCCGTCATTGACGCGACTTTTGTAGTTTATATACTTCTTCAGACGACATTTTAGGATTTATTATATCCAATGCCCACCACCAATACAATGGCTTCTTTCGCTGGACCTCGATAACATATTAGTCAAATTGAATTAGATAGGTTCCGTCATTGACGCGACATTTGAAGTTTATATACTTCTTCAGACGACATTTTAGGATTTATTATATCCAATGCCCACCACCAATACCGTGGCTTCTTTCGCTGGACCTCGATAACATATTAGTCAAATTGAATTAGATAGGTTCCGTCATTGACGCGACATTTGAAGTTTATATACTTCTTCAGACGACATTTTAGGATTTATTATATCCAATGCCCACCACCAATACCGTGGCTTCTTTCGCTGGACCTCGATAACATATTAGTCAAATTGAATTAGATAGGTTCCGTCATTGACGCGACATTTGAAGTTTATATACTTCTTCAGACGACATTTTAGGATTTATTATATCCAATGCCCACCACCAATACCGTGGCTTCTTTCGCTGGACCTCGATAACATATTAGTCAAATTGAATTAGATAGGTTCCGTCATTGACGCGACATTTGAAGTTTATATACTTCTTCAGACGACATTTTAGGATTTATTATATCCAATGCCCACCACCAATACCGTGGCTTCTTTCGCTGGACCTCGATAACATATTAGTCAAATTGAATTGGATAGGTTCCGTCATTGACGCGACATTTGAAGTTTATATACTTCTTCAGACGACATTTTAGGATTTATTATATCCAATGCCCACCACCAATACAATGGCTTCTTTCGCTGGACCTCGATAACATATTAGTCAAATTGAATTAGATAGGTTCCGTCATTGACGCGACATTTGAAGTTTATATACTTCTTCAGACGACATTTTAGGATTTATTATATCCAATGCCCACCACCAATACAATGGCTTCTTTCGCTGGACCTCGATAACGTATTAGTCAAATTGAATTAGATAGGTTCCGTCATTGACGCGACATTTGAAGTTTATATACTTCTTCAGACGACATTTTAGGATTTATTATTTTCTGCTAGTGCAACTTATACATTTTGGGCACTCGAAACTCTAGAGAAATCGATATGAAGCCGACCATACGAGACGCAGGCAGTGCCCAAATGTATTCCAGCTACGTTCAGCGTTTAAGGGAAGCGGGGAAGGGGGAATTTAAGGGACATGTGTATTCTCTTAAATTGAAAAAGCAAATTGTTTCGAATAATTGGGATTTGTGGAATAAAAACGCTATTTTTCAATATTTTTATCTCTCTATCTATCTATGCCTGCCTAGCCCAGTAAGAAATATTTGAGGGAAACCCACCAAAGAAAAGTATATTTAAATACAATAATATATCGAAGTCTATTAAAATGTATTCCTTGAAATTTTATAGTTAAAAACAAACCCGATTAATACATCGAAATCGTACTGTAAGCAGTTGGCACCCAGGTCTTTCCGTTGAGAAAACTATAAAAAAAACAATTTTGATTGAGAAACAACGCGCTTCCAGAATATACTGACAGAATTAAACACTTCCACCTGATGTCTTTGCAATCTCGACGCTCATTATCTTCTTTGGTAACACTATACAAAATTGTGAATTATAAAATAGATGGACACTTAATCCAGAACCTTAATTTCAAAATTAGGAATAAGTCTGTGAGACATCACACTTTGTTTGCAATACCATCTGCGAATAATAATATATCTTACAATAGTCCGCTCTACAGAATGTGTCGACTTTACAATGCCCTAAAAAGTGATGTTGACTTGTTTAATGATCCTTTATTTTCCTTTAAAAGTAAAATCTCGATAACGTTAGCTGATTAGTTATATATTTTTTTTTGTTATACGTGTTGAATTTTTCCTTTTACATAGCTTAATTTAATTGTTTCTTTTTTAAGAGTCTTTTTTAGTTTTTAAATGAAGTGCATAATTTTTATTGAATTGTAGACTAAACCTAAATAGTTATAAGATAATGAATGTATGTATATAATTTAAGGTTTACAATTTGTTATTGTGCCATTAAATAAATAAATAAAAAATAAATAAATAAACCCAAAGTGGGAGCAAAAATAATCTAAATAATTCATAAACTTATCATATTATTGGTAATCGTTTGGAGAACAAAGAAAAACGCGACAAACTAACACTTCGTAAGTGCAAGTCCGCCAGCACTAAGTGCCAGTTCACCAAGCACTGCACCGCTAGCAAAGTATGCACACCAACAATACCCAACATGTATTAGTAAACGAATCTTACATAAAACTTGAAAGTAAACTTAAGGTTAAGAGCGGAGATATCTAAGTTAACGCAATAAAAACAATCATAAGTATGATTAAATCAAATTAATAAACTATCGAAAAGCACTAATACTAGCACTAAATTAACTAATACTAGGAATAAAGCACTACCGAATACGAACTGCCCGTGCTTCTTGCAACGAACGAACAAACGAATAGAAACGCAAATGTTCAAATCTCAAATAGATTTAGGTTAGGTATTTAATTCTTATAAATCCAGCAAAGTACTGTAAGAAAACAATGTATTTCAGGAATTTGAGCTACCCGTTTTTACAAAAATTTACTATTATATATAATATTACTTAGATATTTAATAGGAAAAACCATAAGAATATTAAAAACTTAGCACGACAATGCAAAATGATAATTGAACAATGATTACTTGAACATTGATACATATAAATGAATTAAAATACAAGCATGGTAAATCGTAATCCACTAACATACAAATTTTTGAACAATTGATACTTTGATGAATAGTTTAACAATAGTATGAATAATAAATTGTTTTGTTCATTTTGTAAGTTCCTTTGATCATGCATAAATTCCCGACCCTTTTAAAGTTTCGGGATAAATCCCGGTTGTATTCTATCCATATCCCAAAAATCATTTAAATCCATTCCGCTATTTTTACCTCATTAGGTAACAAACATCCAAACATTTTAATATTAGTAGAGTATTATTTAGTAAATGACATATTTGTTTGCTACGACGATAACTGTACTAAAATCACAAAAAGTACTAATCAAGACATTCTGTTACACCTTTTAAGCTTTATTTTAATTGACACTTAATAATGCAGTCATCTTTGATAACTAATATTACTAAACCGTTGATTTATTTTTTTGAATTTCTTTAACCTCCTTTTTGCTTTGCCGTAATCGGGTAAAAATTATTATTATTATTCTACTGCCTAATTGAATAAAGAATATTGATTGAGTTAATAAATTGGTTTTCTTTTAAAATATTCTTTATTTTGAATATGACCATAAAATATAATGAAGTGTGGTTACCCTAAGCATGTATTTACATTAGAAAAATTACAATCGAATATCTTTTAAAACAGACAAAGAATACAAAATATTAGATGGCGGATATCAAAAAAAAAAATACTAAAAGTTGAACTAATTTATAGTTTCTGTGATTCTACAAATATTAAGATATTAACATTTTCAACTTACTTAAACTACGTGGACTGAGTGAGCACCCCCAAAAATTTATTATCCGAAAACCTGCCACGTTAGTGGTTCGTTTTGTATTTTACAAAGTCCCATATTAATTTTACTTAACTATGCAAATATATAGCAGTTTAAATTTTCAGTGTCTTCATCAGAAATCGGGTTTTCGAAAGTGAGCGGATTGAGTGAGCATAAGAAATTGTTTGTAAAACCCTAAATACGTTACTAGGTGATCTACAGATTATAAAGGTAAGTTAGCATAGGTTTTACTAAAGACTAGTATATAAATATTATATGTTAAATGAATACTTTCACTGATGTCGTTGGTAGTTTGTGAGAACCGAGTGAGCGCACGTTAAATAATGTAAATCTTGTTTTATCTTTTTACAAATACATAGATTACTTCTACAATTGTTTTAGAACTTTTACCAAATGATCATTATTTTTAATTTTTTTACTGAAGGGTGCTCACTCAGTCCACGCGCACACAATTTATTGTATATACGCTTAGTTTGAATTAATCGATTAGTATACAAACATTTATATATTTTTATGGAGCGCTATCAGACATTTTGTTACTGTGTGCGGGTTAACGGTTACAAAGAGATGCAGTAAAGGGCAATGGCTCGCGTGAGTGCAATTTTTAATTAAAAATGATGTTCAATTTTGCAGCTTTTATAATTTTTATTGCAACTACTTTCCCAAGAATTTTGAATGGCAAACCTGGCAAAGTTGTAGTTCATATTTTCAATAATATAGTGTATATACCTGTATCAGATTAATAAACAACAACCAAAAGCAAGCCAGATCCCAACAAAAACGGTATAGTACTTCCTATAAGCAAGCAGTTAAAATTTTCCATACTTCCTGTTTTTTGATTTTTTTAAGAGCCATACTAATCTTGTGTAGGCTGACGTACATAGTTTAGCTCTTAGGTCTTTAGCTATGTTGGAAACAGGTGTTTGTATAGGTTGTGTATGGCTGTCCGTAGAACTTCTCTACTTCCCTCAACGTTTCAGGCTTAGATATTACGATCCGTCCGTAATCCGTCATCAGCCTCGTCAGTTGACTCTGCCCCAAAGACAAAAATCTCACAAAGACTTTGGAACGTTTATTTCGTTCAATAGCTGTTTTGACAAGATCTGTGTGATAGAGGGGTATATCACGAGAACTTGAAGAACTTGGACCCGACCCTGTGGACAGTTTTATAAACCTGGTTTACACCTAAAGTGAAAATTGTGATCTCTTGTTAGTACTTGTTTGGAGAATTTATCCTCAAATTATTAAAGAATTATATCATCATAAATGTGTTATCATCATAAACGTTTATAAAGGTGTTGCCTATGTTTATTGCGGATGTATGCCTGTCAAGATTCAAAAAGCATTCATTTTTGTGAATCACTTATTTTGTATGGCGCCAAAACAATGTTTTTGGCATAAACAGTTAAGCTATTAATTTATTTACAACATAGCAATTTGCAGAAGATAAATTTCTTTATGTTGTTTTTCAAACTATAAGATTATTTAACAATGTTTTTCATTGGCAAAAGTTCATTGATCCACACAAGATCATACTTGTTCTGAGTATCGTCTTGTGTAGCACATATTTAAGGGTTTATTACAAAAGTTTTCACTTTGGTGTGCATTAAAATCTCCTAATACAAAAATTAACTAAACATTGATACAATTTAATTATAGCTATAATTTCAGTAGAATACTGTGAATTCTAGTAGGGTAGGCATCTTGTCGTCAAAGCATCTGCACTGTAAATAAAGCCGTAGATGAGGCCTTTAAGTTCGACTTTTATCCAGCCAACCGATCACTGCAACTCTGTGGCACAGACACAGATGGGAACGTAGGTTTCCTCCACAGCAACCGTGACCGAAAGCACGTCATGCGGCGACTTAAGTAATACTTAAAGACTAAGTAATACATTTAGTTATTATTAATTTGGTATTATCGGGGCCGCTGCCCGCGACAGAATGCCGTAGAACAATCTTACATATTCTATCTGTCAATCAAATTACAAATAATGACAGACTTGTAAGTTGCCAGTTGTAGTTGTCAGCAAGTTTGTTTGTGCGATAACCTCTTTTATTACATACGGCACAAGCAAACGTTGCAATCGCCCCTCTTGTTTAATTTATTTAACCAGTGAAGCTGATTAAATAAATTTCTTTATACATTTTATCCTTAAATAACGCCCTACTTAAATCAGGACAACATACATTATTCGGGATTACTCTCAGATGAGCCCCCTACCGATAGGAATATATACACTTGATCATGTTTAATTAACGACAACTTATTACACCAAAAATTATCTTATAGTATTTATTCTCCATCAATAGAGCCTAAGCCACAAAACCTGATGAAAATCAGTCAAGATCCCGGCTGGTTAATTAATATCTAAATCAAATAAAGTTACTATTATTTCTCATACAATATATGAATAATCAACAGCCCCATATTCATTATTTACGTTACACAATTCAACACAATTAAAATAATCAATATTAATAAATTAATAAACAACTGTTACAATAACCCATTGAATACAATCAAAGTATAATTATAATCAATCAATAAGAAATAGATACATTGATATCCCAAAAAAAGTCTATTCAGTTAATCCAACTTATATTAAAATAAATACTAAGATTAATCAAATTACATTATCATACATTATCATTCAGCCGACAAAACAAACACGTTTGACATGAACTGTCATATTAACTTTCAACTTTATCTGAATGATTAAATGTTTATTTACAAAGTTTGTAATACGGCTTATAAATTTAATTATTTAATCATTAGAATCATCCTGTGGGTGACGTAAGAGGCGTCTAAGGGATATGAACAGGGATGGGCAGCAGCGTTCCTGTGATATTGCATGTCACTCAACCATAACTGCGTTCGCAAACCCACCTGCCCAGCGTGGCGAGTATGGGCAAAACCCTCTGATGACAAAGGACGACAAAAAGACCAGGCCCCCAGTCCCCGGCAGCCCTGCTATTCCTGGCTCCGGTAGCGGTCATGGTAACGACAGTGCAAGGGGTGCGAAGAAACCCCGGCAGAGATCCGGTTACCACCACCGATGACTGGCCCTGGTAACACACAATACGCGCACTTTGAGGCCCGACGAGAAGATATACGAGTTGGAAGAAGAACTGAGCAAGTTGCACTAGGACATCATAGGGCTCTCTGAAGTCCGACGAGACGGTGAGGATGTGATAGTCTTGAAGTCTAGCAACTTGTTCTTTTACTGGGAGGGCGATCAACTGTCCCATGGTGGTGTCGGGTTCATCGTCCACAAGCCCCTCATAAACAACATAATGGCTATCGAGAGTGTGTCGAGTAGGTAGCGTACCTTATACTCAGAATATCTAAAAGATATTTGCTGAAGGTCATACAGGTATATGCACCGACCTCGACACATCCGGATGAGGAAGTGGAGGCTATGTATGAGGACATTAGTAGAGCCATACATAAGTCCAAAACCCACTTCACTGTTGTTATGGGGGACTTCAACGCGAGATAGTTAAAAGAAGCGATGATGAGATGAAAGTGGGAAATTTTGGTTTTGGGCAGCGGAATTCTCGGGGACAGATGCTGGCCGATTTTCTGGAGAAAGATGGACTCTTTTTGATGAACTCTTTCTTCCAGAAGCCGCCTCATAGGAAGTGGACCTGGATGAGTCCCGATGGTTCCACAAAAAACGAGATCGACTTCATCATGACCACTAGGCGACATATATTCAACGATGTCTCTTTGATCCATAGAGTAAAAACTGGCAGCGATCACCAAGTAGTAAGAGGCACGTTGAATATAAACGTCAAATTGGAGAGGTCACGTATGGTGAAGTCGACGCTCCGACCTGCAGTTGCCTACATCCAGAATCCCGACAGCTTTCAACTCGAACTCCAAAATCGCTTCGATTACCTCGAAGATTTCGCTTCTGTTAACGATACAAATAACAGGCTGGTGGAAACTGTCCATGTGGTGGAGTCTAAGTTCTTTAAGACTCGCCATAAAAATAGACCTCAAAATTATCCGACCACACTTTGCACCTCATGGAAAAACGACGAGCCATGACGCTACAGTCCTCCGACGACGCTAATGCATTTCGGCAGCTCAATAAAGATATCAATAAGTCCTTACGACACGATATCCTTGTCTTTAATACTAATGGTATTAAGGAGACGATAGAGCAGAACAAAGGCTCCAAAGTGTTCGCAAGAGACATGTCATTGGGTAAAGCCAGTTGACGAAGCTGAAGACGGAGGACGGGAGTGTTGTGTCGACCAAACCAGAGGTGCTCAAGGAGGTCGAGAGGTTCTATTGACGGTTTTACACCTCGGTAGCGCAGCCTGTTACTGGTTCGACTATGGACCCTAGAGCCAAACTTACCCGACACTTCAACGAAGATATCCCAGACATCAGCCTGTACGAGATTCGAAATTCGTACGAGGCTCTGAAATAGCTTAAGAACAACAAGGCACCGGGTGAAGACCGAATTACTACGGAGCTTCTGAAAGCGGGTGGAACACCGGTACTTAAAGCTCTGTAGAGGCTGTTCATTTCCGTCTTGCTCGAAGGAATTACGCCCAAAGCATGGAACAGGAGCGTGGTGGTACTCTTTTTCAAGAAGGGCGATATAACCTTCTCGAAAAATTATAGGCCCATCTCGCTCCTGAGCCATGCCAAGTCATCACAAATCGCAGGCTCGATGACCTTGATCCTTTACCCCGGAGTGGACCGATTTGGCGCCGTTGGAAAAACTAGAGGGCGGGACAGAGGCGGATGCTTCTCTTGTAAAGATGCTAAGGTTTCGGGGCCCGAGGGTGATATTTTGTGCTCTGACATCAATATCCTAACAGCGCCTCCCAGGTCGTCTTCAAAGACTTTTGTCTCAATAATCTTACGGGTCGAGGGGGCGAAGCATAACCCGACGTGTCCCTGATATCGTAGAGAGCGTTGTGCAAGGTGGAATCTATATTGGTCTTTACTTCTGATGTAAGGTTCCCGAGACTCTGAGAGACTGGCGCTCTCAGTCCTGAATATGTGAAAGTCAACAAAGTGTACCAGTCTGCGTAGTCTTTAATAAATAAATAAATATTTCTAACAATCACACCACATTATCTAGCCCAAATTAAGTATCATCAAGAACTTGTGTTATATATACTAGATAACGGATAAATAAACTTGAGAAATATATAAACACACATAGATATATATATATATATATATATTTTATATATAAGTATTAGAAATAAATTTAAATAAACATACATACACATCCATGACTAGAGAGCAAATATAATATAATATCTGCCCCTACCAGGATTCGAACCCTGGACCTCTGGCAAGGAAGGCAAGGCTACTTACTTCCATACCAAGCAGGCCGTGAAGGCTATCAAGGGTGATGTTGCTCTGCAGAGACTCTCCAGATAGTAAAATTTGACTGCCTGTGGGCTGAGTAGGATTTGCTGACTGGTCTGACAGAATCCTTGTGTTTGATTCCTATGTGTACTTTAAGGCCGTGAGGTGAATATATGGCAAGAGGTATTCATAATTTTTGAAAACAAAAAGGGAAAATCAGTAATTAATTATTATTATTATTTTTTATTTAAGGAAACAAACAGTACAATAAGACAATAAATAATACATTTTACAAACACATCAACCAATAAAGTTTCCACTATAAAAGTTAACAATTAGAAATATCGATCGGTGTGAATACACTCACCAAAGGTGGAAAAAAAATGTAAGTAATAATTAAAAGTTGAAAATATTATACAGAACTAAAATAATACGTGACATTTAATACATCTAAACATGCTTAATTGTTAGGCATTGGAAACTACACTGATGATATCCTTTCGGAACCTTTGCGAAGACACGTAAAAGATGTCAATATTTGCGAATAAATAATCATTATTATACAGGTTACATGCTCTAATAAGGAAGTTATTTTTATTATAGTTTGTTTTGGAGTTCGGGGTCCAAAAAGTTTTCTTTTTCCGAGAAGAGAAGCGAGGGCACAACAGATATATGTTTTCTAACAGAACTGGTGAATCAATTTCATTTTTTAAAATCCTTTGTAGAAACATTAAGTCTCTAATATGACGACGGTTCTGCAGACTGATAATTACACTAGTTGAGGCTGAGGGGAAACGGTATCTAAAGCACTTGATGAATTTATTTTGTATTCGCTCCAATTCTTGAATGTGGACGTTATACTGGGGGTTCCATACTGTAGAGGCGTATTCAAGAATGAACGAACAAAACTATTGTATAGCAATATAAGAGTTTTAGGGCTAGTAAATTCTTTGTTAATTCTCAAAACAAATCCAAGCATGCGGAAAGCTTTGGTAGACGTTATGCTAACGTGAGAGTTAAAGGTAAGTTTACTATCCAGGTGAACACCCAAATCCCTCAAGCCATTGGACCTATTGATTATTAAGTTATTTAATTTATAATCGAAACAGATTGGTTTTGATTTTCTTGTAAAAGAGATAACGTTGCACTTATTAACGTTTAGAGATAGCGAGTTAATTTCACAATAAGTCACCAGTCTATTCATGTCCTCCTGTAACAAATAACAATCTGAAATTGAATTAATTTTTTAAAGATCTTCATGTCATCAGCATAAATCAAGCATTGAAGAGGCATGAAAGAGGACGTATAACCTTTGATCGTGACAGCCTGACTCCGGTCCTAAAGATAGGATTTGAGCCACCTCAATAAATCCCCATGAATACCAGTCTCATAGAGCTTACAAATCAACTTCGAAAGGGAAATCTTGTCGAATGCTTTGGAGTAGTCGGTATATACCGTATCAGTCTGGAATCCATCGTCCATACCCTTAGATACAAACTGGATAAATTCGCAGAGATTTGTTTCCGTTGAACGCTTACTTATGAATCCATGTTGTTCGGTGACTATGGATGGTCTCAAGATTGGAAGCAGCGAGTTGTACACTATTTTCTCGAACATTTTAGCTACCGTGCAAAGTTTGGAAATAGGGCGATAGTTTTTAACATCGTGTTTATTACCCGATTTAAAGATAGGAATAACAAGTGACTCTTTCCACTTGTTAGGCAAGCGCCCTGTTTGAAGTGATAGATTAAATAAAATATATAGGGGACAACACAGGGAATCAGAGTATTTCTTTAAAAATTGTGGTGGTAAGCCGTCTGGACCGCAGCCCTTATTTATATTGAGATTGTTTAAGTATTTTTAACAGTATCCAAAGACAAAGCGACGGAACCTACACTGACACTACTGTTGCTGTTTTGAGATGTATCAACATAAATATTATTTGACGTTATATTACCATCCGAAGGCTCGAACACGGAGTGGAAGTACAAATTAAACATTTCACAAACATCCTCAATACCTTGTATACCACAGTTTGTTTGTCAGTTGTATACCACACATACCATATAGAATATCGATCATTAGGCTTTATATATTTTTTAGGAACATGCTGTTCTATTATTTTATTTACGGTATCGTAAAAAAGATCAGTACATTGCTCAATGTTGTCACCCTGCAACAATGTAACCCAGTCAACCTCCTCCAGTGCTTTCTGAATGACTAGATGGTCCGCCACATGAAATAAGCGAACTGTTCTAGGTGCAGAACTTATTCCTTTGTACTGAAGGTTTGTTAGGTAGAAATGAAGGGCTGGATGATGAGCATCTACTGAAATTAATGGAGTATAGCATGCTGACAATACACAGAAACAATTACTTATAACCAAGTCAAGAAGCCTATTGTTTTTATTAAAAATTTTGTTATATTGCTTAAAACTGGTAAAGGCAAGAAACTTATTTAGTTCAAAAGTGAGAGGGTCGGCAATTGTTGTGACAAGTTTAGGTGGTTCAGTGGATAAATCCCATTGGCTATTAGAGATATTAAAATCACCAGTAACGAGGAAAAAGTCGTTCGGGTGATCTAAAAACTGTTCAGAAATAAGTTCATAGAAGTATGCTACCATACTAGTGTGCGAGGAGCCATGCGGAATGTAACAGCAATATATTTTAAGATTAGCGTTACTGCTCAGGTCAATGTTCACAAGTATACACTCAGCATAGGATCCATCAAATGGCAATAGTTGGTACGAGGACACGGAAAGTTCACGGCGGGTCGCTATAAGAACCCCACCGCCCATGTTATCTCCACGAATTTGATAGTTACGGTCGCTTCGATACACATTCAAACGGGAATCGAACAGCTCGCTACTGAAAACACCATCGCTTAACCAAGTTTCACTCAGACATATGACGTCAAAATCCGACATTAGAAGATTATTTAAAAATGTGCAGGTTTTGGTACGTAGTCCTCGAACGTTCTGATAGTATACATTTAGTTTATTTATGTTAGCCATTAGAAAAAATTAAATAATATACAAATAAAATATTACAATTAAAAAATAAACAATAAACAGCCCGCAAACTATTGAATGGCATGGATATTAGAGTAACATAAAACAAAATAAGCAACAAAATTAGAAATAATGTGAAGCAAAAAAATACCAAAGTATTCGGCGTGGATACGAAAGGTCATCACGTTGCAAAGGTATATAGTAAAAAAAAATAAAAAAATACAAACTAACATCTAAAAGCAAAAACCAAGATAGGATAGCTCTTAAGCAATCTTTTTTTAGTCATCATCACAAGCAATAAATATATAAGCCCGTTGTTGAAATTGCTCAGTAACTATCACAAGAACAGAAAAAATTATGTCAAGATTAATAATAGATTGAGTGAAACCATTTTCACCAACATGGGCACGGCCCAGGGATCTATTATCGGTCCTACTGAGTACTTAGTTTACGTAAATGATATGTGCAATTTAATAAAAAAAGGATCAATTTATCAATTTGCCGACGATACCTGCCTAGTAACGGCACACAAGGACATAAGATGCGCGCAGCAACTAATGCAGCGTAATTATGACCTCGTGTGCCAGTGGGCACATGACATGGGCTTGGTAATTAACTCGAGCAAAACTAAAATGATACACATACATAGCAGCCACAATAAGTCTGAATACGGACCGCAAATCGTATCTCACACCCATGACTGTTTTCATCAAAAAAGTCTTAATTGTTCATGTCCACATATCGATAGTGTAAAACATCATACATACTTAGGTTTGTTGGTGGACTGTAGGTTTGGATGGCGACCACATATTGAAAAAATCTGTGATAGATTGAGAGCATTACTAAGCAAGTTCTACATACTTAAATACAAAATGCCATACAAAGTTTTAAGACTATTGTATCTGGCTATGGCTGAGTGTTATCGATTACGGGCTCAGTAGCTATGGTAAAACTTACAATACCTACTTAAATAAAATATATAAGTTACAAATTAGATTATTAAAAACAACTGTACCTAAACACATAAAAAAATAATTCTCAGCAGATTTATCTGAATTGTTTAAATATTGTAAAGTGTTATCCGTTTATAATAAAATAAAAATTGCTACTTTAAAGGAAGAATATAATATGCTTCATTTATTAAAAAAATACGAAAGAAGTAGTTATCTTAGACAACTGAAATATGTCAAGAGGTTTCTGTTACCCAAGTATAACAACATCTTTGGTAAAAGATCTGCTGATTATTTTCTTCCTCTAGTGTTAAATACTTTGCCGTTGAATCTGTTAGAATCTTACCAACTCAGCTATAAGTCTATTCCTGCCATTTAAAAGTACTTAATAGAAAATAATCCACAATTTACTTTTAAAATACTTAACTAAAAATAAAGATACCAGTCTTAACGTGATTTGTAATAGAATATAATGTAAATTATTTGAAATAACAATTGTAATATTAAGAAACAAACAAAAAAAATCACAAAGAGTGTTACTTTTAATATGCCTATGTATAAACGAACTCGTCATTCGACATATAAACCTTGCGGGTTTTCGTCGATATGACATTAGTTGTAAGATCATTTACAAATGTTTTGTACAATAAATAAAAAATAAAAAAATATATGAACTACAGGGCTAGTGTCCGACATGCGAGCCATTATAGAGCAATTTTTTACCCAGACATATTTATATTTTTTTTCTAAGCAAAGCTTTTTGACACGCTGTAAGAGAGCTTTATTATTTTTAGTCAGGTGATCGTTAAAGTAGATAGGGGAAGTCTTGCCCACAAATCCAAGGTCGGAAGCTTTGAGACCTTTTAACTTTCTAAGAGCGGCCAAAAACTCATCTTTTCTATAGCGGCAGAGCATGCGGATGATTATAGGCTTTGGTCTATTTAAACTATTAGATGATGGTGCTACCCGAGTTACAAAGTCTATGTCTGCAGGAAGTAAATCAAACTTAGACAGCTTAGCAACGAACTGCACCGTGTCCAATAGATTTTCCCCCTTTTTATCGAGGAATACCAAAAACCTCGATATTAGATCTTCTGGCCCATTGGTTTTTATCATTATTATCTTTTTCTATTTGATGAAGTTGTTTCTTTAACTGCTCATTAACCACTACGACAGCTTCGAATTGTTTGAATTTAGTTTCAATCTTGTCCATTCTCTTGTTAATTTGTTATATTCAAGGTTAATAAATTCCATCGATGACTTTATCTCCTTTAACTCCTGCTTCAAAGATGAAATTTCGGAATGGAATAACTTTTTTACAGTAACGCTCAACTCGTTCTTAATTTTGCTCACCTCTTCTCGGATAGACTCAATAATATCAAGGGAGCTGCAACGTGAGTTTATCTGTAGTAAAGGCGAGTTTTGAGATGACTTTTTGTTCGCACTTTTCACGTCCAAAGATAAACCCACAGATTCCTCGACATTATCACTCCGAGTCACTCCAGATCTAACAGGGGTACTATCTGATTTAATACGCCTTGTTTTAGATTGACAAGTAGGACAAACCCAGGTAGACTTAAAATCTTTAGAAGGTTTTTTACTTTTGTCAGGCAATACGCACTGCGTGTGATGTAAAGAATCGAAAATTTTACATCGCAAGGTACTTGACAAGTCACCCTCAACGGAGGTATAGCAGCTGTAACTAGACATTGTCGATATTGCAGTTGTGCGTGCGTCCTTATCTTTTTTTGTGTTATGGCAACACTAAGATCAATCGGTTGATTGATTGTCAGATTGTGAGTGATGGCCTGTTTGTTTACTTTACGAAGGTTATGACGAAATACACGTTGAGCAGTGTTATTGGTTGAACGGTGAAATTTTAAAACAACAAGTAAACAAGTAAAGATGCATTCACTAGCCGTCGAATCCCGTCCAAGCGCCAATTCACAATTCCTTGCAGAATGCCAGCAATACAGTTGAAACTGTGCACGATTAAACTCCCAGTAGCCTTGCACACGACGTCGATCACCGGCTTCAGCGTTTTAGGTATTTCTTTCTGTGATGTAGAATTAATTCAGTAGGAGCTCAAAAAGTAAGTGTTTACAAGATGGAACCGGAAATGAAAGTTGATTATACAAAATAATTGAAAAAACAATAAATGTTCCCTGTTCTTTATCCCACTTCCGTCGCATTTCTGTATTACCTTTCCTTTCGAAAGTTCTGGAACACATCTTTCACAGGCAACTCTCTTTTTTCTTTCACAACAACAACCTTCTTAGCGACTATCAGTCTGGTTTCCGCTCAGGTCATAGTACTGTCTCTGCGCTAATTAATGTAACTGATGACATCCGATGGGCTATGGAAAACAAGTCTATAACGATCCTTATAGTCCTCGACTTAACTAATGCCTTCAATTCCATAGACGTTGACATCCTCCTTGGTATCCTTAAATCCCTTAACATTTCCTCCTCTGCAATGACTTGGTTTAATTCTTATCTTCGAGGACGTTCACAGCGGGTTCGCCTTAATGAGGCTTACTCTGATTGGCGTGAGCTTGTTGCGGGCGTCCCTCAGGGTGGTGTTCTATCTCCATTGCTTTTCTCCGTTTTTATAAATATTGTCATAACAGTAATTTCCTCCAAATTTCATTTATATGCGGACGATCTATAAATTTACACTCACTGCTTACCATCCAATATTCATGCTGCAATTTAACAGATTAAT
This sequence comes from Marasmarcha lunaedactyla, assembly GCA_923062675.1. Lineage (NCBI taxonomy): Eukaryota > Metazoa > Arthropoda > Insecta > Lepidoptera > Pterophoridae > Marasmarcha > Marasmarcha lunaedactyla. The sequence goes on along the minus strand of OV281351.1, from coordinate 571,298 downwards.
GATGATCTCTGCCGCATAGGTGAATGGACCAAGTCCTTTGGTCTGCGTATAAACCCTACTAAATCTCAGGCCATGCTAATAGGAAGTCGAGCAAAGCGTAGTTTCCTGGATTTGCTCAACCTTCCTCCTGTACTTCTTAACGACGTCCCGATTGCCTTTACTGATACTTCTAAAAATCTAGGCGTTATTTTAGACTCAAATCTGTCATGGAATGCTCATATCTGTAAAATCAGTCGGAAATTACATTATTCTTTTCACATTCTAAAACAGCTACATAATTTCTTACCTTTGTCAACTAAAATTATTTTTGCACAATCCCTCATGCAACCTATTATCGATTACGCAGACGCGTGCTATTTGGATGCCACAGAGGAGCTCTTAAATAAACTGGAGCACTTACAAAATTTATCTATCCGTTTCATATACGGTCCTAAGAAGTTTGACCATGTCTCCCAATTTCGAAAGCAGCTTCAGTGGCTCCCAATTAGCCTTCGCAGGAACACTAAGATACTCTGCCTCCTTATTATTGTCTTGTATTCCTCGGCTTCTCCATCCTATCTACGTGAGTGCTATACATTTGTTCGTTCTGTGAACGAATCGGTAAGGCCAAGTACACGATTTCTTTTACGAATGCCTCCACACAAAACCGATTTTTACTTATACTCCTTCACAGTACATGCAGTTAGGCTATGGAACTCCTTATCACATACAATTCGAGCGTCGAAATCTATGTCAGTTTTTAAAAAGGGAGTGAAAGAGCATTATCTTTCTCAGACATGATTTTAGTTGTTATCCCGTAAGTATTATTTATGTAATTCATGTATGCATATGTATTTAAGTATGTATATAAAGTGTTTATGTGTATGTATGTCATCTTTACGTATATTTATATGGTTATATATATATATATATATATATATATATATATATATATATATATAAATATTTCTTTTTTATTTTTTTTGCTGTTATTTTTAATGAATTTAGAATTAGTAATTAGTTTTATCCCATCTATGATTAGTTATATTTTGTGTGTACATAAATTGTAAAATAAATAAATAAATTATTCTAAAACAAAGCGTAAAGAAAATTTGGCAAATTATTAATAAAGGCTTTCACTCAACAAATATCATTTATCGCTGATATTTCTTAGCGCAAAAATAAAATTTACAAAACTATACACAAATTGAAAATATGGTATTATGAAAAACCAGCACATCAAGATAAAAAAATTACTTTTATACAAGGGTAAGTACTAAATGCCTGCCTACCCAAGACCAACAACATATAAATTAGAATTGGACTGGTTAAATAAAAAAAAATATCTTTTGGAATGGTACAATGCTGAAAACGAAAATAAACAGTTATTATTTATGTTAAAATGTACCAAATTGTTAACTAATTAAAACTTTAAACTTAATGAGATAAGAAAAATAATCTGTGAAATGTGTGTTATAGTCGAAAGAAACTGCAATAAAAATTACAAAAGTAAAGTCCATACAAACAGCATCTTAACTATTCCACTTTATACAATTTGTGCCAAATGACCTTAATGAAGAGAAGAAATGAACCCTACCTATACCTATAAATAAAATTTGTCACAAAATAACTAAACAGTAACTGATCACTAACTAATTACTATTTACCATCACGAAATATACAAAACCAATGTTATTCCTAGTTATTTATAAACTCTCCTTGAAAATAAAGAAAAATTAGCTGCAGGAAGTAGCTAATAGGAACAATACTAATTTATTCTTAATGATTACAAAGTAATATATAATACTTAACTCTACTTTAATATAAATACACAAAACTACTAATTCAGTTTTCTTATACTTATTGCAGCGGAGTTACTGTTACAAAATGTATTAAAAATATGGTTTGATGCAATCACATTACAAGTAGTTAAAATCGAAATCAGTTATAGCGTTTAGAAAACAAGAAAACTGTGACATAACGAGATAGTCAACAGAAAAACAAAATAAAAGCCAAAAAAAATTTACACTAAACTATTAGTTTCAAGTCGTCTCGAACCAGGAACCCTCTGCTTGGCAGTCATACACTCAACCGCTACTGTTTGTACCTAGATATCTGTTACAAAATGGTAGTTACCTACTATGAATTTGAATATTTTGTATTTTTGATATCACACAAACAAACACAAGAAAGAGTGGTTACTATTATGTCGAAAAAGACGCACACTGTATATTTTCACTTTAATTAAATTAGTAAGGCGTTTTTATGCGCATTTTTTAAATAACAAAATAAAAAAATAAAAACAAAACCAATTTCAAGTGGTTGAAGCCGAAGACTAGGTGCGTGACGCAGGCGTGATCTCTTAGTTTTTAAACGGTTTCTGTGTGCATTGTAGATGTCTGAACTTTGTTTGATGATGCATTGGATGTTACTCCTAGGTCACTTTCTTGGCGGTAGGCATGAGATGTTTATTCGAGTCCTTAACGCCGAAAGAAACAGAAGCAAGCAGTACCCAATGCCCAGTTCGCTAGTACGAAAAACATTCATGCACATACCCAATGTAAGCAAAAAACTCCATCAAGTCTCATGCAGTAAATTAACATATAGGTAAAGCAATAGGTACGCTTGGGTTCAATGCCCTCCGTCCGTGCAGAGTTGCGAGTGTCGTGCGCGTCTTTTCGTCGCACTTGATGCTCGCAAACGGCCGCGAAAAAAATTTGAAATTATAAATCTTGAAAACTCACGTGTCGCTTGAGAACTATACAAGTTTCTACATCCATTTTAAAGCTTGCGACGTTGTACGCTTTTCATATATTTGTATAACTTTAGGAGTCTTTCACTTTTACTGGAATTATAGATCTTATTCAACGGAGCTGCGAGTGACGCATCAGATTCAATCAATGAACTCCCTAATTCCCTTTGACTTGGATTTACATATTTTGCTAATGAATATGAAATGGTTTGATTCAATTTGTCTACTAAACCTAATGTTTGATGGTGCATAGTGGTAGCTAAGGAGTGTTTTATATTATATTGTCTTAATAAAGACTTAACTAATCTAGAGGTAAACATGGAACCTTTATCTGACAATACTTCAAGTACTGTCCGGAATTTAGTTAAAATTTCATTAATTAAAAAATCATATATTATTTGAGCCGTTACTCGTGGGACTACTTTGCAAATAGCGTATTTCAAAAAACATTCTATACACGTTATTACATATTTATTCCCATCAACTGAATGATTAAAAGGGCCAAATATATCGATCTAAACTTTTTCGAATAAAATACAACTCTTGACATATTTTTCAATCTCTTTAGATGTGTTAGGCATGAAATATCTTGCCCTGAACTTTGCTAAAGTCTTGATCATACCGAAATGTCCTCCCGTACGTACGTCGTCGTGTATTTGTCTCTCACTTCATTAAATCACGACTTAGGTAAAACAATCAATTTTTTTATTACATTTATATAACACATTATTTGATATCGTAAAACTTTTATATACACTTCGTCGGCTGGTCGATACAGCTTCGCGCCACCATCGGCAAAAATTATCTCCTTCTTAGTGTCGTGATAAATTATCTACCTCGATCGAGAACACTTGTAGACCATCTTCTACTTTTTTTTTCCGGACTAGTTTCGTTTTCTATTAGTGGATTTCGACTCAGAAAATCCGCTACAACGTTCTGTTTTCCAGAACAATGTACAATCTCGAAGTCGTGTGCTTGGATCGCCAGAGCCCATCTGGCTAGTCTTCCAGACATGTCTCTTCTTGTTCTTAACCAACATAATGCCTTATGAACTGTTACTAACTGAAATTGTAACCCCCATAAATAATATTTGAAATACTTTAATGCCCACACTAAACTTAAACATTATTTTTCAGTTATCGAGTACTTTTTCCGCTTCTGTTAGTTTTCGTGATGCGAAGCATATAGGTAACAATCCTTCTTTGTGACCTTGCATTAAACATGCTCCCACTGCTATATCACTTGCACCTATGTATAATCTTGTACATATTTCTTTGTCATTGGCAAAATGTCGTAATAATGGTGGTTTAATCATTAACGATATTATTTTATCGAACACTTTTTGTTGCAGTACGTGATTTTGTATCACAATTTGAAATGGTCGCGGCACTAAATAGATATGACGAAGAAACAAAAAAAATCATATTGGAAGCGTATTTGGATGGTCCAGCGTTGTAGTTTTATAGAAAAATCATTAATTCATGCAAAACATACGAAAGTATAAAAAGCGAGATGCTTTGTGAATTTGGCAGAGAGGAAGACCATGTTGCAGTATTTTATTCACGGAAGCAAAAAGCTGATGAAAACATATACTAACGTATTTTTACGCTTTGGACATGTGCGCAACTAAGGCTGGTACGATCATTACAGATGATATATTTATAAACCATTTTCTGAAAAATTGTAATTGTAATCAAAAACTTTTTCGCTTCATTTTATTCTTCAGAGAATACACTGACACATATGTTTATTAGACTTTCATTGTCCATTAGATCATGCATCTTGCGAATAAACGCCAGGACTTCAGAAATCATAATATTATTATTCGAACACTTCAAACATTTCAGACATGAGAGACACCGCTGCTTACGATAAGACTGATAAATAGTTCTAATGGATTTCAAAACGTTTTTTTTAGTTCGTTTTACAACCTGGCACTGAGCATATTTATTAAAAAAATTTACTTCTCATGATATTATTCATTTTTGTATGTATTTTTTTATAATTGACTTAAATGTATAATAATTGAATTCAGAACTTTTGAATGGTTAACTAACATTAGGACTTCAGAAAACTATTTAACACACATGGATATGATTCTGAAATAAATTAATATTATTATTTTATTTTTATATTATATATATTTTTGAAGAGTTGCATCACGTCATCTTGCAAAAGAACATATTAGTTAAAGATATTAATTAATGTTGTAACTGTAACCTTTCACGTGTCCAGAAACTTTCATCACTTCACAAGAAACTATGTCAATACGTAACAAAAGAAGGCGCGCAGTTAAAAACCTTTTCAATGGCACAGTGTAGTGAAGCGACGGCGGCGTGTTTACATCAAGTGTGTAACGCCTTGGTTTGAAATAGAGCTGTGTTTTGGCATGCATGAGATGTTTCGACTGTGGTCTTGGTGGCTAAGTAGGGCGGATTTGTAACTAAATTTGATTTTCTTTCTAAGTTGACATTTAACTTCTTTAATGAATAAAGGTGTAGAATAGTAGTAACAAATCTCATAAACAGCAACCAAACCTAAGAATATAACTATTTTAATAGCTTAATTCGACATGCCAGTTTTAACGCCACCGACGAGGACAAGCGGTCTGACTGTGGTTACGTGGGAAATGGGTAGCCAGATAGTTGTGGATGCACCAGCGTAGATTCTTATACCTACCTCTTTGCAATGTATGATATTTTGTTATTATTATATTAATGTACTAGCATTGTGAATATTTAAATTCCCCGAAATTAATTAAAAAAATGAACTCTGCTTACCTGGTCAACCTGCATATAAAATTGCAAAAATTACTTGTCAACGTTTTTGTCAACGTTAAAAGGAATTCACAGAATTTGTCTGCATCCATTTTCACAGAGGATATATTAACACCCAACAATAAACAGCAAGAAATGCATTTTGTAATGTAAGAAGAAAAAAAATTAAAATACGTTTTATTCGCCGGTTTATTGTTTTTCAGACTTTTATTTGTTTTCTACATATTTATTCAATTCATTAGCATATTTATCTGAAAAAAAGAATTACAATTATTTTTAACTACATTAAACAGTTTGCTTTCCGACCTATACAAAAACTAATTAACTACATTGAGTTTGATCCAGAAATATGGAAATGGTCTTCTATCGTTAAAAATTGTTTAAAGGTTTCAGAACCTCAAATCATTATTTACGTTTGTAAATATGTAAGTCCCCAAAAGCATACTGAGATTAGATTTCTGCTGTATAATAATAAGTATATAATATTATATACTTATTATATAATGTTATATAATAATAAAAATATAAATTTAAAAATATAAAAAAATATAATATTATATAGTAATAATAATTAATAAATAAATAAAAATAAGTAATAACAACAATACTGCCTAAAATTCTGTAATCATCAAGCTTATATCAGTTTCAATATTCATTACGCTCCACTTCCAAATCACCAGTGTCACTTGTGCCCATCACTGATATCACCAACACTCCTAAAATCCATCTAAAAGTTTTTACGAGAAATGCTTCCTGAAATTAGAACCAAGTGTAGTAATCGTTTAGTTATTAGAATGTGTGTACAAAATTGGTGTTAACACAAAATAAATTATTCCAATTTATAAATATCGGCATTATGCACTTAATTAAAGAAAAAAATATACATTTATATTATTCAATAGCAAATTTCTAAATTACTTCATAAGCCGCGTCTGTCTGCCGGTCTGGACTCAATAAACTAACAAAGCGCAGAATTGATTTTCATACGGTTTTCAGAAATAAACAGAGTGATCCAAGATGAAGATTTATGAGCATAATCCGATAATGTTTTGTGTAAATTGCTTAAAATATGGCACTAATTGTTAACGATGTTGAAAAATAAAATCGGCTGGGAATTTCCATGGAAAACTGTGCTTAACCCTTTTCAGTTATAACAAAACAATTTTAGATGGAATTGTTCCTCTTTTATAGTTCTATAGGAAATTTAACGCTGGCGAAGATTACTATTTTTTACAACTGCCCTTACTTGCTTACAACTTTACAGCTTGCCCTACTTGCTAACAACTTTAGAACTTGCCTTACTTACTTACAACTTTACAACTTGCTTATAACTTTACAACCTGCCCAGCCGGCAAACGAGCACTTGACCCACCTGATAGCAAGTGGTATTCCGCACTCATGGAACAATTAATTGTAGGTGCTTTATTTATTGACAGTTATTGTGATTAGCATATCGGCTGATGTTGTGTTGCTGACTTTGGAAACCTTTGGGTTTCAGTTGCAATTTGCTTTGGCTCCAGTAATTGCACTTATAGGGCTGTAGGAGGACTGTAGGTCTGTGACACTCCAGACGAGATCTTATCAAAGAAACTCTGCTACAACTGTACCTATTTCAATGTTTCAGAAAAAGCTCACATACAATGTGGTAATTGAAAAGCTATAATATATTAATGCTTATCAATACATGATTTACTTTAAGGGTTTTATGCATGCTTTGATTGCCCTGTCCAGCATAAAGTTTAAATTATTTATTTATTTACTATTTTATTTATTTTTTATTTAATGCTGAACAAACAGCTATCGTTACAGAAACTTAATCCTAATAGCGTTGCCATCGACATAGAACATTAAAAATTATTAGGTCCTTACATATAAAAACAATAAAATTAATATTTCTAACAATCACACCACATTATCTAGCACAAATTAAGTATCATTAAGAACTTGTGTTATGGATACTAGATAACGGATAAATAAACTTAAGAAATATATAAGCACACATAGATGTTTTTTTCATGTATAAATATTTCGAAATGAACTTAAATAAACATACATACACATCCATGACTAGAAAGCAAATAATATAAAATATCTGTCTCTACCAGGATTCCAACACGGAACCTCTGGCATGGAAGGCAAGGGTACGAAAAGCTTAATTCCGATAGTCATAATCGCAAATTTCAAAATTCCGAATTTTATAACACCGAATGGTTCATAATTTCGAAAATGAAAATTACGTGTTTCATAATTCCGAAATTTTCTTCTTCGAAACTTCAAAATTCCGAACGCTTATAATTACGAAAATCAATATGCTGAATTTGAAAATACCGAACCATACAAAATCCGAATTATTAATCCGCAATATCATAAATACGAATCCCAAATAATATTAGTTGTAATAACAAACGCCTTGTAAAACTGCATGAGCACATCAATTTATACGTTCGAGCATTCAAGTAGTCAGCTGGAAATTGAGGGCGCCACTTTAAATACCTATAAATAATATGGTAACACCGTTTAGCAAGCCTAAAATGGTTTTGGTATTTGAATCATTATTTAGAAAGGAAAATTTAATAAAAAAATTGTCTGAGAGTTCAAACATTTTTTATTTGTGGAAGATCTATCTTGCATTATCTTGGTTCCAAATATATTTTTCTCAAAATCTAAAATATTTAAATCACTTGAAATTAAACTTTACGAATGAATGTGTATTGGTTACTCCAACAGCTTTATCGAGAGGCACGAGTATTGTATTTTGTACTAGCTTTTCCCCGCGGAAACCTTTAACTCGTAAGAGTTTAGAGTACGCATGTTATTAAAATAGCAAATAAGATCAAACACGTACTGCTTACTAATTATAGTTATATCCTGCGGGAAGTAAGAATGGATAAAAAGTAGCCTTTGTAAAATTATACAGTATGTACAGCCGAAACTAAAATATAGTATACAATGAACTACTCTGTAAAACTAAAAAAAAAACTAAAGTTATTTTTACATATTTAATTATCACGTATATCTAGATATTTAACACCCGATAAGTTTCTATTGGGTTAAAATCTATGCTAGCTCGGTTTTAGCTTTAGCCAGAATTTTTTTCAGTGTAGGAATTTCTTTTTGAACAGTAGAATAATTACATTTTTTGACGCAGAGTACAAATATTAAAATCATTAATTTCCTTTTTCGGATGTCCAGTTCTATGTTTATCAGGTCTTTGTTTTGAAAACCTTCATCTACAATTCGTCTGAAGGTATTTTCTGATTTTCCTGTAAAGCATTAAAACTTTTAGTAATAATGTACCTTTATTAATAAACAATAGGAATCTTAACTAACAAACAGTACATTAGAACAAAAACAAACAACAATAATAACTACTCTACTAAATTAATGATGAAGAAATGAAATGGTAAAGTATCAAATTGTGTCGACCGATCTACAAATAATTCCTTGTCATTTCTTACATAACCTCTAAATAGAGCAATGTAAACAATTCAAGAAATTGAAAAAAACAGTAATCATACCTAGTTATTATAAACCTTCTCGTTTTAAATATTCACCATATCCCTGTTACATACCTATTATTAATACTGTACGGGCATAAACATCTTCTAAATTATCCAAATCTGATAATGCGCCCAGCTTGGTATTACGCAAAACACCGTAGAAACACGTTATAAATCACTTACCTAGCAGCACTGAGTATCGGTTTATTCGATTTCTTTTTATTAATGATGATAGTGACGACAATCAACGACAATTACTCAAAAAAATAAAAAAAAGCACTACGAAAACCTAAGATTTGTGCACCATTCAATCAAAGATATCATAAAAGTGAAGTCCATGACATGCCAATTGATAGTTGCCATAATCAGATTTATTGTAGTTCCTCAAACATTCTTTTCAAGATTTTTTGGTCAGCCTGTAGTTTATGTACTGAAATGCAAATCCCTTTTTGGCGCTTCGCCGGCCGCTGCCGCGGCATGCTCGCTGCGCTCGCTCGGCTCGAGCTGCATTATCTATATACAGACTAACTGCTCCTTCTCGCTTCGGTCGTCGTCGCGCCTTATTTGTATAATGTTAAAATGTGCCTTATTAATTTTAATTTGTATCACAGGCGATTTAGATCATAAATTTTTAATATATACTCGTTTTAGATACAAAAGCTGAATGTTAGCATTGAATTTTCAGAAAATTAAAATTCGGAATACCATATTTCGGACTAGTAACACAGCGGATTTTTAATTCTTCGTACTAATGAAAGTCATAAAAAAAAATTTCGGTAAAATAAGAATCGTGTTTTATGAATAGTCGGAATTAAGACTCTTCGAAATTGTGAAATTTGCAATTTTAAAAATCGGAATATTCAAATTCGGAATTATATAATTCGGAATTTTTGGGTGTTCCCCGTCAATTAATATGAAATTGACGTTTTGTCGTACTGGCCACTTTGATCTGTATGATCTACTAAATTTATACAGCTATTTACTCACGCATTTTGTTTCGAAAACCGTAACTCATTCATTTTTTTCCTCTTTTGATTTTTTTTTTGCGTCACTGAGTTAACAAAATGGAAAACTTGCAATTTCGCGTTATTTACGACTACGAGTTCCACCGTGGCACCAGTGCGTCAGAAACGACTCGAAGTATTAATGCTGTAGTAAAGTATTATGGCGGCGGTGTAGCAAAAAAAAAAACACAGTGCGTTTTTGATTCCAACGTTTTCGTTCCACAACATAATTTGGAGAAATATTTTAAAAATTACGACGATGAGAATATGAGTGCACGTTACTAAAGCGCAGTCCGGCGGGCCTAATAAATACATAGATGTGTAAATATGTCTGTTTTTATGTCTGGAAGGCACACCCTTCCTTGGATATGGGATACCTTGTATTAAATTGACATATTTTTTTTTATATTGAAAACAATTAGGATTTGTTTTTACAAATAAACAAATAAAAAAAAAATTTAATAAAGGCTTGCGTAATTCCCAAGAGCTAACATTTGCAACAGCTCAACTACATTGTTTTTGTGCTATGAAAGCCCTATTCAATTTATAAAAACAGTATACCAACAGGTTAATACCGTATCTCAATACTGAAGCCACAAACCTTGATTATGCTTTTAGGGCAAGTTCTGGATTGTATTGTAAGTTGAAGTTGTACGTTTTGTTAGCCACCAGAGTTTATAAGCGACTCTGTTTATTTTTGGGGAATCTTTTTATATTGTGTGGTTATTTCAGATGAAATTTTTGTCTAATAATAATGGCAAGGAAAGTATAAAGTCCGGTTTCTTGATCCCTAGGTTCAGTTTGGTCCATATCCTGTGTGTATTTATGATTTATTGATTTTTTATAAAATTGCACATACTTTCCTATATTTATGAATTATGTACATTACAATAAAATTTATAAATTCGATTTTTATTTGTCATCAGTAGATAAGTGATGTAATAAATTTGTTATTTGTGGTAATTCATTTATATGTAACGCAATGGGTTTTTCTTGGTTCCCCTCCACGGGAAGGGCAGGAGGATAAAAAATACTCTGACGCATACTCTGCGCGCGTGATCGGAGTTATGTGGGACTTGTTCCGAGCCTACCAGAACCCTACCCACTAAAAACCCCCTGAATGACTCGTGCAATTTTTTGCCACTCAGCCTTCATCTGAGCGACGGCCATTTGGAGAAAGAGGCCGCGCTAACGGGGCCCAGAAGAGGTCATCCACTGGGATTTACATAGCACTGAAGGTGCTCTAAGCACTGAAGGTGAATACATAGCACTGAAGGTGCTCAAAATGAAAAGTAAAATTGAATTAATTCGAATTTACGTTAGAATTAGAATTGCGGCCTGAAGGGCTTCGAGATCTAGTGTTAGTTGCGTGGGTTCGCCAGTGTGTCCGTTTCTCGGTCTAGCGACTTTGAACTTCGAATCTAAGACAGGAGCAGTATATGAGACTGAATCTTGAACTAGAGAAAATTGGAAGAAGAAGAAGAAGGGCGAGTCATGACGATCATATGTCATGACGGGTCTAACGCAGACCTTGTAAAGTGTACGTTTGTTTCTGAAAGACATTTTACTTTTTCTACCTATCATGCTATTTAGGCGGCCTAAGTAGTGACGGGCGAGTGTCGAAACTCTTTCGACGTGTGGCTTGAAAGAAAGCGTCGGATCTAACGTGACGCCTAAATATTAATTACTGCGCTTCCAGGGGATGGGAATGCCCAACATTCGAACGTGGGGATCGCTAACGGGACGACGGCGTTTGTGGTCGAAACGCATCGCAGAACTCTTTTCAGGGTTCACATCGATGCGCCATTTTTGAAACCATACACCAAGGGCGTTTACGGCCTTTTGGAGTCTGGTTATACAGAGCGGAACACTGTGGCCTTTGGTATAGAGTGCGGTGTCGTCGGCAAAGAGGGCGAGTTCGACGTCTTTCGGCGGGATGGGAATGTCGTTGGTGTACACGGTGTACAGCAGAGGGGCGAGGACTGAGCTTTGAGGGACTCTAGCCTTTATGGGACGAGGCGCGGAAAGCGTGCCTTCATGTTTAAATCGAAAGGTACGGTCTTTGAGAAACGACGCGATTAACCTGACTAGGCGATCCGGTAAGCCTATTTTGTAGAGTTTATAAACGAGACCGCTGTGCCAGACTTTATCGAAAGCCTTGGCTACGTCAAAGAAAACCGCGACTGTTTTAAACCAAACCTAGCAAAATCGCTTCAGTTTATAATGAAACTGAAAGCCTATCCCCAAGCGTGTGACTCCATTCCTTCATTCAGCGCAGAGTGTGAAAGCGAGCAGCAAGAACTAACTTCTCCAAAGAAAAAGTGCCCGCGTTGAGAGCTTCGGATTCAAACTTTCATGCCTCAAAGAAAAAAAAGGTTTCAATTTTGGCTCTAATCATTGATAGTTAGATGAATAAAGAAATGTAGAGACTAGCTTCTGCCCTTGACTTTGTTCAAGTAAAATGAATAGCTCGGTAAAAACCTATTTTTTTATCACATATATTGCCAATTTCATGTTCCACTTTTCATGGATATGCGGTTAATGTTTGATTTTACTGGTCACGTGTAGAGAGATGAATATTTAGTACAATAAAAATATTTTGGTAGTATTACGAAAAAAAATTTAACTATAAAATACTATAAATAAGTCAGCTGACTTAATTATATGATATTCTATCAAATTGAATAATCTGTACAATTCCACCCATTCATAAAAATTACACCCAAAAGTTGGACCAAACGTTTTGACCGCTCTTTTTTGGTTCGCACCGCCAAAACGTGGAATGATCTGCCTGCAACCACTCTTAAAATCGTTGTTACAAAGACATGTTACGTCCACCGTTATATTTATGGATAGAACTTTATATTTCAGTAATGTAATTTGCATTAAATTGTATATTTAAGTAAATGATGATGTTGAGGTATCATTACCTGCAACTGTACCTTCTAACCCCTTCAGTTTTATTGTATACTAAGTATACTTGAGCGTAACAACATGTTATAAAAAGTACATAAAAACAAAACTCCCAGCGTAACAAAACTTGGATATTAAATTTACACAAAGTTTAATTTTGAAGTTCACTGGCCGAGCCGGCTTTTTATTGTCCGCGTATAAAAGCAATAATTAGTTACAGTCCCGCAGTGAAATTGTTTTGTTTTTGTCGAAAACGAATTAATTATACAAATGAAAATTTAAAGCTTTAGTTTTAACGAAGTCGTTCGCGTGAAGTTCGGGAAGTTAAGCTTAATTTAAGTGTTTCATTTAGCAGGGGTTGGTATTTAGATTGCACGTATTTATATTTAAAATATATTGTTGTATTTAGATTTATCTTATTAAATGCATATAGCTGTGAGGGATAAATCACAGTTACTCTTCAAATGTCGCCTACCGTGAAGTACTTAGTATTTTATCTTGCAGTAAATCTTATATATTTTCTTTAGATTATATACAACCATTATCGAAACGACGGCACAGAAATCTTCTTTTTCTAACCCATCTGACACGAACTTGCTCAATTTTCGATTTATTCAACAGACGAATGAATTGTCAGTTTTAATCCATTAAAGCTACTAGTCAGTCAATATTGCTTATGAAACCGCTAAAATTCGTAACTTAAACCAATCCTACATTAAAACGAAGCAGGATATTTACAAGTACCCCTTTTCTGGCATGATTTTTCATTAAGTATTCGTGGATGGTGTCATAACTTCATAAAGGTATACTCGCAGTCGGGGCTTTATCTTTAAAATACACCTAACGGTGGTAATAGTATGTTATTTTATGCGCTGCACTATGAAAACAGTGTGGTCATATTGTGTTAACCACTATTTAGAGTAGTTATTGTATATTATATTAATAGTTACACATTAGAATACCGAACACCTACCTTACCTTGAAATACTACATTTTATTTAACCTTATACTACAATTTCGAAATGTGAAATACATTATTTGGGTTGATACCTATGTCATTCTGTAGCGTAATATTTTTATAATTTAGAATCTTTGAAAGCGTGAGCTACTATTTTGTCAATACTTTCTCGTTTAATAAGATTGTTTTATTTTGCTCTTAAGATTTGCACAATTCTCCTTTCTAGCGCTTCGTCAGTTACGCTTGCTACGCTCGCTCGGCTCGCGCATGAAACAACTATATGCAAACCTTACCTTAACCACATACGTGAACTCTTTGGATAAGTCTTTTCTTACTGTGGAAATATCCGCCAAAATTTTAAAAATGGAAACGATCCCAAGTCGTTAGCTTAATCCGACAATTATTAATTTCGAATGTTAAAGGTACGGGAATTTCGACCGTTCGGTATTTTGAAATCTTTGTTTTAAAAGAAAGCAATCTAAAGGATTTTACGAAATTCCACAAATAAAAGCTAACAGGAGGTTGCAAATTGTTGATACTACATAAGCTAGGAAGAAGAAATATTTAATTCCTGTTCTTTTTAGAAAGTAGAGGGCCACTCAGATACGATTTTACATAATTCCCAATATCGCTTTGAAATTAAGTACAAAAATGCTTATTACTTGTTTGTTGCACTTATCAATTCTGAGACCTCGTTGTAAATGAAATCTTTTTAAACAGTATTTAAAGGGACTTTTTGTAAAGAAAAAAAAGTATACGCGGGAAAAGTAAGTTCAATCAATCAATTATTATTGTGATATTTTTTTATTTACAGAAGCAATTAAATTAAACTGTCGGTCTGGAAAGCATCCAAAACTGTCAGCGGCGGCTGTCTGGTGTTTTACTGTTCACGATGTATTTCCTCTGCTGCATTGAAACACGCGCTCTGACCACAGCGTGACACACAGCCTGTAGCGTGGAGTGCTCGCTACTCGACGCCAGAACCACAGTTTGATTAAAGTTTGTATTATACAGTGACAATACAACGCTCTGGCAAATTGATATAGAGCCTCGGTGTACGTTTGGTAAGAATTTTGCGGCACATATTTTGAGTAGCTAGAGATAAAGATTATTTTCTTATGTTTTGTTATTACAACACTTATCATGTACTAAGTACTAAGAAATTCCGAGAAAAATAAAATTTTTGTATTAAAATGGGCTAACTTTTAATCAATTCTACGTTTTGTATCTTGGAGTGTAGCAAAGGCAAAACCGTGAAATCGAGAGACGCCCCGCTGGGAACATCTCTGTAAATTTGATCTACAAATTGTATTACTTTTTGTCACTTTGAAGAACCTTGGTTAGAAAAGTTATAGAAGAGTTATTTATATTTTTATATTATTAGTGCAGACGTTTGAAAGTTTAAATGTTTGTTTATTTTTTTTTAATGTTTTGTACAAAAAAATGTATCATCCCTAGTTAAGATTTAAACATAGTATCTACCTTAATTTTAAACCGCCTCTAAATATGAAATGAAATGAAATATTTATTTAATTTTCTCAACATTGACAATTACTTGTTCTTATTGACGTCAAATAAAACATAAGTCTACCACCTCCAAAAAACTTCATTTTCTTCTTATCTTTTTAGAAAGTAGATCCCTAATTCGGTAATCGAAAGCCACAATGAAATACCTACCTTGAGTTTGAGTTTTGTTTGAGTTTTATATGAATTAGTATTTTATTTTAATTATTAATTTTATTTAAAAATATTATATTACATAGAAAAATAATTAAATTAATAGAAAAATTACAAACAAACAACTTAAAGTTATAAGAATTCGTAATAAAAATAAAAATTACTTATTTGCACGAATAAACGTAAAGAAATTATAATACTCTTTATTTCACACCATACAAATACCAACCAGAAAAAAAACAAAGAAGCTTCAAAAAGAACGTTCAAAAGGTGGCCTTATCGCCACATAGTGATTTCTTCCAGACAACCTTAGGTATGACACAGGAAACTTTGTACTAGGGTGTAACAGAATACACGTATAAATATGACGCTTATAATATTATATAATAATCATTCAGACTCGATCTGCGTGCGGACGTGTTCGCACGTGCGTCGCTCTGTGCCTCCCGCTCATTTAATCCTAGCACTAATGGAGTCCAATTTCACCGTCGGTTTCACGGCGTGGCATATTTTCCTAATTTCATAGAAACGCCGTTTTCACGGTGATCTTTTTTCCAACTTTGCGACTGGTCCACGTCGCAAAGTCGTCCGGTCTACGCGCGGTTTTTGTTTCCAATTTAATTGTCAACACACTCCAATCTAGTCCTCCGCGTTGGCCTAGTGCGCTTTCAAGGCCCTTCAGTTCTTGAAGAAACCGGCAGACCCAATTCCATTGCACTTGGGCCTTTCCCAGGGTAAAGGTACAGTGCCTGATCGTATTAGGGGCACCACTTCGCGTCGTCCTTGCCGTGGGCAGGGAGGTTTAGGTGCTAGGTTTTGTAGGAATTTAGGCATTTTTATATACGCATTTATTGTATATTGTTGTCCCAAGCCCTCCCATGGATTCGCAAAGCTTGGTAAACTTTGCAAAGTCCTTTGCCGAGGCACTCGTCAGCGCCCTCGGTGTCCCTACATCCGATGAGGTCCTAACACAGGCCTCCTAAACAACGATCGCGTTCCTGGCCCCTCAGGCCTCTATGGACATGACTTCTCAGGATTTTAGCTCCCCCGCGTCCACCGTACCCTCCGATATGGACTGTGTGTCGGACACATACTTTCGCACGTCACGTCGCAAATGTACTGCTCCCGAGAGCAACTAAGAATCCGCGTCCGAAGCGTCGTCGGACGCCGATACTCTAACCGTCTCTCCTGAGCCCACGTTCACCTTACTTTCTAAACGCTCTAAGAACCGTACTAAACAAACCCCAGTGTCTTCAAAACCCGCGCCCGTGCCGTTTATATCACTCCAAGTGACCGAAACCTCCTCGGTTTCATCCAAGCCAGCAACGCGTTGCGCCCTGCCCCTATTAAACCACAGCACCCACCCCAGTGTTTCTTCGCAAAAAGGCGCGATCAACAGTAGTCTCGAACCTGTGCAAAGAGCACACAATTAATAACGTTAAATCATTCAACGCAGGCGAGTCAATTAAAATACAAGTCGCGTCTATCAACGATTTGCGTTATGTAAATAGGCTTCTCTCAGTGAAACAAATCGCGTTTAACACTTACGCCCTCCTGGAGGAGAGTAAGATCCGCGCAGTCCTACGTGGTGTCCCTTTCGAACTAGTGAAAGACGACATCTTGGAGGACCTAAAATTCCAGGGCCAGGCCGAAGCCGTGCATAAAATGCAATCGAATAGGGGCAAGCGTTTCCCTCTCTTCCTTTTCATCCTCTCCAACACTTCCGAATCAAGAGAGAACTTCGAGGCCCCGCATCGCCGCGGTCACACAAAGCAATGCTACCGCTGCTAGCTTTACGGCCATGCAGCGGCTAATTGCTTAGCTCCTCCTAGGTGCGACAAGTGCGGCAAATCCAGCCACACAGCTAACTATACGGTTCCTCACTCCTCCGCTAAACTTCCCGCCGCTGTGCAACTGGGCTCCCCCGGAAGCAAAGCCCGCGCAGCCGAAGCTGACTCCAGCTAACGCCTGAAGCCAGCGACTGGCCGCCGCACCTTCTTGTCTTATCCCAGCTACCGTAGCTCCCGCAGACCCGAGCCCAACACCATCTCCATCTCAGTCGTTGTTGGCTGAGGACATGAAGACCGTGTTCAACGTTATTCAAAACGTCAACATTAGGGGAATCACCGTGCTCGCACGCAAACTGCAAGCCTCTCACTCTCCTCAAGAGCGTCTGCTTGCCTTAGCCGAGCATCACTCACTCCTTAATTCGTTATAAATTTATACATTCTGAAATCTATAAATAGTAAATATAATTATTAGACCCTTTCAACGCCATGACCGATCGTTTTAAACCCAGAGGCCTTTTCCTAGTCTCATTAAACGTCCGTTGCTTTTGTACCAACTTTCTTGGGCTCAAACTGTCCCTTCAGAACAATCAGCCAGAATTACTACACCTCCAAGAGGCGTGGCTTACTCCATCCCGCTCCAGGGGACTCACTTTTCCTAAATACGCGCTCACTCGTAACGATTGGCCCAACCCCGATGGTCACAGCGGAACAGCTATCTACTATAAGAGAGGTTTCTATTGCTCCCTCTTCCCACCCCTATTCTTCTCAAAATGAAGCCACCGTGTGTAGGCTGGCTATGACTGGTCACCAGACAATCACCATAGCTTCACTCTTCATACCTAGTGGCACCAGACCTATCTTTGAGGCCATTCACGCCCTTGGCCATTCACTCATTATGTTTGGGGATTTCAACTCCAAACATACTGCCTGGACATCCGTATTGACCAACACCAGCGGAGTCGCACTCCTTAACATCACTTAGTCAATTGAGTTAGATTTCATTTCCCCCATCACTCCCAATCATTATCCCGACAACCCAAACTACTCTCCTGACATCCTAGATTTTGCGTTATTCAGAAGAATGAACCACGATCTCAGGTCCATCGAACCTCTCGATGACATAAAATGCTCTGATCATCACCCAGTCTTTCTCGTACTAGGACCTTCTAATGACAAAAACCCTTTTCCTAAGACCTTTACCAACTGGAACGGCTTTAAAGATACGCTAGTTTCGGCCGTAGAGGTCCTGAAACTTTCACTCCTCCCGCTCACGATCTCGCCCGACTATCTCGATAGCCTGGAAAAATAGTCTCAATAGTCGATTTCCTCACTGATGCTATCAACACAGCCATCAGTGATTACGAAAAGGTTGCCAAGCAAGGCAAACCCACGCTTCCCTTAGCCGTTAGCAATCTTTTCAAACACAGAACGTGGCTCTTCGGAGAGCCAAGCTCTATCCCACACTCGCCTATAGATTAGCTGCGAATCAGCTAAAACGCAAAGCTAGGTTTTGCCTCGCGAATTCGAGAGATGCTCAGATGAACGATCTTATGGATAATATACTCCCATCCAACTAAGCGTACTTTAAGATGGCACGAGCCTAATGCTTCGACGCCACCACTCACACTCCTCGTCTCACTCGTCCCGACAGAAATACCGCCTTCAAAGACAAAGAGAAATCCGAATGCTTCGCTGACAGCAATGCCTCACAATGCTCGCCCAGCACCCAACCCGTAGACCCCTCCCTCATTTAGGCGGTGAAAGACAAAGTCCTCCGCGGGGACCCATCACTGCCCATCCCGTCACCCATCGTGCCTTTGAAGTCGAAGAGAAAGCCGAATGCTTCGCCGACAGCATAGTGGCACAATGTTCGCCCAGCACGCAACCCGCGGATCCCTCCCACATCCAGGCGGTGGAGGACGAAGTTCTCCGCAGAGAATCTCTCCCCAACACCGACGACCCCGTCACAGTCTCTAATGATGAAATCCTGCTTCTCATTAGAAGTTAAAACTCCAAAAAGTCTCTAGGTGCAGATGGAATTTCCAACCATGCACTTAAGCGCAGGTGCTCAGCATTATTTTATATGCATATACAAAGTTTCTATTACAATAAATATTCAAAATAGCAAAAAAGTATGCAGAAAGCACTACAGTTATTTAAGTAATGTTTCAATAAAATACTCATACACTGCAGCACTCGTCTACTAAAAATGGCTTTAGTCTTATTTCTAACACATGCATCTTTTCAGTCAAATCAAATACAAATCAATTTATTTGCAAAATATGTTAAATGTCATAATCAAATTCTTAAATTTATCTCAATCTTATATTTGAGAAGCTGCTGTCCGAAGAAGGTTAAGTCCTGCATTATGTTTCATCAGGGCCTCACATTTAGACAAAAAAAATATACAATCGGATGCCTTTTTCACAAAAATATACAGGTAAAAAATTGTTTTGTGATTTTTTGGTATGTAATAATTTGTCAAGAACAATATCTATATTTTCATCAGTTTTTAATAAGATTTCTTTGTAAACTGTATTACATTACAAGATTTTTACTTATTTAAAAAGATTTCATTTTCAGATGTTATAAAATTTCAACGTAAAATTGTAACCAATCAACAATCTCATTAGTTTTCGCAAATGTTTCTGTTTCTTGGCAAAATACCTAAAAATACATCAGAAAAGAATTAAAAATTAGATAGATATACCATCACTCACAAAAATTCTATGGCTATAAAATTACAATTTCATCTATTTCAATAGATTACGAGTATAACATTCATTCATAAAGAATAATTTCTAAAAAAACTTTCTAGTAAACAATAAGTAGACATCATTGAGTCAATTAAAATATTCTTTATGTATTACGCTTCTGACACAAAACGTGATTACGAAAAGGCATTCTCCTTTTGAGGTTAGAAAAAACATATTTTTTCTTTGCCATGAAAGTAATCCATCAAATTTTTTTTTAATTTAATCCTCTCCACGGGAAGGGCAGGAGGATAAAAAATGCTCTGACGCATACTCTGGCGCGCGCGATCCAGAGTTATGTGGAACTCGTCCTGACGCCTACCAGAACCTCTACCCACTAAAAAACCCCCTGTCGGCTCGTGCATTTTTGCCACTCAGCCTTCATCTGAGCGACGGCCAATTGGAGAAAGAGGCCGTGCTAGCGGGGCCCAGAAGGGATCACCCGCTGGGATTTACATAGCACTGATGGTGCTCAAAGCACTGAAGGTGAATACATAGCACTGAAGGTGCTCAAAATGAAAAGTAAATAATAAAAAACATTAAAATTGAAAAATAAAATTGCATTAATTCGGATTTACGTTAGAATTAGAATGTACGATAGAATTAGAATTTGCGGCCTGAAGGGCTTGGAGATCTAAAGTTAATTGCGTGGGTTCGCCAGTGTGCGCGTTTCTCGGTCTAGCAACTTTGAATCCCGATTCTAAGACAGGAGCAGTATATGAGACTGAATTTCGAATTAAAAGATTGGGATGGGAAACGGCGCGTTTGAAGAACGATTCTGAGAGTGTTTTGAGGTGCTGTTGCACTGTAGGTAGTTCAAGATCTCTGTGCAGGTCCTTAGGGTTGGGCGTGGGCAAAGACTGGCGAGGCATATGATATGACGGGTCTAACGCAGACCTTATAAAGCGTACGTTTATTTCTAAAAGAAATTTTACTTTTTCTTCCTATCATACTTTATAGGCGGCTTAAGTAAAAACGCGCGAGTTTCGTTACTCTATCGACGTGTGGCTTGAAAGAAAGCGTCTGATCTAAGGTGACGCCTAATGTGGGGATCGTTGTAGCGATTACGGAGTTTGTGGAAGAATTGAATAGCAGAACATTTTTCTGGGTTGACATCGATACGCCATTTTTGAAACCAAACACCGAGGGCGTTTACGGCTTTTTGGAGTCTGGTGATGTTATACGGGACCGCGTGACCTTTAGTGTAAAGGGCGGTGTCATCTGCAAAGAGGGCAAGTTCGACGCCTTTCGGCGGGATGGGGATGTCGTTAGTGTACACGGTGTATAGCAGAGGGGCGAGGACTAAGCCTTGCGGGACTCCAGCCCTTATGGGACTAGGCGCGGAAAGCGTGCCTTCATGTTTGAATTGAAAAGTACGATCTTTAAGAAACGACGCTATTAATCTGACTAGGCGAGCCGGTAAGCCTATTTTATAGAGTTTATAAACGAGACCGTTGTGCCAGACTTTGTCTCGAGGAGTTTAGACATTGCCTTGAGGAGGCTGATGGGTCTGTGATTAGCCGGGACGTTCAGAGGCTTGCCCGGCTTGGGAAAGCCTATGACTGTCGCTTCTTTCTAAGCTTTTGGAAAGTAGCTATGGTCGAAGCAGGCATTGAAAATGATAGCTAACAAGGTAAACACCTGTTGAGGCAGGTGCTTGAGTGCGTGGTTGGAAATTCCATCCGCACCCGGAGCCTTTTTGGATTTTTGATTTCTAATGAGAAGCAAGATTTCGTCATTAGAGATTGTGACGTGGTCGGCGGTGATGGGGAGAGAGTCTCTGCGAAGAACTTCGTCCTCCACCGCTTGGATGTGTGAGGGATTATCAGGTTGCGTGCTGGGCGAGCATTGTGCGGCAATGCTGTCAGCGAAGCATTCGGCTTTCTCTTCGACTTCGAAGGCAGTAGTGCCATCGGGACGAGTGAGAGAAGGAACGTGAGAGGCGGTGTCTACCGGACGCGGGATTTGCGGGTCTAGACATTATATTTGCTTATTTACGAATTTATACAAAAAAATTAAATTTATGACGAACTTAGAAGCGAGTGATTTTCGGCTAACGCAAATAAACGCTCTTGAGGAGAGCGGGCAGCTCGCAGTTTACGTGCGAGTACGGAAATTTCGTTAATGTCGACGTTTTGAATGACGTCAAACACGGTCTTCATGTCCTCAGCCAACGACGACTGAGGTGAAGACGACGGAGCGGGACGCGGCTCTACGGGAGCTATGGGAGCTGGGATAGGACGGGAGTCCATCTAACAAATCTTATCAAACAAATGCTCTTCTAATAAGCGTCATACATACACGGCATAAGCCCGCTGTGTTGTTGTTCTGCGCAGCATTGATTGCCGCGGACGTGGTGAAGGGCTTCCGACAACCTTGTGTGCGAGAGTCGAGTGCGCGCTTGTTTGCATGTGGGTGTTTACACGTGGTTTTTAAGGATTTCTACGGCTCTTGTATTTGCGGTATCTTTTAAGTTTTATAAACTTTTTATATACCGGCTGATTTTTTGTCAACGAGAGTCTCGGTTTGCGTGCGGATTTGTTCGCACGTCGATCGCAGATGCTTTTCCGCTCTCTAGTCCCCGCACTAGTTGAGCACCCCAAATTTCACTGGTCGTTTTCACGACTCAGGTTTTCGTACCGTAGCTTCCAAAGTTTCATAGGACCGTCGTTTTCACGACACATCTTCGACATCGTCGCCAGCAGCCCGTCGTCGCCGATCTGCGTCGATGTCGCCGCTCCGGCAAGCTCTGCGTTCCAGGACTTCGAGTCTTCGTGTTCGAGTAAGTTCTCCGCGTCGTCCCCGACCCCCGTCCGCGGATAGGGTGGTTTAGGAAGTTAGTCCTCGTTGTTAGGATTGTGTCATAGTATATATATTTATATATTTTGTCCGTCCCCAAACCCTCTGCAATGGCTTCCCTAAGCTCCTCGGAAATTATGGATCAGATACTCGATGGTCTCCTCGCTCAAGGCACTAACTGCACCCCTCATATGGTTCGTGTACTTAACACTTTTCTCCCTCAAATCGTGGCATTGATTTCCACACTGGCCCCTCAGGACACCCACGTCCATCACACTCCTCTGGTCTAAGGCCCTCCCGCGTCCCCCTCCTCCAGTGACATGGAGTGTGAAGTAGACGCCCCTTCGCGCAACAACCGCGCACCCGCGACCTAGTCATCCTCGGACTCCACCTCAACTGGCTCTGAGCCACCCTCATTCACCCTCGTTAAGAAGCGCTCTAAGAAGCGCTTGAAACAATCCCCAGTGTCCTCAACGCCCGTCCCGGTGTCTTCAACACCCACCGCGGCGACTTCAATGCCAGCTACCCCGGTGCCTGCAACACCCGCCCCGGCCCCATTAATGTCACTCAAAGTGACTCCACCCTCTACCCCGGCTTCAATCAAGCCTCAGGTCCCACCACCAGTATTCCTTCGGGAAAAGGGAAAATGGTCCGAAGTTTCGACATTGTGCCAAGAGCACAAGATCCATTACACCCGAGCGACCAACTCGGGTAAATCAGTTAAAATCTTAGTCTCATCGTTAGGCGATTTCCGAGCCCTAACCAAGAACTTACGCTCTTCCACAAAATGCACAGCAAGTACGGAAGGCGTCACCCTCTAGCTTTGGTGGTTTTCGCCAACGTCCCCAAGTCCAGGATGATCTTCAAAGAGGTCAGCACCATATGCGGCCTCTCAGGCATCTCGATCGAGATGCCTCATCGCCACGGTCACCCCGGTCTGTGCCACCGGTGCCAGTTCTACGGGCATGCGGCAGCAAACTGCGCCGCCCCGCCCAGGTGTGTAAAGTGCCTGGTGCCTCACTTCACCAAGGAGTGCAATCGCACTCCTGAAACTCCCTCTTCTCCCGATTGCATGCTTTGTGGCCAGTCCGGCCACACCGCTAATTACAGGGGCTGCCCTCGTGCACCCCGTTGTATGCGTTCTAATTATAAGAGGGCGGCATCCAAACAGGCCCCGCCCCTTTCTCAGAAAAACTTTCCGCCGCTATGTAGCCGGGTTGCTCCGGCTGCAAAGCCTCAACGGCATTCTCGCTCCGATCGCCACGCGGTGCGGACGTGCAAGACCCAGCTCTCCGTTGATCGGTCCCTTCCCGCCATTCCGCGGCGCTCAGTTTACTGACGTCACAGTCTAGCGTGTTGGCTCCGTGCTACGGTTTCCTAAGTCTTTCTACTCCGTCTGAGTGCTTTCGAAGTGCGATTTTTCTTTGCGACTAAGCCTCTTAGTCTTCAAAGTGCTGTGCTAAGTTGTGTTGTGCTTGTGCTGAGTGCAGTGTTGTGCCCGGCGTAAGTAGTCTGGTTTCAGTGCAAAGGATACTTAACGGTGACAACGAATTTGTACTGAACCAGTCCTTTTTATTTTTATTTATTTCTCTTCTCTATTTTATTTATTTTTCTCCTATTCTCATATTTATTTCTATCATATTTGTGTGTTTTCGTGTGTATTCGTCCTTTCTGTCGGTAAAGGTTGACCCCAACGCGGTCAACTCTTTACCTGCGCACCCTTTTTTTTTAGGTTTCTAGGTAGCGGCCTTCGGCGTACTATTGTTAGTTTTAATTTATTCTCCCCAGCCCCCCTACCGCTGGTAGGGAGGTTTGCCGCTAGGGTTCGCTAGATTTTTATTTAGGAATTCTAGGCATTTGTTATATAAATAGGCGCTAGGTTTGCTAGGGAACCTAGGCATACATTATATATTTATATATTTCATATTATCCCAAGCCCTCCAATGGACCTCGTTAACGCTCTTAGGTCATTCGCCCAGGTGCTCGCCGCGTCCGGCGTCAGCATACCCGATGACATACTAACGCAGGCCTTACAGGCATCTATCGCGTCCCCGGCCCCTCAGGCCTCAACCCCGGCCCCTCAGGCCTCCGACGTCCAGACCCCTCAGGTCTTCAGCTCTCCCGCGTCTCCCGCCTCGTCCGAGATGGACTGCGAATCGGTCGCATCCTCTCACGCGTCGCGTCGTAAGCGTACCGCTCCCGGGAGCGACTCCGAACCCGCGTCTGATACGTCGTCAGATGCCGTCACCCTAACCGGCTCTCCTGAGCCCGCGTTTCAACTCGTCGCCAAGCGCTCCAAGAAGCGCTCTAAGAAAGCTTCGGTATCTTCAATACCCGAGCCCTCCCCGGTGTCTTCAACACCAGCCCCCGCGCCGTTAAAATCGCTCGTAGTAACCGCGTCTCCGTCGGTCACATCGAAGCCAGCGACGCGCTGCGCTCCCGTCCCGCCGAAGCCTCAGCTCCCTCCGCCCGTCTTCCTGCGTGAAAAAGCGCGCTGGACCGCGGTTTCAAACTTGTGCAAAGTGCACAAAATTAATTATTTAAAAGCCGCCAACGCTGGCGATACAATCAAGATTCAAATAGCGACCGTCGACGAATTCCGCGCGTTTACCAGGTTACTCGGATTAAACCAAATCGCGTATCACACCTACGCCCTCCCGGAGGAGCGTAAGATCCGCGCAGTACTACGGGGCGTCCCGTTCGAACTCAGCAACGAAGACATCCTCGATGACCTTAAGTCTCAGGGTTTCCCGGTCACAGCAGTGCACAAGATGCACTCCAACAGCGGTAGGCGTTTTCCCTTAGCGTTGGTAATCCTGTCGAATACTCCCAACTCGAGGGAGATCTTTAGAGAGGCTCGCACAATTTGCGGACTCTCAAATATCTCCGTCGAGCGTCCCAACCCCCGTGGTCACCCTGGCCAGTGCCACCGCTGCCAGCTCTACGGCCACGCAGCGGCTAACTGCTCAGCTCCCCCCAGGTGCGTTAAGTGCCTGGATCCACATTTCACAAAGGAGTGCACTCGCACTCCCGAATCCACTTCCCCCCCTGCCTGTGTGCTGTGCGGCCAGTCCGGCCACACAGCTAACTACAGGGGTTGCCCGCGCGCTCCGCGCTCCGCCACCAAGAGGGTCGCGCCTAAACCGGCGCCGCCGCTCACTCCTGCCAACTTCCCGCCGCTGCGCAACCGGGGTCCCCCGGAAGCAAAGCCCGTTCAGCCGACACCTACTCCGGCTCTGTCTTGGAGGCAGCGTCCGGCCGTTCCGCCTGCACCTTCCCGACCTATCCCAGCTCCCGTAGCTCCCGTAGGGCCGCGTCCTTCTCCGTCTTCCGCACCTCAGTCGTCGTTGGCTGAGGACATGAAGACCGTATTCGACGTTATTCAAAACGTCGATATTAACGAAATTTCCGTGCTCGCACGCAAACTGCGTGCCGCCCGCTCTCCTCAAGAGCGTTTATTTGCTTTAGCCGAGCATCACTCGCTCCTTAGTTCGTTGTAAATTCTTTTATAATTTATAAATTCTTAAATAATAAATTATAATGTCTAGACCCGCGAATCCCGCGTCCAGTCGTATTAAACCCAAGGGCTTATCCCTAGTATCTTTTAACGCTCGTAGCCTTAATACCAACCTTCCCGAGATTAAACTGTTCCTTCAGAACAAAGAACCTGACTTATTCCTTCTCCAGGAGACATGGCTTACTCCAAACCGCTCCAGGGGATTCGCTATACCTAAGTACGCGTTTATTCGTAACGATAGGCCCAACTCTGACGGTTACGGCGGCACCGCTATATATTACAAAAGAGGCTTCCACTGCTGTCCTCTCCCTACCCCTCCTCTCCTCAACATGGAAGCCACTGTGTGTAGATTGGCTATGACTGGTCATCCGACCATCATCATAGCTTCAATCTACATACCTAGTGGTACCAGACCAATCCGCAGCGACTTTGAGGCCATTCTCGCCCTCGGCCATTCAGTCATTATGTTCGGAGACTTTAACTCCAAACATACTGACTGGACGTGCCTATCGACTAACACCAGCGGTATCGCTCTCCTCGACATCACTAACTCCCTTGACCTAGATGTCATATCCCCCGTCACTCCCACTCACTATCCCAACAACCCGTCCTACTCTCCGGACATCCTCGACTTTGCAATTATCAAGCGAATCAATCTTGACCTAAGGTCTATCGAACCGCTCGATGACCTAGGCTCCGACCATCGCCCCGTTTCCCTCGTGCTAGGACCGCCGAACGATAACGTCTCATCTCCTAAGACCTTTACCAATTGGAAAGGTTTTAAAAATACGTTAGTTTCAGCCTTAGAGGCTCCGAACTCTCCACTCGCGATCTCTCCCGAACAATTAGATAGCCCGGATAAAATCGATTCATTAGTAAATTCTCTCACTGATGCTATCAACTCAGCCATCAGTGACAACGAAAAGGTTGCTAAGCAAGGCAAACCCACGCTTCCCTTAGCCGTTAGCAATCTTATTAAAGCTAAAAACGCGGCTCTCCGGAGAGCCAAGAAGTATCCCACGCCCGCCTATAGAACAGCTGCGAATCAGCTTCAACGTAAAGTTAGGTCTTGCCTCGCGGAACTCCGAGACGCTCAGATGAACGATCTCATGGCGAATATCTCTCCGTCTCACCAAGCGTACTATAGCATGGCCCGAGCCTTACGCGTAGACACCGTTTCTCACGTTCCTCCTCTCACTCGTCCCGACGGCACTACTGCCTTCGAAGTCGAAGAGAAAGCCGAATGCTTCGCCGACAGCATTGCCGCACAATGCTCGCCCAGCACGCAACCTGCTGATCCCTCACACATCCAGGCGGTGGAGGACGAAGTCCTTCGCAGAGACTCTCTTCCCATCACCGCCGACCCTGTCACAGTCGCTAATGATGAAATCTTGCTTCTCATTAGAAATCAAAAGTCCAAAAAGGCTCCGGGTGCGGATGGAATTTCCAACCACGCACTTAAGCACCTACCTCAACAGATGCTTACCTTATTAGCTATCATTTTCAATGCCTGCTTCGACCATAGCTACTTTCCAAAAGCTTGGAAAGAAGCGACAGTCATAGGCATTCCCAAGCCGGGCAAACCTCTGAACGTCCCGGCTAATCACAGACCCATCAGCCTCCTCAAGGCAATGTCTAAACTTCTCGAGAGAGTCATACTCTCTCGAATGCGGAAACATCTGTTTCCAACGGATGGCGATCCTCTCATTATTCCCCATCAGTTCGGCTTTCGCACTAAACACTCCTGCCCTCAACAAGTCCACCGAATCGTCGAGTATATACTTGACGGTTTCTATCCGCGTCGTTATAAATCAGTCGCGGTTTTCTTTGACGTAGCCAAGGCTTTCGATAAAGTCTGGCACAGCGGTCTCGTTTATAAACTCTACAAGATAGGCTTACCGGATCGCCTAGTCAGGTTAATAGCGTCGTTTCTCAAAGACCGTACGTTTCGATTTAAACACGAAGGCACGCTTTCTGCACCTCGTCCCATAAAGGCTGGAGTCCCTCAAGGCTCAGTCCTCGCCCCTCTGCTGTACACCGTGTACACCAACGACATTCCCATCCCGCCGAAAGGCGTCGAACTCGCCCTCTTCGCTGACGACACCGCACTCTATACCAAAGGCCACGGTGTTCGGCGCCTTGTAACCAGACTCCAAAAGGCCGTAAACGCCCTTGGTGCATGGTTTCAAGAATGGCGCATCGATGTGAACCCTGAAAAGAGTTCTGCGATGCGCTTCGACCACAAACGCCGTCGTCCCGATGGCGATCCCCACGTTCGAATGTTAGGCATTCCCATCCCCTGGAAGCGCAGTACTAAATACTTAGGCGTCACATTAGATCCGACGCTTTCTTTCAAGCCACACGTTGAAAGAGTTTCGAAACTCGCTCGTCACTATTTAGTCCGCCTAAATAGCATGTTAGGTAGAAAAAGTAAAATGTCCTTCAGAAACAAACGTACACTTTACAAGGTCTGCGTTAGACCCGTCATGACGTATGCCTCGCCAATCTTTGCCCACGCCAAACCCTCCCTCCTGCACAAACTGCAGGTAGTTCAAAACCTCTTTTGCCGCCGGGCCACAAACACACCGTGGTACGTGCGTAACGCGGACTTGCATAGAGATCTTGAACTGCCTACAGTACAACAATATCTCAAAACACTCTCTGAAGCGTTCTTCAAACGCTCCGAAACCCATCCCAATCCTCTAGTTCGTGATTCTGTCTCATATGCTACTCCTGTGTTAGACTCGAAGTTCAAAGTCGCTAGGCCTAGAAATGCGCAAGCGTACTCATCCACCAGACTGTCACGCGATCTCGAGGCCCTTCTGGCCGCAAATTCTAATTCTAACGTAAATTCTAATTCTAACGTAAATCCGAATTAATGCATATTTAATTTTTCAATTTTTAATGTTTTCATTATTTACTTTTCATTTTTAATGTTTTTATTTTACTTTTAATTTTTGAGCACCTTCAGTGCTATGTAATCCCAGCGGGTGACCCCTTCTGGGCCCCGCTAGCGCGGCCTCTTTCTCCATTTGGCCGTCGCTCCGATGAAGGCTGAGTGGCAAAAATGCACGAGCCGACAGGGGGTTTTTAGTGGGTATGGTCCTGGTAGGCGTCGGGACGAGTCCCACATAACTTTGGAATCGCGCCAGAGTATGCGTCAGGGCATTTTTATCCTCCTGCCCTTCCCGCGGAGGGGAACAAAAAAAAAAAAAAAAAAAAAACTGCAAAGCCTATTCAGCCCAAGCTTGCTACAGAGAACTGGAGGCAGCGCCAAGCTGCGCACCAGAATCCTATCCCGGCTACCCGCCCATTATACGATATGCATATCGTCAGCGAAGCTATAAAAAATATTGATGTTAGGGAAATTTCAGTTTTACCCCGTAAACTTAGGGCTTCACATTCTCCTACAGAACGACTGCTAGCTCTGGCGGAGCATAGTTCCCTTCTCAATTCATTATAGGTTCATTTAAATGAATTGATCCCTAAGTCCAGCTTCGGCCAAACTCTGCGCAGCCCCGGCTTCACCGGAGGCTGCCCAGAAAGGCCACCAAATCATGTTCTTTTGAGCACCTTCAGTGTAACTTTCACATCCGGCGGATGACCCGCTAGCGGGTCTACACGTGAGTTACATCTCATAATATAAATATACGATCAGCCAACAAACAAAAAAATTGACAAAGACTCTTGAGTTTTGTTCAACTCCATCTAGTATCGAATGAAATATCTTTAAAAAAAAAGAAACGAAAAGCCCTCATTTTTTTTGGTTTAAAGATAACAATATAACACAAGGGATTCACAACCAACCTATAAAACAAAAAACTATCGAATGATTATAAATAACTCACTGCACTTTTTGTGTTTTTATCAATGGAACCTTAAATATGCATGAACCTTAAAAGCAAAAGACCTCGAGTTTTCAGAAATAATATGTTGGCCTCGTTAATTAATGCTCGTTAGTTAATGCTTCATCTCACTAAACTTCTAAACGTAACCAACGGAGTCGTCTTTTCATTTATGGAACACCAAAAATCGACACAACCCTTTAGGTAATGGTTTCTAAGTTGAGGAATGAGTTATGTGTACCAATGTTTCCTGACTAACAAGTCCGTAGCTTTTAAATGTAATGCGAATACTGAGCTCTGAGTTCTATAGTAGCTATAGACCCACAACACCCTTCACAATATACAGCGTGTAATCGTTAAGTGTGTCCAGGCGATTATTCTGTAACTATTAAAGATATCAAAAAAACTTGAAACTGATATCGAAAGTACATTAACTAATGAGTAAAATGACATCAATAACTTTTTTTAAATTAAACGACAAGTCGTCATAGTCGTAGAATAGTGACGGATCTGACAAAAGTTAAACTTTACAGGGCAGCCATTTTTAATATTTTTGTCCGTTTTTATGACATTACTTTTTAAATTCTTAATCTACAATTATGAAAATTTGCATACAATAAAGGAATAGGGTTTATTTTAAAACGGAATATGAATAACGACTTGATATTATACAGTTTTCTAGAAAAATCACATGCTTCATTTTACTTCGGACTCATCACAGCCGCATAGAATTATCCGACATTGTTCTGAGACTTATTGTGATGTGAGACTTATTGTTCAAAGAATGAAGGATGTTAATTTCCGATTATGTTCAATCGACTTACTAAGCTACATTTTGGGGGATATGTTGTTTGTCATATTCTATTTTAACTTTCAGTAAGTATGTTAGGGGTCCTGTAAGGAATCTACCCAGAAATTAAGGTATCATTAATAAAACACAGATAATTTGGTTGTACCGATTTTAATTTATATTTAAATACACACTAAGTAAGTAATTATTAAAAATAACATTATTCTTGTACTAAGAATGTATTTGGACCCGGTAACTTCTTTTCTTGGCAAAATTTTAATCTAAATCTTTAGCAAATACAATAATTTATCACAATCATTCTTATATTGATATAAAGAACTAACAATGTTTATTAAAATAAATCAAAATTCTAATAGATGTCACAAATTTAGAGATTAAAATCTTAGAGCAGCAGCTCTTTCTATGACACTGTGCACAGAATCCCCTTCATTTTAGGTGTACCCTTCCTCAAAAAATCTATGCGTTATAGTTATACTGTATTCTTTGGCTGCATGAGCATACATACCAAATACTACACGATTTCTGTTCTGGCCAGCGCAATCGTCTAACCTTGCTTGCCAACCATATCGTATACAGTAAAATTATAACAGGAGAGTTTTCGCTTGTAATACAATACACTCATTTGCCCGTGTGGACATGACAAAACTTTTTGAAACTCAAAGGTAGCGCAAACGATTTGTCCATCAGAATTAATAGCGTCATTTTTATCAT
This sequence comes from Marasmarcha lunaedactyla, assembly GCA_923062675.1. Classification (NCBI taxonomy): domain Eukaryota; kingdom Metazoa; phylum Arthropoda; class Insecta; order Lepidoptera; family Pterophoridae; genus Marasmarcha; species Marasmarcha lunaedactyla. The sequence continues at coordinate 539,512 of OV281351.1, read as the reverse complement.
TTTGTTTCAAGGTCTGTATTTAAATAATTTTTGAGATCAGGCCATTCTTTGTACAAATTGAACGTCCGGGCAATGCTCAAGTCACCATCTAAATACAGTCTTTTGGACGATGCTCTATTATAATGAGACTCTAAAGGAGCAAAATAATTTACGTGGACACAAACTGACTTTATCATTTCATCATCAAAAACCCGATTATGATGTTTATGTTTGCCTCTCATGTCTTTTTCAACTAAAATACTTCGGTCATATTTTTCCCATGCTGTCCTTACTAATCTTTCACTTATTGAATACGTATTTAAGAACATGATGTAACAAACTTCTATTTTTGATGACCCTTTTGGCAAAAAATATTTATTTGTGAATAGTCGGTTATGCTTCAAGTTTTTTTGAAGACCTCTTTTTTATTTTGTTTCGTAATGTAATTCGCAACATGCAACCATTGTTTTTCACGATCGCCTAACTTGCGAAACCTTTCAAATGCATCCTGTCTTTCTTCGCGAGTCAACGTAGAATAGCATTTGTAACGACACGTGCAAGGCCTGCCTATAGCCTTTGCTGGAACAATAACGCCCCTTTTGGAAGAGTATTCTTTTCCTGCGTTTGTTAAGTACTTTCTCTTAACTTCTGCCGAATCATCATAATTTCGGATACGTTTTTTACCTCTACATCGAATAAGAGGCGCTGGAGACGACTGGCATGAAGATACAGCTGTATTGATCGATGGACAATTGCTATAGTCTGCACCATCCTGAGTGGGACAAAAAACATCGTTACATTCTTCACCATATGTTTTTGCTGGTGATAGCATTGGCGTTTGTTCGTTATTTATCGATTGTAATTGGTTGTAATCGGTTAATGTCGTTGGAGTAATCGGTTGAGGTAACGGTGATAGATCTGATATAAAATTGAGGTATTCAAAGGAGTTAAAACTGAGCTGATATTTAGGGACGCGGCATCATGGCGATTTTTCGACTGGAGTAAACATGAAGAAGATGCATTCTGAACCATAAAAGGATCTTCTCTGAGGACACAAAAAGGTGATGGTATGTTCGGGTTCCTATTTTCATTTGTTGATTGTGTGATTTCCCTTGTTCTATGTACTTCGTCGTCTGAAAAGACATCCTCGTAAATGTCTTTCATCTTTTCTATTATATTTCCTGCCCCTGGAGGTAATGGCGAATGGCGTTCTGAAAAAATATCAGTAGGTATATTATTATTATGTAAAAGAAGGTGCAAATAACCATAAGACTATTTACCTTGAGAAAATTTTTGAATTTTAATTTTTGAATTTTAATTCTAAAAATAAAGACATTGATTTATTTATTTTTACGTATATGAATTATTATTCAAATTTAATTGGTTTTATATAGAAAAATATTCAAAAAGTCATTGATTTTTACTAGAAAAAAGGTGGAACTGAATTTAGTTCGAAGAACAAAGTGGGATGGTCAGATACGACCGTTGGATAAAAAAGCGCCCACAGAACATTGTCGGTTGTAATCACGCGTCACTATCATGTCCACAGAAAAATGTAACATAGTTACATACAACAGAAAATTCAAATTTTGTTAAATATTACTTAAAATCAAAAGAATTATTGTATTATTAGATAATTATTATGTCTTTTTAAATTTACATTAAATTTTAAATTTATTTATAATTTTCCGTAGATAACCGATGTATAATCAGAACCGACACTACAATCATTCAATTAGCAAAATTTTGTATAAATACAATAATTAAATAATATCAAATGTATATAAATAATTAATTCACTTACCTGGAGTCCCTGGTATGCAGTCCTCTTCATCAGAACACTCTTTGTGGATCAAATTTTTGACCTTATCATTTTTACTTGTTTCTTCCACAAGTTTTAACATAAGTTTTGATCGGCCTGTTTTCATAGTGCCACACTTTTTAACATTAAATGTGAAATAAAAGAGATACAAAATATTTAATAATGAGTTAAATAAAGATAAACCAGTGTAATCGTTTCGAAAATCAAATTCGATGCAACGCGTGGGCGAGTTCAACGAACAGTGGCGTTCGCGCAGTACCGTTGGGAGCGAGAGGGGCAGCGGGAGATCCCCGTGCGTCGTACAAGGACGATTCAACAAAAGCGTCATTTTACTATGAGCACCGATCAAATCCGTCAGTATACCGACTGGTTAATTTGAAATCCTGCATTCATAAAATTTTTTGTTTAATGTAGTAATAATATTAAGACAACTTAGTATTCAAATATGTAAAAAAATGTATTTCGTTATTTTTTAAAAACCGACATTATTCTACGATCATGACGAAGTTTCCAAAATTTTGACATTAAACACTCCCGTACAGTTAGCATGAGATTAGTAGAAAGGTTTTGGTTTCCTTATTTAAGTGGTGTAGTACTCATTTTACCTTAATCATACTTTATAATTACTTATGATAATAATGATTTTCAAGTAGGTACACGTGTAGATTAATTATATTACCCTTTTAAGTTAGTAATAAACCTTGTTAAAATATCGCATTAATTTGAACTGGCTGAAAAGCAACAAAAAAAAACAGATACTCTTTGTGTTCGTTCTAAATTCAAAACCTTTATCGCAGGTTGTCATTTTCGCGGGTTGTCATTCTCGTCAATTTATTGTGTTTTTTTGCGTTAACAATCGTGATTGTTTCATTTATTAATTGAAAAATGGCATATTCCAAAAAAGACAAGAGGGATATGTTAAAAATATACTACAAATATGATTTTAACAAAAGAGCGGCTATTATTGCCTACAGTAGAGAGTACCCGGTAGAGAAGTCCCTTCTGGTACTTTAAATTTGATAAATAATGGATCCTTTAATAGAAAAAAGGTTCGAGAATAAGAGCTCCAGAATTTAATAGAGATTTAGATAGCAATATTATTAACCATGTAGTAGATAATCCAGGAGAATCGGCGCGTTCAGTAGCACGGTTATTTCGGGTGTCCCATAATTATGTACATAAGTTATTTAAAAAAACACAACTTTAAAGCTATGAAGATAAAACCTACTCAAACGCTACACAATGATGATCCTGCTCGTCAGGTAGGCTATTGCAATTGGATAGACAATAATTATGTCAATGTAAGGTCAATATTATGGACCGATGAAAGTAATGTTTCAAACTTTTCTTTATTGTAAAACAGCGGCATTTACAGTAAAAAAAACTCGCATTTTTGGTCAGTTGACAATCCTCGCCAAATTAATGAAGTTAGAACTCAGGTGCGATCCTCAATTAATGTATGGTGTGGTATTCTTGGAGATCGGATCATTGAGCCATATTTTTACAGTGGAAACTTAACTGGATATATTTTACCTTTTTACAAAACGACAAGCTAATTCTCTTAGAACAAATTCCAGACGATGAACGATGGTCGATAATTTTTCAACAAGATGAAGCACCTGCACACAATGCAAATGTTGTCATGAATTTCTTACCAAACAATTTTGACGGTTTAATAGCCAATAACAGTGCAACCCCTTGGCCTGTCAGATCCCCGGATCTGACGCCTTGTGATTTCTTCCTTTAAGGATTTATCAAAAACAACGTATACGCTGAGAGGATGCACAGCCTAGAAGAGTTACAAAATCGTGTGCGTCGTGCAATTGCTTTAATATCCACAAATGTTACGGAAAGTTCATTTAGAAAATGTAAATAGAGCTCGCCATTGTGTCGTACAACAAGAACGTCCATTAGAACATCTGCTTTGAATAAAAATTTTGTAATGACTAGAAATAAATGTTATTCAATTAAAAGATAGTTTTATTACTTTGTTAGATTAATAAATAGTTTCCTTTAATATCAGTACTAAGCTAAAATAACCTTTTAAATTAAGGAAACTAAAGCTTTTCTACTAATCTCTTACAAACTGTATGGGAGTGTTTAATGTCAAAATTTTGGATACTTGTCGTTTGATTTAAAAAAAGTTATTGATGTCATTTTACTTATTGGGTAACGTACTTTCGATATCAGTTTAAAGTTTTTTGATATCTGTAATAGTTACGGAATAATCGCCTGGTCACACTTAACGATTACACCCTGTATATTTATTTTCACGCACGAGATAGGACCACCGCGGGGCAGTCTGCTGTAACACATGACATACTAAATGTATGAGCTAATATAAACAGATTAATATATAGGTTTTTTTACTACATTAAGTAACGGTTTTCATTTTATTTGTATTTGAAAACATTTTTATACTTTCAAATATACAAAATATCAGAAGCAAAAGAAACATTCTTACTTGTACACTACCAATAGTTTTACAAAGGTCCTTCAATGGAGGCAAATATTTTCACTGAACTCCATCCAAAATTTTGTCAAAACTAATTAAAATAAAGGTTGATTAATGTTAAATTTGAGTTCCTAAAGAATACAAAATTAGCCGAACTTAAACTAATAGATCGCTCCTTTTGAATAGTTTCGTTGGGAAATTTGAGAGCTGCGCTAATTAATATTGAACGTAGGAATTCTTGGGCGAGAATTTATTTTATATAAAACGAGGAAATCAAGTCTGTTATTAAAACCCTCGTAAATAATTAAGTTACTGAAGATGTTTTACACAATTGGTGTGGTGAAATATATTTATTACATTAATGATAAGAACATATTTCAATGCAATATGTCCGCAAATATTATATAATTTTCTTATAGTAGAATTCAACGTTTGTAAAATAAATATGGCCGAGTGATGTTGAATTTGTTTGATATTTATTTGAAACAATTTCAGTTAGCAGCAATTTTTCTTTGTAGATTTCAAATAATTCTCCCGTTCACGAAAATTCTATAGCAGTTGTACGTATTCCTAAGTTATTTAAGTTTCGATTGTATATAGAAAATGCTTATTAAATATAACTTTGTTTATCAAGATACTCTCAGCAATATGCTCGTATTTTTACAATTAAATATGTCTTAAAGAAATGAATTATCAGCATCTCTTACTTGTGATTGCAGTATGTGGTTATTGTTTTGGATTTCTTTTAATATACGTTTTCAAAGTAAGTTGAGCAAGTCCATGTCTATGTTTACTGATCTTTATTCAAATTACTTATTGAATAGATTAATACTACTATTGGAGGCTAAAACAGTTGCAAATCTTTCGGAACAGATACGCTAACTAGCATTTTTTACTACAAAAAGTAATTAACCAATTTTCACATCTCATCATCAACAACCAATCCAATAGATTCACAGTCTTTTTATTACAGTTTATAAAGATTTAAGTTTATAAGCGAGAAGAATACATCAGTACGATTACCTCATTCAAAAGAACCTTATTGGTTGGTTTTTGAATTACTTTGCAACTTATTTTCCTAACCCCCGAAATCTAAATAGTTACATTCAATCAATTCTTTTTCAGAATGTGTACCCGACAATTATGAAGTTTCCAACTGACATGGACGCTGACAACCGCAGATGTTTCAATTTTTGGAAAACAGAAACTTTTTAATTTTTCAAGTTGCGTATTGAATTACAAATTTCGTCAAGCTGAAAACCGGTGAATTAATTCGTCAACAACAAATTGTAATTTAAAGAAAAATAATTTGGGCAAAGTGCTCCAGTATTCGGTTATTATTAAAATTTACGATTAAAGGACGTATTCGGTTAACGAGTGCCGTGAATAAATCAAGATTGAAAGGTTTTCAACTGCCTCGCTTCGATTTTATGTGAATTGGTAATAACATAGATAAATTGATTTAGAAAGTTATTAAATCTTCTCAGCATCTTAATATCCATGACTGAAAAAATTTTAGCGCAGAAAATTCGAGTAAGTTTCCTATTGACATAGAGTATTTAAGAGGGATTTTGTATGACCGTATAAGATACCTTATAATAAAGTTCACATTCAATTCTCGTTTGTATTCATCCTTGCTTTACATTAAACAGCTATCTGATAGAAATATGGAATGGCTACCTGAGTGAGAAATGGATAAATATTTATTATGTTTATATAAATGTCAAAATGTATTTGGCAGTTTATCAAAACAAAAGACCTAAATTTTTACGATTTATAATAAAGTCCTCTTCACAAAAAAGACCCGCGGCAACAACAGGAACTAATCTGACTGATCCGCCATGTTGTCGTTGGTCAGGTGTTGTTTGTGAATTCGTCCGACGGAACATTTTTCTTTTTATATTAAATTAAATCAATAAATCAAAGTAAGGGAATGTTGTAAAGTGAACGGCAGAATGGAAGTATTTAATACTAGTTAATAATGTTCGCTAGGGAGTTGCTGCCTTGACAGGTATATATTTGGGAAGCCATATTATAAGTTTTTATTTTTTAGTTTGATTTTTGGGGATTTTTGATACTTATTAAGAAAGACATTACGACTTTAAGATTTTCTAAAAGATGATTGGATGATATGAAGATGAAATTTGTGATGAGATATGTATGTGCACGGTACAGCTGCTCCCTAAACTTATATGTATATACTACCATACTTCATCTTACATAAATATACTATAGTAAGGAATATGCATATTGGTTAGAATATTGGTCAACACAATGCAAGCAGATGCAGCGCATAGAAGTGACTAATTTAAAAATGGTGGCGTAATAGACCAAGAAATAGACAGGTGGCTAAATGATATTACAAATGAAAGCGCAACAGATCGGATCAAGATATTGTTGCAGTCGATGATAATAATAATAATAACAACAATAATGTGCTCGTAATTATGTAGGGCATCACCCCATTTAAACACAATTGCTCAATAAAAATCTGAAGTCCATTATTTATCTTTTATTTGTTAAAATATTATCCTAATAAAACTATGACAGAAACATGAAATTAAATTGAAATCTAAGCAGGGTAAACACTGGGGCAGGCAGTAAGTAAAGTCGATTCGGTAATTATTTATCGCTGTTTCTTGCGTGTCGTTTTGAATCTGTATACCTAATTAGTTATATTAGTAGTTAATAAAGATACATTTAAAAGAAAGTTACAGGTAAAAGCGTCTACAACTTTTGCATGCATGAACAGATTTTAATCAACATGTTTGATTGAGGGTTAAGGTAAGAACATTATATATTTATTCAGCATTCTAACAAAAAACGCGTGAATTTTTTTATACGAAGCTACAGCTCAGTATAAAAATACCATTAATTTATCTTATTTGGAGACTATTTCAACAAATAACATTTTAGGTTTCTTAGTAATTTTTGTTAAGTTATGTGTTTGTCACTGTCACGTGTCAAAATATATATAAAATCTCTTGATTGACAAGATCATTCGCAATGCCTTTTTGTATCTTTTATTGTGTGTGTACGCAAATAAAAGTAATCCTCAAGTTTCATGACAATCATTTATTTCTGCAATACTAACAAAATAAGAATTCAGTTGCGTGCGGTCACTCACAACGAACGCGCGTACCTTTCGTTGCTGATCTATTTTACCGCGCATTTTATATTCACGCGCGTTTAATAGTGATTTAAAAAGTTAAACAGGGTAATTCCAGGGGCCCTCGAGATATATCTAATATATTATACAAAACAATATATTAGAAATAAAACCACTAATTACCAGAAACAAACGCATCGTTTTATAGATTGTTTGCCCCGTGATACCGAATCATATAATAGAACAAAAATTCAAGGAATTAAACATTAACATAATGTCCCCCATTTCCTTAATGAAGATCGGAGTGACTGACCCTAGATTTTCACATATCACCTGATGATGAAAAACATATACCGGAATCAATTAAAATAACCTTTGAAGAGACAAATTACTGCATTTATTTATCCACGGACTCACTCAAATGTTTTAACTGTAATACTAATGGACACTTAGTGAAAAATTGCCCAAAAAACATTATGAATAAATCATCCCCCTGAAAGAAATAATCCCAGAAAAGTTGTCAGAAACTCGTGCTTTTAACATTATTGATGACTCGGACTCTCATTTGGAATTATTATCACCCGTTTCTTATGATTTTCCTAATTTGCAATACAACTTAAAAGGAAAAAAAACGGATTCATTCTCCAACTACCAGTGAATCTATCAGAATGGAATTTATCAAGCCATCGCTCCCAATTGAAAATGACTCCGACAATTTCGAAAATTAAACTGATGACACAAGTAGTAACATGTCACTTGAATTGAAAGAAGATAAACCAAAAACCAAGAAGAAATTGAAAAAGTCTGACCTGAGAACTGAAGAGGATGACTGGAAAAATGTTAAAGACAGCATAACTGAGTCTAGTGGTCTTTTGACCCTTCCCATCAATATCGATCAATTTAACAGTTTATTAGATAACAGCCGTGGTAGACAAAACATAAAAGAATTGGTTTATTCATAAACAGACAACATTAGTGCCTTCATTCAAATGTGTCATTTAATCCATGGTAAGGTAAACAAAAGTTTAAAAAATAGATGTTCACGTCTGTCAAGAAAGTCAAACGAAATGTTAATCACCCCGTCAAGTAGTATAGCCACTGTTTCCAATAATATATTAACTAATATATATAATAATTTCCCATATAATCATTTACACATAGCTTTAGCTTTATAAGTGAATACGTATATAGATTTATATTTAACTAAGTATTGATATCTTGCAATGGAACGTTAATGGCTATTTTAAAAGATTGGAAAACATTAAGTTGTTAATGAGTGAGTTAAACCCATCCTGCATATGCTTACAAGAAACAAACTTTTCACATAATTATGGCGCTTCAATAAAAGTTTTGTTGTTTTTTCAAAATCGATCGCGTGGTAACAGAGCTAGTAGAGGAGTTTCAATTTGCATTAAATCACATACTTTACCAGAAGAACTTCCAATTAACACCAATATATAAGCAGTGGCAATAAAAATCTTATTTCCCTTCCCTTTAACAATATGTAATATTTATCTTCCAGATAGTATCCCTTTGAATATACAAGATTTAAATAGCCTAATTAATCAACTTCCATCTCCATTTATTATCTTAGGTGATTTTAATTGCCATCATTTTTACTAGGGCTCTGTAAAATGTGATACCAGGGGTAAAATGGTGGCCGAATGGCTTGACGATAATGATAATTTACTTTGGCTTAATTCTGGTCAACGAACTCACTTTGACAGCAATACAGGTAACTCTAGCATTATAGATTTATCTTTGGCTTCACAAGATATAGTATCATATTTTGAATGGAATGCTTTCGAGGATTTATATGATAGTAATCATTTACCCATTTTTATCAAAACCCATACTCCACAAACATCACCTGATTTAATAAAAATCCTACAAAAGTGGATATTCGATAAGGCAGATTGGATAAAGTTTCGTGAAATAATTGATAAAGATATAAGTACTCTAGTTGATTTACCAAATATATCAAATTAAGACGTTAATCATATAGTTCAGGAGTTTACTAACTTAATAACAGAGGCCACGAATGAATCAATACCAAAAACTTCCGGAAATTAAGAAAAAATAATTTACCCTGGTGGAATAATGATTGCTATATTGCTGTTAAAGAAACCAAAAAAGCATTTAGGTTGTTTAAAAAATATTCTTTAAATGACCCTGACTCAAAATTTAAAATTGATTATAAGAAAAAAAGAGCGTAATGTAGGAGACTTTTCAAAGCTTGTAGAAATAAATATTGGCAAAGTTGGGTTTCTTCAATTAGTAGTTCGGCTCCAATTGGTGAGAAATGGAAACGTTTTCATAAAACTAACCATAATAAAACAAGTTTAGGCTCTATTGTACTTAAGAACTCTAATGGAATACTAAGAACAAACCCAGTAGATACTTCTTATTTATTAGCTTCCAATTTTGCAGCAAATTCAATTTCCATAAATTATGATACTGACTTTAAAACTTTCAAAGCTGGTCAAGAATCTGTCACAAATTTTGATACTCAAGATAATTGTAATCCAATTAATAAGGAAATCACGATGTCCGAATTAACTTTAATGATCTTACAAGTTGGTAATATTAGCCCAGGTCCAGATAACATCCCCAATATTATAATAAAACACCTTCCAACAAGTGGTATTGAATATTTACTTAAAATGTATAATCACATGTGGCTGAATCAATTTTTCCCTGACTGCTGGAGAGAAGCCTTATTAATGCCGATCCCTACAACAGGTAGATCCGAACTTCACTTACTAGCTATAGACCCATATCTTTAACGTGTAACCTTTTTAAAATATTAGAGAAAATAATAAGTAAAAGAATCCGGTGGTATATGGAAGTAAATAATTATTTTTCACCCTTTCAATATGGATTCAGGCAATTTCGATCAACCACTGACCATTTGATGAATATTGAAAGCGAGATACTAGATGCGTTTGCTAATGATAATTATTTAGTAACTGTAGCACTTGATATAGAAAAGGCATACGAAATGGTATGGAAGCACAGAGTACTTAAATTATTACAAGACTTCAACATCAAAGGAAACACTCTATCATTTATTGCAAATTTTCTGTCAAAAAGATCGATTAAACTGAGAATAAATAACACACTATCTAAGTCAATACCTCTAGAAAACGGCCTTCCACAAGGCTCAGTCCTTAGTGTTATTCTATTTTTAATAGCTATCAATGATATATTTTCATGTATTAAAAAAACCGGTCATAGGGCTTTTGTTTGCCGATGATCTAACCATATCTTGCAGTGGTAGATCCAAATCATCTAGACTTAGATTCTCTAAAAATAAAACGGAATTTATAAATTTTACAAAAAAGAAAAAGCAAGCTTGTCATAAAAAATATTACCTTACAATTAAAAAAGTAAATAATTTAAAAATTTAAGGATTAACTTTTGATAGTAAAATGAAATGGAGCACACACATCAATATATTAAAATCTGAATGTTACAAACGATTAAACGTAATAAAAGTTCTATCTTCTTTAACCTGGGGCTCTGATAGGAACTGTTTACTAAATACTTATAACGCATTAATTCGTCAAAAGATTGATTACGGTTCGGTAATATATGATCCCGCAAACCCGTTTATCCTAAAATTGTTCGAAAGCATTCAAAACACAGCACTCAGACTTAGTATTGGAGCATTTAAAACTAGTCCTGTGATGAGTATATTAGCGGAAGTTGGAGAACTACTTAAAAATACCACTTAAATATAGAAGAAAAAGCCTAGTTCTGATGTACGCAATAAATATTCTAGCGCAGCCAAATAATCCCGTTTACAATTATTTTACGAAGCCTTCAGCAGCTGATTTAGAATACCATTTTCAACAAAACCTTCAAAAACCATTCCGCATAAGAGCTTATAACTATATGAATGATATAAAATTCAAATTTCCAACCTTGTTTAAAAAAGGGGTTCCATCTTTTGGCCCGTGGGAAAATTTAGAATTTCCAATTAACTTAGAATTAGCAAAGAATTTTTTAAGTAATATCTCACAATTAATGTTTAAAAAGTTGTTTCTGGAAATTAATGATAAAATTTATTTTTATCATTAATTTGTAAAACATTTTACACTGATGGTTCTGTTATGAATGGTAGATCTGGTTGTGCTTTTGTAGTAACCTTTACCGGTATAGGTTGATGGGTTTCAGTACAGTTTTTAGTTGTGAAGCTATGGCTATACTCAAAACATTAGATCTTATAAGTTGTGAACCTAGTACAGAAAAATATGTAATTTATTCAGATTCAAAGTCTTGTTTACAAGCACTACAAAATTACAAAAATTTTGATCCCTTAGTTTTTGCAATCAGAGATAAAATGGTATATTTAATAAAAAAATATTATGAATTTGGATCCCGAGTCATCAAGGTATAACCGGTAACGAAAGGGTGGATAGTGAAGCCAAAAATGCCACAAACGACAATGTGATAAACTCATCCATCTACTCAAATATTTCTAATGTAAAAAAACACAATAAATTTAAAGTTAAATCTCTCTGGGATGCTGATTGGAAGGCTGATAATACAAGTAAACTACACAATGTAAGAGATTCTGTTTTTGATAAATCCCCATTGTTATTTCGCTCTAGACGAGACCAAGTGATAATCACAAGACTGCGCAATGGTCATACTAATACCTCTCACATCCACTTAATCACTAAAGGTGTCAAAACCAAATGCAAATGCGGGATGGATTTATCTGTATCGCACATTGTAACGAAATTTCGAGCTTATGATAGTGAGAAAAACTTATGTAATTTACCAAATACTTTGAAATATTGTTTAAGCCAAGATGAATGTCACAATACTCTTAAATTTATAAAAATGATTAACTTGTATAACTTTATTTAATTGTTTACTGTAGTCGCTATTGACCTTGTTGTTAAAAAGCGACCTTAAATAAATAAAAGAATTAAAAGGTCATGGTCACACAAAGACTGCAGAAGTTAAGTTTAGTAGGTGAATGAAAAATAAAAAGAGCGATAATGGTGTTAATTACAACAAGTGGTAATTTTCCAATTCTACAAACAGAAAATTTTAGTAATTGGCTATTAATAGTTGAGTGTTTATTAGCCGAGAAACAGTTATTAGAAGTAAACAAGTCAAGATGATAAAAATGTCAAAGATTTGAATTTTAAAGATTTCAAGGCGAAATCATTGATCGTTCAATGTCTATCAGACAAATACTTGGCATTGTAAAAGATTGTACTACATAAAAACAAGATATGAAGAATGAAGATGAGAAGAATGCTAGATACTTTAAAAGCACAATTTAATAGAAAATCTATTGTGTCAAAAATAAATTTGCGTAGAAAATTGTTAACCTTAACTTGTACTGAAACAGAAAAGATGGAGGATTATTTCATGAGGTTTGAAAAGTTAGTGAACGAACTAGAAACCGCAAGTGATGAAAAAATAACAGAAGAAGACAAAATATGTTATCTACTAATAGAAACATTAAACATCAAATAAAAAAGGAAAAACTATAATTAAATTTATTATCATTTAAAAAGGTTGTACAAAAAAGTAACAATGTTACATTTAATAAAGTACAGGTACTCATTTACAGTCAAAATAAGAGAATTTTCGGTAATTGTGTAAGAAAACTTTATGTATTAAATTGTCAATTATGCATCAATAATGACACATGTGCCAGTGCTACTTGTCTTATTAATGAATTATGGCATAGGAAACTAGGCCATTAGAACCGCAAAGGACTTCGTCAAATGAATCTGCCGGTGAGTGATTGCCTTTTCCATCCCAACCAAGACGTAGGTCACGCTGTATAGGAGGATTAATCCACACTGATATCACAGGACCAACCAATATACCTGGAATACACGGTGACCTATATAATCATTATCAGGTAATAGTAGATGATTATTCTCATCATTGTATTACAGACTTAATGCAAAAAAAGGGACAAGCTACAGATAATTTGATAAATAACATACACAAAATGAAACATAAGAAATAAAAAAAAGAATAAGAATAGAGAAAATAAGGTGTGATAATGGAGGTGAATTCAAAAAAAATGAATCAGAAAATTTCTGTAAAAACCTTGGTATTGTAAGTTAGTATACTCAGGCTTATTCTCCACAAAGTAATGGTGTTGCAGAAAGAATGAACAGAACACTATATAACAAAGCCAGAACACAAATGATTGAGACCAACTTACCAAAGCATCTATGGGCTGAGGCTATCATGTGCTCCTTCTATCAGCTAAATAGATGCCCATCTGCTGCCATCAATTTCAAGACACCTATGGACATTATGTATGGAGCAAATGATTTATCAAAACTGGAACATTTGGTTTATCAGCCGAGCAAAATAGGTGATGATGTTGGGATACTCTCCAAATTGATACAGACTATGGGATCCAAAAGAAAATATAATAATTACTTCACGTGTTATTTTTTGATATCGTTAGATTTGATGAGACAAAGATAAATTACAAGAGGGAAAATTGAAATAATAATTCACAAGGACAAGAACAAACAGAACAAAACATAACAAATTATCTAAAAGATTATGAGGTAGACGATGAAAATGAAGAAGTAAATATTGTATTCTGTTTACGTACAGATCCTATTGATTATGACGAGGCTATAAAAAGTGGGATTGAATGGCAAAAAGCTATTAAAATTGAATTGCAAGCGCATGATAAATGGAAACATGGAAAGAAGCTACATTACCAAAAGGAAAGAATGCTTTTGAAACAAGTGGGTTTTCAGAAATAAACAACAGGATGCAAAGAAGGCAAGATTGGTAGCAAAGGATTATCAAATTGAGAGTAGTCACAATGTTTATTCCCTGTAGCTAGAATGTCAATACTGAGAATGATGATTAGCCATGCTTTACAAGAAGACTGTCCAATGAAACAACTGGATATACCAACTGCTTTTTTGAATGGGAAACTTAATACTGAGATAACATATTAAACCACCCAAAGGGGTGCCAGTTTCAGAAGGTAAAGTACTAAAGCTGAACAAGGCTTTGAATGGGTTGCGAGAAGCACCTAGATGCTCGAACGAAAGGTTCCATAACTATGTGATTAATTTGGGATTTCAGCAATCCCAAATACACCATGAATAACATACGGTTGCTTGTATTTGTTGACGACATATTATTAGTTGGACACTCGGATGAAACAATAAACAAGTTAAAAGAAGAATTTAAAGCAAAGGACTTAGGTGAATTAAAAGAATATTAGGGTATGGAAATTTTTAGACGAGATAATCAAATAAAAATAAACTAGAAAAATTTAATAGAAAAGATTATTACTAAATTTGCAATGGACTAACTCTGATTGAGAGACTGAAATAACTCTAAAGGAATAAATACCCCAATGGAAAGTAATTTTACTGTAGATTAAAATGAAGATATTAAAATGTACCTAACAGGGAAATAGAAGAAGTCTTATGTGTATTGCTGTTAACTCAAGACCTGACATTATGTATTCAACTACCTTTCTAATTTTAATTAGTGTATTATTAATGCAAATTTGTTCATGGACAGTTAAAGTGCCACGAAAATAATAGAATGTAAGGAAAATAGTAAACGCTCAAAACATAAAGATATTAAGTTTTATTTCATGAAGATCTAGTTACTAGAAAGTTAATTTCTGTAACCTTTGTTCCAACAAACGACAACGTTGTTGATCTGTTTACTAAGCTCTGTGTAAAGTTAAACACTAACTATTGCACTGATAAAATGAGAGGTATGTAAACATTTTTTTATTTTAGTTATGTAATATACATTATACTATATAATATACATATGAAGAAAAAAATAAATAAAATGTATGTTATTTTTAAGTAATAGCTAATGTTATTAGCTTAAGTATATGATGAGGGTTACTTGTAAGTTTTATTGCTTAAAATTTTTGGAATTTTTGTTAACTTTTCAAAATTATTGTTTGAGTTGAAATATTCAATTTATGTATTAACATAAATTTCCGTTTTTTGATGTAAAATATTTTGTGAAACTGATAAAGTTTTGAACGAAGTTTGAATCGAAGTTATATTCTTCAAAGTTACACGTATCATAAAAATATTTGCGTAAATTGCGTAACTTTAAATACATGCATAATGTTGCTCAGTTCTCATAACGATATCTTTTCCCCTAAATTGGTCTACTTTGATTTATATGGCAAGACAAAGCGATCTATCACATTTATACGTCAAGTAGATGTCATTTTCAGAGATTAGGTTTTACTCAATAAAAAGACATCATTTAATTATACCCAAAACTCATGGTAACTTTGAATTTGACTTTTGGGGAAAATTGCCGGTAATTCTATTGTTTTTTTCCGTAAATTTATCATGTTATAAAAAAAGACCAATTCAAAAGGACATTATTCATTGAATTAAATAAATATTAATATCGAATAATATATTAATATCACCCATGTCAACTTCAAACAGCACAGATGCACAAGAGCTTTTTGTACTTCAAACAAAATCTATTCTGACTAATATAAAACAAACTGAAAGATGTAAGCTATATTTCCAAAAACTTCGAATCCTAACGTTGACTGGTATTTACATAATGGAAATGGGCAAATTATTAAAAGGCACAAAGTAGTTGCAAATTAGACTGACGTCATATTGTCCATCCACTTTTCGTAATAAGCTTTGTTGACGGAAAGAGTCAGTCCGTGTTGAAATTTCACTGAGTGCACATCAAATAAAAGTGTTGTTTTATTAAAAACCAATCAGAAACCAAAAGTGGTGGTGTCTGGCAGACGTAATATTTAGAGAGGGATTTCTAAAAAGTACCCTCTCCCTATATTTTCTGATAATTCAAGTTATTTGAAATGAATTTGGTCAATAAAACAAATTAAAATATTTTAAACAATCAAAACAAACAATCATATTAAAACTTAAAGGAATTTAATTGAAACTCCGCAAAAAACAAAATAAAATCCTCGTGTATCAGCATCATCAAATCGAAACTGAGCTACGGAACCATATAGCGATACTTGCTCATAACGCATCGAAAACCTTCCTTGCCGTAGCCGTCGGTGACAAATATAAAGTTAGCGTCTTCTTTATTGGATTTAAATATAAATATTGTTCACGGTACAGATATAAAATACCTACAACGAATCAAACCATGTCCATTTTAATACTATTTGTTTTAGTATCTACAGCTTTCAAACTTTCTTTTTTGTGCAAGGAACGATGAAAGTACGCATATAATTTAATTAAAAGTTTTCCACGCTCTGGTAGATTTGTAAATGAGGAAGGTCAGGCTCGTCCAGACCTTGCGTCTGTAAGGTATAATAGCGTGGCGGAAAGCGTATGCACCTTACGTGCTCCTGCAGCCTTCGGCGTAGTACGCAAACGAAGGCACTGCAAGACGCAAAGTTGTAACCCGTGTGACAGTCAAAATATGCATGCGTATTTAAAGGTTAAGGTAATAAAAAAAATATAATCTGAATTTCTTGTTGGATTTTGTAGAGAGATTTACAAATTATGATATAAGAACATGGTTTTGAAAAATATAGACGTCAAGCAGAGTCAAAAAGGGACTTTGTTTTTTATTATATTATTTAGTTATCTTTTGCGTCTTTATTACTATTTATATATATGACTGTATTTTACAGATTCTTATATAAGACAGGTCTGTTTCTTTAGAAAAAATGACAAATCTTTCGCAAAGTAACCAAATACTCACGCAACCCACCGCATCGCTCGCTTTATACCGCAATAAAGAAAAATCTTCGACCCCCACAATGCGATGCGGAATTTAATTAAGAATGTTTTCATGCTGATTAAATTTTCTACAATATAATAACGGATTCTATACAAATTCCTGTATTCTTTCGTGGAGTTGCTTAACATTCCTGGAGCGATAAAGTCATATCACGAGGGTAAAACTGCAGATGAGCACATTAAAAACATTTTATGGGTTTAATCTGAGCTGAAAGCCCGGCCTTGCCTTTGGATTTACAGTTCGCAGCAGCTCTGATGGGCCTCAATTACTTTAGTACATGCCTTTTATGAGCTTTGTAATCTTGCAAAATGTTGTTGCACAAAAAGGATGGCCGTCGTCGCTAATGTGTACCTGCGATGTTATGGCGGCTAGACAACGGCTCGTTAATGCTGCCGAGATTAACTGATCTACATTTTATTTACAAGAATATAAATAACTATGTAACGCGGGATTTTGTGCAAAGGGCTCTGATGATACGTTTAAAAATGCCAGTAGATCTTTATTTATTTTATTGCAAAACAAGGGCATATAAAAATATCAAAATGGCCGTATATAGGTACATATGAACTGCACAGTTTACTACGTTAATTAAACAAAAACACTTCTAAAAATAATGTAATAAATGTCCCTTACAGATGCTTTGACTTTTTGATTACATTTGCTTAACACTTGCATCTTATAAATGATTTGTCTGTCGTTAAAAACCTTACGTGGATGATTATTGGTACACTCCTATTACAAATAATTATAAGTACTTATAAAGTTATGAATGAATGTGTCTATATTTTCGAAGCTATCTCATTAGTATTTGCATCACAGTATTATATCAACTTAGACTTAATAATAAATAAACTTATCTCTTATACGCGTCCTCAATTAGTTCTGTGTATAAAAATATACATAAAGTACTTTTATACAATTATACTTTACAAACCAAAAAGCTTGTTTGTTTATTTGCTATGAACAAAGTCCATAAATATTAAAAAAGGACAAAAATGTCAATTTAAATATAAAGGTTATTCACGTAACGTACCAATTTCCTAACAGTCATCCAGTTTATATTTTTGTTGGTATAAGTGTATATATATAAAAAAAATATACAATAAATCTAATTATTTTAAAAACTCACACAACTCTCACACCCTTTCAGTTCGGGTAGCTAATCATAATGACCATGGTTAATTTATGGACCTTTATAAGGGCGTGCGGGGACGTGTGCCGTAATGATAAGCCTTGTTTTGGAGTACATAAAATAAATATTCCGTATAATGAAACAGCTTTTCGTTTCCTTTTGAGACAGAAGGGCCTTCGGTTAAGGAAATACTTAAGTAATTTCCCTGATTACGGCATGCGGAAACATACGCGTTATTTTCCTTGTTTACGCGTAACCAGCTTATGAAAGTGTTTATTTGTCACAGAGAAAAGGATTTTCAGAATATTTTTCCATGATTTTGGTGAAGTTTTCTTATATTGTAGCTTTTCGGAAGCGACGTCAAGAAGAGAGCACCGCTCGTAAGTTTGTTACAAGGGAAATGGAATGAAATGAAATATTTTTTCTCAACATTGACAATTCTTGTTCTTATTGACGTCAAATAAAACATGACTCTACCACCAGATCGAAAAAACCCTTCTTGAAGAAGAACTGGCAAGAAACATCACGCACAAGTGGCAGTTAGAGTAGGAAGTTCAACCCTATGGTATAATTCTTCATATTATGAAAGTTCTACTAATATTGAAGAATCGTATACTTTGTGATATTTGTTTAATTAATGAACATAAAATCGCCAGAAATAATTATATCTTTGTTTTTGTTTATTTGCGCTATGTAATACCATATACACACCGCTCTCAAAAACTTCAAATGTGAGGATGGAGGTCTATATACACTTATAAACATGCTATTTCAACAGATCGCTCAATTTAAATGTGTCTCTTATGTGTGATAATCGATGGACAACAACAAGTTGTGTGTTTTCTGCTGAATGAACTAGCAAGTACAAGATTTTGGAATGACGACAATACGGTGTGAGCCAGTGTCCTGTGAAAATATTTAATAATATTTAAAAACAGCTTAATCTGTAAGTTCTTACAATGCCCTGAATATGTTGATAGACGTTGCTCATAAAATTATTTTTTACATTTTTATTACTTACATTTTTACTAAAGGTACTGTTGCTATAAGTAAGTTAGTAATTATTTTTAATCTAAACTCAGCAGTTGTAGTTAACGAATAACAGTACACTTACATCCTATCTGTCGCAGGCCGTTATTTTACTAATTGTACCTGTTATTGGGCATATCAGGCTTATTGAAAAATTTATTCAATTATATAAATTAAAAATTTTCACCATGAAGACATGTCAGATTGTGTAGATCGACATTTAGTCGATGCTTCATTTTGTTTTCAGGAGGGTTCTGGGTAAATAGAAATGCAAACAAAATTTTTTATTGAGTTTTTCATTAAATTAAATGAAGCAGTATTAGTAGTTACTTACTACTAATATTATCAAAATTATATTAGGGCTATATTCACAGGATGTCATTTTAAGTACTATGTCAGAAGATGAAGCACTGGGGTAATAGTATTTGGTGTTGGCCCCCTAACACACAGAGCACAAAGCAAAGAACTACGCTATACAGCCTGATTTGTAAAACTTTTTTTTTCGTATTATGTTTATGGGTAATTAATTGTTTGAGGACTGAACAGGCATATTGTGGAGTGTGAAAACTTAGTCATCTTTTCAGCCTACCATGCACATACTAAATAACAGGACCAGCTGCTTTTTGCGCCATCTATTATAATAAAAATAATAATGATAAAATCCCCAGACAAGCACACCAACTGTATGGCCCCGAAGTAAGCAGAGCTCGTGTTATGGATGACCACACAGCGAGCTGGGGGAACCCAGAATAAACATACATATATAAATACAAAGAATCACACAAATGAATGCCCCGGCCAGGACTCGAACCTGGAACCTTCGGCGTATGAGGCAAGGGTACTTACCACTACACCAATCAGTCGTCTATTTGATTTCATACTTAGATTTGTACTTATAAGATAAATTATTGTATGATTTGTCAATTACGAACTTACCCAAATAATCTCATAACATTTTAGGTATTAAGTGATTCTAATTATACAATTTTGGACCAAACCCGGAAAGCTGTCTACCAAATTCAGAGATTACATGGGCCAACCGGATTTAGAAAATTAATTATGAGAAAAACGTTGAATAGAGATTACAGGGGTTACCGGAATTTGCATCGGACGGCGGCGGGCCCGGCACGTTTGATCCAGTATTTTTCTAAAACAAATATGTATTTAAAAACCAACGTGATCTCTAAATAAAGGGTATAAATATTACAGGGCTTATGACTCTTCCATTTTTTTGAAAGAGTGATAAAAATACTTATTTTTTTTACTTTTAAGACCCTAAATTCCTTAATTTTTATAAAATTTAGTATTAAAATAAATAATTAACTCACAAGATAATTAACAGCCCTGGAGCTACTGGGAAGATCTTCGTTACATTCGACTACAGTAGTCGCTGGTTGCTCCTTTTTCATAGTGATTTTTAATCACTATGAAAAAAAAATTCCGGAAATGACACGATTGACATAATTGCATACTTTCAGTTAACATAATGAGCTTAAGGTGAAGGAGGTATATATATTCCGATTTTAGCAGATATAGTTTACACTGTATATTAATTAAAAGTCTGAACTTTTAAGTACCCAGTGGAAAAGTAATCATCATCACCTCATTGTCGACCCACTCAGGGTATTTATCCCTATTTTTTGTCAGTGTAAAAAATATGTGAACGTAATCAGTCAATTTAATAGCTCTAGTCGTTTTTAATTTGGTATACGTTATTGCACCTTAAATGGGTCCCAAATTAAAGTTTTTCACTGTATTGTATGGTAATAAATAATATTTTTTTTCACCTTATTTTATTTATTTTTAAGTAATAACTCTTATCTTGATCATAACTGCCATAACAAACGTCTATATATTAATAACATCAATCTCTTCGTTAAGCTCTTATTCTACCCGAATTTTATTTGGTCCCATATTATCCTAACCAGGTATTTAAATATCTTACTTTGTAAAACATAACTAAAGTAATAAATTACATAAATTTATATTTTATAAATCAAAAGTAAAATATAATAACGTAAAATAAGTCAAACATATTTGAAAAAGTATCAAAACCATTGCGGACGTGCTACTTGACGGCCAGCGACTGTATCATACAGCACTGCAGATGTGTGCGTGCATCGGATACGTGTGCGTGTTGCAGTTTACCAATTCGGGAGAGCGTTGATTTGTATAAAAGCTCTTAAGACAAAGAGAACAAAGAAAGGCTTTCGATAAAGTCTGGCACAGCGGTCTCGTTTATAAACTCTACAAGATAGGCTTACCGGATCGCCTAGTCAGGATAATAGCGTCGTTTCTCAAAGACCGTACGTTTCGATTTAAACACGAAGGCACGCTTTCTGCACCTCGTCCCATAAAGGCTGGAGTCCCTCAAGGCTCAGTCCTCGCCCCTCTGCTGTACACCGTGTACACCAACGACATTCCCATCCCGCCGAAAGGCGTCGAACTCGCCCTCTTCGCTGACGACACCGCACTCTATACCAAAGGCCACGGTGTTCGGCGCCTTGTAACCAGACTCCAAAAGGCCGTAAACGCCCTTGGTGTATGGTTTCAAAAATGGCGCATCGATGTGAACCCTGAAAAGAGTTCTGCGATGCGCTTCGACCACAAACGCCGTCGTCCCGATGGCGATCCCCACGTTCGAATGTTAGGCATTCCCATCCCCTGGAAGCGCAGTACTAAATACTTAGGCGTCACACTAGATCCGACGCTTTCTTTCAAGCCACACGTCGAAAGAGTTTCGAAACTCGCTCGTCACTACTTAGTCCGCCTAAATAGCATGTTAGGTAGAAAAAGTAAAATGTCCTTCAGAAACAAACGTACACTTTACAAGGTCTGCGTTAGACCCGTCATGACGTATGCCTCGCCAATCTTTGCCCACGCCAAACCCTCCCTCCTGCACAAATTGCAGGTAGTTCAAAACCTCTTTTGCCGCCGGGCCACAGGCGCACCGTGGTACGTGCGTAACGCGGACTTGCATAGAGATCTTGAACTGCCTACAGTACAACAATATCTCAAAACACTCTCTGAAGCGTTCTTCAAACGCTCCGAAACCCATCCCAATCCTCTAGTTCGTGATTCTGTCTCATATGCTGCTCCTGTGTTAGACTCGAAGTTCAAAGTCGCTAGGCCTAGAAATGCGCAAACGTACTCATCCACCAGACTGTCACGCGATCTCGAGGCCCTTCTGGCCGCAAATTCTAATTCTAACGTAAATTCTAATTCTAACGTAAATCCGAATTAATGCATATTTAATTTTTCAATTTTTAATGTTTTCATTATTTACTTTTCATTTTTAATGTTTTATTTTACTTTAAATTTTTGAGCACCTTCAGTGCTATCTAATCCCAGCGGGTGACCCCTTCTGGGCCCCGCTAGCGCGGCCTCTTTCTCCAATTGGCCGTCGCTCCGATGAAGGCTGAGTGGCAAAAATGCACGAGCCGACAGGGGGTTTTTAGTGGGTATGGTCCTGGTAGGCGTCGGGACGAGTCCCACATAACTTTGGAATCGCGCCAGAGTATGCGTCAGGGCATTTTTATCCTCCTGCCCTTCCCGCGGAGGGGAACAAAAAAAAAAAAAAAAAAAAGAGAACAAAGAAATCGCTAACGGTCAAATAAATGAATCATCTAAGTTTCATATAAACCACTATTTTAACTTACTCTAGCGAGGCAGTCATGGTATATTGGCATAAGTCGAACGCATTGAGTGCATCGGCCTGAATTCAAATCCCACAGTTAAATTTCGATTTGTTTTTGTTTTATGTTATCTGTTTTTCTCTTTTTTTTTACTTTTCTGTGCCTCTTGGAACTAATCAAAATATATTTTAACCTACTGCTTTGCTAAAATTGTGTGCAATTGAAAAAATTTGTATGAAGTGTTATAATCACATTATTTGAATTCTCCCTGATTAGAATACAGACTCGTTGACCAAAACGCGTAAGCGACGCGCTATTAGCGGCGCTTAAGCCCTTTCTGCCAAACAATTTCGGACAAATTTCTGCACATCATATTCGCCGAGATTGATGGGTACGAGTCAACACAAAGTACATTTATAACGCCAGGTACGCATCGAATACAAAGTGAACTCACACCTGAACTATAAATCTTGCGATCTCATAGATAAGACCGACTGCTAAAGAGATTCCAAGGGATAAGGGCCGCAATAGACCCGGAGGTGACAAAAACAAATAATTCCTTATAACGAATTACCTTGTTATGCACCTACTTAACCAAGGAACCTAAAAGTCAACGTTCCCACGGTGAAGACACGTGTAAGGATTGCCGACGCTGCAGTTTCCACGCGCTTCGTCCGTCGCATCAAATTTATTTCACTTTTGGTTCTCACATCGGCCATTAGACACATTATTCTAGTAATAAGTTAAATTGTAATTTTTTAATTGTAAACCTTTTAAATCGAAATTAAACTAATATTAATTTCAATTTTTGTATTTTTTTGAATCCTACGGCTGCAGCCTTCGTAATTGGCGCAGTCGGTAGGATCTCGCGAGCCGGTTCGCGAGCTAAATTAATAAATTCACGTCGCGCGTACCGCCCCGTGGTGGTTTCAACCCCCAGCAACGAGATCCGAACCTACAAGTGCTGCTGCCGAGGAGTATCAAGACATCGATACATCAAGAAAATACCTAGAGTTATGAAGTTGTAAGTGCACTAAGAGTTATTCTTGTGTCGCTTCCCCGTAAGTTTTAAGCCAATTTTTATTCTATTTTAAGTATTTTATTTAAACTTCCAAAATTTTTCATCCGAGACAATCTAGGTCTTCTGTGAATAGTGTTAATTTAAGAAGTTTGAGGCAAAATCGCCTAGATAGTGGTAGAAATTTAAACTTAGAAAATAGTGAATTAATTTGTAGTACAAAAATGAGTGTAGATTTAGACACGATTTTAAAGGCCCTTAGGTTAGTGCCGGAGTTCGATGGCAACCCCCATGTTCTGACGCGTTTCATTAGGCTCTGTGACCAACTTGTACATAATTACTTACAACCGGAATCGGGCAGCGAACTTACTAATCTTGCCTTAATAAATGGGATTCTGAATAAAGTAACTGGGCCCGCGTCTCGTCTTATTAATACAAACGGTATCCCGGACAATTGGTTAGGCATTAGAAATGCTCTCATTAATAATTTTGCAGACCACAGGGATGAAACAGCCCTTTATAATGATCTTTCGTTATTGACCCAAGGCAGTAATTCACCACAAGAATTCTACGAACGTTGTCAGGGACTGTTTAGCACTATCATGACGTATGTTACACTGCACGAATCATTACCTTCGACCGTAGAATCGAAACGCGAACTTTATCAGAGATTGACATTGCAATCATACCTCCGCGGTTTGAAAGATCCACTAGGGTCACGCATTCGCTGCATGAGACCTCCTACTATGGAAAAAGCGCTAGAATACGTACACGAGGAAATGAATACTTTATACTTACAAAATAGAAATGATAATTCCGATAAACGATTGCAATCTCAACCTCAACCTCAATTTTCTTTGCAGCCTAAATTTAGTAATGTACCTACCTTTCAACCACCTATAAAATTACCTATTTATAATGTACCTATGCATCCGAGGCCGACGAACCAACTAGCACCCTGGAAACCGAACCAAGGACCTTCACGTACCCAGCAAATGTTTAGAGCGGCCCCGCCAAACTATAATCCACAATTAGGTTTCCGCATGACTCCGCGCAATCCAGGTTCGAATCCTGGTCCAAGCGCACCGAAGCCAATGAGTGGCGTCAGCCACTATGCCACAAAGCCCCCACAATTGCGTGGGCACGATTGGAGCAAATCAGGTAACCCGCCTCCTTCCAATTATTTTAGATCTAGAGAAATGAATTTTAATTATTGTCGTGACTATGAATATGACCCCAACTATAACTTTGACTGTTATAATGCTTATGACTATACTTACGACGATTCTGATAACGCTTATTTTAACTATTACAATTGCGAACCTACTTATTTGAGTGAAAGTGTGTGTTACGAGCCAACTTGTGATGCGACCTCTGACGATTTTCAAAATGATAATTTAGTTAACGAACCCCAAAATTTTCAGAAAGACCCCAAGTTAGAAAAACCAAAATAGAGGTTAACCTTCAGACTCAAAGACAGTTACCCTTTATAGAAATTAATTCACCCCCTTTAAAATTTTTAATTGACACCGGCGCAAACCAATCGTTTATTAGTCCCGATGCAGTTAATAATTATTTCTCACATATTCAGCTTAACTACGACCCATTTGAAGTCACAAACGTGCATACGACCAGCAGAAATGATTACTCGATAACTTTACCGTGCTTCCGAGAATTCAATGATAGCGACGACATTACTTTATTCGTGTACAAGTTTCACAATTACTTCGACGGATTAATTGGGTCAGATTTGTTAGACAAGTGGGAGTGTAATATCGATTTTAAGAATAAGCAGTTAGTAAGTAAATTTGCAACTAATAAGTTACACGTGTACGATTCAAAAAATGTGAATTATTACGAGGAAATCATACCAGCCCGGACATCCAAGTTAGTAAAATTGCCTATTAATCTTGAAAATTGTGATGCATTAATTCCAAAACAGACTGTTTCTAATTGCGTTATTAATAATTGTTTGACAAGAGTTTTTAAGAATCGTGGTTTTATAGAAGTAACTAACACGACGAATAGCGACGTTATATTTTCTTTAAATAGACCTTTGGACGCAAGAGTTTATAATGTTGAGTGCACGCGCACCAAACAACCAACATCGCGCGCTAGTGAAGTACTTTCCCGTCTACGTATGGATCATTTAAACTCAGAAGAACGTGCTAATTTAGAGTCGCTTTGTTCACAGTATTCAGATATTTTTTATTTAGAGGACGAGGTTTTGACCTTCACTAACCAAATTAAGCATAAAATTAAAACTACAGACGAAATACCGGTACATACTAAGACATATCGTTACCCGTACGTACATAGGCAAGAAGTTCGCGATCAAATAGAAAAAATGCTAGACCAAGGTATTATAAGACCTTCAGATTCGGCCTGGAGCTCTCCAATTTGGGTGGTTCCTAAGAAAGCTGACGCCTCAGGGAAAACCAAATGGCGCATAGTAGTTGATTTTAGAAAAGTTAATGAAAAGACCATTGATGATAAATATCCCATTCCAAACATCAATGACGTGCTGGATAAGCTAGGAAATTGCTTATATTTCACCACGCTGGACCTGGCCAGTGGTTTCTACCAGGTTGAAATGGAGCCTAGCGACATCCACAAAACTGCATTCAATGTCGAACACGGCCACTTTGAGTTTTTGCGAATGCCGATGGGACTTAAAAATTCACCGTCTACTTTCCAGCGCGTTATGGATAATGTCCTCCGGGGTCTCCAAAACGTAGTCTGCTTGGTCTATTTAGACGACATAATCGTATTTAGCACCTCCCTTCAGGAGCATATAGTTAACCTTGGTAAAGTTTTTGAGAGGCTTCGACAATCAAACTTCAAAATTCAGTTAGATAAATCCGAATTTCTTAAACACGAAACGGCGTACCTAGGTCATGTAATCAGCAAAGAAGGCATAAAACCAAACCCAGACAAGATAACAGCAATCCAGAACTACCCCTTACCAAAAACAGCTACCGAAATAAAACGTTTTCTTGGACTTTTAGGATATTACCGAAAGTTCATACCAGACTTTGCTAGAGTAGTAAAACCAATGACGCAATGTTTAAAGAAAGGCTCACGTATAACTTTTGACCAGAATTACCTTGACTGTTTTGAAAAATGTAAGACTTTACTGACCAATGATCCTATACTCCAGTACCCAGACTTTTCAAAAGATTTTATTTTAACGACCGACGCATCAAACGTTGCCGTAGGCGCCATCCTTTCACAAGGACCTATTGGCTCAGACAAACCCATCTCCTTTGCATCCCGTACCCTAAATTCCAGCGAATCCAATTATAGTACTATAGAAAAGGAGCTGTTAGCCATAGTTTGGGCCACAAAATACTTCCGCCCTTACCTTTTTGGTAGAAAATTCAAAATTATTACAGATCACAAACCTTTACAATGGGTCATGAACTTAAAAGAACCCAACTCACGTTTAACCCGATGGAAATTAAAATTAAGCGAGTACGATTTTACCGTAATTTATAAGCAAGGCAAACGTAACCTTAACGCCGACGCACTATCTCGCATAGAAATACATAACGAAGAGGTCAGTTCCATCCTAGTCAATGTTTCGGAAAAGGCACCTTCTGTAGCCGAATCAGATACCCTTACAGTACAAAGTCGCCATTCTGACACTCTAACAGCTCACACCTCAGCCGAAAATCCAATTCTTGAGATACCTATAACCGACGACCCTTTAAATAAGTTTAACCGACAGATCCTTTTTACCATAGTAACTGACTCACATAGACGAACGACTACGACGAAACCGTTTGACACGCATACCAGGACTCACATACAACTTACTGAAAATAACCTTGAAAGTGACGTAATTGCTGCAATAAGAATATGTCAACCCCAAAGTAAAAACAGGCATCCTCATAAAACCTCCTTTGGCTATGTACACAATTATACCCATAATTCAAAATCATTTTAAAAATTCGGCTATGAAAATTATCATGACCAAAAATGAATTAGAAAATGTAAAAGAATATTTAGATCAACAGGATATAATTCGCAAATATCACGAGGGTAAAACCAACCATCGTGGTATTACCGAAACATACCTATCACTTTCAAAAAGATATTATTGGCCAAAAATGAAAGAATCTATAACCAAATTCATAAATGAATGTGAAATATGCGGCCAAGCCAAGTATGACCGTAACCCCATTAATCAAAGATTGCATATTGTTCCACCCCCGACCAAACCATTCGAAATTGTTCATTTAGACTTACTGACTATTCAAGGTAATAAATATCTTACTATGATTGACGCATTTTCAAAATATGCCCAAGCTTATTATGTAAAAGATGGTACTGCGATTAGCGTAGTTCAAGCTTTGTTACAGTTTAGCACTCATCACGGATTACCCTTAAGTATTATATCAGACAGAGGTCCCGAATTTACTAACCAATTATTTTCAGAATTTTGTAGACTACATAATATTTCTCATCATAAAATCTTAGCTCATACCCCTAACGAGAATGGAATGGTAGAAAGACTACATTCCACCCTCTTAGAACACTTACGTATTCTTAAATTAGAAAGGAAACAAGAATTAATAAATAATCTCATGCCCTACGCACTTTTAGCATATAATCATTCCATCCATAGCTTCACGAAATGCCGCCCAATAGATATTATAACTGGTCACTTTGACCCCCGCGACCCTCTAAGTGTTAATTTAACGGAACACGTTTTACAACAATATATTTTAGATCACCGCGAACAGATGAGTAAAGTCTACAGTTTAATTAGTGAAACAGCGTTGCATGAACGCACCCAACTAATAGAAAACCGGAATAAAGATAGAGAGCCCGAGCAAGAGTACTTACCAGAACAACCCATTTTTATTCGAAACCCCCTCGCAAATCGACAGAAATTAGCTCCGCGATTCACCCATGATACAGTCTTAGCAGACCTCCCTGTACATATATATACTAAGAAAAAGCGTAACCCGATAGCTAAGTCGCGTCTCAAGCGAGTCCCTAAAAGCGCTCGTTTGTTACAGGACACTGATGACCATCTTACTTCTACCGTGCATAGCGACCGGGCAGGAGATCACACTTGATAGCCTACAGGACGGCCCTGGACTCCTACCTTTCAAGCTAGGCGACGCGCGCCTTATTACACATTATCATTCTTTCCTACAGTACATACCTATAGACGAAATTAGATCTAGGATAAAAATAGTTAAGGGTCAACTGAATAGTTTAACTTCTCAGGCTAATAGTAACCAATTATCCATATACTTACCACACCTTGACTACCTTAAAACTAAATTATTTAAAGTATATGACCAGCTAGATACTTTTGAACCTACTCGTATTAAGCGTGGCCTTATAGACGGACTTGGGTCAATAATCAAAAGCATTTCCGGAAACTTAGACTATACTGACGCTATAAAGTACAATAATGCCTTAAAATTGCTCCAGGATAATGAGAATAAATTAACATTAGAATTAAACAATCACATTAGCTTAGGTAAAACATGGGTATCAGAAAATTATAAAGTTTTAGATTCCATTATTCAAAATCAGCACAAGATTGAACAAATAATTAATTTTACGATTTCGCAGAATAATTCCACGAGTGTCAAATTAGCAGAATACATGAACTTTGCGCAATACCTACTCATTATTGGTGACAACATCGACACCATTTCTGATGAGTTGGTGAGATTGGAAAATAATTTAGCTTTTATTCACGTTTCAAGTAGTCATCATTCTTTACTAAGCGTCGATTCCTTGAAATTTATGTTGCAACGATTGGAGTTAATTTATAACAAAAATCAAATATTAGATCTTAATGTTAGAGAATATTACAACGCGATAAAGTTAGGTTCATATTATAGTAACGAACAAGTAGTAATAGTTTTCAAGATACCTATTGTCTCGGCTTATGTATATAACTTTTATAAATTATCTATTATCCCTAATAAATATAATCAAATGTTAGTCCCGTCCTATCCCTACATAGCGATACATGATAACGATTACGTGTACATAGAGGCTGAATGCCCGAAGTCCAATAACTGGTATTTGTGCGAAAATAAGTTGACCTATCAACACCGAGAACAAGTTGATTGCGTCCACCAACTCATTACGACTCAACACCTGGATCCAAGCTGCAAACTCACCACGGTCATCTTAACCAAAGAAGCGCTCGAGCGGTTAGACGACAAGCAATACACCATCAGCTTTCCTGTACCTACAAAAGTCGAGACTTCATGCGAACTACAACAATTCATCACTCTCCGAGGAAGCTACCTCGCGAAAATACCTAAAGGATGTTCCATGAAGACTCCCGAGCTGACGATCGCCAACAGCAACGACGAGGTCAAAGGTCAAGTCATGAAGATAACAAACCTACCCAGTACGACCGCGCCACGCCGAGACGAAACCATATTCCGCTTAGACACTGTAAATCTAACCGGCCTCCACTCTGCTAATACTAAGATTGATCTTCAACCACCTGTGAAACTTAACGAAAACTACGTCATATACCATACCACGGTGCCTATGTACTTACTCTTATTTAGTGCAGGTGCACTCATACTTGCACTACTTTATCGGAAGTATCGCAGGAACGACAAGGCAAAGCCTAAGGAAAATACTGACAGCTTACCTACGCCTGTTGAAGATACCTTTCCTATAACGAAGGGGAAGAAAGAAGAAGAAGATATTCTACGTTCAGCAACTTTCTCGACCAAAGTCTTCTAATAGTTGCTGATCTGCGGCGGGAGGTGTTATGCACCTACTTAACCAAGGAACCTAAAAGTCAACGTTCCCACGGTGAAGACACGTGTAAGGATTGCCGACGCTGCAGTTTCCACGCGCTTCGTCCGTCGCATCAAATTTATTTCACTTTTGGTTCTCACATCGGCCATTAGACACATTATTCTAGTAATAAGTTAAATTGTAATTTTTTAATTGTAAACCTTTTAAATCGAAATTAAACTAATATTAATTTCAATTTTTGTATTTTTTTGAATCCTACGGCTGCAGCC
The DNA here is from genome assembly GCA_923062675.1 of Marasmarcha lunaedactyla. Classification (NCBI taxonomy): domain Eukaryota; kingdom Metazoa; phylum Arthropoda; class Insecta; order Lepidoptera; family Pterophoridae; genus Marasmarcha; species Marasmarcha lunaedactyla. The sequence continues at coordinate 508,561 of OV281351.1, read as the reverse complement.
TTCGTAATTACCTTTTTAGTATCAAATAAATGCTTTAAATTAAAGTTGCTCATTACTACATTGTAAAATTGTAATTGACGGGTCAAATTTAAACTGCGTTAAATCTGAACTCAAACTGTTTTTAAATAAATGAAAACTTAATTGTGTCTCCTCTCTACTCACTTCAGCGACTGTTTTTTCGAAAACAATCCCTTAAGTACCGTTAAAGTTAAAGCAGACCACTGGAAACTGTTCTAATAATTTTTTTTTCACGCAATGATATTCAAAACTCTGTAAAAAAATTATTCACAGAAAATGATGTGACACAAATAACTTGAATTTTATTAATTCAAGCCAATTAATACAACCATCAGTTAGCTATCAAACCAACTGCTAATTAATGAATCATCCCCAACGCTAACATTCCAACTTCAAGTAAATCAATATTTGATATAAATTAGGGATACCAATCTCTGACAAACGTAAATTAATGTAACGTCTAACCATGGCATACAATCTTGTTACACGAAGCTACTGTAACTCCGAAATAAAAGAACCTATCTTACTTTCGATCGCTACAGGGTTTTTCCCCTTGTAGTCGCAGTTTCAAAGTCTAATTTAAGTTGGTTTGAAAGAGTTCTGTTGAGGAGATGAAAGTTGCAATCTTTTCTAAGTGAGGTCGAACTTATTAATGACTCTAGGAACTCGGCACTGCTCGTTAAGTATAATAAATAACGTACAGACGGCATCTGCTGATTTCACTTCAATCTTTGCTGACTCTATTTATTATAAACTTCCAAGTTGCTAATAGGAGGCGTGTCATTCAACGAGGGTTAACTAGTGATTAATATTTGCGTAATAAGAAAATGTATTAATAAATAATATATTATTAAACACATATTATTCTATATTTTGATTCTGGAATAATAAGACACGCGGCATTTTGTTAGTAAATAAATTTACGCAAATAAGTTTAAGCCTCTGTATTGTAAAATGATTCATGAACATTAGTCTCCTAAAACGCCTTTAGGGACCAGATACTTATACTCAGAGATCAGCCAACAACAACTGGTCATAATCGAATAATATACAAGCCATATTTGCATTTATTTCATTTGTGTTATTATTTATATTATTAAGGCTAGGAATATTTATTTATTTTATTATGGCGTACACAAAAGCAACAATCACTGAAAATATAAATAAAAATAGCTTTGGTTTGGAGCCAGTATGGAACCCAGAAATTGTGCACAGCATTATTATACCTGAAGGCGCAAGCATAAGTATTCTAACAGGAATTAATCAAAATTAAATTAAACAAAATTAACTTTTTTAAAGTATTTAAATAGTTAATGTTATTGTTACTGTTTAATATTACTGTATGTATACTGTTTTTGGTTTCCTTTTTCTGTAAGTTTCCATTATTATAGTTTACAAAATAACAAAGTGTGTAGAACCTAATCATTAATACAGCTTGATAAGGGGGAAACGACAATGCCTGGTACCAATTACTCAGATAAGTCAAGTAAAGTACCTACAGCCTTAAATAAATTAAATAAAACACTTTTTACCGGATATTACGATAGATCTATCGTGACCACGGCAACTGCAAAGATGCCGAAACGTCGAAATAATTTTAAAATTAACTAAAATATACGCGATAATATCCGGTAAAAAGTGTTTTATTTAAAGTATGTATCGTGAAAACTTAAGAAAAGATTTACCTACAGCCTATTCACTGCACTTGAATGGCCTCCTTTCATTTTTCTCCTTTCACAGCACAGTTGTTGAGAGCTACATATTCAACGCCCGACGGAGTCCGTACGAGGTCCAGTATCAGAGAGTCAGTAATTGAACGGAATTTGACTCTGAATAGGAAGGGCGAATAGGGCGATACCAACATTGTTAGATTTAAGACGTCCAAAACCCAGGTGTATCTATTATCCTTGAAAAAGAGTCCCTTCGGCCTATCACCTACTTTCCAAAGTGTGTCAGTGCCGATGTGAGATCACCTAGGGCATAACCATCACGTACAAACTCAACTTTGTTCAAGAGATTGAAACCATGATGGCTCAAATTGCTTGAAAAAATTGGCACTGATCTTGAAGGTCTGGCGGTACTTTAACTCATAATTAATGCTTAACTTCTACACAGCTGAGGTTTGATCCTGCATGAAGTACTGCAGTCATCTTTGGGTTGATTCTGCCAAATATTTATTTATTTATTTATTCAAGAAACTATAAACTACTAGAAGAAACTATCAGCTAGAGGCGTTACATTCTGTTGAACGAAGACGTTTGAAGACGAGTAATGACGGTAAACATGCATATGCGAGGTTACTTAGTCTTGATCAATGTCAAAAAGTCTATCGGTCTTTTACAGAATACATTTTGGAGAGTGTTCGATTGCTTTTTATGAACTTGTAGAACCCCCACAATTGTCTTTCAATCTACTAGACGGAAACAGACGTTACACCCGTTTGTAGTCGAGGTGCCAATTAGCTACCGTATGAAACGCCTCCGTCTGTTTTTCCAGATAAATACAATCCCAGGATTTTCAAAAGTAGAGTGAAAAGGTTCCTCTTGGATAGGCATTAACATCCTCGTCTTCACCATCACTTTCCATCAGGTAAGAGGGATGACTACAGCCTGCAAGTTGTTTAAAAAAAAATTTGGTGTTCCAGTTATGCGATACTTATGCTACTAGCATGAAACATCAAAAAAAAAATAGCCATTATTGGTTTACTGCTGATCAATGAAGGTGTAATGCTCAATATTATGAGTCTATCACAATCTACTATTAACGTAATGCAAAAACTGTGTTCTTATTGTAGCACCCCAGCATGACTGCACGGTCTCCGAGGGGATGAACACGCTTATTTACCGTAATATTCCACATTTTACATGGTATCGGTATTTTAAGACATGGCGCGGAAACACAATTCGCCTCTTTTTAGAAAATGAACTTAAAATGGTTTTTTGTGAAAGCATTTTATAATAATGAAAGAGGTAATTTTGTGGTAATTAGTTCCCCTTGATAGAATTTCGTTTTATAATATTAATATAAATAAATTATTAATATAAATGAAATATATCGAGTTTATAAAAACACCACTGTATTCAAACATTAGCATTGGTACAAATCCCTTTATTTCATTTACTTGTTAGAACTTTAGTGTATGTTCGTCCACATTGAAAAATTCTGATGAGTTCACACAAGTTCATAACGATGTATTGTACATAGTAATAGTAGTCATTTGCCTTCTGTCAAAGTTAACCTTTTTGGTAACTACGATTCCTTGCCCACTTATTTATTTTTTACTAGGACGTTTGAAACATCAATACTTTTTCCACCTTTGCCAGTTGTGTTTTTATTTTTAGTACCTACATTCCTGGATTTAATAATGTATGGATAATTTTGTTTTGGACTACTAAAGTTCTTGAACCGGATAGTACTAGTCATTTAATAGTTCTTGAACTTCAATAATTTTATACTTACTCGTAAGTTCACCCGAAGTATTATTATATTACAATATCTACACAATATCTACACAATATCTACACAATATCTACACAATATCTACAATATCTACATTATAGAAAAATCAGGAATATTGAAAAATTCTTTGCCAGAAACATTAGCTACAATTCGGTTTTCGGTTAAGGTTTCTGCACTTATTACACATGGTGTAAAGTATTACACATACCACACAACTAAGAAAGTTTTACAAAAAATAGTTTTTATGTTAAGTAAGCTTGTAAGGAGATTGTCCCTGTTCTAACACATCTCGTTAACAGGTGTTTTGATTGTGGAGTATTTCCAGAAGCACTAAAACAAACAATTATCACACCTGTGCACAAGAGTGGAAATAGTTCCAATCCATCAAACTTTAGACCGACATCTGTAATTCCAGTGGAGGCAAAAATATTAGAAAAGCTAATAAACATACGTTTGGTCATTTTTTTTTCTAAACATAAAATACTACCATGAAGATGCTACGTTGGCTTTGACTTCTACTATTGTTCAAAATGTTGATGCGGGTAATAAATGTCCTGCGGTATTTCTTGACTTAAAAAGGGCCATACGGTGTCCATTCCAATGCTCCTACGCGGTCTACAGGATGTAGGAATAAGAGGTCATTCTCTTAAACTCTTACAAGGTTACTATTTTACCGCAGATCGCGTGTTGCAGTAGGATCATCGTTGAGTTCTGAATGTGTTGTCAATTACGGGGTACCAGCAGTATGCTGGGTCCTACTTGGTTCCTCGTTTATATCAATAGTCTGTGTAACATACAAATAGATGGTGGCAACACTTTTTCGTAAGCGGACGACAGCTAGAGATTGGGAAACCTGTAGAATTTAGGTTATTATGGTAATGAGTGGCCTAGGTAACTATTTAAAGTCTAGGTTACATTTACCTTTGGTAATTCTAATAAATATAATAAATAAAAGAAGAAAAATGTCCCTTTTATCAAAGATATTAGATCTGATTTGCTTTGAGTGAATGAATTTATCTTGCCGTCACACATTTGCGAATAGTACGGGAGGTAACTTTTTTCAACTCGGGTTACTTAATTCTACCATCAAAATGTCGAATTTACACAATTTTGATGTACCAATTGTAACTTTTATATTATGGCGGACTTCAACTGTACCTACAGAAAAGCACTCACAATTTACGTACCTTCAGATTCACCGAACTGTGCTTTACCACCAAATCTTTCCGCTTTTCCTCGCATCGGCAGCACTGCGCCACCCCATTCAATACAAATGTCAACCCCACCCGCCGGACCTCGCCCATACGCTGAAGTACTACAGGTAAATGCTACGGTGCATCATGAAGACAGCTATCAAACTCAAAAGCCTACAGCTAAAAAAATTACCAAAAGGAGATCGCAAAGTAATCGTCCGAGATATCATGACATGGCTAACGATTCCGATTCGAACTCCGAACAGGAAAGCAGACATCAAGGATTAGGGCTGAGAGATGAAAGTCACAATACACAAATAAAACACTTTTTACCGGATATTATCGCGTATATTTTAGTTAATTTTAAAATTATTTCGACGTTTCGGCATCTTTGCAGTTGCCGTGGTCACGATAGACAGTCTATCGTGACCACGGCAACTGCAAAGATGCCGAAACGTCGAAATAATTTTAAAATTAACTAAAATATACGCGATAATATCCGGTAAAAAGTGTTTTATTTAAAGTATGTATCGTGAAAACTTAAGAAAAGATTCACAATACACAAGACGGAAAGAAGGTAACATTCAGTGAACTCTTAGTAAAAGTGAAAGAAATAATTTTCTTGAGCAGTGAGTCTATGCAATCTAAAATCAAAAATGTTATTAAAACGTGCATAGAGTGGCTAGTAATTTTAGTTGTAGGTAATTTATCAGAATGGCCAATTATAAAAAGTGTTCTTGATTGTGATCTAACGGCTAATTAATGCCTGGTTGTAGTATTAAACTGACGTTATTAGATTTAAAAATTGTCCAGTGGAATTGTCAAAGTTTAAAACCTAAGTTATTAGCTTTCGAAAATATTTTATTGCAAGAAAGCATCCACATTGCTGTCCTCAGTGAAACCTGGTTAGAACCCAATTTTAGTCTAGCTATTAAATATTACTCCATATACCGCAACGATAGAGCAGATGGCTTTGGTGGGGTCGCGATTTTAGTTCATAATTCAATTAAGTCACGACATATTCAACTTGCAATAAATAATACTGGTATACAAGCCAGTAAAATTGAAATAATTAACATTCCTGATCTCCATTTTATTTTATCAGTTTATTGTCCATCAAGCGTGAACACCAATAGTCATGACTGGGACAGTTTGTTTTTAGAAGCGCGTAATAAAACATTAGTGCTCGGCGACTTCAACGGCCACCATACTAACTGGTCAGTTAAAAATGACACACGCGGCTACCAAATATTTGATGCCCTATCTAACAATAGGTTAATTACACTTAACGATGGCAGCCCAACACGTGTAAGACTAGTGAATAATATTCTACAAAAATCGGCTCCAGATATCTCAATCGCGTCGTCTGATATTGCTCTACAACTTAACTGGCAAGTTTCAAACGAATGTCTTGGGAGCGATCATTTAATGATCATGATAAAGGCAGCCACCTCTTGTGAAACATTTTCTAAATCTCGCCGTAACTTTAAAAAAGCGGATTGGTTCACTTATAAGGATTGTTTGACAAATAGTTTTCAAGACTTTATAGTTCCACAGAATTTACAGGAAGCTTACGATTTGTTTGAATATCATTTAAATATTGCAGCTAATTTGTGTATACCTAATACTAAATTAAAAATTATTACTACAAAATTTAAACCAAAGCCCTATTGGAGTTCCACTCTATCTAAAGCCGTTGCTGAACGCAGACTTGCCTTGGCGAACTTTCGACGTAATCCTACAACACAAAATTATGATACCTTAAAAGACAAAATTAAAACGAGCCAAAACTTAATTCGGAAGGCAAAAAAAAACTCGTGGCGGCAGTTCTGCTCCTCACTCAATAATGATGTTAACCCAAGTGAGGTATGGCAGAAAATGAGATGGTTTAAGGGGTACCGACCCACAAGACAGCCTGTTAATAATGAAAATGCAAAACACCTATTATGTAGTCTCACCCCACTTACAGTCTCGCCTCGCCCATTAACCTTTAATTCAAAAAATACAGAAATTGAAAGTCCGTTTTCCATGCATGAACTTCTTAAATCAATTAAATTAAAAGACACGACACCCGGTTGCGATGACATATCGTACTCCATGTTATATAATTTACCTAAAAATGCTTTATCGATTCTTTTAAACCTTTTCAATAGTTTTTTACAGTTTGGGTTTGTCCCTAATCAGTGGCGTAATATCAAAATTATCCCAATACCTAAACCTGGTCATGACGTATTGTCTCCATCTACTTTGCGGCCAATTTCGATGATTTCTTGTCTATGTAAAACATTTCATTACATGATCCTTAATCGGATTGAATGGTATATAGAAAAAAATAACTCAACCTTTTGGTATGCATTCTAAGTCAGATTGGCCTAGAAGTATCGACCCTTAAAAGTAAGATTTGTATATTTAGCAGAAACTATAGAAGAAAAGAAATACATTTATATATGAATGAAGTTAGGTTAGAGGTTGTTGACTTCGTTAAATATTTGGGCATATGGCTTGACAGATCATTACGGTGGTCAAAACATATAAATGAGATCAGAGAAAAAGCTCTAAAATGGATGAACTGCCTCGTTGTACTTTCTGGTGCCGATTGGGGTATGCACCCCAAGCATATCAGACGGCTTTATATTAGTTTTATTCGAAACAGAATAGACTATGGGAGTTTCCTATATCACACAAGTACTAAGACACATTTATTAAAATTAGATAGGATGCAAAATCAGTGTTTGAGAATAATAGGTGGTTTTATAAAAACCACACCTATTCATGTTATGGAAAATGAATTAGGTATTCCCCCTCTTCATATTCGAAGACGTTATCTGGCCGGTAAATTTTTATTAAAATGTAAATCTTTTAAAAATAATTTAACAATTGGTAAATTAAACAGATTAGTATTGTTATTTCAAAATCCGTATTGGAGTAATAAGACTAAACCGCTTTTGATAATGCTATATGAGGAGTTTACTACGGTACCTATGCATGTTAGCAACGCACCAGAAATGTTCTCCATGTCAACTTGGGTTAGCAATGTGGATGTAAGCAGCATTATATGCACTACAGTGGATAATGTAGACAAACCAAAAAATTTTTATAGTTCACATAATATTAAATTACTCTGTAATAACTATTTAAATCAAAAATATACAAACTTCTATTTTATTTGTACTGATGCTTCAAAAAGTGGGAAAGATATTGGTATTGCGTTTTATGACCCGATGGTTAATTATCATATCAAATTGTGTATAAATTGTAATATTTCGATTATGCATGCCGAACTAATAGCGATTTTGGAAGCTCTTTCGTATGTAGAATCAATAAATAAATTAAATTTTGTAATAATCACAGACTCACGTAGTGCGCTTCAACTGTTAACTCGGTGTACCTACCCTGTGCGGGGTGCTCCGATAGCTTACTGCATTTTAGATACTATCAAAAAATTATCAAATAGTAATAAGAATGTACGGCTGCAGTGGGTCCCTGCCCATGTGGGCATTCATGGAAATGAAGTTGTAGATCGTCTAGCGAAGGAAGCCTCAGTAGATGGACTAAGATCTGAATGCTTGCCTTATCATACAGAATTGCTACACAAAGTAAAAGACAGTTGTTTTGACATGTGGAAAGAATACTTTGATGAAAGGTCACTCTCAAAAGGGATCCGGTACAAAACCATCCAACCGACTGTACAGCGATCTCCTTGGATGAATGATGCCGACATGGGCAGGAACGACTTTGTTACAGCCTTCAGACTTCGTTCGGGACACATGCCATTAAATCAATTTGCGTTTTTAATGGGGAAAGTGTCATCCCCAAACTGTAGTGAGTGTGACGTTGTAGAAGACGTATTTCACATTATTATGGAATGTGTCCGGAACGAGGATAAAAGGGTAAGTTTTGTAAATTGTGACCAATCACTTCACTTAATCGGTCAGTGTAATGTTATACTGGCCGCCCCAACCTCGAATGCAGCCAGAGCTTTATATAAATTAGTTAAAATTGCGTTAAAGCGTAGATAAATAAGTCGTGTTATATGTATTGTTTAATAATTGTTCGTGGTTCCTATGAGGGTGACATAACCTCTGCGAGATAAAACCCTCAAAAAAAAAAAAAGAATTAAAAAAAAAAAACTTTTATATTAGTTTTACTAAAAAGTTGTTACATATAATGGGTAGGTGTTAAGAACATTTAATTTGTTATTTTTAGTGTAAATATGTTCTAATGTTGTTCTATGTATGTTCTAATTTTGTAACTCATACTTTTAAGTTTTTGGCAAATAAAGATTATTATTATTATTATTATTTTTAATTAGTCCAGCAAATGAAAAACACTCATACACATAAAACACAAATATATTCACAAATAATAGAAGGAGAAACATGAACAATTTACGCAGCACAATATAGTTTATTAAGCACAGTCACGGACAATAGGTTTTGAAAATCAGAACCATTTAAACATTGTAGTTAAGAGCCAGGAACTGACTCCTGTAAACTCAACTGTATTTCTGGGCATAACCTTAGACGCCAAACTCCAGTGGGGACCGCGTGTTGATGGTTTAGCGAAAAGGCTTGGCTCTGCCGCATATGCTTTAAAAAAAATTAGACAAATTTCAAATGAAACAACTGCTCGATTAGTCTATTTTGGTTACTTCCACAGCATCATGACATATGGTATTCTGTTGTGGGGGAGTGCTGCCGACATCGATGCTATATTTATTCTGCAGAAAAGGGCTGTTCGCGCAATCTATCAGCTCGGTCCAAGGGTGACACTTAGAAGTAAATTTAAGGAAATAAATATTCTTACCTTTCATTCACAATATATTTTAGAAAATTTAATGTATGTTAAAAAGAACATAACCTTGTTCAAAAGAAGAAAAAGATCTGCACAATGTTAACACAAGAGGAAGAAATATGCTGGCAGCTCATAATAGTAGGCTTCATAAAGTCACTAACTCATTCATGGGTCAATGTATACGCTTTTATAATAAGGTTCCTGAGGATATCCAAGGTCTTCCTATTGACAAATTCAAAGAAACTATAAAGGAGAAGACGTTGTGTGCTAGAGCATATTATAAACTATCAGATTATTTGGATGATAAAAGCCCTTGGGTATAATCCCCTCATTAACAGGATTGTACTAGTTTTTGTGACAAAGCATGTGTAATGTGTCTGTATGTGCGATGAGTTCTTCGTCCCGATGAATATCTAAAGCGTCATTGTCACTAAAGTACGTCTTCTTATGGTAGCGTCGGGTGACGGGTCGCTCACTTCCCTCTAATATGGTTGAGGAGGGCGATGGCTGGATCCCGCGTTAACTCGTGAACGGGTGCCGTTTGAGGGTGTTCGTCGTTTGGATACTTGGGGCTCCCCCCAACTTGCCGAGCTAACAGATGCAGAAAACAATAATTTTGTATAGACATAAAGAGACTCTGTAAATTTATTTTGAAAAAAAATATACCCGTGAAGTTTCTTGCCAGTTCTTCTTCACGAAGGTTTTTTTCGAACTGGTGGTAGAATCATGTTTTATTTGAAGTCAATAAGAACAAGTAATTGTCAATGTTGAGAAATAAATATATTTCATATTTCATAAATATATTTCATATTTCATTTCATATTTCATATATAGGTCATCGAGCGGTTCGATAGACCTGAGATCAAGATTGAGTCGCTTGACAATTGCAAAATCGAGGATATCAGGAGAGTGGTTCGGGTTGTCGGGATAGTGAGTGGGAGTGATGGGAGAGATGACATCTAAGTCGAGTGAGTTAGTGATGTCGAGGAGAGCTTGATATCCCTGATTGCAGCATAACCATCCACCAGTGTGACGATATTGCTATGTCTTGCTCATGTCTAAACTTAAAAAAGTAATTTGTACAAAATACCTGGGTTTGATGGTTGACCAGCGCTTACCATTGCATAACCATATAGAATTACTTATAAATAGAACCAGAAAATTGATATGGACATTCAAAACTTGACGACATGTGGCCTCTGATTACCTGTTGAGCCTTACATAATATGTGTCTTTAGCGCAATCTCAAAGAAAGCTAATAAAATTAGATTTCTTGATTTAGAAAGGTCTCAGAGATCATTACTTAAGGTCATGTACTTTAGACTACGTGAGTTTCCAACAGACACTCTCTACACCTGAACTAATTTATTATCCATTAGGAAATTATATATTTTAAATCTCGTCCTAAGTCATGTGTCCTAAGTAAGCATAAATCGTTTCCATACCAACTAAATGTAAATATTCTACGAGAAGGCGTAATGTTGTACCACAACAACGTGTGAAATCTGTTTTCTATAAAATAAATAAGGAACTTGATATTTACAATTTGAATAATGCAAAATGTAAATCTTTGCTAACTGAATGGCTGAAAACAAAAAATTATGATGAAATTGAATTGTATCTAAAGAGAGTATTTTGATTGTTACTTTAAAAACACTCACTTTTCTTTCTCACACACACTCAAACCAGAATATTTACACACTCACTCTGTCACGTAATAAAAGTTTTTTTTCCAAAAAACTGTCACGGATATGAATTAGTCGAAGGGGTCGCAGCGAAGGTTTCCACGGTGAAGGCGCTTAGGCGCGTGCAGGGTTAGTGGAGACGCTCAGGCACCGACTGTCGCTCTGGCACGTGCAGATCAGTGACAGCAGGAACAGGAGGAGCAGGTTGGATCAGCAGGCAGGATAAGGCGGTAGGCACGATCATCAGGGTCAGCAGCAGGATCAGGTGTCAATGTTGGGGTATTCACTATGAGGCAGCTTCACGTAGCTTCTGCATGAAGCAGCTTCAGAGTCCGGTAGCTCCAGTATGAGGTAGCTTCAGCGTCTGTCAGGTAGCTTCAACATGAGGTAGCTTCAGAGTCCGGTAGCTTCAGCATGAGCATGAGTTCGAGGACTTGCAGAGTTACTTGCAGAAGACTGGAGATGTTATCGGTAGGATGGCTTGAAATAGACTGGAGATGTTATCGGTAGGATGGCTTGAAATAGACTCGAGATATTATCGGTAGGATGGTTGAAATAGACTGCCGTTCTAAGGCCAGCAATCGGCTTATATGACCGGGATCGCATGCCTTTGGAACCGCAATTTGAAATTTTGATTGTAATCTTATTAGCCAGGAATCAAGTATATTTTCTTTCTATAGTTTTGTAAGAATCCGTATGTAACAGGCTTGGTTTGCTTGGCAGCCTCCATTGCTGTCATAAAAAATTTAGTTTTTTTGTCAAAAAGTAAACAACATTAATACAGGAAAATGGAAAATAATAAATAAATAAAAAGGATTTCAAAAACATAAGTAAGCATTACAAGTCATGTACACACACACATACATTCACACACATTTGTATAATTTTATATTTTAAAGAAAAACAATAAATAATGTCTAAAATATGTATTTCATAATTAAAAAGTAAAGAAGATAATTTGTACTTTGTATTAACTTTGTACTTACAGTCTATGATGGATTAGTCTTATGTAACCATACTATAGAAGAGCGATGCTGCCTATCACAAGCAAATTAGTTAGCTTAAAAGGGAGTCTTAGCCTAAGGGAACTTAGCCTAATACAATAAAGTATTTTGTATTTTGTATTGTATGTAACGCTGGTGAGTTGCATTTGTTATTAGATTCAGTTACGTTATTCAGTTGTTTTGTACGAATTCAAGATTCAATTCGTTTGAATTCTGATGAATTTTTTAATCGACTTCAAATAGATTTTATAAACAAGGCGCCTTCTAAAGTACCTGTGTACCTTTGGTATTACTAAGTACACTACCAAATGCTTGCTAGAAGTTTTTGCCGCTGCGAACGAACAAGGGACTCCGATGCTTTTTGCTTCACCATAACAAAGCGCCTGCGCACTCCACGATAAACACGAGGGACTTCTAATCACCACACCGGTAAAATTTTTCGGTCAATCGTTTTACAGCCCTGATTTGACACCTTGTGAATTCTTCTTTTTCCTTCAAAATTAAAAACTAGCTAGGAGTTATTGTTTTCATCGCCAGAAGATCGCTCAACTCCGTTTGAGAAGGCCGTTGAGGAGGGAAGGCCAGAAAATGTGCTTTGAAAATTCGTTCAGACGCAATTAACTTTTAAGAATGCTGCTAGAGAGTTTTTTTGAACAGAAGCGATAAAAAAATACACAACCTGAAGAACAGATAATTTTTTTCTCAAACTTTCTGACTATTATGACTTTACCTGTTTTTATTTACCTAGATCATCTATATAAAGTGCGATGGGAACCATTTGTGTAAATTCTCTTATTCTCATATTTTATTATTTGTTATTTACTCTTCTTTTGAACTAATACAATCATATTCAAAATAATAACAAATCACCATTGAATGCCCAATATCTCCAGCAGATTATTCAACCCGCTAAGAAATTATATCACTTCACCAAAACACACACGTATATCCATAGTTGTACATCAATTTGTTATCCGTATGACGGATGTAACCGCTGCTAATTTTAATCAAACATTAGTTTCGATTTTCCAGGACTTCCCGACTGTAGGCTGTATTTCACCCTGAGTACGCGTGTTTCAAAATGTTACAGTGTGAATATTTCCTTGTGTCCGTGCTCTGGCCAGTAAAAACACCACAAGTCGACACTCGCGTTGTGTGCTATCCAGAAAGAGGGGTGATTCCGCTCGCTTCAGTGGAATAAAAAAGAAAGCAACAATGGATCTGCTATTATAAAAAAATGTCTGAGATCAAATTGCGTCATCCCGTTATGAAGAATGCTTTGAAAGATTCGGCGTTAGTTTAAAAGTCAATGAGTGATCTTTGTTATTATTTTATGTTGCTTCAAAATTATACAATGTTGATAAAAGCAAGAGGCATTTAATGAAACCACATATACTATAAGTGCCTACTGTTAATCCGAAACTATTAAAAAAAAGTTTACGAGAAGTATACGAAAAAACGTTTTTCAAAGAAATTTTTTTTTTTTTTGTTCCCCTCCGCGGGAAGGGCAGGAGGATAAAAATGCTCTGACGCATACTCCGGCGCGATTCCGAAGTTATGTGGGACTCGTCCCGACGCCTACCAGAACCATACCCACTAAAAACCCCCTGTCGGCTCGTGCATTTTTGCCACTCAGCCTTCATCGGAGCGACGGCCAATTGGAGAAAGAGGCCGCGCTAGCGGGGCCCTTAAGGGGTCACCCGCTGGGATTTACATAGCACTGAAGGTGCTCAAAAATTAAAAGTAAAATAAAAACATTAAAATGAAAAGTAAATAATGAAAACATTAAAAATTGAAAAATTAAATTTGCATTAATTAGAATTAGAATTTACGTTAGAATTAGAATTTGCGGCCTGAAGGGCCTCGAGATCTACGGTTATCTTCGAAGGTTCGCTTGTGTGCACGTTTCTCGGTCTAGCGATTTTGTATGCCGAATCTAGGACAGGAGCAGTATATGAGACTGATTTTCGAACAAGAGGATTGGGATGGGATTCGGCGCGTTTGAAGAACGATTCTGAGAGTGTTTTTAGATACTGTTGAACTGTAGGCAGTTCAAGATCTCTGTGCAGGTCCGCGTTGCGCACGTACCAAGGTGCGTTTGTGGCCCTGCGGCAGAAGAGGTTTTGAACTACCTGCAGTTTGTGCAGGACGGAGGGTTTGGCGTGAGCAAAGACTGGCGAAGCATATGACACGACTGGTCTAACGCAGACCTTATAAAGCGTTCGTTTATTTCTGAAGGACATTTTACTTTTTCTACCTAACATACTGTAAAGCCGGCCTAGGTAAAAACGTGCGAGTTTCATTACTCTATCGACGTGAGGATTGAATGAAAGCGTCTGGTCTAATATGACGCCTAAATATTTAGTACTGCGCTTCCAGGGGATGGGAGTGCCTTGCATTCTCAATTGGAGATTGTCGGGGATACGACTGCGTCTGTAGTCGAAGTAAACCGCAGCGCTCTTCTCTGGGTTCACATCGATACGCCATTTTTTGAACCAAGCACCGAGGGTGTTTACAGCCTTTTGAAGTCTGGTGACGAGACCCGAGGCTCTGCGGCCTTTGGTGTAAAGGGCGGTGTCGTCGGCAAAAAGAGCGAGTTCGACGACTTTCGATGGAATGGGAATGTCGTTAGTGTATACGGAATACAAAAGAGGGGCGAGGACTGAGCCTTGAGGGACTCCAGCCTTTATGGGACGAGGCGCGGAGAGCGTGCCTTCATGTTTGAAACGAAACGTGCGGTCTTTGAGAAACGACGCGATTATCCTAACTAGGCGAGCCGGTAAGCCTATTTTATAGAGTTTATAAACGAGACCGCTGTGCCAGACTTTGTCGAAAGCCTTGGCTACGTCAAAGAAAACTGCGATCGTTTTCTTTCGTTTCGGATAGAAGCCGTCGAGTATGTACTCGACGATTCGATGGACTTGCTGAGGGCAGGAGTGCTTAGCGGGTGGGGAATTATGAGAGGATCGCCGTCCGTTGGAAACAGATGGTTCCGCATTCGAGAGAGTATGACTCTCTCGAGAAGTTTAGACATTGCCTTGAGGAGGCTGATGGGTCTGTGATTAGCCGGGACATTAAGAGGTTTACCCGGCTTGGGTATGCCTATGACTGTCGCTTCTTTCCAAGCTTTTGGAAAGTAGCTAAGGTCGAAGCAGGCATTGAAAATGATAGCTAACAAGGTAAGCACCTGTTGAGGCAGGTGCTTAAGTGCGTGGTTGGAAATACCATCCGCACCCGGAGCCTTTCTGGACTTTTGACTTTTGATGTGAAGCGAGATTTCATCATTAGAGACTGTGACGGGGTCGTCGGTGATGGGGAGAGAGTTTCTACGTAGGACTTCGGCCTCCACCGCTTTGATGTGATTGGGATTCGCGGGTTGCGTGCTGGGCGAGCATTGAGACGCAACGCTGTCAGCGAAGCATTCGGCTTTCTCTTCGTCTTCGAAGGCGATAGAGCCATCGGGACGAGTGAGAGGAGGGACGTGAGAGGCGGCGTCTACGCGTAGGGCTCGGGCCATTCGATAATACGCTTGGTGGGACGGGGAGATATTCGCCATGAGATCGTTCATCTGGGCGTCTCGGAGTTCCGCGAGGCGAGATCTAACTTTACGTTGCAGCTGATTCGCAGCTGTTCTATAGGCGGGCGTGGGATATTTATTGGCTCTCCGGAGAGCCGCGTTCTTAGCTTTAATAAGTTTGCTAATGGCTAAGGGAAGCGTGGGTTTGCCTTTCTTAGCAACCTTTTCGTTTACACTGATGGCTGAGTTGATAGCATCAGTGAGAGAATTTACTAACGAGTCTATTTTATCCGGGCTATCTAATTGATCGGGCGAGATCGCGAGCGGAGAGTTTGGGGCCTCTAAGGCAGAAACTATCGTGTTTTTAAAACCTTTCCAGTCGGTAAAGGTCTTAGGAGAAGTGACGTTAACGTTAGGCGGTCCTAGCACGAGGGAGACGGGGCGGTGGTCAGAACCTAGGTCATCGAGCGGTTCGATAGACCTGAGGTCGAGGTTGATATGCTTGACGATTGCAAAGTCGAGGATGTCCGGAGAGTGGTTCGGATTGTCGGGATAGTGAGTGGGAGTGATAGGGGAGACGACGTCTAAGTCGAGTAAGTTGGTGATGTCGAGGAAAGCTATACCGCTTTGGTTGGTTGATAGGCACGTCCAGTCAGTATGTTTGGAGTTAAAGTCTCCGAACATAATGACTGAACGGCCGAGGGCGAGAATGGTCTCAAAGTCGCTGCGGATAGGTTTGGTGCCACAAGGTATGTAGACTGAGGCTATGATGATGGTCGGATGACCAGTCATAGCCAATCTACACACGGTGGCTTCCATGTTAAGGAGAGGAGGGGTAGGGAGAGGACAGCAATGGAATCCTCTTTTGTAGTAGATAGCAGTGCCGCCGAAACCGTCGCAGTTAGGCCTATCGTTACGTGTAAACGCGTACTTGGGAATCGCGAATCCCCTGGAGCGATTAGGTGTGAGCCATGTCTCCTGGAGAAGAAAAAGATCTGGGTCGTTGTTCTGAAGGAACAGTTTAATCTCGGGAAGGTTAGAGCTAAGGCTACGAGCGTTAAAAGATACTAGGGATAAGCCCTTAGGTTTAATACGACTGGACGCGAGATTCGCGGGTCTAGACATTAAAATTTATTTATTTAAAATAAAAAAATAAAATTTACAACGAACTTAGGAGCGAGTGATGCTCTGCTAACGCGAATAGCCGCTCTTGAGGAGAGCGGGCGGCTCGCAGTTTGCGTGCGAGTACGGAGATTTCGTTAATGTCGACGTTTTGGATGACGTCGAACACGGTCTTCATGTCCTCAGCCAACGACGACTGAGGGGAAGATGACAACGCGGGACGCGGCCCTACGGGAGCTACGGGAGCTGGGATGGGTCGGGAAGGTGCAGGCGGGACGGCCGGACGCTGCCTCCAAGACAGAGCCGGAGTAGGCGTCGGCTGAACGGGCTTTGCTTCCGGGGGACCCCGGTTGTGCAGCGGCGGGAAGTTGGCAGGAGTGAGTGGCGGCGCCGGTTTAGGCGCGACCCTCTTGGTGGTGGAGCGCGGAGCGCGCGGGCAACCCCTGTAGTTAGCTGTGTGGCCGGACTGGCCGCACAGCACACAGGCAGGGGGGGAATTGGATTCGGGAGTGCGAGTGCACTCCTTGGTGAAGTGATGATCCAGGCACTTTACGCACCTGGGGGGAGCTGAACAGTTAGCCGCTGCGTGGCCATATAGCTGGCAGCGGTGGCACTGCCCAGGGTGACCACGGGGGTTGGGACGCTCGACGGAGATGTTCGAGAGTCCGCAGATTGTGCGAGCCTCTTTGAAAATCTCCTTCGAGTCAGGGGTATTGGACAGGATTACTAGCGCTAACGGAAAACGCCTACCGCGGTTGGAGTGCATCTTGTGCACTGCTGTGACCGGGAAACCCTGAGACTTAAGGTCATCGAGAATGTCTTCGTTGCTGAGTTCGAACGGGACGCCCCGTAATACTGCGCGGATCTTACGCTCCTCCGGGAGGGCGTAGGTGTGATACGCGATTTGGTTTAATCCGAGTAACCTGGTAAACTCGCGGAAGTCGACGACGGTCGCTAATTGGATTTTGATTGTATCGCCAGCGTTGGCGGCTTTCAAGTAATTAATTTTGTGCACTTTGCACAAGTTGGAAACCGCGGTCCAGCGCGCTTTTTCACGCAGGAATACGGGCGGAAGGAGCTGAGGCTTCGGCGGGACGGGAGCGCAGCGCGTCGCTGGCTTCGATGTGACCGACGGAGACGCGGTTACTACGAGCGATTTTAACGGCGCGGGGGCTGGTGTTGAAGACACCGGGGAGGGCTCGGGTATTGAGGATACCGAGGCTTTCTTAGAGCGCTTCTTGGAGCGCTTGGCAACTAGCTGGAACGCGGGCTCAGGAGAGCCGGTTAGGGTGACGGCATCTGACGACGTATCAGACGCGGGTTCGGAGTCGCTCCCGGGAGCGGTACGCTTACGACGCGACGCGTGAGAGGATGCGACTGATTCGCAGTCCATCTCGGACGAGGCGGGAGACGCGGGAGAGCTTAAGACCTGAGGGGTCTCGACGTTGGAGGCCTGAGGGGCCGGGGTTGAGGCCTGAGGGGCCGGGGACGCGATAGTTGCCTGTAAGGCCTGCGTTAGAATGTCATCCGATATGCTGATGCCGGACGCAACGAGCGCCTGGGCGAACGACCTAGCAAAGTTTACCAAGCTTTGCTAGTCCATTGGGAGGGCTTGGTCCTACGATATAAATATATAAATATATAAGAATGCCTAGGTTCCCTAGCAAACCTAGCACCTAAACCTCCCTACCCGCGGTAGGGGGGCTGGGGACGACGCGAAGTGGTGCCCCTAGCTCGGACAGCACTGTACCGTCACCCTGGGAAAGGCCCAAATGCAATGGGATCGGGTCTGCCGGTTTCTCCTTGGCCTGAAGGGCCTTGGAAGCGCACCGGGGCAACGCTATCAGGCTTAGTTGTCACCGTTAAGTATCCACCTGATCAAACGCGAGTCTACTACGGAGTGTGTCGTCAATAAATTGACAACAAAAACCGGCCGTAGACCTGACGGAGTTGCACTAAAAGTGCGGGATTGACTACGTTACGACCGGCCGGAGCCGGCCGCAGAGCGAGTCTCTGACTACGTACAGGCGCCAAGCGTCGAGTACGCAGCCAGAAAGACAGCCCGAGTCTTGCAAACCACTATCGAATTTAATCGACCGCGGTAAGCTCGACCCTGTTGTTGCTGCACTCACCGAAGTGAGGTTTTTGCTTCGAGGGGTGCACAGAGTACGGGATTGACTACGTTACGACCGGCCTGGGGCCGGCCGCAGAGCGAGTCTCTGACTACGTAGCTAGCGCCAAGCGTCAGGTACGCAGCCAGAAAAACAGCCCGAGCTTCGCGAACCACTATCGAATTTAATCGACCGCGGTAAGCTCAGCTCTGTTGTTGCTGTGCAAGAGACCGACTTACTTGCAGCCGATCGAAACCGACCGCAGAGTAAGCCCTACAGAGGCTAACAGCGTATGAGTGTTGCTACGAGTTGACGTCGTGAGACGACAATCGTGACTCAACGGCTGGGCGACCGCGAACACGTCCGAGCGGGGCCGGACGCAGAACGGATCTGAGAGTGGCGTTTGAGTATTGCTACGAGAGAAGTCGTGAGACAACAATCGTGACTCGGCAGCCGGGAGCGACCGTCAAACACGTCCGAACGGGTCCGGACGCAGATGAGGTCTGAAAGAACTTAAATTGCTTAATAATTAAGTTAAAATGTAAACATTCTTTGTTGAGTAGCCTGCTGCGTAATAAATTGGCAATGTAGCATTCGAGTAGCATAGCGCGTGCGGCGGCAGACTCACCGGCTCGCACACCTACCTACACAGCGGAGCGCCCGGGTTTGATGTGGATGATAATGTAAACATGTGTTGTAGGTAAAGTTGGAAGGTATGATCAATGAAAATAATTAACAAAAATAATAAATTGTAACACTTACACATTAAATCTTCAATTGTTCGAAATGTCCGCCGTTTGCAATGGTACACAAATTATAACGACGTATAATATTTTTATTTAACCGTGCAATAAGGTCACTGTTTGTTGTTAAACTTTTTAATTTATTAAACGCTAAAATAATCCGGTTTTTAAGTTCCTCTACGGTATTCACGTCTGTCGCGTACACTTCACTTTACACAAACCCCCAGATAAAAAAATCCATTGGAGTGAGATCCGGGGACCGTGGTGGCCATCGTACTGGTCCAAATCGACCAATCCACTGCTGTCCAAACATTTCGGTGAGTAGCTCTCTGGAAGACATCACTGAATGTGGAGGAGCTCCGTCCAATTGGTACAATAAATGCCGATAATCGGCTAAGGGTAGTTCTTCGGTATATTCAGAAACGGGACCGGATAATATCTCCAAAAATTTTGCCGCGTTAAGGGTGCCGTCAATAAAAACAGGGCCAATAATCTGGTCCCTGTGTATACCAGCCCACACATTCACAGAGAAGCGGTACTGATGCTCTGACTCCCGAATCATGCGTGGATTTTCAATACTCCAGTATCTGAGATTTTGTTGGTTCCATATGCTTTTGTCAAGTATCCACTGGCAGTGAGTACGCCTGACTAGCAAATCCCTTCTTAAAAGGGCTTGAACTTTTTTAAATTTGTACGGTTTGCGTTTAGTCCTTTTTAAAATGTTATGCACGGTTCTATGGCAAACTCTAAACTGGCGTGCGGCCCTATGCAGACTCGATGTGGGGTTGCGGTCAAAATAGTCAAGAATCTGTTGCTCGCGCGCAATAGGTATCTGCTGCGGTGGGACTCTCTCCTGATGCGCTGCTAATGGTTTGTTTTCCCGTGCCCGTTGTACTGCCAATACTATGGTGCGAGCGTTCCTAGGGCACGCGCGGCTGTCTCCATGCCTTTCTCGGTAAGTTCGCAGAGCTAGAGCTGCGTTTCCGTGGGATTCCCCGTAGATTAAAATCATGTCAGTGTATTCTGACGCCGTGTATGTCGCACGAGGCATTGTGGATGTCTTACGTACATACAAAATAATTAAAAACTACTCACAAAACTAAACCTTAAATACTCAGTTACGTGTCCTATCACAATAAAAACTTAACATTAGTAAATGGGACGCGTGAGCGACAATAATCTGTGCTGAATTGCGCAACGTGCACCCCGGATGCAACGCGTCTTCGCACTAAACAAAGTAAAAATTGTGCCCTTGACCTAATTAGCCAAGCCGCCGCCGGCGCAATAGCAACATATTGATCTACTTCTATTTCTGTTACGCTTATTACATTAGAGTGAGATAACCGTGATCTGTACTTTCTTTTAAGGAAAGATTTAGTAACAGTGTACTTCCTGGTTCCAGTGTTCTTGGACCCTTATTATTTATATTATATATTAATGACTTGCCTGATTATATTGAAAATGACTGTATTCTTTTTGCTGACGATACAACAATACTAATAAGTACATCAAATGCGTCTGACCTTAAAGATAAAGTTGACTTTACGTTGACAAAAGTGAAGAACTGGCTAAATTGTAATAGTTTAAAAATAAATGTGTCTAAGACTAAACTAATACAATTTAATACAATAAATAGAAAATTTGCGACATTAAATATAAGTTATAATGGACTAACAATTGAAAATGTAGAATCGACAAAGTTTTTAGGTTTAGAAATCGACAAGTGGTGCAATTGGAAAGCACATATAATTAAGTTACGGGCTAAGATTGAAAGATATGTGTACGTATTAAGAAGAATTAGAGAAGTTGCGGGAACAAATACAGCGCTTCTCTGTTACCACGGATTTGTTTCCTCAATCTTAAGATATGGCATAATATTATGGGGCAACTCTGTTGACTCAATTAACATTTTTCGTGCCCAAAAAAAATGTATACGTGCAATTTGTGGTGCTGAATTTTTAGACAGCTGCAGGCCACTGTTTCAATAACTACACCTTCTTACGGTTCCCTCTTTGTACATTTATGAAATTTGTGTATTTGTGCGAAGTCATACACAGTTATTCAAAACTAATTACCATATGTTAAATGGTACAGGGAGACATAAACAGAAATTATATATACCAATGCAAAGATTAGAATTGTATTCGAAAAATGTTTTCTGTATGGCAATCCGTATTTTTAATAAATTACCTAGCAACTTAAAGACATTACCATTACATGTATTTAAAAAAAGATTGCATAGTTTTCTTCTGGAAAAAAATTACTACTGCATAAAGGAATTTTTAAGAATCCCGTAATTATGCTATCGACATTTTATAATTTTATTTTATACGGACATCTTACATATATTAGAGAAATTGAATTGTTATTTTCTATATCCTGAAATAAAATATAATAACCAGTCATTAAAATAATGTAATGTATTTAATGGAATGAATTAAATTAATTTAATTTAATCTTGTAATTAGACTTTTTTTTTATGTTGACATTTTTAAATTTATTATTTACTGATGATTTTATTGCTTATGACATTTAATAATTTATGGGCATTTTATATTTAATAATAAGGACAACCAATTTGTATTATTCTTGTATAATAAATTGTTTTGACATTTGTAACAGTAATGTGACAGTTGTAACATTACTAGTACTACTTTAAATATTTGCACGCCTGTTAAGGTTGAATATGATTGTACTTTTAAACTATTTAAGACCATTATATATTTTTGACCATATTCAGCGAATAAATGATTCTTTCTTTCTTTCTTTCTTTCCTTGTTTGTATTGCAAACTTACGATGCGAACTGGCAACGTCACATCGCTCGCGTGAATTTTGTCGTTTAGATAACTATGTATGCCTATAGTCTATGTATGCCTCTGACTACACTATTGCTTACATTGATCTGATTTTTGTAGCCTGACAATGATTAACAAAATATGTGGTTTCTTTGAATGCTTCTTGCTTTTATCAACATTGTATATTGCATCAGAAAAGCCGTTAGAAAAAAGATATCATGTCTGCACTTCGTGAACAACGGGCTTTCACGATGCTGTATTTCACGATGTATTAAATGTGAAAAAAAAGTCCGAAACTATTCTCGGATGTAAAAAGTATATTTTCAGGTACCCAAAATATAGACTGCCAAGTTTATAAACAGTATGTTTACTTCGAACGCCGATAGATGGCTCTACGAAAATTTTAATTCGCGCATTTATTTTTTGTATTCATCTTTGGTACTAAGCTAGTTGATTTAGAAGTTTGATCGTTTCGTTTTCTGGCCAGTCCCTCCTGTACAAGCTCCAGGATGTTCAAAATCTCTTCTGTCGCAGAGCAGCAAACGCACCGTTAGTCACGTATCTTGGTGCGTTTGCAGCTATGCGTCGCGGACCTGCACAGAGATCTCGAACTAGCTACCAGTTGAACTGTTAAAAATGCTCTTGGAAGCTTTGATCAAACGCTCCGAAACGCATCCCAATCATTTAATTCATGAGTCTGTCTCGTTTACTGCCCCAACCCTTAACTCGAAGTTCAAAGTCGTCAGACCTAGGAACGCACTCTCGTACGCCCCTAATGAGCTCACGGCCGATCTTGAAGCCCTTCAGGCTGCCCAGGCCGTGAATAACTAATTCTCCTTGAGCACCTTAAGTGCTAATTGCATACGACCGACCGCCGAATTCACTAGAATATGTCGTGTAGGATTTGTGTATATCTAAATTATAGCTCAAAGAGCTGAAAAAAAATAGGGGGATATTTTAAATTTTTTTCTATTGACACATAACCATTATCTCCTCTCATACAAGCTTAACACATTAAGACTCATTGCAAAATTAATTGACACGTACGATCTATCATGTTATATCAAATTTATTAGAAATGAATAATCAACGCATTATTTTATTTACCAAAAAAAATTTTTATATGTGGCTGTTAATTTATCAATTAAAAGTAAATACATTATTTATTTATATGGATAATACATATAAAAATATTATTATTTGATTTACGATTTTATATTTAATAGCTTTAATTCTATTCTCAATAATAACATTCACTTTAATTCTACAAAAAGACTAGACTAGCACAAACATTCGTTACAAAATAATATAAACCTATTTCGTTTGATGAAAACTTTAAGAAGGTTATCCAGGCTTAGCAAACCGAAATTTCGTATTTCTCGTTTCGTGAAGTACGAAACGAAACTAATAAACTTTTATGTTTCACATTAACAGCAAATCGATTGCCTTCTTTTAGAAAAAGTAGGATTTCTTTTTTTAAGTACGTGGGAAGATTATTGAGTGATAAGTTAGGGTAAGAATAAGAGAGTTTAAACTAATAAAAAACGTTTACTTACTATATTTACAGTACACTGTTTAAGAAATTTACACCAATTTGATCGAATCGGACAGCCCTTCCGTAGCAATGCAAATAGCATTGGGTCCGAGGTTAGTAAACGATTAATTAAAATAATAATAAGTATTGATCCTAATACCGTCATAATTATAACCGCTACAACCATTTAAATCTGGTTCTAAATAGATCTAAAAGTGTAATACTTTTTTTTAAAGCCTTTCTTTAAAGCCTTAAAATCTTTGCTATACAACAGTTATCAAAATGCTCTCGAAATCTTATTTATTTATAACTTTATAATTTTTAAGAAAAAGAAAATAACAAAATATGCAAAGAAAAACCTGTAAAAGGGCCTTAGATGCCTTTAATTGTTATCTCACCGAACTACAAATCATGATGACAACTGCCCATAAAGAATCTAAACTGCCCATTACAGGTTCCTGGAACTGCGCTACCAGCCTTCATGATAAGAACCCGACAAACTTGTACAAGATATACTGGAGTTTTCCCTGGGAACAGCCATAAAACATCCACTGTCAAACTGGGAGAGAGGTTTTACGTAACAAATATTTGCCGACCATCTTAGATGTCATACCGCTCGCTGTTAAAGATTTATGGGTATGTTGTTCTTTTTGTGGTATTTGATGTTAGAGTCTCGTTGTTGAGTTTGTGTAATATAGTAAGAAGTTCAGGAAGGTTTGTAATATTTCTTATCCAGTTAGCATATTTTGATGTGGGAGATAAGATGGCAAAATCAGACACACCCGGGTTCGTAAACTAGTAATTCCTAAGACAAGTAACAACTTGGTGCTGGAATTCTTAAATCACAAAATGTTTGTGATTTGTGTTTTATTTTCATAGTTAAGTAATACGCGTTATTTTTCATATTGATTGTTATTAAATTAGTGGAATGTCGACTAATGATGCGTTGCTGACCGTAGGCTCCATTTTTTTAAACAAATCAAATAAATGTATATACCTGAAGTACTCATCAGACAAATCTCAAGACTGAACTATCGTTCTGGGCGTGCCGTGGGGTGTCGTAGTGTAGGGGAGAGTGTCGCTAGCTTAATGACCACAATCGATTCCGGCGTTTGTTTGTAGCCAGCTTGCTCGAGCTTATATATCTTATGTCATTATTTTTAACCGACTAAAAAACAAGGAGGATGTTCTCAATTTGGCTGTTATTTTTTTATTTTGGGTAAGTTTCTGGAATGATATTGATGTTTTTTTTTCGTTGGGTTCAGTTTAGCCTCAAATTTGTTCTGTTATAATTTCATGGATGCTGGACTCTGGAATTTTGATATACCATGGACTTCCTCAAAATTAAATAGAACTCTCTCAGTAAATAACGTTTTCTCAAGTTTGTGAAAATCCGAAACCAGAAAGATAAGTAACAACGGAATACCTCAACAGCAAATAGCGTGTACATAAGAATTGTTTCGATATATTTATTGGCACTGACGTTGGCACAACGTCTAGTATTTTGAGTAAGTGATCAAACATATATTGGACGCATACTACGAAATTCCTCAATGTCGCACACAACATTTCAATATTCGACTTGTGTTCACAGAGTCATTTTGAGGATTATTTCTGACTTTGATAAGATGATGAAAAGGGCGCAGAATATCGAACTCATATACGGCACTTCAAATCCGATCGTGTAAGGGTAATTGGATCTGTCTTAATAAGTTAAAATGATTGCACAGAATGGCAAATTTCTGATGATGAAGCCAAAAGGTATAAGGGGAAACCTTGCTACCGGAAGTAAAATCTAATATTAGTCGAGCTTCTTTGTTAAGATCTCGCCTGGGGCGGTATTAGCAAAGGGAAGGAACAGCCCGTGCAGTTACTGCAGCGAAGGTAATTTCAACGAGCCTACGGTTGGCAACGCATCGTCTACGACTTGTGATGCCCGCGGGTGCGTATGCCACATGTCAGATGTACTGCGGCTATGAATTTAGTTTCTATTTTTTTAATAAATATATTTTTGTAAAGCAATTACTTTACTTCACAATAGATTCGAGTGACGCAATACAAGATCAACTTTGTATTGCGTCGGCGGTTTAAAAATACCGTCTTAATTATGTAACAAAAGGTTGACCATTTTGAAAACGCAATATTAATTGTAATTAACTATGCTATATAAATCAAAGAACTAAGGTGCTATTTATCAGAAAAAAGATAGGCGGTTAATCTATCGGCCGTAACAGCATGTACTTCCAGCCATTCACATTAGCCTTTTTTTAATATCTTTAATTATTTAAAAGGGTCTTTATCCACAATGGATATGTCGACTCCATCGTATATATAAATAACTAAATACAACAAAAAAAAAATCACAGCAAAGAAAACAATAATAATAATACTTTAACTGGATATATTAAAGTAAAGAAAGCATTATTATTGCAGAACCAATTGGCTCAGCTTCTTTGCTAATTTCGACCCTGATTCTGAAAGGATTGTCTGAATCAGACCTACGTCCATTAAGTTTAAATTGTATTCTGCAAATAACAATGCTCTCTCATCCTTATTTCTGACACAATCCATCAGCAAATGTTGTAAATTATTAATTTTATCACAAATTAAACATTTATCTGTTTGTATCTTTTTCATGACGAATCTAAACTTTGCCGATCGATAGTGTCCCGATCTAATCCTTGGGAGTAGTTTTATAAAATTTCTGCTTAAATTACTATGCTCAAACCAGGGTAAACAAGGAGGATTATTTTGGATGGATTTGTAACATATTCCTTTATCTTTACTTTAAAATGTGTGTTCCAATTGTTTCTGACTTTAATTTTGAATTTTGATATAAAATCTGTATAATCTGGTAAAAAATTATAGTAGGTACCCTCTGTTGCTGCTAACTTAGACATATAATAGAATCATCAAAATAAAACCGATTCAGCAATATTATGACCTGTGAACAAGAATCATATTAAACATAACAGCGTTTTCTACTTCGTTGGGTAATTTTTTTTGTGCCTAAGCAGGCTCCCTCCGCGGGGAGGGAGGTGGTAAATGCATTATGCATATTCTTCAGCCAATCTGCAGGGTGATGTGTGACTCACCCGTATCGCACCTACCGACTAAATTCCATCTTGATGGCTGTAGCAAAATTTTGCCGTAAGCTTTCATCCAAAGTGACACCCGATTAGGGAATGGGGTGCGTAACCCGCTAGCGGGTCGTCCGCTGGTTGTTAAAGTTGCACTGATGGTGCCAAAGGGAAATTAATTATGGCCGGTCAGAGCGCCTGAAACGGGAGTATCCGAGGGAGTAAATAATTTAAATGAACCTATAATGAACTAAGAAGGGAATAATGCTTTGTCAAAGCCATGAGGTGCACTCAGTTGGCACTTAATTGGTAGCGTATAAGTGTGGTAAGCAATTTGCTTACCGGTGAGGAGCTTCGTTAGGGCTCTGAAGTCCTCTATGAACGAAACAATAATCCTAATAGATTCACCCGAGTTGGAAGGTCGGGTATATGAAATTTTGTGCCCTTTGCACAAGTTGAAAACCTCGGACCATCTTCCCGGAGGAATACGGGTGGTTGGACCTGAGGCTTGAGTGAAGTTGGTGTAGGGGTCACTCGGAGTGACCTCACTGGAGTAGTGGCTGGTGTTGAAGACACCTGGGTTGCCGGCGTTGATGATGCCGGGGTGGGTGTCGAAGACAATGGGGTGGGCGTTGAAGACGCTGGAGCTTGTTTTGAGTGGTTCTTTACAAGGGCAAAAGAAGGTGGCTCCAAGCCAGTTGGGGTTGCGTCCGAGGAGGACTCAGTCGCGGATCCGTTCTTGGGGGCGCTCGAGGCAGGGGGGGGGCGTCCATTTCACACTTTATGTCACTGGAGGTGGAAAATACAAGAGGGCCTAAGACCAGAGGGGTCTGAGGGGCCTGAGGGACGGGAGGGGCGGTAATACCACCAATAAATGCTTGATACATTAACTGAGGGTCAATTACAACGCCGAGTATGCTAAGATCACTGGCTAGTTTTGTCGCTAAATCTAAAAGACTTTGCGAAGCCATTACGGAGGGTTGGGGGAGTGCCAACAAAATATATATAAATATTTATATTATAATAAATAATAATATAATAAAAATAAAATAATATTTATATTTATAGTAAAAACCTACCAACGAAGTCTAACTTCCTAAATCTTCCTACCCACGGTACCCGCAGCGTGGTAAAGGCACAGTACAATAGGATCTTCCGGTTTCTTAAAGGTCTGAAGGACCAAAAAGTGCACCGGGGTAATACTAACAGGTTTATCACCGTAAGGTATCCACTTTTTCACGGAGAACTTACGACGACTCGTAGTACTGAAACGAAGAGCTTGCCGGAACGGCGATGGCGACAATAAAAACTAGGAATACGGTACCTTCAGCGATATTTGTCGTGAAAACGACGTCTATGAAGTCGGGGCGCTCAACTAGTGCGGGGACTAGACTAGATTTAGTTAACAGTGGCATGCTTTGATGGTAAGAATTGAACAATAATGAATTGATAGTCGTATATGTCTCCTGCATAATGACTTGTTTGTTAACTTTATATCAATTTCACGTGAGCTAGGCCGCGGATAAAATCTAGTAAAACATAAATTACACAAACAACTGTGCTACTTGCTTTAATTTCAAATTCTTATTCATTTCATAGAAAATATAAGATTATAGGTCATTTTCTATTTCTCAGTAGTCTAGATCGTACATATTCCTATCACATATTATTATCAAGTTTCATACATCTAATATTTTTGTAATATCTTTTTTCTGTAATTTTTTAATTGGTAATTTGCATTTTTTTAACATTATGATTAGTTTTTATTACAAAAATATGAGTGGACTTAGAACCAAGACTATAGATTTTTTTAATAACATAATCTGTAATAATTTTGATATCTACGTATTGACTGAAACATGGTTGAACTAGTGTTCGTTTAGTCGATTCAGAGCTCTTTGACAGCCTTTACGTTACGTGTAGAAGAGATTTTAGGGAGACTAGTGGTTTTCACAGCAAAAAAGTGGTGAAGGAGTCCTTATAGCCGTTGCAAGACATCTCCAGTACAGATGTATTCAAAATTTTGAATCTTAGTGTGAGGATCTGTGGGTTAGTTTTAAGATTCGTAGCGGTGGCGCTAAGGACGAGGAGTTATACATATGCAGTGCCTATCTTCCTCCTCATCTTTATTCTATCCTCCTCAGTTTATAGATAACACCAACAAAGTGTCTGGTGTAGTTGTAGAACGGAAAATTGTAATTGCTGGCGAAATTAATTTTGGTTCAATAAATTGGTCGCCAGAAACGAGTCCAAACAATGTATCTAGCATGGCACACCAGCCAAAAATTGCCTTTAATCAAACTTACTTTTCATCTTTATAAAAAAAAAAATTATAAATATAAATTAAACTTTCCTGCTTCTAGATAATGAGTCCGCCTCAATAAACAAAGATTTGTCATACCTTTTTGCAAAAAAATTTGCATCCGCCTACAATTGCTGCTCTGAGAAATCGTTGAGGCCTACTAAGGTCACTGATACGAAATTAGTAAATAACTACTTGACCCACATTAAATCTAGCCACGATCAAGTTTTAAAAATATTAAAAAGACTCGATTTTCAAGGGAGCCGGTGCAGATGGTATCCCGTCTGTTTTTGCTGCCAGGTGTGCATCTGCGTTAGAACATCCTTTATCTATAACTTTCAATCGCTTTTTACATACGGGATCATTCCCAAAAATATGGAAAAAAGTTTTGATCGTACCTTTACATTACGACGGATAAAAAAGCTGAATCAAAAATTATAGACCTATATCCATTTTGCTCATATTTGCTAAAGTTTTTGAAAAAACCTTCCTTCCAATACTTTCCTGGTACTTCAAACAAAGCCTTACTTCATACCAGCATGGCTTGTACCTTGTCGCTTTTGTTAACGACGTTTCAACTCTCTTGGATGGACACTCTTCTGTTAGCGCCATCTACACAGATTTTAGCAAAGCTTTTGACAAAGTCAACCACTGTATTTCTATATAAAAGCTAGCATCTTCATCTTCATCCCTGCTTAGTTGGTGCAGGTCATATTTGGTGGACGGGGTATCATCAATGGTCGTTAATGGACACAATTCAGATAACTTTCCTATAACCTCTGGCATCCCCCAAGGCTCTCATCTTAGACCGTTGTTTTTCAATGTTGTTATGAATGATATTGGGCAATGCTTCCAACAAGAAACTATTTCCTCTTTGCCGATGATCTGAAATCGCTCGATAGATAATAGTGGGGATATTGTCCTATTCAAAAATGATTTATCGAGGCTAAAAGCATGGTGTGAATATAATTACATGGTCCTTGATGCGTCTAAATGTGTAACATTACTATTCACTCGAAAAAAAATGTCACATTCCTAGTGTACCGCATTAAAGACTGCTTTTTAAACAATGGTAACACCGTACGTGGATGATAAAAGCCCTTGGGTATAATCCCCTCATTAACAGGATTGTACTAGTATTTGTAACAAAACATGTGTAATGTGTCTGTTTGTTTGTTGAATTCTTCGTCATTGTCACCAAAAGTACATCTTCTTATGGTAGCGTCGGGTGACGGGTGGCTCACTTCCCTGTAATATGGTTGAGGAATGCAATGGCTGGATCCCGCGTTAACTCGTGAACGGGTACCGTTTGAGGGTGTTCGTCGTTTGGATACTTGGGGGGAAGGAGACTTGCCGAGCTAACAGGTGCAGATAAGAATAATTTTGTATAGACATAAAGAGACTGTAAAGTCTTGAAAAAAATTACCCGTGAAGTTTCTTTCCAGTTCTTCTTCACGAAGGTTGTTCTGAACTGGTGGTAGAGTCACGTTTTATTTGACGTCAATATTGTCAATTTTGAGATATAATATTTCATTTCATTTCATTTTATTACGAGATTTAGGTGTCATTCTGGACGGTCCGATCCACAAATTTTTTTATTATATAATTCGTTTGTCCGCAGTGAACTTGAATATGGAAGCGTAGCATGGAGCCCCTTTTATGAAATACACAAAAAACGCAATGAAAGTTTTCAAAAACGTCTTGTATGGCACCTCAACGCGGTCAGACACTGTAACATATATTCGCAATTGGGACTCCTTGATCTTTTCGGAGATTCCATGAATATTAATTACAAAGGCTCTGAATTCGAGGTCTTGTTAGTTTATAGGTTTAATCTGTTTGTATGTTATACCATTACAATGTCGTATAATAATTTAGACATGATATTCAAAACTTGAACTTTTTTTGACAATATTTTATTTTACTTAAATTTTATTTTTTACATGACATTCTGTTTTTCAATAATATAACAAGCTTGAAGTCTCTATACCGTGCATGTGTCTACTCCGCTTTGACGGACGCCAGCCAGATTTGTCGCGAACAGTGAACTACAAATAAAATAGGAACTACTTGTATTGCTTAGTAAGGGTTTCGATAGTCTGGCTTGAACTAGTTATTTTCCTTAGTGAATTTTTGCATTATTTGCTTGATGTTCATTCGAGATATGGAAATGGGAGGAGAGTTAAAACCTCTTTTGAAAGCAAAAATATATGTGAAAAACGATATTGAATTGTTTTCAGGTCATAACACTTTTGTTTGTATCTGTCCGTTTATTTTAAAATTAACTTAATATTACCTTACTTTTAACGACAGTTACTCTCGATAAATTTAAAATTACTAAATGTTTCAGTATACATTTTTTTCAGACCATAAGATATCGCGATTTTCACTTGTCTTAGAATATTTTCTTTCCTTGTAAATACGTTATTTCGTACTATAATATCATCATAATACAAACACTGAACCACAAAACAGTGTAATTTTCAGCAATTATTAAGCAAAGCAAATAATATATTGTGATAAGTTATACGTACCTGCCTTTTGTTTATTAGTAAGTGTTTAAAATATAGTTACAAGAATTTCGTTGATATAAGCTCGTAAAATAGCTATGACTCATATTAACGACGGATAAATTACACTTCATACAAGAACATAATATTAGTAATAATAGGAGTTAAATAATATACAGACCCTGGTTGCTATCTTTCAGATTAATTGTATTGCGTTTAATTTTCAACTCCCGATTTAATTTAAACATAAAATTAGACTGTAACGAAGCCTAGTCTGTGCTTTAAATATTTTGTAAACATTTTGATGTTGGCGTGTTAAGTAATGCCTATATATACCAAAATGCCTATTTTCGAAATTCTTTTCTGTCTGTATGTATATGTGTATGAGTGCACGCATCGCGGGAAAAGGAATGGACCAATCTGCTTAAATTGTTTAAATTGATAAATTCTGGATAAAAGGAACGGTTTCTGAAGAAATAACAAAAAACCTAATACACTTTACACGTACAAGACTTTAATACTGTAAGAGCTCAGAGTCTGTAATTTTGCATGGTGGTTCCCTTTAGGACTGAGGCGCCCCTAAAAATGGATCTGGCAAATTTCCACTGTATAAGAAGTCTTCTTATGACTTCTCCTTTTTGGAAGTACCCTCTAAATTTGTATTTTTTTTTCAATCCAGGTTTAAAAAAGTAAAAGCGGGGCCCAAAGTTTTTCTAATGTTAACGTTTCACATTTATCCTTCAAATTCGACGTTGCCCGGTTGACAAGAGACTAAAAGGCTTTAGTTCCCGCGGGATAGAATGGAACTAAAACTCATACAACAGACTAGCCTGGGATTTGCCTCAGGATATAGCCGCAGATATGCCAGATTGGAACGGCCACAGCCTCTACGTGATAAAAAATAAACGCGGCTTCTCAGTCTCCAGATGAAGGTTGATATCTTCAAGGTTTGAGTGCACTCCTCTTATGTTGCAGAAGTGCAAATTAAAGGAGAGGGTATGCATCAATTTACGCATTTTTTTTTAAAACTTTTCATCTCCGTTACAAGTAAGGAATAGAAGAGGAAGAGGATAAAAGTTTAGTAAAGCACAGCGCAAGCAACCAAGCCACTCGCATAGATAGACGCACTGGCGGTGGAAGACTTACTTGGAGACCGCGGGGACGCCCGAAACGCCCTGGAGATCGCTATAGGGTCTACGAAGCTCACAAACGCAAGCATTTACCTGTCCCTAAACTGTATTTAACATTGTTTTCGAAAATTATACAAATTTTTTATTCTTAAATTTTTGAACATCGATTCGTTAATTTTTAACATCGTAAGACCTCTCAGGTTCCCTTTTCCTTCACTGCATTTTAGCTTACCTGCGGACTAGGAGATAATGAGTAAATAATTCATTTATACTATCTTTTTATTTTTAAATTATAAAATTGCTTACTAATTTATTAGGTTTGCTTAATGAATACCCTATCTGGCTTATCAATGAATAATAATTTTACTATAAATTAATCATCAAAACAGCTATTTTCACTATCTATACACTCTCTTTACGGTTACCTTCTCTGAGCAGGGAAGTGGATCCAGGTGGAAAATATGTGGAATATATCCTCTGAGGCGTGGAAAGTGGCCTCAGTAAACACATAAGCTTTTAAAGCAGTTGCAGCGGTGACGCGCTACTTAACCGGCCGTGGGTCGCGGCCTGACAATAATTTTTTTTTTTTTTGTTCCCCTCCGTGGGAAGGGCAGGAGGATAAAAATGCTCTGACGCATACTCTGGCGCGATTCCAAAGTTATGTGGGACTCGTCCCGACGCCTACCATAATCATACTCACTAAAAACCCCCTGTCGGCTCGTGCATTTTTGCCACTCAGCCTTCATCTGAGCGACGGCCAATTGGAGAAAGAGGCCGCGCTAGCGGGGCCCTTAAGGGGTCACCCGCTGGGTTTTACATAGCACTGAAGGTGCTCAAAACAAATGAAAAGTAAATAATAAACATTAAAAATTGACAATAAAATTAAATTTGCATTAATTCAGATTTACGTTAGAATTAGAATTTACGTTAGAATTAGAATTTGCGGCCTGAAGGGCCTCGAGATCTAAAGTTAATTGCGTACGTTCGCTTGTGTGCGCGTTTCTCGGTCTAGCAACTTTGTATACCGAATCTAAGACAGGAGCAGTATAAGAGACTGAATTTCGAACTAGTGGATTGGGATGGGATTCGGCGCGTTTGAAGAACGATTCTGAGAGTGTTTTTAGGTACTGTTGAACTGTAGGTAGTTCAAGATCTCTGTGCAGGTCCGCATTGCGCTGGTACCAAGGTGCGTTTGTGGCCCTGCGACAGAAGAGGTTTTGAACCACCTGCATCTTGTGCAGGACGGAGGGTTTAGCGTGGGCAAAGACTGGCGAAGCATATGACATGACTGGTCTAACGCAGACCTTGTAAAACGTACGTTTATTTCTGAAGGACATTTTACTTTTTCTACCTAACATACTGTAAAGCCGGCCTAGGTAAAAACGTGCGAGTTTCGTTACTCTATCGACGTGAGGGTTGAAAGAAAGCGTCTGGTCTAAGATGACGCCTAAATATTTAGTACTGCGCTTCCAGGGGATGGGAGTGCCTTGCATTCTCAATTGGAGATTGTCGGGGATACGACTGCGTCTGTAGTCGAAGTAAACCGCAGCGCTCTTCTCTGGGTTCACATCGATACGCCATTTTTTGAACCAAGCACCGAGGGTGTTTACAGCCTTTTGAAGTCTGGTGACGAGACCCGAGGCTCTGCGGCCTTTGGTGTAAAGGGCGGTGTCGTCGGCAAAAAGAGCGAGTTCGACGACTTTCGATGGAATGGGAATGTCGTTAGTGTATACGGAATACAAAAGAGAGAGCGTGCCTTCATGTTTGAAACGAAACGTGCGGTCTTTGAGAAACGACGCGATTATCCTAACTAGGCGAGCCGGTAAGCCTATTTTATAGAGTTTATAAACGAGACCGCTGTGCCAGACTTTGTCGAAAGCCTTGGCTACGTCAAAGAAAACTGCGATCGTTTTCTTTCGTTTCGGATAGAAGCCGTCGAGTATGTACTCGACGATTCGATGGACTTGCTGAGGGCAGGAGTGCTTAGCGCGAAAGCCGAACTGGTGGGGAATTATGAGAGGATCGCCGTCCGTTGGAAACAGATGGTTCCGCATTCGAGAGAGTATGACTCTCTCGAGAAGTTTAGACATTGCCTTGAGGAGGCTGATGGGTCTGTGATTAGCCGGGATATTAAGAGGTTTACCCGGCTTGGGTATGCCTATGACTGTCGCTTCTTTCCAAGCTTTTGGAAAGTAGCTAAGGTCGAAGCAGGCATTGAAAATGATAGCTAATAAGGTAAGCACCTGTTGAGGCAGGTGCTTAAGTGCGTGGTTGGAAATACCATCCGCACCCGGAGCCTTTCTGGACTTTTGACTTTTGATGAGAAGCGAGATTTCATCATTAGAGACTGTGACGGGGTCGGCGGTGATGGGGAGAGAGTTTCTACGGAGAACTTCGTCCTCCACCGCTTTGATGTGAGTGGGATTCGCGGGTTGCGTGCTGGGCGAGCATTGAGACGCAACGCTGTCAGCGAAGCATTCGGCTTTCTCTTCGTCTTCGAAGGCGATAGAGCCATCGGGACGAGTGAGAGGAGGGACGTGAGAGGCGGCGTCTACGCGTAAGGCTCGGGCAATTCGATAATACGCTTGGTGGGACGGGGAGATATTCGCCATGAGATCGTTCATCTGGCGTCTCGGAGTTCCGCGAGGCGAGATCTAACTTTGCGTTGTAGCTGATTCGCAGCTGTTCTATAGGCGGGCGTGGGATATTTCTTGGCTCTCCGGAGAGCCGCGTTCTTAGATTTAATAAGATTGCTAATGGCTAAGGGAAGCGTGGGTTTGCCTTGCTTAGCAACCTTTTCGTTTACACTGATGGCTGAGTTGATAGCATCAGTGAGAGAATTTACTAACGAATCTATTTTATCCGGGCTATCTAATTGATCGGGCGAGATCGCGAGCGGAGAGTTTGGGGCCTCTAAGGCAGAAACTATCGTATTTTTAAAACCTTTCCAGTCGGTAAAGGTCTTAGGAGAAGTGACGTTAACGTTAGGCGGTCCTAGCACGAGGGAGACGGGGCGGTGGTCAGAACCTAGGTCATCGAGCGGTTCGATAGACCTGAGGTCGAGGTTGATATGCTTGACGATTGCAAAGTCGAGGAAGTCCGGAGAGTGGTTCGGGTTGTCGGGATAGTGAGTGGGAGTGATAGGGGAGACGACGTCTAAGTCGAGTAAGTTGGTGATGTCGAGGAGAGCTATACCGCTTTAGTTGGTTGATAGGCACGTCCAGTCAGTATGTTTGGAGTTAAAGTCTCCGAACATAATGACTGAACGGCCGAGGGCGAGAATGGTCTCAAAGTCGCTGCGGATAGGTTTGGTGCCAGAGGGTATGTAGACTGAAGCTATGATGATGGTCGGATGAACAGTCATAGCCAATCTACATACGGTGGCTTCCATGTTGAGGAGAGGAGGGGTAGGGAGAGGACAGCAATGGAATCCTCTTTTGTAGTAGATAGCAGTGCCGCCGAAACCGTCGCAGTTAGGCCTATCGTTACGTGTAAACGCGTACTTAGGAATAGCGAATCCCCTGGAGCGATTAGGAGTGAGCCATGTCTCCTGGAGAAGTAAAAGATCTGGGTCGTTGTTCTGAAGGAACAGTTTAATCTCGGGAAGGTTAGTGCTAAGGCTACGAGCGTTAAAAGATACTAGGGATAAGCCCCTGGGTTTGATACGACAGGACGCGGGATTCGCGGGTCTAGACATTATAATTTACTTATTTACGAATTTATACAAAAATAAAGAATTTACAATGAACTTAGGAGCGAGTGATGCTCGGCTTACGCGAATAAACGCTCTTGAGGAGAGCGGGCGGCTCGCAGTTTGCGTGCGAGTATGGAGATTTCATTAATGTCTACGTTTTGGATAACGTCGAATACGGTCTTCATGTCCTCAGCCAAAGACGACTGAGGTGCAGAAGACGGAGCGGGACGCGGCCCTACGGAAGCTACGGGAGCTGGAATGGGTCGGGAAGGTGCAGGCGGGACGGCCGGACGCTGCCTCCAAGACAGAGCCGGAGTAGGCGTCGGCTGAACGGGCTTTGCTTCCGGGGGACCCCGGTTGCGCAGCGGCGGGAAGTTAGCAGGAGTGAGCGGCGGCGCCGGTTTACGCGCGATACTTTTGGCGGTGGAGCGCGGAGCGCGCGGGCAACCCCTGTAGTTTGCTGTGTGGCCGGACTGGCCGCACAGCACACAGGCAGGGGGGGAAGTGGATTCGGGAGTGCGAGTGCACTCCTTAGTGAAGTGAGGATCCAGGCACTTTACGCACCTGGGGGGAGCTGAACAGTTAGCCGCTGCGTGGCCATATAGCTGGCAGCGGTGGCACTGCCCAGGGTGACCGCGTGGGTTGGGACGCTCGACGGAGATGTTCGAGAGTCCGCAGATTGTGCGAGCCTCTTTGAAAATCTCCTTCGAGTTGGGAGTATTTGACAGGATTACTAAGGCTAAGGGAAAACGCCTACCGCGGTTGGAGTGCATCTTGTGCACTGCTGTGACCGGGAAACCCTGAGACTTAAGGTCCTCGAGAATGTCTTCGTTACTGAGTTCGAACGGGACGCCCCGTAGTACTGCGCGGATCTTACGCTCCCCCGGGAGGGCGTAGGTGTGATACGCGATTTTATTTAGCGAGAGTAGCCTGGTAAACGCGCGGAAGTCGTCGACGGTTGCTACTTGAATTTTGATTGTATCGCCAGCGTTGGCGGCTTTTAAGTAATTAATTTTGTGCTCTTTGCCCAAGTTTGAAACCGCGGTCCAGCGCGCTTTTTCACGCAGGAATACGGGCGGAGGGAGCTGAGGCTTCGGCGGGACGGGAGCGCAGCGCGTCGCTGGCATCGATGTGACCGACGGAGACGCGGTTACTACGAGCGATTTTAACGGCGCGGGGGCTGGTGTTGAAGACACCGGGGAGGGCTCGGGTATTGAAGATACCGAAGCTTTCTTAGAGCGCTTTTTGGAGCGCTTGGCGACAAGTTGAAAGGCGGGCTCAGGAGAGCCGGTTAAGGTGACGGCATCTGACGACGTGTCAGACGCGGGTTCGGAATCGCTCCCGGGAGCGGTACGCTTACGACGCGACGCGTGAGAGGATGCGACCGATTCGCAGTCCATCTCGGACGAGGCGGGAGACGCGGGAGAGCTGTAGACCTGAGGGGTCTGGACGTTGGAGGCCTGAGGGGCCGGGGTTGAGGCCTGAGGGGCCGGGGTTGAGGCCTGAGGGGCCGGGGTTGAGGCCTGAGGGGCCGGGGACGCGATAGATGCCTGTAAGGCCTGCGTTATTACGTCATCTGATAAGTTGGCGCCGGACGCAACGAGCGCCTGGGCGAACGACCTAAGAATGTTTACAAGGTCCATTGGAGGGCTTGGGATAATATGTTATATATAAATATATAATGTATACCTAGGTTCCCTAGCAAACCCAGCACCTATTAATATAACAAGTGCCTAGAATTCCTAAATAAAAACCTAGCGAAACCTAGCGGCAAACCTCCCTACCATCGGTAGGGGGGCTGGGGAGAATAACTTAAAACTAACCGTAGTACGCAGAAGGCCGCTACCTAGAAACCTTAAAAAAGGGTACGCAGGTAAAGAGTTGACCGCGTTAGGGTCAATCTTTACCGACAGAAAGGACAAATACACACACGAAAAACACACAGATATGATAAAAATAAATATGAAAATAAGAGAAAAATTAATAAAATAGAGAAGAGAAATAAAATAAAAATAAATAGGACACTCAGAGGGAGTATAAGAACCTTGAAAACCGAAGCACGGAACCAACACGCTAAACTGTGACGTCAGTAGACTGAGCGCCACGGAATATCGGGAAGGGACCAAACAACGGAGAACGGGGTCCTGCACGTCCGCACTGGGCGGCGATCGGAGCGAGAATGCTGACAATCATTGTCGGAAAGTCGTATATATTCTAATCGCTTAAGTAAAGTTGATATTGCGATGTAGAACACGCGTTGTGATTGGTCGGTTGAGTAGCGCGTCACCGCTACACAATATACATCCAAGTACAAACGCTCGATTCGATGTTATTGCGAGCCATGCCTCAGAGAGTATTAATTAATTATTCATGGCTCTGCATAAAATATTATTCATACGACTATTATTTTAATTTGAAAAAATCTTCCTTTCCAACATTACGTTTGTTATACGTTTTTTACGATACATTTTTAAGCATTCACTTGTATGAATAAGTTAGTCCACGGCGTCGCGTACAAAATATAATTAAATAACTTTCTGTACAGCATTGTTTAAGTTTTATTCTCTGATTGAAATTATCATTTTTAAAGTAAACTAACATTTTGTTAATATCGGATATCAATAAATATATTTATTTAAGGTATTTAAAACAATTATTTTATTTGCAGAAGCCGCGTCTAATAAATAGGTACTAAGTGTGATGAGATGAATTTTGGATTTTAAAAACCAACATTACATAAGGAATTTACGTACAAATGAGTTTTAGTACCCAACATGATACTTATTTTGAAAACAAGGAAGTTAAAGTGCACGGTGTACAACGATTAACACGAATCAAGAAATTCACTTTTATTGAAATACTACTTGCAGAATACACAATCATTTTAAAATAATGTTTAAAGAATTGAAAATATCAAATATAGTGATTAAATAGATAGAGCCCCATTGAAATATATTATTATGTAAACTGTTTATTTGTAGGTATAGATGATGCAGGTGTTATATTGTTTCTTTCATAAATGACCGCCTGTAAATAGCTTTAGTAATAAAAAATGCGAATAATTTATTCAAAAATCTACGCCTACCCGTTTAAAGTTTGAAGATTTCAAGTTTAAGGAAAGCACAAAATCTCGAATTGCGATTATCCAACTCCACGTATTTCAATTACCCACCTGATTTGCATGGTTTTATTATATTCGTCCCAGTTAAAATGTCTAGAGTATCGTCGTTACAAAAGTATGTCTTCTTATGGCGGCGTCGGGTGACGGGTGGCGCCCTCTAATATGGTTGAGGAGGGCGATGGCTGTATCCCGCGTTAACCTCGTGAACGGGTGTCATTTGATAGTTCGTCAGTTCGTCGTTTGGATAGTTTGGAGAAGGGAGACTTGCGAAGCTAACAGATGCAGATAGAATAATTTTGTATAGACATAAGAGCCATTATAAATTTATTTAGAAAAAAATGACACCGGTGATTTTTATTGCCAGTTATGCTTCACAAAGGTTTTTCCGAACTGGTGGTAGAGTCATGTTTTATTTAAAGTCAGTAAGAACAAGTAATTTTCAATGTAAAAATTTGAACTTGAATTTGAACTTGAATTATTTTTAGCCTAAAGCAGAATATAATTTATATCTTGACATTCTGCATCTAAGTTTATTATACTCGTAGTCATCAAAAGCTACTAGGACATTCATACATTTTACATATTTTCGAGTTATCGGAACGGAAAAGGTTTTTAAGAGATAAGTTAAACCAAATTAATTTTATTCGAGCTACAATTCCTTAATTAATTTAAACATACACTCTTTATCTTTTCCAGGAACGAATATATTAAATACTACAAATAACCGGAAGGAATTTTTAATCAGTTACGTAGGAAGAATTTTATCTAAAACATAACTCGGAAATATATTTTGTTCTACAAACAAGAAAGT
Source organism: Marasmarcha lunaedactyla (assembly GCA_923062675.1). Lineage (NCBI taxonomy): Eukaryota > Metazoa > Arthropoda > Insecta > Lepidoptera > Pterophoridae > Marasmarcha > Marasmarcha lunaedactyla. The sequence continues at coordinate 467,937 of OV281351.1, read as the reverse complement.
CGCACTGTATTCAAATCTTTCTTGCTTGCAAATGTTAAAGAAAACAACGGCAATATATTTGTAGCCTACTAGAGACGTTTGCGCTAGGGAGGTGCTTCGGCGGATACAGATATGTTATAGACACCTCAGGATAGTTAGGAAGTTGTGTTTGGAGTATTTAATTTCTTAAAATTTTTAATATTTAATAAAGTGTATTTAAAAAATATTAGGATTATATGCGTAGAAAATGTGCGGTACACATCTTGGGTAAAACATCTATTGACGTTCACGAAATATAAATGTTAGTAAATAAGTATTTGCCGAGATCTTGAGCCCTGAAGCTCTGATTAAGAATCATAAATTCTACTAACAGTAGGAAGAAAACGGGCACGCAGCTGGGATTTCAGCCTCCAGCAGTTACTTCTACCAAGAAATTTCAAAACTATATTCACTTTAATTGAAATTAACAGTCTGTTTAAGAAAGTTAGGTAAAACACTAATTTTTAAAATTTTAACTTAGTTCTAGTACAGAAAGTTAGTTATTCTACTCAAAAAAACTTTTATGTATCACACGTAGTGAAGTTGCTTTCAAGTGTTTGAAGTCGTTGAAGTATGTGACAGGGGGGGAGGCATGTATGGGATTTCCAACGACTACTAGCTTGAGTTCAGAAGGAATCCGCAGTACCCATTGGCACTTGGAATGCGCTTTACCATTGGCCGAACCATCATTGTGGACAGACGCGCAATAATCTCGGCAATGCTTGCGAATTTTTCAAAATGATTTGAATTATTATGCGAATGAATTGAATTAATACGCAACAAAAAGTGTAAGAATTGGTTTTTGTAATCTTTTGATTCTATTTCTAATTACCATCGTAGCCGGCGACACGTAACACGCAACCCAGTTGATGGCAAACGTTACAGTCCCGATCCGACCCGCGTCCAAAACTCATGGAGGGTGTCGTTAATGTTGAGCGGGATTATCAAATCTTAATAGTAATAATAAACAACATCATTCGAGCCCAATGTCAAAACTTCTTGCACACGTCATAAGGCGGCGGTGACGCAATAGGAAGGACTGTTGACCACCCAAACGAGATCTACGCAAAACAAACTCTATTACCACTAACATCATGTGACACCTGGGTACTGCAGGCGATTTCAATCAGGGTCCTACAGGGGGAAATAATAAATCCCCAGACAAACACACCAACTGTATGGCCCCAAAGTAAGCAGAGCTTGTGTTATGGATGATTATACAGTGAACTGGGGGGAACCCAGAATAAACATACATATATAATTACAAACAACCATGACCCGAGAGCAAACATCTGTGTTCATCACACAAATAAATACCCGGCCAGGACTCGAACCTGGGACCTTCATCGTATGAGGCAATGCTATTTACCACTACACCACTCGATTTTTACAACACACCAAATTTCTTAACATATGGGTAAAATAACTTTAAAATTGTATTTTTTCCTAAAGAGGGAAATGAAATAAACTTTTATTTTGAAGAAAGAATTTTTTAACATATGGGTTACTAACTTTTCAAATTGTATGTTTTCCTAAGATTGCAGACAGGCGTAGTTTTTAGCAGATTGATTACGAGAATAACTGTTTGGAGAAGTTTTTTTCAAAAATAATTTCCAATAGAAAAATACACCACGGAACCAAAACTATCCTCAAAGCCCATCCCTAGTTTCAACGAAAACAAATTACGTTTCCTGAAAAGAAAGCAAAACAAATTGTGCCTATTTAACTGCAATATAGCGTCCTGTGTAAGTGAGTCCTTGTTTTAATACCGACTGCAGTCTTCGCAAATCGAGGAACTGCACTCTGTTGATACGAAGTCTAGTTGAAATAATCCACTTGTTACCATTTCCTCGAAAGTAAATATATGTTATGTAGACGATTGGTTGGGACGATTGTCCCATTTCAATTTATAGTAAATTCTGTTGCCTTGCTTTAGTACTAAGTTAATTAGGTATGACTTGATTCACTATCAAACTTTTGAGGAATTCAAAGATAAAGTTGTACTCTATGGATTGCTCAGACCAGCAAATTATAAACCCAATTAAAAGTTAAATAAAACACTTCATAACGTTTCGTGTCGTCTTGACGGGTATAAGCATTGAATCATCTCCATCTGTTTCTCAGTCCGCGAGCGAAACGCTCAGGATGAACACATCGAGCTTGAGGTGTTGCGATGTGTTGGATCTTGGATTTATATTTTTAAAACAAGATCCCATGTTTCAGACCTGATCTGCGTCCGGACCCGTTCGGACGTGTTGAAGGTCGCTCCCGGCTGCCGAGTCACGATTGTTGTCTCACGACTTCTCTCGTATCAATACTCAAACGCCACTCTCAGATCCGTTCTGCGTCCGGCCCCGCTCGGACGCGTTCGCGGTCGCTTCAGCAGTTGAGTCACGATTGTCGTCTCACGACGACAACTCGTTCGCAATACTCATACGCTGTTAGCTTCTTCAGGGTTTACGCTGCGGCCGGTTTCGATCGGCTGCAAGTAAGTCGGTCTCTTGCACAGCAACAACAGAGCTGAGCTTACCGCGGTCGATTAAATTCGATAGTGGTTCGCGAGGCTCGGGCTGTTTTTCTGGCTGCGTACTTGACGCTTGGCGCCTGTACGTAGTCAGAGACTCGCTCTGCGGCCGGCCCTGGCCGGTCGTAACGTAGTCAATTCCGCACTCTGTGCACCCCTCGCATTAAAAACCTCACCTCGGTGAGTGCAGCAACAACAGGGTTGAGCTTACCACGGTCGATTAAATTCGATAGTGGTTCGCAAGACTCGAGCTGTCCTTCTGGCTGCGTACTTGACGCCTGGCGTCTGTACGTAGTCAGAGACTCGCTCTGCGGCCGGCCCCGACCGGTCGTAACGTAGTCAATCCCGCACTCAGTGCAACCCAACTTCGTCAGGTCAACGGCCGGTTTTTGTTGTCAATTTATTGGCAACACACTCCGTAGTAGACTCGCGTTTGATCAGGTGGATACTTAACGGTGACAACTAAGCCTGATAGCATTGCCCCGGTGCCCTTCCAAGGCCTTTCAGGCCAAGGAGAAACCGGCTGACCCGATCCCATTGCACTTGGGCCTTTCCCAGGGTGACGATACAGTGCTGTCCGAATTAGGGGCACCACTTCGCGTCGTCCCCAGCCCCTCTACCGCGGGTAGGGAGGTTTAGGTGCTAGGTTTGCTAGGGAACCTAGGCATTTTTATATATTTATATATTACATATCGTAGGACCAAGCCCTCCAAAGTTCTTAGGTCGTTCGCCCAGATGCTCGCATCTGGCTACAGCATACCCGATGACATACTAACGCAGGCCTTACAGGCATCTATCGCGTCCCCGGCCCCTCAGGCCTCAACCCCGGCCCCTTCAGGCCTCCAACATCCAGACGCCTCAGGTCTACAGCTCTCCCGCGTCTCCCGCCTCGTCCGAGATGGACTGCGAATCGGTCGCATCCTCTCACGCGTCGCGTCGTAAGCGTACCGCTCCCGGGAGCGACTCCGAACCCGCGTCTGATACGTCGTCAGATGCCGTCACCTTAACCGGCTCTCCTGAGCCCGCGTTTCTACTTGTCGCCAAGCGCTCCAAGAAGCGCTCGAAGAAAGCTTCGGTATCATCAATACCCGAGCCCTCCCCGGTGCCTTCAACACCAGCCCCCGCGCCGTTAAAATCGCTCGTAGTAACCGCATTTCCGTCGGTCCCATCGAAGCCAGCGACGCGCTGCGCTCCCGTCCCGCCGAAGCCTCAGCTCTCTCCGCCCGTATTCCTCCGTGAAAAAGCGCGCTGGACCGCGGTCTCTAACTTGTGCAAAGAGCACAAAATTAATTACTTAAAAGCCGCCAACGCTGGCGATACAATCAAAATTCAAGTAGCGACCGTCGACGACTTCCGGTCTTTCACTAGGCTTCTGTCGATCAATCAAATCGCGTATCACACCTACGCCCTCCCGGAGGAGCGTAAGATCCGCGCAGTACTACGGGGCGTCCCGTTCGAAACGTACGTTCAGTAACGAAGACATTCTCGAGGACCTTAAGTCTCAGGGTTTCCCGGCCGTAGCAGTGCACAAGATGCACTCCAACTGCGGTAGGCGTTTTCCCTTAGTTCTAGTAATCCTTACCAACACTCCCAACTCGAAGGAGATTTTCAGAGAGGCTCGCACAATTTGCGGACTCATGAACATCTCCGTCGAGCGTCCCAATCCCCGCGGTCACCCTGGGCAGTGCCACCGCTGCCAGCTATATGGCCACGCAGCGGCAAACTGTTCAGCTCCCCCCAGGTGCGTAAAGTGCCTGGATCCTCACATCACTAAGGAATGCACTCGCACTCCCGAATCCACTTCCCCACCTGCCTGTGTGCTGTGCGGCCAGTCCGGCCATACAGCTAACTACAGGGGTTGCCCGCGCTCTCCGCGCTCCATCGCCAAGAGGGTCACGCCTAAACCGGCGCCGCCGCTCACTCCCGCTAACTTCCTGCCGCTGCGCAACCGGGGTCCCCCGGAAGCAAAGCCCGTTCAGCCGACGCCTACTCCAGCTCTGTCTTGGAGGCAGCGTCCGGCCGTCCCGCCTGCACCTTCCCGACCCATCCCAGCTCCCGTAGCTTCCGTAGGGCCGCGTCCCGCTTTGTCATCTTCACCTCAGTCGTCGTTGGCTGAGGACATGAAGACCGTGTTCGACGTCATCCAAAACGTAGACATTAACGAAATTTCCGTACTCGCACGCAAACTGCGAGCCGCCCGCACTCCTCAAGAGCGTTTATTTGCGTTAGCCGAGCATCACTCGCTTTTAAGTTCATTATAAATTTTATTTTTTGTATAAATTCGTAAATAAGTAAATTATAATGTCTAGACCCGCGAAACCCGCGTCCTGTCGTATCAAACCCAAGGGCTTGTCCCTAGTATATTTTAACGTTCGTAGCCTTAGCAACAACCTTCCCGAGCTCAAACTGTTCCTTCAGAACAACGACCCAGATCTTTTAATTCTCCAGGAGACATGGCTCACTCCTAATCGCTCCAGGGGATTCGCTGTATCTAAGTACGCATTTACACGTAATGATAGGCCTAACTGCGACGGTTTCGGCGGCGCTGCTATCTACTACAAGAGAGGATTCCATTGCTGTCCTCTCCCTACCCCTCCTCTCCTCAACATGGAAGCCACTGTATGTAGATTGGCTATGACTGGTCATCTGACCATCATCATAGCTTCAGTCTACATACCTTGTGGCACCAAACCTATCCGCAGCGACTTTGAGACCATTCTCGCCCTCGGCCGTTCAGTCATTATGTTCGGAGACTTGAACTCCAAACATACTGACTGGACGTGCCTATCAACCAACCAAAGCGGTATCGCTCTTCTTGACATCACCAACTTACTCGACTTAGACGTCGTCTCCCCATCACTCCCACTCACTATCCCGACAACCCGAACCACTCTCCTGACATCCTCGACTTTGCAATCGTCAAGCATATCAACCTCGACCTCAGGTCTATCGAACCGCTCGATGACCTAGGTTCTGACCACCGCCCCGTCTCCCTCGTGCTAGGACCGCCTAACGTTAACGTCACTTCTCCTAAGACCTTAGCCAACTGGAAAGGTTTTAAAAATACGATAGTTTCTGCCTTAGAGGCCCCAAACTCTCCGCTCGCGATCCCGCCCGATCAATTAGATAGCCCGGATAAAATAGATTCGTTAGTAAATTCTCTCACTGATGCTATCAACTCAGACATCAGTGTAAACGAAAAGGTTTCTAAGAAAGGCAAACCCACGCTTCCCTTAGCCATTAGCAATCTTATTAAAGCTAAAAACGCGGCTCGCCGGAGAGCCAAGAAATATCCCACCCCGCCTATAGAACAGCTGCGAATCAGCTACAACGTAAAGTTAGGTCTTGCCTCGCGGAACTTCGAGACGCTCAGATGAACGATCTCATGGCGAATATCTCCCCGTCCCACCAAGCGTATTATAGTATGGCCCGAGCCTTACGCGTAGACGCCGCCTCTCACGTCCCTCCTCTCACTCGTCCCGATGGCTTTATCGCTTTCGAAGACGAAGAGAAAGCCGAATGCTTCGCTGACAGCGTTGCGTCTCAATGCTCGCCCAGCACGCAACCCGCGAATCCCACTCACATCAAAGCGGTGGAGGACGAAGTCCTCCGCAGAGTTTCTCTCCCCATCACCGCCGACCCCATCACAGTATCTAATGAAGAAGTCTCGCTTCTCATTAGAAGTCAAAAGTCCAAAAAGGCTGCAGGCTGCGGTTGGAATTTCCAACGCACTTAAGCACCTGCCTCAACAGGTGCTTACCTTGTTAGCTGTTATATACAATGCCTGCTTCGACTTTAGCAACTTTTCAAAAGCTTGGGCAATGTCTAAACTTCTAGAAAGAGTCATACTTTCTCGAATGCGGAACCATCTGTTTCCAACGGATGGCGTACCTCTCATAATTCCCCATCAGTTCGGCTTTCGCGCTAAGCACTCCTGCCCTCAGCAAGTCCATCGAATCGTCGAGTACATACTCGACGGCTTCTATCCGAAACGAAAGAAAACGATCGCAGTTTTCTTTGACGTAGCCAAGGCTTTCGACAAAGTCTGGCACAGCGGTCTCGTTTATAACCTCTACAAGATAGGCCTACCGGCTCGCCTAGTTAGGATAATCGCGTCGTTTCTCAAAGACCGCACGTTTCATTTCAAACATGAAGGCACGCTCTCCGCGCCTCGTCCCATAAAGGCTGGAGTCCCTCAAGGCTCAGTCCTCGCCCCTCTTTTGTATACCGTGTACACTAACGACATTCTCATTCCGCCGAAAGTCATCGAACTCGCTCTCTATGCCGACGACACTGCCTTTTACACCAAACTCCAAAAGGCTGTAAACGCCCTCGGTGCTTGGTTTCAAAAATGGCGCATCGACGTGAACCCAGAGAAGAGCTCTGCGGTTTACTTCGACTACAGACGCAGTCGTATCGCCGACAATCTCCAAGTGAGAATGCAAGGCACTCCCATCCCCTGGAAGCACAGTACCGTCAGCGTCATCTTAGACCAGACGCTTTCTTTCAACCCTCACGTCGATAAAGTAACGAAATTCGCACGTTTTTAGCTAGGCCGGCTTTACAGTGTGTTAGGTAGAAAAAGTAAAATGTCCTTCAGAAACAAACGTACGCTTTATAAGGTCTGCGTTAGACCAGTCATGTCATATGCCTCGCCAGTCTTTGCCCACTCCAAACCCTCCGTCCTGCACAAGCTGCAGGTAGTTCAAAACCTCTTCTGCCGCAGGGCCACAAACGCACCTTGGTACGCGCGCAACGTGGACCTGCACAGAGATCTTGAACTACCTACAGTTCAACAGCACCTAAAAACACCAATCCCAATCCACTAGTTCGAAATTGAGTCTCATATACTGCTCCTGTCTTAGATTCGGTATACAAAGTCGCTAGACCGAGAAACGCGCACACAAGCGAACGTACGCAATTAACTTTAGATCTCGAGGCCCTTCAGGCCGCAAATTCTAATTCTAACGTAAATCCGAATTAATGCAATTTTAATTTTCAATTTTTAATGTTTTATTATTTACTTTTCATTTTTGAGCACCTTCAGTGCTATGTAATCCCAGCGGGTGACCCCTTCTGGGCCCCGCTAGCGCGGCCTCTTTCTCCAATTGGCCGTCGCTCAGATGAAGGCTGAGTGGCAAAAATGCACGAGCCGACAGGGGGTTTTTAGTGGGTATGGTTCTGGTAGGCGTCGGGACGAGTCCCACATAACTCTGGAATCGCGCCAGAGTATGCGTCAGGGCATTTTTATCCTCCTGCCCTTCCCGCGGAGGGGAACAAAAAAAAAAAAGATCCCATGTTGGAGAAAGCATCCACCTACTGAATTGAGGTTTTCTTCATTTTAATGAATTCTCTTATCATTTTAAGTATTAAGTATTTTCCTATAATCATATTTTTACAGAGGTAAACCACAAATTAAAGTAAGGTTGGTCCATGTTTAATTATATTAAAAAAAAAATTGAGACTGATAGTTTTTGCCCATGCCCTTGCTAACATAAAGAAATGAGAATTTTTGTCCAAGATATATATAATCGTCAACGACTCTGACAGGAGAGTTTTACAGATTACTTTTTTTGGAGTAGGTACGACATTAACGTTGGACATAGCCTTCGACCTGTCCTTGTTCATCTTCAGACCTTCTTTTTACTAATTACAGCTTAATTCTTGAAAGCATTACTATTTCTTTATTTTATGTGAATTTTCTTAATTAACTTTTGAAACAGAGGATTACATCTCAAGTTGTCAAGTTCTCAAGTAATTCAAATTGCCATTTTCTTAATACAAGGATATTCGTTGTATGTGACTGGTTATATTTTGAAAAATACCAATTTTAACGAACACAATTTTATTATGTTGCAAATATGCTTATTGAAACTAGAAAACAAGGAAAATGGTGAGAACCGCTATCAATGCAGTGTTCCCCGTGTTCCCCAGTGTTGCAGTTTATTGAATATTATACAGACAAGCTTACGCACATAATAAAAAGAGCCTATCATAGCTCCTTGCCATCACGGGATATAATTGCTACGAATCATGCGCTTACACCTACATACGCACATTGCATTTTCCATTTACAATAGTGATTGACTCAAAATTTTATCAATATCGACGAAATAAAAATTTTGTTTTAAAAAAATTTCATTAAATTTTACATTTAAATCTAATTGTCACTTCACATGCATGTAATTTAAAAAGTATTGTAACATAATAAAGGACCCATATAACATTGATTTGCTACTTTTCTAGGATTTTACTTGAATCGACTTTCATTCACTTATATATTACTTTTTACTCCATAAAATACCAAGTTTTTACCTTTAGTTTTAGTACTTATTAATTTTTTTTTAAACTATAGAGAAACTGTTTAAGTCAATACAGCACTACAATATCTGACTGCACGGTACAGCGGCCGAATAACGTCGTACTTGTATGCTTTACATTACGTGTTTTACATAAAGTTTTACTTATGTAAACGACGTTACTCGTAACAGCGGGGGTACACTAACAGCAATTTATATTTTTAGAACAACTTCTTGTGACTTATCGATTTGCTAGAGTATTTTAGAGTTTGCAGTTTATTTGAGTAGATTTACTTCTTATAAATGAAACGAAATTGTTACTTTTTCTACACTTGACCGTAACTTCTTGCTCTGCAAATTATAATTGAACAAGAAAGCGCTTTTTAATATTTTTCGCAATGCGTTTCATGGTAATCACAGCGTGTGAGATCGTGAATCACTCAAGGATGGGATCGTGGTTTTCGTATAACTAGGAGCGTCTGATCCCAGTGATCACGAAGCTGCCACGCTTGAGAGGCCTGTCTGTGATTGGACAAAGTAGGACACGGCGTAAATATCTAAGCGTTGAAGATTAATGTTCTCAATAATCTCTCTAATAATCAATGACGTGCTTCTCAAAAGCTGGAAAAGTTTTTGTTTAATAATTTACTGTAACTTTCCTTTTTCTAGCAAAAAATTATGAATACAATGTAATATCAACCAACCAATTCACGAGAAATTCTTGATAAAAGGTTTTTGCACTTATTGTAAAACATGTAAGAATCTCTTCCAACGTATGAAATTGTATATTTAATATACATATAAAATTACCTTTGATAGTAAGCAGACCATTATAACGACATAAGTCTTTACCAATATTGACTAATTCACCTGCCTGGCATTAGAGGGCATTAATTATACAAACAAACAAACTACAGTTACTTTTTCGTACACTAATATACTTCATTTTGAAAATATTAAATCAAAATCAAAAAATGTTGAACTTTTTGTTGTCAGCGGTAAGGCGGATTTCATTTTGTCCAGAGAATGTAGTAAGTATTTAAAATGTCAACAATAGGAATTCCTGACGCTATTGTTGTAGAACGACGGCCGCATGTGTGCTATATTATTAAAAATTCCATCAGAAAACGCAGGCGGCGGCGGCGGCGCGTTGTGTCTCGCAGCCACCGCTGACTGTACGAACATATTTTTTACAGTCTGGTGTCTATAAAGAACAATTTGTTACTGTATCGGAGTCTCAATAAGATAATAGGTCTTTACCTATGAAACTGCCGTTTTGCCGTACTGGCCATTTCAAATGAAAATATTTTTTTTTGACTGATAATTCTAATTTCGAATTAATTTTACTTGACAAACATGGAATTCTTTTTCTAAAATAGTCATTTGTTTAATAGTTAGTGTTTTGTTTTCAACGCATTCGAACATTTTTCGTCATCATGGATAAGTTAAAAATTCGAGTAATTATGGAGTATGAGTACCGTCGTGGCAGCAAAGCGGCACAAGCGGCACAAGCGGCACGCAACATCAACGACGTTTACGGAGCGAACACTACAAACGAACGCACCACCCGTTATTGGTTTACCCGCTTCCGTTCTGGAAATTTTGACCTGAAAAATGAACCCCGTGGTCGTCCGAAAACTTTGGTTGACAATGACGAATCAAAGGCAATTGTGGAAGCTGATGAAACTCAATCCAAGGCTGAATTAGCAGCAGCTTTCCACGTTAGCCTCAAAACAATATTGGTCCATTTGCGTCAAATTGGCAAGGTAAAAAAGCTTGACAAATGGGTACCCCACGAACTCAATGACCGCCAGCGCGAAGTACGCGTGGAGACGTGCCTTGCACTGCTCAGCAGGCATACAAATGAAGGAATTCTGAACCGCATTGTTACTTGTGACGAGAAATGGATCCTGTTTGACAATCGTAAGCGCTCAGCAAGTTGGTTGGACCCTGGTTCAGCACCCAAACAATGCCCTAAACGAAAACTTACCCCTAGAAAAGTGATGGTCACTGTTTGGTGGTCTAACGTGGGTGTAATTCATCACAGCTTCTTGCCAAACGGGACAAGCATTACTGCAGATGTGTACTGTGAAGAATTGAACACAATGATGGAGAAGCTCGCACGTCTCCAATCAGCTTTGGTCAATCGTTCGGCTCCACTGCTCCTGCACGACAACGCGCGACCTCATACTGCACAGCAGACGGTCTCCAAGCTACAAGAGTTGGGGTTGGAAGTTCTCCGTCATCCGCCGTACTCACCAGACCTTGCGCCTACAGACTTCTACTTTTTCCAGAATTTGGATAACTTCTTGGCGGGAAAAAAATTCAATACCCGAGAGGCAGTACAAAATGCCTTTGAAGAATTTGTTGCCTCCCGTCCAGCTGATTTCTTCAAGAAAGGCATCAATAAGCTACCAATGCGTTGGCAAAGATGCATTGATTGCATGGGTGATTATTTTGATTAATAGAAATAAAAAATACATATAAAAAAATTACGCTTCATTTATTTCGTGAAAAACGGCAATTTCATAGGTAAAGACCTAATATAATTTTTTTACATTTTTAATATTTTGATACATTTTACCTTTTAATTGAATCAATAGGAATATTTGGCTTAGAAAGGTTTCAAGCCATGTGATTATTTGTATTTATTTGGTATGGATTTGGTAATGCATAGATATATGCAAAAAGTAGTTTGAAATTCGAATATTTTTCAACAGTTGTGCGGGAGACCGGGGAGAGGTTACGGTTTGGCGCAGCATTCGGGAGGATTGGTCAGTCACGATGTCGCAGTGGACTGGCGCACATCGCTCTTTCGTACTTGAACCATATTTTGAAGCTAACCATTCATGAACTGCTGCTCGCCGGAGATTTTGTTCTCATTACAATATTCGTCGCTTAAGTGAATTACCAAGTGAAAGTTTGACTAGGACGTGGGTCCAGAAGTTCCATGCAACAGGTTCAACAGTTAACAAGCCACGCCCAGGTCCCAGCTGAACATCGAGGACTGCCCAAAACATTGAACGTGTTGCAAGCAGCGTGCAAGAAAACCCCCGCAAGTCCGTTTGCAAGAGAGCGTCAAGTTTGTGGCTGCCAAAAACCACGTTGCACCGTATTTTAAGCTTGGAAATTAAATTCCACCCCTTCAAAATCCAATTGGTACAGGAACTAAACCAAATGACTGCAGAGAGCACAAAGAGTTCTGTGATAACAAGTTGAGCCGATTCCGAACTCTTAACACAATTTGGTATAGTGATGAAGTTTGTTTTCATTCAAATGGCAAAACCCGCGATCAAAACACCGTCTGGGCAGCTCTTTTAGCCAATGGAATAATTGGACCGATTTTCTTTGAGAATTCTCGCGGAGTAACCGTAAGTAACTGTTGATGGTGATGTTTACCGCCACATGATTAACGAATATTTTATTCCGTAAACTTAGAGAGCATCCATCGAACACGTGGCTTCAACAAGATGGCGCCACGCCTCACACAGCAAGAGCTACCATGAGCCCCCTTCATGAAGAATTCCCCGGAAAATTGATGAGCCGATTTGGGGATATCGCATGGCCACCCAGATCGCCAGATCTCACGCCATTAGATTTTTTTCTATGGGGGTACTTAAAGGGAAAAGTGTACGATAGCAACCCGAAAGATCTATGAGATTTCAAAGAAAATATCGTGCGAGAAATGAACGCAATTCTTTGGTCAGTAATGCAGCGCGTTGCTCAGAATACTCTTGAAAGATTCTTCGAGTGTGTGCATTGCGATGGAAAATATTTAGATGGAGTGATCTTCAAAAACTTCAAAATCCGCATGCCTCGACTTTCTTTTTATGACAAATATATTTATAATCTAAAATATTAACATCCTTTAATTTAATCAAGAAATCCTAAATCGGGACACCCTGTAGATATTTACGATTTGTGTGGACCCTCATGCAAATGAACCAAGTTATTGTTTATTTTAATGTAAAGCTTTATAATTTCATCAACTCCTCTACATGTCAAGAATCAAAGTACCAAATAAAAGTAGGACCACAGTTAGATAAGATTTTAATTGTTTTCTTACGTCTTAACTAATTGATTTCATTTATATTTATTTGTAGGATTGAATAAGATCATATTAAATGTTATTCTAAAATTTAAGGCACTAGAACTACATTTCAATACACTGGAATTACGTAACGAGGTCCGAAGTAAATTAATGAAACCACATAAATTATTAAGATCCAATTTAATTGTAAACCTCGTGCTATGGGAAAGAAAGGAATTTACAAATTAAAATACATAGCCAGACCAATTTCATATCGAAATATCAAGGCAGAATTTCAATGCTACCCAAAAAACCAACCTTATCTTCTTCAATATCGCACATAAATCATAGTTTATTGGGTAAAAGACTGAGAATATTTCGGGAATGTTCTCTAATCTCAATATTCCATAAACAAGTCATCAAGCGGACGCGAGGGTCGCGGTGTGCTCGGTGCTGGGTAATATAAATAACGATGCAGACTGACCCCTGAACCCGCCTGGCTGCCCTTACACCGTGTCTCGTAAATATAGTCTAAAGATGTTTGTTTGAGGCCTGCAGTTTTACGAACGGCATGTCACAGAAATTAAAATCGTGGCTCGTAACTATGTGTTTCTTACCGTGTCTCTGAAACCTATCCAAAAATACAGGTCACTGTCCTTACCGAGTAGCCTTTTCTGAGTGGCTGATGAAAACCGCCAGAATAATCGCTTCTTTGCTAGGTTTTAGACCAGATTGCCTCGTCTCGTATGTCTGTACTCGATTTGATCTGGAGGCAACTGCGCTATCTTTATATGATGCTAAAGAGTTATTTACTTACCTTCAAGTAAATTTTATTTCAGTCCAACATAATGAAAAACAATTTAAATTTCCTCTTAGTATTCATGTGTAATATCTTATTGATACACGTTTGGTGTGAATGAGTCCACAAGTATATACATCGACGTCGAGAAGTAGCAGGCATTCCACTATCTAAGTAAGTAATATAAAATACTTGACCATACAAAAGTATTCTAAAATGTTCTACTTTTTCTTTAGTTGTTTCAAAATTAAAGTAGATGTTTCAAAAACATTATTAGATCAGCTTCACTCTCAAATCGAACATAAATCCTTACGATATCCTTCACTAGAGCTTACGATACCTTCATTCGAATGTCGTTTATTTAGGTGTAAAACTATGCTTGTACGTATCTTGGCTATCATTTGCTGTGTCTTTGTTGTCTTTCTTTAAATCATTATTATGTCCTTTAGAAGGTTTAGTCCAACCTCAGACACGTCATTAAAACTTTTTTAAACACCTCCATTATTAGGCAAGTTCAAAAATGTATTTAATTTTCAATACGAAAAAGAGAGGCGACTGTGGAAGCTTTGCCGTTTGTTTTGTGTAAGTGTTAAATAAAACTCGTTTGAGTTCAAACGAGTCGCAATATAGACTTAAGTTTTGTTGACCTAGTTAGTTCCTTAAGAAGTTGCCTAGTTCTGTTGAAGCTGCGACATTAAAGATTTGTAACAAAAACCTTTTTTGTTTTATATTATAAAAGATACAGTTTTCAAACAAATATGCAAATCTGTAATAATTGCCCAAGAGATATGACCCGTGCTAGCGCATGCAGTGAACATGAACAAGAAGCGACCAACTAATACTGTATTTAAATTTAATTATAATGGGATTGTGATTGTGATTGTGCACACAACAATGACTAAATGTTACAATGGAACCCTTTGTCTTAAAATTAAATGATAATGCTGTGTTTTACTATTTTATTCCGAAACAGCCTCACTACCGCACGTTCTGCAGTGCGGCACCTTCATCCAACCAGTGAATGTTGTTATCCGCCACAATTCTCCACCTGCGGGTTTGCTGACTTATTATGTAATAATTATTTTGACGGCCTGTTTGGAGGTAAGTACCTGCATCTATTTTTTCTTTTTCTATGTTTTGTTGTTACTTTACTTGTTTATTTCACGGTGTAAAGGTTGACGGCATCATCTACACAAAGCGGCCCCAATGGAAGATCAGCGCTGGTCAAATGACTAGCATTATGCTGAATTGGGACCGATTCGTGACAATTTTATTTAAAAAAAAATGTTATTCCTTTTATTTATTGTAAGAACTTTCCCTTTTTACGTTGTCACGGATAAATGTTTTTGAATTTTTTTTTTACCCTTGCCTTCCATGCCAGAGGTCCCGGGTTCGAATCCTGGTAGAGGCAGATATTTTAATATTTTGCTTTATAGTCATGGACGTGTATGTATGTTTATTCAAGTTTATTTCTAATATATTAAAAAATATATCTATGTGTCCTTATATATTTCTAAAGTTTATTTATCCGTTATCTAGTACCCATAACACAAGTTCTAAATGATTTATATTTATATTTTATGATACTCAATTTGGGATAGATAATGTGGTGTGATTGTTAGAAATATTTATTATTAATATTCAATTGTCGTAACAATTTATTAGGTAGAATCGTAACTTCATTGCAGAGTGGTTGGCTTCGTTACTATGTGCTGTAAAAACTTATTGGTGCGTGTAGCAGTCAACAGTATCGGAGCCGGGCCCGGGCCGCGTGCACCGAGGGTCTGACGCCTTGACGCCTGCCCCGCCGACGCTCTGCATTGCATTCATCTGCGGAAATATTGAAATGATATTTGTTCTCCTGAGTACTTTGCAATAATACTTGAATACTTTACAATTTTGTAACTTACAATTTGAGGTAACGATTTGACAGTTTGAACAAGACTTAATCTAAATCTTTTAATTTGAGAAATTGGATTTATTATATATATTTACTTTATTTCTATTATTGTGACGTACACAATCACTTTTAGTAATGTAATAAGAACGATTTTTATTACATCTGGTGAGATTTCCAAATGGTGTACGAGGTTTTTTTTTGCAAAATGTTTGAATACAGTTTTCTTCCAAGGTTTCCTTGAAACAAATATTTCTATCTCTTATAGTTTCGGACTTCTTCATACCGAACCATCTCGATGAATGACCTTGTACATAATAATTATGTGCCACAATTATTGTGCCTGTACGTAATATATATCATTATTTTATATAAAGTATTTGACGGCCTGTTTGGTGTGGAGGTAATTAATAAATAAAGCAAATAAATAAATTCTTTATAAGTCCAAAAAATAATAATTGGTTTGAATAAACAATCTTATTTTAGTTCCATTGACTTAAAGATAATAATGTAGTATTGTGACGGAACAAACTCGAACTTTGTATATAAAATGGGAATATAATCTCAATATACCTATTATTAGGATTTGGCAAAATTAATTTTCAAAAGTTACTATAAAATACCTAATGACATACTACGTACCTGTATATATATTGATAGACATAATAATTAAGGTATAAATGAGGTAAAGATTAGTTAACGAAAAGGAAGTTTAAAATTGTTTGCGATCTTAATACATTTCATTGATTAAAAGGGCATATAAAAGGATGTTCAAATAAATTCACCTATCTTACTTAGAATAAAAGTGGGTATTTATTAATTTAGAATTAGTGTACACTTCTCAGAATCTACATACCTACTAATTAACATAAATACATCTAATAAGTATGAGTAAAGGTTAGAAGGTATAGCCATTGGGATGCCTACTTTGTTATTTTAGAGGTTCTCTTCCATTGGTAAGTACGGACTTATTGGTGACGTAATTATTTACAAGAAAAATAATTGGGGAATGCTTTCGCATCTACACGTGGATTATAACTCAAAGATACATTCCTTTATAACAATTTGTTGTACTTAGCCTCGAAATATCACTTGAAATTTAATGCGAGTAAGAGGGTAGATAGTTGCTAGGGCGTTGTGTGGGGTTCACAGTGAAGAAAAAAAATGCTCCCGGTTTGGTATAAATAAGGCAGGAGGCCACAGAAAGGGGGGGGAGGCCGATTTGATACTCGTCCGCGGACATTCTCGCTCCGACCGCCGCCCAGTGCGGACGTGCAAGACCCAGTTCTCCGTTGATCGGTCCCTTCCCGCCATTCCGTGGCGCTCAGTCTACTGACGTCACAGTCTAGCGTGTTGGTTCCGTGCTACGGTTTTCAAGGTCTTTCTACTCCGTCTGAGTGCTTTCGAAGTGCGATTTTTCTTTGCGACTAAGCCCCTTAGTCTTCAAAGTGCTGTGCTAAGTTGTGTTGTGCTTGTGCTGAGTGCAGTGTTGTGCCCAGCGTAAGTAGTCTGGTTTCAGTATAAAGGATACTTAACGGTGACAACGAATTTGTACTGAACCAGTCCTTTTTATTTTTATTTATTTCTCTTCTCTATTTTATTTATTTTTCTCCTATTTTCATATTTATTTTTATCATATTTGTGTGTTTTCGTGTAAATCTGTCCTTTCTGTCGGTAAAGGTTGACCCTGACGCGGTCAACTCTTTTACCTGCGTACCCTTTTTTAGGTTTCTAGGTAGCGGCCTTCGGCGTACTACGGTTAGTTTTAAGTTATTCTCCCCAGCCCCCCTACCGCTGGTAGGGAGGTTTGCCGCTAGGATTTTGCTAGGTTTTTAGGAACTAGGCATCTTTTATTATACTTATATTTATATATATTATTGTCCCAACACTCCCTAATGGATTCGCTAAGCGTTATTAACTTCGCGAACGCGTTCACCCAGGCGCTTGCTGCGGCAGGCGTCTCCATCCCAAAAGACATCCTAACGCAGGCCTTGCAGGCATCAATCGCGTCCCCGGCCCCTCAGGCCCCAACCCCAGCCCCTCAGGCCTCCAACACCCAGACCCCTCAGGTCTATAGCTCTCCCGCGTCTCCCGTTCCATCCGATATGGACTGCGCGTCGGTCTCATCCTCGCGCTCATCTCGCAGGAAGCGTACCGCTCCCGGGAGCGATTCAGACTCCGCCGCGTCCGAAGCTTCGTCGGTCGCCGCCACCCTAACCGGTTCTCCTGAGCCCGCGTTCCAGTTAGTTGCCAAACGCTCTAAGAAGCGTTCGAAAAAAGCCGCGGTGTCTTCAACACCTGAGCTAACCCCGGTGTCTTCAACACCAGCCCCCGCGCCGTTAAAATCGCTCGAACTAACCGCGTCTCCGTCGGTCCCATCGAAGCCAGCGACGCGCTGCGCTCCCATCCCGCCGAAACCTCAGCTCCCTCCGCCCGTCTTCCTGCGTGAAAAAACGCGCTGGACCGCGGTTTCTAACTTGTGCAAAGAGCACAAAATTAATTACTTAAAAGCCGCCAACGCTGGCGATACAATCAAAATTCAAGTAGCGACCGTCGACGACTTCCGCGCGTTTACCAGGTTGCTCGGGTTAAATCAAATCGCGTACCCCACCTATGCCCTCCCGGAGGAGCGTAAGATCCGCGCAGTACTACGGGGCGTCCCGTTCGAGCTCGCGAATGAAGAAATCCTCGAGGACCTTAAGTCCCAGGGTTTCCCGGCCGAAGCAGTGCACAAGATGCACTCTAACCGCGGTAGGCGCTTTCCGTTAGCTTTAGTTATATTGTCGAATACTCCCAACTCGAGGGAGATCTTTGCCACCGCTGCCAGCTCTACGGCCACGCAGCGGCTAACTGCTCAGCTCCCCCCAGGTGCGTTAAGTGCCTGGATCCACATTTTACGAAGGAGTGCACTCGCACTCCCGAATCCACTTCCCCCCCTGCCTGTGTGCTGTGCGGCCAGTCTGGTCACACAGCTAACTACAGGGGCTGCCCGCGTGCTCCGCGTTCCACCGCCAAGAGGGTCGCGCCTAAACCGGCGCCGCCGCTCACTCACGCTAACTTCCCGCCGCTGCGCAACCGGGGTCCCCCGGAAGCAAAGCCCGCTCAGCCGACGCCTACTCCGGCTCTGTCTTGGAGGCAGCGTCCGGACGTTCCGCCTGCACCTTCCCGACCCATCCCAGCTCCCGTAGCTTCCGTAGGGCCGCGTCCGTCTCCGTCATCCGCACCTCAGTCGTCGTTGGCTGAGGACATGAAGACCGTGTTCGACGTTATTCAAAACGTCGATATTCACGAAATTTCCGTGCTCGCACGCAAACTGCGAGCCGCCCGCTCTCCTCAAGAGCGTTTATTTGCTTTAGCCTAGCATCACTCGCTCCTAAGTTCGTTGTAAATTCTTTTATATTGTATAAATTCGTAAATAATAAATTATAATGTCTGGACCCGCGAATCCCGCGTCCAGTCGTATTAAACCCAAGGGCTTATCCCTAGTATCTTTTAACGCTCGTAGCCTTAACACCAACCTTCCCGAAATTAAACTGTTCCTTCAGAACAAAGAACCTGACTTATTCCTTCTCCAGGAGACATGGCTTACTCCAAACCGCTCCAGGGGATTCGCTATACCTAAGTACGCGTTTATTCGTAACGATAGGCCCAACTCCGACGGTTTCGGCGGCACCGCTATATATTACAAAAGAGGCTTCCACTGCTGTCCTCTCCCTACTCCTCCTCTCCTCAACATGGAAACCACTGTGTGTAGATTGGCTATGACTGGTCATCCGACCATCACCATAGCTACAATCTACATACCTAGTGGTACCAGACCAATCCGCAGCGACTTTGAGGCCATTCTCGCCCTCGGCCATTCAGTCATTATGTTCGGAGACTTTAACTCCAAACATACTGACTGGACGTGCCTATCGACTAACACCAGCGGTATAGCTCTCCTCGACATCACTAACTCCCTTGACCTAGACGTCATATCCCCCATCACTCCCACTCACTATCCCAACAACCCGTCCTACTCTCCTGACATCCTCGACTTTGCAATTATCAAGCGAATCAATCTTGATCTAAGGTCTATCGAACCGCTCGATGACCTAGGCTCCGACCATCGCCCCGTTTCCCTCGTGCTAGGACCGCCGAACGATAACGTCTCATCTCCTAAGAACTTTACCAACTGGAAAGGTTTTAAAAATACGTTAGTTTCAGCCTTAGAGGCTCCGAACTCTCCACTCGCGATCTCTCCCGAACAATTAGATAGCCCGGATAAAATCGATTCATTAGTAAATTCTCTCACTGATGCTATCAACTCAGCCATCAGCGACAACGAAAAGGTTGCTAAGCAAGGCAAACCCACGCTTCCCTTAGCCGTTAGCAATCTTATTAAAGCTAAAAACACGGCTCTCCGGAGAGCCAAGAAATATCCCACGCCCGCCTATAGAAGAGCTGCGAATCAGCTTCAACTTAAAGTTAGGTCTTGCCTCGCGGAACTCCGAGACGCTCAGATGAACGATCTCATGGCGAATATCTCTCCGTCCCACCAAGCGTACTATAGCATGGCCCGAGCCTTACGCGTAGACACCGTCTCTCACGTTCCTCCTCTCACTCGTCCCGATGGCACTACTGCCTTCGAAGTCGAAGAGAAAGCCGAATGCTTCGCCGACAGCATTGCCGCACAATGCTCGCCCAGCACGCAACCTGCTGATCCCTCACACATCCAGGCGGTGGAGGACGAAGTCCTTCGCAGAGACTCTCTCCCCATCACCGCCGACCCTGTCACAGTCTCTAATGACGAAATCTTGCTTCTCATTAGAAATCAAAAGTCCAAAAAGGCTCCGGGTGCGGATGGAATTTCCAACCACGCACTTAAGCACCTACCTCAACAGATGCTTACCTTGTTAGCTATCATCTTCAATGCCTGCTTCGACCATAGCTACTTTCCAAAAGCCTGGAAAGAAGCGACAGTCATAGGCATTCCCAAGCCGGGTAAACCTCTGAACATCCCGGCTAATCACAGACCCATCAGCCTCCTCAAGGCAATGTCTAAACTTCTCGAGAGAGTCATACTCTCTCGAATGCGGAACCATCTGTTTCCAACGGATGGCGATCCTCTCATTATTCCCCATCAGTTCGGCTTTCGCGCTAAACACTCCTGCCCTCAGCAAGTCCACCGAATCGTCGAGTATATACTTGACGGTTTCTATCCGCGTCGTTAGAAAACAGTCGCGGTTTTCTTTGACGTAGCCAAGGCTTTCGATAAAGTCTGGCACAGCGGTCTCGTTTATAAACTCTACAAGATAGGCTTACCGGATCGCCTAGTCAGGTTAATAGCGTCGTTTCTCAAAGACCGTACGTTTCGATTCAAACACGAAGGCACGCTTTCTGCACCTCGTCCCATAAAGTCTGGAGTCCCTCAAGGCTCAGTCCTCGCCCCTCTGCTGTACACCGTGTACACCAACGACATTCCCATCCCGCCGAAAGGCGTCGAACTCGCCCTCTTTGCTGACGACACCGCACTCTATACCAAAGGCCACAGTGTTCGGCACCTTGTAACCAGACTCCAAAAGGCCGTAAACGCCCTTAGTGTATGGTTTCAAAAATGGCGCATCGATGTGAACCCTGAAAAGAGTTCTGCGATGCGCTTCGACCACAAACGCCATCGTCCCGATGGCGATCCCCACGTTCGAATGTTAGGCATTCCCATCCCCTGGAAGCGCAGTACTAAATACTTAGGCGTCACATTCGATCCGACGCTTTCTTTCAAGCCACACGTCGAAAGAGTTTCGAAACTCGCTCGTCACTATTTAGTCCGCCTAAATAGCATGTTAGGTAGAAAAAGTAAAATGTCCTTCAGAAACAAACGTACACTTTACAAGGTCTGCGTTAGACCCGTCATGACGTATGCCTCGCCAATCTTTGCCCACGCCAAACCCTCCCTCCTGCACAAACTGCAGGTAGTTCAAAACCTCTTTTGCCGCCGGGCCACAAACGCACCGTGGTACGTGCGTAACGCGGACTTGCATAGAGATCTTGAACTGCCTACAGTACAACAACATCTCAAAACACTCTCTGAAGCGTTTTTCAAACGCTCCGAAACCCACCCCAATCCTCTAGTTCGTGATTCAGTCTCATATACTACTCCTGTGTTAGACTCGAAGTTCAAAGTCGCTAGGCCTAGAAATGCGCAAGCGTACTCATCCACCAGACTGTCACGCGATCTCGAGGCCCTTCTGGCCGCAAATTCTAATTCTAACGTAAATTCTAATTCTAACGTAAATCCTAATTCTTACGTAAATGCGAATTAACTCAATTTTATTTTGCAATTTTTTAATTTTTGTTTTAATTATTGATTTTCATTTTGAGCACCTTTAGTGCTATGTATTAACCTTCAGTGCTATGTAATCCCAGCGGGTGACCCCTTCTGGACCCCGCTAGCGCGGCCTCTTTCTCCAATTGGCCGTCGCTCAGATGAAGGCTGAGTGGCAAAAATGCACGAGCCGACAGGGGGTTTTTAGTGGGTATGGTCCTGGTAGGCGTCGGGACGAGTCCCACATAACTTTGGAATCGCGCCAGAGTATGCGTCAGGGCATTTTTATCCTGCTGCCCTTCCCGCGGAGGGGAACAAAAAAAAAAAACAGAAAGGGGGATTAGATTCTCAGCTTCAGTTCCGGGTGCATACGATTGTTTGAGTGTTGTCAGGAAGGGAAAAGAACCCAAAGGTCTGCCAGTTCATACATAGTTAAAGTTTTAATTTTTCAGTTGGTTAAAATGAGAATACAGTATTGTTCTGAAGGTGGGTCCTGTCTTTGGGTGAGTCTTTTTTTATTGTTGAATTTAGGTTTTAGGAAAGTTCTGCCAGTTCATAGATAAAGGTTAATTTACGAGTATTTTAAGATTATATGATTTTGTTTAGTGGTGAATTCAGTTTAGGTGAGCGTTTATTTTATTTAATGCTGTAGGGTAATTTAATAGGGAAATTATTGCCTATTTTATTCTTTATATATTTATTAATATATATATTTATATAATAGGTTTTTACCTATGAAACTGCCGTTTTGCCGTACTGGCCATTTCAAATGAAAATATTTTTTTTTTGACTGATAATTCTAATTTCAAATTAATTTTATTTGACAAACATAGAATTCTTTTTCTAAAATCGTCATTTGTTTAATAGTTAGTGTTTTGTTTTCAACGCATTCGAACATTTTTCGTCATCATGGATAAGTTAAAAATTCGAGTAATTATGGAATATGAGTACCGTCGTGGCAGCAAAGCGGCACAAGCGGCACGCAACATCAACGACGTTTACGGAGCGAACACTACAAACGAACGCACCACCCGTTATTGGTTTACCCGCTTCCGTTCTGGAAATTTTGACCTGAAAAATGAACCCTGTGGTCATCCGAAAACTTTGGTCGACAATGACGAATTAAAGGCAATTGTG
This sequence comes from Marasmarcha lunaedactyla, assembly GCA_923062675.1. Classification (NCBI taxonomy): domain Eukaryota; kingdom Metazoa; phylum Arthropoda; class Insecta; order Lepidoptera; family Pterophoridae; genus Marasmarcha; species Marasmarcha lunaedactyla. The sequence continues at coordinate 444,929 of OV281351.1, read as the reverse complement.
GAAGCTGATGAAACTCAATCCACGGCTGAATTAGCAGCAGCTTTCGACTTTAGCGTCAAAACAATATTGGTCCATTTGCGTCAAATTGGCAAGGTAAAAAAGCTTGACAAATGGGTACCCCACGAACTCAATGACCGCCAGCGTGAAGTACGCGTGGAGACGTGCCTTGCACTGCTCAGCAGGCATACAAATGAAGGAATTCTGAACCGCATTGTTACTTGTGACGAGAAATGGATCCTGTTTGACAATCGTAAGTACTCAGCAAGTTAGTTGGACCCTGGTTCAGCACCCAAACAATGCCCTAAACGAAAACTTACCCCTAGAAAAGTGATGGTCACTGTTTGGTGGTCTAACGCGGGTGTAATTCATCACAGCTTCTTGCCAAACGGGACAAGCATTACTGCAGATGTGTACTGTGAAGAACTGAACACAATGATGGAGAAACTCGCACGTCTCCAACCAGCTTTGGTCAATCGTTCGGCTCCACTGCTCCTGCACGACAACGCGCGACCTCATACTGCACAGCAGACGGTCTCCAAGCTACAAGAGTTGGGGTTGGAAGTTCTCCGTCATCCGCCGTACTCACCAGACCTTGCGCCTGCAGACTTCTACTTTTTCCAGAATTTGGATAATTTCTTGGCGGGAAAAAATTCAATACCCGAGAGGCAGTACAAAATGCCTTTAAAGAATTTTTTGCCTCCCGTCCAGCTGATTTCTTCAAGAAAAGCATCAATAAGCTACCAATGTGTTGGCAAAGATGTATCGATTGCATGGGTGATTATTTTGATTAATAGAAATAAAAAATATATAAAAAAATTACGCTTTATTTATTTCGTGAAAAACGGCAATTTCATAGGTAAAGACCTAATATGTATATACTTGCGTTTTATATTTAATTTTATTTGTAGTAATTGTTGACACACACAGAACACAATACATACATACTAAAATGCTGCCTTTTGTGGAGTGTTTTATAGTTACCTAAATATAATGTATTTATGCATTGCAATGGTGAGATATTCGAAAGGGTTATTTGAATGAGTCGAAATAATTTATTTAACATAGACATTTGTATACTGAGCGTGATAATCTCCAACTTGGTGAAGTTTGCAGAGGTGATACTTTAGAACATCTATCTCCTTATTTCCTTCCTTTATCTTTATGTCAATTGGCTCACAACCACGCAGTCATGAAGTTTCTTGTAACCATTTTCATTGATCTGACTATCTGTTGTTGTGACAAGGACGAGTTCCGGCTCATCAGACTCAGGGAGAAAGTTGGTTCAGGAACTTATTGGCTGAAAAATTGACAAATATTAAAAATTCTTACTTCCTTCCTTTATTTATGTTCATTTTGTGACTTGTTATCTGGCATAAGACCAAACAGTGGTTGAAGTCTCTTGTTATCAATTTCAATGATCTGAGCTTCTGGTGTTACGACAGGATGACCCTCCGGTGCATCAGCCTCAGTGAGAAAGTTGGTTCTGGAACTTCTTGGCTGAATAATTAACAAATGTCATGGAATGAATTATAAATCTTTTCCTCTTCTTCATTCCTATATTTATTTCATGAATTATTAACGAACGTGATATTAAACAGTCGTTAGAGTTTCTAGTTTAATTCTCATTGTTCTGACTATCTGTTGATGCGACAAGGACGAGTTCCGGCTGACCAGACTCAGAGGGGGATTGGATTTGGAAATTCTTGGCTGAATAATTGACAAATATTAAAAATTCTTATTTCTTTCCCACATTTATGTTCATTTTGTGACTTGTTATCTGGCATAAGACCAAACAGTGGTTGAAGTCTCTTGTTATCAATTTCAATGATCTGAGCTTCTGGTGTTACGACAGGATGACCCTCCGGTGCATCAGCCTCAGTGAGAAAGTTGGTTCTGGAACTTCTTGGCTGAATAATTAACAAATGTCATGGAATGAATTATGGATTGGGTTTGGAAACTCTTGCCTGAATAAATAACAATTATCATGAAATGGATATTAAAATTACACTTCTGTGTAATTAGTGACATCCGTGGAAAATGATCCAACTTGGAGATCACACTACTCAGTTTAAATTAAGGTATCTGCAAGATTTGGATCTTGTGAGATAACTTTATTCAAGATTGTGGAATTTATTGTTAGCTTTATTTATTCTCACAATCTCACCATATTCTATCTACTAAAGCTTATAAATCTATTTTCTTACAATGTATTATTATGCATAACTAACACTTGGGTGTTGGATTGGTGAATCCTGGAGAGAGAAAATCAAAAAATGAAAGGATGTCTCTCACATGAATAGGGGCCCTACTCACACCCCATTTTTTATAAATTCCCAGTACATTTTAATTCATCAAACCTATTTCAACAGTCCTTTATTACCTTATATATCTTTTATTATATATTATATTATATGTACTTATTATATTATATTTATTATATATTTTTATTACAATAGCATTTACTTTCATTCTTTGTTTCTTATCTTTGTCACATACCTCGGAAAAGAACTTGGTTACTATACAACACAACATAGAGTCCTACCCAACCTTAGACGATCACGCCAAATAAATATTGTATTTTTATTGATAATGTATATATCATTTTATTTATTATATTATAAATATTTTGGATGAGGAGTATAAGAATAAAGTTTGACACTTATATGCTAGGTTTTATATTATGTTTATGTATTTATTTCAAGTTTATATTTATGACATTCCCTTCATATTATATTACATAATGTTGAGAGGGGGGGTGGTCGTTACAGTATCCGCTGCCGGGCTAGGTTGTACCCTGAATAACGACGATCAGCGCCGCATCCCCGTGAATCAGCGAAAAACATCTTACATGTAATGAGGTAGTTACATTTTGGACTAATTTGTTTGTATGCTAGTATGTTAGTATTTATTTATTGTTTGAATGTTTGAAGTGTGTGTGTGTCTTATATTTTTTTTTTGTTCCCCTCCACGGGAAGGGCAGGAGGATAAAAAGTGCTCTGACGCATACTCTGGCGCGCGCGATCCAGAGTTATGTGGAACTCGTCCCGATGCCTACCAGAACCTCTACCCACTAAAAAACCCCCTGTCGGCTGGTGCATTTTTGCCACTCAGCTTTCATCTGAGCGACGGCCAATTGGAGAAAGAGGCCGCGCTAGCGGGGCCCAGAAGGGGTCACCCCCTGGGATTTACATACCACTGAAGGTGCTCAAAGCACTGAATGTGAATACATAGCACTGAAGGTGCTCAAAATGAAAAATAAAAATTCAATTTCAAAATTCAAAAAGTTGCGGCCTGAAGGGCTTCGAGATCTAATGCTAATTGCGTGGGTTCGCCAGTGTGCGCGTTTCTCGGTCTAGACCTTTGTACTTCGAATGTAAGACAGGAGCAGTATATGAGACTGAATCTCGAACTAGAGGATTGGGATGGGTTTCGGTGCTTTTGAAGAACGATTCTGAGAGTGTTTTTAGGTGCTGTTGCACAAGATCTCTGTGCAGGTCCGCGTTGCGCACGTACCAAGGTGCATTTGTGGCCCTGCGGCAGAAGAGATTTTGAACTATCTGCAGTTTAGTCAGGACGGAGGGTTTGGCGTGGGCAAAGATTGGCGAGGCATATGTCATGACGTGTCAATGCAGACCTTGTAGAGAGTTATGAAGGACATTTTACTTTCTACTCTACTTAACATACTACAAAGGCGGCCTAAGTAAAAACGTGCGAGTTTCGTTACTCTATCGACGTGAGGTTTGAAAGAAAGCGTCTGGTCTAAGGTGACGCCTAAATATTTGGTAGAGCGCTTCCAGGGGATGGGAATGCCTTGCATTCTAACTAGGAGATTGTCGGCGATACGACTGCGCTTGTAGTCGAAGTAAACCGCAGAGCTCTTCTCTGGGTTCACGTCGATACGCCATTTTTGAAACCATGTACCGAGGGCATTTACAGCCTTTTGGAGTCTGGTGGTGAGACCCGGGACTCTGCGGCCTTTGAAGTAAAGGGCAGTGTCATCGGTAAAGAGGGCGATTTCGACGCCTTTCGGCGGGACGGGAATATCGTTAGTGTACACGGTGTACAATAGAGGGGCGAGGACTGAGCCTTGAGGGACTCCAGCCGATTGAGAGATTGATTATGAGACGGGGCGTGGAAAGCGTGCCTTCGTGTTTAAATCGAAACGTACGGTCTTTGAGAAACGACGTGATTATTCTAACTAGGCGATCCGGTAAGCTTATTTTGTAGAGTTTATAGACGAGACGGCGCTTTATCGAAATCCTTGGCTACGTCAAAGAAAACTGCGACCGTTTTAAAACGTCGCGGGTAGAAGCCGTCGAGTACTCGACGATTCGATGGACTTGCTGAAGGCAGGAGTACTTAGCAAGAAAGCCAAACTGATGGGGAATTATGAGAAGATTTCCATCCGTTGGAAACAGATGGTTCCGCATTCGAGAGAGTATGACTCTCTCGAGAAGTTTAGACATTGACTTGAGGAGGCTGATGGGTCTGTGATAAGCCGGGATATTCAGAGGTTTACCCGGCTTGGGAATGCCTATGACTGTCGCTTCTTTCCAAGCTTTTAGAAAGTAGCTAAGGTCGAAGCAGGCATTGAATATAACAGCTAACAAGGTAAGCACCTGTTGAGGCAGGTGCTTAAGTGCGTTGGAAATACCATCCGCACCCGGAGCATTTTGGACTTTTGACTTCTAATGAGAAGCAAGATTTCATCATTAGAGACTGTGACGGGGTCGTCAGTGATGGGGAGAGATTCTCTGCGGAGAACTTCGTCCTCCACCGCCTGGATGTGAGAGGGATTCGCGGGTTGAGTGCTGGGCGAGTATTGAGACGCAACGTTGTCGGCGAAGCATTCGGCTTTCTCTTCGACTTCGAAAGCGATAGAGCCATCGGGACGAGTGAGAGGAGGGACGTGAGTGGCGGCGTCTACGCGTAAGGCTCGGGCCATACTATAATACGCTTTGTGGGATGGGGAGAAATTGGCCTTCGGCCTTCGGAGATCGTTCATCTGAGCGTCTCGGAGTTCCGCGAGGCAAGACCTAACTTTACGTTGAAGGTGATTCGCAGCTGTTCTAAAGGCGGGCGTGGGATATTTCTTGGCTCTCCGGAGAGCCGCGTTCTTAGCTTTAATAAGATTACTAACGGCTAAGCGAAACGTGGGTTTGCCTTGCTTAGCAACCTTTTCGTTGTCACTGATGGCTGAGTTGATAGCATCAGTGAGAGAATTTAATAATGAATCTATTTTATCCGGGCTATCTAATTGATCGGGTGAGTTCGCGAGCGGAGAGTACGGGGCCTGTAAGGCTGAAACTATCGTATTTTTAAAACCTTATCAGAACCTAGGTCATCGAGCGGTTCGATAGACCTGAGATCGAGGTTGATTGGCTTGACGATTGCAAAATCGAGGATGTCAGGAGAGCAGTTCGGGTTTGTTGGTGGGAGAGATGATGTCTGAGTCGAGTGAGTTACTGATGTCAAGGAGAGCGATAACGCTGGTGTTGGTCGATAGGCACGTGCAGTCAGTATGATTGGAGTTAAAGTCTCTGAACTTAATGACTGAATGGCCGAGGGAGAGAATGGCCGCAGTGTTGCTGCGGAATTATCTGGAGCCACTGGGTATGTAGACTGAAGCTATGATGATGGTCGGATGACCAGTCATAGCCAATCTACACACAGTGGCCTCCATGTTGAGGAGAGGAGGTGTAGGGAGAGGAATGCAGTGGAAACCTCTTTTGTGATAAATAGCTGTGCCGCCGTATCCGTCGAGCCTATCGTTACGAAGGAACACGTAATTGGGAACAGCGAATCCCCTGGTGCGGTTTGGAGTGAGCTGCGTCTCTTGAAGAATCAATAAGTCTGGCTCGTTGTTCTGAAGGAACAGTTTGAGCTTAGAAGGTTAGTACTGAGACTACGAACGTTAAAAGAAAATAGGGATATGCCCTTGGGTTTAATACGACTGGACGCGGGATTTGCGGGTCTAGACATAATATTTGCTTATTTACAAATTTATACAAAAAATAAAATTTATAACGAATTTAGAAGCGAGTGATGCTCGGCTACGCAAATAAACGCTCTTGAGGAGAGCGGGCGGCTCGCAGTTTGCGTGCGAGAACGGAAAGTTCGTTAATAACGACGTTTTGAATGACGTTGAACACGGTCTTCATATCCGCAGCCAGCGACGGCTGAGTTGAAGACGACGGAGCGGAATACGGGCCTACGGGAGCTACGGGAGCTGGGATAGGACGGGAAGGTGCAGGTGGAGCGGCCGGACGCTGCCTCCAGGACAGAGCCGGAGTAGTCGTCGGCTGCTCGGGCTTTGCTTCCGGGGGACCCCGGTTGCGCAGCGGCGGGAAGTTAGTGGGAGTGAGTGGCGGCACCGGTTCAGGCGCAGCCCTCTTAGCTGAGGAGCGCGGAGCGCGCGGGAAACCTGTAGTTAGCTGTGTGGCCGGACTGGCCGCACAGCACACATGCAGATGAGATGAGATGCTTTGAGCGAGCCTCTGTGAAGGTCTCCCTCGAGCTGTGAGTGATGGTGAGGATAACTAAAGCTAGTGGAAAACGCCTACTGCGGTTTGAGTGTATCTTGTGTACTATTTTAGCCGGGAAGCCCTAAGACTTAAGGTCTTCTTGAATGTCATCGTTACTCAGTTCGAACGGGACGCCCCGTAACACCGCGCGGACCATGCGCTCCTCAAGGAGGGCGTAGGTGTGGTACGTGATTTGTTTAATTGAGACCTAGTGAACGCGCTTTTTCGCGGAGGAAGACGGGCGGAGGAAGCTGAGGCTTAGATGGGACGGTAGTGCAGCACGTTGCTGGCTTGGGCGAAGCCGACGTAGTCGCGGTCACTTGTAGTGACAATAACGGCGCGGGGGCGGGTGTTGAAGACACCGAGGCTTTCTTAGAGCGCGTCTTAGAGCGTTTGGCAACTAACTGAAACGCGGGCACAGGAGAGCCGGTTAAGGTGACGGCATCTGATGACGCATCGGACGCGGGTTTGGAGTCGCTCCCAGGAGCGGTACGATTACGACGCGACGCGCGAGAGTATGCGACCGATTCACAGTCCATCTCGGACGATACGGGAGACGCGGAAGAGCTATAGACCTAAGGGGTCTGGGCGTTGGTGGCCTGAGGGGCGGGGTTGAGGCCTTAGGGGCCGGGGACGCGATAGTTGCCTGTAAGGCCTGCGTTAGTACGTCGTCGGAAACGGCGGCGCCGGACGCAACGAGTGCCTGGGCAAACGACCTAGCAAAGTTTACCAAGCTTTGCTGGTCCATTGGAGGGTTTGGGAATACAATATATAATATATAAATATATAAAAATGCCTAGGTTCCCTAGCAAACCTAGCACTTACACCTCCCTACCCACGGTAGGGGGGCTAGGGACGACGCGGAGTGGTGCCCCTTATTCGGACAGCACTTTACCGTCACCCTGGGAAAGGCCCAAGTCCAATGGGATCGGGCCAGCCGGTTTCTTCTTAGCCTGAAGGGCCTTGGAAGCGCACCAGGGCAACGCTATCAGGCTTAGTTGTCCCCGATAAGTATCCACCTGATCAAACGCGAGTCTACTACGGAGTGTGTTGCAAATAAATTGACAATAAAAACCGGCCGTAGACCTGACGAGGTTGGGTTGCACTGAAAGTGCGGGATTGACTACGTTACGACCGGCCGGGGCCGGCCGCAGAGCGAGTCTCTGACAACGTAACAGGTAAGTACGTACGGTCAAGTACGCAGCCACAAAATCAGCCCGAGCCTTGCGAACTACTATCGAATTTAATCGACCGTAGTAAGCTCAACTCTGTGGTTGCTGCTCCCACTGAGGTGAGGCATTAATTCGAGGGGTGCACAGAGTGCGGGATTGACTACGTTACGACCGGCTGAAGTCGGCCGCAGAGCGAGTCTCTAAGTAAAGTAGCAAGCGCGCAGCGTCAAGTACGTAGCCAGAAAAACAGCCCGAGCCTTGCGAACTACTATCGAATTTAATCGACCGTAGTAAGCTCAGCTCTGTTGTTGCTGCGAGACTGACTTAGTTTCAGCCGATCGAAACCGGCCGCAGCGTAAGTCCTACAGAGGCTTATCTCAAGTCGTCGAGGTCGAAGCGAGATATTGTACGAATCTCAGCGTATGAGTATTGCTACGAGTTGACATCGTGAGACGACAATCGTGACTCAACAGCTGGTGCGACCACGAACACGACCGAGCGGGGCCGTACGCAGAACGGATCTGAGAGTGGCGTTTGAGTATTGCTACGAGAGAAGTTGTGAGACAACAATCGTGACTCGGCAGCCGGGAGCGACCTTCAACACGTCCAAACGGAGCCGGACGCAGATCGGGTCTGTATGTGTGTGTGTCTTTGAGCATAAGTGCTAAATATTCTTGCCTTCCATGCCAGAGGTCCCGAGTTCGGATCCTGGTAGGGGCAGATATTTTATTATAATATTATGTTTTTAGTCATGGATGTATACATATCCTGAATGTTTAGTTAAGTTTATTTCTAATATTTATATATAAAAAAAAATTATCTATATATGTTTATTTATTTCTTAAGTTTATTTATCCGTTTTCTAGTATCCATAAAACAAGTTATTAATGATACTTAATGTAAGCTAGATAACCTGGTGTGCTTGTTAATTATTATTTATTTATTATTTGACATTGTTGGTTAGTAGGTATATTTCAAATGCTTGTAATCTCTCTAACCTCGTTATTGATCTGAAAATTTTTAGTTCTGTATTATTAAAATTGCTGGTAAATAGTAAAAAGATATATATGCGAAATATATACATTGTACAAAAATGTACAAAATAATAGAGGTTATAAATAGGTATAATTACAAAATATCGAACACGGGTATTCATTTAGGGAAATTACTGGAGCCTTGAGCAGATTGCCCCATTTCACGGGTTCAATTTTCGTTTAATTTTCCTCACGTCAGAGTTATTTACTTACATATACATACCATTGAAAACAAGTAACATCTGGCTCAATAAAGGGATCTTGATCGAAAACTTGTTCAGTTTTGTTTTGTCAAAACAAAATGCATCGAAAAAGTATAACGCTTATAAATACTCAGTGGGTTTTAACGAGGCGCTGCCCGACTTGCTCCGCTGCGATCGAATCTCGAACCTATTTCCCTACAAGCAAGTAATCCAGTTACAGTTCGCAGCAATTCTTCGGGGACCGACACAATCAAAGTTTACTAATAGCGTTTCATTTTCACGTGAGCGCTTCTGTACCCACCATTTTTTTTTTTGAACAAAAGCTTGTTTACAGTTCGAAAATGAGAGTAAATACTACACTAGAGATTAATTTGTTTAATCTAGAATTGACTATAAAAACATTTAAAGTCCATTAAATTCTGGTAATGACGTTTTTTAAGTTATAAGACTATCTTAGTAGCAATTCGCTGAATCTGACTTTTGGAGAACTGACTGTTTTTAAGGCTAAATAATTATTACCGGTGATTCATATGATAATGTCTTAAAGTTTTGATCACATGAGATGGTTTGATTTATTAATTTCCGTCAAATAGTCCGGTTTGAGTGGTTGTGAATAAACACAAGAATCAGGTTGCTTTTTACGGGTCATTAAATCTATAAACTTCTAGCCGATATATACCCTGCTTTTGTGCCCAGAATTGCGCTGCAGCCGTCACGTAAGATATGAGCTGAGATACATTAATTTCAGTCTGTATCACGATTCTATGGGTCTTTAGTGAAATCCAAAAGACGTTTCACAAAACCTTTTCATTTGAATCTCCACAAGTTGGTAGTATAGCGAACATGCTTGCAGTTCCTAAAACGTAGTAATTTTTGTTTACAGAAAAACTTCAACGTAAATATAATTAATAAAATAATTATTTATATATCCTTAAAAGTGAAGATCACTTTATAAATTTTGCATACATTAGTTAATAGTTTGATAAATTAAATTACTAATGAAATAAATACACATGAAAAACAGAAGATCAATATAAAAAAAAAACTGTCGAAGATATGAAAAAATAATTGAACACTACCAAAGTCCAAGTCATGAAAGTATCTTTGCCGCCAGCACAGCCAGCGCGGAAAACGGCACATACCCACTACGTGACTGCCATCTTGCGTAAAAGTTATTTATGCCGGGTGCGGATGGAATTTCCAACCACGCACTTAAGCACCTGCCTTAACAGGTGCTTACCTTGTTAGCTATCATTTTCAATGCCTGCTTCGACCTTAGCTACTTTTCCTTAGCTAATTCCCAAGCCGGGTACACCTCTGAACATTCCGGCTAACCACAGACCCATAAGCTTCCTCAAGGCAATGTCTAAACTTCTCGAAAGAGTCATACTCTCTCGAATGCGGAACCATCTGTTTCCAACTGATGCCGATCTTCTCATTATTCCCTATCAGTTCGGCTTTCGCGCTAAGCACTCCTGCCCTCAGCAAGTCCATCGAATCGTCGAATACTCAACGGATTATACCCGCGGCGTTTTAAAATGGTCGCAGTTTTCTTTGACATAGCCAAGGCTTTCGATAAAGTGTGGCACAGCGGTCTCGTCTATAAACTCTACAAAATAGGCTTACCGGATGGCCTAGTCAGGTTAATCGCGTCATTGCTCAAAGATTACACGTTTCGCTTCAAACATAAGGGCACGCTTTCCGCACCTCGTCCCATAAAGGCTGGAGTCCCTCAAGGCTCAGTCCTCGCCCCTCTATTGTACACCGTGTACACCAACCATATTCCCGTCCCGCCGAAAGGCGTTGAACTCGCCCTCTTTGCCGATGACACTGCCCTTAACACCAAAGGCCTCAGTGTCCCGGGCCTCACGACCAGACTCCAAAAGGCTGTAAAGGCCCTCGGTGCATGGTTTCAAGAATGGCGTATCGATGTGAACCCAAAGAAGAGCTCTGCGGTTTACTTCGACTGCAAACGACGTCGTATCGCCGACAATCTCCACGGTAAAATGCTAGGCACTCCCATCCCCTGGAAGCGCAATTCCAAATATTTAGGCGTCACCTTAGACCAGACGCTTTCTGCAAACCTCACGTCAATAGAGTAACGAAACCCGCACGTTTTTACTTAGGCCGTCTTTATAGTATGTTAGGTAGCAAAAGTTAAATGTCTTTCAGAAATAAACGTACGCTTTATAAGGTCTGCGTTAGACCCGTCATGACGTATGCCTCGCCAATCTTTGCCCACGCCAAACCCCTCGTCCTGCACAAACTGCAGGTAGTTCAAAATCTCTTCTGCCGCAGGGCCACAAACGCACCTTGGTACGTGCGCAACGCGGACCTGCACAGAGATCTCGAACTACCTACAATGCAACAGCACCTAAAAACACTCTCAGAATCGTTCTTCAAACGCGCCGAATCCCATCCCAATCCTCTAATTCGAGATTCAGTGTCATATACTGCTCCTGTCTTAGATTCGAAATTCAAAGGTCTAGATCGGAAAACGCGCACACTGGCGAACCCACGCAATTAACTTTAGATTTCGAAGCCCTTCAGGCCGCAAATTCTAATTCTAACGTAAATCCGAATTGATGCAATTTTATATTTCAATTTTTAATGTTTTTAATTATTTACTTTTCATTTTGAGCACCTTCAGTGCTATGTTTTCACCTTCAGTGCTTTGAGCACCTTCAGTGCTATGTAAATCCCAGCGGGTGACCCCTTCTGGGCCCCGCTAGCGCGGCTTATTTTCCCAATTGGCCGTCGCTCAGATGAAGGCTTTGTGCCAAAAATTGCACGAGCCGATAGGGGGTTTTAAGTGGGTAGTGGTTCTGGTAGGCGTCGGGACGAGTCCCACATAACTCTGGATCGCGCGCGCCAGAATATGCCTCAGAGCATTTTTTATCCTCCTGCCCTTCCCGTGGAGGGAAAAAAAAACGCACCATTCATAGTTACCTACATCAATCAAAATCAATACAAGCTTAATGTTTATAAAAATCTCACATAACCAGGCTGCATGGTGTAAGCCCGAGTCCACAAGCGGTACATTTACACGAAAAATAGTTCATAAAATTGATTTAGTTAAAATTAACCTGAAAATCTACCGACTCAACTGTCGCTAACAAGCCTTTAGTTACTAAGTATTTTCGTGCCGCGGTATTTTTTCAGGGTATTCTGATAAAAAGCACAAACCTCTTTATTTCGCGAACTTAATTATTGTTTGGTGACAAAACAACGGGATTACATGGGGTAACAGCTCGGTGAAAGAATTCGGATATAGTATTTCCTTAAGTTCTCACGATTAACTATATTAAACACTCTTATACTATACATATTATACTTTTTTTTAACCGGATTTTATTGAGTTTACTTTTATTTTTTCTATGCTTAACCCACGTTTCGGTGTTTCTACAGACACCGTGTTCACGAGATTGGAATTTAAAAAAAAACATCACAAATTCAATAGAGAAGGTAGTTGGTAACTATCTGCAACATAAGATCCTATACTAATCATCATCAAATCTAACACCCAACAAGTGGCTAAGAGGAAATGCTAAGGATATTGTCAGCAATTTCTGTGAATCCTGAACGCCGTGCTCGCAGAGCAAACTGAGGAACAGATTGAGATTTACTGTCAGTTGGACGTAACCTTAGTCTCTCGTCACCACGGTGTGTGTAATGGCATCTTAAAGTCGACTGAAATGTAACATATTTATAAATATGTGTATTAAATTTACATAAATATGTTAAAACTGTGTTTTATTTAGAACGAATAAACTTTTTGTACATCAAGCGTTTTGCGTTCCTTTTGACATTTGAATTAACAAATCTTTCCCCTTACAACATTAAAATTTTAATAATAATATAATAATAATCATTTATTTGCAAGAATGTGTGTACAATAAGATGTTGTTTAAGATAAATTCCCAATTCACAAACTGCCAGATATAGGCGTGCAAATATAATTGATTTATATTTAGGTTACCTTCACTCACAAAAATTTTATTTTTAGATTATAGTACATGTCAATGTAAATGTAGAAAATAACTCAGAATAATCAACTTTTTTAAACTAGAAAGTAGAAATTTGCATACTTTATACCACTCTAACTGAACCTTTTTGGTTACCTCCAGAATTGACTGCTGCACTGTTGCGATAAGTACCGGGTTCAATTCGGCCGGCTACGCACCAATAACATCGAAAACATGTTTCTGTCGACTTGAAAAACAAAACATCCTGTATAGTTGTATCCATGTTTTATTGAAACATTGACGTCTCAATCTGTGTTACCGGTGTTAGCTGCTGAACAAACGGCTTTTGCCAATTAAAATGTCCATTTGTTGGTAAAATTCTAAACCTGGCTATTCAGTTCAAAATAAGTGGATTGTATCTTTAACTGTCAGTAGGTATTTGGATTATATAGTGATATTTATATGTTAGGTGTAGCCACATATTATACCCTGTGGTATCGTCGGTACAAAACCTGCTTTTCCAAGCATCCGGCTACAACAGTGGCCGGAAGGTAGGTAGCCTAGTGCTGCCTTAAATTATCCGATCCTGTAGCTGCATTTCTGGCTCTGATCCAGTGAAGTCTGCGTACCGACTATTGATTTAACCATTTGTTTTAAGCAAGTTTGCCACTTTGTTCGTTAAAATATCTTGTGTACAACGGAATACCAAACTGTATTTTTTAAATAGCGTTGTTTGTTTTTTATTGAAAATATCGTCAGCCATTTGATGATTTACACGCTTATTTTAAATGAAACAAAAAAGCCATGATAAAATACAAACGTACACAATTCTCAAACTGCCCTCTGAAACACTTCTTTAATGCGGAAAACGTCTATTCCAATCGGCTTTTCTTCTAAAAGCCCTTTGAGGATTTAAACAGCCCTTCTTGAATTTATCATAAAAACTTGGGTATCCTTTATGATTTGATACAGATGTAGTGAACGTTCCCGCCGACGGCTGTCAGTGTGGCGGCTATTGTACAAAGGAACATATACTCTGAATTGATGTGTAAAGGGTGCATTATTTCTTTTTCGTTTTACATTCTATTTCAAACAACGATAAACCTAAGACGGCAATACCCTTCGGTCTATTCGAATTTACAAAAATGACGTTTGGGCTACGTCATAACGTAACATTTCCAAAGTTTCGAACATACACAACAAATACAAAAGAATTCCCTGTAGAAATTCTACGTTCGTACATCCCGAACTTTCTAAGTGTTCACACGTGTTCGTCAGATGCGACCGCATTAAGCGTAGTTTAAAACCAGTTATTACGACCAGGAAAAGGCTTGTAAATTAAGACACGGTTACATGTTGAATGACAATTTATTTGTTGAAATAATGAGCTTGTACTAGATATAAACGTGTGCAATATTTAATCATCTCATGATCTTACTTTTATCACGTTTGTTCCTAAATAGATAAACTGATTCTCTGTAAGTCACGTCTGGGGACGCCACAATAAATATTATGGAAAATTATTTATTGAATAAAATATTAAAAACTTATATATGTCTCCTTAATTCAATATAATTTTATTAAATTCAGTTTAATCTGTAGTCATAAATATAAAAAGTGATTTGTTTGTGCCTTTCTTACTATTGGTTAAACTGAATAGATTTTTATTAAAATCTTTGTTCGTCCTTAATTTATATTTCTTATTCCAAGCTAGGTCTAAGTCTATCGAAATTCGCGTCTCATTTGTAACTTTGAGGTGACTAATCTTTAAATATAGAAAACATATTATGTATATTTATAACATTAATCTATTAACATCAATCAGTGAAGTAAAAAGTAAATATATATAAAATCACTAAAGTCAATTGGAAATTAGTTTATCTAATTATTTTCGTACAAATAATCTGCAAACTACCATAGATTCACAAGAGCCTCCTCTAACCACTGTACTGTAAAGATACATTTTCTCCAACTTTGAAGCCTATAGAGCCTAAAGAGCAGTTAAAAATACAGCAGTAGGTAGTCAAGTAAGCCGTGTGTCTGTGAGCGGGCACAACCCCTGCTCGCGAACAGATCCCGCTTGTGTCGCGCTGCCCCAGGGATCGTCCAACGGTTAAATTACTTGATTTAGCTTAATTCTATAATTTGAATAAAGAAATGGGATAAAGTTCAAACAAAGATTGCCTCTGTTTCTTTCAACCCTAAACTTGTTCAAGGGTTCATTGGCTAACAAAACTGTAAGTTAAAATAATAAATAGACAAAAATAGATTTGAAGGTCACATGAATCCACTGCGAAGCGCGAACAACTCGCTTGAAACGTAACACATTCTGTTGTCTCTTTCACTTACTCAGTTACGAAATCCACATTTAATTTTTTTGAAATCCAGGTAGTTCAATACAAAATTAGATGCTTACTTAAGAGGGCTCGTGTGATCCCTTGTAGACAACATTTTGAAATAACGTGCAGTCTGCGCATTACGTTGAGAACAGCCTTAAAATCAACAGCCATCAACCAAAATGGCATTCTAATTCAATATCGTTATTCTTATTGGCTGTGCAGTTGAATCGGTACGTCTCTTACTATCCTTTTGTCATTGTTTGACAAACTCCTCCGTGTGGGCGTTTAGAGTGAGAAGTGAAGAGTTGGGGGCGTCCCAGTTGGTGGTGCTGACGGGCTGGTTTGCTGATTGGAGGAGGTGAGAAGCACTTTTTAATTTAAACCAAGCAACCCGTTGGCCATTCTCGAAAAGGTGTTAGCGGTCAGTCATTGCCCGTGGATTTGAACCAGTGCGCCCGGTTTGACGGACTGCCACTCTGCCGCTGTGCTACAGCATCACATGGTGTAACTTTGAAATAAGTTACCTTATACAGCGCATATTTAATCAGCGCCATCTGTTTGATTAATTTAGAACATATTTAATCAGCGCCATCTGTTGAATTACTTATCCACTAATTCAAACTGCCATCTGTTGAAATTATCCGGAACATGTCACAAAATCAATACATGTGCTGCCGTTTGCCGGTAGATGGCCCCACTGATCCTGATTTGATTATTACATGTATTATTTGTCAAGAAATTTATCATACAGAATGCGCAATACCCAATACTACTGTCACCGAAGATATTTTTTCTTCTTGGAAATGCCCTTGCTGCGAATCTGAAAAAAAAGACGTCAAAAAAAGACGATACTCCGGTCCGTATGGGTACGAGACCGAAAAAAATCACAGTAAAAAAACCAAAAGTTACCTCAGCGGGGAAAAAGTTGGATGCTGTTCCTGTGGCCGACTCAAGTACGACTCTAACGGGTCAAATACAAAAGATTGTCTCGGTTGAAATTAACAAACTTAAGGAAGTTCTAAAGATAGAATTAAAGAGTTTATTCGATACAGTCATTACTAATGAATTATCTGAAGTTAAGAGAGAACTGTCTGAAATTAAGTCTTCAATTTCATTTATAGATAGTGAATATTCAAAAATTAATCAAAGGTTATCAAAATTAGAACAATCACAAAAAGCAAATACACTTCAAAGTGCACAACTAGAGTCACTTAATTCGACTATAACCAAACAAGTCAATGACCAATTAGAGCGCGGCCAGTGGGCAAGGAGATCAAATATTAAAATTCAAGGCATTCCCGAAAGAAGAGGTGAAAATCTCATCAACATTATTCATAGCATTGCGAAGCAGTCAAACTTTGCCTTAATATCTACGGATATTGACTTCGTGACGAGAGTGGCGACCACGTTGAACGATAAAAGCAAGCCGAAGCCGATAATTATTCGATTGCTGAATCGATATAAAAAGGATGAGTTCCTATCTGCTCTCCGAAAACTCCGTCAACCCAGAGCAGCAGATTTTGGTTTTGATAATTGCAGTGCGCCCGTATTTTTCAACGACCACCTTACGAAACAAAATAAGCAGTTGTTAAAAAATGTAAAAAAGTTGGCATTCGAAAAATCTTATAAGTTTGTATGGGTTAGAAATTGTTGTATCATGGTGCGGCGAAACGAAACCTCCCCCGTTATTAATATTTTAAATGAATAATGTTTAAAAAAAATTGTATAAGTATTAACTCTTTATATCTAGTTCTTGTTGTATTGAATATTATGTTACATATTAAATCAAAATTTAAGGTTTTTATTAAATTATTTTCAGACTACTATATAAATCTTAAAATGTATGTCGTATATGTAGGTATATCGCGTTGGTTTATGACAGTTTTATATTACAGGGGCAACTTTGTCAACCTGGGCTTAGTAGGTGAGTTCTTGGCAAGTTTTTCGATTAGAATTTTATTAATATATTTTATTCCTTTTAAAAAAATAATTTATTGTGATATTTAATTAATGCATAATCAATGGCTCCATTTTTAAACCTATACTATCAAAGCGTGCGAGGTCTCCGTACTAAAACAAATTTATTTTACAAAAACGTGATAAATGTAGAATATGATTTCATATGTTTAAGCGAAACTTGGCTTTTACAAGGGATTTATAATTATGAATTGTTCACTGAACAGTACGATGTATATAGATGCGATCGTGACTACGAGGCGCGGGGTGACACCATGGGTGGCGGGGTATTGGTGGCAATACGGAGCGGTATCCCGGTTGTATCCGTATCTACGATAGACTTCGTCAACGCTGCAGCCGAGGCACTTGAACTAACTATAAGAGTAAAAAGTAGGGAACCATCATCACTTCTCCATTTATTTTGCTGTTATATTCCACAAGGCCCTCTACATAGAGAATTATTAATTAAAATGTTTGATTATGTTACTGAAAAACGTTCTAATTTTCCAAACGATACCTTTATATTGCTAGGTGATTTTAATATAACACAAGCGGAATGGACCTATAATAATGATTTTTGTTATTTATCGCCCTCATCTGAGGCTTTAGTTAATATAGTTTCCCAATTTCTTTCCTACAATGACTTTAATCAATTTAATCACGTGCGTAATAAGGATGGTCGATATTTAGATCTCGCTATTGGTTCAGTTAAGTGTAAGGTTACTAGATGTACAGATCCGCTGGTTCCTGAGGATGCCTACCATCTGACCTTATTTATTTACATTCAAGCTGACATCCCGCGGTACCTACTTCAGGCCCCTCGTAAAGTATATTTTTATCGCGCTGCTAAACATGACGATGTTAAAATGGCTCTTCGGAACGTTGATTGGTATTCATATTTGGATCAATTAGACATAAATACGTGTTTAGAACATTTTTGTTTAAAAATTCAATCTATAATTAACAAATTTATACCACATAAATTTATGCGTTCTAATCCAAGATATCCCATATGGTACTCTCCAGCATTAATTAAAATACATAAAGAAAAAATAAAATACCACAAAAAATGGAAGATTTATAAAAATAGTAATGACTATAACAGTTTTGTTATGTTGAGGAAACGTGAAAAAGTCATTTCTTTACAGTGCTATGAATCATTTGTGCGCAACGCTGAAAATAGGATATCTACTAACAGCAAACATTTTTGGTCTTTTATTAAGTCAAAAAAGCGAACTACATGTGATCTTCCTAACACTATGTTTTTAAATACTGAAAATGCTTCCAACGGCGAGGAAATTAGTAATTTGTTTAATAAATTTTTTCAGCCAGTTTTTGAATCTCCCGATAATAATTCTTTTTTACTCGATTCTGGCTTGATTCCTGTTCTAAGCCTCAGTTCAATACATCTTGAAAAAGTTAAGAACTACCTAAAATGTTTAGACGTAACTAAGGGAGCGGGTCCAGATGGCTTACCAGCCATTTTTATTCGTCATTATTATGAAGAACTTTCGGTTCCAATTTTTATACTGTTTAGCTTATCTTTGAAATCAGGTGTAATGCCGTGTGCCTGGAAGCAATCATTTATTGTCCCTATTTTAAAATCTGGTAATAAACACGACATTCAGAATTACAGAGGCATTTCGAAACTGAATGTATTACCTTAACTATTAGAGAAAATCGTATATGACGATATTTTTCCAGTAATCAAACCGATACTTATAGAGCAGCAGCATGGTTTTGTGTCTAAAAAGTCAACTGAAACTAATTTATGTGAGTTCACAGATAGAGTCGTGCGAGCTCTGGATCAGGGCCTCCAAGTAGACGCCGTGTACACTGATTACTCCAAATGTTTTGACAAAGTTCCACATTGTTTATTGATACAAAAATTGGAGGCAGTTGGTATACACGGCGATCTATTGCGCTGGCTTGAGTCTTACTTGCGGGATCGGAACCAGGCGGTCTCTGTTAGAGGATACTGTTCCACCTTCATCCCTGTCACCTCTGGGGTACCTCAAGGTTCTCATTTGGGACCGCTATTGTTTAATATTTTTATAAATGATATAGTAACTGTTTTTAAAAATTCAAATTTTCTACTATACGCCGATGATAATAAAATCTTTCGGGAAATCAAGTCTGCTTCTGATTGTCTACTTCTTCAGAACGATCTCGTTGCTCTGCAAGAGTATTGTAAGAGAAACGGCCTCTACATTAATACCGATAAATGTAACATTATTACGTTCTCGCGGAAAAAGACGGCAATAAACTTCAATTACGTGCTAAGATCTCGGCGTTATACTTGACAATCAACTAAACTTTACTCTGCATATAGACTACATAGTGAATAAAGCCTTTCGTATGTTAGGTTTTATAAGACGCACGGGAAGTAATTTTATTAAATATCAAACCATCTTATTACTGTACAATAGTTTCGTCCGTCCCATATTAGAATACGCGTCAACTTTGTGGAACCCTCAATACCAAATTTACAAGAACAATATTGAAAGTATTCAAAATAAATTTATTAAATATATTAGCTTCAGATGGCCGCACTATAATTTAAAAAACATGAATTCCCTCCAATTTCGCCGCGATGTAAAAGACCAAATATTTCTGTACAAAATAATTAATAGCTATGTTGAATCGGCATATTTGTTGAGTAAAATAAGTATCGGTTGTCAACGCCTTAGCTCTCGTAAACAGAAGATTTTTGTGTGCCCTCCTTATAAAACAAATTATGCCATGAACTCGTTTATTCCCAGGTCATGACTGTAATAGCTATAACCGACTTTGTGCAAATAATGATATTTTTGTATTAACCCTTCCCCAATTTTTAAGAAAAATAATTGAAACATTAAAAGTGTTGAATTAATCCACTTGTCTTAGATATTCCTCTTTTTAAATTATATATTTTAAGTTCGAATTGTAATTATATAGTTATATATATATATATGGTAATGGTATTATATATATAATACCATTTTATTTTTCTGTCATTTGTAACAAGAATATAAGCTGCTCTTAAATTTGTAATTTAACAGTGGAAACTTTACTGGCATATGTAATATTTATTTGTTTAATGTTTAAGAGATATTGTTATGCTGTTTGTTTCCCTAATACGTAAATAAATAAATAAATAAATAAATTCTAATCAAATATGGTTCAGTTTCATTTTGTATTGATCCAGAATAAGTTTCATTTCGTATTTAATCATTTGTTACCTAAGAAATTTGTATATGATGTGGGTGTCGCTAGATTTTACCCGAGTGATAATTATGTACATATTCCTTGGTTCAAATTCTTTAATGTAAGCAATTTACTTATTCACACAAAATTTATAACCAATTTAACAATATAAACAAAAATATACAATCATGAATTCAATAAAACGTCAATCTTAGCATTTACTTATTATGATTTGTTACCTCACAAAGTTTGCATGATAGATGTGGTATAATTAGGTTTAACAACGAAACAGCGTCGCTGGGTTATACTTGAGTACTATTGTTTGGTTTGCAATTAAGTAAAAACACCAACAAATCACGTTTTCAGAATAGTAACAATTAAATTGCAATAATTTTTGTTTACATATACAAGAAATATTTCTATATCTCGGCGAGGTGAGCGGTCATTTTAAAAATAACCGACAATTTAAAATGATAATAATAATTGTGTAAATTGTTTTCTGTTTATTTTAGATTTAATAGCAGTAATTAAAAATTGCGATACAGTAAGTAAATCCGATATTCTTATTATTCGTAAATAAGGGAAGAAATTATCTTGTGCAGTCGTTTATGTATGTCAAAGTTTTACTACATGCATTGAGTTCTTTTAACTTATTATAAATCAATGCCCATATGTTATAAAAATTAAAAAAACTGGTTCATTTCAAATTACTGCGGTTGACAATAGTAGGGGCGGGCGTCACCACCAGAAGCGGTCTAATTGTGCGAGTAACAAGCCGGCGGTCGCAGCTTGCGACCGGGGCGACGCTCATTCGCCGGCGGCGCTGGCTGATATGGTTTTTGCATGGAGCGAACGTTTAGGTTACAAAGATGTAACACAAAGATGCATGAATATGTCAACTTATAAGAAACTATTTAGTTGTTATGAATTATAATCTTATTTTAAATTGCCGTCGTCGTTGTCATGATTTACCTTTGTATTTATACCTTGAAAAAAAATCATATCATGAGTTACTTTTTACAAACAATCACTTCACCCGAATTAACGAGGAAGTACATTTGAAAAATACAATATTTGAATTAGATTTACCTTTTAAAATTGTCTTTACAAAATTATGTTCCATTTCATAATAACAAAACCCTGCTCTTCGATGTCTTCGTCAAACGAGAAATAGGTATTATACTGTTATCCAAATTCATATAATTAAAGACGCCCATCGCAGGTAAATCCGCAGTGAGCTGACATGGGGGGGAGGTACGCCAGTGTGATGAAATTCAAAGAGCTTGTACGATTCGGAAGGTTTCCTCAGTCAACAATATGCATGTATAAATGGCGGGAGCCAATATGTATCGTTGTTTAAAGTAAATCGAAGAAGTACAGTGTTTGGTCGATGAATATTCTTTGACTTTTTGTGGGTTTGTTAAATGTTGTCGCTGTGACCACTTTGTAACGTCATTTTAAAAAGCATTTTACCTTCATAGATACCCTTCCAAAAATATGCTAACCTAAAATAATCTGCAAACCTGATTAAAAATCCATTTCAAATTGAGTTATAATCTAATTCAAGCAATGGCTACTTATCAAACCATACTGGTTCAGTTCAGTTCAGTCACAGTAATACTATCACAGTAATAATAATAATAATGTATGGTTCAAGTAGACAGCCGTGATTTCGACACAAAGTGTATGCGGCCACGACACAAACGACACGCTGACGAGCAAGGCGCCTCTTTTTAAATATTTTATCGTTTTAAGCTTGCATTTTTGATGGAAGACTAAACTGATATTTCTCTACTCATCTTTTATTTGAACTCATTAAAATCTAAGCAAATAATAGTACTAAAATTATATAGACAACACTGCGGAAACTACTCGTACAACCATGTTTTTCTCTTTACAAGCCACAGTTTCATTGTTTCTTAATGTAAATGAGAAATACTTAACATTAACTACAGTAAGCTGTTCTTAATTTTATCCCAACAAAATACATATATCTCGGCCGTTCACCTCCACCTTCTACACATGCCTCTAATACGTACGTATTCATAAATCTAATGATACAGGCAATAGCAAATCTCGCGTAACTTCATTAAGTCGGGCAGGTCCGGGGCACCCTCGGCCCTTCGTCCCGCAACTCCCCCCCCCGCCCCCCGCGGCCGGTGGTGCGGGGGTAATGCAATTACAGGGTAATAGCGGCAGATTTATTTACATGAGGCTGCGTTAAAAAATATGTTTTGGTGGTATATTTATTGGTAAGGGTTGATTTAGCCCTGAGACAGTCGTACGAGGGTGGATTGAAAAGTTTGCGGCCTAACATAGATAGCATCGTCATATTATTAAAAAACTATCCTCGTATAAAACCTAAACTCTTTGTCAGTCTCTTTGCCAATTTTTCTCTGAAATGCATTTTTTAATATTTATTTTATTGAACATTAAGTGAGAGTAAGTTTCATTAATTTTGAAAATGGATAGTAAAGAGCACCGTGCCCTGATCAAATACCTCCACATACCAAACCTAACCTAACGAAACATAAATATATATATTTTTTTTTTTGCTGCCGAGGCACCCTCGCGGGAAGGAGGTGGAAGATGCGTCATTTTTTTTTTTTTTGCGGGAGGGAGGTGGAAGATGCGTCATGCATACCACCCACAGGTTAATTCCTCTGCGGGGGGTTATGTGGGACTCACCAGAATGGCACCTACCCACTAAAAACCATCTGTTGGCTGTAGTTATTACCGTTAGCCTTCATCGGAAGCGACACCCGTCGGGATGTTGGGCGCGCTGGCGGAGACCCGCTAGCGGGTCTTCCGCCTGTAGTGAAAGTTGCACTGAAGGTGCTCAAAGGGACATGAGTTGGTGGCCGTTCTGGGCAGCCTTCAGTGAAGCCGGGGCTGGGCAGAGGTCGGCCGAAGCATGATTTAGGGATCAATTCATTTAAATGAACTGAGAAGGGAACTATGCTCCGCCAGAGCTAGCAAACGCTCTGTCGGAGTACGTGAAGCCCTAAGTTTACGGGCTAAGACTGCGATTTCACTAACATCGACATTTTTTAAAGCGTCGCAGACGATACGCATATCGTCTGCTACGGAGGATTGAGGAGTGGGTTTGTATGGGCGAGGAGCCGGGATGGGAGTCAATGCGGGGCGCTGCCTCCAGTTTTCTGGGGCAGGCCTGGACTGTGTAGGCTTTGCAGCTGGAGGAACCCGGCTACGCAGCGGCGGAAAGTTTTCTTGAGAAAGGCGCGGGGCCTGTTTGGGTCCCGCCTTCTTGAAATTGGAGCGCATACAACGGGGTGCACGAGGGCAGCCCCTGTAATTTGCAGTGTGGCCGGACTGGCCACAAAGCACGCAATCGGGAGGAGAGGGAGTTTCAGGGGTGCGATTGCACTCCTTAGTGAAGTGAGGGACCAGGCACTTGACGCACCTGGGCGGTGCGCGGCAGTTGGCCGCCGCGTGCCCGTACAACTGGCACCGATGGCACTGGCCGGGATGACCGCGACGATGAGGCGCCTCGATCGAGATCCCAGAGAGGCCGCATATAGTGCTAACCCCTTTGAGGATCTCCCTGGACTTGGGGACGTTGGCGAGAACCACCAAAGCGAGAGGGTGTTGCCTCCCGTACTTGCTGTGCATTTTATGCACCGCAAGTGCCGGGAAGCCTTGGGATTGCAGATCCTCCAGGATAGCCTCGTTCGATAATTCGAACGGGACTCCCCTGAGTACCGCTCTGATCTTACGCTCTTCTGACAGAGCATAAGTATGATAAGCATATTGCTTATCGGTGAGGAGCTTTGTTAAAGCACGAAAGTCGTCTATCGACGAGACTAAGATTTTAATAGATTCACCCGAGTTGGCCGCTCGGGTGTAATGGATCTTGTGCTCATTGCACAATGTCGAAACCTCAGTCCATTTACCCTTTTCCCGAATGAAAACGGGTGGTGGGACCTTGACAGAAGTTGGGGCTGGAGCGGGTGTTGAAGACACCGGGGCAGCTGGCGTTGAAGACGCCGCAGGGGGTGTAGGGACGGGCGTCGAGGGCGCCGGGTCTTGTTTCGAACGCTTCTTAGAGCGCTTCTTAACAAACGTAAAAGAGGGAGACTCAGGGCCAGTTGGGGTGGCGTCCGAGGATGACTCGGTCGCGGGTGCGCGCTTGCGGCGCGGAGGGGCGTCTACTTCGCACTCCATGTCACTGGAGGAAGGGGACGCGGGAGGGCCTAAGACCAGAGCGGTCTGAGGGACGGAGGTGGCCTGAGGGGCCGGTGTGAACAGTGCCATGATTAGAGGGAGAAATGATTGCAGTGTGCGAATCATATGAGGGGGGCAGTGAGTGCCTTGGGCGTCGTAATCAGCGATCAGCTTATTCAGAAGCTCCTCAGGGCTTAGGGAAGCCATTGCGGAGGGGGTTGGGGAGGGACAACAATATATAAATATATATACTATGAACCTATCAACGATGACTAACTTCCTAAAAACCACCCTACACGCAGTAGGGCGGTTGAGGACGACGCGGATAACTTACTCGAACACGGAACTTGAAGCCTTGGAACGACGAAACCCCGTCGACGAAGCTCACGTTCCACGACGTACGGTTAAAACCCACTTTCCGCCGTGAAAACGGCGTTAGAAACTTATTAGAAGTACGGTTAACGAGCCACTGTCCGCCGTGAAAACGGCGTTAGAAACTTAATACGGTAAACAACTATGAAATTATATATTACGACAACAACCAGTGAAATTTGGGTGCTCAATTAGCGTGGGGGCTAATAGAGCGGGAAGGCGTCTGCGATCGACGTGCGCTCGAGAACGCACGCAGACCGAGACTGAGATGCGTCATGCATACCGCCCGCAGGTAAAGTCCTCTGCGGGGGGTTATGTGGGACTCACCAGAATGGCACCTACCCACTAAAAACCACCTGTTGGCTGTAGTAAATTTTACCGTTAGCCTTCATCGGAAGCGACACCCGTCGGGAAGTTGGGCACGCTGGCGGAGACCCGCTAGCGGGTCTTCCACCTGTAGTGAAAGTTGCACTGAAGGTGCTCAAAGGGACATGAGTTGGTGGCCGTTCTGGGCAGCCTCCGGTGAAGCCGGGGCTGGGCAGAGGTCGGCCGAAGCATGATTTAGGGATCAATTCATTTAAATGAACCTATAATGAATTGAGAAGGGAACTATGCTCCGCCAGAGCTAGCAAACGCTCTGTCGGAGATCGTGAAGCCCTAAGTTTACGGGCTAAGACTGCGATTTCACTAACATCGATATTTTTCATAGCGTCGCAGACGATACGCATATCGTCTGCTACGGAGACTTGAGGAGTGGGTTTGTATGGGCGAGGAGCCGGGATGGGATTCGATGCGGGGCGCTGCCTCCAGTTTTCTGGGGCAGGCCTGGACTGTGTAGGCTTTGCAGCCGGAAGAACCCGGCTACGCAGCGGCGGAAAGTTTTCTTGAGAAAGGCGCGGGGCCTGTTTGGGTGCCGCCCTCTTGGAATTGGAGCGCATACAACGGGGTGCACGAGGGCAGCCCCTGTAATTTGTGGTGTGGCCGGACTGGCCACAAAGCACGCAATCGGGAGGAGAGGGAGTTTCAGGAGTGCGATTGCACTCCTTAGTGAAGTGAGGGACCAGGCACTTGACGCACCTGGGCGGTTTGCGGCAGTTGGCCGCCACGTGCCCGTACAACTGGCACCGATGGCACTGGCCGGGATGACCGCGGCGATGAGGCGCCTCGATCGAGATCCCAGAGAGGCCACATATAGAGCTAACCCCTTTCAGGATCTCCCTGGACTTGGGGACGTTGGCGAGAACCACCAAAGCGAGAGGGTGTTGCCTCCCGTACTTGCTGTGCATTTTATGCACCGCGAGTGCCGGGAAGCCTTGGGACTGCAGATCCTTCAGGATAGCCTCATTCGATAATTCGAACGGGACTCCCCTGAGTACCGCTCTGATCTTACGCTCTTCTGACATAGCATAAGTGTGATAAGCATATTGCTTATCGGTGAGGAGCTTAGTCAAAGCTCGGAAATCGTCTATCGACGAGACAGTGATTTTAATAGATTCACCCGAGTTTACCGCTCTTTTAGTTTACCACTCGGGGCCGGAGTGGGTGTTGAAGACACCGGGGCAGCTGGCGTTGAAGACGCCGCATGGGGTGTAGGGACGGGCGTCGAGGACGACGGGTCTTGTTTCGAGCGCTTCTTAGAGCGCTTCTTAACAAGGGTAAAAGAGGGAGGCTTAGGGCCAGTTGGGGTGGCGTCTGAGGATGACTCGGTCGCGGGTGCGCGCTTGCGGCGCGGATGGGCGTCTACTTCGCACTCCATGTCACTGGAGGAAGGGGACGCGGGAGGGCCTAGGACCAGAGGGGTCTGGGGGACTGGGGTGGCCTGAGGGGCCATTGAGGGAATTAACGCCATGATATGCGGGATAAGAGAGTCCAAGAAACGATACTTATCAGCATTTATAGACATGCCTTCAGCACCGGTACTATCAAGTAACTTCTTCCTAAACTCATCAGAGCTTAGGGAAGCCATTGCGGAGGGGTTGGGGAGGGACAACAATATATAAATATATATACTATGAACCTATCAACGATGACTAATTTCCTAAAACCACCCTACACGCAGTAGGGCGGTTGAGGACGACGCGGATAACTTACTCGAACACGAAGACTCGAGGCACCTGGAACGACGAATTCCCGTCGACGAAGCTCACGTTCCACGAAGTATGGTTAACAACCCACTGTCCGCCGTGAAACGGCGTTAGAAACTTATTAGATGTACGGTTAAAACCCACTTTCCGCCGTGAAAACGGCGTTAGAAACTTATTACGGTATACAACTATGAAATTATTTATTACGGCAACAACCAGTGAAATTTGGGTGCTCGATTAGCGCGGGGGCTAAGGGAGCGGGAAGGCGTCTGCGATCGACGTGCGCTCGAGAACGCACGCAGACCGAGACTGAAACATAAATAGCGTTGTAATATTATTATAAAACTATCCTCATATAAAACTTTTATTTATTTTATTTATTTATTAGTTCACCAACATAATGGTTACCAAAACATTGTCAAGTTATATATATTTAAATACAGAATATCATGCAAAGAATAAAATTTAAGTTAAACAAAATATTGTCAAAAAAAAAAAGATATGTCAAATGTCAAATTTTGAATATAATGTCTCAATTATTGTACAACATTATAATGGTATAGCATGCAAACAGATTAAACTTAACAGCTAATATGAAATCGAATTCAGGGCCTTTGTGATAGTATTCATGGAATCTCCGATAAGATCAAGGAGTCCCGATTTTGAATACATGTCACAGTGTCTGACCGCCCTTGCAAGGGAAGCACTGTAACCCAGATTCGACCGAAATCCCGCGGTATGTAAAATATTAAATCTGCTGGCTCTGGGTAGGCGACGTGGAGCCGATAGATAAAGTGAATTTAGCAGATGAGGACAGTCAATTAAGTTATTCAATAATTTATAAATAAACAATATGTCAAACTTAATCCTACGCCTCGCAAGAGTATTTATTATAAAATGTTCTAATCTTTTCCTATAATTAGGCAATTTTTTTGCTAAATAACTTGAAAAAGTGAGGTGCCATACAAAACGTTTTTGAATGCTTTCAATGCGTTTTTTGTGTATTTCATAGAAGGGGCTCCATGCTACACTTCCATATTCAAGTCCGCTGCGGACAAAGGCATTATATAACAAAATTTTTGTGGATGGGGATTTAAAACTCTTACAATTTCGTAAAAGGAAACCGAGATTCTTAAATCCTTTAGAAACTATATTATCTACATGGCTATTAAAACCCAACTTACTGTCCACAATGACACCTAAATCTCGTACGGTGTTTACATTGTTTAAGAAGCAATCTTTAATGCGGTACACTGGGAATGTGACTTTTTTTTTACGAGTGAATAGTAATGATACGCATTTGGACGCATTGAGGACCTTGTCGTTATATTCACACTATGCTTCTAGCCTTGATAAATCATTTTGTACCAGGACAATGCCCCCGCTGTTATCTATCGAGCGATAAAATTTCAGATCATTGGCAAAAAGGAAATATTTATTGTGTTTGAAGCATTGCCCAATATGATACTTAGTCAACTTGATAATGATAAAAAAGTGGACAGCTGAATTTAAACGTGGACGATAGAGCATCAAAGAAGACCCGCACTCTGGACGGGCTTCTATAGCTACGACTTCGGAACACATCAAAAAAATATGTGATCTCATCGTGGGAGACAGAAAATTGAAAGTATCTGAGATAGCTAAAGCTCTAGGAATTTCATATAAACGTACACAAAACATGATCGTTAACGAGTTAGGGTTCCAAAAGGTGTCTGCAAGATGGGTTCTGCGGCTCTTTTCAGTTGAACAGAAACGAACAAACTTGGCTCACGATTTCTAGAGACTGTTTAGAGCTTTTTCAATCTGATCCAATAGAATTTTTGGCAAGGTTTGTTACTATGGACAAAACATGGGTTCATCACTACACTCTTGAATCCAAACAACAATCCAAACAATGGAAGAGACCCCGATCTCCGACCCTCAAGAAAGCCAAGGTGTGTTTTTCAGTAAACAAGGTAATGGCATCGGTTTTCTGGGATTCTAAGGGTGTCATCTTGGTTGATTACTTAGAAAGAGGTCAAAGTATAAATTCTGCATACTAATGCACACTATTACGTCGTTTACATGAAGAAATAAAGTCCAGGATCGTTGACCAAGAAAGTTTTGTTTCATCAGGACAATGCCCGTGTTTACACATCTGCAGAATCGATGGCTCAAATAGTGAATTGTGGTTTCGAATTGCTTCTTCATCCCCCTTATTCACCTGACTTGGCACCTTCTGACTTTCACCTATTTCTAAAACTAAAAAAACATTTAGGTGGAATGAAATTTTCTACCAATGAGGAGGTCAAGTGGCCGTAGATGCCTTTTTTGAAGACCTAGACAAGACCTTCTATTTAAATGGGATCAAGGCTTTGGAGGACCGCTGGACTAAGTACTGTGATCTAGGAGGAGGGTATGTAGAAAAATAAATATGAAAAATTGCATTATTCCTGTGTTTTCTTATTTAGGCCGCGAACTTTTAATCCACCCTCGTAGCTATGGCAATGTTTTCGATATTTCTTAGTTCTTCAGAAGACAACTTCGTAGTATCTAGCCCGCACTAGTTACATACTGTCCAAAGCATAAGTTTGTTTTCAATTGTTTTTTGGAGTAGCTTGGAGTAGGCAGTATTAATGCACCGTGACTGCGAATTCGGAACTTTACTGTCAAAATTATACGATGTTATATGGCTTAACATTCAACACCATGGATTATACGCAGTAGCAACCCGTTACATTTATAACTAAATAACGATTTGTGTAAATTAACGTCCCTTATTTATTAGAAGACCACTTGCCTGCGAGGGTGAATTCTGATTAGCGAGTGACGCATATGAAAGTGGAGGGAAGTAGGTGCATAAGTCGGCAATGCATAATGGATCAGATTAGTCTACGTATAGTGAGTTTCTTTTGCTGAAAGCTTGTTGGAGAAAGTTCTGGACTTCTTATTGTAACAGTCGTAGAAAAACAAAGTTTTATGAGAAGTATTCTTCGATATAGGTATTTAGAATTAACGACAGGTTTTACTCACCAATAATGCATAAAATAGTACAACATGAGTTAAACTAACAACATTAATACAAAAATACTCCGACAGCATAGTAAATCCTAAATGCATAGAATATATTTGTTTTTGCTACCCTTGTGCGAGGTATTGGCTGTAAGCCCGGTGAAGTATATGGAATCATGGAATACCTACTCCAATACGTCCCCGCAGGCTGTCACGAGTTGAGTTGGCATTTCCAACCGGAAAAGACGCATTAATGCTACTTAAGTACGGTTCCTGAGTTAGTACTGCTGCAAACCCTCATCTTATTCGTCGACTCAACGACATTCTAAGTATTAAAAAGAACCCTTTCTTCAATTGCAAGCTGTGAAAACTTTGTTGTGGCATATTAGTGGCGACATACCTACCCTGTGTTGTAGTGGGCCACCTGTGTACTGTGATATCAAAATCTACTTTTTCACATTAACAAAATAACAACCAGACATAGCATAACATATAAACTACTGTAAATTATAATTACAAAGCACATGATAATACAAGTATTACGAAATTAACAAACTGCCGAAACGTTGCGGCTGATAGCCTTATCGAGTGACTAATGTATTGTTACCTGCCGCCCGCCCTCGGCAGCTATTGTTTCAGAGAAATAGGAGGAAATAATTAATAATACAATAACA
The DNA here is from genome assembly GCA_923062675.1 of Marasmarcha lunaedactyla. Classification (NCBI taxonomy): domain Eukaryota; kingdom Metazoa; phylum Arthropoda; class Insecta; order Lepidoptera; family Pterophoridae; genus Marasmarcha; species Marasmarcha lunaedactyla. Next base: position 414,244 of record OV281351.1, on the reverse strand, counting down.
ATGGATAGGAACTGCCACTAGCAGATAAGATCAGAGGGCAAGATCATCCCCTTGAACAACCCCATTGCTATTGTTTGATATCGCGAGATCGGGAGCGTGTGCGGCATAATGATACACGCGGGGTGTAGAGGTGGCTTAACGGAAGAAAACTTAAGATTAGGTGTTTATATGATTAGTGGGGAATAATATATTCATGTTGTACTTGGTTGTGCCTCAGGCTTGTTTAATGTAACGTCGTGTCATTCAAACAGCAGTTTACATCACAGGCTGAAATGTGAGAGTGAGTATATTACAATAAGCAATCGTGATACGTGTAATCAGTAGTTGTTTATACTTAACAGGTAAGATAGGCAACTAACATTTTTGTCTTTACTTTCCATTGGACAAAATTCATCATGAAAGACAAATTTTTAACCAATAAAAATACTCAACTAAGAAATAAATTTTTTAATAGATGTTTAGATAGGTATATTTTTTGTGCCGTAAAGCCTAGAATAAAAGCGATGCGAGAGAAAGTTATCATTACAAATATTCTCAATAATTTGCTAAGTTTCCGTAATACTCAGGGCAAATTTTATGAAGCGTGTATATCCGTATTTCAACGTCATAAAATGGAGGAAAAATGTAAAAATTTCTTTAATTCATGTGTACTATAATATAGCATTAGGCGTCACTTTCCGGAAATACATCGCAATTATTATGAAATTACTCGCTACTTCCGCGTCACTTAAAAGTGCATGACTTTCAAGCAATTTATTATCTGACATAGTGCCCCCGGCTGGCGTGAAATACGTGTTGGTAGTGGAAGTATGTTGTGTGTTTGACCCTTCATGTATAGGATAGTCGTTCTGCAGGTTAATGCCGTATGAAACGTTAGTGGGAGGGAGGGCGGTGCTATTACTATCAAACAGTAGAGCAGTATTTTCATAAAAAAATCTGTACTTTGTCATGTTAAGCACCATTAGTCAACTCTTCTGACACAAACAAATAACAGCATAGAACCCATTTTTTCCTTACCTACGAATCCAAAATTCACTCAAACTTAGCTCTAAAAAGACTAAAATAGGTTATTACGAAAAATAAATGAGCATGTAAAGCTCCTTATTTCCTTTGAAAGTAGACATTCATACTGGAGGGAAACCGGCAACACAGCGGCGTCTGGAATATTGTCGGAACTGAGAAAAAGAGTTTTTGTTTGTTCATGTGTCTTTGGTGAACTCTGATAGAACTGGACCGCTTATATCACAACACTTGTAAGAAAAAATTCATTCTGTATTGGTGCCTGAAAACGCGCTTGTCTGCCACCTCACTTGAGGGAAGCGTTGGATGTTGTACGCCTAGCCAAGTGTTGCCCACTTTTGCCCAAAGGTCACTTTTTGAGGTGAAATTAAGCAGTTTAACGCCTTTTTTACTGCCTTTTTCAATTAGTAAATCAATAAAATATATTTACGAAACGTATTATATAATTGACTTTACATAGTCATTTCGTAATTCAGTAAATGATCAGTGGTATACATCATAAGGATATCCGCTGTATATCCTATGGAGCAGCTACTCTTATTGTTTCATAAAGTTACAGAAGTTTTACGCATGTAAATTTTTTTGTAAAATTGGGTCCAAAACGAATCATGATTTAGTTCAATATTCAACATTCCTTAATTATATCCAAAACATGAAGGGTCATATCACTCTTTCTTGTCAAAACATACAATAATAATCATTGATAAAACAGCTTACTTGCGATAAACAAAAATCCATTTGATACTCCGCTCCACTCCACTCTACCTCATGGCAGTAATTGCAGCAACATGCATGTGTGCGCGTATCGCTGGCGCATGCTAATCACTCATAGATAATGCTGTTTTGTTTTCCGCTGCTATTGAGTTGGCACCGCGCCACGCTGTGGAAACTGATAGCCACTGGATTTCTGCACAGTTGGATCAGAACGTACTTACGAAGACAAGAAACTTCTTTGACGCGAAATGGGCTCTATACACTTGATCGATAATTATTAAGGTTAGTTTTCTCATTTCTTTTATGAAGAGCCTTTACGATTGTATTTATTATTTGTGTTTGATACTTAAGACATTTAGACAACTAATATGGCATGATAAAGGTTTGTACATTCATCAACCAGTCTTTAAGCGAAGGCACACTTCCAAATTTATATCAACAAATATGTTACTTTAAAGTTAAAAGGCGATTAAGCTTCTAATGATTCTACATCCATTTACAACAGGTATCAGTTTCCACTCACGATTGAAAATCGATATCCGACTGGAAATTAAAGCATTGAAGTTATACTTGTGTGTAAAGCATTAATGGATCTAAGCTTAGCTTATCTCTAGGTGTTGCGCGTAATCTGCAAACCGTAGATTGTACCAGTCCTCCCGATGTTAATATTGCGGCTGCATACATTATAATACGATTGCATTTGGAGACTCAGAGATACGAAGGCAGTGTGAGGGCTTAAGGAATGCAGATAAGCTTGAAGTGTTGGCTGGGTGAGTGTGATCAGATTGAGTTGCTTTTTAGTTATATATGTGTTTAAACTTTTTTATATGGCTGTTTTCATTATTAAATAGCTGCAATTAAACGGTTTAACTTTTGAATAAAATAAAATAGTGGAAGATAGGTAACAAGCTCTTTAAAAATTTATTTATTTATTTGGGAAACATACAATATTTTAATACAGTTATATAAATTAATAAACATAATATAACAAATCAATAAAGTTTCCACCAATAACTAACTCAGTTAAGGTAGTTACAGCAATACAAAGTTAAATCATTATTAATACATAAAAATAAACATTACATTATTACAACTTAATCAAAATAAACAAAAATATAAGAATAGAGATTAATGGATAATGAGCTCCTCCCTAATTTTCCTTTTATAAACAATCACACTTGAACAAATAATAATAATAATAATAATAATAAAATGGTTTATTCGGCGCAAATTAAGAAATTGACAAAACAATATGCAAAATCACGAAACAACAAAAAATAAATAACAGTATTACAAGTACATACAAAGCAAAAAGAAAAACAACACTTTCACGCCGAAAGGGCTAAAAAAAACCTAAAAAATCTTGATCCAGGTCACCTGATTTGACTAGTGAAATGGTTTAGTCACTACGTGAACTGGAGCCTTCTCATGTTGTACGTGGCGCCTGCCATCCTTCTCGTGTTATTAGGGCATCGGGAAATCCCACCCAAATTGAAGTGCGAAGTATGATAGAAGAACTATTATGGAATATGAAAGTGCGAGAAGCATCAAAGCGAGAACTGGTATGAAAGAAATTTAGATGTAAAAAGTCTGCGCCATTGCCGGCGGAGGTCGTAGAAAAAAAATCCTTCTTGTGTTGTACGCGGCGCCTGCGGTCTTTTCCGTGTTGTAAGAATCACTTTCCATCAATTGAGATGGAATACAACGTGACGCCCAATTCCACTGAATCAATGCGTCTAGTACCAACTACAACTTATTCATAAGGTCGATGTCGTTTCTAACCAGGCATCATCAAAAATTGTACACGCAATCAAATCATAACCAAAGTAATGAAACTGGTTATTAAGATTTAGTTGGTGTTAGTTTGCGGGACCGAAAGTTGGATCGGAACTAAAGTTAGCATATCGAACTGAAATGCGATCCGACTAGTAACACTTCGGTCAACTTGCGATCGACTTTGCTGAAGACACAGAGAGAGGCAAATGTTAAGGTATACTTTTTAGAGTTTCCAGTTTCCTAGCCATGTAAGTAAAATCACCGAATAGATTAAGCTGGTCTTCCAATTTTGCTTAAAAACTATCAGAATCTTTTGCATTATTTAAAGATTTGTGTCTAGGTTTATACGCAATATTTGCAAATAACTCGTTTCATTTTACTACATAGTTTCACAAAATAGAATCCACATTGAAAGCAATCTTTATAAATATTTCGCTCGAACGGTGTGCACACTCCAGCTCGAGGCTTGAGAAATGTTGTAAAGAGTTTATAAGCTATGTTTAGACATTACTGAAGTAATTCAATATGCATACTCATAAACATGTTCAATGTAACCGACCCTATCTCACCATTCCCATCTGATGGTGGGGTCTGGCTTCAGTGTACCGTCTCTACCTCGCTCTCTCCACGGCATATATTACTCCCATCTGATGGTGGAGTCTGCAAAACAAGTCTCGGTTTGCGTGCGGATTCGTTCGCACGTCGATCGCAGACGCCTCCCCCCGCTCCCTTAGCCCCCGCGCTAATCGAGCAATCAAATTTCATAAGGTCGTTACCGTACTGTTATTTCATAGTCGTTTCCGTATTAAATTTCAAACGCCGTTTTCACGGCGATTAGTGGCTTGCTAACCGTACTTCGTGTTTCGTCGAACGTGAGCTACGTCGACGGGCTTCGACGTTCCAGGTGTTCTTCGTGGAGTAAGTTCGCCGAGTTCAAGACTTCGTGGGCTGGTGGATACGCGTACCGGTGCCAACGAAGCCAGTCGGCGTTGCCCCGGTGCGCACAGTTTAGCCCTTCAGGCTAACAACAAACCGGAAGTCCCGATCCCATTTGCACTGGGCCTTACCTAGGGTGACGGAACCAGCGCTGTCCGAGTTAGGGGCACCGCTGCGGCCGTCCCGACCCCCCCTACCGCCGGTAGGGAGGCTTAGTTAGGTTTTTGACTAGGTTGTTCATAATTTATATATTAATTATATTCGTTAGCTCCCCACCCCCTCCCCCGCTGTACGCAATGGCAGAGCAAATCCTAGCGGATGTTGCGAAGCTATTAGCGGATGGCATTGCCGCCTCAGGCTCCCCCCCCGACGCTAATGCGATACTCCAATCGCTTAGCAGTCTCCTGCTTCCCCTGCTCGCCAACTTGGCTCCACAGGCCCCTCAGGCCCAGGCTCTTCAGGCCTCGTCAAAGCTGCCTCACAGCGCTCCCCCTTCCTCCGCCTCCAGTGATATGGAGTGTGAGTACACAGACGCCACCTCGACGGCTACATCAACCTCGGCCTCATCCGCCGCCCGCCCCTCCAAGCGCACTGCATCTAGCAGCAGCGACGAGTCCGCTTCTACAGTGGGCACTATTACCTCCCCTGAACCCACCGTTAGCTTCACGCTGGTGGAACGCCGCTCCAAAAGGAGCAAGAAAGCACCGGTGTCTCCGACACCAACCATCGTCCCGGCAACCCCGTCGCCCGTCCCACTCATGTCACTCGACGTGACTATTCCCCCCAGCTTCACAGCTGCCCCCGCCAAGCCAGCCTCGCGCTGCGAACCAGTCTTAGCCAAGGCGAAGACCCCTCCCCCCGTGTTCCTACGGGAAAAAGCCAAATGGCCGTTAGTCTCAAAATATGCTCAGAGATGAAAATCAATTATACCCAAGCCACGAATTTAACCGACTCGGTTAAAATCACTGTCCCCACTGTAGAGGATTTCAGAATCCTAACAAGACTCCTTACCCAAAGGCAACACGCCTATCACACCTACGCTCTCCCTGAAGAGCGTAAGATTAAAGCCATCCTACGGGGAGTCCCGTTTGAGTTTTCGAACGAGATCATCCTGGATGATATTAAAGCCCAAGGCTTTCCTGCCGAAGCTGTGTACAAGATGCACAGCAAAAACGGCCACCGTTTTCCCTTGGCCTTGGTCATACTGACCAACACACCTAAGTCGCGAGATTTCTTCCGCGAGGCCCGCACCATTTGCGGCCACTCCGGAATCTCCGTAGAGACGCCACACCGCCGTGGCTATCCCTCACAATGTCATAGATGTCAATTGTACGGGCACGCAGCGCGTCAATGTACCGCCAGCCCCAGGTGCGTAAAGTGCCTGGAGCCGCACTTCACGAAGGAGTGCAACCGCACTCCTGAGTGTACAACTCCACCCTCATGTGTGCTGTGTGGCCAATCCGGCCACACAGCTAATTACAGGGGCTGCCCTCGTGCACCCAAGACCATCAGACCAACTATTAAGAAGGCGGCACCCAGACAGGCCCCGCCCCTTAATAGTTACTCTAACTTCCCGCCGCTGCGCCACCGGGATTCCCCGGCAGTTAAGCCCGCCCAGCCCACGCCCACTCCAGTGCTTGCCTGGAGACAGCGTCCGGCTGCTCAAACCTGCCCTGCTCCGTCAGCAGGCCCAAAATCCTCCCCTCAGCCTTCGATGGCTGAGGATCTTCAACTAATATTTGATACTATGCAGGGCGTAGATATGAATCAAATCTCACAGTGCGCAGGTAAACTGCGTGCCGCTCGCACTCCTAGAGATCGTCTGATGGTAATCATCCAGTACGAATCTCTTTTAAAAACATTGTAAATTTTATAATTTATAATGAATACAATAAATAATCCACCCAGCGCCACGACTGGTCGCACCAAACCCAGGGGTTTATCCCTGATCTCCTTTAACACCCGAGGTCTAATCAACCAACTTCCGGAGCTCAAACTGTTCATTAAGAACATAGAGCCCGAGTTAATCCTTGTTCAAGAGACATTTTTAAAACCCCAGCACATCAGGGGTCTTAACATTCCTAAATACTCTCTTGTGCGTGATGACAGGCCCGCCTCGGTCCAACGAGGCGGCACTGCCATTTACTACAAGAGAAGTATTCACTGCTCTCCAATTCCCACGCCTCCACTCACCAACATGGAGGCCACAGTATGTAGGCTGGCTATGACAGGTCACAGGACCATAGTCTTGGCCTCAGTCTATATACCCAGTGGTACACCGCCCCTTCGTTGTGACTTCGAGGCCTTACTCGAACTGGGGCAATCCGTCATTATGTTCGGCGATTTCAATTGCAAACAAACTGACTGGACATGCTTGTCGACCACACCCACTGGTGTTAAATTACTAGACATCACGAAGTCACTCGATCTGGACGTCATTTCTCCGGTCACACCAACTCATTATCCGGATAACCCGCTTCATTCCCCTGATATCCTTGACTTTGCCATCGTCAAGGGTATCAGTCTTGACCTCAAGACCATACAGCCGCTAGACGACTTAGGCTCAGACCACCGTCCGGTGTCTCTTATATTAGGACCCCAGAACGACCCTCCTGCTCCGAAAACCTTTACCAACTGGGAAGGTTTCAAACACACCTTGTCTTCCGCTTTTGAAGCCCCAGACTGCCCACTCGCGATTTCATCCGACTATCTCGATAGCACGGATAAAGTCGACTCAATAGTCGATACTCTCACTACCGCCATCAACTCGGCCATCAGTGAGAATCTAAAGGTTGCTAAGCATGGCAAGCCCAAGCTTCCCTTGGACATTAGCAACCTAATTAAAGCTAAAAACGCCGCTCTCCGCAGAGCCAGAAAATACCCCACACCCGCCTACAGGCAAATCGCCAAACAGCTTCAACGTAAAGTTAAACGTACCGTCGCGGATTATAGAGACGTTCAAAGGAACGATCTTATGATTAATATTTCCCCGTCCCACACGGCGTACTATAGGATGGCGAGAGCCCTCCGACTAGACGCCCGTACTTACACCCCTCCGTTATCTCGTCCCGATGGCACTACCGCCTTCGAGGACGACGAAAAAGCTGAATGCTTCGCCGATAGCATTGCTTCACAATGCTCCCCGAGTACCCAACCCACAGACCTAGCTCACATCCAGGCGGTGGAAGACGAAGTCGATTGCAAAGACTCCCGTCCAGTCACCGCTGACCCCATCACAGTTTCTAACGATGAAATCCTACTCATCATTTGGAAACAGCAATCCAAGAAGGCCCCGGGTGCGGATGGAATTTCCAACCAAGCACTTAAGCAGCTGCCTCGGCAGGTGCTTACCTTACTTGCGATCATCTTCAATGCTTGCTTCGACCTAAGCTACTTTCCAAAAGCTTGGAAAGAAGCTATAGTCATAGGCATTCCCAAGCCGGGTAAACCTTTGAATAACCCGGCTAATCACAGACCCATCAGTCTACTCAAGGCAATGGCCAAACTTCTCGAGAGAGTCATACTAGCTCGAATGAAGGACCACCTGTTCCCAGCGGACGGTGACCCACTCATTATCCCCCACCAATTCGGCTTTCGAGCCAAACACTCGTGCCCTCAGCAAGTTCACCGAATCGTCGAGTACATACTCGACGGCTTCTACCCCAGACGACTGAAAACAGTCGCGGTCTTCTTTGACGTAGCCAAGGCTTTTCACAAAGTCTGGCACGCAGGGCTCATTTACAAGTATCACAACACAGGCTTGCCCGACCGACTGGTCAAACTAGTCGGCTCCTACCTTAAAGATCGCACCTTTCGTTTCAAACACGAAGGTACGCTCTCCACCCCCCGCCCCCTCAAGGCGGGCGTCCCTCAGGGCTCGGTACTCGCCCCGTTACTATACACAATATACACCAATGACATACCTATTCCGTCTAAAGGTGTTCAACTCTCCCTCTTTGCCGACGACACTGCCCTATACGTCAAGGGCGTACACGTCGACACACTCATCACCAAACTCCAGAAGGCCGTAAATGACCTCGGAGCCTGGTTTAAAAAATGGCGTATCGATGTAAATCCAGAGAAAAGCTCTGCGATGCGCTTCGATCATAAACGCCGTCGTCCCTACGACCCCCACATCCGAATGCTAGGTACGCCCATCCCATGGGCACTCACCACCAAGTACCTAGGCGTAACACTCGATCGTACGCTTTCATTCCGACCTCACATTCACCGAGTTACCAAACTCGCCCGTATGTACATGGGTCGACTTAACAGTATGTTAGGCCGGCACAGTAAAATGTCTCTTAGGAACAAGCGAACGCTTTTGAAGGTTTGCGTGAGACCAGTCATGACGTACGCCGCCCCTATATTTGCACATGCTAAACCCTCCGATATGTATAAACTACAGGTAGTTCAGAATCTCTTCTGCCGACGGGCCACGGATGCTCCGTGGTACGTGCGAAACGCAGACTTGCACAGAGATCTCGAACTGCCTACTATACAACAACACCTTAGGACGCTCTCCACCGCTTACTTTAAGCGATCCGAAGAGCACCCTAACCCCCTTATACGCGAGACAGTAGCCTATACTGCTCCGTCCATGCCGTCGAGGTACAAAGTCCGTAGACCGAGAAATGCACTCTCGGATCCCCCTGATCAACTTTCGGCTAATCTGGACCAGCTTAAGGCTGCCCAGGCCGTTTAATCAACAATATATAAATGTCATTTGCACCTTAAGTGATTAAGTATTCTCAGCGGGTGACCCGCTAGCGGGTCCCTGCTTGCGCGCCCACCTCCCAACCCGGGTGTCGCTCCGATGAAGGCTGACAGCATTCCCATGCTATAGCCATTTGGGTGGTTTTAAGTGGGTAGGTGCCACTTTGGTGAGTCCCACATAACCCCGCAGACGGCTGCGGAGGTATTCATGACGAATCTTCCACCTCCCTCCCGAGAGAGGGTGCTTCGGCAGCAAAAAAAAAAAAAAAAAAGTGGAGTCTGGCGCATCACAGTCTCGGTCTGCGTGCGTTCTCGAGCGCACGTCGATCGCAAACGCCTTCCCGCTCCATTAGCCCCCGCGCTAATTGCGCACCCAAATTTCACTGGTTGTTGTCGTAATAAATAATTTCATATTTGTATACCGTAATAAGTTTCTAACGCCGTTTTCACGGCGGATAGTGGGTTGTTAACCGTACTTCTAAAAAGTTTCTAACGCCGTTTTCACGGCGGCTAGTGAGTTGTTAACCGTACTTCATGGAACGTGAGCTTCGTCGACGGGAATTCGTCGTTCCAGGTGCCTCGAGTCTTCGTGTTCGAGTAAGTTATCCGCGTCGTCCTCAACCGCCCTACTGCGTGTAGGGTGGTTTTAGGAAGTTAGTCATCGTTGATAGGTTCATAGTATATATATTTAGATATTGTTGTCCCCCCCAACCCCTCCGCAATGGCTTCCCTAAGCTTTGATGAGATTAGGAAGAAGTTACTTGAAAGTACTGAAGGCATGTCTATAAATGCTGATAAGTACCGTTTCTTAGATTCTCTTATCCCTCATTTCATGACGATAATGTCCACAATGGCCCCTCAGGCCACCCCAGTTCCCCAGACCCCTCAGGTCCTAGGCCCTCCCGCGTCCCCTTCCTCCAGTGACATGGAGTGCGAAGTAGACGCCCCTCCGCGCCGCAAGCGCGCACCCGCGACCGAGTCATCCTCGGACGCCACCCCAACTGGCCCTAAGCCTCCCTCTTTCACCCTTGTTAAGAAGCGCTCTAAGAAGCGCTCGAAACAAGACCCGGCGCCCTCGACATTGGTCTCGACATTGTGCAATGAGCACAAGATCCATTACACCCGAGCGGTAAACTCGGGTGAATCTATTAAAATCACTGTCTCGTCGATAGACGATTTCCGAGCTTTGCAAGCAATATGCTTATCACACTTATGCTCTGTCAGAAGAGCGTAAGATCAGAGCGGTACTCAGGGGAGTCCCGTTCGAATTATCGAATGAGGCTATCCTGGAGGATCTGCAGTCCAAAGGCTTCCCGGCACTCGCGGTGCATAAAATGCACAGCAAGTACGGGAGGCAACACCGTCTCGCTTTGGTGGTTCTCGCCAACGTCCCCAAGTCCAGGGAGATCCTGAAAGGGGTAAGCTCTATATGCGGCCTCTCTGGGATCTCGATCGAGGTGCCTCATCGCCGCGGTCATCCCGGCCAGTGCCATCGGTGCCAGTTGTACGGACACGCGGCGGCCAACTGCCGCGCACCGCCCAGGTGCGTCAAGTGCCTGGTCCCGCACTTCACTAAGGAGTGCAATCGCACTCCTGAAACTCCCTCTCCTCCCGATTGCGTGCTTTGTGGCCAGTCCGGCCACACCGCAAATTACAGGGGCTGCCCTCGTGCACCCCGTTGTATGCGCTCCAATTTCAAAAGGGCGGCACCCAAACAGGCCCCGCACCTTTCTCAAGAAAACTTTCCGCCGCTGCGTAGCCGGGTTCCTCCGGCTGCTAAGCCTACACAGCCCAGGCCTCCCCCAGAAAACTGGAGGCAGCGCCCAGCATCGAATCCCATCCCGGCTCCTCGCCCATACAAACCCACTCCTCAATCCTCCGTAGCAGACGATATGCGTTTCGTCTGCGACGCTATGAAAAATATCGATGTTAGTGAAATCGCAGTCTTAGCCCGTAAACTTAGGGCTTCACCGGAGGCTGCCCAGAACGGCCACCAACTCATGTCCCTTTGAGCACCTTCAGTGCAACTTTCACTACAGGCGGAAGACCCGCTAGCGGGTCTCCGCCAGCGCGCCCAACTTCCCGACGGGTGTCGCTTCCGAAGAAGGCTAACGGTAATAACTACAGCCAACAGGTGGTTTTTAGTGGGTAGGTGCCATTCTGGTGAGTCGCACATAACCCCCCGTAGAAGAATTTACCTGCGGGCGGTATGCATGACGCATCTTCCACCTCCCTCCCGCGAGGGTGCCTCGGCAGCAAAAAAAAAAAAAATTGAGTCTGGCTTCGGTGTAACCGACTCTACCTCGCTCTCTCCACGGCATATATTACTCCCACCTGATGGTGGGGTCTGGCTATAGTGTAGCCGACTCTGCCTCGCTCTCTCCACGGCATATATTACTCCCATCTGATGGTGGGGTCTGGCTTCGGTGTAACCGACTCTACCTCGCTCTCTCCACGGCATATATTACTCCCATCTGATGGTGGGGTCTGGCTACAGTGTAACCGACTCTGCCTCGCTCTCTCCAGGGCATATTTTACTACCATCTGATGGTGGGGTCTGGCTTCGGTGTAACCGACTCTACCTCGCTCTCTCCACGGCATATATTACTCCCATCTGATGGTGGCGTCTGGCTTCAGTGTACCGTCTCTACCTCGCTCTCTCCACGGCATATATTACTCCCATCTGATGGTGGGGTCTGGCTACAGTGTAACCGACTCTGCCTCGCTCTCTCTACGGCATATATTACTCCCATCTGATGGTGGGGTCTGGCTTCAGTGTACCTTCTCTACCTGGCTCTCTCCACAGCATATATTACTCCCATCTGATGGTGGGGTCTGGCTACAGTGTAACCGACTCTGCCTCGCTCTCTCCAGGGCATATATTACTCCCATCTGATGGTGGGGTCTGGCTTCGGTATAACCGACTCTACCTCGCTCTCTCCACGGCATATATTACTCCCATCTGATGGTGGGGTCTGGCTTCAGTGTACCGTCTCTACCTCGCTCTCTCCACGGCATATATTACTCCCATCTGATGGTGGGGTCTGGCTACAATGTAACCGACTCTGCCTCGCTCTCTCCACGGCATATATTACTCCCATCTGATGTTGGGGTCTGGCTACAGTGTAACCGACTCTGCCTCGCTCTCTCTACGGCATAAATTACTCCCATCTGATGGTGGGGTCTGGCTTCAGTGTACCTTCTCTACCTGGCTCTCTCCACGGCATATATTACTCCCATCTGATGGTGGGGTCTGGCTACAGTGTAACCGACTCTGCCTCGCTCTCTCCACGGCATATATTACTCCCATCTGATGGTGGAGTCTGGCTTCGGTGTAACCGACTCTGCCTCGCTCTCTCCACGGCATATATTACTCCCATCCGATGGTGGGGTCTGGCTTCGGTGTAACCGACTCTACCTCGCTCTCTCCACGGCATATATTACTCCCATCTGATGGTAGAGTCTGGCTTCGGTGTAACCGACTCTGCCTCGCTCTCTCCACGGCATATATTACTCCCATCTGATGGTGGGGTCTGGCTACAGTGTAATCGACTCTGCCTCGCTCTCTCCACGGCATATATTACTCCCATCTGATGGTGGGGTCTGGCTACAATGTAACCGACTCTGCCTCGCTCTCTCCACGGCATATATTACTCCCATCTGATGTTGGGGTCTGGCTACAGTGTAACCGACTCTGCCTCGCTCTCTCTACGGCATAAATTACTCCCATCTGATGGTGGGGTCTGGCTTCAGTGTACCTTCTCTACCTGGCTCTCTCCACGGCATATATTACTCCCATCTGATGGTGGGGTCTGGCTACAGTGTAACCGACTCTGCCTCGCTCTCTCCACGGCATATATTACTCCCATCTGATGGTGGAGTCTGGCTTCGGTGTAACCGACTCTGCCTCGCTCTCTCCACGGCATATATTACTCCCATCCGATGGTGGGGTCTGGCTTCGGTGTAACCGACTCTACCTCGCTCTCTCCACGGCATATATTACTCCCATCTGATGGTAGAGTCTGGCTTCGGTGTAACCGACTCTGCCTCGCTCTCTCCACGGCATATATTACTCCCATCTGATGGTGGGGTCTGGCTACAGTGTAATCGACTCTGCCTCGCTCTCTCCACGGCATATATTACTCCCATCTGATGGTGGGGTCTGGCTACAACGTAACCGACTCTGCCTCGCTCTCTCCACGGCATATATTACTCCCATCTGATAGTGGGGTCTTGCTACAGTGTAACCGACTCTGCCTCGCTCTCTCCACGGCATATATTACTCCCATCTGATAGTGGGGTCTTGCTACAGTGTAACCGACTCTACCTCGCTCTCTCCACGGCATATATTCCTCCCATCTGATGGTGGGGTATGGTTTCAGTGTAACCGTTTCTGCCTCGCTCTCTCCACGGCATATATTACTCCCATCTGATGGTGGGGTCTGGCTACAGTGTAACCGAATATGAATGTTTATTTGTTTTCTTCGTGTTAAGTCTCAATGATATATTTTTACAATCGAGAACTGCGGTTAAAGACAATTCTTGGAGGCATTTAGAAATGTCTACGGTTGTGTTTGATAAAAATGAACAGTTTCTTATTTGTCCTGCCACTGAGTTAACTAGGCCGTGGAACATTTTGATAGAGGAGACATTCGTTACTTTTGAAAAACAACTATTATTGCTTTCTAATGGCAGAAGAATAATAAAAAACTGTACAGCAGTGCTAGATGTTGCCGAGTCAAAATAATCAAACAAACTAATATTTTGCGTTTATAATACTGGTACAAATAATTAACACAATTTCTTTCATAGGTCAATTTAGACCTATAATACTACTACTTTTACTCATTCCCTTACCTTTCTCTGTTTATTTGCCAACCAATGCAAGCTCCAAGTTTCAGTATAAATGAGTCTAAGTCCCAGCGACGCCGCTCGGAAACTCTCAGCAATTGCGGTAACAGTAACTTCTGCCGCCGATCTCCAGCACTTAGCGCGAATAGAATTGCTAATACATAATTTTATCAGTTTTGTTACAGCCTGTGAATTCGAAAGGTTCAGTTTGGTTACATTTGAATTTAAAAGTTATGGCGCTGACGTGGTTAATTTGTGAGATTTCCAAAACCGGTTAGTTTGGCTTTGTTTCGTGTTTGCTGATTGTAATGGAATTGGTGATCAAACTTTCAGAATTAGAGATTCCTTAATTTCAATTAGAGCTCATAGTTATTCATAGAATACGGCTAAACTTAATGAATATTGTTTAGATCTGAAATTCTTCTACAATCAGCCAAAAATTTAAGATTATGACACTGACTTCCAATAAGAGATACCAGTGCCTAAGTATTACAAAACATTTGCTATTTTGTGTAACATGTCGTGGAAGCAAAAATAAGAAAAGTCGGCAATGATTCGTGAAGTATAATAAATATTTTGCAGCTTATTTAAAAAAATACTTTTATCAGAACTACCTCAAAATTCTGCGCGCGTGCACAGAAGTTGTCTCGTTTCTTTTAAAAATAAAAAGTACTTAACATGCGTTTTAAAAATAAGGTTTTCAAAAATAAACTGTACACTCTATCGTTCCTTATCGTTCACATGTATGTAAAACAAAATACATTTTACATACCGATCAAACCTACATCAGAAACATAGACTAGTATTACTCCGTATAGATGACCAAAATGTGCGAGGGAGATGAATGTCCTAAACAGAAAGGGAAAGCAAACCTATCAAAATTGTTACCGATTTTGAGTAACAGTTCGTCACAAGTCAAAAACCGACCTAGTTGTACCTGCATTCAAAGGTGGCGCTGCCTTAAATTTTCACGATTCATGAATAAAATATTAATTTCAGTAAATAAAATATTATTAACCACATTTTACCGCATTTAATCATATTTTTACATTTGAGTCACTCGTGACCGGGCGTTTGTGTGTATGTTTGTGACATTTTGTACATAATTTTGTGTAATAACTATGGGATTTATGCCTGACCAGTAAATGCTAATAATAATAATTATTATTATTAAATATCATTATTCTGAAATAAAGACAAGCTCATATGAGCGACTTAGTTACTGAAGCTATATTAAGATTAATGTTGAAGTAAGTTGTTCAGCGGTTGTGCAGTTTCGTATGGTACTCATAAGATCTCGTCTGGAGTGGCAATACTGTCCTGAATATTTGAACCGCCGCAACGATCACGTGTCCGTGGTTTTGTTCCAGTCAAAGGGCAGTAAGAACCAGTGCAATTACTGGAACGACGGACATTCCACCTGAAGCATACTCTTGCAACCTATCAACAAACCAATCATTATAATAATCACTTTTAATATTGATATATACAACACCTACTAGGTGCGTGTACCACTTACCATAATTAGTAGCTTCGAATGTTACAGAAAAGAATACACTGATTGTATTAAAAATAAATTAAAACCGATTAAAAAATTATCTGAATTGTGCTCTACAAAAAAGGGAACTATTCCGTATTTATAAAAAAAAATTTAAATGATGGCGCTTCTAATGATATGAATATGTTAAGTCCAAAAAAAAAAAGATAATTTAAGCTTACGGAAGAAAAAACGTACAATACTAGATTATTTCACACCTGTCAACAAACCGTTTTTTCGAACATTGTGACTCCACAGTATCGATAACTTTGCTACACCAAAATGTAGCGGGTTTGTTAAATAAATTAGATTTTATCGAATTTACGATACAGGATCTTCTAGAAAATAATATAGTTTTTTGTGATTTACTGAAAGTTTCGTACAATGTGGTCGTGAATCTAATATGAAAGTACGGAACTACAACTTAGCAGCTTCTTTTTGTATGAAAAATCAAAAGCAAGGTGGTAGATGAGTTCATGTCTGTTGACTCTTCTAAATTCATAAAACCTTTGGAACTTCATTTTAAATACTGTGAAGTTAAAATACCCGCCTTCCAATTAATTGCATAATAAATTTGCATTAATAGAACACCAACTTCAGATTTAAAGGTTTTCTTTAATAGTTTGGAGATCTTACTGTCAAAACTTAATTTAAAGAAAGGACAAAAAATTACCATTTGCGGAGTCTGGAATATTAATATGTTAAAAACTAATATAGCGTCCAAAGAACTTAACAGCATATTAATAAATAAAAATTTGTTAAACCATATTACAGTACCAACTAGAAAATTATCCTGCATAGATCTAATTGTTAGCAATATATCAAATGTTTCAAGTAAAGTATTACACTTAGCCTTGTCAGATCATGAGACGGCACAAACGGTATCAATTAATTTAGAAAATAAATCAAAAATACTGAAACGTCCGAAAATATGGTTTGAAAAATGTAAAGATTTTTCCAAAGATATATAAGAAAGTTTTGCGAGGCATTACCAGCGCTATCATTAAACGATGTCTTAGCTGAAAGTGATCCAAATAAAGCTTTTGACATATTTCTTGACCATTTACTACTAATTTTCAACCTTTGATTTCCATTAATTATGGTAAAAAAACAAACAAATTGGCTTACAAAAGGCATACGAAAAAGCTGTATCAAAAAGAGAGTGCTGTACCTAAAATTTAAATAATACAAAATTGAATACTTAAAATGTACACAAATATTAAACGTATAGTACAATCTCAAACATCAGCGAATACAAACTATATTTGAAATGAGTCAAATACGTGTAAAGCTGCGTGGAATTTAATTCATGATAACTTAGGAAAACAGACATGTAGCCAATTTATAAATTCAATTTGTTATAAAAAGCATTTTTATGACATTATTAAATATATTATTACTAAAATATTTAATAATTTCTTTATTAATGCTAGTTGCAAAACTAACAGTTATAATATTAATTGTCAAAACCGCCGATCTGTTAGTCAAAGCATATTCTTATCGCCAGTTGTACCTGAAGAAATACATAGATAATAAAAAAATACAAATGCGACAGGATATGATAAAATAAACACAAAAATTATTAAAATTTGCTCTCTGATATTATTAAAACTGTATAGGGTCCTATCTTCAATAAAAAAACATATATTCGATAAAATTGTATGTTACTGAGAGAGTACATAATTAAAATGTGTTAAAATGGACGACGTGCGCTCGCGCAGCTGGTAAGCAGTGAGTGACGAGCGAGCGTAGCGATCAATCGTAGCAGTTTTTTTTTTTATATTAGAAGACATTTTTTTATATGAGAAGCCTATTTGTCATATTTTTATATGATTTAGATTTTATCGTCTCACAAAGGTCAACGTCACAGCGTCTCACAAAGGCTGGAGTCCCTCAAGGCTCAGTCCTCGCCCCTCTATTGTACACCGTGCACTAACGATATTCCCGTCTCGCCGAGAGGCGTCGAACTCGCCCTCTTTGCCGATGACACTGCCCTTTACACCACCCGGGTCTCACCACCAGACTCCAAAAGGCTGTAAATACCCTCGGTGCATGGTTTCAAAAATGGCGTATCGATGTGAATCCAGAGAAGAGCTCTGCGGTTTACTTCGACTGCAAACGCCGTCATTTTGCTGACAATCTCCACGTTAAAATGCTAGGCACTCCCATCCCCTGGAAGCGCAATACCAAATATTTAGGCGTCACCTTAGACCAGACGCTTTCTTTCAAACGTCAAGTCAATAGAGTAACGAAACTCGTACGTTTTTACTTAAGCCGCCTACATAGTATGTTAGGTAGAAAAAGTAAAATGTCTTTTAGAAATAAACGTACGCTTTATAAGACCTGCGTTAGACCCGTCATGACATATGCCTAGCCAATCTTTGCCCACGCAAAACCCTCCGTCCTGCACAAATTGCAGGTGGTTCAGAATCTCTTCTGCCGCAGGGCCACAAACGCACCTTGGTACGTGCACAACGCGGACCTGCACACAGATCTTGAACTACCGTTCTTCAAACGTTTCGAAACCCACCCCAATCCCTTAGTTCGAGATTCAGTCTCGTATACTACCCCTGTCTTAGATTCGAAGTTCAAAGTCGCCAGACCGAGAAACGCGCACACGAGCGAACCCAGTCAACTAACCCTAGATCTCGAAGCCCTTCAAGCCGCAACTTCAAATTCTAATGTAAATTCGAATTAATTCAATTTTTAATTCAATTTTGAGCACCTTCAGTGCTATGTATTCACCTTCAGTGCTATGTAAATCCCAGCGGGTGACCCCTTCTGGGCCCCGCTAGCGCGGCCTCTCTCTCCAATTGGTCGTCGCTCAGATGAAGGCTGTGTGACAAAAAATTGCACGAGTCATTCAGGGGGTTTTTTAGTGGGTAGGGCTCTGGTAGGCTCGGAGCGAGTCCCACATAACTCCGATCGCGCGCGCAGATTATGCGTCAGAGCATTTTTTATCATCCTGCCCTCTCCGTGGAGGGGAACAAAAAAAAAGACGGGGCAGGTAGGCATCAATTTATATATTCTTAGTTTTAAGTCGACTTTAGTATATTACTGCATCTGTTATAATCTACTTTATATTTTAGATTACCCAGATTTCTTATTAAGTGAAAATTAAAATATAAAGAAGACCATATTCCTCCCTTTGCTTGAAGTACTTTAAAAAAGTTAGATGTTGTAAAGTACCGAATTTCAATTATTTGGTTGATTAAACTGATCTCTTCCATGTGTTGGCTGGCATTTATCAATGTTCACCTGCATTATGATTTAAAAGAATGAATGCATAAGTTAAAAGGAGAAAAAAAAACTTAATTAATTTAAAGGCATTTACAGTTTTTTTTAGCATGGCATATAACTCAGCCACTTTTTGGCGAAATAAAGAGAAATCTTCAACCACGCACAGCGGGATACGAAATATAATTTAGAATTTTTTCATGTTGATAAAATTTTCAACAATATAATAACGGGTTTCATACAAATTCCTGTGTTCTTTCATAAAGTTGCTTGTCATTCCTGGAGCGATAAACTCGTATCACGCGAGTGGAACTGGGGATGAGCACATTAAAACGTTTTACGGGTTTAATCTAAACTGAAAGCCCGGCCTTGCCCTGGGATTTATAATTCACAGCAGCTCTGATGAGCCTCAATTAATTTAGTTAATGCCTTTTATGAGCTTTGTAATCTTGCACGATGTTGTTGTGGAAAAAAGATGGCCGTCGACGCTAATGTGTACCTGCGATGTTATGGCTGTGGAGAATAACTGCTGGAGGTTTCCATTTACGAGAAAATAAGTAACTAGATAAACAAAATATTAAACTGACTTTATTTTCATTTATTTGTCTGTAAAACCTTCTGGAAGTACACACAACATGAGGAGGATGTTATGTACGTCACCCTCTCCCACTTTCCGAACTCAGATCGCCCATAATTCATTTTTCCTCCCATTTTTATAACATTCCCCTCCTTTTCCAATGGGTTTCATCGTACTATTTTTTATTTTCACTACTAGGACTATTACTAATAGCCCTGGTCTATAAGTACTTTCATGCGCTAAATAGTTACAGAAAAACATTTGATTGCTTATTTGCAATGAACAAACTATGGAACCACTTACTAACGATACGTCAATTTAAATATAAAGGATTCCCAATGCCCCATTAACTCCCAAATATCCAATTCATATTTTTGTGTATCTACTTGAACTCTTTATTTTTTACTATTAACATATTAATATGAATATTAAAAATAACTTAATTATGCTAAATTCTAAAATAGATATTCAGATCTTATTACGATTTATATATCGTAGAAGATTTGCTTACTGTGGTAGGTAAAACTCAAAAGGAATACAAAGCTAATATACTTTTTTTAATACACGAAATAAAAAACTTAATTTAGTCCAAACAATAGATATGTACTCTCCTCCATTAAAAAAATACATTTAAGAACTTTGTATGATTGAGTATAAGTTCTACTTGCTACGAGCTACTCGGGTCAGGTTACACCATTTTTTTAAAGAAGTCAGGTTACTCCGGGTGGCTAATGGCATTAACCATGGTTAATTACGCACAGACCTTTACTAGGGCGTGCGGGGACGTGCGCCGGTATGATGAACCTTGTTTTGGAGTAAATAAAGCAACAGGAACAGCTTTACGCTTCCTTGTTCGGACAGGGCTTTCGGGTAATGAAATACTTCGGTAATATCCCCTGATTACGACATGCGGAAACGTATGCATTATTTTCCTTGTTAACCCGAAAACAGCTTAGTAGGAAAGAGTTTATACATTATAGAGAAAAGTATTTTTCAGAATATTTATGCCGTAACTTTGGTGAAACCTTTTTTTTGCAGATTTTACTAAGCTCCGTTGTACAGCACCACACGAATGTTTGTTACAGATGGGGGTTACAATAATTATAGAACTGCTATAAGTATTTACTTAAGTCACAACAACAACATAGCTAGTTTGGTAGTAATATATTATGTTATATGTATATGAATAAGCGTAGGCATGAACTAATTTATCATTTATATTATTATTTTTATTTCGAAAGTACAGTGAATCTGCAGAACTATTTTTACAGTTCAATATTATCGCTAATTATTATATTATATATTTTTATTTTATTATAATAATAATAATTTATTTATTTATTATTATATTTTTTATATTTATTTTTTATTTTTATTTTTTTATTTTTTTATTTATTTTTTTTTTTACCGTGCCACAAATACACAAATACATATATATAGAATTGCTCCTAATTTTGTAAAGTAACTTACCATAATAAATACATTCTTCTTTGTTTCATGTTTAAGTAACAAAAATTATGTTATTGTGGAACTATCCAAGTGCATTTTTCCCTCTCCCAGAACATCTATGGGATTCAGGGTTCGACTGAAAACCAGCGTCGGGGATTTAACTGAATCCTCGACATTTTGCTGAGTCGAATTCCCATTTTATTTATTGTCGAATTACTGTGTAGAATTTTTTATAAATTTGTCTTTTAATGTGTGAATATTATTTGTAATTTCGACAATTTTGTAAAATAAATATATTTCTTTCTTTCTTTCTTCTTTCTATCAAAATTATGCCACAATTATCTGCTGGCTATTAATCAAACAAAGCATGAATTATATGGCTTCGCGGTGTTTTACTAATAGCTCTTCTGTTCTGGTAAGAACCTGCTCGCAATAACTGTGATGTACACATATGTTTTGGTACTGGGGTGATTTTACTGTTGTTCAGACATCAGAACGACTTCGGGGTCTTCGTGGGTATTCGTGAAAATAATAGTCAGTCTTGATTAACGCGAATCACTTTAATAGCTCTAGTTATAGATGACAATATAAAATGAGCACTGATTTGAACTTTTATAATCACACTGTGCGAAACGGTAGGACAGTTCCAAGTCGACGACGTTACACTTTGATGATAACACACCACACCACCTGTCGACTTGACTCTATCAGGCGCTGTTGCGTCTGCCCAGATGGCGCCTTCGTTTTGCGGCAGACAGAGTGCAATACGCGTTATTCTTACTCATCACATCTAAGCCACTTTTAATGCATTATTCTATCAACAGTACCAATAAGACTACCGTGACTGGTTACACAAGCTTCAAAATAATTAAACACCCTCATAAATTTAGTCTCGAACTTAATAATTGGTGTGCTTTTGGGGATGTCATTATTTATTGTAGCAATAAATTGAAGTTAAATAGACAACCACTGTAATTAGTGCAAAAAGATAAAATATCCAATACCACAATTTATCAAGTTTCATTCACCACATGAAGTCGTCAAACATATTTTGAATAATTGTAGGTACTATTAACTAATTTTTCTCTACAATATAATAAATTCATAAACGCGGACGCTTTAGGTAATTGGGTAACCTTTAAACCTAATTCCTGAAAAATTATAGGTTTAAATTCAAAAACTAAGTTTAAATCTGCACCAAACACAATCTTCTGAGGTTTTTTAGAAGGCTTTGTCAGCCAGCTAGTTCTTATAAAACATTAAACTCACCAATCAGTATCCATAGGGTGCCTACAACGGAGACAGTAAAACATCCCAAGGTAACTTTTGCGTTTATAACATAGTTTCATTTTACACTAATTAAAAACAAATGTTTTGAGGGAAGCTCCTTGCCTTTCAACATCGCCATTTACGAAACTCGAGGCAATAAAGTATTACGAGAATAGCGTTCAAAAGTATAACCTTGGAATGTTAAGTACTCACTGCTACATCATTTGAATTACCTAAACGATGCGACACCTCCAAGATTGATAAGTTTACTAGTTAGTTAGTTAGATAAGAGTACTAAGTTGATAAGTATTTTTAAATTTGTCAATTAATAAATTACCCAAATATTCTTATTAAGTTATTTTGGACCAAACCTGCGAAGCTGTCCACCAAATTCAGAGATTACAAGGGCCGACCGGATTTAGAAAATTAATTATGAGAAAAACGTTCAATAGATTATAGGGATTACCGGATTTGCATCGGACGTCCGGCGGACCGGGACTTTTGATCCGGTATTAATTTATAACAAATGTGTGGAAACATAAAAAAGAAACTGAATCCCTGGATGAAAAATATTAGCAATAGGTATATTTACATATGTATATTTATTCTAAACATACATATGTAATAATTACATATGTATGCTTATTCTGAGTCGCTGAGTGATCATCATCATCATCACAAGCTCTTCTTACTTTTAGGCCAAAAAATTATGTAATTTTACGGAATCTATACTAATACGTGTTATTTTTAATTTCCCAAGAAAAATCGAAATAAAATTGTATAAGAAGTAAAGCGTTCACTCGTGTGGATCAAAATACACTTGGAATCATAAAAATCACACCTTTTAAAACTTTTGCTTCGATCGGCCTTTGACCTTTGTTTGCCAAAGTTTATCAGGAATTATTTGAAAGCTAATACTTAGAATATTATCATTGAACAATAAAAAAATGGGGATTCATACACCCGGCCTTACAAAATGGAAATCAAAATAAAATAAAGAAAACCTGATATCGATTTAATTTCTTAGTCCGTCACAAAAGACGAAAACATATTATGTAAAAAGTAATGTAATACCTAGTGCTACCCCTTTGCGCCCTGATAACGGCTTCCATGGGATCTTACGCTGACGACAGGGCCTTAGTGTGAGGCAAATTCTCTAAACGAAGAGGATGTCAGTTCCATAGTAAATACTCCAGAGTTTTCTCTCAGCCAAATCGTTATGTATTTTGATGAAATTAGTAAAAATATGGGCACTACATTTTTAAACAGCAGAGAAAATATTATTAATTATTTTATACCTGGAGCCTCGGTAGGAAATATTATGAATAAGTTGCTTGGTACCAGTTACCAAGCAGAAACTACTTTGATATTATTTTTTTGGAGAAGGTGAAGTGTAAAAAAGTAATTTTTAAATTTTCCCGACAAGTTAAATATTCTTAGTGGAAAAAAGTATATTATTAGTTACATTTCCTTACCTTACGGATCCCACCAAGATAAGGAAATGTAAGTTCATGTTTAACTTTGTGGGCTCAAGTTTGTTTGAATGATGCCCCAGCTATTTTATTGAATGTAATAGATGTCACTGATCACTTTTTTTTTAAATTTTAAATAGCAAAAGCTGGGTTTTACCTCACAAATTTTATATTAAGGCAGATGTGCCATGCGATTTTTTATGTTAGAAGTCAGCTCATTACTTTAAATAGTGGTCCTCGTACTAACACTATATCGACAAATTTGGATTTCATACCAAATTGTTAAAATTAAATATTCAGACAAAAGTGTCTTTAGCCTATATAGCACAAGTCCAGAAACTATTAAGAGTGTTTATACAAAATCGTGCAGTTTTAGGAGTTTTCAATGTTCATTTCCGATCAAAATATTACACGTATAGATCAAAATATGAGTTCAAATTATTTGAAATGTTATCGTCTAAAACACGTTTGGAGAAAATTATAATATCTTCAGATAGTTTTTTAGTGGGAATGTATTCTTCTTACGCCTTTTCTTGTTTTCCGACGTAATATGCGTACTTTGATAAAAACAGAAAAAAAAAGTTTGCTATGGTCTCTGTTTTGTCGACAAAAGAGTCTGTGGGATATCGTTGCACAGAGCTCTCAAGACGACCAGCTTGCACCGCCGCTCGCCGCATACTGTGGGACATCAATAGCATCGCGTGAGCAGCTCCTGAGTCGACCGCGTGAGAAATTAGTACGTAATATTATTTTTTTAAAGGCTAAAACATAAAAATCAAAGCGCGAAAATGTTGCATTTCAGTCTAGATTTATGCACTTTTCGATGGACTTGTATTGTTCCAAAAATAATAATGTTTACTTCTAATTACTTACAAAGATGAAAATGTCTAAAATTGATATAAATTCTAATGCACGCGCTGCTTGTATTTCGGCAGTCTCGGTCTGCGTGCGTTCTCGAGCGCACGTCGATCGCAGACGCCTTCCCGCTCTTTTAGCCCCCGCGCTAATTGAGCACCCAAATTTCACTGGTTGTTGTCGTAATATATAATTTCATAGTTGTATACCGTAATAAGTTTCTAACGCCGTTTTCACGGCGGACAGTGGGTCGTTAACCGTACTTCTAATAAGTTTCTAACGCCGTTTTCACGGCGGACAGAGGGTTGTTAACCGTACTTCGTGGAACGTGAGCTTCGTCGACGGGGATTCGTCGTTCCAGGACTTCAAGTGCCGTGTTCGAGTAAGTTATCCGCGTCGTCGTCAACCGCCCTACTGCGTGTAGGGTGGTTTTAGGAAGTTAGTCATCGTTGTTAGGTTCATATATTGTCCCTCCCCAACCCCTCCGCAATGGCTTCTCTAAGCTCTGATGAGCTTATGAGGAAGTTACTTGATAGTACCGGTGCTGAAGGCATGTCTATAAATGCTGATAAGTATCGTTTCTTGGACTCTCTCATCCCGCATATCATGGCGTTAATTCCCTCAATGGCCCCTCAGACCACCCCAGTCCCCCAGACCCCTCAGGTCTTAGGCCCTCCCGCGTCCCCTTCCTCCAGTGACATGGAGTGCGAAGTAGACGCCCCTCCGCGCCGCAAGCGCGCACCCGCGACCGAGTCATCCTCGGATGCCACCCCAACTGGCCCTTATGAGCCTCCCTCTTTCACCCTTGTTAAGAAGCGCTCTGAGAAGCGCTCGAAACAAGACCCGGCGCCCTCAGCGCCCGTCCCTACACCCTGCGGCGTCTTCAACGTCAGCTGCCCCGGTGTCTTCAACACCCACTCCGGCCCCAACTTCTGTCAAGGCCAAGGCCCCACCACCCGTTTTCCTTCGGGAAAAGGGTAAATGGACTGAGGTCTCGACATTGTGCAATGAGCACAAAATCCATTACATCCGAGCAGCCAACTCGGGTGAATCTATTAAAATCTTAGTCTCGTCGATAGACGACTTTCGTGCTTTAACAAAGCTCCTCACCGATAAGCAATATGCTTATCATACTTATGCTCTGTCAGAAGAGCGTAAGATCAGAGCGGTACTCAGGGGAGTCTCGTTTGAATTATCGAACGAGGCTATCCTGGAGGATCTGCAATCCCAAGGCTTCCCGGCACTCGCGGTGCATAAAATGCACAGCAAGTACGGGAGGCAACACCCTCTCGCTTTGGTGGTTCTCGCCAACGTCCCCAAGTCCAGGGAGATCCTCAAAGGGGTTAGCACTATATGCGGCCTCTCTGGGATCTCGATCGAGGCGCCTCATAGCCGCGGTCATCCCGGCCAGTGCCATCGGTGCCAGTTGTACGGGCACGCGGCGGCCAACTGCCGCGCACCGCCCAAGTGCGTCAAGTGCCTGGTCCCTCACTTCACTAAGGAGTGCAATCGCACCCCTGAAACTCCCTCTCCTCCCAATTACGTGCTTTGTGGCCAGTCCGGCCACACCGCAAATTACAGGGGCTGCCCTCGTGCACCCCGTTGTATGCGCTCCAATTTCAAGAAGGCGGGACCCAAACAGGCCCCGCGCCTCTCTCAAGAAAACTTTCCGCCGCTGCGGAGCCGGGTTCCTCCGGCTGCAAAGCCTATACAGTCTAGGCCTGCCCCAGAAAACTGGAGGCTGCGCCCCGCATCGAATCCCATCCCGGCTCCTCGCCCATACAAACCCACTCCTCAATCCTCCGTAGCAGACGATATGCGTATCGTCTGCGACGCTTTAAAAAATGTCGATGTTAGTGAAATCGCAGTCTTAGCTCGTAAACTTAGGGCTTCACGTACTCCGACAGAGCGTTTGCTAGCTCT
Organism: Marasmarcha lunaedactyla; assembly: GCA_923062675.1. Lineage (NCBI taxonomy): Eukaryota > Metazoa > Arthropoda > Insecta > Lepidoptera > Pterophoridae > Marasmarcha > Marasmarcha lunaedactyla. Next base: position 387,912 of record OV281351.1, on the reverse strand, counting down.
GGCGGAGCATAGTTCCCTTCTCAATTCATTATAGGTTCATTTAAATGAATTGATCCCTAAATCATGCTTCGGCCGACCTCTGCCCAGCCCCGGCTTCACCGGAAGCTAACGGCCACCAACTCATGTCCCTTTGAGCACCTTCAGTGCAACTTTCACTACAGGCGGAAGACCCGCTAGCGGGTCTCCGCCAGCGCGCCCAACTTCCCGACGGGTGTCGCTTCCGATGAAGGCTAACGGTAATAACTACAGCCAACAGGTGGTTTTTAGTGGGTAGGTGCCATTCTGGTGAGTCCCACATAACCTCCCCGCAGAGGAATTTACCTGCGGGCGGGTATGCATGACGCATCTTCCGCCTCCCTCCCGCGAGGGTGCCTCGGCAGCAAAAAAAAAAATGCTTGTATTTAGTACTGGCCGAGGACTTCCAGAGTGTGGACCTCTCTCTTTTTTCCTGCGCTCTCGCCCAGTGCTATCGTACTCCGTTGCAAATATCGAACGCTTGTAATCAATTTTGATATTTTTGGTATAAATATTTATTTTTATTATAAAAAATAAATTTAATATTGAAGTACTGCATTTTTCAAAGAATTATTTTCTAATAAGTAATACACAAATGTACAAAAGTCTTTGTTTTTAGGTACCGTCACAGCTAAGCATTAAGAAGCACGTCAGAATGCTACGATGTTTCAGTAAAGAGGTCGATATAAATTAAGAAGAAAATATATTTGAATATTTCATTCTCGCTCCGATCGCCACCCGGTACGGACGTTTAAGACCCCGTTCTCCGTTGATCGGTCCCTTCCCGATATTCCGTGGCGCTCAGTCTACTGACGTCACAGTTTAGCGTGTTGGTTCCGTGCTACGGTTTTCAAGGTTTTTCTACTCCCTCTGAGTGCTATCGAAGTGCGATTTTTCTTTGCGACTAAGCCCCTTAGTCTTCAAAGTGCTCTGCTAAGTTGTGTTGTGCTTGTGCTGAGTGCAGTGTTGTGCCCAGCGTAAGTAGTCTGGTTTCAGTACAAAGGATACTTAACGGTGACAACGAATTTGTACTGAACCAGTCCTTTTATTTTTATTTTATTTCTCTTCTCTATTTTATTTATTTTTCTCCTATTTTCATATTTATTTTTATCATATCTGTGTGTTTTCGTGTGTATTTGTCCTTTCTGTCGGTAAACGTTGACCCTAACGCGGTCAACTCTTTACCTGCGTACCCTTTTTTAGGTTTCTAGGTAGTGGTGACAACGAATTTGTACTGTACCAGTCCTTTTATTTTATTTTATTTATTTTTCTCTTATTTTCATATTAATTTTTATCATATCTGTGTGTTTTCGTGTGTATCTGTCCTTTCTGTCGGTAAAGGTTGACCCTAACGCGGTCAACTCTTTACCTTTTTTAGTTTTCTAGGTAGCGGCCTTCGGCGTACTACGGTTAGTTTTAAGTTATTCTCCCCAGCCCCCCTACCGCTGGTAGGGAGGTTAGCCGCTAGGGTTCGCTAGGTTATAAGGAACTAGGCATCCTGTGACATACTTATTTTATACTTATATTTGTCCCAACCCTCCCTAATGGATTCGTTAAGCGTTATTAACTTCGCGAACGCGTTCACCCAGGCGCTTGCTGCGGCAGGCGTCTCCATCCCGAAAGACATCCTAACGCAGGCCTTGCAGGCATCAATCGCGTCCCCGGCCCCTCAGGCCCCAACCCCAGCCTCTCAGGCCTCCAACGCCCAGACCCCTCAGGTCTATAGCTCTCCCGCGTCTGCGGTTCCATCCGATATGGACTGCGCGTCGGTCTCATCCTCGCGCTCAAATCGTAGGAAGCGTACCGCTCCCGGGAGCGATTCAGACTCCGCCGCGTCCGAAGCTTCGTCGGTCGCCGCCACCTTAACCGGCTCTCCTGAGCCCGCGTTCCAATTAGTTGCCAAACGCTCTAAGAAGCGTTCGAAAAATGCCGCGGTGTCTTCAACACCCGAGCCAACCCCGGTGTCTTCTACACCCGCCCCCGCGCCGCTCATGTCACTCGAAGTGACCGCATCTCCATCGGTCCCGTCTAAGCCAGCGACGTGCTGCGCTCATGTCCCATCGAAGCCTCAGCTCCCTCCGCCCGTCTTCCTCCGCGAAAAAGCGCGCTTGATCGCGGTTTCTAACCTAAGCAAAGAGCACAAAATCAATTATCTCAAGGCAAATAATGCAGGCGATACTATAAATATCCAAGTCGCGACTATCGACGACTTTCGCGCGATCACTCGTTTACTCTCGCTTAAACAAATCGCGTACCACACTTACGCCCTCCCGGAGGAGCGTAAAATCCGCGCAGTATTACGGGGCGTCCCGTTCGAGCTCGCGAACGAAGATATCCTCGAGGATCTTAAGTGCCAGGGTTTCCCGGCTGTAGCAGTGCACAAGATGCACTCAAACCACGGTAGGCGCTTTCCGTTAGCTTTAGTTATCTTGTGTAATATTCCCAACTCGAGGGAGATCTTCAGAGAGGCTCGCACAATCTGCGGACTCTCGAATATCTCCGTCGAGCGTCCCAACCCCCGTGGTCACCCTTGGCAGTGCTACCACTGCCAGCTCTACGGCCACGCAGCGGCTAACTGCTCAGCTCCTCCCAGGTGCGTCAAGTGCCTGGACCCTCACATAACAAAGGAGTGCACTCGCACTCCCGAATCCACTTCCCCCCTGCCTGTGTGCTGTGCGGCCAGTCCGGCCACACAGCTAACTACAGGGGTTGCCCACGCGCTCTGCGCCCTTCAGCCAAGAAGGCCGCGCCTAAACCAGCGCCGCCGCTCACTCCCGCTAACTTCCCGCCCCGGAAGCAAAGCCCGTTCAGCTGACGCCTACTTCGGCTCTGTCCTGGAGGCAGCATCCGGCCGTTCCGCCTGCACCTTCCCGTCCTATCCCAGCTGCTGTAGCTCCCGTAGGGCCGCGTCCTATTCCGTCATCTTCACCTCAGTCATCGTTGGCTGAGGACATGAAGACCGTGTTCGACGTCATTCAAAACGTCGACATTAATGAAATTTCCGTTCTCGCACGCAAACTGCGAGCCGCCCGCTCTCCTCAAGAGCGTTTATTTGCGCTAGCCGAGCATCACTCGCTTCTAAGTTCGTTATAAATTTTATTTTTATTTTTTTATATAATGTCTAGACCCGCAAATCCCGCGTCCGGTCGTATCAAACCCAAGGGCTTATCCCTAGTTTCTTTTAACGCTCGGAGTCTCAGAACTAACTTACCTGAGCTCAAACTGTTCCTTCAGAACAACGAGCCAGACTTATTGCTTCTTCAAGAGACGTGGTTCAATCCAAACCGCACCAGGGGATTCGCTGTTCCCAATTACGTGGTTCTTCGTAACGATAGGCCCGACGGATACGGCGGCACAGCTATTTATCACAAAAGAGGTTTCCACTGCACTCCCTCCCTACCCCTCCTCTCCTCAACATTGAGGCCACTGTGTGTAGATTGGCTATGACTGGTCATCCTACCGTCATCATAGCTTCAGTCTACATACCTAGTGACATCAATCGTACCAGACCTATCCTTAGCGACTTCGAGGCCATTCTCGCCCTCGGCCATTCAGTCATTATGTTTGGAGATTTTAACTCCAAACATACTGACTGGAAGTGCCTATCGACCAACCAAAGCGGTAGAAAACTCCTTAAAATCACTCAGCAACGTGACTTAGACGTCATCTCTCCCGTCATGACCTAGGCTCTGATCACCGCCCCGTCTCCCTCGTGCTAGGACCGCCTAATAATCACGTCACTCCTCCTAAGACCTTTACCAACTGGAAAGGTTTTCAAAATACGTTAGCTTCAGCCTTAGAGGCCCCAAACTCTCCGCTTGCGATCTCGCCCGATCAATTAGATAGCCTGGACAAAATAGATTCATTAATCGACTCCCTCACTGATGCTTTCAACTCAGCCATCAGTGTAAACGAAAAGGTTGCTAAGCGAAGTGTACCCAATCTACCCTTAGCCTTTAGCAATCTCAATAAAGCTAAGAACGCGGCTCATCGGAGAGCCAAGAAATATCCCACGCCCGCCTATAGATCAGCTGCGAACAAACTACAACGTAAAGATAGGTCTCGCCTCGCGGAACTCCGTGACACTCAGTTTAATGATCTCATGGAGAATATCTCCCCGTCCCACCAAGCGTACTATAGTATGGCCCGAGCCTTACGCGTAGATGCCGCCTCTCACATTCCTCCTCTCACTCGTCCCGACGGCACTATTACCTTCGAAGCCGAAGAGAAAGCCGAATGCTTCGCCGACAGCATAGCGGCACAATGTTCGCCCAGCACGCAACCCGCGGATCCCTCCCACATCCAGGCGGTGGAGGACGAAGTTCTCTGCAGAGAATCTCTCCCCATCACTGACGACCCCGTCACAGTCTCTAATGATGAAATCTTGCTTCTCATTAGAAGTCAAAAGTCCAAAAATGCTCCGGGTGTGGATGGTATTTCTAACCACGCACTCAAACACCTGCCTCAACAGGTTCTTACCTTGTTAGCCATCGTCTTCAATGCCTGCTTCGACCACAGCTACTTTCCAAAAGCCTGCAAAGAAGCGACAGTCATAGGCATTCCTAAGCCGGGTAAACCTCTGAATATCCCGGCTAATCACAGACCCATCAGCCTCCTCAAGGCCATGTCTAAACTTCTCGAAAGAGTCATACTCTCTCGAATGCGGAACCATCTGTTTCCAACGGATGGCGATCCCCTCATCTTTCCCCACCAGTTTGGCTTCCGCGCTAAGCACTCCTGCCCTCAGCAAGTCCATCGAATCGTCGAGTACATACTCGACGGCTTCTATCCGAAACGAAAGAAAACGATCGCAGTTTTCTTTGACGTAGCCAAGGCTTTCGACAAAGTCTGGCACAGCGGTCTCGTTTATAAACTCTACAGAATAGGCTTACCGGCTCGCCTAGTTAGGATAATCGCGTCGTTTCTCAAAGACCGCACGTTTCGTTTCAAACATGAAGGCACGCTTTCCGCGCCTCGTCCCATAAAGGCTGGAGTCCCTCAAGGCTCAGTCCTCGCCCCTCTGTTGTATACCGTGTACACCAACCATATTCCCGTCCCGCCGAAAGGCGTTGAACTCGCCCTCTTTGCCGATGACACTGCCCTTAACACCAAAGGCCTCAGTGTCCCGGGCCTCACGAACAGACTCCAAAAGGCTGTAGACGCCCTCGGTGCATGGTTTCAAAAAAAGCGTATCGATGTGAACCCAGACAAGAGTTCTGCGGTTTACTTCGACTGCAAATAACGTCGTGTTGCTGACAATCTGCACGTTCGAATGTTAGGTACTCCCATCCCCTGGAAACGCACTACCAAATACTTAGGCGTCACCTTAGACCAGACGCTTTCTTTCAAGCCACACGTCGATAGAGTAACGAAACTCGCCCGTTTTTATTTAGGCCGCTTATATAGTAGGTTAGGTAGAAAAATTAAAATGTCGTTCAGAAACAAACGTACGCTTTATAAGGTCTGCGTTAGGCCAGTCATGACATATGCCTCGCCAGTCTTTGCCCACGCCAAACCCTCCGTCTTGCAAAAACTGCAGGTAGTTCAAAATCTCTTCTGCCGTAGGACCACAGACGCACCGTGGTACGTGCATAACGCGGACCTGCAAAGAGATCTTGAACTACCTACAGTGCAACAATACCTCAAAACACTCTCAGAATCGTCCTTCAAACGCGCCGAATCCCATCCCAATCCTCTAGTTCGAGATTCAGTCTCATATACTGCTCCTGTCTTAGATTCGAAATTCAAAGTCGCTAGACCGAGAAACGTGCACATGAACGTAGCGACGCAGCTGACGCTAGATCCCTTAGCCCTTCAGGCCGCAAATTCTAATTCTAACGTAAATTCTAATTCTAACGTAAATCCGAATTGATGCAGTTTTATTTATCAATTTTTAATGTTTTTAATTATTTACTTTTCATTTTGAGCACCTTTATTGCTATGTATTCACCTTCAGTGCTTTGAGCACCTTCAGTGCTATGTAAATCCCAGCGGGTGACCCCTTCTGGGCCCCGCTAGCGCGGACTTTTTCTCCAATTGGCCGTCGCTCAGATGAAGGCTGAGTAGCAAAAAATTGCACGAGCCGACAGGGGGTTTTTTTAGTGGGTATGGTTCTGGTAGGCGTCGGGACGAGTCCCACACAACTCCGATCGCGCGCGTGGAGTATGCGTCAGAGCATTTTTTATATCCTCCTGACCTTCCCGTGGAGGGGAACCAAAAAAAAAATTTGATTATTTTTTGACTTAAAAGAAATAAAAGAATCATGACATTCTGTCTTGCTCCATCATCGGAATAAGATGTATTAGATTAAAGTTATATATAAAATTAAAAGATAAAGTTATACCAAGACCAACATTTTATTTTAAACACGAGTGTACACACAACTTAAAATGGGTACTAAAGGTGGGGAACAATATCATTTAAAAAGAAAAAACCGAAGCGGTGGCCAAATTAATAATTTCACGGAGGCTAAAGAAGCAAATACCAGTCATTACATTACACATATTATTCAGAGCCGTGAGAAGGCTTGCACCCTGCAGTGGGTTGAAAATGGCTTGATGATGATCATGATGATTCAGAGCTGTGGTGGTGCACTGGCTGGCTTCTTAATCCTAATTTCGTATGTTCGAACGAATCAGCCAAGCACTTATGGTTTTTTATCTTTGAAAAATGTATGGGCGAATTAAAACATGCACTGATCGGTAAACAAATAACCCCATAAGGATATCGACATGTCTTAGAACCCAAAGTTCAAAAAGACATTCGCCAATCTGGAGGAGGCACCGATGCCTTCTTAATATAATGCATTATTGTCCCTCTGGGAGGAGGCTTTTACCCTGCAGCGGATTGACAATGAGCTGATGATGATTACTTTCTTACCGGGTACTTAAAATTCAGACTTTTAATTAATATACAGTGTAAACTTTTCTCACGTTATCTTGCTTTTGTATTTTGATAAAAGGATTGAAGTTCTTTGATTTTACAGTCGTGTATTTTGTTGTCCCAATGTGCTTAAATCGGAATATACAGGGTGGCCAGAAAAGTTTGGTCCAAAATTTTTTTTAGGTTCCTCGTGCTGAGAGGTATCTGAATCACCTCTATGTATGTTTTACGATTTGTCATAGTTTTCGAGTAACGATGTTTTTTATGAATTTTCACAAAATCGCTACCGAATCAATTTTTTTTTTTAAAGTAGGTTTCTTCCGATTTGTGTTTTTGGTACTAAATTGTGTGGTGAAATGAAATGAAATATTTATTTCTCAACATTGACAATTACTTGTTCTTATTGATGTCAAATAAAACATTATTCTACCACCAGTTCGAAAAAACCTTCGTGAAGAAGAACTGGCAAGAAACTTCACGGGTATATTTTTTTCAAAACAAATTTACAGAGTCTCTTTATGTCTATACAAAATTATTCTTTTCTGCATTTGTTAGCTCGGCAAGTCTCCCTCCCTCCAAGTATTCAAACGACGAACACCCTCAAACGGCACCCGTTCACGAGTTAACGCGGTATCCAGCCATCGCCCTCCTCAAAATTATTCGATTATAATTAGTTTTTCTTGTTTTGTGGTTAGAAAACATTTGTGTGTCTAGTTCTAGTGGAAGAAGTGCGCAGATTAAGAGTGAGGCAAGTAAGTTCAGTGCCGTCTATATTATTATTATAAATATTGTATAAGAACAGCATATCATGAAGAGTACGTCTCTTCTCTAGTGCTAGTTAGTAAGGTATATGATTGTCGATAAATTAGATGCTTTAGAAATGTTTGTTGAATAGACTCTATAGCACGATAATAAACAACGTACTGCGTATTCCATACAGAACTGCAATACACCAGTGTGCTGCAAACCAAAAAATAATACAGGATTCTCAGACTGATAGTATCTGTAAAAGGAGCAGTGGTTCTTAATACAAAACCCAGATTCTTGTATGCTTTGGTAACTTTATGCGTGACATGATCATTGAAACTAAGCCTTGCATCAAGAACCACTCCTAGGTCACGAACAAGGTCGGTTTTGGAGATTTCTGTATTACTGAAATAATAGATCGTTGACAAACGATTGCTGTTACGAGAAAAACTAATATTCAGACACTTACTGACATTAATATTAATTCTATTCAGTGAATAGTACCGTGATAAGCGATTTAGGTCTTACTGTAATTTAAGGCTGTCCGAGAGGTCCCAAACTTTCATGTAGGTTTTAGTATCATCTGCATACATAATAAATTTAGCATAATGGATGGATTGTCCGATATTGTAAAGGTAAGCAGAATATAATAACGGCCCTAGCATAGATCCCTGTGGGACTCCAGAGAGTTAGAAACATAATTTGAGCAAAATCTACCCAGTACAACTGCCTGACTTCGATAACGCATATAAGAATCCACCCATCTTAGCAAAGCACCGCATATTCCGATTTCATGGAGCTTGCGCAGCAGAATGACGTGATCCACACGGTCGGATGCTTTTTCGAAATCAGTGTAGATCACATCAACCTGCCCCCCACCCTCCATGTCTGACAGAACATCATTAGTGAAAATAGCAAGATTGGTGCAAGTGGAGCGATTTCTCATCAATCCATGCTGTTCATTGGGAATCATTTTACAGGCGATAGGATATATATGATTATACACAATTCTCTCAGCAACTTTACTAAGAACACTTAGCATGGAAATCGGACAATAGTTTTCAATTGAAATCTTAGGCCCTTTTTTGTGTACGGGTGCGATATGTGCTATTTTCCACTGTAAAGGAATATACCCTTCAGCAAAACAGCGATTAAAAATTAATGTATCCGGTAATGACAAGGCAGTCGCGCATTTCGCAAATAAAATTCATGGTAAGTGGATCTTTTTATCATATTTTGTGACCATTCAATATAGTTTTTATAACATTCTGCTTGTAATTTTTTTTGGCACGCCCTGAGAATTGAAAAGGAAGAGTAATCAGTCAGATTATTAAAACGTTTCCACAACAAATGATATTTAGCTTTTTCCTTGGTGGGTCGAATAAGTGCTTGACTGTACCACCGGGTACTGGTGTGCTCCTGAGACTTCCGAACAAGAGACGTACTTATCTATTAATTTATATAGAATGTCGTAAAAAATATATATTATGTTTTCAATGTCAGATTTGTCGAATAATTTTAACCAATCATAATTATTTAATTCTGTATTAATGGCATCATAATTTGCCCTCCTAAACATATATTCTGTATGGCATCTGTTTCATGCATGGTCATAGGCGGGACCAATATATCACAAATGTCGAATTAAAATGAAGGATGATAGTTATCTTCAAAAACCAACGGGCTATGAGACCTGCATTTATTTAATTCGAAGTTAGAAAAAATTTAATCCAATGTGTTTAAGTTCGAGTTTAAAATTGAGTTTGATTGTTTTAATCCGTTATAATATAACGAATTAATCATTTCAGCAGCCACTTTCTGAAGTTCAACCGAACCCTTCTGTAGAAATATCGGGTCATACGAAGTCAATTTTAAACAAGGCAAATTAAAGTCTCCAGCAATCAAAAAGTTATCACCTGGATGCATATTAGTGATTTCGTTAAATAAATCTAAAAAAGAACGTATACGCTCCGTAGTGCATCGATTCGGCGGGATGTAAACAACACCGATGTGTAGGTCCGGATGAGCTGGAGCGCGGGGTCGCGCGGCGAGGCTGTCGCCGGGCACCGAGACCCACACACATTCCAGACCTGCGCGCTGCCACTTGGGGTGCGCACGCGCATGTAGCTGTATGTCACAGATCGCCATGACGCCGCTTCCAAGCACCGCAGCGTCGCCGGAGCGGTCCCTCCGGAACACGTCGTATCGAGCATTGCAGATCTTTGTGTTTAGAATACTATCACATAACCAAGTTTCAGTGATCAGTGCTATATTATAATCGTGCATTAGTAAATTATTATAAAAAGTATTTGTTTTTGTTTGTTGTCCGCGCACGTTCTGATAAAATAAGTGCAATCGTTTGTCCACTGCCATAATGAGATCTGAAATGTTTATCTGAAACTCGATAGCTAAACATAGATATTATTTTTGGTAATTTTAAATTATCTTCTTTAAATCGTGATTAGTCATTATATCCATAGGCGGCGAAGTCTCGTTCTTTCTAACAAAGATGGTGCAATTTTCTGTCCAAGTATATTTATAGTTTAAATGATTTGCTTTTAACTTGCATTCTTTAAGTAATTTTTTGTTGGCCGAAGTTTGGTGCTCATTGTTCGCGCCCCTACCAGTCGCGATAGCAAAGATTCAAGATGGCGTCTTGTTTCATTCGCACATATCCTTTATTTTTATATTATTTTTTTTGTATCAATGTCGGTACTTGTAAAAGAACGAAAAATCTTGCAATGGAATAAAAAGTCGCATATAAGTGTTCTCTGCATTTTAATGTCAATAATTACTTGTAGTCGTAGATTCCAATCGCTTACATGGTCCTTCGAGCCGGATTTAAGTTTAATAAGGAGCTATTATTTCGTAAAATAATATGGAATTTTAATATTCCAACTTTCGAAAAGAATCTTCCAGACAAAGGGCTAAAACGCATGTGGATCGAGTGTATTTTGTGGTGTTAAGTTTCTTTTTACCTTAATTGTTTGAACCCAGCACTCACAGGTAATGTTAAGTATAAAATAAGAGAATTGTAAAAGGTTAGTAATAATATTTTTACGTTTTTACCTGTCCCATAGTTAGTTTGAACTTTAATCTTGCTTACTGCATTGTGAATAATTCAACGAGTTTTAATAAGTTTATCTGTAATTTATGGCCAAATCATACTTAATATAGGTATAGTAAGCAATTCTGCTACATTGTTTGAATTATTCAGATATTAACAGTTAGTATGTAATGATTATTCACATCATAACTTGTGTGTACGTAAGCAGTTTGAAGTTGCTTAAAATAGGTCAATTCTTAGTGTCCTGATACGGGTATAGCCATTGCCCGTGATGAGCGTTAAAATCCCCCAGAAACTCCAACTGCGTTGAGGGAAAATGTTGTCGGACCTTATCTGCTGCATCGCTGAGATACTCCATGAGCTTCGTTGTCTCCCGATCTCCGCTATGTGACCGGTATATACTGGTGTAGACCAATTGGTCAAGGCCGGTATCAATGTGAACCCACATAACGGAAAAGTAACGGAGTAACGGAGACGCTGACAACAGATCTCGTCACTGGCATACATGCACACCCCGGCGTTCGGGCGGAAGTTGGACTCCAGGATGTACCCTGGGTAACACATTTATGCTGGAAGTCTGATGGAATACAGATCTGCGTCTCCGCTAAGAAAATTAGGTGAGCCCTCTCTGTCTCAATATGGTGGTGGACATCGGACAGAGGAATGCACTCAAATATCAATTGAGTGCATTCCTCTGATGTTGCAGAAGTGTACTTTAAAAGAGAGGAAGTGCAATCACTGTAGAACCTTACTCTTCTTGTGACTTTTCATATTGATTGTTTGAGTGAATAGGGAGGAGGACAGAAGTTGAGTGAAGCGCTGCAAATAGAACCAAGCAGCTCGCAATAAACAACGCACTGATGGGGAACTGGTTTGGAGACTGCGGGGATGCCCGAACCCCCCCAGGGAATGTCATCGGGTCCTCTCTAACCAGTCGCCAGCTAGCACGATGAAGCCTCCCGGGATTTTTCGCGAGGTGACGGTGCAGCCTTTCGCATGTGGCTAGCACACTACTTGGGCCCCCAACTACCTGCGGTCTGCCAGCGGTGCACCGTTTCTTCGGATCCCGCTACCCTCCAAAACCAGTTACCCGGCGAGTCAATAAATTACGAGCTGAAGACAGTTCTCTGATGCAGCACGATTACCCTCCTCGATAGCTACACTAAACATCATGCCGGAACGCGACCATGTCACTTGGCGGCATGGCTTTGTTTAGTGGGTGGTGACAAGCCACGGCCAAAGCCTACCACCAGAAGATACTGCTCATTTAGCACACCCCAGGGACCACGTACAAGGCATCGAGGGCTAAACCTTGCGGACGCAAGCAGTTCCAGTCCCCAAAAACCATCCAGGATGCAAGTTCTGGGAGTGAGCTGTATTTTGCTGTTCACTGGAGTATTGTTATTATCACCTTTTGACGACTTAGACGAACATGCCGGACATGCCCATTTTACCTGTTTCTTAAGGTAAGACGTTGTAAGATTTACACATAATAGGTGATAGGGCTTGGAGCATAAAGAATTGCCGCAGATAATTTTTTCATTAGCATTGAGGGTAAGTTTGCAACCAGCGCAGACCGTCATGTCCACTTCACTCGAGTTTCTTCGTGCGCAGTGAAAGCGAGAGAGAAAGATCCACTCGTATAAATTACAGAGACAGAGATGGTACTTCTTTGTCTAGCAAGAGGGGCAGTGGAGGCTAATGCACGCCTGCAAACGGCACTACTTTGATCAGCAATTACAGGAAAATTGCACTTATGAACAAAAGAACTTTAACTATTTGGGAGTAAATTAGTATGTACCGAAATATTAATTTGAGGAGAAAATCACGTAAGCGTCTGCTTCGAATAGGAGATCAACTAAGACATCAGATCTGATCATTTAAATTATCAACTTAATATTTAAAATCTAAACTGGTAATTTCTTTATTTCTAAGTATCTTCAGAGAATTTGTTAGACACTTTAGCTTTCATAATAATAATAATAAAATAGTACTTCATAGGCTATTCATACGCTCTAGCCGCGAGAACGGGCAAACTTAAAATTGTGTTGGTTAAAATAGTAATTGGACTACAATTTGTAGTACTCTAGATTGTCACAATCTGGCTTACTAAGGGCTCTACATGCACTGTAATCTATGATCTAAAGATTTCCCTAGTAAGCCAGATCATCAGCTCATTGTCGACCCACTGCAGAGTACTTATCCCTATTTTTTGTTAGTTTAAAAATATGTCAAAGTAATCAGTCAATTACATAGCTCTAGTCATTTTCAATTTGCTATACGATATTGCACCTTAAGTAGATCCCAAATTTAAGTTTGTTACTGTATTGTTTAATAATAACACGCCTCTAAACAGAGTTAAAAGCTTTAAGTATCTGGGTCACTGGGTCTCCGAGGATCTAAAAGACAGCTTGGACATTGAGAGGGAACGCAGGGCGTTGTGTGTCCGGTGCAACATGCTGGCCCGCAGATTTGCACGATGTACGAGGGAGGTAAAACTTGTTCTCTTTAAAGCGTATTGTCAGTCCCTCTACACGTGCAGTCTGTGGCTCAGCTATACGCGTTGGGAATATAACGCCCTGAGAGTTCAATACAACAATGGTTTTAGGGCACTGCTGGGATTGCCGCGACGCAGTAGTGCATCTGGCATGTTTGCAGAAGCGCGTACAGACGGTTTTCACGCGATTATAAGAAAATGCTGTGCCTCTATGCTCGAGCGCGTTCGCGGCAGTCCCAACAGCATAATCAAGGCAATAGCAGACAGGCGGGACAGCTCGATGCTGGCGCACTGGCAGCGCGTGCACTGCAATACGGCCTCCTCGCGCTGATCTCCCATGCGTGTATTTGTTTGTAATTTTTAATGTCTTATTTGAATTTTATTCCATTTTATTTTACGTGTCACTAACATAGATATTAAGAATTGTATGTTTTTCTAACCACATATGGATTTACGTTCTGAAATAAATTATTATTATTATTATTATTATTATTACAAATAATATTTTTTTTCACCTAATTTTTTTTTATTAAGTAATCACTCTTATCTTAAATCTTATCTTAGTCTATATATGAATAACATCTATCACTTCTTAAGCCCTTATTGTACCCCAATTTTATTTCGTCCCATATTATCCTAACCAGGTATATAAATATCATACTTTGCAAAACATACCTCAAGTATAAATTACATAAATTTATATTTCTATATATCAAAATTAAAATATAATAACGTAAAATAAGTCAAACATATTTGAAAAAGTATCGGACGCGCTTCTTGACGGCCAGCGACTGTATCATACAGCACTGCAGATGTGTGCGAGTAACGGATACGTGTGCGTGTTGCAGTTTACCAATTCGGGAGAGCGTTAATTTGTTGTGTTTAAAGAAACAAAAAAACAAAAATTTTTGAACTGTAAGCTTATTGACATTTAATGTAGAACCTACCATAGGTACACATATCAGCAGAAAACATATACAGGGTGCCCCTAACTTGCTCAACAAACTGAAATACAAGAAAGATTGAGGTGTGTCCTGCCAGATAAAAAAAAAATTACCTCACTCGTTTCGTATTCCCGTCTTCTCAATGACTAAATAATATATAAATGATGTTTTTACTCAAACATGGTGTATTTTATTTGATCTTTAATCTATTCATATTTAATATTAATCAGCCCTTTTGCAAACTGGCAATTTTTCTGCATGGCATGGCTCAAACTGCTTCAAAGAAGTTGGGAATCATCTCGAAGGTCCGACGGTACTTCAGCCCTGAACAGCTACTTAATTTGTATACACCTCAAGTTCGATCTTGTATGGAGTACTGTAGCCACCTTTGGGATGGTTCTGCAAAGTACCAACTAGAAGCGATGGACGCAGTTGACCGAAGAGCCCGAAAAATTATTAACAACTTTGACCTCACCACCAAAAAACTGCAAAACTTCGACCATCGTCAGAAAGTTGCCAGTTTAGCAGTCTTCTACAGATTACATTTTGGAGAGTGCGCGAATGCTCTTTTTGATCGGGTTGAACCCACACCCTTCTTGCATTGGACTACTAGACGCAGACAGACCTTCCATCCCTTCATGGTAGATATCCCAAGAAGTCGAACCAAACGCTTCGATAGTTCCTTTTTGGGGCGGGTCGCCAAGGTGTGGAATGAACTGCCTGCGTCTGTTTTTCCAGAAAACTATAGTCCTAGTTCTTTCAAGCGTCGAGTGAATAGGTATCTCGTGGATAGACGTGTAACACCTTCGCCTTCATCATCACTTTCCATCAGGTGAGATAGAAGACAAACGTCTAATCCTTTTTCAATATTATAAAATTATTTTTTTTGTACTATAATATGGCCAGTTTTATACCTTGCTGAATTATTGATGAAATACGTAATTTATTTGTAAAATGTGCAGTGATAGTCCCGTACCTTTTTTTTTCACCACTGAATGCCAAAGCTGAGGTAAATCATTTTTGTAGAAAAAAATAATGAGTATAATATGTTTTTTCTCAATGATACCTAATGATTTTGAACAAAATGATATTTGCATATGGTGAATCTACTAATCTAGAATATTTCCAAAAAAACATACAAATTATCTGCTTGTTTGTGCACACGCAAAAAAAAACTGACCAAAAGCGGCATTTTCCGAAAAAACTGAAAAGTCGGTAATATTTCGAAAACGGTGACACTTTTAGTGAGGTAATTTTTTTTTATCTGGTAGCGCATACCTGAATTTTTCTTTCATTTCAATTTGTCGTGCAAGTTGTGGAACACCCTGTAGGTATATGATCTTTATCATGGGAAATCATATAATAAAAACGTCACTGTTTGCACTTATGTTAAAATAACTCTAAAATGTTTTAATTATTTGTGCCGTGGCTCAGTCTTTACATCTTAGTAACAAGATAAAAATTGTACTTATAAGAACAAAACGACTTGGAAAATAATTAATTGCGAAGCTGGAAAAGTTAACGACTAAAACAATGAGTTTAAGCTTATAATAAATTGTAATATCTTTATATCAAAATATCGTTACAGCAATTGCGAAATATTTAGCCGATATTCCAGTTTCGATAACAAAATTGTTAAATTTGACAAAATGTACACAATTTTCGGCACCTAATAAGCAAGTTAAACCTACTATAATACTGTTTTGCTTGGCATAACCATACATTCAAAACTTCAATTGCGGTCCAACTTTCACAACTGGCGAGTAGACTTTGTTCTACAGCGTTCGCGGCTTAGAAAATTTGCTCACTGACTGATTTGCGTACAGTCAGCATGGTATATTTGAGTTATTTTCATAGTTATTTCAAATATCTGATGTTATTGTGGAGAAATGCTGCAGCATCGAAACGATTTCACTCTGAAGAAAAGGATTCCTGGAATATATAAATTAGTAAATATTTATAATCTCTAGGAGCAAAACGAAACTGGAATATTGACCTTTGCATATATATGCAAATATTTTGTACATCCACATATGAATATTCATAATATTAAAACTGAGAAAGACTACTATGACAATTATTACTTTATAGGAACTAGGAAAGGCTGTAAGTTAGCTTTTCCAAAATTTAGACTGGCTTAAAGCAGCAATTCGTTTATTGGAATGTCAATATGTCGTTACTAAAATACCAAAATAAGTTAAATCCCTGCCCCTTGATAAGTTCAAAACAACGATTAAGGAAACGTTATGCCAAAAAGCTTACTGTACGACCAAAATTATTTGGATGTCCAAAGGGCGTGGGATTGAAATCCCCACAGGCTATTTTTGTTTCTGAAAATTAACATACACACTTTGTGAACTGCCTGGCTGCGGCATTTCACTAGCAAGCACAGTTTTTTTTGACGAGTCCAATTAATTACAGCTAATGGCGAGTTTCGGATGATAAAGTCAAAAGGTGGAAATGGGAATGCCCAAGAGTGGTAGAAAAATTTGTTTGTTTGTGTTGATAAATACAGGAAAATATTAGGTTAAATTCAAATTTTACTAGTTGCACATCTCACCAAAAAGTATAAAATAAAATAATTGTATTAAAAAATAGAAACCGACTAAAGTTACATTAGACTAACCAAACCTTAAAATAGAAATATAATAATTTTCCACGGGAATGGAGTGCCTTAGTAGGTACATATACTAAATAGCAGCTGCAACAATAGATAACACGGTATAGAATAAGATGAAAAACTTAAAAGGGGTTTGGGTCACACCGCGCATCTTCGCGCAATGGCTGGCATGGACAGCGAAAAGAAACATTTTGTGTATGTGCCTGTTTAGGTACACATGAAAAGTTTCGCATGAAAAGTTATTAGTCTTCTTACTTTTACTTAATTTTTGAATTCAGTTTCTGTATTTTTATAAAGTTAACTTCATCTTCATGATCGTCTTCATGTTTGGTTTCTCTAGACCGACGGAAACAAATGATTACTTAAACATTCAAAGTATCTCGTAAATCTTTTTAAATCCAATTTGCTTCGCAAACCGCGGACTAGTAAAAGTCGAATGATTTGAATTTCGATTGCGTTTAATTTGTGTTCAAAGTGCTATCAAATAAATTTCAACTTCATGCTCTCTCTTCTTCCTTTCAGCTCAATGACGGTTACACGAATCGATCCCCAAAGTGCCTTTAATTTAACTCAAACTACTGTAAAGGAATCTGTCCCATGAAAGATGTTTACAATTGCATAAAAAAATGCTCAACGGAAAAATATGTGACACAAATATTTTAGATCATCAGTTTTCAGGCTACTCAGAAAGTTTTGCGAAAAACAGTTTTAATGTATGGAACGCTTTCAAAGTAAAAATATATTGGTTCCGAATTTAAAATTCTCTGTTATATTTTAGTACCACCATTGTGAAACTATTGTATATCATAGAATATTTTTGTGCGATGATTTTTTACGTCTTCGAGTCCAAATTGAAATCTGATAATCGTTTAATCGACTTTAATTAATTAATTATGAAGGCGTCGTCTAAAGCTACTGTGTGTAAGTGCTCTCGCTTAAAGAAGGATGTAGAAGAAGTGGTCGCCTTTGCTGCTTTTATGGAAGAAAAAATTGCGATCGAGAAGGCCGTTGAGGAAGTACCTGTTGCAGACAGGAAAATGTGCTTTGAAGATTGGTTCAGACGCATGAAACTTTGTATTGTCGCTGGTGAGCAGTTCTTTGAAAAAATGTATTAAAAAATATAACCTCTCGAACATTATATTTTTTTTCTCAAAACTCAAAAAAAGTGTCCTACGTATATGAATAAATATTCTCATCAATACTCACGCTTAAATGAATTGATATTTGATATGAATAAAGACTACCAATCTCTAACCAACTTAAGTTAATGTTACTTCTAACCAAAGCATACGGATCTTGTTACACAGAGCTACAGTTAACTTAAATCATTTTATTTTTTAATCCCAAGACAAACATACCCTCTGTATAGCCCTAAAGTAAGCAGAGCTTGTGTTATAGATGACCATACAGTGAACTGGGGGGGACCAAGATTTAACATACATATATAAATACAAACAACCATGACTCGAGAACAAACATCTGTGTTCATCACACAAATAAATGCCCCGACCAGGCCTCGAACCTGGGATCTTTGGCGTAAGAGACAAGGCTACTTACCACTACACCACTCGGTCGTTTAAAAAATGAACTACCTTCTTTTCGATTCCTACTGTACTTACGCCGTTTTATACATAACTGCAAAGTTCAATTTGGATTGAAGAGTTCTATTTGAGGACATGAAAGTATCAATATTTTCAACGTGAGTTCGATCGTATTAATGACCCCAGGAGCTCGGCACTACTCGTTTAGTATGATGTATACCATTTATAATAATAATCTTTATTTCGGACAACTAAATCCATATAACAAAAATTACACAGCACAGTCGCAAAATAAAATAAATAAATAAAACACTACTTACATTACAATAGTACAATACTATTTCATTAAATTCAATATCATATAAAAAATAAAAAATTAAATTCCATTACAACTACAATGTCATGATTAAAAATTCAATTATTTAAATTATACACTTAAACATTGTCTATTAATTTTTTTTTATTTAAATTATAAAATCATATAATTTAAATTGAAAATGACACATTACGACATTATAATATAAAAAATGTATAGGACTTATTAGAATATGATATATGATATTACGTGTTTATGAATAGAGTAAACAAAAGATATATATATATATATATATATATATATATATATATATATATATATATATATATATAGTCGTACAGGTTTCACTGCTACGGTTTACCAGTCGATACTATACGACAACGACCCAGGATAGACAATCTAGCCTATCAGCAATCATGTTCAGGATACCGTTGGCGCTCCTCTGCACCCTGCGCACCAGCGACCCACACCTGCTGCGCATCGTCGCGTTAAATTTGCTGATTTCACTTCAATCTTTGTTTATTTCATTTATAACTATAAAGGAGTCCAGGGTTCATTTTCGAGTGAAACGATATTTTCATCTTAAAAATCATTTATTAACAATTAAGTACATGAATTTCGATCATTCGAGTATAAATAATTACCGTATATAATCTTAAACAACAAGCAGCAAGGTAAAATAAAACGATAACTAACCTCTATTTGCTCCAGCAGTATAACACGCCACTTAATCGCCAACTAAGGCTTTTTTTTTTTTTTTTAGTTCCCCTCCACGGGAAGGGCAGGAGGACATAAAAAATGCTCTGACGCATACTCCGCGCGCGCGATCGGAATTATGTGGGACTCGTCCCGACGCCTACCAGAACCATACCCACTAAAAAAACCCCTGTCGGCTCGTGCATTTTTGCCACTCAGCCTTCATCTGAGCGACGGCCAATTGGAGAAAGAGGCCGCGCCAGCGGGGCCCTTAAGGGTCACCCGCTGAGATTCACATAGCACTGAAGGTGCTCAAAAATGAAAAGTAAAAATAAAAACATTAAAAATGAAAAATAAAAATTGCATTAATTCGGATTTACGTTAGAATTAGAATTTACGTTAGAATTTGGATTTGCGGCCTGAAGGGCCTCGAGAGCTAAAGTTAACTGCGTAGGTTCGCCCGTGTGCGCGTTTCTTGGCCTAGCGACTTTGAATTTCGAATCTAACACAGGAGCAGTATATGAGACTGAATCTCGAACAAGATGATTGGGATGGGATTCGGCGCGTTTGAAGAACGATTCTGAGAGTGTTTTGAGGTGCTGTTGCACTGTAGGTAGTTCAAGATCTCTGTGCAGGTCCGCGTTGCGCACATACCAAGGTGCGTCTGTGACCCTGCGGCAGAAGAGATTTTGAACTACCTGCAGCTTATACAGGACGGAGGGATTGGCGTGGGCAAAGACTGGCGAAGCATATGACATGACGGGTCTAACGCAGACCTTGTAAAGCGTACGTTTATTTCTAAAAGACATTTTACTTTTTCTACCTATCATACTATTTAAGCGGCTTAAATAGAAACGCGCGAGTTTCGTTACTCTATCAACGTGTGGCTTAAAAGAAAGCGTCTGATCTAAGGTGACGCCTAAGTATTTGATACTGCGCTTCCAGGGGATGGGAATACCTAACAATCGAATGTGGGGATCGTTGCGGCGATTACGACGTTTGTGGTCGAATAGAATGGCAGAACTCTTTTCTGGGTTGACATCGATACGCCATTTTTGAAACCAAACACCGAGGGCGTTTACGGCCTTTTGGAGTCTGGTGATGTTATACGGGATCCTTTTACCTTTAGTGTAAAGGGCGGTATCGTCTGCAAAGAGGGCGAGTTCGACGCCTTTCGGCGGGATGGGCATGTCATTAGTGTACACGGTGTACAGCAGAGGGGCGAGGACTGAGCCTTGCGGGACTCCAGCCTTTATGGGACGAGGCGCGGAGAGCGTGCCTTCATGTTTGAATCGAAACGTACGGTCTTTAAGAAACGACGCGATTAATCTGACTAGGCGAACCGGTAAGCCTATTTTATAGAGTTTAAAAACGAGACCGCTGTGCCAGACTTTGTCGAATGCCTTGGCTACGTCAAAGAGAACCGCGATTGATTTTTTACGATGCGGATAGAATCCTTCGAGAATGTACTCGACGATTCGATGGACTTGCTGAGGGCAGGAGTGCTTAGCGCGAAAGCCGAACTGGTGGGGAATAATGAGAGGGTCGCCATCCGTTGGAAACAGATGGTTCCGCATTCGAGAGAGTATGACTCTTTCGAGAAGTTTAGACATTGCCTTGAGGAGGCTGATGGGTCTGTGATTAGCCGGGATGTTCAGAGGTTTACCCGGCTTGGGAATGCCTATGACTGTCGCTTCTTTCCAGGCTTTTGGAAAGTAGCTATGGTCGAAGCAGGCATTGAAGATGATAGCTAACAAGGTAAGCACCTGCTGTGGCAGGTGCTTAAGTGCGTGGTTGGAAATTCCATCCGCACCCTGAGCCTTTTTGGACTTTTGCTTTCTAATGAGAAGCAAGATTTCATCATTAGAGACTGTGACGTGGTCGTCGGTGATAGGGAGAGATTCTCTGCGGAGAACTTCGTCCTCCACCGCCTGGATGTGGGAGGGATCCGCGGGTTGCGTGCTGGGCGAACATTGTGCCGCTATGCTGTCGGCGAAGCATTCGGCTTTCTCTTCGACTTCGAAGGCAATGGTGCCGTCGGGACGAGTGAGAGGAGGAACGTGAGAGGCGGTGTCTACGCGTAAAGCTCGGGCCATTCGATAATACGCTTGGTGGGACGGGGAGATATTCTCCATGAGATCGTTAAACTGAGTGTCACGGAGTTCCGCGAGGCGAGACCTAACTTTACGTTGAAGCTGATTCGCAGCTGTTCTATATGCGGGCGTGGGATATTTCTTGGCTCTCCGGAGAGCCGCGTTCTTAGCTTTAATGAGATTGCCAACGGCTAAGGGAAGCGCGGGTTTGCCTTGCTTAGCAATGATTACGTTGTCGCTGATGGCTGAGTTGATAGCATCAGTGAGATTATCGACTATCGAATCTATTTTAATCGGGCTGTCTAATTGGTTGGGCGAAATCGCGAGCGGAGAGTTCGGTGCCTCTAAAGTTGAAACTAACGTATTTTAAAAGCCTTTCCAGTTGGTAAAGGTCTTAGGAGATGTGACGTTGTCGTTAGGCGCGCCTAGCACGAGGGAGACGGGGCGATGGTCGGAGCCTAGGTCATCGAGCGGTTCGATGGACCTGAGATCAAGATTGATTCGATTGATAATTGCAAAGTCGAGGATGTCAGGAGAATAGGTCGGGTTGTTGGGATAGTGAGTGGGAGTGATGGGGGATATGACGTCTAAGTCAAGGGAGTTAGTGATGTCGAGGAGAGCGATACCGCTGGTGTTGGTCGATAGGCACGTCCAGTCAGTATGTTTGGAGTTAAAGTCTCCGAACATAATGACTGAATGGCCGAGGGCGAGAATGGCCGAGGGCGAGAATGGCCTCAAAGTCGCTGCGGATTGGTCTGGTACCACTAGGTATGTAGATTGAAGCTATGATGATGGTCGGTTGACCAGTCATAGCCAATCTACACACAGTGGCCTCCATGTTGAGGAGAGGAGGGGTAGGGAGAGGACAGCAATGGAAGCCTCTTTTGTAATATATAGCGGTGCCGCCGTAACCGTCGGAGTTGGGCCTATCGTTGCGAGTAAACGCGTACTTAGAAATAGCGTATCCCCTGGAGCGGTTTGGAGTAAGCCATGTCTCCTGGAGAAGGAAGAAGTCAGGTTCTTTGTTCTGAAGGAACAGTTTAATCTCGGGAAGTTTGGTGCTAAGGCTACGAGCGATAAAAGATACTAGGGATAAGCCCTTGGGTTTAATACGACTGGACGCGGGATTCGCGGGTCTAGACATTATAATTTACTTATTTACGATTTTATACGAAAATAAAAAAAATTAAAAAATAAAATAAATTTACAACGAACTTAGGAGCGAGTGATGCTCGGCTAACGCGAATAAACGCTCTTGAGGAGAGCGGGCGGCTCGCAGTTTGCGTGCGAGTACGGAAATTTCGTTAATATCGACGTTTTGAATAACTTCGAACACGGTCTTCATATCCTCAGCCAACGACGACTGAGGTACGGATAACGGAGCGGGACGCGGCCCTACGGAAGCTACGGGAGCTGGGATGGGTCGGGAAGGTGCAGGCGGGACGGCCGGACGCTGCCTCCAAGACAGAGCCTGAGTAGGCGTCGGCTGAAGGGGCTTTGCTTCCGGGGGACCCCGGTTGCGCAGCGGCGGGAAGTTAGCGGAGGTGAGCGGTGGCGCCGGTTTAGGCGCGACCCTCTTGACGGTGGAGCGCGGAGCGCGCGGGCAACCCCTGTAGTTTGCTGTGTGGCCGGACTGGCCGCACAGCACACAGGCAGGGGGGGAAGTGGATTCAGGAGTGCGAGTGCACTCCTTTGTTATGTGTGGATCCAGGCACATAACGCACCTGGGGGGAGCTGAGCAGTTAGCCGCTGCGTGGCCATAGAGCTGGCAGCGGTGGCACTGCCCAGGATGACCGCGGGGGTTGGGACGCTCGACGGAGATGTTCGAGAGTCCGCAGATTGTGCGAGCCTCTCTGAAAATCTCCTTCGAGTAGGGAGTATTTGACAGGATTACTAATGTTAAAGGAAAACGCCTACCGCGGTTGGAGTGCATCTTGTGCACTGCTGTGACCGGGAAACCCTGAGACTTAAGGTCCTCGAGGATTTCTTCGTTCTCGAGCTCGAACAGGACGCCCCGTAGTACTGCGCGGATCTTACGCTCCTCCGGGAGGGCGTAGGTGTGGTACGCGATTTGATTTAACCCGAGCAACCTGGTAAACGCGCGGAAGTCGTCGACGGTCGCGACCTGGATTTTAATTGTGTCGCCTGCATTGGTTGCTTTTAAGTAATTAATTTTGTGCTCTTTGCACAAGTTAGAAACCACGGTCCAGCGCGCTTTATCACGCAGGAAGACGGGCGGAGGGAGCTGAGGTTTCGGCGGGACGGGAGCGCAGCGCGTCGCTGGCTTCGATGGGACCGACGGAGGCGCGGTAACTTCGAGTGATTTTAACGGCGCGGGGGCTGGTGTTGAAGACACCGGGGAGGGCTCGGGTATTGATGATACCGAAGCTTTCTTCGAGCGCTTCTTGGAGCGCTTGGCGACAAGTTGAAACGCGGGCTCAGGAGAGCCGGTTAAGGTGACGGCATCTGATGACGTATCAGACGCGGGTTCGGAGTCACTCCCGGGAGCGGTACGCTTGCGACGCGACGCGTGAGAGGATGCGACCGATTCGCAGTCCATCTCGGACGAGGCGGGAGACGAGGAAGAGCTGTAGACCTGAGGGGTCTCGATGTTGGAGGCCTGAGGGGCCGGGTTTGAGGCCTGAGGGGCCGGGGTTGAGGCCTGAGGGGCCGGGGACGCGATTGATGCCTGCAAGGCCTGCGTTATAATGTCATTCGGGATGTAGACGCCTACCGCAGCAAGTGCCTGGGTGAACGCGTTAATAACGCTTAGCGGATCCATAAGGGAGAGTTGGGACAGTAATATTAATAAATATAAGTATAATAAAAGATGCCTAGTTCCTAAAACCTTAGCAAAATCCTAGCGGCTAACCTCCCTACCAGCGGTAGGGGGGCTGGGGAGGAAAACTTAAAATTAACAGTAGTACGCCGAAGGCCGCTACCTAGAAACCTAAAAAAGGGCACGCAGGTAAAGAGTTGACCACGTTAGGGTCAACCTTTACCGACAGAAAGGACAAATACACACGAAAACACACAGATATGATAAAATAAATATGAAAAATTGAAGAAAAATAAATAAAATAGAGAAGAGAAATAAAATAAAAATAAAAGGACTGGTTCAGTACAAATTCGTTGTCACCGTTAAGTATCCTTTGCACTGAAACCAGACTACTTACGCTGGGCACAACACTGCACTCAGCACAAGCACAACACTACTTAGCACAGCACTTTGAAGACTAAGGGGCTTAGTCGCAAAGAAAAATACGCACTTCGATAGCACTCAGACGGAGTAGAAAACCTTGAAAACCGTAGCACGGAACCAACACGCTAGACTGTGACGTCAGTAGACTGAGCGCCACGGAATAGCGGGAAAGGACCGATCAACGGAGAACGGGGCTTGCACGTCCGCACCGCGTGGCGATCGGAGCGAGAATGATCGATGAACTATGCACCAACGGTTTTCCTTAATAATTTCACGTTCGCTCGCAACAACGGTAGTCGTCCGACCCGACGCAAAGAAAGGAAAAGAATGATGCCGCGGGCCGACACGTGTTCGAGTACGAGCGAGTGCGAATGAAAAAGAAGCGAACGAGCGAGTGAATGATTTGGATCAGCGAATTATCATTAATTTCCGGTTCAAAATAGAGTCTGAATATTAGTAAATTGTTGTAGCTAGTAATAAAATGACTAATAATAATACGACCCTTACAGCTCGGCCATCCTGCTAGAGCAAGTCCCTTGCTTATAAAATTGTTCAACTTAAAAGTAAATGATAACATAGAATACATTTTCCTTCTGAATTATTACAATAATATTCAAAATGACTTAAAATAAAACTTAAAGTACATTTTGCATACAAATTTAACATGTAGGTTTACATATGTTTGAAATACAGCTTACAATATGTTTGATAAAAATTACATTTCGTAGGTTATAATTGCAATGGACCGAAATTATGCGTGTTAAATAAATAGTTTTTATATAAAGGATTGTATAATACAAAATTATTTATTCTTATTCAAAACTAAGCTTCATTTTCTAAATCAAGTATTCAATATTAATCGATCGCATTTTAAAATACCTACACTAATTGATCCAATTGTTCAAAGTGTCAGATTGCTTCGGGACATATTAATAACCTTTAAGGCGTTAAAGATAAATAGGAAATAAGGAAATAAAAAGAAAATTATGATTCATCTTGACTACTCTCTACGCTATCTGAATCGGAACTATCAAAATTCTTATCGAAGCTATGCCAAGGTTTCAATTTATCGATTGCTATGATATTTTCATAATGACGACCCTTTTTACGCGAGATAGGGGTATCTTCAACTAGAAAACGATCATGTGGTAAAATTTTTGCAATCCTATAGGGACCTTGATATTTAACGACCAATTTTTGTCATAATACGTTTTTGGCATAATTTAGTTTAGTTTGTCTTTAATCTGCTGGTTAGCTATCATAACCCTAGCTTCGTGCCTAACTTTCTCGAGATTTTCTGGTGTTAGTTAGTGAAGTTATAGATGAAACATCTTGTACTATCACAGTTTCATCTATAACTTCGCTAAGCACGTTCTCACTGTTGCTTTTAAGTTATATACCAAATAAAAGTTTGGACGGACTTTTTCCAGTAGTTTTATGCGTCGTGGTGTTTAGACCGATTTGCACGTCCGGTACGTACTCGTCTCAACTTTTACCGTCCTTACCATGACATATGGTAGATAATGAGTCCAAGATGGTTCTATTTAATAAAAGATATTTCTATTTTAATTACTTTTAGGATACTACCACCAGTTCGGAATATACCCTCGTATACAAGAACTGGCAAGAAACTTCACGGGTATATTATTATTCTTAAGAAAATGATTGAGAACAAATACAATGCTTAATCGAATCATTAGCTAACAAAATATCAGTAGGTACCGCTAAACACAATTATATTTCAGATCTACTTACATTCTTAAGATGTCCAATGAATACACTCACAAAGTAAAGTATATTTTCCAGGAACGACTAGCTCGAACAGAAGCCAAAACTAGACTGCCTCATGGCCCCGAATTCAAATTAGTTGACGCTTTTTCACCACGCCCAGTGTTCCCAAGTTTTAAGTCCCCAAAATGACCAATTACTTGTAAAATACTTCAAAACTCAATTTAAAAATTACCTTTTTAAAAAGAACCCTACACTCTAGTAAAATATATAAGAAGAAAAGACAGAGTCGCTGTAGTACCTAGCACTAGTTTTGCACAAAGACAACTTTACGTAAGATCAGCATTTCTATATAATAAACTTAACAAAGAACTTGATATTTATGACAAATTATATGCCCAATGTAAGAAAATTATTACTATATGGATTAAAACTAAAACCTATGACGAAACAGAAGCTCTATAAGAATATAATAACTTAACATAATATGATCAATTATATAACACATATCCACTCATGCTGGTATGTATCACACACTTTCACAAACACACACACACACACACACACACTTACACGCCCACATACACGCCTACACACACACGCATTCACACAACATACTTTCTATTTTTCTTTTACATTTGTCTCTTAAAGAATTTTAAACTGTAAAAAAAACTGTAAAATGGAATAATTTAAAACCTAATTTATTTTGTAAATGGTATGTAAACCTATGACGTGCTAATATGGAAGAGCGGCTATGTACGCTTAAAAGGAGACTCCAATCTCTAACATTATTATGTACTTGCTTTAAATAATATAAAGTTTTTGTTTTTCTTTTTGTTTTGTTTGTTACGGGGCAAGTCTACTTACCACTACGCGACTCGGTCGTCAACAATACAATGTAATATAAATCCTTTGGTACTATTATTTAATAGAAATGTTTTCAATTCAAATAATTTCTAAAATTACGACTAATTTTGAGCATGAATTACTGATAACTTTTTTTATTTTGACATTTTGTTTTGATATTTAAATGATTTGATTATGATTCTAGACTTCAGTTGTATTTTATTCTAAATTTGATTATTAATTAATTTTCATTTTGTGTCAGTATACTGACCTTAAACATAAAAAGTATTATAACAGACTTTGACAATGTTCCAGATTATCCATTTTGATGTAATTGCCCTGCGTAAAATATTCATGCATGCTGTGTTTGCCAATTGAGGCTGCACTTGATATTTAAGTGGATATAAAAATTTATTATATAAATGTAACAGAATACCCCTCGTTAGCAAGCGTATAACTATATAAATAAATTTACACTGTGCAATTTAATCTACTCGTCTGGTATCGTGGAGGACTAAAACCTCTTTCTCAAATAGCTGCACGATTAGCTGTCATTTTATGAAAATTTTATTGATAAATTACTGCTCTTTAGCGTAAATACACCACAAGTTGGTCACAAAAATATCAAATCGTTTTAGCCATCAACAAAATAAAAATGTACGGTATTACCAATCTCACACTTCTGGATTCTCAGAACAAGTTGTAAAATTAGAAACCAAAGTAAATAAAAAAGAATGGCTCCTTCCATGAAAATATGTAATTATTAGAAACTGCATTTACTGACACAGTGGCTACGTGTATACAACGTTGAAATTCAAGGTTACCTGTATCGCCTGATACCGGTAATAACCTGGACGCTATCATGGAAAACAAAATTCTTTGCGATAGAAAATGGATTCCAGTATGTGTGGGTGAAGCATCAAAAATGTTCATAAGGCGTGACTCGAATTCAAAACTTATACTATCCGGACCAAACAGGATTTTGTAAAATGTATTAAAAGAAATGTTTCACAACCAGCCTTGAGGAATCATTGTATTTTAAATAATATTGAACTGTTTTCAAAATTTTCGTAAATATTTGTCGTTACAAACAGAATTTGCAAATTGATTATTTTTGGCATAGGTTTAGCAATTGTGGAGGTACAAGTATTGTGTATTGCTATTTTTATTACTAACGGTAGACAAAACATTAAATCCTCACAGTTTCATTAAATTTTAGTGCAAAGTTTAAAATTAAGTCCGAATACAACAATGCTCAATACCGCCAGAATGTGATATCTTTATTCGAAAATTCAGAAACTCGGCTACTCGAGGATTTCGCAAATACCGAACGTTTCAATGAAAGATATTATGCTACGGAGACGTGACCGGGGACTTTAGTGAGAGCTAATTTTGAGTGGCACTCTACTGCCGAGGATGTTTGGATTATGGTTTTATTGAGAGGTGATCAAAGAGCTATCACAAAGTTTTGTCTGTGTACAATATATCTGTGTAGACAATAATTTGAAAATACTTTTGAAATGCAGTAAATAATTTTAAAGATATACTTACAAAAATTATAAATTTGAATCCCCTCTACGTTTTTCTGCTACTAGGCGATTTGAGTTCTTTTTTAAAATAATAATATCTTTATTTTCCAAAATTTTAAATACAAGCGAATAAAAGCTCTGAATTCCAACATTGGTACGCAGACCTGTTTTTCAGAAGTCAGTTCCTTCCTCGTTACGTAATTCTCATTTAATACTTCGTGTTAACAGATATACTTATACCACTTATACTTATACAAATACATTGTGTTATAACATGTTAAGAATCTTCTTTTACTTTACATCCTTATACAAACACAAACAAATTCGGTGGGTAATTCATTTCTTAAAATATAAATAACCACTGGTTCAACAACTAAACTCACTAAGACTTAGAACTACCCACTTTTAGTAAAGATAACATGCGATAGTGTAATGTAAAATTTGTCGTGTGGTACAAGTAAAAATAAATATTGTTATAATATTATGTAAAATGTTACTGTGATAAAGAAAACACATTAAAAACTGCTTAATTTAGATATACAAAGAACTACCAGATTTGAAAGATTTCCTACATTTCTTTTTTTCACAAAATTCATAAAAGTTCATAAAAAAATAAAAATAAAGTCGCCAAGTATTTGTTTTCCCTTGAGGTTTATATTTTTCTATTAATCATTATGATGTTAAAAAGTGAACATTTAAAACTGCTTTACATACACATTCTTTTTGAAAAATTACTTGATATATTTTATTTTCGCATAATAATTTAAACAGTATTATTTTGTTTGATATTTTACAATTGTTTTAACCATTCAGTGATAACAATTCCTCAACATCGTCATAATTTTTGGCGAAAGCCATTTTTTATTTTAGATTTTATTTCATAGTTAGAACAAGAAATTACGTTTACTTCTCTATGTATCCTTTTGTATATAAATGGGGCATTAAAATTGTACTGCCTACGTGCGAACGTACTAGAGACTATTGCAGTTAAGAATAACTCGTTTTCCACTTTTAATCAATTTAGGTACTTCTTGTCTATGATATTTTCTTAAGATTTGGTATAAATAAAGTTTTCTTACACTTAGAACTGTTGTCTTTTGATAAAGCAGCTGAGTAGGATATCGAATTGGTAGGGACATACATACTTTGAGATGCCCCAGATCTCTATGCAATACGATAATATACATTCTGCTAAAGCTTTATAAACTGTTATTATTTATTTGTGGCTTTTGTTGTTACTCTATGAATAGCATCTTCTGTGTTACTTCCCATCCTAAAGCCATATTGATTATCACCTAGCAAATTATATTTTTCAAGATACTTTGTCAAACGATTATTCACGAGCTTTTCAAGAATTTTGGATATGACACTCAACAAATAGATAGGTCTTTAGTTAGTAGGAGTATTTTTATCACCCGCCTTGAAAACAGGAACAACTATTGCTTGCTTAAGAATTGTAGGGAAACAATCTGACTTTAAGCTTAGATTACAAACATGGGCAATGGGTTTGGCAAGATGAATAAAGTTTTTCTTAATAACAATCGTTAAAATTTGGTCATAACCAGAGGCACTTTGTGATTTTAAACTAAGTATTATTTTCCTAATCTCATATACATCGGTGGGATAAAGATTCATCGATGACACCGGTGTATTGTCTGAATTTGGATAGTTTTGATAAGTTACTTTCATCAGTCTTAAGTCTATCGAGTATACACTGAGCCAGATTTCTCCCAACCAACGTGAAAAAATGGTTAACAGTATTTAAGGAATCTGTTATATTATTCTTAATGTTTAAAAGTTCAGAAGACATCGATTGTTTGTCTGTAAGTTTACAAATATATTTAACTATTCTCCAAGCTTCTTTCGGATTTTTAAACATTTTTTTAAGTTGAGACGAAAAGTACGACTGTTTAGCATGTTTTATCAAATTACTACATACTCTGCGATATTTTGTGTACAATAATTCCAATGTAGGTCACCTAGGTTTTTCTTTATATTTTTATGCATTTTTTCACGAGTTTGTAGTGATTTTATTAGTCCAGACGTAATCCAAGGGGACAACGGTCTCTTTCTATTCGGTAATTTTAATAAAGAGGTATTTAAATTAATTAGCTCATTAATTGTGTTCGAAAATATCTCCACCGCATTATGGACATTAGAAGTTTTATATAATTGCTACCAATCAGTGCTTGTTAGTAATTCAGTAATTCTATTAAAGTTGATCATTTTCTTTTCTTTAATAGGTTTATTACCAACTGTTTTTTTTTTTACTTTTTCTTTTACGTATACAAATATAGGCGAGTGATCTGTTATTACTGGATTAAAAACTTGGCATCGTAAATTAGATCTTATCATAAAATGGTCTAAAAAGGATTTTAAGCGGGTTGGCTTGTCTATGGCAGGTCTTAATCCATGAACAGCCATCAAGTTACAGTAGTTGTTCACTGATACTATTTGAGATGTATGTGATAAAGTGTCTATATTTATATCTCCTGTGAGTATTACATTGCCTTTTTTAATGGACTTTAGTACATTATCCAATGAAGCCAAATATAAATATGCATTAGAATAACATGGAGGTCTATAAGACGCCACTATTGTGAACTTATTAACAATATTCAAGACTAGGCAATTGCCTTCGTCAACGTTAGGTTCATTTGAAATAAAATTTAACTCTTCTCTTATGTACACTATTACTCCGTTATTTTGGTTTAAACTCCTTTTTGTACTTACTGAATTTTAATTTGGGATACATGGTAATTTACTACCTTTTGTTATCCAACATTCTCTGAAAACAATCATATCAACATCAATTTGCAAATTTGATAAAAATACTAGACACTCATCGAAATTACAATTAACACTTCTAATATTCATACAAAATACAGATGAAGCAGAATCACTATGTTTGTAATGAAGTACATTTTTACACTGGGATGAGTCATCGAGATGGATGCACTTGATTTCTTCAAGTGCATCAATACCTTTTGCTATGTTATCGAACGCTATGGATTAGATGATCGTTACTTATTTTAACCTGTCTAATGGTTTGAATCTAGGACTTTTTTTTTGACAATATACGATTTAACAATAAGGTATTTTCTATTTGAAAATTGTATAGGATACATAGGATGAACTTTAAATGGTTTTATTGGATTTAAATTATAAATACATAGTTTGTAGGAAATTTTGTTACTTATAGTATTATATTTGCAGCTAGAAAAGTAGATTAACTTATTTTCTGTTATTAATATTTTTAAGGATTTTATGTAGATAATGTATCTTACCCTATTAGTGAAAATACGGCATGTTAGTCAGATTTGTTCTTTGTATGCTTCTAATTGGTGGACATCCTTTATGTGGATTTGCGGCGACTCTTCTTTCTTTCGTCCAGCAGAATTTGAAATTATTTTGTTCGGTGAAGTCCCTGGATATTTTGAATATTTATTGAGCATTCAAAGTCAAACTTTCCGAGATATATAAGGAAACCGGTGGGCCTTTAAGGCCAATATTGTCAGTGTTTAGTTTGTTCGAAGAGTTTTTCCTGTTAAAGTCCTTGTAGCTTCTGATTATTTGAACCTTAAGTAACGGAGACCGGAGTTCAGCAAGGATTACGTTGGTCTTTGGATTAACACGTTAAGCGTCTTTTACATCATTCTACTCTTAACAATTGAAATTAGTTCCGATTTTTTTTCTCCTTTGTCTTTCGGAATATTGCGAATTTCTATTATGGATGACTTTTGGTGGCGCTGCAAATCTTCAATTTGTTCTTCTAAAGATTTTGTGTAGAGTAAGTTTTCTTTTCTATCTTTTTGTAATTTTGTCACCTCTTTTTGCATTTCATCGTATGTATTGGATAAAAATTCTGTCGACTTTTGCACTTCCACGTAAGACTTTTTTAAGAATTTTAAGCTCTTCTATATCTAAACTCAGTTTGCTTAAAATTTGGGAATGTTCTTCTTTAGCCGTCTGAATTAGGATGTTTTGCTGCTTTACCTCTTCAATTTCTATTCTTATTGATGTCAAATAAAACATGACTCTACCACTAGTTGGGAACCACCTTCGTGAAGAAGAACTGGCAAGAAACTTACGGGTATATGTTTTTCAAAATAAATTTGCAGTGTCTCTTTATACAAAATCATTCTTATTTTTTTTCCATTTATTGAGGTCAACAAACAGTATCACAATAAAGGTTACAATATTATAGTACAAACATTTATATAAAATCGTGACACCAATACCGTTAACATGTTACCGTTAACAATACTGTTAAAAGAGTAACATATTTAGACACTACCGCATTAATAATTTATTTTGTTGGCCGAGTAGCGCAGTGGTTAGTAGTCCTGCCTCTTACGCCGGAGGTCCCAGGTTCGAGTCCTGGCCGGGGCATTCATTTGTGTGATGAACACAGATATTTTTTCTTGGGTCATGGTTGTTTGTATTTATATAAGTATGCATATTCTGCCCCCCTCCCCCCAGTGTATGGTCGTCCATAACATAAGCTCTGCTTACTTTGGGGCCATACAGTTGGTGTATTTGTGTGGGTGTTTATTATTTTAATTATAATGCAATTGAGCAAGTGCCGTGAGTGGCAGTGGAAGACACGCCCGTATAAAAAATTATTACATATAATAAACAATTATTTAAAAAACAAGTTGCCGATGAAATAAAATAAGTATACCTGTACCGGTGGTGTAGTGCTTGCACACATACAAACTTGTAAACATGATCATGTTTTCATTCTATTTATTCACGTCTACTCATTCTGTAACTCACTTAGACACATAATCTCTCTCACACACATAATACTCTCTCCAATACACATACACACACACTTAATTGCATGCAAAAATTTTGTATTATTTTATTTCACTTATTAAATCTGTATATTTATAAATTCCTGAAAACTTTTAATGTAAATCCGGTTTGAAACTAGTTCGTAACAGTATACATAAAAAAATGTGAACCTGTTATTGGCAGTACGTACCTATTCATCTATTCATTTAAATCAATTGTAATATTTCAGTGCTGTTGGTTCTGTAGTAAATAACAAAATAAATATGTCACAGTGTTCGTTCATTGGCCAAAAGCGTAGGGGCCAGGTCTTCTTGAATGGCTCTCACTATAGCTAGGCAATTCGCGGAGAGTGTGTTTGCGCCTCATCAGCCTCGAATATCGTGAGATGGGGTTCGTAATTTCATTCATTCACATTCTCGCTCCGATCGCCGCCCGGTATGGACGTTTCAAGACCATCCGATTGATCGGTCCCTTCCCGATATTCGCTATGGCGCTCAGTTTACTGACGTCACAATATAGTGTGTTGGTGTCGTGATACGGTTTTTCTGGGTTTTCTTACTCCCTCCGAGCGATGTCGTAGTGATTTTTCTTTGCGACTAAGTTTCTTAGGTTTCAAAGCGCTGTGTTGTGCTGAGAGCTGTGGGTGCCCAGCGTTAAGTATTCTGGTTTTAGTACAAAGGAAACGCAACGGTGACAACTGATTTGTACTGATCCAGTCCTTTTATTTTATATATTATTTCCTTTCTATTTGATTTATTTACTCTTCTATTTTTATCTTTATTATATTTGTGTCTTTTCGTATACATTTGCCCTTTTTGTCGGTAAAGGTTGACCCTAACGCGGTCAACTTTTTAGCTGCGTACCCTTTTTAGGATTTGAGGTAGCGGCCTTCGGCGAACTACGGTTAGTTTTAAGTTATTTTCCCCAGCAACCCTACCGCTGGTAGGGAGGTTAGCCGCTAGGGTTTGCTAGGTTGTTAGGAATTCTAGGCAGCCTTAATACATTTATATATTTATAATATTAGTTCCAACCTCTCCCTTATGGATTCGCAGAGTTTAGTAAACTTTGCGATGGCGTTCGCCCAGGCTACTCGTTATCACTCGCTACTTAGTAGCTAATAGTTAAATAGTTAATACAATGATTAGACCTTTAAATACCGCGTCTGGTCGTATCAAACCCAAGGGTTTATCCCTAGTTTCATTCTGCGCTCGTAGCCTTAGTACTAACCTTCCTGAAATCAAACTGTTTCTTCAGAACCGTTGTGCTGAAGGAACAGCCAGACTTAATGCTTTTCCAAGAGACGTGGCTCACTCCAAACCACACCAGGGGATTCGCCATTTCCAAATACGTGTTCACTCGTAATGATAGGCCCAACTCCGATGGTTTAAGTGGCACAGCTATCTACTACAGCTAACTACTACAAAAGAGGTTTCCATTGCGTTCCTCTCCCTACCCCTCCTCTCCTCAATATGGAAGCCACTGTATGTAGATTGGCTACGACAGGTCATCCAACCGTCATCATAGCTTCAATCTACATACCTAGTGGCACCAGACCTATCCTTAGCGACTTTGAGGCCATTCTCGCCCTCGGCCTTTCAGTCATTATGTTCGGGGATTTCAACACCAAGCATACTGACTGGACGTGCCTATCGACCAACACCAGCGGTGTCGAGCACCTTAACATCACTGAATCACTCGACTTAGATGTTATTTCTCCCGTCACTTCCACACAGTATCCCGACAACCGAAACCACTCTCCCGAGATCCTGTTGCTATCAACTCAGCCATCAGAGATAACGAAAATATCGTTAAGCAAGTCAAACCCACGCTTCCCTTAGCCGTCCGCAATCTCATTAAAGCTAAGAACGCGGCTCTCCAGAGAGCCAAACTCTATCCAATGCTGGCCTATAGATCAGCTGTGAATCAGCTGCAACGTAAAGTTAGTTCTTGCCTCGCGGATCTCTGAGACGCTCAGATGAACGATCTAATGGAGCATATCTCCCCATCCCACCAAGCGTATTATAGAATAGAGCGAGCCTTACGCGTAGATGCCGCCTCTCACGTTCCTCCTCTCACTTGTTCTGTTCGCACTACCGCATTCGAAGACGAAGAGTAAGCCGAATGCTTCGCTGACAGCATTGATCACAATGCTTGCCCAGTACTCAACCCGCGGATCCCTCCCATATGCAGGCGGTGGAGGACGAAGTCCTCCGCAGGGGCTCTCTCCCCATCACCGCCGAACCAATCACAGTGTCTAATGATGAAATCTCTCTTCTCATTAGAAGTCATAAGACTTAAAATATCTAGGCAGTTCAAACCATGCACTTAAGCACCTGCCTCTACAGGTACTTACCTTGTTAGCTATAATTTTCAATGCCTGCTTCGACCTTAGCTACTTTTCAACAGCTTGGGAAGAAGCGACAGTGATAGGCATTCCCAAGCCAGGTAAACCTCCGAATATCCCGGCTAATCACAGACCATCAGCCTCCTCAAGGCCATGGCTACACTTCACGAGAGAGTCATACCCTCTCGAATGCGCAACCATCTGTTTCCAACGGATGGCGATCCCCTCATCATTTTCCATCAGTTCGGCTTTTGCGCTAGACACTATTCTATCCGCGGCGTAATAAAACGCGCGCAGTTTTCTTTGACGTAGCCAAGGCTTTCGATAAAGTCTGGCAGAGCGGCCTCGTTTATAAACTCTATAAAATAGGCTTACCGGCTTGCCTAGTCAGTATAACCGCGTCGTTTCTCAAATATTGTACGTTTTGTTTTAGACACGAATGCACGCTTTCCGCGCCTTGGAAAGCTGGATTCCCTCAAGGCTTAGTCTTCGCCTCTCTATTGTACACTAATGACATTCCTATCCCACCGAAAGGCGTCGAACTCGCCCTTTTTGCTGACGACACCGCCCTTTACACCAAAGGCCGC
This sequence comes from Marasmarcha lunaedactyla, assembly GCA_923062675.1. Classification (NCBI taxonomy): domain Eukaryota; kingdom Metazoa; phylum Arthropoda; class Insecta; order Lepidoptera; family Pterophoridae; genus Marasmarcha; species Marasmarcha lunaedactyla. The sequence continues at coordinate 351,458 of OV281351.1, read as the reverse complement.
TGTGTCCTGCACCTCATAACTAGACTCCAAAAGGCCGTTAACGCCATCGGTGTATGGTTTCAAAAATGGCATATTGATGTGAACCCAGACAAGAGTTCCGCGTTTTACTTCGACTTCAACTGTCGTCGCATCGCCGACAATCTCCACGTTCAAATGTTAGGTATTTTCATCCCCTGGAAGCGCAGTACCAAATATTTAAATGTCACCCTAGACCAGACACTTTCTTTCAAGCCACACGTCGATAGAGTAACGAAACTCGCCCAACTTAGGCCGACTAAATAGTATGTTAGGTAGACATAGTGAAATGTCCTTTCGTAACAAACAAACGCTCTTTAAGACCTGCGTTAGATCCGTCATGACTTATGCCTCGCCAATCTTTGCGGAGGAAACGCGCCTTGGTACGTGCGTAACGTGGACCTGCACAGAGATCTTGAACTACTTACAGTGCAACAGCACCTCAAAACACTCTCGGAAGCGTTTTCCAAACGCTCCGAAACCCACCCCAATCCCTTAGTTCGAGCTTCAGTCTCTTATACTACCCCAGTCCTTGATTCGAAGCTCAAAGTCGCTAGGCCTGGGAATGCGCAAGCGTACGAAGCAACCCAGCTGTTAAGCGATCTCGAAGCCGTTCTGGCGGCAAATTTAAATTATAATTTAAATTCGAATTAATTTAATTTCTCTTTGCAATTTCGAGCTCCTTCAGTGTTATGAATTCACCTTCAGTGCTATGTAAATACCAGTGCTATGTAAATTCAGGACCCCACTTGCGCGTCCTTTTTCTCCAATTGTCCGTCGCTTCAGATGAAGGCTGTGAAGCAAAAGATTGCCGTAGTCATTCAGGGGGTTTTTTAGTGGGTAGAGGCTCTGGTAGGCTCTAAGCGAGTCACAAATAACTTCGATCGCGCGCGTGGGGTATACGTAAGTGTATTTTTTCGTTCCTGCTGCCCTCCCCTTGGAAAAGAACAAAAAAATAATAATAATTTCATTCCAGAGAGTTGCAACAATGGCGCAGACATCAGCAAGAACTTAATAAATCGCATACTTGGAAAAACGCTAAATTTGGAGAGGATAAATTTAATAGAAAAAGTCTTATTAAGGACAGTTGCGTTCAAATTTATTAATCTCATTTTGGATTTAAAACAAATTTTAAAGTTTTCTGTAAGAAGAAGCACTTGGGTTTCTTAAAAATATTTATTTTAAAACTACAATATTTTGGATATTAAAGTCACTCAAAAAACCTTAGTTTATGTATTTTTATACTTAATACCTTTTTCTTTTTTACTTTTTCTTGTATAAAAGCTGTGTAAACTGAAAGTGTTCTTAGCTAGTTTTGTTAAAAGTCGGTGTAGCTGTTCAAAAGTTATGCATCCTTTACTGTCTCGTCAGTGGGGGGCTATTTGTGTTTACAAATAATTTAATGAGTACGTGTTTATTTTATGGCTTGCCAGATGAAGTGTCATAATCAAGGCACAAATTTTATCAAAAAAATCTACTTTACGATGTGTGGAGAAAAGGCTGTATATTCATCAAAGCCGTCGAGGAGCTTCGCAGGGTGTGAAAACTCCTGAACCTCAAAGCGTCTAATGGCTACGAGCGTCATTTTAAATTGCAGTGATTAATCCTGTGCTTTACAGCTCTATGCCGTTGCCTTGCAGTTGCTGACTGGTACTCGGTATGTGTATGTGAGAGTTGATGAATATTCACCCCTTAAATCATATTACCACTATACAACCGTCGCCACACTTGACATGCTATTTCTCCATAACATATGTAGTGGTTCAATTGCTACCACTGAACTCACCAACTCAACTCTGAAACTTATAACACCTATCAAAAGAATTAGGCAGACTAACCTATTTAATACTGAACACACAAAAACCAAATATACTCAGAACTCGGTTATAAACCGAATACAACAAACCTACAACACAAAGTTTGCCCCCAATACAGTTTTATGACACACAAAAAAGAGATTTAAACTAAAAGTTACTACTGCCCTCAACAATTATTTGCCTTATCACATATTTATTCCTACACTGTACACTCTATCACAAACAAACACACAAATTTATCTTCATTTCATAAAATTCTTGTTGCTGTGAAATTCTTGACCTGCTGAAATGAAATGAAATTAAATATTTATTTCTCAACATTGACAATTACTTGTTCTTATTGATGTCAAATAAAACATGACTCTATCACCAGTTCGAAAAAACCTTCGTGAAGATGAACTGGCAAGAAACTTCACGGGTATATTTTTTTTCAAAATAAATTTACAGAGTCTCTTTATGTCTATACAAAGTTATTCTTATCTGCATCCGTTAACTTGGCAAGTCTCCCTCCCCAAAGAATCCAAACGACGAACACCCTCAAGCGGCACCCGTTCACGAGTTAACGCGGGATCCAGCCATCGCCCTCCTCGACCATATTAGAGGAAAGTGAGCGACCGGTCACCCGACCCGCTATAAATATAATAATAATTTTAATTATAGTGACATTTTAAAATTTAATTGAATATTTAACCGGGGTTAAAATATATATTTTTTTGTTGTATTTAATTCAAAAAATTTTGATTAATATTATTTCTTGTAAATTTCCTTTTTTTTTGTTATTTTCTTATTATAATGACTATTTTGACATCAATCTGAATTTTATTGAAAAGCATAGATTAAAATAAAACATTTATGCTTACAAAAATATGTGCATACATTGTAAATTAAACTGTTTTACTTAAACTTATTTATTCTTTTTTTTATATGAGTTATAAACTTATTCTTTATTGCTAACTGTCTATAAGTCAGACAAAAATAATATAAGTCCATTGATGGCTATACGTTTTGGTTTATGTGTATTATATTTAATGTAAATTTTAAGAGCTGTGGATTTTCTAAAAAATAAATAATAAATACTCAACCTACATGTCGATATATCTATAACAGACACTTGCATTAAAAATCCTATGGCTTTCTTTACGAACTCTTCAATTTAAATTTTCGCCGGAGTACCTGGTACCGGAATGTGAATTGTGGAATTGAGACTCGTTTGTATTTTAGACTAGTGAGCTAAAGTGGTTCTTTAAAAACGACATTTAGTAGTAAATATACCAAATTTAATACAGTAACTATCTAAATCAGTAAAGTCCACGTTGATCCCAGTTTGGTGTCTGCGTGAAGGAATTCATTTAAATCTCGCATTTTCCACGGTTCGCAAGGAATTTCTCGAATTGCTCGATTTTCTTTGGTAGCATTTTTTTCTTAAACCAGGCTGATTTATTTTCCGTTTCTTAACATTCGATTTATGGAGCGCACGTGAGAGAGAGCGGACATTCTGTAAACTTGGTTTAAATTTGGTTTTGATTATATGATTTCTAGAGCTTTGTTTTTATTTTGTTCCGAGCTTTAAGGATTGAGTAAAGAAAAGTGGAAATACATTAAGATAGTACTTGCAATCGCAGAGTAAAGTGTTCACGGATCGTAAAGGGAAATTTTTGTTTAGATAACCTTTCCAACGGAACATTACATTTCTAAAGCTTTGACCATTAATGAAGCCATTCAAAAGTGTTATAACGCTAAAGATATAGATCAAACAACCTTATTATTGCATTCGCGTTTATCTTCCATCTCACCTGATGGAAAGTGATGACGGATTCGAGGACATTACGGGCCCTTTCAAGATGTGTCTTCTCTTATATTAAACATAACAATGAGTTTATTTGAAACCAAAAAACATTTTGCACAAACTTTTATGATTGATAGTAGCAGCATAAGCATAAACTGTGTCACTGCTGTTAATGACTGCTGTTGAAAATAATACAGAAATGTCATCCGCGTTTAGAAAATATTTGTGATTTGTCAATTTAGGAAGGTCATTTATATAAAGAAGAAATAAAAGGGGCCCAAGAACACTTCCTTACGGCACTCCAGTCCCAATTTGTCACAATGTTGACCTGTGGATTTGTTGTTCAGCTTTGGCGTTAATATATTGTGTTTCTACGGCCTGGAACCTATTGGATAGGTACGTCTGAAACCAACGGGTGCCGTTTGAGGGTGTTCATCGTTTGGATACTTGGGGGGAGGGAGACTGGCCGAGCTAACAGATGCAGAAAAGAATAATTTTGTATAGACATAAAGAGACTCTGTAAGTTTATTTTGAAAAAAAATATACCCGTGAAGTTTCTTGCCAGTTTTTCTTCACGAAGGTTTTTTTCGAACTGGTGGTAGAATCATGTTTTATTTGACGTCAATAAGAACAAGTAATTGTCAATGTTGAGAAATAAATATTTGAATTTGAATTTGAATTTGAATTTGAATTTGAATTTGAATTTGAATTTGAATTTGAATTTGAATTTGAATTTGAATTTGAATTTGAATTTGAATTTGAATTTGAATTTGAATTTGAATTTGAATTTGAATTTGAATTTGAATTTGAATTTGAATTCAGAACAGTGCCTCGAATGCAATAATTTTCGAGCTTTTGTAATAATGTCATGTGACACAAATTCAAAAGCGCGCGTCATGTCAAAGAATATTACTTAATTCGAAGGCGGCCGTGACTGTTGATTTATCTCTTTGAAATCCTGATTGTTCGCTTCAGATTATGTTTAATTTAGTTATAAAATGTATTAGTCTTTTTTTCATCGCCTTTTCAAATATTTTTGAAAATATAGTAATATGTGAAATAGGGCGATAGTTCTGTATATCACTTTTATCACCTTTTTTGTAAACAGGCTTGACAATTGACTTTTTAAGTATTTCTGAAAACAAACCCTCAGAAAAAGACATATTAATTAGAAAAGATAACGGTTGTGCTAATTCAGTACTACAAAGTTTTACGGTTTTGGTTCAGATATCATCATATCCTACAGCATTTGTATTTTTTAAAAATTTTATCAAATGTCTCAAATTAATAGTCTTGCCGTCTGTTTTAATTTGTTATATGTGACTTTCTAAGAAATCGATTTTTTTTCATTAATAAGTGTCCACGTAGTTTTACTTTTATTGTTTGATTTGGTTATGAGTCTATTATTGTACATTTTTTGTTAAATATTGAAACACTTTCGCAACAATTTAGAATAAGTTTCATTTTTTGGTGCAAATGTTAATTTATGCAATAATTTATCTAGCTGTATGAAAAAAGAATCAATGTCTGAGGTCGGAGTACGATAAATTCACACTATTATAATATTAGTGATAATACCTAATATTGAACCCACAGCATTCAAAAAATTTGTCTTTCGAGAATTTACTAGTGATATCGACTTGTTTGTATACTATTCCGTTTCTCAATAATATACACACTCCACCTCGTTTTTCATTGCTTTTTCTACAGTAAATAGCTGCGGTTCTATACCCTCTCAGATGAATGTAACTCTGGTTGGCCATGTTTATAAAAGTTTCAGAAAAACATAAAACATCAGGCATTTTATTTTGGCTGTGTAGATCCGATAACGTAAACAAATTTCTTTTTGATAATAAACCGGCAACGTGTTGACGCAATACAATAAAGTTATTGTTTTGATCGTTATTGCATATGCGTTTATTCACGAAAACACTCAGATTTCTTTGGTGTTTCACTATTTTTATTATTTAGTTTTAAAAAATAGTACCTTTCTTATTGGAGCCTTGAAACAAATTTCATAATTATTTATTTTAATACTTGTATGTACATCTTTTTAATTTTTCTTTACAAATGTTAAAATTTTTTTATTATAGTCGCGTTGGTCAATTAAAAGATTCAGCTTTTAGCATACCGAATCCCATGTATTACAGTCACCTATGTATTGTAATTTTTACAATTAGAAAAAATTATCTAATTTATGTTCATTTAAATATTTATTATTATTTACACTTAATACTAATATATTACATTTAGTCAAGTTTTTAAGAGCTGCGCTAAGTTCTATTGAAGTTTTGATTGGATTGGAGTCATTCTCTCCTATTGACAATATGACAGTGTCACCCTCTTTCGGTTCAAACCATTTAATCATACTTACAATTTCCTCTGCTTTAGCATATGGCTTTAGATAAGAGGTAATTTCGTACTTTTCATAAGGACTATTAAGTCTAGATTTTGTCAAGTGATATTTTAAACCTTTACACTGTTTGCCACCTATTATGTATATGTTTTTATTACTCTCTTGAATTCTGCAGTTACTTGGAACACTAGAAAGTTGTAGCCCCGGCGCTAGCAATGATCGTAGCTCAGTCTCGCGATCGCACGATACCGTGGACTCTTCGGATTTCGGTGAAGATAAAGACTCGCCTGCGGTGACCGTATTTACTGCAAATGTTTTCCGTCTAGTTAATTTCGATCGTTTCTTTGGTTCTTGTTTTTTACTACTACTTTGTAGGTTTATATTTTTTGTATCACGTTGATTAGTACATACGGATTTTAATAAGTGTACTTGGGGCGATAAATGTGATTTTTTTTTCAGACCTAGATTTTCAATTAAAAGGTTTTCCATCTCCATACTTGTACTTTCTAATTATAATTTTAAATTTCTTGTTTTAGTTCATTTTGAATGTCATTATTTGTATTAATTAAGTCAAAACTTTTTGAGTATGTATTGTAAATTGACTCTAGTGATAAGTTATGGTCAAGTGATTCACATGAGTGTGTTTTTATTTTCTTCTGCCTGGTATCGGTCGTCTTATTTTTTGTTTTTTTTCTTTGGGTAATGTTCTCAATTTCACTAGTATTCAGATCTTTATTGCTAACCTGCATTTGTTGATCCTGTACAGTTTTTTGGTGAGATAGTTTGCGAACACATTTTAAACATTTCCATTTATTTCTGTGTTCTGTAGTCAATGTGTTATAGAAACGTTGAGATGAGACATTTTGGCATTCAATATGGTATTTAAGCTTGCATTTCGTACATGACAAGAAATCGTTATTAACAATATTTTTATTACGTTTAGAACATTGCTTAGTCATATTCTTTGGTGTCATCATTAACTTATATTTTATAACCCGCCGAAATATTTATTTTAAAAATGGAAAAAATTCGCCGGTCAAGATTCGAACGTACGCCACTGCGGCGCAGCGCACTACGACGCCTTAGCTGCTCGTCCACCGAGACTATATTGATACGGGCGAAATAGTCGATCTGTTATTTAGACTACACAATATGAACCACTGTCGTCGTGACTGGAGTCCAAAGTTCACAAATGCTTTAAATCGGACCGTTAGTGGGCAATTTCTTTGCTCTATAATTTTGGTCACTGATTCCCTTCACGAACTCTTTTTTTGTTCAAATTGCACTTAGTTATATGCAGTTTAGTGTAATATTAGTATTTGTTTACACTGTTACTATGTTTATAAGTTCTTTAAGCAACGAAATATATTCTGTTTATAAAAGTCTTGTTTGAGTTATAAATATTGCACAGAACAATTTGCAAACACTGTCACTTAACAATTAAAGGCATTTCTTTATAATAGTTATGAAAATTCACTTTTAAAACAACTTTAGCGATTATTAGAATTATTTAGTTACGGAGCCGATGTAAAAGGCGCGATTGGTAGCAGCAGACATCAATAAATGTGATCATAATAATAAACATCAGGTATTCTTCTACCTGATGTTTATTATTATAAACTATAATTTCGCTTGGTCGAAAAGATGCCGAAAATACGTGTAATGTATAACAGATATATCACGCTACCTACAAAAATTCAAGGCAGTTACTACCTAATGTTTATTATTAAACACTATAATTCCGCTTTGTCGAATAGATGCAGAAAATACGTGTAATCTATAATAGATATATCACGCTACCTACAAAAATTCAAAGTAGTTACTACCTAATGTTTATTATTATTCACTATAATTCCGCTTTGTCGAAAAAATGCAGAAAATACGTGTAATCTATAATAGATTTATCACGCTACCTGCAAAAATTCAAGGTAGTTACTACCTAATGTTTATTATTATACACTATGATTCCGCTTTGTCGAAAAGATGCTTGAATGCGTCGAAAGATTTAACACGATATCTGTATTACGTAATATTCTGTTATTTATATATTTTTTTAAACCTGAAAGTCGTCGTTAAAATCAATTAAATATAATGATGAACCCAGTGGACCAATCTCTGGCTAGCCATTTCCTTTACCGCAATACCTGAGTCCTCTACATAGACGCTCCCTAATCTGGAAACGTCGACCTCCGAGAATGAACCGGGCCAGTCGGGAGAATTATTTCCGACTTGGACCCAGAGATTCTTTCTAACCTTGGGGCTTCAGGGGCTCCAGTTATGGAATAACCGCTATTAATAGGGGGTTGAAAAAAAAGTAACAATAATAATTATAATAAAAAAGTACACCGAAGCTATCTATGTACTCCCCAAACATCGACAGGCAACCGGTCAACCCAGTCCGGAAACTGGATGGGACCTTCTCGTTACCCGTCAAACAGGGGGGGGTGCGACGTCAATGGACAGTGCCAGTGCCTCCACTTCGGCCTCCACATTTGAATTCGGCGTTCAACGCAAAATTCAACCAGTCCGGGACTCGTGCACAGAATCAACCATAATTTAGGTACACGCAGGTCGAATCCATTACTTTTACGATTATTGGCCTAAAATAAAAAACAATGAAACGATTTTAAATGAATAAATAATGATAAATTTAATTCCATTAAATGATAAATTTACTCCCAAATATATTTTGTCGCATAGTGAAAAACGAAATATGATAATAGCAATTCATAAATTCTTACATTTAGAGGCTATAAAACCTCGTTATACCTCAAGTGACCAGTTTATATCAAACAAATACAATAAATAAATATTTTTAGTGCCGAAACTCAACGGCAAAAGACGGTTTGTACAAAAAGAAACAAAAATTAATAAATAAAACACAATTTTGTACAAACAGTACACTTTAAAATGGAATCTTATAAAAATCTTCTAAATTAATTCCCCATAACGGTTTCTTAGCTTACATAGATAAGAAAGATCATACCTAATCATACCTATATTTGTTAATTACAAAAAATACCTACGTTTTGAATTTCAAGAAACCGATATGTTTGAGCCAATCACGTACGAGTTTACGGCCATGCCGTATGGATTATCCGTTGCTCCGGGGGTATTTACAAAAATTATGAGCGAAGTTATGAGTCAATTGTTGTGATCGACTGTACTGTGATGACTAGTACCGACAAAGTCGGTATTATTTTTAGGCTTTATGTTTAACATCGAACAGTACTGCAACGTTTGCTTGTGCCGTATTTATTAAAAGAGGTTATTGCACAAACAAACTTGCCGACATTTATGACTGGCAACTTATGGGTCTGTCATTATTTGATTTTTATTTGTAAAATATAAAATATAGAGAATATCGAAGATTGTTCTAGGTCATTCCTTGTCGGAATTCCTTACGGAATTCTATTGCGGGCTTCGTCCCCAAAATAGTCTAATAATTATTCTTGTATGTTATTTTAAAATAGATTCATTTTAAATAAAAGTGGATTAAATATTATATGTGTTTCTTTCCTATTAGTTAGGAAGACCTCCCTAGGTTAGATTAGGTCCATCCCGGGTACCGAACCCCGAGATGGTGGAGGCACCGCGCAAAGTGTAGTGTTGTGTTTTTTTTTTTTTTTTTTTTTTGCTGCCGAGGCACCCTCGCGGGAGGGAGGTGGAAGATGCGTCATGCATACCCGCCCGCAGGTAAATTCCTCTGCGGGGGGGTTATGTGGGACTCACCAGAATGGCACCTACCCACTAAAAACCACCTGTTGGCTGTAGTTATTACCGTTAGCCTTCATCGGAAGCGACACCCGTCGGGAAGTTGGGCGCGCTGGCAGAGACCCGCTAGCGGGTCTTCCGCCTGTAGTGAAAGTTGCACTGAAGGTGCTCAAAGGGACATGAGTTGGTGGCCGTTCTGGGCAGCCTCCGGTGAAGCCGGGGCTGGGCAGAGGTCGGCCGAAGCATGATTTAGGGATCAATTCATTTAAATGAACCTACAATGAATTGAGAAGGGAACTATGCTCTAGCAAACGCTCTGTCGGAGTACGTGAAGCCCTAAGTTTACGGGCTAAGACTGCGATTTCACTAACATCGACATTTTTAATAGCGTCGCAGACGATACGCATATCGTCTGCTACGGAGGATTGAGGAGTGGGTTTGTATGGGCGAGGAGCCGGGATGGGATTCGATGCAGGACGCTGCCTCCAGTTTTCTGGGGCAGGCCTGGACTGTGTTGGCTTAGCAGCCGGAGGAACCCGGCTACGCAGCGGCGGAAAGTTTTCTTGAGAAAGGCGCGGAGCCTGTTTGGGTGCCGCCCTCTTGGAATTGGAGCGCATACAGCGGGGTGCACGAGGGCAGCCCTTGTAATTTGCGGTGTTGCCTCCCGTACTTGCTGTGCATTTTATGCACCGCGAGTGCCGGGAAGCCTTGGGACTGCAGATCCTCCAGGATAGCCTCGGTCGATAATTCGAACGGGGCTCCCCTGAGTACCGCTCTGATCTTACGCTCTTCTGACAGAGCATAAGTGTGATAAGCATATTGCTTATCGGTGAGGAGCTTTGTTAAAGCTCGAAAGTCGTCTATCGACGAGACTAAGATTTTAATAGATTCACCCGAGTTGGCTGCTCGGATGTAATGGATTTTGTGCTCATTGCACAATGTGGAGACCTCGGTCCATTTACCCTTTTCCCGAAGGAAAACGGGTGGTGGGACCTTGGCCTTGACAGAAGTTGGGGCCGGAGCGGGTGTTGAAGACACCGGGGCAGCTGGCGTTGAGGACGCCGCAGGGGGTGTAGGGACGGGCGTGGAGGGCGCCGGGTCTTGTTTCGAGCGCTTCTTAGAGCGCTTCTTAACAAACGTAAAAGAGGGAGGCTCAGGGCCAGTTGGGGTGGCGTCCGAGGAAGACTCAGTCGCGGGTGCGCGCTTGCGGCGCGGAGGGGCGTCTACTTCGCACTCCATGTCACTGGAGGAAGGGGACGCGGGAGGGCCTAAGACCAGAGCGGTCTGAGGGACGGAGGTGGCCTGAGGGGCCGGTGTGAACAGTGCCATGATTAGAGGGAGAAATGATTGCAGTGTGCGAATCATATGAGGGGGGCAGTGAGTGCCTTGGGCGTCGTAATCAGCGATCAGCTTATTCAGAAGCTCCTCAGGGCTTAGGGAAGCCATTGCGGAGGGGTTGGGGAGGGCGACAATATATAAATATATATACTATGAACCTATCGACGATGACTAACTTCCTAAAAAACCACCCTACACGCAGTAGGGCGGTTGAGGACGACGCGGATAACTTACTCGAACACGGAACTTGAAGTCCTGGAACGACGAAACCCCGTCGACGAAGCTCACGTTCCACGAAGTACGGTTAACAAGCCACTGACCGCCGTGAAAACGGCGTTAGAAACTTATTTGAAGTACGGTTTACGAGCCACTGTCCGCCGTGAAAACGGCGTTAGAAACTTAATACGGTATACAACTATGAAATTATATATTACGACAACAACCAGTGAAATTTGGGTGCTCAATTAGCGCGGGGGCTAAAAGAGCGGGAAGGCGTCTGCGATCGACGTGCGCTCGAGAACGCACGCAGACCGAGACTCCGTTGTGTTTTGTGTTTTATTTCAGCTATATACCCCACTGAGTATAGCGGAAAGAAAATTTTAGAAGCCAAGATCCATCTGAATACCAGGAATAAAGTAAAGACTCTAAAAGTGACGACGCTTTACGGCAAATAAAAGAATTATAAAGTTATATATATAAGAAGATTATAAAAATAGCCATGAATTTAAATAAGTACTCTGGCATTTCTACAGTTTTGGTGAGTGAATTTTTAGCCCAGTTCGAGGTAATTGCGGCATTAGATAAATACAACGATGAAAGCAAGAGGCTAATTATTCAAACATATTTAGAAGGACCTGCGTTGTATTTTTACAAAACGATAATTGATGCATGCGAAACGTTCAACGAAATTAAGAAAAGATTTATAGAAGAATTTGGCAGAGAAATAGATCATGTGGCTAATTTTTATTCACGAAAGCAACAAGCCAACGAAGAACTAATAAACTATTATTACGCGTTGGACATGTGTGCAAACAAAGCTGGTACCACAATTACAGAAAGTATTTTCATACATCATTTCCTGAAAAATTGCAAATACACATACAAATGCCGACTAGCGTCTCAAATCTATACAAATAAGAAAATGTTAAAAGAAACGATCATGCAGATGCACGAAATTCTCACTGAAAAGCAGGAAGAAAATTTATGCCTTCAAACGAATATGGAAATATTACAAGAAATACCAGTATGTTCGACAACATCACCGAGGAGTGAGAAGGAAGATTCTCAAAGGTTAACCAACATGGACTACGGGAACGCGAGAGGAAGATTCGCAAACGACTACAACCGATCTCCATATGCTTTAAGAAGGAGAGGAAACCGTGGCGATGCATACAATGGATCAAAGATGGATGAACCTGGAGTACAATCAGCGTCAATCAGACAGATGGAGACTCAATTGATGCCAAATAGTCTAGAAAATAATTATACAAGTGAGTTTTCCCCATCCATTAGTTTAAAACTAAAAAATAAAAATATTTCAGCTTTGCTTGATACAGGTGCATCAATTTCTGTAATCTCCCAAAACTTATGTAACCAATTGAATATAACAATACATAAGGTTGAGAATGTAAAGATTCGAGCCGTTAATGGTAATCGAATGGATTTAATAGGTAAAGTAGAACTATGTTTGGAGATTGAACATGTTGTGTATATACAGAATTGTTATGTAGTTGACAATATTGAAAGAAATTTAATTCTCGGGCAAGACTTTCTTCAGAAGTCTGGTGCATTATTAAACTTTAAAGAAGGTCATGTTCAATTGAACAACATTATTTGTAACTTTATTATAAAAAATAAAGTAAATAATCTTAATAATAATGATATTATCGAGAATACCCTTCAGGTTAAACAAGTTTCAAATGAATTAAGTAAGGACGAATATGTTTATTTTTCCGATTTAGTAGTTAGTAATGATGATAAGTTAGTGGTAGCTGAAGTCAGTGAAAATGAATTTAATTTAACCCCAAGTCCTCAAGACTCCAAAGTTGTGTGTTGTTCTGAGAAACAGAATCTTAAAGTTGAAGTAGTGGAAAAGGTTAAGAAAAATATTAAGAGTCGTATGCCATGTAAAGAAAAGAAAATAATTAATAAGATAGTGCCATTACGCCCTATAGTAACGGATCGTTTATTTCAAAAGATAGAAATTGATGTACTAGGTCCTTTTAATCGTTCAGTAGATGGTAATAAATATATAATAACATGTATAGATTGTTTTTCAAAATATGCTATTTGCAAAGCAGTTCCACGAGTGACAGCTCAAATAGTATATAATTTCTTTATTAATGAAATTTTAACAAAGTTCGGGACGGTATGTGAAGTATTGTCAGATAAAGGTTCCATGTTTACGTCAAGGTTAATGAAGTCTTTATTAAGGCAATATAATATAAAACATTCCTTAGCTACCACTATGCACCATCAAACATTAGGTTTAGTAGAAAAATTGAATCAAACCATTTCATATTCATTAGCTAAATATGTAAACCAAAGTCAAAGGGATTGGTGTCAAATTTTACCTTTTATAATATATGCTTATAACTGTTCAAAACAAGCTTCAACTAAATTTTCTCCTTATTATTTAATGTTTGGTAGAGAACCTGAAGTTCCGTTTGATAAAAGGTTGGATCCTAACTGTAATATGACCGTTCAACAAAAAAAAGATACTTATATAAGTGCAGTGAATCAAGCCAGAGAAAATTTAAGGAAAGCTCGTTTAGTACAAAAAAGATCGTATGATAAAAAGGCTTCTAATATTAAACTTCGTGTAGGACAATTAGTTTTGTTACATTGTCCAAAAAGAATATCAGGTAAAAGTCGAAAACTTAGTCGACCATATAAAGGTTTATTTCGAGTGTTACGATATATAGGATGTGACAATTATCTTGTAAAAAAAATACAAAATAACCAAGAACTAATTGTACATGTGAATAGATTGAAACCATATAATATTCGATAAAGTAAAACTAATGATAAAACTATGTCTATATTTATATATATAAAATAAAGTTTTGTATATACATTTATGTATTGAAATATTACGATAATATTATGATTCCTTTATTCTTAGAATTAATAGAGTAAAAATACACATTTAGGTGTACAAGTATATATATATCGTTCATTTGTAGATATGCAACGGTTAGAATTTCGTTGGAGTTTTAGAATAATATAAGAAACTAATATTTTTTTTTCTCAAATTCTATGTACACTTCACAACGCAATGTTCCGAGATGATATATCCTGCAAAGCCGATCCAAACAGCATCACCAAAAAAGGAGATGCAATGGATGGACGATGCAGATAAAAGAAAATAAGGAAAAGGTTTTTATATATTATATATTGAGATAAGAGGGTATTTTATTTAATAATTTAATAAATTAATTTTAAATACCCGAAAAGAAACCTCTAAGGGGCGGCAGGTACACGCGGCACGTATTTACCGCGCTGCATTTTATTTACGAATCATAAATATACGTGTAGTGCCAATGCTCTAAAGAAGTCAATTTTCAAAGACTAAAATAACACTATAGATAATGTGCACGTTTAATTTGAGCCACGCCTAATAATCTCCATAAGAGAGAAGGTGATAGCCGATTTAGCTATGCGGCCAAAGTTTACGAGTATATATAATATTGTGATATTGATGTCTGTGGGTCAACACGCGGATGTAGAATAGGATCCTCAGTGGGTTAAATAATAAAAGGGTTGTGATGGAATAGGTAATGTATTTTAAACGGTATTGGTATAGAATTTTGTCAGGTGTATTTCGGTGCATTTTGAAAAAGTTCTCTGCATTGCGTTGTGAAATATTAATTTATTAATTTATAGATATCATTCTGGGTTAAGTAAAATACTTTGGATCCGATTTTATGATCTATTCATAGGAAGGTTTGTCCGGTAATAGTTAGGCAGGTAAAATCTTAATATTTAGGTAGGTAATATTTAAAATTTCGAAAGTTACAAACTTTCAAATAAACTTTTAATCATTCAGAAAAGTTTAAAGTTAATTGACAGTTCATGTCAAACGTGTTTGTTTTGCCAACTGAATGATAATGTTTGATAATATAATTTGATTAATTTAGCATAAATTTTAATATAAATGGGATTAATTAAATTTACTTTTATTGGGATATTAATGTATTTATTACTTATCAATTAATTATAATTATAATTTGATGGTATTCAATGGGTTATTTTAACAATTGTTGATTAATTTTATAATAAATATTGGTTATTTGAATTTGCGTATGATTGTGCAACGTAAATGATTAATATGGGGTTGTTGATTATTCATGAATTGTATGAGAAATTAAAATAATTTACACTATTTTATTTAGATATTAATTAACCAGCCGGGATCTTGGCTGATTTTCATCAGGTTTTGTGGCTAAGGCTCTATTGATGGAGAATAAATACAATAAGATCATTTTTGGTGTAATAAGATGTTGTGGTTTAAACATGATCAAGTGTGAATATTCCTATCGGTAGGGGGCTCATCTGAGAGTAATCCCGATTAATGTATATGGTCCTGATTTAAGTAGGGTCGTTATTTAAGAATGAAATGTATATAGGAATTTATTTAATCAGCTTCACTAATTAAATAAATTAAACAAGAGGGGCGATTGCAACGTTTGCTTGTGCCGTATTTATTAAAAGAGGTTATTGCACAAACAAACTTGCCGACATTTATGACTGGCAACTTATGGGTCTGTCATTATTTGATTTTTATTTGTAAAATATAAAATATAGAGAATATCGAAGATTGTTCTAGGTCATTCCTTGTCGGAATTCCTTACGGAATTCTATTGCGGGCTTCGTCCCCAAAATAGTCTAATAATTATTCTTGTATGTTATTTTAAAATAGATTCATTTTAAATAAAAGTGGATTAAATATTATATGTGTTTCTTTCCTATTAGTTAGGAAGACCTCCCTAGGTTAGATTAGGTCCATCCCGGGTACCGAACCCCGAGAGTACCTGACGATAAGCGTTATAATAATAAATAAATTTATGAAACTTCAAATATGTTCGATGCGAGATTTTGCCAAACATAATGGTCATATGGTCGCAGCCTGTCTAGCTACAAAATAAGTACAACTATGAGGCAAAAATTAAACTCCCTAATTTACTGTTAGAAGATTTAATCTGGTAGAAAAGTATAAGTAAATATACCATTTCCTGTTCAATTTCTTCACAAATTTATAAGATATGTACAGATGCATTCAGAACAGGCTGGGGCGCAGTATTCCATAACAATAAATTTTATAATGTTTGGAAACATAGTGAAAAAGAATACCGTATTAATTACCTAGAATTACTAGCCGTTTCCTTAGGCTTCAAAAGTTCAGCTGGGGAAGAAAGAAATTGTGCAATATTATTGTGAATTGATAGTACCACCGCTATTAGTTACGTCAAAAGGATGGGAAGTATTCAATTTCTACATTTAAATACTCTAACTAGACACATTTGGCTATGGCATTAGGCGAGGAACGTAATTTATGGATTTTTGCTTTAATGTTTGTTTGCAAATGTGACGTAACTAGGTATCCTGAACCGGATGCAGTCGCAGTCGATGCGTTTACGATTAATTGGGCCTCTACGTATTGTTAAGCATTTCCTCCATTTTCCCTTGTCTTAAAATGTGTAAAAAAAATAATTGATTTGAATTGAAACAAAAAATTTAATTAACTCCCATAACAGCACCAAAGCAAAGCAGTCCAGCCTTACCCTGGGTACCGGGAGACGCTACGGGCGGCGTTCGTGCGGCGCGGCTGTCCGCCAGAGACCCTGACGTTGATGCTCGCTTCTCTGGCACCCATGAATATTTGTCAATGCAACATCACGTTGAGGTCATGGTGGGAGTTTTGTACGTTACGTCATACTGATATGTTCAAAAACCTGTTTTATTAGCTCTTTGTTTTTTAAATGTGCAATTTAATAAGGGTTGTTCATTCGGTTCATTAAATTCAAACCATTCAGCCTTGTCTCTATTTTTAGCCGAAGATATGGATAATGATGAGGCAAGTTTTACAAGAAGCCTATAAAATTAAAGCAACTAAATCGAAGTACTTAAACATTTTTCTTGGGATCCAAATTTAGTTCTTAATCAGCTTCCTCTAAGGTATTATTATATTACTTTAACTATTGAAAAAATTTCCAAAAAGTTACCGTAACATCGTTAGCTGTATGCACCGGACATAGGGCCCAGAAATTAAATTAGAAAATTTAGTTTTTGCATCCGTATACATAATCATAATAAACGTCATTAAAACCACAGCCCCAAATCGTTATCCTTGCCAATCTTTAAAAATAAGATAATGATTTTTGTGACGAAAAATATTAAAGCTTCGAACTTGGGGTTCTTGTTTGTAACATGAAAGGCCCCTCACACAGGCGCGTCAAGTCAGACGCTAAGTCGGTGGATAAAGCAGACCCTAGCTACGAGCGGCGTTGACATGAGTGTGTTCAGCGAACTCAGCACGCGGCACGTGCTCAGTTTAGGTTATCCGAGAAACTGCTGGGTAGACCTACAACTCTCAGTCCTTTACAAAATTTTACCATAAACTTATATTAGACTCACTAAACGACTTTGCCTCGTCCATAATCTTTCAACCTCAATAAAGATACAAACCACCCAATATCTTCCGATAAAGAGATTAATTACAATTAAATTATTCTGTTTATTGATTTAATTAATTTGGCAATCACCAAGTGTATAATAAATGCCTAAAGGTTACTGGATTCTTAAATTATGTACTAAAGTAAGGAATTTAATGAATAAACGTATTTAAATAAATTATAATTTGTAAAGACAAAAGAAAACAAAACTTAATGTCTAAAAATCTACCTTGTTAATTAAATACAATCTGAAGAATGAAGCGACGAAATATAATAGAAGATTAAACGATCTTCCAAGTGAAGTGCTATCGCTATTATATGAGTCGCTTCATTCGGAGATATATAAAGAACCCGTCCCTCCCGGAACCCATACAAAAGTTTTGTTTTGATATCTAAAAAATGAAGACTTGTCGGGACCGGGGTTGATCAAGTAAACAGACGGAAGTTTTTTGAATAAGTCAAATGACATACTCTTAAACTGTCCGAATTTACTTAGTACCTTAAAAGGACTACCTTGTTAACTAAACTTCGGACAACAAATTGTGTCCATGGCTCAAACAGCTTCAAAGAAGTTGGGAAGGTCCGACGGTACTTCAGCCCTGAACAGCTACTTAATTTGTATACAGCTCAAGTTCGATCTTGTATGGAGTACTGTAGCCACCTTTGGGATGGTTCTGCAAAATACCAACTAGAAGCAATGGACGCAGTTGACCAAAGAGCCCGAAAAATTATTAACAACTTTGATCTCACCACCAAAAAACTGCCAAGCCTCGACCATCGTCGGAAATTTGCCAGTTTAGCAGTCTTCTACAGATTACATTTTGGAGAGTGCGCAAATACTCTTTTTGATCAGGTTGAACCCACACCCTTCTTGCATTGGACTACTAGACGCAGAAAAACCTACCATCCCTTCATGGAGGTATCCCAAGAAGACGAACCAAACCCTTTTTGGTGCGGGTCGCCAAGGTGTGGAATGAACTGCCTGCGTCTGTTTTTCCGGAAAACTATAGTCCTAGTTCTTTCAAGCTCCGAGTGAATAGGTATCTCGTGGATAGACGTGTAACACCTTCGTCTTCATCGTCACTTTCCATTAGGTGAGATAGAAGACAAACGTCTAATCCTTTTTCAATAAAAAAAAATAAATACTACCTGAAGAATGAAGCGACTCGTATAATAGCGATAGAACTTAACTTGGAAGTTCGTTTAATCTTCTATAACATGTAATGACTCAAATTTTTGCAAATTTGCCACATACGCGGTAAATTCTATGTGGAAATCCCACTTCGTTGGTAAGTTTTGTTTTGTATTCCATTCTGGTCACAATCATTCTAGTAGACTAGATTTGGTAAATAATGTTTAAGTAATTTATTTTTTGCAAAAACTTTACTTATCCCTAGACACTTTTGATGTGTGTATATTGCTGCATTTTTATTTAAAATAAAATAAAAAGTTTGTTTGGATTTGGACGATTTAACAGGTATTCCAATTTTGTTTTTGATTTTTTTTGTAGATTGAATTGAAAAATAGCTTTTACTTATTTTAAAATGATCTAGCAGATTTTATAAGGACTTTTTGCAGGCCTATCCAAAAAAATATAGGCACGTCTATTTGAATTACAAATATCAACTTGAAATAAAAACTAGTAGAAAGCATCTAATCGTTTGGTCGTTGAGGATTGAGTTTTGAATTTTAAGTAATTTTCGTAAAACAAATAAACTAACTTTCTCACGGATAAAATTTAAGTTTGTTATTATAAATACTTATTCAAATATTCATGATTGTCGCAACAAACATCACGTGAAGCCGTGAATGATACCGGGCGATAAAAGTCAGTGAGGTACCTCGAAAAATGCTGAAATTTATAAACTTTTTGTCGTCCTTACCCTGTCAGAATGTCTTTGTGCACGCCACTACATTGCACGTTGGATACACTCGTAAGTTTCCATTTCATTTACGGTCAATGATAAACCAAAAATTCTTTTTGTATAAATTCTAAACGAAAAGCAGTTACCCACACGCCACATCTGCCCAATCTTCCTCGCGCCACCTGTACACGCTGCCAAACCCCTATTTATATGAACCTGTAAATATCTCAGCAGCTCCATACTCCCTGCGCTTATTATGTCATTGGAAAACATTTGGCGAATTCTTTATTATACGGATAGAAGTATTTCAGCGGAATGGCGGTACGTGACTGTACTGGAGATTGAAAACGCCAATGTACTGGAGATTGGAGTCACACTGTATGGAGCTAGCGACAAGATGTCGTCTGCTTTTTATTGGGAATTATGACGTTGGATGATGTTGAATAATTTTTTTATTCTTGTTGATACAATTTTTGCCAAAATTTTAAAACGTAGATGGTCGCAGTGAGAGTCAGCTTGACGTCTAAACAATACTGTGATAATATTTTTCTATACTCATAATAGTTGTACAATTAGTTTAAAGTAGTTTAAATGTGTTGTTTGTATGTAGATAATATTTGGCAAATAAAGGTACTTACTTATATTAATACAATATTTAAATAGAAATTATTTTAATAACAGAAATATTTTTTTTTTGGCCAACCAGGTGTAATGTCATTATTTTTATTATTTGTATTTTCTACTTATTCCTGCTTTTGTAATCGGGAAAAATCACTTTATGTTCACATGAAGCATATTTTAGTTTCCCTATGTTTCATTCCTCGTCGGTAACGTCAATTTAGACAGTCTTTCTGAAAGAGAGAATCTTGTTGGTGAAGCTTTACAGTACAACATTGCGCTTCATTAGTCGAAATTGCCTAAATATCTTACTTGATTCTGTTAATTTGTCCATTTATCAAGTCAAAACACCTACAAAATAAAACCAGATACACAAAATGCTTCATTAATTACCCATTTTGTTACTTCAAAAGCACAACGAAAAGCTACTTAAGTAAGAAAAGTTAAAAAAGATTTAAGAACATTTAACGACGTCACATTCAACTAATTAGAGTAGCTGCTGCGAACTGGACTATCCAGTCTATGGACGCCGCATATTCAATGTTCATTTAGTTTGACAGCAAGGCGAGGGCACTGCGTCTAGCCGACACCCAACTTGGCTCGGTTCGCTGTTTTGACTTAGAAACTAATTATTATGTCCAACTTTTTGCTTCACCGTTTTTCTGGATTACATACAAGCTTCTAAATTGTTGTATTAGATCTTATCGTTGTGTAAAAAAAGGCTATTTCATTTACATTTTTATAGTTAAAAGCCACCCTGTATATTACGGTATTTCATGACAACTCTCGATATAAGAATTCCTAGAATTTTATATCTGCCATTCAAAAAGAAAAAACCTTCAATATCATAGTTTTTATTTAAAAGGATAACTATTGTAGGTTAGGAATCAGAAATATTTATAACCTTATAATATTATATTCTTTAGAACAATACTGCGCCATTAACTACATAGACATCCTCCCCCCCGCCCCTGTACGAGTATCACTGTTCTACAAGAGCTCCCAGTTATTTTCAAGATTATATAGTAATTTCAAGCAAATATACTCAGGCGTCCGGCACAATAGCTCCAAAAGTGTATCCGCATTTCAACAAGCATGAAAACACATTCAATCACGAAGTAATTACAAGAAAATCTCTTCCAAAGAGCACCAAAGAAACGGTTAGTGTCTTTTTTATTAACAACATACCTCCTATTTCGCAAAGTGCAACTTAATTCATTGGCCAACCACAAAGGAGACAGCTCATTCCGTCACAACAAAACAAAATATTTACAGTTTTGTTTACACTTTACACGGCCAGCCATCAAGTTGAGCATATAACTTTGACAATTCACAGACGTTAATCAACGGATGTCAACAGACTGTGATTGAGAAAGGTATTGCCAAGTTCAAAAATTATTTAATATTCGGTTACATTTATAGATTATTATAAACATAATATTTAGAATTTGTTAGCATTATGCCTTTAAAATCGACAACAAATATCGGCGAAAAAACTGCTAGCGCCGGTTGTGGAGTTAAGGACGGAGGAACAAATGAAAATAAGGTGTCTGAAAAATCAAAGGGACTAAGAAACAGGGCATCAGCCGTTTGTGACCCTGTAGTCAAACACTGTGAATCCGCACCCGACCTACCATCCCTTCTTATGAATGTAACCGAACGAAAAAAACGTAAACATGATGAGAATGACTTATCCACACCAGAGCACAAATGGGTGCAAGATATGTTGTCGTCGTTCGCGCTAAACCTGGAAAAAAAAATCGAGAGTTTGCATGATGTGATAAATACTATTAAGCAACAGAATTTGGAGTTAACAAGAAGCGTAGACGTTATGTCCACTAAATACGATTAATTTTTTTAAGGATCTCGACACTGGAAACTAAAAAAAAAGAATATAAAAAGAGGATAGGTATATTAGAGGATAAAATTGAGTACATGGAAAGAAAAAATCGAGCAACTTGCATCGAAATTAGAAATGTACAAAAAACTCATGGTGAAACTAAGGAAGGCCTATGCAAAATTGTACAGGACCTGTCAAAAACTCTTAAAACTGACATAAAAGTGTTAGATATAAAAGATACCTACAGAGTTCTGAATAGCAAAAGTACTGATCAACCCATAATCGTAGAGTTCACCTCAGTTCTCACAAAAGAAAAAATGCTAAAGGAGGTCAAGGCTTTTAACAAAGGCAGAATCATAGGAGAAAAACTTAATTCTACTCACTTGGGTCTGCAGCAGCCTAAAAAAACCGATCTTCATAGCTGAGGCACTGACAAATAGAACACAGCGGTTGTTTTACTTATCCAGAACGTTCCAAAAGGAGTACAAATATAACTTTTGCTGGACATCGCATGGAACAGTTTATATACGAAAGGATGAGAAGTCAGCCCAGATTAAAATAAGCTCAGAGGCAGACATAGACAATCTACGCAGGAAGGAATAACTATATTTTTTAAATTTTCCTAGGTTATGTTTTTTTATGCATGTTCTCTCTTACAAGTCATATGCAGGATGTTTGCACCTAGTAGATTTTTTGTTTACTAATTTTAAAATGTTTAATTATTTCATATATTACACCTCAATACACAAATCACACAAGACACAAAATAACATAATTTTACTTAGACCAGGTATAATTCGGACCAGGAATAATACAGATCATTGGTATAAATTAAAGAATAATCTAAAAAATGACCCATTTTATGGACTAATATTTCATTTTAATGATCACTATGTCAGAGTTATTTGACGATATTGATAGTATATCAATCTCTAAAGCTCTAGAATGTATGGCTGATGAGTGTTCTAAATTCATGCCACAAACAAATAACTACCTAAATATAGTAACTCAAAATATACGTAATATAAATTGTAATATGCTGGTTTTGAAGTATTATTAAGCAGCATAAATGTATCGTTTGACCTACTTGTGCTAACTGAATGTTGGCTGCCAACTAACCATATAACGCCTATTGTGGATGGAAACAATAGCTTTCATACAATTAAAAATCAAAATCAAAATGAAGGCGTGGTTTTATACATTAAAAACCACCTTAATGTCACTGTAGAAGAACCCAACTTTCAGGAGGGTAATTGTCTTATCGTGAAAATAGGCCAAGATCATGCTATAATCACCATATACCGCTCACCATCCTATAAAAATATTGATTTATTTCTTAGTACGTTAGATAAAACTTTACAAAACCTTAAGGCTTTTAAAAAAATAACTATAGCTGGCGATATAAATATTGCTATTAATGATGGTAAGCGAGATGTATCAGCTGAGAGATATCTAACTTTAATGGCCTATCATGGATTGTTACCAGCTCACTCATTTATTACAAGAGAGGCTAGCGGCACCTGCTTAGATCACATATTTTTACGAACCAATAACAAATCTATTACAATAGTGGTAAATTCATCACTCACTGATCATAAAGCCGTTCTCACTAGTCTGGAACAAAACCATGTAACTCGTCCGTATGCGCCTACTAAAAACAGACTGAATAGCGAAGGTTTAAGAAATGATATAATCAATATAAATCTTGATCCTATCTATAACTCTGATAACCCAGACTATTCTATGACCTACCTGATCGACAAAATAAATTACGCGATAAATGTAAACACGCAAGCCGTAAGAATTTCAAAACGTAAACAATTAATAAAACCGTGGATCACACCTGGTCTTTTACGATGCATGAAACAACGTGACAAGTTACATCATAATCGAGACGTTGTCCAAATAATGAAGTTTTGAAATTAACCTACACAAGATACCGCAACTTCTGCAATAGGCTCTTAAAAAACTTAAAAAGGTCGTATGAAAAGGATCTTATTGCAAAAGCTGGCAAGGACAACAAAAAGCTGTGGAAGGTAATTAAAAAAATTTCATATACAGGACAACCCAAAGTTGTACCAAAAGAGTTATTACCAGATTCAAAGTCACCAAAACAATCTACCAACGAGGCAAATAGCTACTTTGTAGGTATAGGCAAAGAACTAGCGGAACAAATCAAACAAAATAGCTTAAATTATACAAACAGCGGACACAGTGCTATACAACGTACGCACAGTTCTTTCACGATGCTTGATGTCGATGAGGCTGAGTTGGATTGTTTGATATCGGGATTAAAGAATGTCAGCTCCATCGGTTTAGATAAAATTCCAAACAAATTGTTAAAAGATTTTAGACACTAACTTATCCCACCGTTAACTTTTATATTTAACCTATGCCTTTCAAGCGGTATCTTTCCCGAAATTCTAAAAAAATCTGTAGTTACTCCCATCTACAAAAGTGGCGATCGAGACCGTATCAACAACTATAGACCAATTTCAATACTACCATCTATATCTAAATTGCTAGAAAAAATTTTGAACAAAAGGTTGACTGGGTATTTGGAGAATAAACAACTCTTATCAAAGTGCCAATTCGGTTTCCGAAATGGAAAATCTACAAATGATGCCGTAATTGAACTGACAGATTTCATCTCGAAAAATCTGGACAAAGGTTTCAAATGTTCATCAATCTTTCTTGATTTAAAAAAAGCTTTTGATACGGTCTCGATTCCACTTCTCCTGGACAAGTTGGAATGATTGAGTGTGCGAGGCAAGGAATTGCAAATTTTCTGCAGTTTTTTAACAGGTAGATACCAGTGCGTCAATATTGATTCACACGTCAGCGATGAGCTTCCTCTCACTTACGGTGTTCCGCAAGGCAGCATTTTGGGACCTACCCTTTTTATTGTCTTTGTAAATGACCTACTGGAACTTAAACTTATCAACAGTAAAATTATATCCTACGCCGATGACACAGCCTTGCTTATAGCAGCCAAGGATTGGAAGGGTGTATATGAGAGTGCACAAAATGGTCTCAGCAAGGTAACTCAGTGGTTGCGCGATAACCTTCGGACTTTAAACATAGATAAATCTAAATTGATTAACTTTTTCATTAAACATCCCCCCAAAATCACTCCAGGCCTCAAATTGTTGCTCACCATTGTAAAATAACGCCTGGCGTTTCATGTGATTGCCAAAGACTAGAATTCATTGAATCAATTAAATATTTAGGGATCATTATTGACCAAAATCTAAATTTCCATAAACACATTGACTTACTAAGTCTGAGACTAAGAAAACTCATATTTATCTTTAAAAACCTCCGAAATGTCCTAGAACCTAATCGCTTAAAACAAATTTACTTTGCTCTTGCGCAATCACCGATAAGTTACTGTATTACTTGTTGGGGTCGGGGAGCCCCGAAAACTGTTATTAAAAAAGTTGAGATCGTGCAAAGAGCTATACTTAAGGTTTGCACATTCAAGCCATTACTTTTTCCCACGTCAGAGCTGTACCGTTTTTGTGAGGTGCTAACCGTTAGACAACTGTACATACTAAACCTAGCTTTAAAACAGCACTCATTGGTAGATTTCTCCCTCTCAATCTCTCAGACACGCAGAATACAGCAGGTGTGCACATATGGTCATAAATTTCATACAAAATTTATAAAAAGATTTTTACCACTCATCGGCCCATATGTATATAATAAACTTAATAAAGAGCTTCAAATATATAAACTGAATAGAAAGGAAGTAAAGGTAAAAGTTGTAAACTACTTACTAGAGTTAAATTATGACAAAACAGAATCAATTCTTAACGTACCTGAATAATTATGTCAAACATTATTTCGTTTAAAAATTAATATAACCAATAAGTGTCTTTTATTTCATTATTTTTTATAATTTTACACTACGTAATACAAACAAACACACACACATACACACATACAATTACACATTCACACAATAAATAAATACTAACATGCATACAAACAAATCAGTCCAAAATGTAACTAGCTAATTACATGTAAGATGTTGTTCGCTGATACACGGGGATACGGCGCTGACTGTCGTAATACAGGGTAAAACCTAGCACGGCAGCAGATACTACATTATTATCTTTAAGTCAATGTAATTAAAATAAGATTGATTATGCAAACCAATAACTGTTTTTGGACTAATAAAGAATTTTTATTATTATTATTATAGATTCAGATGAAATGTATTCAGAATATATCTTTCAGAACCAGAGACAACTACAACTGAGAGTTATGTCTAAGCCATTGTAGAAAACATCCCATTCGAGTTGAGACGTGAGATCGCTGACTTGTAGCTTCCATTAAAAATAACAAGTAACGAGATTGACTGCCTTGATCTTCGGTCCCGTATTTAAATATCAGCTCCTTCCAGACCTCTTAGACGGACGCGTTCAGACGTGTTGACGGTCGCTCCCGACTGCCGAGCCACGACTGTTGTCTCATGAGTTCTCTCGTATCAATACTCAAACGCCATTCCTGCCACGCTCTCGAGCGTAGCCCCAGACCCGCTCTGCGTCCGACCCTGTTCGGACGTGTTCGTGGTCGCACCAGCTGCTGAGTCACGATTGTCGTATCGCGACGACAACTCGTAGCAATATTCAAACGCTGAGATTCTTACAATCTCGCTTCGTCCCCGACGACTTGAGATAAGCCTCTTTGTGACTTATGCTGCGCCGGTTTCGACAGGTCGTAACATAGTCTGTCTCGCAGCAACAACAGAATTGAGCTTACTTACGTCGGTTAAATTCGACGGTCTTTCGCAAGGCTCGGGCTGGTTTTTTAGAGTCTGGCTACGTACTTGACGCCGGGCGCTTGTTACGTAAGTCAGAGACTCGCTCTGTGGCCAGCTTCGGCCGGTCGTAACGAAGTCATTCCCGCACTCTAAGTGTAACCCAACCTCGTCAGGTCTACGGCCGTTTTTTTGTCAATTTATTGACAACACACTCCGTAGTAGAACCGCGTTGAGCAGGTGGATACTTAACGGTGACAACTAAGCCTGCTAGCGTTGCCCAGTGCGCTTCCAAAGCACTTCAGGCTTAGGAGAAACCGGTAGACCCGATACCATTGCACTTGGGTCTTTCCCAGGGTGACGGTACAGTGCTTGTCCGAATTAGGGGCACCAACTCGCGTCGTACCCAGTCCCTCTACCACGGGTAGGGAGGTTTAGGTGCTAGGTTTGTTAGGTAACCTAGGCATTTTTATATATTTATATATTACATATTGTAGTCCCAAGTCCTCCAATGGACCAGCAAAGCTTGGTAAACTTTGCTAGGTCGTTCGCCCAGGCGCTCATTGCTTCGGGCGTCTCCATATCCGACAATGTTCTAACGCACGCCTTACAGGCAACAATCGCGTCCCCAGCCCCTAAGGCCACAACCCCAGCCCGTCAGGTCACCCAAACCCAGACCCCTCAGGACTATAGCTCTCCCGCGTCCCCCGTTCCATCCGAGATGAACTCTGTTTAGGACCACGTGATCTGAGGACCTTAATTCCCAGGGCTTCCCGGCTGAAGCCGTTTACAAGATGCACTCCAACGGCGGTAGGCATTTCCCAACTCGAGGGAGATCTTCAGAGAAGCTCGCACAATCTGCCGACTCTCGAACATCTCTGTCGAGCGTCCCAACCCTCGCGGGTACCCTGGGCAATGTCACCGTTGCCAGCTTTACGGCAAAGCAGCGGCTAATTGTTCAGCTCCCCCATGGTGCGTAAAGTGCCTCGATCCGCATATCACAAAGGAGTGCACTCGCACTCCCGACTCCATCTCCCCCCCTGCAGTCCGGCCACACAGCAAACTACAGGGGTTGTCCGCGCGCTCCACGCTCCTCCGTTAAGAGGGCCGTGTCTAAACCGGCGCCGCCACTCACTCCCGCCAACTTCCCGCCGCTGCGCAACCGGGCTCCCCCGGAAGCAAAGCCCGTGCAGCCGACGCCTACTCCGCTCTCTCCTGGAGAGAGCGTCCGGCCACTCCACCTTCTCGTCATATCATAGCTCCCGTAGCTCCCGTAGGCCCGCGTCCCACTCCGTCGCTTCACCTCAGTCGTCGTTGGCTGAGACATGAAGACCGTGTTCGACGTTATTCAAAACGTCAACATTAGGGATATCTCCGTGCTCGCGCGCAAACTGCGAGCCCACCGCTCTCCTCAAGAGCGTCTATTCGCGTAAGCCGAGCATCAATTGCTACTTAGTTCCTTATAGATTCTATGTTTAGTATAAATTCTTTAAATAGTAAATGTAATGTCTAGACCTGCAAATTCCGCGTCCGGTCGTATAGCCGTCGTATCGATCCCGGTCGTATAGATCGTATAGGGATAAGCCCTTGGGTTTGCCAAGGGCTTATCCCCAGTTTCATTCAACGCTCGTAGCATTAGTACTAACCTTCCTGAATTCAAACTGTTCCTTCAGAACAACGAGCCAGACTTAATGCTTTTCTAAGAGACGTGGCTCACTCCAAAACACTCCAGGGGATTCGCTATTCCCAAATACGCGTTCACTCGTAATGGGCGAGCTGCAACGTAAGGGCCCGACTCCTACGGTTTAAGCGGCACAGCTATCTACTATAATAGAGATACCCCTAACCCTCCTCTCCTCAACATGGAAGCCACTGTATGCAGATTGGCTATGACTGGTTATCCGACCATCATCATAGCTTCAATCTACATACCTAGTGGCACCAGACCTATCCGCAGTGATTTTGAGGCCATTCTAGCCCTCGGCCATTCGGTCATTATGTTCGGAGATTTCAACTCCAAACATACTGACTGGACGTGCCTAACGATCAACACCAGCGGCATCGCTTTCCTTGGCATCACTGAGTCACTTGACTTAGATGTTATCTCTCCCGTCACTCCCCCTCACTATCCCGACAACACGAACCACTCTCCCGACATCTTCGACTTTGCGGTAGTAAGGATATCAACGTTGATCTCAGGTGTATCGAAACGCTCCATGACCTAGGCTCTGATCACCACCCCGTCTCTCTCGTGCTAGGACCGGCCAACGATAACGTCACCTCTCCTAAGACCTTAACCAACTGGAAAGGCTTTAAAAATACTTTAGTTTCAGCCTTAGAGACCACGAACTCTCCACTCGCGATCTCGCCCGACCAACTAGATAGCCCAGATAAAGTTGAACGTTAGTCAATTCCCTCACTGATGCTATGAACTCAGCCATCAGTGATAACGAAAAGTTTTCTAAGCAAGGCAAACTCACGCTTCCCCTAGCCGTTAGCAATCTTATTTAAGCTAAGAACGCGGCTCTCCGGAGAGCCAAGCTCTTACCCACGCCCGCCTTTAGAACAGCTAGGAATCAGCTACGACGTAAAGTTAGATCTTGAATAATATCTCCCCACAAAGTCCACCGCAGGGACTCCCTCCCCATTACCGCCGACCCCGTCACAGCATCTAATGATGAAATCTCACTTCTCATTAGAAGTCAAAAGTCCAAAAAGGCTCCGGGTGCGGATCGAATTTCCAACCACGCACTTAAGCACCTGCCTCAACAGGCTTACCTTGTTAGCTATCATCTTCAATACCAGCTTAGACTATAATTTAATAATAATATAATAATTAAATAAATTTCTTTATTGTAGCAACTTGGCCCACTTGTTAGTATACAATCTTATATATCTATGTTTGAACAAAAAAAATTAAAAATTTAGTTACATAATATGTCAATTCATTTAAATCTCAATAAACATATAAATTGTCTTGGTAATGTCATAAAAACCTTAAAATGTCATAAATAATCAAAAAATAAATTTTAGTTATTAATTATACAACAAAAAAACAACATTTCATCACAATGCATATAGCTACTTTCCAAAAGCTTGGAAAGAAGCGACAGTTATAGGCATTCCCAAGTCGGGTAAACCTCTGAATATCCGGCGTATCACAGACCCCTCAGCCTCCTCAAGGCAATGGCTAAACTTCACGAGAGATGTCTCGAATGCAGAACCATCTGTTTCCAACGGAGGTGATCCCCTCATTATTTCCCATCAGTTCGGCTTTCGCGCTTAACACTCCTGCCCTCAGCAAGTTCATCTAATCGGCGATCAACGGCTTCTATCCGCGGCGTAATAAAACGGTCGCAGTTTTCTTTGACGTAGACAAAGCTCTCGATAAAATCTGGCACAGTGGCGTTCTCTTCCTTGTTTACAAACTTTATAAAATAGGCTTACCGGATCGCCTAGTCAGGATAATCGCGTCGTTTCTCAAAGATTGCACGATTCGTTTCAAACATGAAACCACGCTTTCTGCGCCTCGTCCCATATAGGCTGGAGTCCCACAAGGCTCAGTCCTCGGCCCTCTGTTGTACACCATGTCCACTAACGACATTCCCATCCTGCCGAAAGGCATCAAACTTGCCCTCTTTGCTGACGACACCGCCCTTTTACACCAAAGGCCACAAGATCCAAAAGAACATCATCAGATTCTAAAAGGCCGTAAACGCCCTCGGTGTATGGTTTCAAAAATGGCGTATCGATGTAAGCCCAGACAAGAGTTCTGCTATTCAATTCGAACACAAACTCCGTAATCGCTACAACGATCCCCATGTTCGAAAGTAAGGTATTCCCATCCCCTGGAAGCGAAGTACTAAATACTTAGGCGACACCTTAGACCAGACGCTTTCTTTAAAGCCACACGTCGATACAGTAACGAAACTTGCCCGTTTTTGCTTAAGCTGCTTATATAGTATGTTAGGTATAAAAAGTAAAATGTCTTTCAGAGACAAGGTCTGCGTTAGACCCGTCATGACATATGCC
Source organism: Marasmarcha lunaedactyla (assembly GCA_923062675.1). Classification (NCBI taxonomy): domain Eukaryota; kingdom Metazoa; phylum Arthropoda; class Insecta; order Lepidoptera; family Pterophoridae; genus Marasmarcha; species Marasmarcha lunaedactyla. The sequence goes on along the minus strand of OV281351.1, from coordinate 320,638 downwards.
TCGCCAATCTTTGGCCACTACAAACCTTCCGTCCTGCACAAACTGCAGGTAGTTCAAAATGCGAACCTGCACAGAGATCTTAAACTTTCTACAGTGCAACAGTACCTAAAAACACTCTCGGAAGCGGTCTTCAAACGCTCTGAAACCCACCCTCCTCCTCTATTTCGAGATTCAGTCTCGTATACTACCCTTGTCATAGATTCGAACTACAATGTCGCTAGACCGAGAAATGCGCACACGAACGAAGCCACGCAACTAACACTAGATCTCGAAGCCCTTCAGGCCGCAACTTCTAATTCTAATGTAAATTTAAAATAATTCAATTTTTATTTTCATATTGAGCACCTTCATTGCTATGAATTCACCTCACTTCCTTTGAGGTTGAGGAGGGCGATGGCTGGATCCCGCGTTAACTCGTGAACGGGTGCCGTTTGAGGGTGTTCGTCGTTTGGATACTTGGGGGGAGGGAGACTTGCCGAGCTAACAGATGCAGAAAAGAATAATTTTGTATAGACATAAAGAGACTCTGTAAATTTATTTTGAAAAAAAAAATATACCCGTGAAGTTTCTTGCCAGTTCTTCTTCACGAAGGTTTTTTTCGAACTGGTGGTAGAATCATGTTTTATTTGGCGTCAATAAGAACAAGTAATTGTCAATGTTGAGAAATAAATATTTCATTTCATTTCATTTCATTTCATTTCATTTCATTTCATTTCATTTCATTTCATTTCATTTCATTTCATTTCATTTCATTTCATTTCATTTCATTTCATTTCATTTCATATCATTTCATTTCAGTGCTTTGTGCTCCTTAAGTGCTATGTAATTCTCAGCGGGTGACCACTTCTGGGCCCCGCTAGCGCGGCCTCTTTCTCCAATGGGACGTCGCTCAGATGAAGGCTGTGAGGCAAAAAATTGAGTCATTCAGGGGGGTTTTTAGTGGGTAGTGGCTCTGGTAGGCTCGGAGTGACGAGTCTCACATAAGCATAAGCTTATAGGCATTTTTTAGATCCTCCTGCCCTCTCCGTGGAGGGGAACAATAAAAAAAAGGCCTCTTAGATATAACCCATCATTATGCGTAATTTTTGCCTCTACAAACTATACAAAGAACACGTATATTTTGCGAGCGAGTAACAATTTTAACAAAATTGCTTTTAAACTTAGTTTTGATCTTTTTTGCACTAGGGGTGAGTCAGCGAAAAATTCATTTATAATTTTTTTTTATAACACAAGTTCTTTGTCACTATCATCGAAGACATATTATTGGCTTTCTGTTGCTTGTTTGTATGACTACACTGTTAAAATTTGCTTTTGGTTTTCCTATAATAAGTTAATAAATGAATAGATTTGAATCCTGATAAATGTAGCTATGAATCATACAGTCGTGAACGCAACATCATTGTTATTTATTACAAATTGGGACGTACTTCTTTGAAAAATGAACAGGCTATAAAAGATCTTGGCGTTAATCACGATTGCAAGTTGTTGTTTAATACTCACTAAGACAACGTAATAACCAAAGCTTCGAAGGCTCTTGGATTTCTGATGCGTAGTTGTAAAGACATTACAAAAGCTAAAACTCTTAATTTATTATATTGTTCACTCGTAAGAAATCACTTGGATTACGCATCATAAATCTGGAACCTAGATACATAACGCATGTTGCCCGGCTTGAATCGTTGCAAAAAAAGTTCATAAGATATCTTGCCTATCGCACGAAATTATAATTGTACCTCTGACGACTATATGGATTATTGCAAAAATAACCACCTTCTCCCTCTTGCTAAGAAACGGGAAACTGTTGACCTTATTTTCCTGCTGAAGACAGCCTCTGGTTATATTGCTAGCCCGGAACTCTCAGCCAACTTCATCTTAGTTGTCCTGCCAAACCTCTTAGAAATTGTTTTTACCCTTAGCATCTACGAATTATAGGCAAAACACCTTTCTTTGGGACGTGAGCTAAATAAAGGTGTTTTGAGAAGAGAATAATTTTAATTAATTGACTTTGAAATTTGATTTTGATTTATGTAATACCAACGTTGCATCAGCGAGACTTGTAATGAGCAATGTTTTTAGGGCAAGCAATGTTTAAATAATAAATAGGTTTATATAGTGAAAGAAAAGTTATGTTATCATAGTAAAGTTAATAGTTTTTAAGGAGTAGATTTAAGTTTTGTACTATTTTATATTGGTGAGGACTTATAATTGGCCCACTATTGCTATCATAGATGTGTATTATTGTTATATTGGCTGTTAGTCTTCCTTTAATAAATATTTAAAAATAAAATAATTAAATAAATCAGTTATCCTAGTAAACCTATCAGTTGAGAAACAAGTACATTACATGATTTGGTTGATATCCTACAATCTGCGAGAGTCGATCGAACGAAGTTTTGTGACTTGAACGAACTAAATTAATTAAGAGTACAAAACAGGCAAAAACGTTTAACATAATGACATGTTTTTGGATAAATCAGCAAACTACCATCCACGCGTGACATTGTGACATAAACAAAGCATTTCCAGTGCCTCATCAGTAGTTAACGAAACCATTTTACTTTTGTAATCAGTTAGACGAATAAATGTTGTTTGATCTGGCTAAATCTATATACAGTTGAGCATTTTCTGAAATGCTACAATTTCATGGATTTATCGAACATTGCATGATGTGGGCAATTCTGTAAAATGGCAATTAAATATATATACATGTATGATGAGTAACCAACCAGCTTATAAGCATATCTAGGTATACCCTTCAATAAATTCAGATTTCTTTTTATATTCGGTTGGAAAGCACTCATAGGATAAATTACAAATGTCATGAAGTAAAGGATAATGAGGACGCGTACGCGGTCTCGTCGCGTTATTATACTTTGCAGAGTATTTATTATGTTTTATTTGTTCGGAATGTAATAATAAAAATATCAAAATCGATAACTAAGTGCAATAAGTTGTCGTGATCTCGCGGGTTTTATGTAGCATGCGGCTGTGGTCAGTCTAGCTCGCTTTCAAGCAGGTCATTAGCTTTACTAAGGAAAACCGGTGAGAAGAGTCACAATCATGATTAAGACGGAATGAGAGCGTACAGCAAATACTTCCAGAAATATTCCATGAGTCCTCTGAGGTGTGGAATTATCAAAGGTACAATTCCATTGTAAAAAAAATCGCGAAAATAAAGAAGAGAAAAAAACCCTGTAATAAAACATATATACAGAATTACCATGTACTGTAACAGTCTAACATGACAAAAATATAGTGACCAGAATGCAAAACAAAAACAAAACTTACTATATATTATAGGTGGGGATTTCATATTCAATCACTGCATGTGTGGCAAATTCGCAGGGATTGAAGGGATAACACAATATGTTATTATGTTATCTATTTGCAGGGATAACACATTATACTATCGCAACATTGCCAAACAAGAATTACAACCAAATGATAACACTTCACCATTTGGAAAAGCAACATTTTTTATATTTTTATTAGAATATCCTATAAGGAAGGGCCCTGCGGGCGCCGGACCGCAAATAGACAAAGAAACAAAACCGACACTGTCGAACAGTCAATTGTTCACTCATCGAGATTTGCAGATTTACGTTCGATCAATGAAATTTTAAATTCAAATTCAAATATTTATTTCTAAACACTGACAATTACTTGTTCTTATTGACGTCAAATAAAACATGACTCGGAAAAACCTTCGTGAAGAAGAACTGACAAGAAACTTCACGGGTATAATTTTTTGCAAAATAAATTTACAGTATATGTCTAATGAAATAATATTCAAGAGCATTGAAGTGACAAATCCACAGGAACGCCTCGGTTGAAGCAAAGGTCTACACCATATAACCAACAGGATGATACAAAAAAGCGTTTCGGTATGCAAAACCTTTGTACAGTTTACGTACGTAGCGTACTTTTGCCATAGGTGTTTTGTATGCTCGCGTTTTCCTAAATAATTTTAAAATCGTGATCAGTAATTTGGTAAATATGTTATACTAAATTAATCTTATTTGAGTTTGTAGTTAAAGTACAGAAAAAACACACGACAGTAAACGAATGAATAAATTAAGTTTCCCACTTAGCACTTAAGTAAGTTTTTAGGAAGCCAAAGTTATTGAATAAAACCTGAATGAAACCATTGAATGAAACTAGTTTCTATTTAAATCCATAATCGCCGTAATAAAATAGTACGCCAGGAGTATGATTAGAATTGTCACCATTATACCGAATAATATCTTTAAACAAGTTTGATTCTTCTGGTAGCAGTCCTGGCCCAGGATGTTTCCCCGCTGGATAAGTAATGGTTGACGTCTTCGTTGCTTGGTATCCACCATTTCAAGACCACAGTCAGTATGGGTCGGACCTGAATTCATCAGGTTCCTGATCTATTTCCTCGTTTTCCTCAGGTTTTCTCCTTAAATTTTGTGCGTTATCTGTGTTTTTATCACAGATTTCACGTGAAGTTTTTAAAGACATTTAAGTTTTTAATTTGGTTGTATTATAACAATTAGTATACATAACTTTCTTTTTTTATAATATAATTATTTGATATCAGAATTATGTTGAATTACAAACTGTGCCTTATGAGTACTGTATACTTTTAGGTACAAGTAAATTAAATAAAGCAATTTGTACCAGTGTTAATGATGACTGAAGTGATAGAAATAATTTTAAAAAATCGAGGTAATTATTATAAATACTATTAAATGAAATCCCATCGAGGTTACAATAAACCAGAATATTGCCCCTTGCATTATTCTGTTCATAACCTTTATTATTTCAGGAAAAATCTTTATATGTTCATTTTCTAAGCAGACGCGTGTATAATTTCCTCGCCATGTTTTAAAATCACAATATAAAGGGGGAAAATAAAGTTCAATAAGCATGATCGTCCCCTTGGAGACTGTGCAGTCATGATGGGGTGGTACAATAAAAGAACACAGCTTTTGCATTACATTGAAAGTAGATTATCATAGACTCATAAAATTGTACATTACTCCTTTATTGATCAGCAATAAACCAATGATTCGTATTTTCTTTGCATGTTTTTGTGTTTAATGCTAGTAGTTCGACATGATTTGGGATACCGAAAAATAGCACTTCACAGAATGTAATTTCCTTGTCTTTTCAATCGGTAAGTCTACATTCTCTACTATTGAAACAACTATTATAACTACGTGAGAATGTAGTATTCGTTCTAGACACAAGGAAGGATAAGCCGCTGCGAGAATATAGTTAGAAGTAATAATAACATTGACACGGTTATATAAATAAAATACGAGAAATAGTCATTCCCAGCCTACCTACGTTGCTTATCAATTAAGACTAGTGATGCTATGAGGACTTTAAAGGGAAAGAAACTAGTTAAACTATTACTTAATAGATACTTAAGTTTGGAGTAAAGGACGCCACAAACATAAATTACATGTGCCTGTAGGAAGGTTGTCTGCTATATGGTTGAAATGAATGAAATGAAATATTTATTTCCCAACATTGACAACTACTTCTTCTTATTGACATCAAATAAAACATGACTCTACCACCAGTTCGGAAAAACCTTCGTGAAGAAGAACTGGTCAGAAACTTCACTGGTATGTTTTTTTCAAAATAAATGCTTCATTTCACTTGCCATACATGGTCTGGCTTAAGAGTGCCCAACATTTTTCACAAGAAATTTTATATTGGTTAGGTAAAACAAGGTACTGGAATTACGATATTAAGAATGATTTAGTGGAATAATAAAAAGTTTGATTTTGTAAGCTCAAAATACGTTTGGAATTGAAGAATATAAAAAAAATTAGAAAATAAATAAAAGACATAGTTTTTATGTATGTATTCTGATTTATGTACATTATCTAATGACCGGGCAGGTGTTACAACATTATTTTCATACCTTGCCCATCCAAGGTACCAAATGATTGTGGCAATGTGTGCGCGCAATCTACTGACCTCTGGCCTACCTTGCAGTCACAATAGTATTGCTTATTATAGCATCTGTACTTTTATTAATTTGTTGCACTACGATGACCTAATCATTAGATTAAGAAAAAAGTACTAAATATTTTAACAATATTTTATTCCTAACCTGGGCAGCCGAAAGTCAAGACTGAAATGAACCATTTAATGTCTTTGTTTATGAGCCGATAATTGATGAATCCCGACTCCATGATGGTACAAATCGGTTCAAGTCAAACCCTAGTGTGCGTATACAAATCACCTAGTTTTGACTCTGTGAACAATTTTACAAAGTCACTGGACACTTAACTAGACTTTTTTAGGGCAACATTCTTTACTTCGATATCACGGGCTCCTATTTCTAAAATAAACAATTATTTCCTAATTGAAAAGGCGTGATAGCACACACTTTAAATTGCACTATATTCTATATTCTAAAATGTACTATAATATTATTTTCCTATTGTGCGACGTGTTTTATTGTCCACGACCGCACAGTTAACAAGTCACGCAAGTTAGACAAACTTTGAGTTTTAGGATTTCATAGTGGGGGACAGGAATACTTATATAATATTAGGCCCTTACATATTAAATTGGCATTTTGTCGTACTGGCCACTTTGATCTGTATTATCTCCTCTTTGGGTAAGAATTCCAATTTCAAATTTATACAGCTATTTACTCACGCATTTTTGTTTTGAAAACCGTAATTCATTTGTTTTTTCCTCTTTTAGTTTTTTTTGCGTCACTTAGCTTACAAAATGGAAAACTTGAAATATCGCGTTATTTACGAGTACGAGTTCCACCGTGGCACCGGTGCTACAGAAACGGCTCGAAGAATTAATGCTGTGTATGGCGGCGGGTTTGCAAAAGAAAACACAGTGCGTTTTTGGTTCCAACGCTTTCGTTCTGGAAATGTCGACCTGCAGAACAAGCCCCGTGGACGGCAGGAGACCAAAGTTGATAATGAAGAATTGAAGGCTATTGTAGAAGAGGGTCCATCGCAAACCACGTTCGAGTTAGCTATTGGCTGCGGTGCTAACAAAACTGTTTCAACCCACTTCAAGCAAATTGGGAAGGTGAAAAAGCTTGAGAGGTGGTTACCTCATGAATTGCGTGCAGCAAATCGACAAACGCGCGTCGACTGCTGCGTTACATTACTCAACCACCACAATAATGAAAGGATTTTAAATCGAATCATGACCTGTGATGAAAAGTGGATCCAATCGGAAACGCTCATCGCAATGGTTGAACCAACCAAATCCTGCCCTAAGCGAAAATTTACTCAAAAAAAGTTACACTACAGCTTTCTTCAATCTGGCCAGACGATTACGGCAGATGTCATTTGTCAATTCAATCCCGATGAGGCAGTCCAAAGCGCCTTCAAAGATTTTATTGATTCCCGTCCGAATGGTTTTTTAGTAAAGGGATCAATGAACTACCTATGAGATTGCAAAAGTGCATAGATAGCAATGGCACATACTTTGATTAAATAAATGTAATATATATTAGGTCTTTACCTATGAAATTGCCGTTTTTCACGAAATAAATGAAGCGTAATTTTTTTATATATTTTTTATTTCTATTAATCAAAATAATCACCCATGCAATCAATGCATCTTTGCCAACGCATTGGTAGCGTATTGATGCCTTTCTTGAAGAAATCAGCTGGACGGGAGGCAACAAATTTTTCAAAGGCATTTTGTACTGCCTCTCGGGTATTGAATTTTTTTCCCGCCAAGAAGTTATCCAAATTCTGGAAAAAGTAGAAGTCTGTAGGCGCAAGGTCTGGTGAGTACGGCGGATGACGGAGAACTTCCAACCCCAACTCTTGTAGCTTGGAGACCGTCTGCTGTGCAGTATGAGGTCGCGCGTTGTCGTGCAGGAGCAGTGGAGCCGAACGATTGACCAAAGTTGGTTGGAGACGTGCGAGCTTCTCCATCATTGTGTTCAGTTCTTCACAGTACACATCTGCAGTAATGCTTGTCCCGTTTGGCAAGAAGCTGTGATGAATTACACCCGCGTTAGACCACCAAACAGTGACCATCACTTTTCTAGGGGTAAGTTTTCGTTTAGGGCATTGTTTGGGTGCTGCGCTTACGATTGTCAAACAGGATCCATTTCTCGTCACAAGTAACAATGCGGTTCAGAATTCCTTCATTTGTATGCCTGCTGAGCAGTGCAAGGCACGTCTCCACGCGTACTTCGCGCTGGCGGTCATTGAGTTCGTGGGGTACCCATTTGTCAAGCTTTTTTACCTTGCCAATTTGACGCAAATGGACCAATATTGTTTTGATGCTAACGTCAAAAGCTGCTGCTAATTCAGCCGTGGATTGAGTTTCATCAGCTTCCACAATTGCCTTTAATTCGTCATTGTCGACCAAAGTTTTCGGACGACCACGGGGTTCATTTTTCAGGTCAAAATTTCCAGAACGGAAGCGGGTAAACCAATAACGGGTGGTGCGTTCGTTTGTAGTGTTCGCTCCGTAAACGTCGTTGATGTTGCGTGCCGCTTGTGCCGCTTTGCTGCCACGACGGTACTCATACTCCATAATTACTCGAATTTTTAACTTATCCATAATGACGAAAAATGTTCGAATGCGTTGAAAACAAAACACTAACTATTAAACAAATGACGATTTTAGAAAAAGAATATCATGTTTGTCAAATAAAATTAATTTGAAATTAGAATTATCAGTCAAAAAAAAAATATTATCATTTGAAATGGCCAGTACGGCAAAACGGCAGTTTCATAGGTAAGGACCTATTATTTTTTAAATAAACTTTATGATCCTCCCTTACAAAACGCCAATTTCATAAGTAAAGACCTATTATTTTTAAGTTTATGAAAAGAGGTGAAAAAATTAGATTTTTCATTCCGATGCATGATTTCTACATTTGTTTTTTTGCATCATTCGTTCAGGAACCACGGTATACCAATATGACAAGGAAATATTTTTACCTTCTTTATTTGGGTTTGTCACGGAAAATACACATCACGAATTAAATAATATAGCTGTAGTGTTGAGCCTTGTGCTTTTCCAGTAACAAGAAACCACGGCGTGCAAAAACAATAAACATTGGAAATTAAAGAAAATACGACTACTTGAAATTATTACAGTTTAAAATTTAAAAATTAAGATAAAATAAAATGTAAAAGCAGGGTTGAACAAATACAGAAGTGATATAAAGATCTAGGTACCAGCCTGTAATTTATTCAAGATGTTCTTCTTGAATTTATACCATTAAAAAAATTTCTATATCCTCCGAGTCCCTGGACATGCTATTATAAAAGTTACTAAGTCCTGCAATGGTGGATTGTTTTCCTAGATTAATGCGATAATTAATATTTACTTTATTATTATACATACTGTAAGTAATATAAAGATTCCATACAATATTGAGCACTCATTTTCTTTGAACACAAGTTATTTGTTAACACAAATTAAAAACACTGTGACCGATGAAAAAATCATGTACAACTTTTAAACTGAATAAATATTCATTACGTTATTTCATGCCATCAGAACCATTATTTCGTTCTCAACTTATATGTTGGTTAGTGAGTATTGCATACTTCTCAGTTTTATGTACTAATGTCAGAATTTCAAAATAAAACTTGTTTCTCAATATCAAAGATAAACCTCGCACAAACATAAATTTAAACCAGCAATGTCATCTAGAAAACCTATCATGAAATGAAACGATACTCATACAGAGCTGGCATTTAACTCTCTGTGGAAGTAAGGTAGAAAAACTAGACAAATAGTCATTGCAGGAACTTTCCTCTCGATGTTTGTGCTTTGGAACATTTCTCTTGAAGTTTTTGAGCGGAGACGGGGCCTGAATGTGAGGCCTGTTTTGCTCGTTGTAATAATGGTGCAAGTTACATTTGAAGACCCCGCGTTTCGATCCCGGTATGTGCCTTTTAGTTTTTACAACTTAAGTTAAAAACACCGTAAGAAAAACCACATACCCAAGAAATGATTCCGAAGGTATGTGTTAGGCTTCCCAACCCGCAGAAAGCCTGCTTGGTATATTATTTATGTGGGTGAAACTGATCTTCATTTAAGTCAATTTAAAATCTTAGTTGGGTAAGGTTGTTCCGTTACTTATTTATTTACGAAATCCACAGCTCTTGAAAACAGTGTAGTTTCAAACAATTTAGTTTCGTGCCTCAGGGTGGCGATCTCTCTCCTTTACTTTTCTCTGTTTTTATTAACTCCATAACCGAGGTTTTGTCATGTAATTTCCATCTTTATGCTGATGACTTGCAAATTTACCGCCACTTTACAGTCTCCGAAGCTAGCTCTGCTATCGTTGAAATCAACATTGAACTCAAACGTATAAGTGACTGGGCCAAATCTTACGGGCTACAGGTACATCCATGCAAGTCTCAAGCAATGATTTTAGGCAGTCGGCACGTGCGCGGTTGTCTTGATCTTTTTAATTTACCTTCTTTCACCCTGGACAATATACCCATTGCTTTCACAGAGTCAGTAAAGAATTTAGGTGTACTCTTCGACGCAAATCTCACATGGCGTGCTAACGTCTGTGAAATCAACCGTAAAGTGCACTACTCATTGCATAAATTAAAGGTCCTTCAGACTTTTCTGCCCTTACAAACCAAGATCTCTTTGGCACAAACACTGATTATACCTATCATCGACTACGCTGATGTATCTTACCTGGATGTCACTGAAGAGCTTCTGGATAAATTGGAACGCCTACAAAATCTCTGTATCCGCTTCGTTTTCGGGCTTAAAAAATTTGATCATGTTTCAGAATACCGCAAAAAGCTTCAGTGGCTCCCCATTCGCTTGCATAAAAACACCCGTATCCTCTGTACCCTTTTCAATGTCCTTTTTAACCCATCCTCTCCAGTTTACCTGTGTGAGCGGTTCACGTTTACTCATTCTAATGATGCGTTTTGTAGCGCACATAAACGTCTCCTTCAAATTAAATCTCATAAAACTGATTTCTACTCCTACTCGTTCACTGTTCATGCTATCAGATTGTGGAATTCTTTACCTTACCATATACGCGAGTCAAAATCATTGCCTATCTTAAAAAAAAAAGTTAAAGAACACTATTTGTCTCAAACCTAAGACTTACTATACTCGTATCATTTTAGATTTTCAGACCCAACATCGTCTTTCACTCAAACAACACCATTGGGTGTAAAATTAAGCCTTAACCATACCTTAACATACTTAGACATACCAATTTCTACAATCACGTGTCGCTTGTTGTGTGATTACCAACCCAAGTAGACGACTCTCAAAACATTTCAGATACGAGCGTTATTACTTATTTCTGTATTTATTTATCTGAAAAACTAGATACACAATCAGACGACCGAGCAGTGGAGTGGTTAGTAGCCCTGCCTCTAGTCCCAGGTTCGAGTCCTGGCCGGGGCGTTCATTTGTCTGATGAATACAGATGTTTGTGCCCGGGTCATGGTTGTTAATATGTACATTTGCATGTTTATTCTGGATCCACCCAGATCACTGTATGGTCATCCATAACACAAGCTCTGCTTACTTTAGGGCCATGCAGTTGGTTTGTTTGTCTGGTGATATAAAAATTTGAAAAAAAATTCGTCAGGGTCAGAAAAACGTCATTACCGATAAGTGCCCAAAGAATTATTTGGATTCACTTTCACTTTCAATTTAGTGGCATTAGTCACTTTGACAGTAAACAGTCAAATAATTTAAAAAATTACACGTCTAGTTCTCTAAAAAGAATGAATTACCACATATTCAGGGAGTATGTGAGTCGATTGTGTAACTGTATTCATTCAGGTCGGCAGACGAGCAGCGACCCACCTGGCGGTACGTGACATCCGCGCCCATAGACATCATTAGTCGTAGGTGTTTCATTTATTAATATTTATTTATTTAATAATTTATTTATTAGATCACCAACCGAGTGAACAAAAAAATCAACATAAGAAAAGATATAACATAGGTATATAATATAAAAACAAAATTACATTCAAAATGCCACTCATTACAGGTCACGTCGACATCCGTACAGTAATAGTGATTGTTATTATCTCATAGTGTCTAATGACGCGTTGGTGGTCGTGGCCATCAGTTGAAATCGCCTTTGTTCCAGGAGTTGCACTGGCTTGTCCTCTCTTTTAACCGGACCAAAACCACGAACACTTTACTATTATGGCGGTAAAATTTTTTTCCATCGATTTTCCAAATTCTGTTTTAAATCGTGCGCATAATGGTTGTTCTTGCAATAACATATATTGCTATATACCAATAGTCATTTCAAATGTGCACAATATTAAGGGTCATATATGTCGTATAGGTCGAAGGAGTTCATGTATTCTCTGTAGTACCATATCATGCGTAATTTATAAACATGTGCTACCATAAAACTTAACTATAAGCTTTGTTCCTTAAACTTAAAAATAATAAAGAAACTTATTATTTGGCTTCAAATAAGTAACATTGTTGGTTGTCTTAATAAATCAATAAACCACATTAAATCCGTTGCGCAGTTCAAAAGATCTAAGCATGTAGAGGGACGCACGGCGCTACGACTTTGTTTTATACTATGTAAAGAACATAGTTTATTTATTAAGATACACGAACAGTGAACATACTTAAGTTACATTACATAACATTTCTTAAGTCTACATACTGATATGCGCACAAGTTATAGGTGCATACAGCATTCACTGTTACTGTGGTTATTTTAACATATAAATAAAACTAAAATTTTATAAAACAGAAAAAAAATGATCAAAAGTAAATGAACAAGTTTTCTAATTTTTAATTTAATAGTAATAAAATTTAAAAAAATCTATCAGCTTTTGTTACATGTAGAAGTTACGAAAAAAAGTGATTACAACTTAAAAAGTACCATTAAGTAACATAACAGAACATCAGTTAGTCAAATACTTAAATAACATACTTTTGAAAATATTCATGGAGTCATTGAAAATGTCGCTTAAACAGGCATTAAGTAGTTATCGAATTATTAATGATTATTTTAGTTAAAGGCCACTTAAATGTATTTACGTTGTGTCTTGCAAAGGCCAGCAGTTGTGCTGCTCTGTCACAATCAAATCAATGTGAGACTTAAAAGAGAGTTGACTATCGTTTACAACTCCCAAGTCGCGGACCTCATTGACCTTTGTCAAGGCTTTACCATTTAATGTGTAAATTGAGTTAATTGGCTTTTTTTCCTGGTATATTTGATATAATAACACTTTTGAACATTCAAATGTATTCTGAATTTTTCGGGACCGCGGTTATTAATGCTGTTAATGTCAATGACATGAAATGAAATGAAATGAAATGAAATATTTGTTTCCCAACATTGACAATTACTTGTTCTTCGTACGTCAAAAACACACTTTGGATATTTTTTGTATCAATATCAGAAGCAACAGACTTGAAGACTTTTAGATTTACAAAATTTAATATGAGCAGTGATATCACTGAAGAAAACAGAAAATTACAGTGGACCCAAATGATAACCTGTGGCACCCTCGATTCAGCGAAGTATAAACCAGATTCGAAACCATTTCTAGTCACCACTTGCTGTCTATGCTTTAGATACGTGCATACCAGCAGTCTCTAACTTTGTTAGAAGCAATGGGTGACTGACTCCGTCAAAAGCACTACCGAAGTCAGTATATACCTCATTCATTCAGCCTCCACTGCCAACCTCGCGAGACAACTCGGACACAAAATCCACTAAATTGGTTGCAACAGATTGACCCTTGTGAAAACCATGTTGATCTTCAGACAGTAGATGATTTAAGTTATTGGAAAAAGGGGCACACGAGGGCTTCAAACAGTTTCGAAAAACATGATAAGTTGGAAATAGTATTTAACATCGTTTAGGGATCCCTTTTTATGGAGAGGTAAAAGTTTGGCTTTTTTCCACTCGTCAGGAAATTCACAAAGAGAAATGGAACGGTTGTAATTAAGGTTAATAGTAACAATGATTCGGTACCACATCTTTTTACTAGCAATGGGGGATACCATCCGAAATAGGGCCTTTTAGAACATCAATTTTTTTATATTTTACTAAGTACACCGCGCTCGGTGAAATAGTTAAGTGCCTATGTAACTACTTAATTTTTTACTTTTACCAACGGCGTAATGTTACTTAGCAGGAACACAAATAAGTAGAGTGTTACAGTAGAGTGTTACAAAATTATAAGGGACTACTCAGAAGAAAACTTGGCCAAATTTCGAGAATGTATGTCACGTTTCTCATTTACAGACATTTATGAACAACAAGACATAAATACGGCAATGACATTATTTTATGACATTTTTAATATTTTTTACAATCTATGCTTTCCAAAAAAACGAGTTAAAATATCAAATAAATACAAGACACCCAAGTGGATTACAAAAGGTCTAAAAAAATCGTGTAAGACAAGACGGCAGTTAAGATACCAATTTTATAAAAATAAATCAGTTTTTGATAAAAATAATTATGAGCATTATACAAAGTTATTACGAAAATGCATGAATCTTTCACAAAAACTTCATAATCATAAATTAATTTTTAATTCCAAAAATAAAAGTAAAACCTGTTGGAAGATAATAAATAAAAAAACTTGGGAATATTTTGACAACCACATAGAGCAAATACTAAAGGACGGAAAGGTTATAAATGATCCGCAAGATATTGCAGAAGAATTTAATAATTATTTAATTAGTTTTAGCAGTGACAGGAGTGGAAAAGTATGCCACAACACAAACAAAAAACGCATAGTGAATACAATGTTTTTAGAGCCAGTAACGGCCGATGAAGTGATCTCGATCATCAAGACACTTAATAATACGTACGCAGTAGGTTATGATGGTTTTAGCACTAAAGTAATAAGGTATTGTAGCGCAGAATTAGCAGCACCTTTAGCGTTTCTTATAAATTTGTCGTTTTCCGTTGGTCAATTTCCAGATTTATTGAAAAAATCTATCGTAAGACCACTTTTTAAAAAGGGGGAAAAAACCAATCTTTCCAACTATCGTCCTATTTCGTTAATCCCGATATTTTCAAAAATATTTGAAAAGGCAATGAAGAAAAGGCTTATACATTTCATTGCTAAGTTCGACATATTATGTAAGCAACAATCCGGTTTCCAGAAAGGAAAATCAACAACCACTGCTATTTTCGAATTAGTTAATGAAGTTGCAAATAGTATAAACTTAAGACAGGAAACAATAGGCGTTTTTTTTGATATGTCCCGCGCTTTCGACTTTGTCTCTCATAACCTGTTGCTTCAAAAATTAGAAAATTATGGTATTAGAGGCACAGTGTTGAGTTGGTTGAGGACATACCTAATTGACAGACAGCAAAGTGTGGAAATGCAATATATAAATGACAAAAAAGAAATAGTTAATCGTAGGTCAAAGTTTAAAAACATAACGAGCGGGGTGCCACAAGGCAGTGTTCTCGGGCCTCTTTTATTTCTTTTATATGTAAATGACCTACCCAACTTGACATCTCATAAATATTTTCTATTTGCAGATGACATATCTTTAATTTTGACTAAGAATAATAATAATTTTGAATATGACATTAATAATACTATAAAATTAATTATAAATTGGTTGACATGTAATAATTTAAATATTAATTTAATAAAAACTAATTATATCAGATTTAACACAAATAAAGTTCTCAATAGTATTGACATACATTATAAAAATGACAAAATTGAAGAAGTAGAATTTACCAAATTTCTCGGGTGCTATATTGACAATAAATTAAATTGGAAGCAGCACATAGACTATGTAACAAATAAATTAAATAGTTATGTTTATGTTCTAAGCAGACTGCGGAAAACCTGTGCACTTTCAACCGTAATGACTGCTTACCATGGGTATGTCGCGTCTACCTTAAGATACGGTCTCATCACTTGGGGGAATTCTACGGAGATAAACAAGGCATTTACAGCACAAAAAAAATGTATTCGGGCAATGTTTGGAAAAGCACCGGACGAATCAGCCAAACCTTTATTTAAACTGTATAACATATTAACATTGCCTTGTATGTACATTTTAGAAATTGCTATGTTCGTAAAAAGCAATGCTCATTATTTTACTCGAGCGAAGGACGTTACAAGAGCAACACGACATGGAAATCGATTAGTATATAATTCATTACCACGCCTAGAACTCTATAACAGGCAGTGCTACGCCATGTGTGTCAAAATATATAATGCTGTTCCTAAGGACATTCAGTCGTTGACTCAAGTTAAATTTAAAAAAGCGTTTAGTAAATGGTTAAGTGAAAAATGTTTTTATTCGATAAAGGAATATTTTGACAAAAATAAGAGGTAGAATTTATTTAATTGTATAATGGAATATTTAATTGTAATACTTTCATAATAGTAATATAAATAATAAAATGTATTGGTGGTGGGGTGTAAATTAATAATGACATTATAGTTTAAAAAAAGCAATGTTAATAGATTTAGTCACTTATTATAATACCTATTGCATGCTGTTGTACAGCATAGTATGTGGAACTATATTTCTGTGTAACATCCTTTTTGTACCGTACTATGAAGCAATAAATAGTTTGAATTTGAATTTGAATTTGAATAACACTAAAAGACTGAGTTATGCAGTAATAAAAAAAAGTTTACTTATTTCATTATACAAATGCGCGCTCTATGGCTAAGAACTTAAAACTCAATCCAAGTGCCAAAAATAAATAGATTTTGTTAACCGAACTTGCAGAAAAGTTGCCAGCTGGGCATCTCGAATTAACGATTTTGTTTCTGGTTTCACTACAAGATAGAAAGCGTAGGTCGAGGGTTAGCCAATTTCAAAAAACTTTAATAATTTAAAATCATCTCAGAGCTACACGTGATAAGTTTTGTATTCCAAATAAAATTGCTCAGCAAAAGCTTATTTTTATGATAAAATATTTTCAAAAGGTTTTCCCTACATCATACTTCAAAATACCTGTCGTCCGTATATTTTGATACACGGAGGCAATAGGCTCGCTGCCTCAAGGCTGCACGGATAAATCGACCTATCGACCGCGCTGCGCTGCATTTAGTCTGCCAATTTCCGTTGCTCCAGGCGAGCTATTAGTCGACGAGCTGCAGCCCGAAACCACTCTGCTGCCATCCAAATACCGCACAGATAAATAGGGCGAGATAATTGCAGGAAATCCAATAATAGTTTCCCTTTCAGAATGTGGCCTTTAAAGTCATTGTGTTGTTAGTGTGTGTTAGTGGGCGTAGTATTTAGTGTCTAATATTAATAATTATAATAAAAATGTTTTGTTTGCAAAAATAAGCGATACAATAGTTCTTAAAATTTAATTATGATGTCCGTTTATATACTGCTACGTCAGCATGCAAATTTTTATAAGTTCAATATGTATTTTGAAAAAAATCTAAATAAGAGTATAACAAAAACATAAAGTCTATAATTTAACATATTAACAAAAATCAATTCACGCCACAAAGTCAAAGAACATGTTAATGAATAATAAAATTATAAAATGAATAAAACAGTACAGCAAAATTTTGAACAAGAATGTCATAATACTAAAACACATTTCACTGCAAAGAATCAAAAATGTCAAATGCAATGTCAAAATATGAATATCATAAAAACAATTTCTTCAACTCTAGGCTAAACTTAGAATGTAGTAATAAAAACCTGCAAAATAAATCACACTGAAATTATTATTAAACTGATATCAGTATACCTTTCAAATGTCTTACTGATTTATGTCAATCCCTTTGTGATTTCAATTTAAATCTTAAATGTATGAAGTCACGGCCACTGGTGTATAATAGTAATGCAGCATCGGTCATGCACGTCACGGTTGGACACAAACTCTAGGTATCAAATTGCATGCAATTAATGAACTACTTAAAGTTAAAGAACCAAAAGTTGGGCTTTATTTCCGTTTCACTTGAGCTGGTTAAATAATCAAAGGTTTCAGAAATGTTAATATTTAATTTCAGATTAGAGATGATACACAGTGTTTTGTTTACAAGACATTTCAACTTGATTTCTATACGTAATTGTTATATTTTTTGGCTTTTAGCGTGAAGACTATGGGTTTCTAGAGTCGAACAGTCTATCGAGTCAAATTTAAAAAATATCAGAAAATTCAAAGATTAGACTATATAATAACAATCATCATAACAATACCACAAACCAGAAAACGAATAATCCCTCCGACATATTATTAAAATCGTAAACATATAACATCTTTTTACCAAAACACATTCTGGCACACATTCTTAGCGTTCGCCCTGAATGCCGATTCACAAATTTGCTATTCGTATAGGTATTTCTTACCACTTTACAAGAACTAAAAAAGGGTAAAGATAAATGAACAGGTTGTTGTAAAGATTGATGAACTGATTTAGTTCTAATAAGATGATCATATTTCATTAATCTACTTATATAACATAAATGATTTTTGCTAGTGATCATTGCACCTTGATCATTGCTATGACAAAATGCAATGCAAATAAAAAACATCCACAATCAAAAATATAATTTTTATTTTATTTAAATGCTTAAAACTCTCATCCAAATACAATTTTTGTAATTCTACCAAAATACGAGTTATTACATAAAGATTTATTTCAATAAATTATAAATTTAGGTCATAAAAGCTTTATAAAGATTACCTTGGCTTAGCAAAACACATCTTCTGTTTGTGAAATATGAAACAAGGCAAATAAACTTATGTGTCACAGCGAGAGCGAATCCGGTTGTGTTGAGCCGCTATCTATTTTTATACTTTTAGGTAAAGTATTTTCTCGGTGTATTAGGGGTTTCAAATAAAAATATTTTATGAACTGTTATGTCAAATGTTATATAATATTTACTTTTGAGTAAGAAATATAACTAAGGAATGACTGTTGATTAGTTTATCTGCTTCTAATAATGCCATAACGATATCTACCCTCAAACTGCTGTGTAAATAATAATAATAATCCCCAGACAAACACACCAACTGTATGGCCCCAAAGTAAGCAGAGCTTGTGTTATGGATGACCATACAGCGAACTGGGGGGAACCCAGAATAAACATACATATATAAATATCAACAACCATGACCCGAGAACAAACATCTGTGTTCAGCGCACAAGTGAATGCCCCGGCCAGGGCTCGAACCTGGGACCTCCGGTGTATAAGACAGGGCTCCTCGCAACAACTGATTTATTTGGAATTGGAATCACAATGAGACTTGTCTTTAGGCGTATTTCAAGTACAAGGGTCCTTAGTATGGTTCTTAGAAAACGTATGGTCGTTAGTAAAAAAGCAAATACTTTTGTCCTTGAGTTTAAATACTTAAATAATTAAAAAAATATACTTGATGATTGTAACGTTACAAAAATATTTCTACTGAATAGTTAGAATATTGGGAATCCATCATTATTTAGGACGAGTATGATATTATCTGTACTGCCTAAAAGTTGTCAATATGCTCCATTATTTTAAATAATAAAGTTATTCAACAAAAAATCCAAAAAAAATACGCATATAAAAACATTAAACGCCCTTTTAATGTCACCGTACCACAAATCATAATGACATACACACCGCAAAGAATTTAAACTGCCCATTATAGGTTCCGGAAACTGCGCTGCTAGCCCTTACGATTTGATCCCGACAAACCTGTACAAGATTTACTGGAATTTTCCCTGGGAACAGCCATAAAATAGCCATTGTCAAACCCGGCTGCTGCCCAATCGAGTGGTTAACAAATATTTGGCGGGCATCTTAAATGTCATACCACGCGCTGTCAAAGATTTATGAGCGCGTTGATCATTTTTTTCCTTAGGACTTCGGAGTTTTCCTTAGGAGTATCAATTTTTGAAGGGTGTATAGTTTTTTTATTTGCTTTAAGCATATTTTAGTTATTATCATTTAATTGAATGTTTTTATTAATTCAGACTACGACCAAGCGTTTTCGGAACTACTTTTACTGTGTAAGGGGTTTTCGACTAAGTCTGACTGTAACTGGTTATTTTTTATTGTTTTATTATTTTCAAAAAATTCACTTAAATCTAAACTTAGCCACACTGTATAAGACTTTAACACAACTCCAATCGTGCGCATTCGGAGTTCGTTTGTCTAAAGCTAAAGTAATGAGAAATGTGGTGCAATCCGATTGCCGCTCACTGTACTAAAGCTGCTCATAACCGTTCCGAATCCTTTGAGCACGCTAAAAGTAATACTTGTGCTATTGCAATAAATTGGAACGGTAAATATCGCGCTTATATTCTGATTGGGCGTCGCTTAAATCTAAAGTTTTAATTTAATTAAGATCTTTGAACCTGCGGCCTAATTGTGTAACTTCAACACCTATCAGGATCCCTTTGTTTTGACAGTTGAAGCATATAAACTTCCTTCACGCTACAGATATTTCACACATGATGGCGAAAGCGATCTTTTTGAATGAATGATTTCATCTTTTTGACATAAAATTGGAATTGTGTATCATAAATGACGGTCTGAAATTGTTTTGAACGTTATTGGCAAATCATTTCTACAATCTATCAGCAATTACGAGTTTATTTTTCAATTTTTTTCTTCGAAATAAAGAACATATGTATATGTTCCACGCGTCAAAGAGTCGTCTATTTAAATATGTGCATCATGTTTGATTATTTTACCTCCAACATGGCAATCGCTATTTTGCAGCCCTTCCAATGTTTTATTAATGAGTATTATGCATATACAATCAATTTGAAGAAAAATAAAGATTTCATGTGAACGACGAAAGTTTATAGAATACAAATTAGCGGAGAAAGACCTTGAAAAGCCCGGCACAAGCAAGCCTGGGTCCATATAATTAGACTTCTCTATTAATCAAGAAATCATGTGCCCTAAAAACCATCTCGTTTGGAACAGCTATAAACTGCAATTCAGAACAGAGAACATCAATATTAACACTATTAAAAGCTCCAGCAACATCAAAGTAAACGGACATTAAATAGTTCTCATTGTTTGAAGTGTTTTTAATATCCAGCTGTAATTGGCAAATACTATTACGAGCCGACATTTCCTTACGAAACCTAAATTGATAAGCAGATAAAATATTATTTTACTCTTCTTATAATTCCAATTGTTGCTTTAACAATTGTTCAGACATTTCCAACGTAGGATGTAAGACCAATAAGACGATATGAGTTTGGTTTTATCTGGTTTCAAAATGAAAACAATCTAACTTCCAGAAGTGTGGAATATTATTGTTCAGCCATAGATTATACTTTCCAAAAATCAAACACTCGTTTTTCACAGTTTTTCAACAAAATGTAAAGAATACCAAAGCGTTGTTCTTGCTAGAATATAAAACTAACAATGATTATCATAATGCTGATTTTGTTCACTAACAGGAGAATTAGGATTATTGTTAATAGTCTGGAGTATTTTTTTCGTGTGAATGTGTACAATTTTTTTACAATTCATTTTCCATACATGGTCTGGCTTAAAGGTGCCCAACGTCTTTCACAAAAAATTTTATATGGTCTAGGTAAAACAAGGTACTGGAATTATGATATTAAGAATTATTTGAAATGAAATGAAATCTCTAATCTTAAAAATAAATAAAAGACATAGTTTTATGTATTTATTCTTAATCATATATGAGAAGTACATTATCTAATGACTGGGCTGGTGTTACAACATTATTTTCATACCATACCCAACCAAGGTACTAAATGATTGTGGCAATGTGTGCTCAGCAACCCAATGTCTTCCGGCCTACCTTGCAGATACAATAATATTGCTTTATAGCATCTGTATTTTATTAATTTGTTGCACTATGATTACCTAATCATTAAATTAAGAAAAAAATCCTATTAATTTCAACAATAACATTATTTTATTCCTAACTTGGGCAGCTGAAATCCAGGACAGAAATGAAGCATTTAACATATAATTCCAGATTTGTTGCAGAGGAAGGAATGGGATGAGATAAATCATTCCAGCCTTCGAGTCTCAGTTGTCAATGTTAGTTTTTTAAGAGCTTTAAATTCAAGATATCTTTCCTGGAAGGATTATTTTTAAAATTAAATTATGCAATTTAGAGTTCTAAATAGCTTCTGAGCATTTGTCATTCCACCGAAGAAGTGAAGTTTTTTTGGAATTTCTATGACAAAAACTATTGAGACAAGTATCACAAGCAAGCAAGAAGTTGTTTAAACCTAGATTACAAGCCTCCTAATGAAGAATCCTGATACCGAATACTAAGCCATTCTGAATTTTTTTTTAACCTATATTTTCCAATTTACCAATTTAAATTTAGTGTATGCTATTTATCATATGCTTAACTTTTTACTTTGAAATATTGACAAAAAATTTATATTTACAGGAAGGTGATTACTATTAAGTGGATCATCATAGACAGACCATCCAACAGAAAGATTTGTTTGAAGTGAGTTGGAGGGACCATTGAGACACCACAAGAGAGAAACAACTTAACTCACAATACCATTATTAAAAAGGACCAATTCACTATTATCTATTTCCTATTAGCTATATATAGCTCTACTCTAGAATTAGTAGTATTGCTTCCCCAAGATTTATAATGAGCATTAAAATCACATTAACTTAGGTATTGATAAGAGCATCAAAGTTATGTTTATCAAAGAACGGAGAGCAGTTAATGTGGCAATAGAAACTTATGATGCTAATTTCTGACACTAATATTAGCACATTTTTTGTAAACAGCTGTAATAATCTTATTATGAATTAAAATAGCAACACCATATTGTATATTGCTAATATCATTTCTTTCAATATTGTAACCTTTTTATTAAAATTATATATATTATAAAATTTTTATTTATATTTAATTTTTTATCAGGCTGTAACCATATTTTGGATATAATTGCAATATGAATGTTATTGTTGTAGGAATTGTGTAACATGAAACTCTTATTGCTATTTCTGACTGTATATTGTATTCTTTGATTGAAGTTGAATTATGGGCTGAAAAATAAACAATGTATATGTATACTTAAAAAGATAAAATGTTCTACTATCCCACGGCACTACATGTATAACAAATGTGTATTGGCTATTAGATAAAAGTAAAGGTAAGTTTTGAACAATAAATAAAACTACCGTGAAAAAGTTTGATGCTGAACCCGACCAAAGTACCAAACTAGTGTCATCACATGAGCACAAGTCCCAACTGTACTGTCAAAACTAACTGACTGTCCCTATCAAACAATTAAAATAGTAAGCAATTAATTTTTCCATAATTTGTCATCAAGCAATGTCTTACAATTGTTACATAATTTCTGAACAACATAAGTGCTAATATTAAAAACGCTGGATATTTTATTTTATTTTACAAATGTTTGGGAAGCTTACAGCTAAAAAAACACCATATATATAACACAATATATGAAACATAGTTCTTAATTTTACTATAAAGAGTCCTAAAGCAAGTGTTTTCTTTTTGCAATGATTTAAATCATTTTCAATCATATTAAATACATTTAAAAAATTTTGTACTGAAAGTCCTGTTGAGTACTTATAAAGTGTTATTCATTTCTTTAGTGTTTTCAAAATCCAATTTACACTCTTACTGCTCAAAAGAATCAACATCTCCTCCAATTGTGTTGAATTGAATTCATTTAAATAATTCATAATATTCAATTATTCCCAGTTACAGAAAGAACAATGTTCCTGACTCAGACATAAATTTATTGTCACACACAATTTATAATTCACTAAAATGTGATTTTTAAATATTGAGGAACACATAGTCTCAATATTTGTGTAACCTTCCACAAAGTAATGATTTGGGGTGTCAGGTGTATGACTGAACTGAGAAAGATTTATTAGCGCACTTGCATCAACCCCTTGAAGATCACCCGGGTCTGGAACTACAGCTACTTCAACTTCTTTAAATAATTCTGGAGCTTCTTGAATGATATTTCTTTCTTGAGAATTTAACTCACTGGCGTGAGCTCTGCTCCAGCAAGCATTGCTAGCTTGGGCCTTCCTAGGAATCTGTAAAAATTATAAATAAATCAGAAATAAACATAATCTATTTAGTTATATGCAATGTTTATTAGATTGGATACAATTATACCTGACGAGGGTAAATAGCAGAACTTATAACCGCGCTATTTCGGTCGATCAGGAGTTAGCACAACAAAACAATGCACACGAAATCGGAGGAAGATCGTCTGTAGCCCGATTCTTGTTAAAACTAATAGAGTTTTACTAAGAATACCAATTATTTTAACAAATAATCCTTAGTTCTTTGCTTTTCTGTATACTTTGTTAATCAAATATCGCAAAACATTAAATTGATGTTTTATGAAACATTATGTCAGTGACAATCATTATTATTATCTCGTTTTGCTATTTAAATTACAGTGATGATTGATACCTTCAGTCATCTAAAAACAATGTTATTTTAACATGAATCTAGAAATATTTCACATTTTGATATTGTTTTATAAACATATATCGTAATTATAATGATTTAATGCAAGTAAAATAGTGGTTTGAATTTATTGAAAATAAACCAACAATTTGGAAAAAACCAAAGCAACAAAACGCAGCTAATGCTCTATGGCATCCAATATCGTTCAATACACCATAAATCCAAAAGCGATTGCGATCGTAGAAATTAGACAATTCCGTTGATCACTATCGCAACCACTATACCTTCGAAAGGGATCATGATAGGTGTTGAAGTTAGACAAAACAGGAGCCATTTTTTAACATTATTACAAAAGAAAATAAATAAGCAAGCCTCTAAAATATTTTATCTCCTGGTAAAAACATTATCATAGAAACGTTATGTGTCAGTTTTGGCTGCTCAGAGCGACCATGCTCCGTAGCTTGGGCGCTGTGAGTGGGAAAATGGCGGCGTTTATGACGTCATTGATGACGTATTGACACGCTGTGAGCGCGCTCACAGGCATTCGGAACGGGTATATGAGCGCTGTAAACGATATAATCGGCAATCGGAACGCCCCAATGGTGACATCGATAACAGTTAAACTCACGGGTTCAAAATCACAGAACTAGGAAAAAGGTTAGGAACTAGGAAAATGGCCTTGTGGGTGGCAGCGTCGATACAACTAGGAGCAGACGCTTCTAGTTAAACGAAAACGCGTGCTCCCGTCGTTAAGTAATGCACGACTTCCCACACTGTGAGTACGGTGCTTAAAATATTAAAAAGAGCCTTATTGTACAGTTGCTCCCTGCAGAGCAAGAAGCTACGTGTCAAGTGTGGGCAAAGTAACAATTTCGTTTTGTCCATAAGTAGTACAACATCTCAAATAAACAGTTTTTAAGTTTTTTTGAAATCCACAAAACTGTTTTTATTATTTATTTATTTATTTGCTTTACCAACAAAAGATTACACTGTTACTTATGTACTAGATTGACAAATAATATGAAGGCGGCCTGTTTGGTGTGGAGGTAAGTACCCTTGCCTTCCATGCCATAGGTCCCGGGTTCGAATCCTGGTGGGGGCTGATATTTTATGATATTTGCTTTCTAGTCATGGATGTGTATGTATGTTTATTTAAGTTTATTTCTAATATTTATTAATGAAAAAAAAAATATCTATGTGTATTATATATATATCTCTTAAGTTTATTTATCCGTTATCTAGTATCCATAACACATGTTCTTAATGATACTTAATTTGGGCTAGATAATGTGGTGTTATTGTTAGAAATATTATTATAATAATACCTTTATATAATATATATAATAATACTTCTATATAATATACCTTTAATAAGAATAATATTCTTATTAAAGGTAAACACCACATTCAATTAAAACTAAGACATTGTTATCACATTAAATTCACAATTTTTTAAAACAAGTCCCACCACCCATTTTCCTTCGGGAAAAGGGTAAATGGACTGAGGTCTCGACATTGTGCAATGAGCACAAAATCCATTACATCCGAGCAGCCAACTCGGGTGAATCTATTAAAATCTTAGTCTCGTCGATAGACGACTTCCGTGCTTTAACAAAGCTCCTCACCGATAAGCAATATGCTTATCACACTTATGCTCTGTCAGAAGAGCGTAAGATCAGAGCGGTACTCAGGGGAATCCCGTTCGAATTATCGAACGAGACCATCCTGGAGGATCTGCAGTCCCAAGGCTTCCCGGCACTCGCGGTGCATAAAATGCACAGCAAGTACGGGAGGCAACACCCTCTCGCTTTGGTGATTCTCGCCAACGTCCCCAAGTCCAGAGAGATCCTGAAAGGGGTTAGCTCTATTTGCGGCCTCTCTGGGATCTCAATCGAGGCGCCTCATCGCCGCGGTCATCCCGGCCAGTGCCATCGGTGCCAATTGTACGGGCACGCGGCAGCCAACTGCCGCGCACCGCCCAGGTGCGTCAAGTGCCTGGTCCCGCACTTCACTAAGGAGTGCAATCGCACTCCTGAAACTCCCTCTCCTCCCGATTGCGTGCTTTGTGGCCAGTCCGGCCACACCGCAAATTACAGGGGCTGCCCTCGTGCACCCCGTTGTATGCGCTCCAATTTCAAAAGGGCGGCGCCCAAACAGGCCCCGCGCCTTTTCGCCTCAAGAAAACATTCCGCCGCTGCGTAGCCGGGTTCCTCCGGCTTCTAAGCCTGCACAGCCCAGGCCTGCCCCAGAAAACTGGAGGCAGCGCCCCACATCGAATCCCATCCCGGCTCCTCGCCCACACAAACCCACTCCTCAATCCTCCGTAGCAGACGATATGCGTATCGTCTGCGACGCTATAAAAAATGTCGATGTTAGTGAAATCGCAGTCTTAGCCCGTAAACTTAGGGCTTCACGTACTCCGACAGAGCGTTTGCTAGCTCTGGCGGAGCATAGTTCCCTTCTCAATTCATTATAGGTTCATTTAAATGAATTGATCCCTAAATCATGCTTCGGCCGACCTCTGCCCAGCCCCGGCTTCACCGGAGGCTGCCCAGAACGGCCACCAACTCATGTCCCTTTGAGCACCTTCAGTGCAACTTTCACTACAGGCGGAAGACCCGCTAGCGGGTCTCCGCCAGCGCGCCCAACTTCCCGACGGGTGTCGCTTCCGATGAAGGCTAAAGGTATACGCTTACCACAGCCAACAGGTGGTTTTTAGTGGGTAGGTGCCATTCTGGTGAGTCCCACATAACCCCCCCGCAGAGGAATTTACCTGCGGGCGGGTATGCATGACGCATCTTCCACCTCCCTCCCGTGAGGGTGCCTCGGCAGCAAAAAAAAAAAAAAAAAAAGAGTTGTAGCAAAGAGGGGCAATCAATGGTATTATGAAAAAATTTTACAAACAAACACTGCTTCCATCATACTTCTGCGCTTTTCTAAAGAATCTATTTTAAAATATTTTAATCTATCTCAATACGAATTTAAAAGTTTCAGTTTATTTCAGCAATAGGTCAAATGAAGGAGAAAACGTTTTTGAATTCGTTCTAGGCGCAGAGTATGTGTAGCATAGTGTGGATGCCATACTACACAACAGTATTCTAGTACACTTCTGACCAAGCTGTTGTATAATAATAGTTTTGTCCTGTACTGTCGAAAACTTTACAATTTCTTATTCATTTATTTGTGACCAAAAAACAACACAATACAGATAACAATTAACATTAAAAAAAAACTTAATTCTTAAATGCTAAACAATAATCCTACAAAACAAATATATTTTATACACAAACGTCATTAATAAATCAAAACAAACAAAAAAATAATAAAAATAAAAAATAATATTAGTAAAAATAGTAGAAGTAATGAATTGTAGGCAAGTTCACAATTATTAAGAGAAGACAAAAAATAAAATAATCAACAGAAAATGATTTAAAAAAATAATAATAATAAAAAACAAAATTTCAGAAAAACATTCTCAGCATTAACCTTCCTGAGCTCAAACTGTTCCTTCAGAACAACGAGCCAGACTTATTGCTTCTTCAAGAGACGTGGCTCACCCCAAACCGCACCAGGGGATTTGCTGTTCCCAATTACGTGTTCATTCGTAACGATAGGCCCAACGGTTACGGCGGCACAGCTATTTATCACAAAAGAGGTTTCCACTGCACTCCTCTCCCCACCCCTCCTCTCCTCAACATGGAGGCCACTGTGTGTAGATTGGCTATGACTGGTCATCCCACCGTCATCATAGCTTCAGTCTACATACCTAGTGATATCAATCATACCAGACCTATCCTTAGCGACTTCGAGGCCATTCTCGCCCTCGGTCATTCAGTCATTATGTTTAGAGATTTTAACTCCAAACATACTGACTGGAAGTGCCTATCGACCAACCAAAGCGATAGAGAACTCCTTAAAATCACTCAGCAACTCGACTTAGAAGTCATCTCTCCCGTCACTCCCACTCACTATCCCGATGACCTTGGCTCTGATCACCGCCCCGTCTCCCTCGTGCTAGGACCACCTAACAATCATGTCACTCCTCTTAAGACCTTTACCGACTGGAAAGGTTTTATAGATACGTTAGCTTCAGCCTTAGAGGCCCCAAACTCTCCGCTCGCGATCTCGCCCAACCAATTAGATAGCCCGGACAAATAGATTCATTAGTCAACTCCCTCACTGATGCTATCAACTCAGCCATCAGTGTAAACGAAAAGGTAGCTAAGCGAAGTATAGCCAATCTACCCTTAGCCGTTAGCAATCTCATTAAAGCAAAGAATGCGGCTCTCCGGAGAGCCAAGAAATATCCCACGCCCGCCTATAGATCAGCTGCGAACAAACTACAATGTAAAGTTAAGTCTCGCCTCGCGGAACTCCGAAACGCTCTGTTTAACGATCTCATGGAGAATATCTCCCCGTCCCACCAAGCGTACTATAGTATGGCCCGAGCCTTACGCGTAGACGCCGCCTCTGACATTCCTCCTCTCACTCGTCCCGGCGGCACTATTGCCTTTGAAGCCGAAGAGAAAGCCGAATGCTTCGCCGACGGCATAGCGGCACAATGTTCGCCCAGCACGCAACCCGTGGATCCCTGCCACATCCAGGCGGTGGAGGACAAAGTTCTCCGCAGAGAATTTCTCCTCATCACCGACGACCCCGTCAGTCTCTAATGATGAAATATTGCTTCTCATTAGAAGTCAAAGGTCCAAAAAGGCTCCGGGTTGCAGATGGTATTTCTAAGCACGCACTCAAACACCTGCCTCAACAGGTTCTTACCTTGTTAGCCATCATCTTCAATGCCTGTTTCGACCACAGCTACTTTCCAAAAGCCTGGAAAGAAGTGACAGTCATAGGCATTCCCAAGCCGGGTAAACCTCTGAATATCCCGGCTAATCACAGACCCATCAGCCTCCTCAAGGCCATGTCTAAACTTCTCGACAGAGTCATACTCTCTCGAATGCGGAACCATCTGTTTCCAACGGATGGCGATCCCCTCATCATTTTCCACCAGTTCGGCTTCCGCGCCAAACACTCCTGCCCTCAGCAAGTCGAATCGTCGAGTATATACTTGACGGTTTCTATCCGCGTCGTTATAAAACAGTCGCGGTTTTCTTTGACGTAGCCAAGGCTTTCGATAAAGTCTGGCACAGCGGTCTCGTTTATAAACTCTAAAAAATAGGCTTACCGGCTCGCCTAGTTAGGATAATCGCGTCGTTTCTCAAAGACCGCACGTTTCGTTTCAAACATGAGGGCACGCTTTCCACGCCTCGTCCCATAAAGGCAAGAGTCCCTCAAGGCTCAGTCCTCACCCCTCTGTTGTATACCGTGTACACTAACGACATTCCCATTCCGCCGAAAGACGTCGAACTCGCCCTCTTTGCCGACGACACAGCCCTTTACACCAAAGGCCAAAGTGTCCCGGGTCTCACCACCAGACTCCAAAAGGCTGTAGACGCCCTCGGTGCATGGTTTCAAAAATGGCGTATCGATGTGAACCCAGACAAGAGTTCTGCGGTTTACTTCAACTGCAAACAACGTCATGTCGCTGACAGTCTGCACGTTCGAATGTTAGGTACTCCCATCCCTTGGAAGCGCACCACCAAATACTTAGGCGTCACCTTAGACCAGACGCTTTCTTTCAAGCCACACGTCGATAGAGTAACGAAACTCGCCCGTTTTTACTTAGGCCGCTTATA
This sequence comes from Marasmarcha lunaedactyla, assembly GCA_923062675.1. Lineage (NCBI taxonomy): Eukaryota > Metazoa > Arthropoda > Insecta > Lepidoptera > Pterophoridae > Marasmarcha > Marasmarcha lunaedactyla. Next base: position 290,596 of record OV281351.1, on the reverse strand, counting down.
TAGTATGTTAGGTAGAAAAAGTAAAATGTCGTTCAGAAACAAACGTACGCTTTATAAGGTCTGGTCCTAAGGGCCAGTCATAACATATGCCTCGCCAGTCTTTGCCCACGCCAAACCCTCCGTCCTGCAAAAACTGCAGGTAGTTCAAAATCTTTTCTACCGCAGGGCCACAGACGCACCGTGGTACGTGCGTAACGCGGACTTGCACAGAGATCTTGAACCACCTACAGTGCAACAGAACCTCAAAACACTCTCAGAATCGTTCTTCAAACGCGCCGAATCCCATCCCAATCCTCTAGTTCGAGATTCAGTCTCATATACTGCTCCTGTCTTAGATTCGAAATTCAAAGTCGCTAGACCGAAAAACGTGCACACGAACGTAGCGACGCAGCTGACGCTAGATCACTAAGCCCTTCAGGCCGCAACTTCTAATTCTAACGTAAATTCGAATTAATTTAACTTTTTTAATATTTATTAAATGTAACTTTAAATTCTATTTTTTTTTCATTTTTGAGTACCTTCAGTGCTATGAATTCACCTTCAGTGCTATGTAAATCCCAGCCCGCTAGCGCGGCCTCTTTCTCCAATTGGCCGTCGCTCAGATGATGGCTGAGTAGCAAAAAATTGCATGAGCCGACAGGGGTTTTTTTAGTGGGTATGGTTCTGGTAGGCGTCGGGACGAGTCCCACATAACTCCGATCGCGCGCGCGGAGTATGCGTCAGAGCATTTTTTATCCTCCTGCCCTTCCCGTGGAGGGGAACAAAAAAAAAATACTCAGTCACTGGCCTGGTGTTGAGAAAATATACAAACGACGCTATACTACGCTGTACTACGCTATACTATACTACTACTATACTATACTTAACTAATATACTATTCATGTCATCATGTTGGAATAAAATCAAGGGGTTTTGGACTTTAAGATAGCGTTTTACGGTGGACGTAGTAAGGACGCATTATTAATTTAAAATGACAACGATAGGAATTCCTGACACGTTGGCTATTGTTGTAGGACGGCAACCACGTGTGTTGTGTGCTATATTATTAAAAATTCCATGAGAAGCCGCGAGCGCGCGGGGTCTCCCAGCCACCGCTGACTGTACGAACATACTTCTACGTACGAATATGTCGATAAAATACAACTTGTTTTGTATTGATTAAACCTGAAATGGAATATTTTAAAACATTTTCTATTCTTCTAGTATTTCTTCTGTTCGTGTTTGTTTTGAAAAAATTCACATGAAGCGAACTAAAAATAACATTTTTTTTTATCACAACGTTACAAAAGTTAAAAGTTTATAAGTACTCAGTGGGTTTTAGCAACGCGCTGCACGACTTGCTCCGCTGGGATCGAATCCCGAACCTATTTCCCAACAAGCAAGTAATCCAGTTACAGTTCGCAGCAATTCTTCGGGGACCGACACAATCAAAGTTTACTAACAGCGTTTCATTTTCACGCGAGCACTTCTGTACTCACCGTTTTTTTCTAGATAAAAAACCTTTTGGTTTTTTGTTCGGAAATGAGAACAAATGATGAGCAGGAAAATACAGATATTATATTTTCAGGTGCATGTTTCCAGGAGAAATCCTTTTGGAAATTGTAATATTTCCTTGTATCGTTCGCGTATCATGAAATTTGTCAGTTTGGAAGAAAGTGTTTCTAAAGTTTTAACAATAGCGTTGTGATGGGACTGCCAGTTGATTAAATTCTGTGAGTTATTAATTCTTAATTTTGAGGTAATTATAAAAGAAATTCCAGTAATTACGCTATCGAACCATGTCGATTCTTGCAATTATTACTAGCTATTCATTTGATAATTATTCAGAGTCTTACGTAGCTGTTACTGTTAAATTCCCTGAGATTTTATTTATTCATTTCAGATGATTCAAGTGCAGAAAATAACACAAATATCAAAGAAATATGAAGTATTACATTGTTAAAATGTTAAAAGACGATAATTATTCTGCAAAATATACATGTTCCTATCAATATATTCAATATAATCCCACTAATATTATAAACGCGAAGTCTGTATGGATGGATGTTTGTTACTCTTTCACGTAAAAACTACTGAATTGATCAATATGAAATTAGGCACAGTGATAGTTTATAGTCTGGAAAAACACATAGGGTTTTTATCCCGATATTCTCACGAAATTAAGAATACCGCGGGTGAAACCGCGTCTAACAGCTATTTACAATATAAATGATTCAAAAAATATAATAATATATAGCATGGAAGCAATGATGCACCAAAAAAAAATAAAAAAAATTGGAATATAAAATCGCTTGAAATTATGTAAACCCCTTATTTCTTAACATACACATATTATTTTGAAAGCGTGTTACTTCTTAATTCTCTTAGCTTAGTTCATTTGCAATCCACAAACTAACATGTTTTAAAAATTCTTTCATAACGTAGGTTTTTTTTTTTTTTTTTTGCTGCCGAGGCACCCTCGCGGGAGGGAGGTGGAAGATGCGTCATGCATACCCGCCCGCAGGTAAATTCCTCTGCGGGGGGGTTATGTGGGACTCACCAGAATGGCACCTACCCACTAAAAACCACCTGTTGGCTGTAGTTATTACCGTTAGCCTTCATCGGAAGCGACACCCGTCGGGAAGTTGCACTGAAGGTGCTCAAAGGGACATGAGTTGGTGGCCGTTCTGGGCAGCCTCCGGTGAAGCCGGGGCTGGGCAGAGGTCGGCCGAAGCATGATTTAGGGATCAATTCATTTAAATGAACCTATAATGAATTGAGAAGGGAACTATGCTCCGCCAGAGCTAGCAAACGCTCTGTCGGAGTACGTGAAGCCCTAAGTTTACGGGCTAAGACTGCGATTTCACTAACATCGACATTTTTTATAGCGTCGCAGACGATACGCATATCGTCTGCTACGGAGGATTGAGGAGTGGGTTTGTATGGGCGAGGAGCCGGGATGGGATTCGATGCGGGGAGCTGCCTCCAGTTTTCTGGGGCAGGTCTGGACTGTGTAGGCTTAGCAGCCGAAAGAACCCGGCTACGCAGCGGCGGAAAGTTTTCTTGAGAAAGGCGCGGGGCCTGTTTGGGTGCCGCCCTCTTGGAATTGGAGCGCATACAACGGGGTGCACAAGGGCAGCTCCTGTAATTTGCGGTGTGGCCGGACTGGCCACAAAGCACGCAATCGGGAGGAGAGGGAGTTTCAGGAGTGCGATTGCACTCCTTAGTGAAGTGCGGGACCAGGCACTTGACGCACCTTGGCGGTGCGCGGCAGTTGGTCGCCGCGTGCCCGTACAACTGGCACCGATGGCACTGGCCGGGATGACCGCAGCGATGAGGCGCCTCGATCGAGATCCCAGAGAGGCCGCATATAGTGCTAACCCCTTTGAGGATCTCCCTGGACTTGGGGACGTTGGCGAGAACCACCAAAGCGAGAGGGTGTTGCCTCCCGTACTTGCTGTGCATTTTATGCACCGCGAGTGCCGGGAAGCCTTGGGACTGCAGATCCTCCAGGATAGCCTCGTTCGATAATTCGAACGGGACACCCTTGAGTACCACTCTGATCTTACGCTCTTCTGACAGAGCATAAGTATGATAAGCATATTGCTTATCGGTGAGGAGCTTTGTTAAAGCACGGAAGTCGTCTATCGACGAGACTAAGATTTTAATAGATTCACCCGAGTTGGCCGCTCGGGTGTAATGAATCTTGTGCTCATTGCACAATGTCGAAACCTCAGTCCATTTACCCTTTTCCCGAAGGAAAACGGGTGGTGGGGCCTTGGCCTTGACAGAAGTTGGGGCCGGAGCGGGTGTTGAAGACACCGGGGCAGCTGGCGTTGAAGACGCCGCAGGGGGTGTGGGGACGGGCGTTGAGGGCGCCGGGTCTTGTTTCGAACGCTTCTTAGAGCGCTTCTTAACAAGCGTAAAAGAGGGAGACTCAGGGCCAGTTGGGGTGGCGTCCGAGGATGACTCGGTCGCGGGTGCGCGCTTGCGGCGTGGAGGGGCGTCTACTTCGCACTCCATGTCACTGGAGGAAGGGGACGCGGGAGGGCCTAAGACCTGAGGGGTCTGGGGAACTGGGGTGGCCTGAGGGGCCATTGTGGACATTAATGTCATGAGATTAGGGATAAGGGAATCTAAAAAACGGTACTTATCAGCATTTAAAGACATGCCTTCAGTACTTTCAATTAACTTCTTCCTAAACTCGTCAAAGCTTAGGGAAGCCATTGCGGAGGGGTTGGGGAGGGACAATATATGAACCTAACAACGATGACTAACTTCCTAAAACCACCCTACACGCAGTAGGGCGACTCGAACACGGCACTTGAAGTCCTGGAACAACGAATTCCCGTCGACGAAGCTCACGTTCCACGAAGTAAAGTTAACAAGCCACTGATCGCCGTGAAAACGGCGTTAGAAACTTATTAGAAGTACGGTTAACGAGCCACTGTCCGCCGTGAAAACGGCGTTAGAAACTTAATACGGTAAACAATTATGAAATTATATATTACGACAACAACCAATGAAATTTGGGTGCTCAATTAGCGCGGGGGCTAAAAGAGCGGGAAGGCGTCTGCGATCGACGTGCGCTCGAGATTGCACGCAGACCGAGACTGTCCATAACGTAGGCTATCCCAAAAGTCTTATAAAGTCAGCAGCCACATGCCGTCCCATCCATCCCCACCACTGGTCACATATTATCATAAATACAACCTGAGCCTTGGTTGTTGCCCGTTATTCTTTAGTGTATTTCTGATATAAATTGAAAACCTCAATATAAAGCAACGGCTGAACTCACAGAGATCACCCTTTATTTCGCTAAATTGATTCCTGTTCGTCCACTAATGCAGGGAATACAACTCTGCAGAGTGTTCCATTGAAACTTGGATTCCGTAGGCTTTAGGTACTTTGCTTGGTAAAAGACAATGGATAAGTTATACCAAATGTTTTCTGTTCCTTGTGTTTTTTTTATTGAAAAAGGATTAGACGTTTGTCTTCTATCTCACCTGATAGAAAGTGACGATGAAGACGAAGGTGTTACGCGTCTATCCACGAGATACCTATTCACTCCACGCTTGAAAGAACTAGGACCATAGTTCTTATAAGCGTCGTTGCACGTTGACATTGTAGATGGAAAGGACAATCTCATGATTCATTTTGATTCGATACAAAACATAAATTAAAGTTTTTTCTAAAAGTTTTGCGTGGCAAAACTCCGGATCTTTCTGGATCAGGAGGCTGTAAGCACCAAGATAAATTATATCCCTCGTCTTTTCAAAGTAATAAAGCTTTATAATAAAGAAAGATCCGCTAGTTTAAGAGTTTATAAATTAACAACAAACAAATCTTTCAATCAATAAAATTTTTATGAATACCGATAAATCAGAAAACCCTAAAAAGGTTAACTCCAGCATTGAACGCTGCGCTCTTGGAATAAATGAAATGAAATGAAACTGCCAACAGAAACATGATTCTGTTGACGTACCTAAACAATATATGAGGGTCAAACTGAAAGTTCTTAGAAAATCAAAAACTGATTAAACTAGCTAGTTATAAGTTTAATTATATATTTTCAAAATAGTGTCCATTCACGTCAATAGATCACTGCATCCGATGGAACCACTGAGAAAAGCACTTTGCCCACTCGTCCTTAGGGGTCATAACGACGGCCTTTTGAAACGCAGCCACATCTTGCGCGGCTTCCATAAAACGTTTTCCTCGAAGTTTTCCTTTTATTTTCGGGAATAAATAAAAATCGCAAGGTGCGAGATCGGGGCTATATGGCGGGTGACCTAGTAACTCCACGTCTGACGTCACCAAATGGTCGATCGTTCGCCTAGCGGTGTGTGACGAGAAGTTGTCGTGGTGAAGGAGGATCCTACTGCGAGGTCATTCCTCCCGAATTTTATCCAAGATAAATGGCAAACAATTGTTAGTGTACCACACCGCAAAAACTGTTTTTCGATCCTCTAAAACAATTGTCACAAAATGACCTGCCCTTTCGAAGAACGAGGCCACCATCTTTTATCACACGCTTGACCTCTTTTCACTTTAGTTGGCAGCTCCTTGGACGGAAACACTCACTGAGCAGGATGTCGTTTGGTTTCGGGATCATTACAGTAAATCCAGCTTGCGTTACCCATAAGTATGTCAAACACAGCATTTGAGTCACCTCCGTTAAATCTTTCAACCATTTCACGGCACCAATAAACACGACAGAGTTTTTGCCCTCGGTCAAAATATGAGGTATCCACCGGGCACAAAGGTTCCTGACCGCTTAATGATCATAGAGGATTTTGTGCACTTGCCTAAGCTTGTCCGAATCTGCTGATAGGTCACTCTTTCTCTCACTCAGTCTCTATCATACGCCCCACAATACAGACGTTATCTTCAGTCGTCGCCGTAGAAGGCCGTCCCTGATCATCGGATTTAGATTAGTGCGACCTCGTTTAAACTCATTAAACCAGTTGTAAACAGTGTCACAATATGGGGCTTTATCGTGAAATGCCAATCGTATGTTCTTGTTGACTTAATGACATCAAAAATCATAAAACATAAATGCACGAAAATTTTGTCGCGTTAATTTCGTGCTGAAGTGACATAGACAATTTTTAATTTGCCACCAAATTGTAAAACAAATGACAAATTAATGTAATACATACTCAATAATGTTGGTAAAGAGTTTCATTTTCAAAATTTAAAATTATTTTTCTTTATATTGTTTACAAGTGGCCAATTCTAAGAACTTTAAGTTTAACCCTCGTATCCTGGTTAGTAGTTCTTGTGTTCTTGAAACATTGACGGTTTCATCTGTAAAAACTACAAAGAAAATAAAAAGAAGAGACGTTCCCAGAAATGTCTTAAACAGCCCTTCTTAACGTAAACCGACGTGTCACATCTGTAGGGGCGGTGGCGGTTGAAATTTATGGTTTTATTTGTACTCAGTTACACGGATTATCAAAATTAAATTATTGGAAATGAATGTGTGAATATTTATAAAGTCATCTGTAAATAAGAAAAATGTATGAGGCTAGATAGCAAGTGACGTCATCTAGTAAATTATACCTGAACTTTATAAATAATCCATCAAAAGTTTCTAATTCAAGCCACTCCCGGGTGGTGCTGGCATCGCAAAAAACCCTCCCGCTACCCGCGCTTCCGCTTCACCTGATAATGACACATACTGCACTTCATCTTTGTAATTGCACCATGGTGTAAGCAACTGAAAAATAGGCAATTAAATTAACAATTTGTTTGGCTAAATTTTAACCCGGTTTTTAAATTCAAGATAAATGAATTGAAACATTTGCTGCCAGTATTTTTGTTGTATTTTTGGTAATCCATATTATATATTTTCATCTCGAGTGCCGTGGCATATGTGAACAGTCAGTGAAAATGCCAATCAAATAATTAAATGACGGTATTTATATTTTTTTGAGGTAGTTGTGGTTGGATGCGGGCTGCTAAAACCGGGATATGTGGCGCGCTTTAGAGAAGGATTTTGTCCAGCAGAGGATTGCGATAGGCTGATTGATTGATTTATATTTTTCATGAAATAGCTTTGCTACACTGCACTACTGTATTATGACGTAAACAACATTTGTCCCCACGCAGTTGTTGTGACGAGATTATTAATTATTAATTCTAATTGTTTTTATTATTTCAAAGTTGACTCGGATAGTAAAACAATAGCCGAACCGGCTTATTAAAAATTGCCTTACTGAGCCAAGTTCCGCCTAAGCGCTACGCGGTACGCTAAGCGCTACGTGACAAAGTACGGCCACAAAGTCATATTTAAAAGGCCATCAAAAAGAAAGCTATATTTAAAAAAAAAGCGTTTGGCAGATTTGCATTGTCAACTCATCTCTATAACTTTTTAGTACTTATTTTTAAATACCTTTTAAAATATGTCTTAACATTGTTGAAATTAATCTTTTGAACGATATATTAACCTAACCGCAATTAAAAATACTTCACGAGGGTTGGATTTTCATTACAATATATCTATATTAAAAAGAAAACAAAAGTGAATCGCCAGAATTAACGAGAAAGTGCCATTGAAAAACATTAGAATCAATACAAAGTTATTATACTCGATTTTCCAATAACACTTCTAAAAAAACATTGACCAAGAAAAGCTTTCGAGCTCTGCATCAAACGTAAAATAGATATTATTCTCTTTTCCAAATCCAAATAAATAAAAATGGCCGCTGACTCATGTAAACCATGAGGAGGAAAACACAAGAGTGACAAAATTATTCTCTAATTTAAAAGGTGTATGTATGGCGACATCGATTAGAAAAGGATTCCTCAGTAAATATGATAAAATATTCATTTATAAATGACGGGCAAAAATATGTTTTGTTTTGAGGAAAGCGGCGGAATATTGATTTTGATGGAAGTGTAATAATAATTAGTATATAGGTTTGCTGGATTTCATATTTGAAACATATGTTTAACGATTGAAAATATTTTACACTTCTAGATATACTAACAAAAACCATGTCAGCTCTAGAATCATGCTACTTAAAAACACAATTTCAACTAGACTTATAATCTACAACTAGAAATGATTACTTATCATTACAATTTGGAATTAAATTTTACCAATTATTTATTCACTTTTATTATTGGTGCCAAAAGATATTTAAAGCCACAAAATAAGTGACTGCATATATACACTAGACGCGTTCACACGTAGTGGCTTTCCTCAAGTTTACCATCTCTTTTGAACTGTTTTCTTAAAACTAAGGAAATGAAAAACCTAGATTTTATAGGGCCAACACGACGTACGGTAGTTGTTCGTAAAATTATATTTTAACTCTTTAATGCGAGCAACAAATGTATTACCTACACATTAATTTAAATTCATTTTACTACAATATTAACTACAATAAGCTGTTCTAAATTGTATTCCAACGACGCACATTCCTATATCCCGGTCTGAATGGGTCCTGGAAATCCTCCACTGTCTATACGTACTTCTCGATCGAGAAAACTCCCCGATTCCCGTTTCAACCGTTTACTACTAAAAAGTAAAGCAAGCGATGCAAAAGACGTGAAGCTCAATACTTAGATAATAAACACTTGCATAAAATATCGTCATTAATAGTAACAGATAATGCTGCTTGCGATTTCCGAAATACGTGACGTAAGGTGTGATAGTCACCTGGTTGGCTTGGTTCAGTAGCCTCTAACATGGACGGATTCAATAATCCAACGATACAAGCAGTAGCAAATGATGCATAGCTTAATTAAAGAAGCAGGTCTGGGGCTCTTGCCACACCTTTAGCCAGTGGTGTGAGAGTAATACAATAACAGATTTACAATGGTGGCAGATTCACTTGATAAAGTAGTGATGGGAAACTAGTCGTCGCTACCACAGATCGTATGACATTTCTTAGTTTCGTATGAATTTCCTTTGGTTTTTCGTCACTGTTGATGTTCCAAATATAAAAATATCGTCGACATTAGTTTCTTGAGGGTGGAGCTCACTGCGTCCGTTTTAGCTTAATGCAACATAAGTGTTTTATTTTACGAAAAAGATACTATAAACTATAAGCATTATCCGGGGGTAAAATAGCGATAACACTTGAAGAGGTCGCATTCTGCAATTCCTCTTTTGGGGCTGATGTGATAGATGGCAGCACTCGACCTAGATCGTCTATTTGCCGATAGGTGACGCTGATGGTAATCTATAAGCCTCCAAAAAGTACATCTCTGATACTACGCTAGATGGCGTGATGTCAAAACTTCAGCAAGTCTCTTTACTAGGTGGCGCTTAGCGTTCAGTTTGGCTAGTCTCCACTAGATGGCGTCCTAATTTTTGCTTTGCCTAGTCACCACTAGATGGCGCGGAAAGCAGTGTTTGGATGCTCAAGGTGGAAATTACACAAGATGGACGTTCTCACAAAGTTTAATGTCACACAAAGCACGAGTTTAGAGAGAGTACAAATAATCAAAAGGATAGAAAGTTAGATATAAACACAGACACAGATGAGGATACATAAAGCACAATATACGGAAGATTATTTATCAACAGAGCGCGGCGGATAGCGAGTTAGTACGGAGCGACAAAGGATAGCGCGGGTATAGCGACACAGAGCCGTCGGCGTACTGACTCTTGAACGTGTGCGCAGCAAACAGGTTGTTCAGCGCATGCGCACTCAAACGGCTGGCACAGTATTTGTCAATCCATAGATATACTAACAATCGATATTATATTATGATAAACGATAAATAATACATAGGTAAATAGATATTATAATAATGATTTTTGTGATATATAAACACTATGTATATTAATAGGTATATGTGTATGTGTGTGTAAATGGAAGTGGCGTGTCGCCACACTCTACTATTTCGGTGAGCTTCACAACTTTCCTTGGCCTAAACCTAAAATTTCATACCAAAACATGTTAGACGTTGCATTACTAGCGGGTGTTGTAATACTTGCGCTATTTTAACAGCCAAAAATACTTATTCTATTGCATCGACACTTTTAACTCAACTGATTTCTGTTTGGATAAATGACGTTCGTACTATAAATAATATATGCCAAAGAGGTAGTAAAATACAAATATATAACTGGCTTACTTTTTACCAGAAATAACGTACCTAAATAAGACTGCTGCTAAAAAATAAATTTTATGATGCAAAATAGCAGTATTTTTTAATTTTTTTTATTTCAATAAGCCTTTAATGAGATTACCGCAGAAATACAATTGTCATATCACTTCTTAACTTTAAAACCTGAGGGTTGTTTTAAATCAATTTGGTGGTGTGATAACATCTGGTCAGACAAAATGGGTAGCAAAGGGCTTGATATACTGGATTGATGATTGATTTAGTTACTGGATGATGATGAGATTCTCATTAAAATTGTGATGGTAAAGTTATTTCTGCTAAGATCTCCTCTGAAGCTAATCGATAATCAAAATACCTCTACGATTGATGATATGGTGGCCCTTAGTCTCACTTGGATTGCGTTCTCGTTTGCCGGTTTTGAAAGGGTTAAAAGAAATCAATTTTATGAGTAACGTTGAGAATGGTAGAGGGAGTACACATCCCGTTAAAAAATATTGAACATCGACCTTTGGAAAGAGACGATCGGCTTATTTCGACATCGTAGAGCGTTATCTCTGTCGCACGAAAAACGAACAGTCCGGTATCTATGAGGAGCTTAACAGCTCCTTTTTTACTATGATGATTTGCTTCTTTTGATAATTTTTTTTATTCTTTGTATGAAATACACCATTTTTTTCACATTTTTCATTTAAATAAATACAATATTTGTTTATTAGGTCCTTACATATGAAATTGGCGCTTTGTCGTACTGGCCACTTTGTCTGTATTGTCTACTCTTATTCTTCTCATCTGGTTAAGAATTCCAATTTTAAATTGATACAGCTATTCACTCACGCATTTTTGTTTCGAAAACCGTAATTCGTTTGTTTATTCCTGTTTTGGTTTTTCTTTGCGGCACTTAGTTTACAAAATGCCAAACATGAATTATCACGTTATTTACGAGTACGAGGTCCACCGTGGCAACAGTGCTGCAGAAACGGCTCGAGGTATTAATGCTGTGTATGGCGGCGGTATCGCAAAAGAAAACAGAGTGCATTTTCCAACGTTTTGTTCTGAACATTTCGACCTGCAGAACAAGCCTTCGTAAATCTGGCTGGACGATTATGGCTGTATATGCTGGCATATATGTATATATGTATAGGCTATATGTATATATGTATATACTGCAAAACATGATGAAAAAGCTAGCTGCTAAACAACCAAGGTTGGTCAATCGCTCTAGGCCTCTGCTGCTTCAGGACAATGCTAGACCACACACTGCACAACCGATGGCTACCAAATTAGAGGAGTTACAATTGGAATGTCTAAGACATCCACCGTACACCGGACCGTGCTCCAACAGATTACTATTTTGTTCGAAATTTGGATAACTTCTTGCAAGGCAAAAAATTCAACTCCGATGGGGCAGCCCAAAGCGCCTTCCAAGATTTTATTTATTCCCGTCCGAATGGTTTTTTTAGTAAAGGGATCAATGAATCACCTTTGAGATGGCAAAAGTGCATAGACAGCAATGGTACATACTTTGATTAAATAAATCTATATATTTAAAAAAATTGACTTTATGTTCCTCCCTTACAAAACGCCAATTTCATATGTAATGACCTAATATTTTGGAAAGTTACAGCTGTACTATACATAATAAACACCTATTATTAAAATGAGACATTTTAAGATAAGCAGTTATAATTCTTATCCTCAATTCCTTCCATTTCACCATCTGTACTCTCAATGCGCTCAATATCACTGTCACTATCACCCGTATTTATCACTAGTCTATCAGTGTTTTTGTCTAAACCGTGTTTAATTCTTTGATATTTATTCTCACATTTGATTGCATGATCGCAAACCTTTTTCCACTCTTCAGCCTCAATCATGTTATTTTTTTCAATAGTATATAATACTATTGAAAAAAATACCCGGATGATGTGGGAGCAATTGCACCATGCAACCATGTTCAGCAAGTACTTTGTGCATGGAAAACTCTGTATACCTCTCCTTGTGATGACTTGATATTATTATGTGTCAGCCCAAGGTTTTCCGTAATTCCGATTACGGTATTCCGTAAATCTGGATTTTTGTCAAATTTGGGTCAACTAGAGCTTCGTGTCTGTTTTACCAGTTGATCATTTCCTGTTTAATGGTGTTTGAATTGGGAGGTATTTCAACATATTTGTTGTGATAGGGTCGTCGATAACTAGAACAGAATCATTGGGTATATTTGGGATGAATTGATTAACCAGCCATTTCTCGTAGTTATCGTCATTCATTTCATTGTGATAATCACCCGTAGTGTCCGTGAATGTATACCAGGCAGTAAAAGGCACCGGGCACTTTTTCATTTCCCACATTACCTATTTTCACACGTTCACCTGTTGAAATTGGCTTTTTACGAATTTTTTCTTATCATCACTCCAAGATTTTCCCTGTGTGATGCATATATGTAAGATCCATCCATATAAATGATATATTTTACTGTTTCACGAAATTTGCATATATTTTTATTGAGGTATCCCATTTGTTTAAGACATTGTACTTTTTGATTAACTCCCATTTTAGTGAACTGAAATCCCATCTCATGAAGTATTTTTCTCAACCTCTTTTTAGAATCATTGTAATAAATAACCTCCGATAATTTAGCTTTTAATGATTTTATTGTCTTCAGTTCATTAAATCGTAAGTGAATATCATACACCTCCCTTCGAACAACATTATAAGCGATTACAATCAAAATCGTCCATATTTAAACAAAATTGGTTTTTTGGTCTTCCTTTTTTCGAAGTGCTGGACTTAATTGCAGTAGAAATATTTATCAATACTTTGTTGAAAATGAAAGTAATTATCTTAAGAAGGTTCAAGAGCAAAATGCAAATGCCACTGGAATTTCAAGAAGAACTGTGTACAATATATTAAACGAAGTCATTACTTCTCTTGAACCTTCTTAAGATAATTACTTTCATTTTTAACAAAGTATTGATAAATATTGTAGATAATTTCTCGTTACTGACCTCGTAAACGTTTATTTATTTATTCAATTATCACAAAATTCACAGCCCTTATACTAAATACAAGTTAATTAATTAAAACTATGACTGAAGGCCAATTATGGAGTTACTTTTTCTAAAGAAGCCATAGTAAAACTTCGAATTATTTAAACTTACGGTTATTAACAACTCTGTTTTTATTTTTTGAACTGGACGCGACCGCACTCTATCGCCCTTGAACAACGACTGACAAAACGTCACATAGCTAGTGTACGACAGAGTTAACGCTCTACGAAGCCGATATTAGTCGATTGCCTCTTTCCAAAGTTCGATGTGCAATATTTATCACCGGGATGTGTAAGCTTACATGATTTAAAGTTAAGGCAATAATGAAAATTTAAATAGAAGGCAAATAAATATACATAAGTAATTATAACAGTTCCTTCCACTTATAGTATCAACAGTATTTATCACTGTTTCAATGAACACTTGTCTTTTCAAGTATGAAATAAAACAATGGATAATAATAATTTTATTTCAAAAACGACTTTTTACATTTTAAGTAAGTGTTCGAAGTCACCTAGTAAGCAAATAATGCCTGTGACAGGTGACAGGTGACAACGCTCTTCCGTAGCTACGAAGGGTACTATTTATGCTGCGTTCCGTTTGCCGATTACAGCGCTCACAGCGCTAAAAGTGCTCAAAACCGTTCCGATTCATTTGAGCGTGCTAAAAGTGTTATCAGTGCTATTGCAATCGGAACGGTAAATATCGCGCTAACATTCGGATTGTTGCTTAAGTCTAAAGTTACAATATTATTAAGATCTTTGACCCTGAATGAAGCAGGAGCCATTTTTTTATATTATTACAAAAGAAAATTAATAAGCAAGCTTTTAAAATCTTTAATTTCCTAATAAAAACATCAACAAAGTAACGTCATGTGTCAGTTTTGATGGACCGTTCACAGCGACCATGCTCCGTAGCATTGGCACTGTGAGCGGGAAGATGGCGGCGTTTATGACGTCATTGATGACGTATCGATATCGCTGTGAGCGCGCTCACGGGCAAACGGTGCGGGTATATGAGCGCTGTGAGCGCTGTAATCGGCAAACGGAACGCAGCATTAGATTACAATTTGTTTGTACATATTATAAATGAATTCTTAACTGAACATTTATTTTTCCTCATGTAGGTGTATAATTGTATGTACGTTATCGCAACTAAATACTTTTTGATACTAAAGACTCACTTTAAAAATTAGCACAGGACAATATATTTTTAATGCAATAATACGTTATGTGAAGGGGTGCGTGTTTGTTTGGTAAGTGCCTATTGGAGTATTTGTGTTGTGTATTGATCTATGTTATGTAGTAATGCTTCCGTCTCCTCATAACTCAGAGGTGTCAAAAAGTAGGTAACAAGTTCTTTTTATTTCTTTTGGGGTTTTACTATAATACACCTCTACATTTTTATTAATTTTGTTATACATTTTTGCCGAACGACTATCATATTGCCTCGAAGCAAAGGTGGTTTTTGTTTTTTATATTTTTTAAGTTTTATTAAACTTAAAAAATATAAAAGTAAATCGTTCTTCCTTATAATAATAGTACAGAATTTAATTATACGTCTATAATTGAATATAACGAAATGTTTTCCATATAACCTGGTAAAAAATGAGGATTAACACCAGGATTGCGCACACTCGTCCAACAAGTACCTATACACTAAAATCTTGAAAATCCCGAAGTGTTATTATGTAAACCTTCCGGAGGTTTGGGGTGAACCCATAACGGGCCGCGTTAAACTTGTATTCGTAATTTTAAAACAATTACTTTCAATGAAAAACAGAAAGCAGAGCGAAAGGAGCAATGTTAGAAACGACTAGATAAGCACGTTAGAAGAGGAGTCTTCGACTAACAACTGTATATTTTAAACATGTACATGTTCTATAGAAAAACGCAAGATTTTTTAACCGGTTTATGTTGGCGCTTCCTCGCTGCCAGTAGAAGGCCAACACACCTTTCTGGATAGCTCTAGGCTAAGTAAGGCATAAACTATTTTACTACCTTCAAACCCGCTGTTTCTCATTCATTTTCTTTTCGCTGTAGAATGCCGGCATTAATTCTTTAAAAAATTTTATATTTTCTGCAGCGGACTTCAGTGCCTATGCGGCGATAGGTTCGATATGCAAGTGAAGCAGAGGCTACAAAAACTCCCGAGAGGCTACATACATCTCAATGCAGATGAGTCGCCCACTGAGCTTCGCATCGGTAACAAATTGGTAAAAGTAACAGACGTGAAGGACAACTGGTAAATGGTCGTTAACCATAGACACATACAAATAAATATACAATTACCTTCACTTTGAAAAAATTCATTCAAAAATGAAGTTTTGAATAGTTATCACAACGATTCAACTGATTATAATATAACTGGATAATAACTAATATTCATCGGGCAGAATTATAATACTTATTTTTTAAATGTTCATTTCATGTGCGGCATGGATACATACCGTCAAAGCAAAAAAAAAAAAAAAGTGAGGGATAGCCCAAACGATGGTCCGTATGTAGCGTGTTTTTTGAACATTTATTTAAGTAATTACTAAGTAATGACTTATATTATAGTATCCAATAGTCTGTGAGTAGGTCAAGAGCGCTGGGCGCTGAAAGTATCCAAAATTCGAAATAAATTTTAGTTCAGTCGTAGTCAGTGTTGATGATTGTTCATCTTCTCGACACTAACATCATCGTTGGTTTAGCAAACTATGAGTTGCTTTTGATTCTTGTTGCGTTTACCAAAACGTAAAAGTGAACTGACTATTTCTGATGAGAAAACACGTCAAATTCCGCCTGTAGTCTCAGGGACACGAACAAAGTCAGAGATATTAAATTCATTCCTTAAATCCTCATCTGTTTGGCCAAATTTAAACACATTCAAGTAAGTTACTTCACAGAGGTCTCTGAATACGCAGAATACGAACAAATTTTACCTTCTTCAAGATTGCATAATTATACTATATAAGATTTGCAATAAGTACAATGTGATTCCATTGATTGTGTTACGGAATTTAAGGATTTGGTTGAATGTGTATTTTCAGAAGTAACTTTTACGGAACCAGACGTCTGCTTTTTCAGAGCAATCCTATTCAATCGCAACGACGATTTTAATCAGATTGATTCCTGGGTAAGGTGAGGGTGTTTTCAAATATTTTTGAATTTAATTTTGATAGATTTCTTTGTAGATAAAGGAAGGTTTCGTTTGCATATTACTGGCTCTCTCCAATATTTAGAACACTTTCCCTCAAGGTCGGATTGCCGATGGCTGGATTCCGCATTAACGCCGTGAATAGGTGCTGTCTGAGGATATGATTCTTTAGATGTGAAATAAATGTAGGTTTATACAACTTTATACACAATTGTTACATAACTTTAACTTAGGGTATGGTAATTCACAATTTGAAAAAATTACAGTTGCCAAGCACTTCTGATAAAAGTCAAGGAGAATGACGTATAATAACATAAATATAATATACATTTTTGAGAATTAACTATCTGAGATTGTTGTTTTTGAGTGTATAATCAACGTTCGACTGATATACTATACACTATACAAAACTTTCATGACCTTCGGACTAAAAAGTATTATGTGTAACAAAATATTTTTACCGAAACCTGGCTTAACACTTTATTCCAGATACAAACTTAACCGAAACGATCGATTTCATCTACCTCAAATGGTTGGCACCAATATAATGCAAAGTTAAATTCTGGTGCTAATGATTTATATTTATTTTTATGCAACTTTGACATAGAAGTTAGTGACAGACATGCTATCCTTACTAAATTAAATTCTAAACACCCAGCTTTGCTAATTTCTTGGAATCATGATACTAAGTACTCTACATTGAATCCTAATAGTAATAATAAATAAAATAATTCTAAGGCTGACTACAAGTCCAACAACTATGAATTGTTAATTGTTGACAGAGAATCAGTATTTTCCAACTTTGCAGAAATCAGTGAAATGGTTTAATTCTTTTTTTTTAATATGTTAAATTCCTAATAAATGTATTCCTAAAGTAAGATACAGTACAGCAGTGCCCTTATTAATAGTACCAATAAAATAAATATAATAATAGGTATCTCGTGGATAGACGTGTAACGCCTTCGTCTTCATCGCCACTTTCCATCAGGTGAGATAGAATACAAACGTCTAATCCTTTTTCAATAAAAAAAAAAAAACAAAATCAAGAAAAAATACAAGGTGTATAAAAACCCACATGGCGTGCTTTCATTTCATATACAAACGATAGTCATAGTCAGTTCAAAAATTATAAATTGCATCAACTGGACATTGTGCTCGAAAATTAACTTCAATGGAGTTAAAATAGAGTACAGCAATAATGTTAGGCATCTGGGTGACACATTCGATAGCACATGTCCTGGGAACATCAGATAAATGAGGTGAGCCGGAAGATGTTTCCTGCAACCAACTCTGTAAAACTACTTCGCAAACTTTTATCCATTTCCGCTAAAATATTAATTGTACAATCTCCATTTCTTCCAATACTTGAATATGCTGATGTATGCTATCTTGATGTCACTGAAGAACAACTGAATAAACTTGAGCGGCTTCAAAACCTATGTATAAGGTTCATATTTGGACTTCGTAAATATGACCATGTATCAAATACCGCACTAAGCTGATGTGGCTCCCCATTTGCTTTTGCCGGAATATTCATGCTTTCTGTTTGCTATATCGCTTGCTATTCAATCCTAACGTTCCTGATTATTTACAATATAACTTTAGCTTTAGACTTACCCAACACGAATGTATTCTGAGGTCCACTGATAATGCTCACAGCACCATTGGATTCTACAAATTTTCGCAATAAATCATATACAGTCCGTGCTGTGAGTCTTTGGATTGCACTACCATTCAATGTAAAATCTGTGAAGTCTGTCGTCATAAAAAGCTATTAAAAATCACTACGTCGCATTATCTAATAAAAACATTATCAAACGTATGTTTATATTTATATACACTTTATATGTTAAAAGCTCCAATATATTTGCTTAAGCAAATCATGTTCTACGTATACTAGTATATTATCTGAATAAATATTTATGTTTTATTTCTAGTGTTTCACTCAATTATAATATTTTTACATTTTGTTCTTTTTTTGTTTTTGGTTTGTCGTTTAGCTCTATTCCCTTGTCCAAACACTAAATAAGCTTAAAAATCTGGTTTTCTGGAAGAAATCACTTCCCAGCGATAAGACTGCCTATTATTTTAAACGTTGTATCGGTGTATCTCTAAATGTATTATTATGGTAAGCTATACAGAATAAATTAATAAATAAACTTTGTGATCAGTGTATACCTCGTAAAAGAACGAAACACAACACTTATCCGCTGTGGTATAACTCTAGTTTCATCACAGTATTAAAAGTAAATTCACAACATAAGGCAACTTACCTGATCATCAAACATCCTCCATGCTGCGAAGAAAAGCTTTTGAACTTGAAAGGGATTGTTTAGATAAATATACTGAGCGAATTTATTCCTCAATTGTGGAAAACCCTAGAGCTTTTTGGACATTTGTAAAGACTAAACGAAAAAATTCCACTTTCCCCAATGCCATGAATTACAAAACGTCGAGTGCTGACAATGGTAAAAGGATAAACAATTTATTTGCTGATTATTTTCTTTCCACCTTTCCAGATTCAAGTAACTACTACTCGGATCAGTTAATACATATGAAATCAGATTCTATCTAATGCAGTACAGGCACCGTTGACGTAGATTCAGCTAGAGTGCAGCAAACCAGCTGGGTCCGACTTGATTCCTCCTATTTTTATGGTCAAATGTGCCAACAGTTCGGTAGCTCCTCTTTGTTTATTGTTTAAGGGTTCGTTACGCAAGGGGAGCTTTATTTATTTTATTTTATTTAGGGCAATAAACAATTATACATACATACAGTAAATATATAAGGTATTGTGCATACATGTTATTAGATAATAAATAATAATATTAAATTAGACATTTTAGTAAATACGTATATGTCTGGACCATTATAGTAAATTATAAATATAAACCTAAATATATAATAAAATGGAGAATAGGCTACAAAGGAAAGAACGCTCAGACCATTTTGAATTAAACAGAAACCGTTTAATAATCAATGCTCTACAAGTGGCATGGTCTTTTTAAACATGGTAGCTAGTCGATTGAAGACGTCATCGAAAAATTTTAAAGAAAAAACAGTTATCTGCATTAGTTAACCTACATGGCCACCTGGTATGACAAAAGCCTCTTCATATTCGTCATAACGCATATGATGCATGTTTTATACCAAAACTAGTAAACGGTAATATATGTAGATTATCCTCAACTACAAGCAGGCATTAATTTAAGAACTTACGCGCTTAAGTTACGTCTCCGTCCTCTACTCCATATGCGCATTCCCATTACAGACGAAACGCATTCATGGCGCTTGGCTGTAAGACCTACAATAGGCACATGACAGAATACGACTTAGATTCACTACACAGCGACTGTTAGGCGATCACTAAAGTATATTGGGCTGTTTAAGTAAACTCTTCATAGTTTAGTATTTACGTTAAATGTTGTCCACATTTAGGCTTAGGTAAATATTTGTCTTAAAAAAATATGTAAATTTAATTTCTATTTATCAGGCTTAGAGGTACATACATACATAGTCATTAATCTCAGATAACATTAGCTATAAACCTTCCTGAAACTTCTAAAATAAACTAAAGAATAAAATATATCAAATTTTAAAGCTAAACCAGACTTCAATTCGCTAATCAAATTGCGCAACAATTAGCTCACCTGCACACCTCCACAGATCGCTGAAACACAGCGAAGCAAGTTCATTGAGTTTACTGCATTACCCTCCTTGTGCAGTCGGTCGGGTAACTAGGCCACAGGATCACAGGCATGCTGTGGTAAGGTGGATGAACTCGCTTACATGTGTTTCGATAGTTTTCAAGCAATTGTGCTTTGTCGTAAGTTGTTTTTATATTATTTTTATTTTATTTTTTTTTTGTTCCCCTCCGCGGGAAGGGCAGGAGGATAAAAATGCCCTGACGCATACTCTGGCGCGATTCCAAAGTTATGTGGGACTCGTCCCGACGCCTACCAGGACCATACCCACTAAAAACCCCCTGTCGGCTCGTGCATTTTTGCCACTCAGCCTTCATCTGAGCGACGGCCAATTGGAGAAAGAGGCCGCGCTAGCGGGGCCCAGAAGGGGTCACCCGCTGGGATTACATAGCACTGAAGGTGCTCAAAGCACTGAAGGTGAATACATAGCATTGAAGGTGCTCAAAATGAAAATCAATAATTAAAACAAAAATTAAAAAAATAAATTGCAAAATAAAATTGAATTAATTCGCATTTACGTTAGAATTAGGATTTACGTTAGAATTAGAATTTACGTTAGAATTAGAAATTGCGGCCAGAAGGGCCTCGAGATCGCGTGACAGTCTGGTGGATGAGTACGCTTGCGCATTCCTAGGCCTAGCGACTTTGAACTTCGAGTCTAACACAGGAGTAGTATATGAGACTGAATCACGAACTAGAGGATTGGGATGGGTTTCGGAGCGTTTGAAAAACGCTTCAGAGAGTGTTTTGAGATGTTGTTGTACTGTAGGCAGTTCAAGATCTCTATGCAAGTCCGCGTTACGCACGTACCACGGTGCTTTTGTGGCCCGGCGGCAAAAGAGGTTTTGAACTACCTGCAGTTTGTGCAGGAGGGAGGGTTTGGCGTGGGCAAAGATTGGCGAGGCATACGTCATGACGGGTCTAACGCAGACCTTGTAAAGTGTACGTTTGTTTCTGAAGGACATTTTACTTTTTCTACCTAACATGCTATTTAGGCGGACTAAATAGTGACGAGCGAGTTTCGAAACTCTTTCGACGTGTGGCTTGAAAGAAAGCGTCGGATCTAATGTGACGCCTAAGTATTTAGTACTGCGCTTCCAGGGGATGGGAATGCCTAACATTCGAACGTGGGGATCGCCATCGGGACGACGGCGTTTGTGGTCGAAGCGCATTGCAGAACTCTTTTCAGGGTTCACATCGATTTTGTTACGGCTAAAGTTAAAGTTAAAGAGGGCGAGTTCGACGCCTTTCGGCGGGATGGGAATGTCGTTGGTGTACACGGTGTACAGCAGAGGGGCGAGGACTGAGCCTTGAGGGACTCCAGCCTTTATGGGACGAGGTGCAGAAAGCGTGCCTTCGTGTTTAAATCGAAACGTACGGTCTTTGAGAAACGACGCCATTAACCTGACTAGGCGATCCGGTAAGCCTATCTTGTAGAGCTTATAAACGAGACCGCTGTGCCAGACTTTATCGAAAGCCTTGGCTACGTCAAAGAAAACCGCGACCGTTTTATAACGACGCGGATAGAAACCGTCAAGTATATACTCGACGATTCGGTGGACTTGCTGAGGGCAGGAGTGTTTAGCGCGAAAGCCGAACTGATGGGGAATAATGAGAGGATCGCCATCCGTTGGAAACAGATGGTTCCGCATTCGAGAGAGTATGACTCTCTCGAGAAGTTTAGACATTGCCTTGAGGAGGCTGATGGGTCTGTGATTAGCCGGGACGTTCAGAGGTTTGCCCGGCTTGGGAATGCCTATGACTGTCGCTTCTTTCCAAGCTTTTGGGAAGTAGCTATGGTCGAAGCAGGCATTGAAAATGATAGCTAACAAGGTAAGCATCTGTTGAGGTAGGTGCTTAAGTGCGTGGTTGGAAATTCCATCCGCACCCGGAGCCTTTTTGGACTTTTGATTTCTAATGAGAAGCAAGATTTCGTCATTAGAGACTGTGACAGGGTCGGCGGTGATGGGGAGAGAGTCTCTGCGAAGGACTTCGTCCTCCACCGCCTGGATGTGTGAGGGATCAGCAGGTTGCGTGCTGGGCGAGCATTGTGCGGCAATGCTGTCGGCGAAGCATTCGGCTTTCTCTTCGACTTCCAAGGCAGTAGTGCCATCGGGACGAGTGAGAGGAGGAACGTGAGAGACGGTGTCTACGCGTAAGGCTCGGGCCATGCTATAGTACGCTTGGTGGGACGGAGAGATATTCGCCATGAGATCGTTACGAATAAACGCGTACTTAGGTATAGCGAATCCCTTGGAGCGGTTTGGAGTAAGCCATGTCTCCTGGAGAAGAAATAAGTCAGGTTCTTTGTTCTGAAGGAACAGTTTGATTTCGGGAAGATTGGTGTTAAGGCTACGAGCGTTAAAAGATACTAGGGATAAGCCCTTGGGTTTAATACGACTGGACGCGGGATTCGCGGGTCTAGACATTATAATTTATTATTTACGAATTTATAAATTATAAAAGAATTTACAACGAACTTAGGAGCGAGTGATGCTCGGCTAAAGCAAATAAACGCTCTTGAGGAGAGCGGGCGGCTCGCAGTTTGCGTGCGAGCACGGAAATTTCGTTAATATCGACGTTTTGAATAACGTCGAACACGGTCTTCATGTCCTCAGCCAACGACGACTGAGGTGCGGATGACGGAGAAGGACGCGGCCCTACGGAAGCTACAGGAGCTGGGATGGGTCGGGAAGGTGCAGGCGGAACAGCCGGACGCTGCCTCCAAGACAGAGCCGGAGTAGGCGTCGGCTGAACGGGCTTTGCTTCCGGGGGACCCCGGTTGCGCAGCGGCGGGAAGTTAGCGTGAGTGAGCGGCGGCGCCGGTTAAGGCGCGACCCTCTTGGCGGTGGAACGCGGAGCACGCGGGCAGCCCCTGTAGTTAGCTGTGTGACCAGACTGGCCGCACAGCACACAGGCAGGGGGGAAGTGGATTCGGGAGTGCGAGTGCACTCCTTCGTAAAATGTGGATCCAGGCACTTAACGCACCTGGGGGGAGCTGAGCAGTTAGCCGCTGCGTGGCCGTAGAGCTGGCAGCGGTGGCACTGCCCAGGGTGACCGCGGGGGTTGGGACGCTCAACAGAGATATTTGAGAGTCCGCAAATTGTGCGAGCCTCTCTAAAGATTTCCCTCGAGTTGGGAGTATTCGACAAGATAACTAAAGCTAACGGAAAACGCCTACCGCGGTTAGAGTGCATCTTGTGCACTGCTTCGGCCGGGAAACCCTGGGACTTAAGGTCCTCGAGGATTTCTTCATTCGCGAGCTCGAACGGGACGCCCCGTAGTACTGCGCGGATCTTACGCTCCTCCGGGAGGGCGTAGGTGTGGTACGCGATTTGATTTAACCCGAGCAACCTGGTAAACGCGCGGAAGTCGTCGACGGTCGCTACTTGAATTTTAATTGTATCGCCAGCGTTGGCGGCAAAGAGCACAAAATTAATTTTGTGCTCTTTGCACAAGTTAGAAACCCCGGTCCAGCGCGTTTTTTCACGCAGGAAGACGGGCGGAGGGAGCTGAGGTTTCGGCGGGACGGGAGCGCAGCGCGTCACTGGCTTCGATGGGACTGACGGAGACGCGGTTACTTCGAGCGATTTTGACGGCGCGGTGGCTGGTGTTGAAGACACCGGGGTTGGCTCGGGTGTTGAAGACACCGCGGCCTTTTTCGAACGCTTCTTAGAGCGTTTGGCAACTAATTGGAACTCGGGCTCTGGAGAGCCGGTTAGGGTGGCGGCGACCGACGAAGCTACGGACGCGGCGGAGTCTGAATCGCTCCCGGGAGCGGTACGCTTCCTACGAGATGAGCGCGAGGATGAGACCGACGCGCAGTCCATATCGGATGGAACGGGAGACGCGGGAGAGCTATAGACCTGAGGGGTCTGGATGTTGGAGGCCTGAGGGGCTGGGGTTGGGGCCTGAGGGGCCGGGGACGCGTTAAGCGCTAGTACAGCTTGCGTAAATATGTCGTCAGAAATTGAAACACCCGACGCGGCGAGTGCTTGGGCGAACGCCTTCGCAATGTTAATGACGATTTGCTTATCCATTTGGGAAGGGGTTGGGACAATAATGTGTAAAAATATAAGTATAATAAAAGATGCCTAGTTCCTAAAAACCTAGCAAAATCCTAGCGGCAAACCTCCCTACCAGCGGTAGGGGGGCTGGGGAGAAAAACTTAAAACTAACCGTAGTACGCCGAAGGCCGCTACCTAGAAACCTAAAAAAGGGTACGCAGGTAAAGAGTTGACCGCGTTAGGGTCAACCTTTACCGACAGAAAGGACAAATACACACGAATACACACAAATATGATAAAAATAAATATGAAAATAGGAGAAAAATAAATAAAATAGAGAAGAGAAATAAATAAAAATAAAAAGGACTGGTTCAGTACAAATTCGTTGTCACCGTTAAGTATCCTTTGCACTGAAACCAGACTACTTACGCTGGGCACAACACTGCACTCAGCACAAGCACAACACTACTTAGCACAGCACTTTGAAGACTAAGGGGCTTAGTCGCAAAGAAAAATCGCACTTCGAAAGCACTCAGACGGAGTAGAAAGACCTTGAAAACCGTAGCACGGAATCAACACGCTAGACTGTGACGTCAGTAGACTGAGCGCCACGGAATGGCGGGAAGGGACCGATCAACGGAGAACTGGGTCTTAAACGTCCGCACCGCGTGGCGATCGGAGCGAGAATGAATTATTTTTATTTTATTTTTTTTTTTGTTCCCCTCCGCGGGAAGGGCAGGAGGATAAAAATGCCCTGACGCATACTCTGGCGCGATTCCAAAGTTATGTGGGACTCGTCCCGACGCCTACCAGGACCATACCCACTAAAAACCCCCTGTCGGCTCGTGCATTTTTGCCACTCAGCCTTCATCTGAGCGACGGCCAATTGGAGAAAGAGGCCGCGCTAGCGGGGCCCAGAAGGGGTCACCCGCTGGGATTACATAGCACTGAAGGTGCTCAAAGCACTGAAGGTGAATACATAGCATTGAAGGTGCTCAAAATGAAAATCAATAATTAAAACAAAAATTAAAAAAATAAATTGCAAAATAAAATTGAATTAATTCGCATTTACGTTAGAATTAGGATTTACGTTAGAATTAGAATTTACGTTAGAATTAGAATTTGCGGCCAGAAGGGCCTCGAGATCGCGTGACAGTCTGGTGGATGAGTACGCTTGCGCATTTCTAGGCCTAGCGACTTTGAACTTCGAGTCTAACACAGGAGCAGCATATGAGACCGAATCACGAACTAGAGGATTGGGATGGGTTTCGGAGCGTTTGAAAAACGCTTCAGAGAGTGTTTTGAGATGTTGTTGCACTGTAGGCAGTTCAAGATCTCTATGCAAGTCCGCATTACGCACGTACCACGGTGCGCCTGTGGCCCGGCGGCAAAAGAGGTTTTGAACTACCTGCAGTTTGTGCAGGAGGGAGGGTTTGGCGTGGGCAAAGATTGGCGAGGCATACGTCATGACGGGTCTAACGCAGACCTTGTAAAGTGTACGTTTGTTTCTGAAGGACATTTTACTTTTTCTACCTTACATGCTATTTAGGCGGACTAAATAGTGACGAGCGAGTTTCGAAACTCTTTCGACGTGTGGCTTGAAAGAAAGCGTCGGATCTAATGTTTTTTTTTTTTTTTTTTTTGGTTCCCCTCCACGGGAAGGGCAGGAGGACATAAAAAATGCTCTGACGCATACTCCGCGCGCGCGATCGGAGTTATGTGGGACTCGTCCCGACGCCTACCAGAACCATACCCACTAAAAAACCCCCTGTCGGCTCGTGCATTTTTGCCACTAAGCCTTCATCTGAACGACGGCCAATTGGAGAAAGAGGCCGCGCCAGCGGGGCCCTTAAGGGGTCACCCGCTGAGATTCACATAGCACTGAAGGTGCTCAAAAATGAAAAGTAAAAATAAAAACATTAAAAATGAAAAATAAAAATTGCATTAATTCGGATTTACGTTAGAATTAGAATTTACGTTAGAATTAGGATTTGCGGCCTGAAGGGCCTCGAGAGCTAAAGTTAACTGCGAAGGTTCGCCCGTGTGCGCGTTTCTCGGCCTAGCGACTTTGAATTTCGAATCTAACACAGGAGCAGTATATGAGACTGAATCTCGAACAAGATGATTGGGATGGGATTCGGCGCGTTTGAAGAACGATTCTGAGAGTGTTTTGAAGTGCTGTTGCACTGTAGGTAGTTCAAGATCTCTGTGCAGGTCCGCGTTGCGCACATACCAAGGTGCGTCTGTGGCCCTGCGGCAGAAGAGATTTTGGACCACCTGCAGCTTATACAGGACGGAGGGATTGGCGTGGGCAAAGACTGGCGAAGCATATGACATGACGGGTCTAACGCAGACCTTATAAAGCGTACGCTTATTTCTAAAAGACATTTTACTTTTTCTACCTATCATACTATTTAAGCGGCTTAAGTAGAAACGCGCGAGTTTCGTTACTCTATCGACGTGTGGCTTAAAAGAAAGCGTCTGATCTAAGGTGACGCCTAAGTATTTGATACTGCGCTTCCAGGGGATGGGAATACCTAACATTCGAATGTGGGGATCGTTGCGGCGATTACGACGTTTGTGGTCGAATAGAATGGCAGAACTCTTTTCTGGGTTGACATCGATACGCCATTTTTGAAACCAAACACCGAGGGCGTTTACGGCCTTTTGGAGTCTGGTGATGTTATACGGGATCCTTTTACCTTTAGTGTAAAGGGCGGTATCGTCTGCAAAGAGGGCGAGTTCGACGCCTTTCGGCGGGATGGGCATGTCATTAGTGTACACGGTGTACAGCAGAGGGGCGAGGACTGAGCCTTGCGGGACTCCAGCCTTTATGGGACGAGGCGCGGAGAGCGTGCCTTCATGTTTGAATCGAAACGTACGGTCTTTAAGAAACGACGCGATTAATCTGACTAGGCGAACCGGTAAGCCTATTTTATAGAGTTTAAAAACGAGACCGCTGTGCCAGACTTTGTCGAAAGCCTTGGCTACGTCAAAGAGAACCGCGATTGATTTTTTACGATGCGGATAGAATCCTTCGAGAATGTACTCGACGATTCGATGGACTTGCTGAGGGCAGGAGTGCTTAGCGCGAAAGCCGAACTGGTGGGGAATAATGAGAGGGTCGCCATCCGTTGGAAACAGATGGTTCCGCATTCGAGAGAGTATGACTCTTTCGAGAAGTTTAGACATTGCCTTGAGGAGGCTGATGGGTCTGTGATTAGCCGGGATGTTCAGAGGTTTACCCGGCTTGGGAATGCCTATGACTGTCGCTTCTTTCCAGGCTTTTGGAAAGTAGCTATGGTCGAAGCAGGCATTGAAGATGATAGCTAACAAGGTAAGCACCTGCTGTGGCAGGTGCTTAAGTGCGTGGTTGGAAATTCCATCCGCACCCGGAGCCTTTTTGGACTTTTGCTTTCTAATTAGAAGCAAGATTTCATCATTAGAGACTGTGACGGGGTCGTCGGTAATAGGGAGAGATTCTCTGCGGAGAACTTCGTCCTCCACCGCCTGGATGTGGGAGGGATCCACGGGTTGCGTGCTGGGCGAACATTGTGCCGCTATGCTGTCGGCGAAGCATTTGGCTTTCTCTTCGACTTCAAAGGCAATGGTGCCGTCGGGACGAGTGAGAGGAGGAACGTGAGAGGCGGTGTCTACGCGTAAAGCTCGGGCCATTCGATAATACGCTTGGTGGGACGGGGAGATATTCTCCATGAGATCGTTAAACTGAGTGTCACGGAGTTCCGCGAGGCGAGACCTAACTTTGCGTTGAAGCTGATTCGCAGCTGTTCTATATGCGGGCGTGGGATATTTCTTGGCTCTCCGGAGAGCCGCGTTCTTAGCTTTAATGATATTGCTAACGGCTAAGGGAAGCGCGGGTTTGCCTTGCTTAGCAATGATTACGTTGTCGCTGATGACTGAGTTGATAGCATCAGTGAGAGTATCGACTACTGAATCTATTTTAATCGGGCTGTCTAATTGTTCGGGCGAAATCGCGAGCGGTGAGTTCGGTGCCTCTAAAGCTGAAACTAACGTATTTTTAAAGCCTTTCCAGTTGGTTAAGGTCTTTGGCGGTGTGACGTTAACGTTAGGCGCGCCTAGCACGAGGGAGACGGGGCGATGGTCGGAGCCTAGGTCATCGAGCGGTTCGATGGACCTGAGATCAAGATTGATTCGCTTGATAATTGCAAAGTCGAGGATGTCAGGAGAATAGGTCGGGTTGTTGGGATAGTGAGTGGGAGTGATGGGGGATATGACGTCTAAGTCAAGGGAGTTAGTGATGTCGAGGAGAGCGATACCGCTGGTGTTGTTCGATAGGCACGTCCAGTCAGTATGTTTGGAGTTAAAGTCTCCGAACATAATGACTGAATGGCCGAGGGCGAGAATGGCCTCAAAGTCGCTGCGGATTGGTCTGGTACCACTAGGTATGTAGACTGAAGCTATGATGATGGTCGGATGACCAGTCATAGCCAATCTACACACAGTGGCCTCCATGTTGAGGAGAGGAGGAGTAGGGAGAGGACAGCAATGGAAGCCTCTTTTGTAATATATAGCGGTGCCGCCGTAACCGTCGGAGTTGGGCCTATCGTTGCGAGTAAACGCGTACTTAGGTATAGCGAATCCCCTGGAGCGGTTTGGAGTAAGCCATGTCTCCTGGAGAAGGAATAAGTCAGGTTCTTTGTTCTGAAGGAACAGTTTAATCTCGGGAAGGTTGGTATTAAGGCTACGAGCGTTAAAAGATACTAGGGATAAGCCCTTAGGTTTAATACGACTGGACGCGGGATTCGCGGGTCTAGACATTAAAATTTATTTATTTAAAATTTACAAAAATAAAAGAATTTACAACGAACTTAGGAGCGAGTGATGCTTGGCTAACGCGAATAAACGCTCTTGAGGAGAGCGGGCGGCTCGCAGTTTGCGTGCGAGTACGGAGATTTCGTTAATGTCGACGTTTTGGATGACGTCGAACACGGTCTTCATGTCCTCAGCCAACGACGACTGAGGGGAAGATGACAACGCGGGACGCGGCCCTACGGGAGCTACGGGAGCTGGGATGGGTCGGGAAGGTGCAGGCGGGACGGCCGGACGCTGCCTCCAAGACAGAGCCGGAGTAGGCGTCGGCTGAACGGGCTTTGCTTCCGGGGGACCCCGGTTGCGCAGCGGCGGGAAGTTGGCAGGAGTGAGTGGCGGCGCCGGTTTAGGCGCGACCCTCTTGGTGGTGGAGCGCGGAGCGCGCGGGCAACCCCTGTAGTTTGCTGTGTGGCCGGACTGGCCGCACAGCACACAGGCAGGGGGGGAAGTGGATTCGGGAGTGCGAGTGCACTCCTTAGTGAAGTGAGGATCCAGGCACTTTACGCACCTGGGGGGAGCTGAACAGTTAGCCGCTGCGTGGCCATATAGCTGGCAGCGGTGGCACTGCCCAGGGTGACCGCGGGGGTTGGGACGCTCGACGGAGATGTTCGAGAGTCCGCAGATTGTGCGAGCCTCTTTGAAAATCTCCTTCGAGTCGGGAGTATTGGACAGGATTACTAGCGCTAACGGAAAACGCCTACCGCGGTTGGAGTGCGTCTTGTGCACTGCTGTGACCGGGAAACCCTGAGACTTAAGGTCATCGAGAATGTCTTCGTTGCTGAGTTCGAACGGGACGCCCCGTAATACTGCGCGGATCTTACGCTCCTCCGGGAGGGCGTAGGTGTGATACGCGATTTGGTTTAATCCGAGTAACCTGGTAAACTCGCGGAAGTCGACGACAGTCGCTAATTGGATTTTGATTGTATCGCCAGCGTTGGCGGCTTTTAAGTAATTAATTTTGTGCACTTTGCACAAGTTGGAAACCGCGGTCCAGCGCGCTTTTTCACGCAGGAATACGGGCGGAGGGAGCTGAGGCTTCGGCGGGACGGGAGCGCAGCGCGTCGCTGGCTTCGATGTGACCGACGGAGACGCGGTTACTACGAGCGATTTTAACGGCGCGGGGGCTGGTGTTGAAGACACCGGGAAGGGCTCGGGTATTGAAGATACCGAAGCTTTCTTAGAGCGCTTCTTGGAGCGCTTGGCGACGAGTTGAAACGCGGGCTCAGGAGAGCCGGTTAAGGTGACGGCATCTGACGACGTATCAGACGCGGGTTCGGAGTCGCTCCCGGGAGCGGTACGCTTACGACGCGACGCGTGAGAGGATGCGAACGATTCGCAGTCCATCTCGGATGAGGCGGGAGACGAGGAAGAGCTGTAGACCTGAGGGGTCTCGACGTTGGAGGCCTGAGGGGCCGGGTTTGAGGCCTGAGGGGCCGGGGTTGAGGCCTGAGGGGCCGGGTTTGAGGCCTGAGGGGCCGGGGTTGAGGCCTGAGGGGCCGGGGTTGCGATTGATGCCTGTAAGGCCTGCGTTATGATGTCATTCGGGATGTAGACGCCTACCGCAGCAAGTGCCTTGGTGAACGCGTTAATAACACTTAGCGGATCCATAAGGGAGAGTTGGGACAGTAATATTAATAAATATAAGTATAATAAAAGATGCCTAGTTCCTAAAACCTAGCAAAATCCTAGCGGCTAAGCTCCCTACCAGCGGTAGGGGGGCTGGGGAGGAAAACTTAAAATTAACAGTGGTACGCCGAAGTCCGCTACCTAGAAACCTAAAAAAGGGTACGCAGGTAAAGAGTTGACCACGTTAGGGTCAACCTTTACCGACAGAAAGGACAAATACACACGAAAACACACAGATATGATAAAAATAAGTATGAAAAATAGAAGAAAAATAAATAAAATAGAGAAGAGAAATAAAATAAAAAAAAAGGACTGGTTCAGTACAAATTCGTTGTCACCGTTAAGTATCCTTTGCACTGAAACCAGACTACTTACGCTGGGCACAACACTGCACTCAGCACAAGCACAACACTACTTAGCACAGCACTTTGAAGACTAAGGGGCTTAGTCGCAAAGAAAAAATACGCACTTCGATAGCACTCAGACGGAGTAGAAAACCTTGAAAACCGTAGCACGGAACCAGCACGCTAGACTGTGACGTCAGTAGACTGAGCGCCACGGAATAGCGGGAAAGGACCGATCGACCGAGAACGGGGCTTGCACGTCCGAACTGGGCGGCGATCGGAGCGAGAATGATGGGATCTAATGTGACGCCTAAGTATTTAGTACTGCGCTTCCAGGGGATGGGAATGCCTAACATTCGAACGTGGGGATCGCCATCGGGACGACGGCGTTTGTGGTCGAAGCGCATCGCAGAACTCTTTTCACATCGATGCGCCATTCTTGAAACCATGCACCAAGGGCGTTTACGGCCCTTTGGAGTCTGGTTACAAGGTGCCGAACACTGTGGCCCCTGGTATAGAGTGCGGTGTCGTCAGCAAAGAGGGCGAGTTCGACGCCTTTCGGCGGGATGGGAATGTCGTTGGTGTACACGGTGTACAGCAGAGGGGCGAGGACTGAGCCTTGAGGGACTCCAGCCTTTATGGGACGAGGTGCAGAAAGCGTGCCTCCGTGTTTAAATCGAAACGTACGGTCTTTGAAAAACGACGCTATTAACCTGACTAGGCGATCCGGTAAGCCTATCTTGTAGAGTTTATAAACGAGACCGCTGTGCCAGACTTTATCGAAAGCCTTGGCTACGTCAAAGAAAACCACGACTGTTTTATAACGACGCGGATAGAAACCGTCAAGTATATACTCGACGATTCGGTGGACTTGCTGAGGGCAGGAGTGTTTAGCGCGAAAGCCGAACTGATGGGGAATAATGAGAGGATCGCCATCCGTCGGAAACAGATGGTTCCGCATTCGAGAGAGTATGACTCTCTCGAGAAGTTTAGACATTGCCTTGAGGAGGCTGATGGGTCTGTGATTAGCCGGGACGTTCAGAGGTTTGCCCGGCTTGGGAATGCCTATGACTGTCGCTTCTTTCCAAGCTTTTGGAAAGTAGCTATGGTCGAAGCAGGCATTGAAAATGATAGACAACAAGGTAAGCATCTGTTGAGGTAGGTGCTTAAGTGCGTGGTTGGAAATTCCATCCGCACCCGGAGCCTTTTTGGACTTTTGATTTCTAATGAGAAGCAAGATTTCGTCATTAGAGACTGTGACAGGGTCGGCGATGATGGGGAAAGAGTCTCTGCGAAGGACTTCGTCCTCCACCGCCTGGATGTGTGAGGGATAAGCAGGTTGCGTGCTGGGCGAGCATTGTGCGGCAATGCTGTCGGCGAAGCATTCGGCTTTCTCTTCGACTTCGAAGGCAGTAGTGCCATCGGGACGAGTGAGAGGAGGAACGTGAGAGACGGTGTCTACGCGTAAGGCTCGGGCCATGCTATAGTACGCTTGGTGGGACGGAGAGATATTCGCCATGAGATCGTTCATCTGAGCGTCTCGGAGTTCCGCGAGGCAAGACCTAACTTTACGTTGAAGCTGATTCGCAGCTGTTCTATAGGCGGGCGTGGGATATTTCTTGGCTCTCCGGAGAGCCGCGTTTTTAGCTTTAATAAGATTGCTAACGGCTAAGGGAAGCGTGGGTTTGCCTTGCTTAGCAACCTTTTCGTTGTCACTGATGGCTGAGTTGATAGCATCAGTGAGAGAATTTACTAATGAATCGATTTTATCCGGGCTATCTAATTGGTCGGGCGAAATCGCGAGCGGAGAGTTAGGGGCCTCTTAGGCTGAAACTAACTTATTTTTAAAACCTTTCCAGTTGGTAAAGGTCTTAGGAGATGAGGCGTTATCGTTCGGCGGTCCTAGCACGAGGGAAACGGGGCGATGGTCGGAGCCTAGGTCATCGAGCGGTTCGATAGACCTTAGATCAAGATTGATTCGCTTGATAATTGCAAAGTCGAGGATGTCAGGAGAGTAGGACGGGTTGTTGGGATAGTGAGTGGGAGTGATGGGGGATATGACGTCTAGGTCAAGGGAGTTAGTGATGTCGAGGAGAGCGATACCGCTGGTGTTAGTCGATAGGCACGTCCAGTCAGTATGTTTGGAGTTAAAGTCTCCGAACATAATGACTGAATGGCCGAGGGCGAGAATGGCCTCAAAGTCGCTGCGGATTGGTCTGGTACCACTAGGTATGTAGATTGAAGCTATGATGATGGTCGGATGACCAGTCATAGCCAATCTACACACAGTGGCTTCCATGTTGAGGAGAGGAGGAGTAGGGAGAGGACAGCAGTGGAAGCCTCTTTTGAAATATATAGCGGTGCCGCCGAAACCGTCGGAGTTGGGCCTATCGTTACGAATAAACGCGTACTTAGGTAAAGCGAATCCCCTGGAGCGGTTTGGAGTAAGCCATGTCTCCTGGAGAAGGAATAAGTCAGGTTCTTTGTTCTGAAGGAACAGTTTGATTTCGGGAAGGTTGGTGTTAAGGCTACGAGCGTTAAAAGATACTAGGGATAAGCCCTTGGGTTTAATACGACTGGACGCGGGATTCGCGGGTCTAGACATTATAATTTATTATTTACGAATTTATAAATTATAAAAGAATTTACAACGAACTTAGGAGCGAGTGATGCTCGGCTAAAGCAAATAAACGCTCTTGAGGAGAGCGGGCGGCTCGTAGTTTGCGTGCGAGCACGGAAATTTCGTTAATATCGACGTTTTGAATAACGTCGAATACGGTCTTCATGTCCTCAGCCAACGACGACTGAGGTGCGGATGACGGAGAAGGACGCGGCCCTACGGGAGCTACGGGAGCTGGGATGGGTCGAGAAGGTGCAGGCGGAACAGCCGGACGCTGCCTCCAAGACAGAGCCGGAGTAGGTGTCGGCTGAACGGGCTTTGCTTCCGGGGGACCCCGGTTGCGCAGCGGCGGGAAGTTGGCAGGAGTGAGCGGCGGCGCCGGTTTAGGCGCGACCCTCTTGGTGGTGGAGCGCGGAGCGCGCGGGCAACCCCTGTAGTTAGCTGTGTGGCCGGACTGGCCGCACAGCACACAGGCAGGGGGGGAAGTGGATTCGGGAGTGCGAGTGCACTCCGTAGTGAAGTGAGGATCCAGGCACTTTACGCACCTGGGGGGAGCTGAGCAGTTAGCCGCTGCGTGGCCATAGAGCTGGCAGCGGTGGCACTGCCCAGGGTGACCACGGGGGTTGGGACGCTCGACGGAGATATTTGAGAGTCCGCAAATTGTGCGAGCATCTCTAAAGATCTCCCTCGAGTTGGGAGTATTCGACAGGATTACTAACGCTAAGGGAAAACGCCTACCGCGGTTTGAGTGCATCTTGTGCACTGCTGTGACCGGGAAACCCTGAGACTTATGGTCATCGAGAATGTCTTCGTTACTGAGTTCGAACGGGACGCCCCGTAGTACAGCGCGGATCTTACGCTCCTCCGGGAGGGCGTAGGTGTGATACGCGATATGATTTAATGATAGTAGCCTGGTAAACGCGCGGAAGTCGTCGACGGTCGCTACTTGGATTTTGATTGTATCGCCAGCGTTGGCGGCTTTTAAGTAATTGATTTTGTGCTCTTTGCACAAGTTTGAGACCGCGGTCCAGCGCGCTTTTTCACGCAGGAATACGGGCGGAGGGAGCTGAGGCTTCGGCGGGACGGGAGCGCAGCGCGTCGCTGGCTTCGATGGGACCGACGGAGACGCGGTCACTTCGAGTAACATGAGCGGCGCGGGGGCGGGTGTAGAAGACACCGGGGTTGGCTCGGGTGTTGAAGACACCGCGGCTTTTTTCGAACGCTTCTTGGAGCGTTTGGTAACTAATTGGAAGGCGGGCTCAGGAGAGCCGGTTAAGGTGGCGGCGACCGACGAAGCTTCGGACGAGGCGGAGTCTGAATCGCTCCCGGGAGCGGTACGTTTCCTACGAGATGATCGCGAGGATGAGACCGACGCGCAGTCCATATCGGATGGAACGGGAGACGCGGGAGAGCTATAGACCTGAGGGGTCTGGGTGTTGGAGGCCTGAGGGGCTGGGGTTGGGGCCTGAGGGGCCGGGGACGCGATTGATGCCTGCAAGGCCTGCGTTAGGATGTCTTTTGGGATGGAGACGCCTGCCGCAGCAAGCGCCTGGGTGAACGAGTTAATAACGATTAGCGGATCCATTAGGGACAATATGTATAACTATAAGTATAATAAAAGATGCCTAGTTCCTAAAAACCTAGCAAAGTCTTAACGGCTAACCTCCCTACCAGCGGTAGGGGGGCTGGGGAGAATAACTTAAAACTAACAATAGTACGCCGAAGGCCGCTACCTAGAAACCTAAAAAAAGGGTGCGCAGGTAAAGAGTTGACCGCGTTAGGGTCAACCTTTACCGACAGAAAGGACAAATACACACGAAAACACACAAATATGATAAAAATAAATATGAAAATAGGAGAAAAATAAATAAAATAGAGAAGAGAAATAAATAAATAAAAATAAAAAGGACTGGTTCAGTACAAATTCGTTGTCACCGTTAAGTATCCTTTGCACTGAAACCAGACTACTTACGCTGGGCACAACACTGCACTCAGCACAAGCACAACACTACTTAGCACAGCACTTTGAAGACTAAGGGGCTTAGTCGCAAAGAAAAATCGCACTTCGAAAGCACTCAGACGGAGTAGAAAAACCTTGCAAACCGTAGCACGGAACCAACACGCTATACTGTGACGTCAGTAGACTGAGCGCCACGGAATATCGGGAGGGAACCGACCAACGGAGAACTGGGTCTTGCACGTCCGCGTGGCGATCGGAGCGAGAATGAATTATTTTTAGGTCTGTACTTTCATTTTATACCATTCATAGACGGCCAGCGAACACGCGATCTACCAAATATTAATATTTGATCTACCTGGCCAAAGACAGGATTTGTCGTGGCTCTTTTATAGTAAGCTTTGAAATGGAAATCCTTCAGTGGAAATGGGCTTTGTTTATGTAGTGCACTGGCTGTTCCTGTAACCGGAACAAAAATAAAGTCAATTTAATGTCAAAACCGCACGATAACACGTCGCCACGTCAAATAAGCAGTTTACTGTTGCACGCAAACTTGTGTGCAAACAGTTAAATGATTTTACAAAAGTTTTTCTTCTCACGCATCTTAGTTTTATACATTTTTGCGTATTAATACCCGTTTCACTCAGAGAGCCTAGAGGCGAAGTCCATATCTTGATAAGACCATGTTACAAATTCACTTTAGATACAAGAACATACAGTATAATATCCATGAGTAGGTACCTCACAGAATGCGTCCTTAGAGACATCAAAGTCCCGTCATTGGTCTCTTAGACATTTTAGTTAATGTACATTATCATCCAAGCGCTTTGCATTTCACGCATGCTTTGACAGTAATTACCTACTGAGCGCCGTTACTGTGGAAAAGGAACCTCTTTGGAGACGTTTCAACTAATAGTTGCCAGGTTCCCATCTCAAGTTGTATAATTATAAGGTAGGTATTATGAATTTACATAACCTAGCGTTTAAGATAGGTTAAATTTATTTATTGCGTAACTCATGGCCGCCAGAGGATATCACGCGATAGCAATCAAGCATTTCTTCAAATTAAATTATTGGGGGAAAATGACCAAACACGTTAACTTTTAGGATTTGTGTCAACACCTAACTAAAAATATTATACTAGATAGATTCGATTTTTTGTATTTGTGTTGGTAACGGATGAACTAAAACGACTAAACTGATTTAAAAAATACTTTCAGCTATAGAAACCTATATTGTCAGTGGCATAGGTAGTATTTTATTATTAAATTAGAAAAAGAAGGAAAATTTACAATAATGTAACCTAAGTTATCAAAAATTCTATTAATATTATAAATTGAAAGAGTTTCTGAGGATGTATGGGTGTTCGTTACTCTTCACTCAAAAACTACTGATTGGCTTTTAATCAAACTTTACATTATTATAGCTCATACATCAGAATAACAAATATGTTATAATTTTAAGGGTATTGTGTAGACTGTCAAAAAAATAACAAGTG
This sequence comes from Marasmarcha lunaedactyla, assembly GCA_923062675.1. NCBI lineage: Eukaryota > Metazoa > Arthropoda > Insecta > Lepidoptera > Pterophoridae > Marasmarcha > Marasmarcha lunaedactyla. Next base: position 253,235 of record OV281351.1, on the reverse strand, counting down.
TCGAGCAAGACTCAACATTCTGCCATCTGCGAGCTAGGTCAGCGTGCGCTTACAACTCCGTGAGAGTAGCGCGAGTATAGCGTGTGGTGGAAATATTTATCTTACATAGTTCTACAAAAAATCTGCGACGGCAATAATCATAATTTTATGCGTAAGTTATTATTGCCAAAATATTCACCATTACATACAATATAATTTTAATACTTTATTTCCAAAGCACATCTTACATTCATAAATAAATTTTTTTCAGAATAAATACTTTTACCACTTCTGATATTCAATTATTTTATTGAATATTGGTAAACTTTGTCTTTTAGATTGCATAATTTGAAAAAATATGTTTTATGACTATAAGAAAGTGAGTGCGCGCCTACGGTCGAGGTCGGGAAATAGTCTCCCTTCGTTGAATGTGCAACTCATGTATAATGACCAGCGTTTTTCATTTTGCTTGCAGCTTATTCGCTTTAAATAAAAACGATGGTAAACTTGATTTTCTTTTAACAGTTATGAGCTCAGCATAAATACCTAACACTACACATTAATGCCCTCTCAGCTATGACTAGGTGTCGTGTTTCACTTTTAACTACGCTTTTCATTTAGGAATATACTTTACACGATAACGAAACATTATTTAACTGCAAATGTCTTAGTCTTAAAACTTCTAATATCCACCCGAAGACATCTATGATATGAAAAAAATATAAAACAAAAAAATAAACCGATAACCGACATACTTGTAAAATACAATGCGATTTAAATACATAATAAATTACATTTAGGGTTCTCAACAAACACCAACTAACAACTTTAAAAACCTGAAATACTTTACTGGTTCTCATGACAGCAACACATGAATTACGGATTTTCGTGTAAGTTTTCAGCACATGGCTAGTAAGTGCTAGAAAAATTATTAGACTAATCCATTTAGACCCATTTAGGCCCATTAGACTAATCAAAAACAAACCCTGCTTGAAACGCAAACTGCGTGACCACTTGCTTGCAATCTTAAACAGAAGCCTGGCTGTATACCTTAGGGTTTTGTACTTTCTTATTTATTCATAATTATTCGATACTTTTTTTATTCATTTACGGTTTATTTATTTATGTTTTATTTTTTAGTTGTATTTGTTATAACTTTAAATTATATTCCTGGTTTGTTGTTTTTACTGTTTAACTTGAGATCATTGAAACAGTTTATATTAAAATGTTAAGTTAAATTTTTCGGATTTACAGTAATTATGCGGTATTATTTGATTTAATTTAAATTGTACCAATATTTTTTTTGTTTTGCGCCTAAGTTCACAGGATCTACTGCAATTTAAAAATGCTGTAGAGTCCTTTTCATGTCCTTTTCAAGAAGTCCCGCGGTGATTTTTGGAACCAAATTTGACAAGTCGGCCATGTTGTCGTTCGTCGATGTTATCAAGTTCGTTTGTTGTGGTAGATTTTTGTGAGTTTTGAACTAGCTTAGTGCATTTTAAAGATTGTTTACAATGCCACAAGTTGTAAAAAGTTCGGCCCGAGAAATGATACTGAAGGTGAAAGAGTTTTGTGAAGCGGAACAAAAGAATCAAGGTGTTTTAATACCACTAAACAATGTTCGGAAGAGAGTCGCCGCTATAACAGGTACTTTTTTGAGTTACCATATATTAATTTTTTATTGTATTGATGGGACTTTTATGATATAAATTCATTTTTGCGACAAAATTGAACAAATACATAACGTGATGAAACTAGGTAACTGAAATGAAAACATATATTACATAGTACATAAGCGTTATAAACTTAAAGTTACTATTATTTTTAATTGTTCATTATTTAATTGCGGGTGTGTCAGAAAAAACTGTAACAAGAATTACAGAAGAAGGTATAACAGCGCCGAGTACTTCGACAAAAATTGTCACCCCGGGGAAGAGTCGCCCGCATCGACATTTGCATTGGATGAATTATTAACAGCTCACGGACACGAAGTATTAAGGTTGCCGCCGAACCACTGCGACCTCAACCCGATTGACGAAATCTGGAGCCTTGTAAAAAGAAAGGTGGCGGATAAGAACGTGGCACAAGATCCAGAAGAAATTGTAAAATTAACTGAAGAGGCTTTTGAGTCTATTACGGCGGAAGATTGGACAGCTCAGTGCACGCATGTCGATCATTTAGAGGAGGAATATTTAAAAATGACGGCCTTATGGATGAAGAGATGGACCGAATAATTATATCTACGGCTAGTGATACCGAAACAGAATCTGATCCACTCTTCAGACAGTGATGTTCCTACGGCCGCTGATCACAATTATTCAATAAAACTCTGAACAAAAAATTGTAAAGGTTTTTTTTACCCTATTTTCTCATCTTTTCCCTGTAAGTAGGTAGAACACCGCTTTTATAAGTAAATAAAAATATACTTTTTACATAACAGAAATATAGTAAATATAGGTAAATGGGCATTTTATCAGAATGTCTACCAACCCACTCATGGGATGACCTATGCAATAAGTTCAAATAACTAACGTTATTATGACTCTGTAAGTGGCGTGTTATTATTAAATAGTTTCAAATGACTAAAGTTTCCGATTTTACTATGTTGTTAGGTGAGAAACTTAAAACAAAGTAATAAAATTAAACTCAGAAATGTGGCATCCTGCGTTTTTACTCATAAATGGCAACATTATGTCACGCGAGTACTGCGTCTAGGGAACTTCTTTCATGAAAAGGACATTAAATTTACATTTAATTTTATAGCAATATTTTTTTTTTCGAAATTATCTTGAGTTTTGTTAAGTTTGGTTCTGATTTGCATTACTTATTGTGGTACGGAATCCATCGTGAGCGAATCCAACTCGAACTTGGTCAGGTGTTTTAGTATTTCACATGATTCGCACTCCTTTTTCCGTCTTCAAAATTATTCCATGCTCATTAGCAGTAAGAATTAATAAATAATTCTAATAAATAATACTCTTAAGTCTTAAAAAATAATTTTATTATTTTTTAGATCTTATTCTAGACGTATGACCGCAGGCAAATTATTCTTAGTAGTGATTAGGCCGGGATTCGAACCTAAGAGTACCTACAGACAATATCTCACAGGGGATAGGTTTATGCAAATTTAAATTGAATCGTCTCAGGGTAGCATTGATCGTGTTAATCCAACGAAGGGTCCTCGTGCGATGATCGAATATAACAGTATTTGTTATCTTTCATTTTAAAGGAAAATTATGTAATGTCTGACCAAACAAAATTATACTTGGGGTTCAGTAAGTATCAACCTCATTCAACTCATTCATTCACAACCACATCAAATTTTTACACTCCCTTTATATCTTGCGAGTCAAAACGCAGGTGAAAGCTAGTATTTTTATAAAAATGAATTAGTTTACAAATGAGCGTGTAAGGTTCTGTAAATTACCTAAGTGGGTTTTAGCAGAAATCTATGACAAAGATTGTGTCTGCGGAAAACCAATAGAATAAGTGTCTTCCTCAAACCGACTTTAATCTTAATCAAACAACCTCAATGAACCTTAAGAGGAAGCTTGTTTGGTTAGACGTTACGTAACAAACGATAACAACTACTGTAATATTCATTATACACACAATATATCTTTATACATACAATATATCATTATACAATACAATAATATCATTTATACATAGATACATCTGATTGCTGTCCCGTTTTTTGTCTTGGACACCCTTCAGCTAAGCAAGTCTCGAAGGGGCGATAGGGAAATATTAATGATCTTAAAGCGTCAGCTTATGATTATTTCAATAAAATTTTACTTTTAGTGACAAGGTAGCTTTTTATGTAAAGTGGGCATAAAAAATGCCCACCTATATTTGTACCTTTATAATTTTTTACCATATTTAAATTTTAACAAATGTTATGAAAAAAACAAAAGTAAAACTGAAATACCTTGAAACTAATTATTGTTAATATTTAGATATATTTTTATGGCATAATGCACGCAAAGATTTTGAAAATTGTCGATGATGGTTAAAACGGTAATTCAAAAACAGAGCTTGCCAGAAGGAATGGGCATCAAAGGCATGAAAGACATCAGAATATTTAAAAGAAAGTCGATATTGTTTTTTTTTGCTTTGCTTACAATATTGGTAAAATATTGGCTTATGACCAGCGTATTGAGGAATGTAGTGATGGTATCTACTCTTCTATTCCTCTTTGCGTTTTTATTTAATTTTTTTCTCGTAATAAGCTATTCCGAGGTAATCTACAATGCGCAGTATAATAATAATTATTATTATATTTAAATATGAAATTTTAAAAACAAGAAAACTTAAACTGAGCAATAAGTGCCCACCCAACTAGCACAAATGGTAGCCAATAAGCTTTAGAGCGTATCATATTGCAACTTAAGGTGCTAACGATAAGGTCTATATCCTGCTCTAGACCCCTTATGCAACAGATATAGCCCTAAGTGGGCACATCGCATAGCAGGTCTAGAGCGTATCATATTGTGACTAAAGGTGCAAATTGCAGCGCCTGTACCCCTGATTTGCCAATTTGATTGAACTGTTGATTGAACGGTTGAGTGAACGATTAGATTTTGTTCATTCATACGTATGTTTCATTTCTGTAGTTGCAATGTTGAGAATATTAATGGCGTGTGACAGTTTTTAAGTGACAACTTACAAAACATAATTGTAAGTACCAAATACTTTTATTCAACTATTTGCTTTATCTGTACTGAAAAATCAAGTGGGATCTCAACTTTACTGCAAAATGCGTATATGTTTATTAAGTAAATTTACACGCCATATTGATTTCATGAGAATTTCAACAAAAAACAGTGTAAATAAAATATGGTTATAGTAGTTTTAATAAAAATGACCAAGAATATAATTGGTATAACAAGCATTTATAGTGAATTTACGTAGTATAGTTGTAAAATCACTTCTTTTGTTATAACAAAGACATGTTTAGTACAAATAATGTAAATTAGAGGTTAGATTTTCATAAAAACATTCCATTAAAAATGGCGAATCGTTTTGTTACTATAGGTAATAATTTTCACCCGCTTACTTCAATTTTTGCTGTTCAAAGTGCTAAAAATCACCTTTCTTATTACTAAGTGGTCTAGAGAAGGGCTATAGGAGTGAATTTTATTTACTTTATATATGATTCTTTTGTTTTAGTAGGGAAAATAGTTTAGGGCTCAATTGACAATACAAAAACCTTTTTTTGGATAAACATAATGTAATACACTCAATATTGATTGAGTATTATGTATTTTAATACAATTATATTTTCATTTCAGTAATTGAACGGAACTACAGATGCAGCATACAATACTTTGCCATGAAAACCAAACACTGTCATAGAGCCAAGCACCGAAAATAATATAATAATTCGTTAAAATCCAAAAGGCACAAAAACTACAGAAGCACTTTTCTTATAAGAATTTTATAAGTGAAATATTATTTTAGATCAAAATTATACAAATATAGTATTATACAAATATCTAAATTATACAAATATCCTTGTAAAAGTAATAACCTAATTATTTAATTTTAAATAAAAGTCAGATAGCTGTTAAAAATGTATTTTATTTCCCTTTGTCGTTCAGCAATCAGAAAACAATTTATATGAATCTAATTATTCAGAGTTCTAATTACTTTTATTTTCATATTGATTCCAAAAGTTGAATGCGCATTGTAAAATATTGATTTTGGCTAACATGTCATTAGGGTACAAGCATATCAAATTAAAAAAAAACAAATTGTGTTCTAAATGTTGATTATCAGATGAAAATGAATTTAGAATAATTAAAGTAATATAATAATATCAATAAAATATTAATGTATCCCGCAGTAATATCTTTTGTTTTTATAACAAAGGGAGGTAATTAAAACATCGTAAACCTTCACAAGTTAAACTTTGGGTAAATTCCACAATAACAAATATTGAACTTTCTACGGAACCCTCCCCTAAAACTTCAGAAGAAAATAATAAGAACCAATCATGCCATTAAGGCTCATTTTATCATCCTTCTAGATATTCCAGTGGTTTAAGAGTTGATTTTGCTTCCTTTTAGAAATGTTGGGCGTAATGGTGGTTATTGCTTCTCGTTTTTAGCTATAAGACGCACTACAGGTATAAATTACCACTTAAAGTAGCAATTCACATTCGCACTGTAGCTTAGAGTGGTACAACAGTGGTAAGGTGTTCAACTTTAAACTGTAGGTGGTAATAATTGAAAATTTGGAACCCATAGTCCATTTTATAGACTTTATTTATATTTACCACTCCTATGCAGTAAGAAGTTGTAATTTTTACCCAAATAGCACCGATATACAACTTTGAGTCATAAACTTAGCTACAATTATTACTAATGTGCTAGTTGGGCAGTGTCTGTTTCCTCTTAATTGACATCTCAATTCTAAAATCACAAATTAAATAAATATTGGCCCTGGGAGTGAAATTAAATATCCTTTCGTTTCTTTGTGGTTGCGGTGTAATCTACATCTAATAAACGCATAAAACAGAGATTATGTACATGTTTAAGTGGTTGTTAACTCAAATCTTTTGTATTCACGCTTTTTTTGCGTTTTATTACTTTATTGGAAAAAGAGTCACTATACTCGTATATCTTATTATATTATCTTATTACCTTACTGTCTTAGGAAGTTTTAAAATACCTGAACAATGTATAATACTTTGCCTGCAATTTGGTTTATATTTTACGATAAGAGCTAGTATTTTTGTGAACATCTTAGTTTAACCAGCGTGGTCGCGATACGTTCCCGAAAAATGAAGGCACAGTTATCGAAAAGCCCTTAAACTAATTTGTTTCAAAATTTATATTTCTGAAACGAAACAATTGAACTTACTAAGACGTCAAGTAAAAGCATTCAAATCTGTACTCGGTTACAGAAACATAGTTCCAAAGTTCCAAATTGCGTCTCTGACTCATCTTTATCTCAATCCAGAGAGATGAATCGTCGACGTCGCGTCCGGCAAATGTCGAGATACCATCGAGGCATTATTCCACTTTGCCGACGTGAAATGTTTCAAAACATCAACTTTGTTCCTGAAAATATTAGGTTCTTGTTCAGATGAGTATATCAAAAACGCTGCGTTTGTAGTGTCAAAATTGTAGTGGATAAGCGAGTAAATTGATTTCCGCACAGCATTTGCTAAGTATGTAGCTAAGTAGCGAGCGCGGAAATACTGCACTTTAGTGATTTCAATTTGTTCATTTTACAAGCCCTACGCAAGTCACTAATCTAAATCAAAATATGAGTGAGGTTGATTCTAAATATGTCATATAATAACATTCTAAATATGATTTCTATACAAATATAAAAAAATTTCACGGTAATTTTTATATTTTTCTGAATACACTAAGTACCTAGTTGATCGACATTTTTTTATGCAGTTCGCTAATAGTATGAAATATAGTATTCAAAAGATGTTATTTTTGAATTTTCAGATTTCACTTCACTAGTTTAATCTATAAAAACGCTATACTATTTCCATTTCTTTATTTTCTCGATGACAGTTATCGTTTGTTACGTTTATCGGTATAGCTCTGGTATTACCTTTGGCTGATCCTGGATGGCTGGATCCCGCGTTAACTCGTGAACGGGTGCCGTTTGAGGGTGTTCGTCGTTTGGATACTTGGGGGGAGGGAGACTTGCCGAGCTAACAGATGCAGAAAAGAATAATTTTTGTATAGACATAAAGAGACTCTGTAAATTTATTTTGAAAAAAAATATACCCGTGAAGTTTCTTGCCAGTTCTTCTTCACGAAGGTTTTTTTCGAACTGGTGGTAGAATCATGTTTTATTTGACGTCAATAAGAACAAGTAATTGTCAATGTTGAGAAATAAATATTTGAATTTGAATTTGAATTTGAACTTTTACGTGTGTAATCGTCATATTTTTATAAAATAATGCTCGCACAAGATTTCACAGGAGCTGTCATCGAGAAAATAAAGAAATGGAAACAGTATAGTTCATCAATACTATAATAAGCACAAAGTAGTAAAGAACAATGCCCATGTTTCATATATGCAATGACCTGTCAGCCTGTTTTTTATTGGTCTAATGTATAAATATAAAAATGATGCAGAAAAAATAGTGTTATATTCCTAAACTTAAGGTAACAACTTAATGCAATTTAGCAATTCAGAAAAAAAGTTACACTGAAAAATATATTTCCCGGTTATATGTCAAATTCAATCAATTTTCATAGCACATCTTGGCAATTTTTAACTTGGAAAAACGAAAGTGCAGCTCATTTCAGGATTTTGGTTTTAGATTCTCGCATCCGTGAGAATTTTTTTAGTTATTGTTTTAAGCAAAAGAAGTTAAAAGCCTTTCAGAACCTCAAATTACTAAGTATTCTCAATAATTATGTTAAAATTCATGTATGAAAACTCATATTTGGTTAAAATGTAGACAAACCTTCTATCGCTGTAATGAAATAGCATGAAAGATGTCGATTTCAAATGAGTTCATTGATGTTTAGTAAGCCTCGGCATTGTAATGTAGATAGTGAAACACCTGTTCATTTTATCCAGTCAGATTATAGATTTTTCACAGATAAGTAGGTATGTGTGGATTTTAAAATAAAATTCCTTAGACAACATGGCCCCAAAGTAAGCAAAGGCTTGTGTTATAGGTTACCATGTAGCGAACTACGAGAATCCTAGAATATACATACAAAACCGATAATAAGGTAATGACGAACTGTGTTACAAGTACCTACTAACACATATGTCACAGTTAAAACACAGCATACGTTGCGCCATCTATAGTCTTTTAGATGTAGCCGACATTTTAACGAACAGGAACACACTATGTAAATCCAGTAGTTTAGCAAAATCCGAGATCCGTGTAAAACTAGCGCTATTCACTCGACGCTTGAAAGAACTAGGACTATAGTTTTCTGGAAAAAAAGACGCAGATTAATTTTTCTTTAAGTATAAATCCTACTTTCATATTATTATCATACTATCATACTAATAAATAGTATAAATGTGAAAGTTTGTGTATTAAGATGTTTGTTAGTTGATTTGGGTGCAATTTGATATACCGATAGAACGACCTGGAATATACAAGCTAATGTTGGAATGTTGGAATGATATTTCCAAATTTTACAATTCTAGAAAAAAAAATCATTATATTGACCGAAATGTGAGCGAAGTTGCAAGCAAAACCTAGTGAGTTTATATTCATTTATATCTGTTTGAAGCTAAGCTTTTATACAAATAGGCTGTAAACTCGCGCGTCCTTTTTGTTCAAATAAAAGAAGACGAGAAATAAGTCGTCGTTCCGTGAAAGAAAAATGACTAACGTAGCAATACGTGACAACTAGGTAGGCAGTGAACCAATCTTCCTCACTTACCTACCTAACCACTAAAATGTAACTACAGATTACCGTTACATTTAATTAATACAATTAAATAATAAATAAATTTCGTTTTGTTGTGTTCATCTAAATATATGTTGTTAATTATATTCGTTATATTTATCAAACACCTGAAGAACATCTTATGTAGTACCGCTCAAGCACCAGAAGTATCGGGTCAGTTTCTTCTTCAACTTCACTACGCAGTTTTAGATTTACAAAACCAAAACATTTCAACAGTACATAGATTTTAATTTACTGGTCATATTGGCGGTCAGTTTGATCAAATGCCATCAATATTTAACCAAACCTTCACTTGCAACATGTATATTTAGTATCCGCTCTAGATTTAATGATAACGAAAATACCTCACGCGCGTTCCACTCACAACAATTCATTTCAAAAAGCTCACCTGGATGTAATTTGCTGATGTGATTGCCTGGACGACAAATACGCATTTTATTTGTCTTTTATCTGAATTTAGGGAGTATATGTTATAGAGAAGTAAGTTTTTTAAAGCGAGAGTAAATTGTCACTACCAGGACTCCTAGCTGAATAATTTTTGAACTTAAGTTGGTTTGTTAGTGAATTATTAATTACTCTTGTTGCAAGAAGATAACTAATTTACTTTGTTGCACCAAGACTTATCCTTGAACGTATAGGTATTATAATGATTAATTTACGAAATTTATTAATAACATTTGAATTATTTGGTAATCGAAATCCCCGATACACAGGTGCTTAAGATGTAGGGAGTGTCAGGTGAGGCCCCGATACACAGGTGGTTAAGACATATCAAGTGTCAGGTGAGGCCCCAATACAGAGGTGTTTAAGAAGTAGGAAGTTTGAGGTGAGGCCCTAAAATTAAATTTATAAACAATCTGTGAACAAAGATCTTTTGTCATCATACGATCATTGCCTGCCAGGATTCAAACTCTGGCCCAAGTTATCGGAAGCCATCGCATTACAATTTTACTAACTTAGTTACTCATACCACTATAGTATGTTTGTTTACTCTTTTAAACAATAACTGCATGTGACGAAAATAGTAAGGAAAATATAAAAGTAAGCTTCAAAGAAAGTGATCTCAAACTACCAACGCTACGAGTAAAAGAAACTCAAAACCATCCAACTACGCAAAATGGACAGAATACTTAAGTGAGCGATAAAATGAAAACGCCCCTCTCCACGCCGCAGTTTCGAGCTGCCGCAAGTTTGCCGCGTATTTGCCGCGTTTTTTGCGCGTTTTAATATCTGTGCAATAAAAACTCGTCCGTCTCGTACTCCCGGTATACTTGCAGCGTTTACAATCCATTCATAACACAGTAATTGACAAGAATATAAAGAAGAAAAGAGCTACAATAATTTTTGGACACTTAGCATTTGCGGAACATATTTTTATGTTTTTAGAACTTAAAAATGTTAGAGAAATTGTTTGACATAGTGAGAAATATATAAAAGTAAAAGGTTAGTAAATGTGCTGAGCAAATTATGAACAGACTCGCTAGACAATTAGTGTTCAAGATGCTAAACCTGACATACAATTTTATGTTTCTTTAATTTCAATTGTCACGAACATTCTGTTTATGAGCATTTACATACTTTACATTTTACGTAGGTTTTTCTTTATGTAAAATCTACAATATTTTTCACCATAACACTTCCATCATACCAAAACTCCGATCAGTCATAAACTACGACCCGCTTGCAATTTAAACAACTTCTTGAAGCTTTTCTCCAAAGAATTCGACTGCTAATTCAGTCAATTAAAATTTTAACAAAAACTGCGCTCTGTGCATGTCTTTTTGAAAGTCGGTACTCGCTGCCAAGACGAAAGTGTACGCTCCCGTTTATTATTGTGTTATTTAATAAAAAAGTAAAATTTCCGTAGTGTGCAACATCACATTGAGTTAAATAGTGCTCGATAATCATACGTGCTTACTTTCAAATTCTAATGCTGTCTACTGGGGATATTATTTGAAAAATAGTCGCTGCTCAAATCAACAGTAAGTTTGCTTAATACCTTCAACTTACATCGGCATTCAAACAAAAATTGTGCTAAATAATCGCGGTGGTAACAACTATTGCCTTATTTCATCCACGACGAAAATGTCAGTATAGTGAGCTGTCAACAAAACATAGTGTATGTGCCGACGAGTGCGACTTCGAGCCCTGGATGGGACTATTATTTGCATTTTAGTTTTTATTTTCTTATATTTCTAGTATAACAGTTAATATTTTTTTAGATTTTTGATTTCGGAAAGCCTGAATAGTAATATCGTTTTAAGATTTGATTAGCATTTTGGTTATTTGTATTTATCTTTTGTAACAATTAATATTGTTTTAGTTTAATGATTTTGGGATAACATAGTAGGTAATATTGTTTTAAGATTTTATAAAGCGTTAAGGTTAATTTTTTGTTTTTATTGTAATAGAACAGTTCATATTGTTTTAGATTTAGGGTTAAGTATATAGTAAAATTATTTCAAGATTTTATAAAATTGCTTTCGGGTTTATTCCTATTTTAAAAGAACAGTTAATATCGCTTTAGTTTAAATATTTTTGGCTTGAGTAATTGGTAATATTGTTTTAAGACTTTTATTATTACCTGAATCCATTAGCGTCATAACTGAAATAGTCAACCGTTCGCTTGTCACAGGTGTATATTCCGAGGCCTGGAAAACTGCACTGGTTACGCCGCTACCTAAGAAGCCTAACGTTACTGAATATCTAATTTCCTGTTTATCTAAAGTACTGAAACGAGTAGTGCATATCTATTATACATTTATAACAGTTTATGGAAAACAACGGCATATTACTGGCCCTACAATCAGGCTTCAGAAAGGCACACAGTACAATCACGGCTTTGGTTGAAATGACAGATAATATTTCATCGGCGCAGGATAGAGGACAGGGAACTATCATGGTCTTGCTGGATTACTCGAGAGAATTTGACGCATTAAATATTCTTCTTTTGCTGTCCAAATGACTTTCAATGGCTTTTCTGCAATCTCAGTCAAATGGTTCTCGAGTTATCTCAGTAACCGTTTTCAGATGGTTAGGTTGGCAGATGTTAATGGAGATTTTTGCTGAAACTAACGTATTTTTAAAGCCTTTCCAGTTGGTAAAGGTCTTAGGAGATGTGACGTTAACGTTAGGCGTACCTAGCACGAGGGATACGGGGCGATGGTCGGAGCTCAGCTCCCTCCGCCCGTCTTTCTCCGCAAAAAAGCGCGATGGACCGTAGTTTCAAATCTTTGCAAAGAGCAAAAAATCAATAATCTAAAAGCAACCAGCGCAGGCGATACAATTAAAACCCAGGTCACGACCATCGACGACTTTCGCGCGTTCACCAGGTTACTTTCTTTAAAACAATCACACCTACGCCCTCCCGGAGGAACGTAACATCCGCGCAGTACTACCAATTAGATAGCCCGGATAAAATAGATTCATTAGTCAACTCTCTAACTGATCCTATTAACTCAGCCATCAGCGACAACGAAAAGGTTGCTAAGCCTTTGAAGTCGAAGAGAAAGCCGAATGCTTCGCCGACAGCATAGCGGCACAATGTTCGCCCAGCACACAACCCACGGATCCCTCCCACATCCAGGCGGTGGAGGACGAAGTTCTCCGCAGAGAATCTCTCCCCATCACCGACGACCCCGTCACAGTCTCTAACGATGAAATCTTGCTTCTCATTAGAATTCAAAAGTCCAAAAAGGCTCCGGGTGCGGATGGAATTTCCAACCACGCACTTAAGCACCTGCCCCAGCAGGTGCTTACCTTGTTAGCTATTATCTTCAATGCCTGCTTCGACCATAGCTACTTTCCAAAAGCCTGGAAAGAAGTGACAGTCATAGGCATTCCCAAGCCGGGTAAACCCCTGAATGTCCCGGCTAATCACAGACCCATCAGCCTCCTCAAGGCAATGTCTAAGCTTCTCGAAAGAATCATACTCTCTCGAATGCGGAACCATCTGTTTCCAACGGATGGCGACCCTCTCATTATTCCCGCCCATTTCGGCTTTCGCGCTAAGCACTCCTGCCCTCAGCAAGTCCATCGAATCGTCGAGTACATAATCGAAAGATTCTCTCAGCGTCGTAAAAAAACAATCGCGGTTCTCTTTGACGAAGCCAAGGCTTTCGACAAAGTCTGGCACAGCGGTCTCGTTTTTAAACTCTATAAAATAGGCTTACCGGCTCGCCTAGTCAGATTAATAGCATCGTTTTTCTTAGTACTAAAGGCTGGAGTCTCAGTCCTCGCCCCTCTGCTGTACACTGTGTACACTAACGACATCCCCATCCCGCCGAAAGGCGTCGAACTCGCCCTCTTTGCAGACGATACCGCCCTTTACACTAAAAGTCAAGCGATCCCGTATAACATCACCAGACTCCAAATGGCCGTAAACGCCCTCGGTGTTTGGTTTCAAAAATGGCGTATCGATGTCAACCCAGAAAAGAGTTCTGCTATTCAATTCGACCACAAACGTCGTAATCGCCACAACGATCCCCACATTCGAATGTTAGGTATTCCCATCCCCTGGAAGCGCAGTATTAAATACTTAGGCGTCACCTTAGATCAGACGCTTTCTTTCAAGCCACACGTCGACAGAGTAACGAAACTCGCGCGTTTTTACTTAAGCCGCCTATGTAGTATGATAGGAAGAAAAAGTAAAATGTCTTTTAGAAATAAACGTACGCTTTATAAGGTCTGCGTTAAACCCGTCATGTCATATGCTTCGCCAGTCTTTGCCCACGCCAAACCCTCCGTCCTGTATAAACTGCAGGTGGTTGAAAATCTCTTCTGCCGCAGGGCCACAAACGCACCTTGGAACGTGCGTAACGCGGACCTGCACGGAGATCTTGAACTACCTACAGTGCAACAGCACCTCAAAACACTCTCAGAATCGTTCTTCAAACGCGCCGAATCCCATCCCAATCATCTTGTTCGAGATTCAGTCTCATATACTGCTCCTGTGTTAGATTCGATATACAAAGTCGCTAGACCGAGAAACGCGCACACTGGCGAACCGACGCAATTAAATTTAGATCTCTTGGCCCTTCAGGCCGCAAATTCTAATTCTAACGTAAATTCTAATTCTAACGTAAATCCGAATTAATGCAATTTTATTTTTCAATTTTTAATGTTTTTTAATTATTTACTTGTGATTTTGAGCACCTTCAGTGCTATATAAATCCCAGCGGGTGACCCCTTAAGGGCCCCGCTAGCGCGGCCTCTTTCTCCGATTGGCCGTCGCTCAGATGAAGGCTGAGTGGCAAAAATGCACGAGCCGACAGGGGGTTTTTTTGTGAGTAGTGGTTCTGGTAGGCATGGGGACGAGTCCCATATAACTCCGATCGCGCGCGCAGAGTATGCGTCAGAGCATTTTTTATATTCGCCTACCCTTCCCGTGGAGGGGAACCAAAAAAAAATGGGTCTGACCACTCTAGTTGCTAGGTTCCAAACGTTGCGCTTCACTCAACTTCTATTCCTGTCCCCTATTCACCCTACAAACAACGTGTTGAGTATAATGGCTAAAGCACTTACCAGAGTATGAATGAAGGTACACTAGTTATTTATTGTCTCTCTTTTCACTTTTAGATAACGGCACGAAAGTTATTACTAAACGGCCGTTCCGAGATAAATTTTTTCGTTGCAAACGAGAAGTGTCAAAAACTATTACTAGGGAGGGGAGGGGGATGGGATCCGGAAACGGTTGGGTGCCTTGCCATTTATAAAAATTAATATCACGCTATTTTAAATACGCAACATACCACGCCCCAAAAGGGGGCTACCCCTTTTCACTAGAATCGAACAGTTATTGGTATACCAGATCAACCAAGAAATTAAACAAAGGAATATACATAAGTGATAATACATGCAAACATGAGTAACTCCAATAAACAACCATAAATGTGGACTGTATTTTAAAACTAACAACATAAACTTCTTATGCTGATAAACGTGAACAAAAAAAAAACCTAAACTAAAACATAAAATTTATCAAATCTTGGTATTTTACTGGGTATTATTTATTGGTAGAGGGCACAGTTTTGATAAAGACCTAGTAAATATGCCTCTAGCAGTTCAAACCTCTACTACCCTAGTCACTGAGTCTCGTCCGGGAAAAACGCTAGTCACTCGACCGATACTCCACTGGAGAGGGGGGACATTATCCTCCTTGATAAGAACTAAGTCATTTATATTAATGTCACAAATCCCTTTATTCCATTTAACTCTCTGCTGCAGAGTATGAAGGTCCTGACTCCATCTCTTCCATATATCCACAACCATTGACTTAAGTAAATGCCAACGCGACAAAGGTACCAAACTGTAGTCGACAGGTGTCTCTGGTACTGATACAAGAGGAGCACCGATTATGAAATGGCCTGGTGTCAAGACTGACAAGTCATTCGGATCATTTTACATGGGGTACAAAGGCCTAGAATTACGTATGGCTTCAACTTGTGAAAATATGGTAACTAATTCTTCAAATGTCATACTACGATCACCTATAACTCTCTTTAAGTGACCCTTACTCGACTTAACCGCTGCTTCTACTAAACCATTAAAATGAGGACTAAGTGGGGGAGAAAACCTCCAAGTGATGAAATTGTCTGACAAAAAGGAATAAGATTAGGGTCTCTAATTATGTTATTAGCAAATTGTTTCAAAATTATACAAGCTCCCTTGAAGTTTGTTCCGGTATCAGTTGTTATTTCTTTAGGTAAACCTCGATGTGCTACAAAGTGCTTAAGCGCTGCAAGAAAAGCTTCAGCGGTCAGATCACTAACTAATTCTAAATGGACCCCCTTGGTTGTAAAACATACGAAAACGCATAAGTGGGATTTGACTATTTTAGCATTCCGAAGCACACTAGTTTTTAGGTTAAAATGACCCGTAAAATCAATAGCAATTGACAAAAATGGACGAAATGATTTATTAACGCGACTAGCAGGTGAATTCCCCATGAACGTTTCCGAGGGCTGACAACAACAGAGCATACATTTAAAAATACGAGACCTAATTACTTGCCGTGCTGACAATATCCAATAATTCTCCCTAAGAATAGACATAAGTAAATTAGGACCTGCATGTAAGTATTTTAAATGGTAATAGTCAACGATAAGGTATGTTAGGTGGTGTGAGCGCGGTAGTACCAAAGGATGCTTAGCTGTGTAAGGTATAGCTGAGTTAACTAATCTACCTCCCACCCTAAGCATTTCCAATTCATCAATAAAAGGATGAAGTCGTCTTAAGCCTGTACTGCAGTATTTTTCATCTTTTAAAAATCGTATGTCCTGTTTAAAGGCGTTATATTGGACAATCTTAACTAACTTTAGCAAACCATTTCTTAATTCATCGCTGCACAAAGAACCTATCTTCCTAGACATTTTATTTTTGCAATTAAAGGCAAACCGTAAACACCAAGCAGTTGTACGAACCAGTTTACTCAAGGAACTAAATTTGTGTACTATTTCTTCACTATACTCAATATTAGTAGTGACAGTTGCTGCAAGTCTCTTAACTGATTTCAATCCAGGAAGTGAGTCTGAAGAAAGTTGTTCACACGGTACTGGCCAAGTTTTGTCATCACCGAGCAACCAAGAAGGACACCACCAAAATTTATGATGCACTAGTTCTTGGGGTGTGATACCTCGCGCCGCAGGATCAGCTGGGTTCATGCTTGTGGGTACGTATCTCCAAGACTCTGGAGGAATTATTGATTGAATTTCACTAACTCGATGAGACTCAAAGAAAGTAGTAAGAGTAAGTGTGGTTCAGTGCGAAGCCAACAAAGAACAATAGACGCGATAGTAAGTCTGTGTGAGTCCGTATTTGTTTTTAATGTAGTAATAACCCTTTTCAGAAGTTTCGCCAAAAGATGTGCTCCAGAGAGTTCGAGTTTTGGAATGGTCGATTTCTCTTTGATCGGCGCAACCCTTGTTTTAGAAATGAGAAGACGTATGGTCACCCTACCATCACTGTGGACGCATCGCAAATAGACACATGACGCATACGCAGCATCGGAGGCGTCGCTGAAACCATGCAAATCAAAATATAAAACCGATCTAGAGAGAAGTTGACGCTGAATAGACACATTTTTAAGATAATCAGTGTTTGAACAAAACTCCTTCCAATCATGCAAGATAGTCTCAGGTGGAACCTCGTCCCACTGTAAGCCGAGTTTCCATAAACGTTGCTGTTCACGCTGTTTCTCCTCTTAATTAATTAATCTACTACTTACTGAAGTATATTGTGCGGTACAATTGTAAATGTATATGAGGGTATTTGTGAAATAAAAACAGTGTTTAACCAACTAACGTGTGTTTCACTACATGGTGACAGCGGTGCTTCAATTTTATATTGATTGCATGAAATTACGGTTAATTGTGTGTAGTATAGCGATTAGACTACATTGTGTTAAGATAATTAATACGTAATCATGGAACACGCGCGTCCTCCAGCGGAATTATCACTCGAAGGCGGCCCGGCTATGAGGTCGGAGTCGTGGCGAAAATGGCGGAAGCTGTTCGATGTGTTTTTAAAGGCGTCTGGAGTGAGCAAGGAGGCTAAAGAAGTGCAAGCCAGCTTGTTGGTTAACCTCATAGGACCGGCGGGGTACGAAGTTTATACCACTTTCACGTTCGAAAGAGGTGAAAGTGAGGATGACATCGAATGTATACTAAAGAAATTCGAAGACCATTTTAGTACTAAGCCAAATATTACTGTGCGACGTTTCAAGTTTTTTACACGAAATCAAGATGAACGTGAGACTATCGACGAGTATGTTACTGCATTGCGAATGTTAAGT
This sequence comes from Marasmarcha lunaedactyla, assembly GCA_923062675.1. NCBI lineage: Eukaryota > Metazoa > Arthropoda > Insecta > Lepidoptera > Pterophoridae > Marasmarcha > Marasmarcha lunaedactyla. Next base: position 235,049 of record OV281351.1, on the reverse strand, counting down.
CAACCTTGTGAGTTCGGTGAACTACATGAAAGTTTAATTCGTGATAAAATCGTTTGTGGAATTGTCAACAATACGATAAGAGACCGTTTACTACGGACAGATGAATTGACACTGTCGAAAGCCATACAAATTTGTCAAGCGGCGGAGATGTCAAAAGAGGAAGCTCTTTGCATTGATGGCGGTGCAGAAGAGAGACAAGTGAATGCTGTGTCGGTACGAGGCGGGCTCCGTGGCAACGCGCGCGCATGGAGACAGCAGCGCGCGGGTCGCGGCGGCCGCGGCGCTTGCGCCAGCGCGGGAGTTTCGGGCGGCGCGTGCGGCCGCTGCGGCGGGGCACGCTGTGTTGGCGGTGATCGGTGCCCGGCTCGTAATGCCTTGTGTTTCGTTTGTGATAGAAAAGGTCATTTTTCTCGAGTATGTGAACGCAGAAAAGTGATGTGCAAAGTGTTTAATTTAAGTACAGATTCGATAAAGAGTGACGACGCCGATATGTTTTATGTAAACACTATAACCGAGGACAAGAAACTGAGTAAGTCGAAGACCGAGTGGCTTGAAACTGTTTCATGTAATGGTAAACAGTTAGTGATTAAAATAGATACAGGTTCTATGATAAATGTTATTTCAAAAAATGATTTTTTAAAATTAGGATTGCCTATTGAAAGACTTAAATCTTATACAAAACGAGTCCATTCGTTCACGGGAGATAGGTTGCCTATTATAGGTACATATAACTTGACTATTGTTTTTAATAATAAAACATACGTTTTACCGTTTGTTGTTACGCAGTTAAAATGTCAAAACGTATTAGGATTGCAAGGATGTACTACAATGGAATTAATAAATTACATACATATGATAAATATTGATAAATATTCTAGTTTATTTGAAGGTTTAGGAAAGTTACCAGGAAAATATAATATTAAAATTGATAAAAATGTACAACCTGTTATGAGTCCTACAAGAAAAATACCGTTAGGGCTTAAAGATAAATTATTATCGGAGTTGAAAAGAATGGAGGGACTCGGTGTTGTAAGAAAAGTAACACGTCCGACTGACTGGGTAAATGCAATAGTTCTAGTAGCTAAAAAAGATGGTAGTATTCGTGTTTGTTTGGACCCTAGACCTCTAAACCGAGCCGTGCGACGAGCGCAGTTTCCGTTGCCGACGGTAACGGAGCTAGCCGTGAAGCTGCGCCACGCTAGCGTGTTCAGCGTTCTGGACGCGCGCTGCGGGTTCTGGACGCGCGCTGCGGGTTCTGGACGCGCGCTGCGGGTTCTGGACGCGCGCTGCGGGTTCTGGATGGTGGAACTTGATGAGGCCAGCGCCGACTTGTGTACCTTTAGTACTCCGTTTGGCAGGTATCAGTTCTTACGCTTACCTTATGGAATAAGTTGCGCACCTGAAGTTTTCCATGGGAAACTTAGGCAGCATTTGGAGGATCTAGAAGGTGTAGAGTCGTTTGCAGACGATGTAATTGTGTGGGGACGCTCTAGAGAAGAGCACGATAAAAGATTAGAGTTGCTACTTCAACGAGCTCAAACAATAGGCATTAAGTTTAATCGAGATAAATGTACATTCGGGGTGACAGAAATAACTTACTTAGGTCATAAATTTGATGTAAGTGGAATGAGAGCTGATGATCGCAAAGTTAAGGCTATACTAGACATGCCCCATCCTACTGACAGGAAGTCGCTAGAAAGGTTTCTGGGCATGGTAAATTATTTGTCGAAATTTATTCAAAATTGCTCGGAGTGTGTAAATATACTGAGGTGTTTGTTAAAAAAAGATGCAGAGTGGCTATGGGAAGTACATCATTCTGAAGCAATTTAGAAGTTAAAATGTAAAGTTGCGAGTGCGCCTATGTTAGCGTTGTACTCGACGGAGGCGCCGGTCGTGCTGTCTGTGGACGCCAGCGGTGTCGCGCTAGGCGCCGTGCTGCTGCAGCACGAGCGCCCGGTCGAGTTTGTGTCGCTCACCCTCACAGACACGCAAACTAGGTATGCTCAGATTGAGAAAGAGATGCTAGCGATTGTGTTTGCTGTAGAGCGATTTAGACAATACATATATGGCAGGACCGACGTCATTGTTCATAGTGACCATAAGCCTCTGGAAGCTCTTTTTAATAAACCATTAGTCGCGGTGCCGGCTCGATTGCAGCGAATGATGATGAGAGTGCAAGGATTCGATATTAAAGTTAAGTATGTGCCGGGCAAATACATGTATATTGCGGATACATTGTCACGGGCTCCCTTAAAAGAATCGATGAATGAGATAGTGTCAGAAGAAGTCGATGTGCAGACTTGTTTTATGTTAGAAAATGTGCGATTTAGTGAGTTAAAACGTGAAGCGATTAAAAAAGAAACGAAGTATGACAGTGACTGTAAACGATTAGTGCAATATATAAAGAATGGTTGGCCAAAAAATAGGCGTGATATAAGTGAAAAAGTCAACGTGTTTTGGCCTTATCGTGAACAACTTCAATTCATAGATGGGATGATTTTTAAAGGAGACTGTGTTTTTATTCCGAGGGGCTTACGAGAAGAAATGTTAAAGCGAGTACACGAGGGCCACTTGGGCATCGAGAGATGTAAGCGGCGAGCGCGTGAGGTGATGTTCTGGCCCGGCATGAGCGAGGACGTGGAGAGCGCGGTGCGCGGCTGCGCGGCCTGCGCTGCGCACGCGCCGCGCCCGCGCCGCCAGCCGCTGCTGCAGCACGAGGTGCCCTGTCTGCCGTGGCACAAGCTGGCTTCTGACATATTTGAATATAGAAAAAAACGATATATAATCCTAGTAGATTATTTTTCAAACTATGTCGAAGTCGGAGAGTTGACTGGTATCGGTAGCAAGCAGGTCATAAATTTTATGAAATCACAATTTGCCCGGCACGGGATACCAGCCGAGTTAGTAACAGACAACGGCCCAGCTTATAGTTCAATGGAGTTTAAAAAGTTCATGCGTGATTGGGAAATTAATCATGTTACGTCATCACCGCACTATCCACAATCAAATGGTAAAAGTGAAAGGACGGTGCAGACAATAAAAAATCTTTTAAAAAAATGTATGGATTCGGGTCAGGACTTTAATTTGAGCTTGCTTAATTTTAGATCTACTCCGCGAAATGGCTTAGATTCTCCGGCACAAATGCTCATGGGTAGACGATTGAAAACGAAATTGCCGATTACTACAAAATTATTGAACGAACCGGTCGACAATAATAGTAACTATAGGGCTCTAATAGCTGAACGACGTTGCGTTAAAGAACAATATGATAGGTCCGCGCGGCAACTACCACGCGTATCAATAGGTGATAAGGTTACATTAAACGACAACGGTCACAGAAAACTTGTCACAGTTACAGAGCGCGCGCCAGAACCGCGGTCTTTTGTAGTAGAGGATGAACGTGGGGTGAAGTTTCGTCGCACGCGTGGCCATCTCGTGCTGCGAACGAAATCTAATGTGCGCATCGTGGAGCAAACGTCAGTACCACTCCGTCACTCGTCAGAAATGCATTTTGAGTTCCCTTTACCAGTAGTATCAGGCGCGGCGGTGGCAGTTCGACGCCGGCGTAAAAAAGTAATACATGCCGGAGGAAGTGATTGTTTACAAAAGACCGCTACACAGTCGAGTGAAGTAATTGGTGAAACGAGTTTGTTGTATCCTAGTTTAGAAAGCTCTCCTAACTCTGTTATAAGTGAATCTGCGCCATCACAGTCCCCTTCACCACCACAGGTTCCTATAGTAAGGTCTAAGGAAAGAACTGCACGAATGCTGACAAATTTAATTTTCGGTTCATCTAATAAATACTAAAAATATATCTACCTATACTATACTATGTACATACCTATAAAGGTGTGAATTTATAGCTAAATACTTGTATCAAAAAATGTTGACTGTTTTGTTAATATAAAATATATATATGTAAGTACTTTAAAATAAAAATTCACATAGATAGATGTGAAGAATTTATATATACCTTTTTTGATGGATTCTTTCGTTGTTTTTGTTCATTTTGTTTTATAAGGGAAAAGATGTAGTATATTGTGCGGTACAATTGTAAATGTATATGAGGGTATTTGTGAAATAAAAACAGTGTTTAACCAACTAACGTGTGTTTCACTACACTTACTATAAATGAAGCTACTACTTGAGTTTGATACTACATGCTACTCAGGTTGACTGGATTTTGGCAAAGGGCAATAAAACCATTGAGCCATCTATATTTATGAACTAGTCTTTTTTTTCCTTCATCAGTTTTAAAAGTTTTAATTCTGAAACTTTACGACGACGATGTTGTCGCAACATTGCTACAGTGCCAAACTGAGATGGTGTTCTTAAGTTTTCATAATTATGGTAATGGTAACGAGTAAATGTGATCTTCAAAATTAACACAAAACTGGTGCCCACAATTTTAGTTGTGGTTTTGGTTAGGTGTTATTCTGTCATTACTGGGAGAGTCGGATTTACAATTTAAATCTTGTGGTGGAATAGGGGACTGAATTATCAAAGTGGACGTCGAAACTTCAAAGTTGGTGGCTGGTAATGGTTCCGGGTAGCTTATAGAATCCACACAAGGAAGAAGGTCGTCTTGTATGTTCTTACTACTATCATTAAATAGGTCATCCCCTAGTAGATATTGCAATTGTATAAGATCCTCATCAAAACCTTCAGAGAGTGGGGATTCTTCTCTAAGAATGAAAAGATACAATTAAGATTTAAAAAAAAATGATGTAATTAAACCATCGTTTGTAGTGTGGGTGTTTAAAAACTGCCTTGTTGATCTAGTGGTATAAGCTTGTACCACCTGATTGACTGGTCTCGGGTTTGATTCACGCGTCTGGCTAATAAAATTTATGTTGGGTTTTTTCTGTTACGAAATTCTGCAAATAGCCTGAAGTCAGGAAGTCGGCAGTTGAAAGATTTCCGTACCTCGGAGAACATGATATGTCGGTCCAGGGTTGCGTGAAAATTTATGACCGTCGTTATGTGGACTCAGTAGACCCGATTGGTGAGGTAAAAGCTACAGTTAACATAGAAAACATAGTATCTTTTATTAAAAATGTCACATGAGACAAGACAAAAATAGCCAAACTTCCTTTAACATTGCAGTATATGCCATAACCGTCCTAGATTCTATCATTTTTTTCAAATAATAAAGTCAGTAGTACCACATCCAACATCAAAATTTAGTCATTTACAATTAAAAAAGTTAATATTACCACATCTGACAAATGCTTTTTAAAATAAGAACGTTTAACAATGTCAGTAGTACCATATCCGATAAAAACGTGTAAGAAAGAAATGAGTAACAAAGTCGGTAGTACCATATCCGACAAAAACGTGTTAGAAAGGAGCCAGAGACAAAGTCGGTAGTACTATATTCGATAAAAATGAATAAACTTAAAACGCATAATAATGTAAAATATGGTACATCCGACACAAACAAATAATAATCAGTTAACAATATAGGATCTGACACATACTACAATCTTATCCGTTTCATCCTGAATTTACCATTCCCGAAGCATTTTTAAATGTATTTCTATATAAGACTACAATAAAATAAGTTTTCTATTATAGTTTATCAGTAAAAAATAAGCTGAAAAGTAAATTTTTACTTGCTTATCTTGGAACTTTTGGTTGGAACGAGTTGAAAAATTACTAGCAGTAATTTCTGATTCAGCAAGAATATTTTGAGCTGGGACATGACGTTGTACTGAGTGTAAGATACACCTAGGTCGAAACTTTGTTATTTATACTTAATTCTGCAATATTAACGTAAAACCTTGAAATAAAAATATGATACTCACGCGCCCCTTTAACATTGAACGAAATGGCAGATGCGTGCGATCCATAATTAATTGGACGTATTTAAAAAATCCGACTTTGTTAATCTAGAAAAACTATGAAAGCGCTTAATTTGAAATTTGAAACTTTGCAAGGTAAAGAAATGTTAAGACCTTAGACGTAATAAAACGTAAAGCGCCAAAATGTAGTTCCGACTTTGTTAATAGCTACAGTCGAATTATACACCGATATCGTAACAGTTGGATCCCTAAATACCTTCATCTGATGCGTTATGAATTCTGATAGTTTATTCGCCTTAATTGTAATGCTCTCGAGGTGACTTTTGAAAGTGAGAGAACTGTTGACCATCACACCGAGATCCTTTATGACGGAAGCTTCTTTTAAAGGAAATCCATTAATACTATATACACATGGCACCGAAGTTTTCTTTCGTGTAAACTTTATTTGATAACATTTTTCTGGATTGAGGATCATTTAGTTCTTAAAACACCACTCCTGTACTTTCTCTTAGTCCATTTGCAACTGACAAACATCTTGGGTCGAAACAATTGTCCTATACATCTTTAAATCATGAATTCAAATTCAAATTCACATATTTATTTAACACACAATACAAACAAGACAGACAAATACAAAAAGAAAAAAAGAAAGTAAAATAAAATATAAAACAATTCAACACCAGGGAAAGACACAGATAAACGGATTAAAATTTGACACAATTAAAAAATAATGAAAATAAAAGAACGACAGACAAAAAACAATATGAAAGCGATCAAAATTGCCCCGTACTGTAGTGAATGTTAAATAGGACACATCTTAGCATAGTACCGAAGCCACAGCGCTGGTTATCTGATGTGCCCCAATAGATGCGTGTGCACGCCTTACGAGTATTACACCATTAATTTATAAAATAAAATATACCCATTTAATATTTGTATACAAATATAGTATAATAAAATATATCCCTACAATATTTTACTATAATATAATACTGTTTATTTTATTTATTTATTTATCAATATAATAGATAAATAATTATTTATATACCTTTATATAAAACTATACACATAATATGACACGTGCAAAGTACTTACCACTGGTATGTTGGAACAATACGTGAGCCATTCGGCATCATTGTTTAGTATTTTAATAAATGGATTTTGATTGCTTTCTTAAATGATTGCACCGAGCCGAGTTCCCGAAGTGGGGCTGGGATGTTGTTCCAACATTTACTAGCCGAGTACTTGAAACTACCACGGAAGGCAGTGGTTCGGTGCCAGGGCATGCAGAGCGGCCTGCTCAGCACTCCACAGTTCCTAGATTTGGCACGCCATTCTAGTTTCATTGCCAGATACTTGGGACACCCGGTTTTGATAACTCCAAACAGTAGGGTAGCTAGATGTAATTCCCTGCGTAGTGCCATTTTTAAGATACCTGCGGAGTTAAGGAATGGGGTAACGTGCGTTCTGGGAGGGATCTTAACCCGTCGCGCGATTTATATACACCAGGTGTACGTAAGGAAAAACGCTCCAAGCGCGTTACGTACACATGGTGTACATAACGAGTCAGTTGCAATTGGTCGCTCTTTTCTTCGATATTTTTGCACTAGCAATACGAACTAAGTAATGTAATCGATTCATTCATTCATAATTGAACATTTTCGAGTATTATTTTAATGGTAATACTGATATACCGAACGATAGAAAAAAAAAAAAAAAAAAAAAAATAGAACGAAAAAAAAAACTAATGCCGACGCCGAGACGCCATTACTGTTTTGTATGATGGTTTGGAACTATTCGGAAGTGCTTTGTTGTAATTGAAATATGAATTCAAGAAGAAATCGGTAAGTAACTTGTTATATCATATATATAGAATTACTAAGAAATAACTGTAGAATCTGTTTTTAGTAATTGTTATATTGAAAGTGATTATAATTACAATGATAAAGTAGCAAAACTTTTGTAATGCACTAAACTTCGACGCCGTGTCCGCCATATTTTACAATATTTATTATATTAATTTTCTTAAATGTGGTTTAAAATATATATAAGTTGGTAGTTAATTTATGTAAGAACATAATTTAACAAACAGATATTGATAATATTGTGTAATTTCATCGCAATCATATTTCAAATATGAATTTCTGAACAATCAATGCAAAATGATGAAAAGAGTACGAAGTGCAAAAACGGCAGTAAAAGTATTATCTATCAATCAATTTTTTTATATTTTCTTGTCGTAGGAGATGTCATATTAGGTATTTTGTTCCAAATAAAGTTTGTTCTCCGACTGGAACTAAAAATTTTAGACTTTTTCAACAAGAATAAATTACTATTGTTATATAAAACACTTTTTACCGGATATTATCGCGTATATTTTAGTTAATTTTAAAATTATTAACTTAAGTCTATCGTGACCACGGCAACTGCAAAGATGCCGAAACGTCGAAATAATTTTAAAATTAACTAAAATATACGCGATAATATCCGGTAAAAAGTGTTTTATTTAAAGTATGAATCGTGAAAATTTAAGAAAATATATACTATTGTTATATTATGTATTTTAGTTTTAATTTGTATGTAATTTTAGATTTGTACATGCATAATATAAGTTGTTATTTTCTTGTTAGTCAAGTTTAAAATGTATATAATGAATTTTATGATAATAAAATCAAATGAGTATGGTTCTTACGATCCAAAAAGATGCGCCCCACTCTTGCATCCGTTTATTTTATTGTAGTGTATTATTCTGTGAATACTTATAAATATATAATAAAAGATATGGTGTTGAGTACTCAAATAGTTAATTTTGTGATATTTTTAGTATGGAGAGATAGCTAAGGTCGCGTAGTGAAATTGGACCACATGGCCAACCCGGGAGTGCGTTGCCAGGCTAGCCATTATTATGGGGCTCTGATCCTCAACTGTCCCTTCGCCTCCGCGGTATGTATTTTTGTAGAGCGTACAGCTATATTTGTTTAATTTCGGTGCAATTATTAGTATTTCTTTTTCTAGCCTCCACGCGTTCCTTGTCCAGGGGACTCCAGGCGGTTCTCTACATGTTGAACATACTAGAAGTATAATACTAATAGGTTGAAGAGATAACGGGTGCCGGGTGTTCGTCGTTTGGATACTTAGGGGTAGGGAGATTTGCCGAGCTAACAGATGGAGATAAGAATAATTTTCTATAGGCATAAAGAGACTTGCATGTCAATACTCTTTCATGTTGTATTTGCTCAACTCACATTTTTTACAGCTTTATTTACTGTAAAATATAATTCTTAATAAAATATATTGTTTTATTTTTATTTTAAACCTTTCACAGTTTTCTCTTAGAACCAACAGTATTGCTTTTCACACCACAAATATCACGCAACGGGTCAAAAGCAAAGTTGAGTTGTCTTGTCCGCTCGTGCCTCCAAATTAACCCGCAAGTGAAAACAGTAATGCAGGATATATCAATAAAATTATCTTTATCATCTACTTAACAATTCCAGAGAATACCACGATATTATTCAACTAACCTACAATTACGTTTTACTAAAATAAAATTCTATTTTAATCGCTCAGTGCGCAAGAGAAACAATATTTTAAAAAGTAAGATTTCTAAAATATCTGTCTGAGCTCAAGGTCCCTTTATAAATATGATGTTGTATTTCTTGTTGTTATATTTATTTAGATATTATTGAGACAATCGTTCTATATAGCTGTCCACAATTTGATAATAACGATGATTGAAACAGTTTTTTATCTTGAGTTCAAAAAAAAACAATAGCTACCTATATTATTAGAACAATATAATTGAAAAAGCATCAATTAATTTAAAGTAATAATAATTTAAGATTAAAATTACAATAACATTTATCACTATGATTAAGAATTAATTAATTGATTGAAAAGAATTATTGCAATCAATGGATTGTTGTGTTAACGGTACTTAATGTACTTATAGCCATTTCGCGTAGTTTTTTTCTTAGTTAAGATAAACAAGTTTTTATTGTGTAAACAGATGGATTTGAAGTGAAGTTATTATTGTTTTGTCTACTTAGACATACAAAGTATAATGTTAAACTAATAAGTGTTGATTTGGTGAATATGTGCGTAAATTTGATATAATGTGCTAAAGTTTCAAGGTTATGTGAAAAAAAATCATAAAATATGGTAAAATAACGCATATTTATGTAACGAGGTCAGTTTTATTGCTTTATTGAATGTTATAATCAGATAGATAAACTCATAACGAATCCAAAAACCGATCAAAAAACGAATCAAAAAACGCTTGGCGACTAATTGAAACGCGGGCTCAGGAGAGCCGGTTAAGGTGACGGCATCTGACGACGTATCTGACGCGGGTTCTGAGGGGTCTGGACGTTGGAGGCCTGAGGGGCCGGGGACGCGATAGTTGCCTGTAAGGCCTGCGTTATTAAGTCATCTGATATGCTGGCGCCGGACGCAACGAGCGCCTGGGCGAACGACCTAAGAATGTTTACGACGCTTTGGTCAATTGGAGGGCTTGGTCCTACGATATGTAATATATAAATATATAAAAACGACTAGGTACCCTAGCAAACCTAGCACCTAAACCTCCCTACCCGCGGTAGGGGGCTGGGGACGACGCGAAGTGGTGCCCCTAATTCGGACAGCACTGTGCCGTCACCCTGGGAAAGGCCCAAGTGCAATTGGATCGGGTCAGCCGGTTTCTCTTTGGCCTGAAGGGCCTTGGAAGCGCACCGGGGCAACGCTTTCAGGCTTAGTTGTCACCGTTAAGTATCCACCTGATCAAACGCGAGTCTACTACGGAGTGTGTTGTCAATAAATTGACAACAAAAACCGGCCGAAGACCTGACGAAGTTGGGTTGCACTAAAAGTGCGGGATTGACTACGTTATGACCGGCCAGAGCCGGCCGCAGAGCGAGTCTCTGACTACGTAGCAGGCGCCAAGCGTCAAGTACGCAGCCAGAAAGACAGCCCGAGTCTTGCGAACCACTATCCGGACGCAGAACGGATCTCAGAGTGGCGTTTGAGTATTGCTACGAGAGAAGTCGTGAAACAACAATCGTGACTCGGCAGCCGGGAGCGACCTTCAACACGTCCGAACGGGTCCGGACGCAGATCGGGTCTGTGTGGTCAGACCCACTAGTGGGGGACTCACATAGAGACCGCGGGGACGCCCAAAACCCCCCGGGGATCGCCATCGGGCCCTCTCCATCCGGTCGCCAACCGGCACGATGGAGCAATCCCGGGATTTTACACAGGCGGTGGGGCAGCCTTTCACGAATGGCTAGGACGCTAGTTGGGCCCCCTACAACCTGTGGTCTGCCAGCGGTGCACCGTTTCTTTGGATCCCGCTGCCCTCCTGAATGAGCCATCCAGTGAATAATAACCCTTCGAGTTCTAACGGCTCTCATACGTTGCGCAATTACTCGGACGCACGACATCATGCCGGAATGTGACTAGGTCACTTGGTGGCATGGCTTTGTCTAAAGGGTGGTTGCAAGCCGCGGTCGAAACCTACTACCTGCAAAATAGTTATCCCGCCATTCATCAGTCGCCAGAGCCTCGTCCGCTGTCCGGCAGGGAGCACCACGGGCAGGTGAGGGTGGCATTTGGAGAGTCTTGGTGGTAGGCAACTCCCCCTTACATCCCAGTACTGCAACTGCACGCCAACTTAGTTCCAACAGACGATTGTATGCGACGGTTTACTATTGCGTCACACGACAGATAGTTACGATATGCAGTTGAACTGTCTGTGATAAAAAAAAATATAGCTGCAGGATTTCCTTATTTTCATATCAGATCGAACCTAGTTGGTTCGAAATATTTTGCAACTTTTCCCCTTGTTGCCAAAACTAAAATAATTACATCAATCAATTTTATTCTCTTTCAGAATGTTTACCCGCCACTAATTAACTTTTCGTCTGACATTGACACTGACAACCTCAGATGTTTCAAATTTCTAAAAGTCAAAAGAGAACCTCTCTAAGTTGCGTTTTGATTTACAAATCCTGTCAAGCCGACAACTGGTGAATTAATTTGTCATCAACAAATTGTAACTGAATGGAAAATAATTTGGGCAACATGCTTCTGTATTCAATTATTCTTGAAATCGACGAATAAACGAAGTATTTGGCTAACGACAGTCAAAATAAATCAAGATTGAAAGGTTTTTGAACTGTCTCACTTCTATTTTGTGTGTATTTGCAAAAACTGTAATTGAATTCATTAATGCAGCATTTTATTTACTCTTTTCATCCATTTTATGAATAGTGAATGAGAAAAGCGTAGCACAGAAAATTATTTAGTTAGTAGTATATATTATATTAATATATACTATATATAGTAGTATATATTATATTAATATATACTATATATAGTAGTCTATATTAATTAGTTAACGTTCCATTGACATAAATGTTTAAGATTCATTTTGTGTATCAGATATGAACGTTTTAATAACCTTCACTTTAAGTTCTCATTTGTCTTCACACTTTCATTATGTTTAAACTGCTATAAACATGGGACGGCTACCCGAGCGAGAAATGGATAGATCTTCATTAAGTTACTATGAATATGAATACCCTTTGGCATATTTTGGTATTCTTTATTTACTACAAAGACATAAATAACAGGGTATAAACTGAAACAATTTAAATAACAAATCCCAATGTAATGTGCAGCATTTTATTATAAAATTATTGCAGCAGTAAACGTAAATATTCTGAACTGCATATTTCTAAGACTACTAAGTCAAATCTAAGTCAAAGTCAGAATCAAAAATAATAGTTATAGATATAAAATTAAACCCTTATAAACTTTTTAAATTCTTATATTTTATAAGACTTAATATTATCGCGATTTAAAGTATTACTAGCATATTACGCGCAGCTTTGACTTTGAAGAAGAGACAACTAGATGGTCTCAAAATGGCGTGAAATCTTAAAATCTAGGAAGCTAAGAACATAATTGGATCTAGAAAAACTTTATCTAAGAAAACTGAAGCAATAAGAAAATAAAAGGAAAATCAAAACTTGAGGTAAGTTTAACCTTTTTTTTTTTTTTTTGCTGCCGAAGCACCCTCTCTCGGGAGGGAGGTGGAAGATTCGTCATGAATACCTCCGCAGCCGTCTGCAGGGTTATGTGGGACTCACCAAAGTGGCACCTACCCACTAAAAACCACCCAAATGACTGTAGCATGGGAATGCTGTCAGCCTTCATCGGAGCGACACCCGGGTTGGGAGGTGGGCGCGCAAGCAGGGACCCGCTAGCGGGTCACCCGCTGAGAATACTTAATCACTTAAGGTGCAAATGACATTTATATATTGGTGATTATACGGCCTGGGCAGCCTTAAGCTGGTCCAGATTTGCCGAAAGTTGATCGGGGGGATCCGAGAGTGCATTTCTCGGTCTACGGACTTTGTACCTCGACGGCATGGACGGAGCAGTATAAGCTACTGTCTCGCGTATAAGGGGGTTAGGGTGCTCTTCGGATCGCTTAAAATAAGCGGTGGAGAGCGTCCTAAGGTGTTGTTGTATAGTAGGCAGTTCGAGATCTCTGTGCAAGTCTGCGTTTCGCACGTACCACGGAGCATCCGTGGCCCGGCGGCAGAAGAGATTCTGAACTACCTGTAGTTTATACATATCGGAGGGTTTAGCATGTGCAAATATTGGGGCGGCGTACGTCATGACTGGTCTCACGCAAACCTTAAAAAGCGTTCGCTTGTTCCTAAGAGACATTTTACTGTGCCGGCCTAACATACTGTTAAGTCGACCCATGTACATACGGGCGAGTTTGGTAACTCGATGAATGTGAGGTCGGAATGAAAGCGTACGATCGAGCGTTACGCCTAGGTACTTGGTGGTGAGTGCCCATGGGATGGGCGTACCTAGCATTTGGATGTGGGGGTCGTAGGGACGACGGCGTTTATGATCGAAGCGCATCGCAGAGCTTTTCTCTGGATTTACATCGATACGCCATTTTTTAAACCAGGCTCCGAGGTCATTTACGGCCTTCTGGAGCTTGGTGATGAGTGTGTCGACTTGCACGCCCTTGACGTATAGGGCAGTGTCGTCGGCAAAGAGGGAGAGTTGAACACCTTTAGACGGAATAGGTATGTCATTGGTGTATATTGTGTATAGTAACGGGGCGAGTACCGAGCCCTGAGGGACGCCCGCCTTGAGGGGGCGGGGGGTGGAGAGCGTACCTTCGTGTTTGAAACGAAAGGTGCGATCTTTAAGGTAGGAGCCGACTAGTTTGACTAGTCGGTCGGGCAAGCCTGTGTTGTGAAGCTTGTAAATGAGCCCTGCGTGCCAGACTTTGTCAAAAGCCTTGGCTACGTCAAAGAAGACCGCGACTGTTTTCAGTCGTCTGGGGTAGAAGCCGTCGAGTATGTACTCGACGATTCGGTGAACTTGCTGAGGGCACGAGTGTTTGGCTCGAAAGCCGAATTGGTGGGGGATAATGAGGGGGTCACCGTCCGCTGGGAACAGGTGGTCCTTCATTCGAGCTAGTATGACTCTCTCGAGAAGTTTGGCCATTGCCTTGAGTAAACTGATGGGTCTGTGATTAGCCGGGTTATTCAAAGGTTTACCCGGCTTGGGAATGCCTATGACTATAGCTTCTTTCCAAGCTTTTGGAAAGTAGCTTAGGTCAAAGCAAGCATTGAAGATAATCGCAAGTAAGGTAAGCACCTGCCGAGGCAGCTGCTTAAGTGCTTGGTTGGAAATTCCATCCGCACCCGGGGCCTTCTTGGATTGATGTTTCCTAATGATGAGTAGGATTTCATCGTTAGAAACTGTGATGGGGTCAGCGGTGACTGGACGGGAGTCTTTGCAAACGACTTCGTCTTCCACCGCCTGGATGTGAGCTGGGTCTGTGGGTTGGGTACTCGGGGAGCATTGTGAAGCAATGCTATCGGCGAAGCATTCAGCTTTTTCGTCGTCCTCGAAGGCGGTAGTGCCATCGGGACGAGATAACGGAGGGGTGTAAGTACGGGCGTCTAGTCGGAGGGCTCTTGCCATCCTATAGTACGCCGTGTGGGACGGGAAAATATTAATCATAAGATCGTTCCTTTGAACGTCTCTGTAATCCGCGACGGTACGTTTAACTTTACGTTGAAGCTGATTGGCGATTTGCCTGTAGGCGGGTGTGGGGTATTTTCTGGCTCTGCGGAGAGCGGCGTTTTTAGCTTTAATTAGGTTGCTAATGTCCAAGGGAAGCTTGGACTTGCCATGCTTAACAACCTTTAGATTCTCACTGATGGCCGAGTTGATGGTGGTAGTGAGAGAATCGACTATCGAGTTGATTTTATCCGTGCTATCGAGATAGTCGGATGAAATCGCGAGTGGGCAGTCTGGGGCTTCAAAAGCCGAAGACAGGGTGTGTTTGAAACCTTCCCAATTGGTATAGGTTTTCGGAGCAGGAGGGTCGTTCTGGGGTCCTAATATAAGAGACACCGGACGGTGGTCTGAGCCTAGGTCGTCTAGCGGCTGTATGGTCTTGAGGTCAAGACTGATACCCTTGACGATGGCAAAGTCAAGGATATCAGGGGAATGAAGCGGGTTATCCGGATAATGAGTTGGTGTGACCGGAGAAATGACATCCAGATCGAGTGACTTCGTGATGTCTAGTAATTTAACACCAGTGGGTGTGGTCGACAAGCATGTCCAGTCAGTATGTTTGCAATTAAAATCGCCGAACATAATGACGGATTGCCCCAGTTCGAGTAAGGCCTCGAAGTCACAACGAAGGGGCGGTGTACCACTAGGTATATAGACTGAGGCCAAGACTATGGTCCTATGACCTGTCATAGCCAGCCTACATACTGTGGCCTCCATGTTGGTGAGTGGAGGCGTGGGAATCGGTGTGCAGTGGATACTTCTCTTGTAGTAAATGGCAGTGCCGCCCCGTTGGACCGAGGCGGGCCTGTCATCACGCACAAGAGAGTATTTAGGAATGTTAAGACCCCTGATGTGCTGGGGTTTTAAAAATGTCTCTTGAACAAGGATTAACTCGGGCTCTATGTTCTTAATGAACAGTCTGAGCTCCGGAAGTTGGTTGATTAGACCTCGGGTGTTAAAGGAGATCAGGGATAAACTCCTGGGTTTGGTGCGACCAGTCGTGGCGCTGGGTGGATTATTTATTGTATTCATTATAAATTATAAAATTTACAATGTTTTTAAAAGAGATTCGTACTGGATGATTACCATCAGACGATCTCTAGGAGTGCGAGCGGCGCGCAGTTTACCTGCGCACTGTGAAATTTGATTCATATCTACGCCCTGCATAGTATCAAATATTAGTTGAAGATCCTCAGCCATCGAAGGCTGAGGGGAGGATTTTGGGCCTGCTGGTGGAGCAGGGCAGGTTTGAGCAGCCGGGCGCTGTCTCCAGGCAAGCACTGGAGTGGGCGTGGGCTGGGCGGGCTTAACTGCCGGGGAATCCCGGTGGCGCAGCGGCGGGAAGTAAGAGTAACTATTAAGGGGCGGGGCCTGTCTGGGTGCCGCCTTCTTAATAGTAGGTCTGATGGTCTTGGGTGCACGAGGGCAGCCCCTGTAATTAGCTGTGTGGCCGGACTGGCCACACAGCACGCATGAGGGTGGAGTTGTACACTCAGGAGTGCGGTTGCACTCCTTCGTGAAGTGCGGCTCCAGGCACTTTACGCACCTGGGGCTGGCCAAACATTGACGCGCCGCGTGCCCGTACAATTGGCACCTGTGGCATTGCGAGGGATAGCCACGGCGATGTGGCGTCTCTACGGAGATTCCGGAGAGGCCGCAGATAGTGCGGGCCTCGCGGAAGAAATCTCGCGACTTTGGTGTGTTGGTCAGTATGACCAAGGCCAAGGGAAAACGGCGGCCGTTTTTGCTGTGCATCTTGTGCACAGCTTCGGCGGGAAAGCCTTGGGCTTTAATATCATCTAGGATGATATCGTTCGAAAACTCAAACGGGACTCTCCGTAGGATGGCTTTAACCTTACGCTCTTCAGGGAGAGCGTAGGTGTGGTATGGGATTTGTCTGCCTGTTGGAGCCTAGTGAGGTTCCTAAAGTCGTCAATGGAGGGGACTGTAATCTTAACGGACTCCGAGAGGTTCGTTGCCGTTAAGTAGTTAATTTTATTATCTGAGCATAAGCTCGAGATTAGAGGCCATTTGGCCTTTTCCCGTAGGAAAACGGGGGGAGGGGTCTTCGCCTTGGCTAAGACCGGCTCGCAGCGCGAGGCTGGCTTGGCGGGGGCAGCGGTGAAGCTGGCGGGAACAGTCACGTCGAGTGGCATGAGGGGGACGGGGACGGGCGACTGGGTCGCCGGGACGATGGTTGGTGTCGGAGACACCGGTGCTTTCTTGCTCCTTTTGGAGCGGCGTTCCACCAGCGTGAAGCTAACGGTGGGTTCAGGGGAGGTGAGAGTGTCCGCTGTGGAAGCGGATTCGTCGCTGCTGCTAGATGCAGTGCGCTTGGAGGGGCGGGCGGCTGATGAGGCCGAGGTAGAGGTTGCCGTCGAGGTGGCGTCCGAGTTATCTACCTCCATGGAGGAGGCAGAGGGAGGGGGAGTGCTGTGAGGCAGCGTCGATGATGAGGCCTGAAAAGCCTGGGCCTGAGGGGCCTTCGGAGCCATTGTGCTGGCGAGTTGGGGAAAGAGGACGCAAAGTGCCTGGACAAGCACATTTGTGTCAGAGAGCGAGCCGAGAGTGGCTAGGCCAGCTAATTGCTTCACAAGGTCAGAGACTTCTTGTGAGGCCATTGCGTACGGCGGGGGGGAGGGAAGGGGAGCTAACAATATATGTAAATATTTGAATATATAATTTAAGAACGACCTAACTGTCGACACCTAACTAAGCCTCCCTACCGGCGGTAGGGGGGGTCGGGACGGCCGCAGCGGTGCCCCTAATTCGGACAGCGCTGGTTCCGTCATCCTGGGTAAGGCCCAGTGCAATGGGATCGGGACTTCCGGTTTGTTGTTTGCCTGAAGGGCTAAACTGTGCGCACCGGGGCAACGCCGACTGGTTTCGTTGGCACCGTTACGCGTACCCACCAGCCCACGAAGTCTTGAACTCGGCGAACTTACTCCTCGAAGAACACCTGGAACGTCGAAGCCCGTCGACGAAGCTCACGTTCGACGAAACACGAAGTACGGTTAACAAGCCACTATTCGCCGTGAAAACGGCGTTTGAAATTTAAAACGGAAACGACTATGAAATAACAATACGGTAACGACCTTATGAAATTTGATTGCTCGATTAGCGCGGGGGCTAAGGGAGCGGGGAGGCGTCTGCGATTGACGTGCGCTCGAGAACGCACGCAAACCGAGACTGATCTGTTTCTGTAAGTTTAACCTAATCAATGACTACAGGTATCTGACCTGACATACTTACTTGTGCAGTATTGACCCCTGTCGTAATCAAATAGGAAAAGTTACACAACATGTGTTGATCTTATAAAACAAGCAAAACAGAATTCGACGATAAACAATGTAATTAATACTAAGTAGGAATGATAAATCAACATATGTTATTTGTACAACATAATTACATAAAAAGTTAATAGAAAATAATTTTAGTTGATAATATTGTTTTATATTTTTACTATTCACTGGAGTTACTTCTTATTTATTTCTGAATCAGCTAGCACTAGGCTAAACATTGTTTCTCAATTATTTCAATCGCAATGCAAAATGAAAATTTACCTAATTAACCGGCGGTCCCAGGCACAGCCTAGGTGTACCTATGCAATTGGCCCTCACATTACTATAGTCCAACATTTGTTGCTTTGGATTAGGAAACCTCCGGTGAAACCTTATCAGACCATGTACTAATGACTATAAAATAACAAAATAATAATATAACAAATATAAAAGATGAAAATTTATGGATAATATAAAATCAATATTTTTTTAAATCATAAGCTGACAAACACAAACAGTAATGTACAAAAGTAGGTCACAAATTTTTTCTTTAGAATTCAGATAGTACGAGTCTAGCTACAATATTGCTAGATAGTTACAATAAAATACAGCATACTTAATTCTAGTCGGAGTCATGTCACAACTAACATAAACAGTACTTATTTTTTATTATCAGTACAGTCTACAACAAAATTAGAAAGTTGAATATGCGGATGACATTGCTTTATATATTAGATTTGGGTTGCAGTCCCTATTCTTAACAATGCCTTTATCTACCTACAATCAATTGGCCTTTCCCTGGCTACTCCAAAATGTAAAACCATAGTCTTCACTAGGAAGAGAATCTTCGCCCTGACCTTTAATACGTTCTTAGGAAAACCTATCCCCGCAACAAGGGAAGTGAAGTTTCTCGGGCTGGTGTTCGCAAGCAAACAACCCGGCATCGGTTACCTTAGCTATCTGGCCAAAAAATGCAATCTATACATATGTATATAACATATATGTGGTCAGAGTGATCTCGGGTTTGTGGTGGGGTTCTCATCCAAGGACTCAAAAACTCTTTTACGATGCATTCATCAGGAGTGTAATTGACTACGGCTCATTTCTACTTGAGCCATGTAGCAAATCAGGCTTAATAACTGTACATAAAATTCGAAACTAATGGCTGCGGATCATTTTAGGTTCAATGAAATCATCACCAATGTCACCAAATCACCGATGCCATTTGAGTGTTTTGGACCTCCATTTAAACTCCAGAGACGATTCCTTTCTGACAGGTTTTGACAAGAACCCTCCAACTCTCTTCCTATCCAATATTTCTTAAACTTTCTGGATGTTTCACCTTCCCGCGCATTCCACTGTGACTACATTTTGTTTACAAGTCATAGTCATTTGCTTTTAACTTAGTAGCCGATTTTGGGGTGACCAAAAATTACACAAGCCAATTCGCCTTTATGAACATTGTAAAAGAAAGATAGTTGGACTGGACTGAAATTTACACTATTTGACAAATAAGGTTAGGGGCGAAAAATAAAAATGGCTGAATGTAAAATTAAACTTAAAATTATAATTAATTTTTTTCTACAAGGAAGGAACGTCCTTCACCTGACACAGAGTAAAATTAAGCAAGAGAGAATCTGGAGGCTACGAGCCCTTTTATAGACTTGTTGCGGCACTCGGGGGTTCGTTGGCCGGCCCGCCACAGGTAGTGGGTTCGAAATAAAAGATGGAATGATCTTCACATACGATTTATTAATTAATTCCTAGTTTCCACCTCACATCAGGATATATAAAAAATAGGTAGGTAGGGGACACTGGCCTGACAGTGTGGTCCTTCCTTTGTTGTTCGTCTTCTCCAACGGCTCCAGATATTATGAGTACATTATGAGAGTGGTAAGTACTGATCGTCCCGGGTTAGGTACTAGTCCGTAGGTTTCCTCGGATAATAATAATCCCCGTCAGTTTTAGGTGTAATAGTAAATCCAAGGTGTATAGTAAGTCCTGGAATGCCAGAGAGAAAAAGCGTCAGTTAGAGGCGGTTTCAATAAAATGACCGGTACGGCGTGGCGTCTAGACGTCACAGCGTCCTAGAAGAGGAAAAAGGGATAGTACTAGCGTTAATCAATCGTTAAAAACTACATTAGAAATACCTTACACTTAAAACATTTAATAGGAACAAATTGGAACTCACCCCAGCGGGATTAACTTCCAAATCAAGCTTAATTATAATATACTCGTCTGAATTACGCAGCGGTCCAGTTTGTTTTTTTTTTTTTTTTTTTGCTGCCGAGGCACCCTCGCGGGAGGGAGGTGGAAGATGCGTCATGCATACCGCCCGCAGGTAAATTCTTCTGCGGGGGGTTATGTGGGACTCACCAGAATGGCACCTACCCACTAAAAACCACCTGTTGGCTGTAGTTATTACCGTTAGCCTTCATCGGAAGCGACACCCGTCGGGAAGTTGGGCGCGCTGGCGGAGACCCGCTAGCGGGTCTTCCGCCTGTAGTGAAAGTTGCACTGAAGGTGCTCAAAGGGACATGAGTTGGTGGCCGTTCTGGGCAGCCTCCGGTGAAGCCGGGGCTGGGCAGAGGTCGGCCGAAGCATGATTTAGGGATCAATTCATTTAAATGAACCTATAATGAATTGAGAAGGGAACTATGCTCCGCCAGAGCTAGCAAACGCTCTGTCGGAGTACGTGAAGCCCTAAGTTTACGGGCTAAGACTGCGATTTCACTAACATCGACATTTTTCATAGCGTCGCAGACGATACGCATATCGTCTGCTACGGAGGATTGAGGAGTGGGTTTGTATGGGCGAGGAGCCGGGATGGGATTCGATGCGGGGCGCTGCCTCCAGTTTTCTGGGGCAGGCCTGGACTGTGAAGGCTTTGCAGCCGGAGGAACCCGGCTACGCAGCGGCGGAAAGTTTTCCTGAGAAAGGGGCGGGGCCTGTTTGGGTGCCGCCCTCTTGGAATTGGAACGCATACAACGGGGTGCACGAGGGCAGCCCCTGTAATTTGCGGTGTGGCCGGACTGGCCACAAAGCACGCAATCGGGAGGAGAGGGAGTTTCAGGAGTGCGATTGCACTCCTTAGTGAAGTGCGGGACCAGGCACTTGACGCACCTGGGCGGTGCGCGGCAGTTGGCCGCCGCGTGCCCGTACAACTGGCACCGATGGCACTGGCCGGGATGACCGCGGCGATGAGGCGCCTCGATCGAGATCCCAGAGAGGCCGCATATAGTGCTAACCCCTTTGAGGATCTCCCTGGACTTGGGGACGTTGGCGAGAACCACCAAAGCGAGAGGGTGTTGCCTCCCGTACTTGCTGTGCATTTTATGCACCGCGAGTGCCGGGAAGCCTTGGGACTGCAGATCCTCCAGGATAGCCTCGTTCGATAATTCGAACGGGACTCCCCTGAGTACCGCTCTGATCTTACGCTCTTCTGACAGAGCATAAGTATGATAAGCATATTGCTTATCGGTGAGGAGCTTTGTTAAAGCACGAAAGTCGTCTATCGACGAGACTAAGATTTTAATAGATTCACCCGAGTTGGCTGCTCGGATGTAATGGATTTTGTGCTCATTGCACAATGTCGAAACCTCAGTCCATTTACCCTTTTCCCGAAGGAAAACGGGTGGTGGGACCTTGGCCTTGACAGAAGTTGGGGCCGGAGTGGGTGTTGAAGACACCGGGGCAGCTGGCGTTGAAGACGCCGCAGGGGGTGTAGGGACGGGCGTCGAGGGCGCCGGGTCTTGTTTCGAACGCTTCTTAGAGCGCTTCTTAACAAGCGTAAAAGAGGGAGACTCAGGGCCAGTTGGGGTGGCGTCCGAGGATGACTCGGTCGCGGGTGCGCGCTTGCGGCGCGGAGGGGCGTCTACTTCGCACTCCATGTCACTGGAGGAAGGGGACGCGGGAGGGCCTAAGACCAGAGCGGTCTGAGGGACGGAGGTGGCCTGAGGGGCCGGTGTGAACAGTGCCATGATTAGAGGGAGAAATGATTGCAGTGTGCGAATCATATGAGGGGGGCAGTGAGTGCCTTGGGCGTCGTAATCAGCGATCAGCTTATTCAGAAGCTCCTCAGGGCTTAGGGAAGCCATTGCGGAGGGGGTTGGGGAGGGACAAAAATATATAAATATATATACTATGAACCTATCAACGATGACTAACTTTCTAAAAACCACCCTACACGCAGTTGGGCGGTTGAGGACGACGCGGATAACTTACTCGAACACGGAACTTGAAGTCCTGGAACGACGAAACCCCGTCGACAAAGCTCACGTTCCACGATGTACGATTAAAACCCACTTTCCACCGTGAAAACGGCGTTAGAAACTTATTAGAAGTACGGTTAACGAGCCACTGTCCGCCGTGAAAACGGCGTTAGAAACTTAATACGGTATACAACTATGAAATTACGACAACAACCAGTGAAATTTGGGTGCTCAATTAGCGCGGGGGCTAATAGAGCGGGAAGGCGTCTGCGATCGACGTTCGCTCGAGAACGCACGCAGACCGAGACTGTGTCCAGTTTGTTAGGCTGCTTACATAGAAATGGCCGTCGCGCCGCGTTTAGCACGGCGACGTTCGGGCAAGCTCGCTGCTGAATCGGTCAGCCGGCATTCCATTGTCTAATTAGGAATGCGCGTGCGCAAAATAAGATTTATTTTCAACTAGCGTACTTGACGGTTCCGTATATTATTGAATTGTATTATTTAGTTGTTTGTAAATAATTTTGATTATTCGTTTATTTTATTATAAGTTAAAGTTATAAGTTTAAATGATTAATAAGGTATTTGTGTAGATAGTTTTAGTACTTATTAATTTTTAATTTGTAAATTTATTTTATTAATTATGTTTTTTAGGTATATTAACCTAAAAAGGCACAATGCTTTGTTGTTTTAACAGTGTTGCCACAACATATATTAATTTACAATAATTATAAAACAGATTAATTTTTGCAACACAAAATTAAATATAATATTAACACGCCCCCTCAAGACCTATACTTCAATGTGCTTTTGGTTAAGTTAAAAAAGTAATGGTCCAACATTTGTTGCACAAGGTTAAGGAAAAACTCCAAAAAAATACCACCAAAACTAAATTTAAAATAAATTAAACTTTACTTGTACAATAATTTTAACAATTATGAAATAATTTAATAAATCTTATTACAGATTCATTTAATCTTGAATATAAAAAAATAAGATAGAATTACCAGGGTGATCATTTTACTTTACAATTCTATGATCTGTATAATTAGGTCCGTAACAGTACTCCGGGCAATCACTTTACTTAATTAATCCTACTTTAGATTGATTTCATGTTAAAATTTGTGAAGTGTTACACAAGGTAGTGGCTTCGTCAGTGCATCCCCTGTTTGTTCACCTGTGGGAATATAATTAAATTATCAATGAAATAAAAGAAGCTTTTATAGTCCAAACGATCGATTGTCCCTGCACGTACAAGCTACGAGGGTCCGGTAACACCGCTTTATTTTGAAAGACTCGCACACGCCCGGCTTGTCCGGGTGGTTAATCGTATTAACCATGGTTAATTATGCACAGGCCTTTATTAGAGCGTGCGAGGATGTGTCCCGTTATGATAAAACTTGTTTTGGAGCATATAATATGTATTCTGTATAAAGGAAAAGATAGAAGGGCTTTCGTTTAAGGAAATACTTAGGTATTTTCCAGTGATTACGACATGCGGAAACAAATGTGTTATTTTCCTTGTTTACGCAATAATTTCTTATGAAATTTTTTTATGTATGAGAAAGAAAAGGATTTTCAGAATGTTTTGATGAAATTTGTTTTGTTGTAGTTTTTACTAGGCCTTTGCATGAAGAGAGCACCACTCATAAATTTATTGCAGGTGGCAGTTAGGACTGAAATATGTAGCAGAAATTGCCTTGTTATGTGTATAATTTTTTTCATAAATTGCCTGAAAACATAAAAACCTTGCCACTAAATAAATTTTACGCCGATGGCTAATAAAATTGATCAATGTATTTATGACATAAAAGATTTTGCTCTCAAATAAGGAATGAGTATGTTGTGATTATAATTATAAATAATAATATAATATTATAAGTGTAAATATAGAATAATCAACTGTAAATTTTAGATAGTTTTAAGATAATGCTGCCTAAAATCATGTAGACCACATTAACATTATCAGAATTAACCAAGTTCCATCATATGATGTTGTAAAAACATGTTTTGAATAAATGTAGGTACTATAATTCCATATATATATAATAATATAATAATATTTCTATAATCACACCACATTATCTAGCCCAAATTAAGTATCATTAAGAACTTGTGTTATGGATACTAGATAACGGATAAATAAACTTAAGAAATATATAAGCACACATAGATATTTTTTTTTCATGTATAAATTTTAGAAATAAACTTAAATAAACATACATACACATCCATGACTAGAAAGCAAATATAATAAAACATCTGCCCCTACCAGGATTCGAACCCAGGACCTCTGGCATGGAAGGCAAGGGTACTACTCACTGTTTCGCCATTCGAATTACCGCTACGACGTGACACCTCGGAGATTGATACTCGTATGTATAAGATTACCGATTGTAAGATTTATTAATTACAAAATACCCAAAAAATCTCTAACAACACTTTAAGTGATAAGTGATTCTAATTTTGCAAAGCTGTCTACCAAATTCAGACATAAGAAGAGCTGGCCGGATTTAAAAAATTAATTATGAGAAATTCGTTGAATAGAGATTATAGGAGTTATCGGAATTTGCATCGGACGGCGGGCCTGGCACGTTTGATCCATTATTTTTCTTAAAACAAATATATGGGAAACATTTTAAAACGACGTAATACTGGGTTTAAATATCACAGGGGCATAAAAGAGTAACAAAATACGTTGGACACAATAAGTGTTACGGAATCAAATTTAAATCAAAATCAAAAAATCAATTTATTTGTACAAATATGGGCTTTTACAAATGTTGGATTATAATAGGTACAGTTCAAACCATATCTAACCTAGAAGTTATTGTAGTATTTACATACCTTCTAGCCAATTTACATGTTATCATATATCACTTTTACAAAAACATTTTCATCTTAAATTAATAAATTTTATTATATTTCATCGCTTAATTTTCGATGTGATATTTACCAGGTAGTCCCTCCATTTGCTAGGTAGCTGCGCACATTTTTTAAAGACTTTATCCAATTTTTAAAAACTAAACTATTTCCTCCCTACCTCTTACTACTTGTTTAAGTATACTTAAATGTCGTTACGTAATGCCGAAAAGAAGTGCCCAAGCTCGAATCTTTATCAAAAGAAGAAGAAGGTTAGCATTTAAATGCACCATTTGGCCATTTAATGTTTCATTTAATGTATGTATATACATAAGTTGTTGTAGATTTGATACGCTTTGGGATTTACTGCGAGTCAGTAACGCTGACGTTTTCAGAACGAATTGCTAAAAAAGCATCGGGGTTGACTGCGAGTCTTCAACGATGACTTAAGCAATAAAAACGTTCATTGTAATTATATTAACGTTAATTTGCATTCAAAAATCGAAATACTCGAGTGAGTTTTCGATAAAAAATATTTTCATCTACCCTCGCTAATCATAAACGTTACTTTAGGTAGCGAAAGTCACATGAGGGCGTGGCAAGCGAAAGAGTTGCCGCTCCACAGGTTCAGCTTCCGGAAGAGGAAGCTGGTGTTTCCAACGTCATTCCCCAATTGGGATCTGAACCAGTTCCTGATCCAGAATAACCGGTGTCGACTGATCCCGTTTTAGATCCCGGACAACTAAACGCAGAAATTTCTGCCACTGTCCCAGATATTGTCCGAAACCGAGACAAGATGCCCACGGCTTATCAGCGGCAGCTTGGTTGCGGCATCAGAGCCATAAATGGAGGCATTGATATGCTCCTTAAAAGCGACGATAAGACCGGCGCTATAAAACACCTTAAACAACGGATGTCGACTACTCTGTGTTCGCACTACGCGTCTACACAGAATCGCGTTAAACTTGTTACACCGAGTCTAGATAAATCCTTACTACACATGGTCACTGACGGTGAATGTGATGAAGCTTTATTTGGATCGATGCTGTCAGAAGAAATCAAAACTGCCAAAGCCGGGGCTTCGCAAACAGGGGCTTCAAATAAAGAAGCCCTTTAAACTTCAAAGGACGACGGTTCCTCAAACCAGTGCTCGCCCATCTACTTCCCAGCAGGGAAACTGGGCAGCGCCTCCACGGTACCCGGCAATTACGGGGGGGCGGGGAGGCTTCAACCAGACATATGCGCCAGCGAGCGGAGCCCGACGCCCTGTTTTGACGCCCGGCCAGAGGCCGCTACGAGCGGGGCTGCAGGACAAGCCTCGTGCCCAAGCGCCAGCGTCCCATCGCTAGCTAAGGTACGCCTTCACGAGGGTAGCCTTACTTATTTTTATAACTGTTGTTTAAAAATAACTAAAAACGAGGTAGTGTTGGATTGGATTAAGAACGGCTATCCTCTACCATTTAAAATGCCAGTTCCCCAAACTAATATACCTACCAATAATTTTTCACCCGTAGAAAACAATGAAATAGTAATTGCTATCCAAAAATTAATTAAACTCGGGGCCATACCAGAGAGTCAAACCAAAAAAATCCAACTTGTTTCTTGAATTTTTCTCTTACATAAATTTAATGGTGGCAAACGCTTCATTTCAAACTTAAAACAGTTAAATAAATTTATACAGACTGACCATTTCAACATGGAGGATTATCGAACAGCCTGCAATTTAATATCATGTAATGGATTCCTAGCAACAATAGATCTCAAGTTCGCATTTTTTACTACCTATAAGAAATATTGACCGTAAATATCAAAGATTAAAATTTGAACCTTCTAGAAAAAGATTATTTATCAATTCAACGGAATGCCGTTCGCTTTATCAGTCGCTCCACGCGTGTTTACTAAAATTATGAGGGAAGTCCTAGTTTTTCTAAGAAATAAAGGATATAAATCAGTCTATAATTTAGACGATATTTTATGGATCGGGGATACCTATGACGAGTGCGTCATTGCTAACGTCAACGAAACGTCACGGTTACTTTACTGTCCCGGATTTGTCATTAATTATGAGAAATGCAATTTGAATCTACAACGATTATGTAAATTTTTAGGATTTAACTATGATACAAGAAATCAAAGCACATGCCTTCCCTCTGATAAGCGTTGCAAGATAGCCGACTTGGTAACAAAATTTTCAAAATTACCCACATGTAGCGTTATAAAAATATTTCTTCCGATATACTTTTTTTTAAAAACTAATTCAATCTCATTTTAGGGACCGCCGTCCCCTACACAAGAACCTTACCCTGGGTGTCGCGAGGAAGCCAGAAGTGGTTTCTGTACAAACTCTACGAATCTAATGTAAGCATCGTTTCCCGACAACACTATAAAGCAGTAAAATTCTTCTTTAAGATTATGGTGGCAATTTTCTATAGTCAACAAAGTTAATATTTTCGAACCCTCAGTTAATTCTGTCCGTTCATTTCTTATAAATCAATTCAATCATGGTTGCCATTATGGTACCTTAAATTCCCATCGTTCTGCATTGTCTGCATCACTGGAAACATAGGATTCCAAGACTCCGTCAAACGCTTGCTTAAGGGCGCGTTCAAATTAAGACCCTGTCGACTCAAATACATAAGTACTTGGGACCCACAGATAGTACTAAATCATATTTTTAGTTGGTTTCCCCATAATAATTTAACGTTAGACAAAATAACAAAAAACCGATCATTTTACTAGCATTATTTACCGCCCACAGAGTTCAAACTTTCTTCCTTATTAAAATCGATAACATGGTAATTTTAGATAATGGCATAAAAATAAACATTACTGACATCATTAAAACATCAGTGAGATCAGTCGTTTTGTTTCTACCCTATTTGAGGGATAACGAACTTATATACCCAGCCACAGTGTTATCGGAGTATATATTTAAAACACAAGATCAGATAATAATAATCTTTTGTTGCCATACAAAAAGCCATACAGAGCCGGCACAACTCAATCTATCAGTCGTTGAATTAAACAAGTGCTGTCAAAAACCGGTATCGACCTAACTGTATTTGAGGCACACAGTACGAGACATGCTAGCACTTCTTCCGCAAGCTCGACAGGAGTTAGTATCGAAACTATTAAAAAAACTGCGGGCTGGACCGATACTTATAATACTTTCGCTCGTTTCTATAACAGAACTATTGTTAACGAGGCTGATATCGCCCGTAGTGTTTGTTTGCCTAAAAAATAGGTATTAATTAACGTTCACACGTTTTATTCTTAAATATTATTTAAAAGAAATGTTTGTTCTACTAATCAATCCTTACTCGATGTGATTAATTTAATTATTAATAATTGTATGTTATTATGATACATAAACAAACATTATTAAACAAAACTTTCTTCTCTCAACATCTACCTGGTAAATATCATATCGAATAATGAAGCGACGAAATATAATTAATGATCAAACGAACTTCCCCGATGTGAAGTTCGATCATAATTATATAAGTCGCTTCATATGACGATATGATCACCCACCCGCCCTAGCTCCCCGTTAGAAAGATTTATTTAAAAAATGTTTGCTTCTCTAAAAGAATGAGAGTACGAATAGGCTACAGCCTGGGTGAGAGGTAGGGAGGAAATGGTTAAGTCTTTTAAAAATGTGCGCAGCTACCTAACAAATGGAGGGACTACCTGATAAATATCATATCTTCATATGAAGCGACTCATATAATTATGATCGAACTTCACATCGGAGAATTTCGTTTGATCATTAATTATAATTACACAGGTACCAACTTGTCATTGAAATATTCAAAATAAGTGTAGTAAGACTTATCTGCTAGAAACATTTTTAGTTTTCTTTGAAACTCAGTAACATTATTAATATTTTTAATACAATTCGGCAATTTATTGAACATTTTGGGAGCCATACCAAAGTTTTACTAGTTTGAGACCGGGTTTTATCTTTAAGCCTTTTAAGCCTTCAAACATGTTCATGTTGTTTTTAACAAACAATTCTGTTTCTAGAATGTATAAACAGGGAAAAGTAGAAGCCTTATTAACTTTTTGAAAACGGGCTTGCAAGATTGTCTGCTTTTCAGATGACAAGGTGAATTAAATCGCATGAAATCGTCGTGCGATTTCATTTTTAGCACGAAATTATAATTCAAATAATTACATGAAAAGTTAAGTTCTTTTAGAGCGACGTATTAACCAACGAAGCACGCTATAGAATTTATCTGATTATGCATTTCTACCATTCCACGCAAAAAAAATGTGTTACGCTTACATTGCCAAATGTCGAACAGGTAACACAAACATTGAAGTAAAGAGCCAGGAACTGACTCCTGTAAACTCAACTGTATTTCTGGGCGTAACCTTAAACGCCAAACTCCAGTGGGGACCGCATGTTGATGGTTTAGCGAAATGGCTTGGCTCTGCCGCATATGCTGTTAATAAAAATAAGACAAATTTCAAATGAAACAACTGCTCGTTAAGTCTATTTCGGTTACTTCCACAGCCTCATGACATATGGCATTCTGTTGTGGGGGAGTGCTGCCGACATCGACACTATATTTATTCTGCAGAAAAGGGCAATCTATCAGCTCGGTCCAAGGGTGTCACTTAGAAGTAAATTTAAAGAAATAAATATCCTTACTTTCCATTCACAATATATTTTAGAAAATTTAATGTATATAAAAATGAACATAACCTTGTTCAAAAGAAAAAAATATCTACACAAAGTTAACACAAGAGGAAGAAATATGCTTGCAGGTCATATTAGTAGGCTTCATAAAGTCACTAACTCATTAATGGGTACGTTATACAATGCATACGTTTTTATAATAAAATTCCTGAGGATATCCAAGGTCTTCCAAGGATATCCTATTTACTAATTCAATGAAACTATAAAGCAGAAGTTGTGTGTTAAAGCATATTATAAACTATCCGATTATTTGGATGATAAAAACCCTTGGGAATAATCCCCTCATTTACAGGATTTTACTAGTATTTGTAACAAAACATGTGTAATATATGAGTCTGTTTGCTCGTTGAGTTCTTCGCCCAGTAAATATCTAAAGCGTCATTGTCACTAAAGTACGTCTTCTTATGGTAGCGTCGGGTGACGGGTCGCTCACTTCGCTCTAATATGGTTGAGGAGTGTAATACAATTGTAGCGAGTCTTTAAGTTGAAAGTAATTAAAAAACAGTACAAAAGGCAGAAGTATTTGTTATCAAATACAAAGTAAGTGGCTTTTCATCTGTAATCTTGCCTTTAAATCCAATTTACTCAAGACTAACACAGTAAAAGTAATTGACGAGTCGAATTTAAATTGCGTTTAATTTGTGGAAGCACTGCTATCAAATAAATTTAAACTTCAATGTCTCTCTGCTCAGAGCTCTCTGCTACTCAATTCGGCTATGGCTCGATCCCTTAAGTACCGTTAAAGTTAAAGCAGATCACTAGAAACTGTTCGAAGAAAAATATTCACAGCTTTGAAAAAAAAATACACAGATAAACGTAACACAAATAACTTAGATCAGTAAGTCTATTACAACCATCAGTCAGCAATCAAACCAACTGCTAATTAATAAATCATCCCCAATCATCCGAAGCTAGAGAAATATGTACATGTTCTTAGACGAATACGGGCTGTAAGTGGACTACAAACAGCACTTTTAGCATATCATGGATATGTTTTATCCATTTTGAGATAAAGAATAATTCTGTGGGGGAACTCTGTTAATACCTTGTTTTTAGAGCTCAAAAAAAATGTATACGGTCAATAGACAGTGCTGGATATACAGACACATGTATAACTTTATTTAAAAAATTCTTAATTTTACCGGTACCATGCATTTACATTTTTGAGCTATGCATGTTTGTCCGAAAGCACGCAAGTTTTTTCAAAACGAACGAAAACATGATTCAGGGCACTGTTAGACATAAAAACAAATTTTATGTACCCACACAAAGATTGGGACTATATTCAAAAAAATTATTTAAGTATTTATAAGTAAGTATTTAAAGAGTATTTATAATAAATTGCCAAATATTTGAAAAGAAATCCCCATTAGGAAATTTAAGAACGAATTGTTCAATTTTTTATTAGATAAAAACTTTTATAGCGTAAATGACTTTTTAAATTGACATCTTAATATAATTAAAATCCTTCCTTTTGAATTGAATCAAATATGACAATCAATTTGATATTGAAATAGAATTTGTTTTTATTATTTTATTGCCATGGATATTATGAATTTAGTTATGATTTGAAATTATATTTAATTTTATTAATTGACATGTATATTGACATCATAAAATTGTAATTTAAGATGATTTTTTTTTGACATTAAATTTTTTAATTGCAGACGCCTTAAGTATTATCAAAAATGTATTGTATTCTAAACTAAAAAATTTGCACACCGTCACAACGGTTGAATATGCTGTACTCACTAATTGTAACATCTAGCCTAGACCATATTCTGCGAATAAATTATTTCTTTGTTTCTTTCTTTCAACTCTAACATTCCAACTTCAAGTACTTCAATATTTGATACAAATTAGTGAAACCGATATCTGGCTAACATAGATAATTGTAACGTCTAACCGTGGCATACAATCTTGTTACACGAAGCTACCGTAACTCCAAAGAAAACTTCAAGAAACTTTCTTACTTTCGATCGTTACAGGATTTTTGCCCTTTTTTACGCAGTCGAATTAGTTCAAGTTTGTCTGAAAGAGTTCTCTTTGAGGAGATAAAAGTTGCAATATTTTATTTTAGTCGGGTTGATTGCATCAATTCGAGAGCGATGGCTGGATCCCGCGTTAACTCGTGAACGGGTGCCGTTTGAGAGTGTTCGTCGTTTGGATACTTGGGAAGAGGGAGACTAGCCAAACTAACAGATGCCGATAGGAATAATTTTGTATATACATAAAGCGACACTGTAAATTGATTTTGAGCAAAAAATATACCTGTGAAGTTTCTTGCCAGTTCTTCTTCACCAAGGTTTTTCCGAACTGGTGGTAGAGTCACGTTTTATTTGACGTCAATAAAAACAAGTAATTGTCAATGTTGAGATATAAATATTTGAACTTGAATTTGAATGGCCCCAGAAACTCGGCTCTACGCGTTAAGTATAATAAATAATGTACAGATGCCATCGCGTGCATTTGCCCATAGAAGGCGTGTTATTCAATAAGAGCCTACTGGTAATTGCTAGAAAGGGTATGCATGAATAATAAATGTTAACCCCACTTTGGTTCCTGAAATAATAACACGCGCTACCAGAGTGTTGCCGACGTCGGTACTATAGTTATTCTGCAGAAAATGTCCAAGGGCGTGAACGATTGGAATCTACGACTTCAAGTATTTATTAAAATTAAAATGCAGAGAACCCCTATATGTGACTTTTTATTCCATTGCATCTGTAACGAATTACACTTTAATCTTGTATTAATTGCCATCTTGATGATAAGTGAGTGATATCTGGATCTGTCTGGGGTCTTGCTAAGATGGGACCGCCGACGAGGAAGTGTCCTGGAGTGAGACAGTTATCGTCAGGATTTTCTGTAAGAGCGCAGAGTGGACGGGAGTTCATACATGCTTCTATTTGGTGAAGTAAGGTAGTCAGCTCTTCGTATTTGAGTTTCTGTTCTCCCATCACTCGTTTCAGGTGTTGTTTGAGGCTCTTGACGGCTGCTTCCCACAGGCCCCCTGCAGAAGGCCAGGACGGGGCGTTAAAATGCCATGTTACGCCCATCTCACTGACATGGTCGATGACGTCATGATTGATGGTGTTGATGATTTCTTTATACTCCTTTTTCAGGAACTTCGACGCACCCACAAAGTTGGTACCGTTGTCGCTGTATATATGTTTAGGGGTGCCACGGCGGGAGCACAGGCGCCGAAATGCTGCTAGGAAAGCGTCAGTGCTCAAGTCGGAGACCAGTTCCAAGTGTACAGCCTTGGTCGCCATATACACGAAGACAGCGATGTATCCTTTGGTCGTACGGACCCCTTTTCCCTTGTTTAGTCTCATGTCTACATGTCCAGTGAAATCCACCCCCACGTTGATGAAGGGTCGTGCAGATGTTACTCGGGAGGGAGGTAGGTCCGCCATGATCTGATTTTTGTTCGTCTGGCTAAAGCGTCGACACCGGATACAGTTGCGTAATTGTTTTTTCACGGTACGCACACCACCAACGATCCAGTAGGTATCTCTGATATATGATAAGGTAAGTTTGGGTCCACCGTGTAGAGTCGTTAGGTGTGCTTGTTCTACAATAAGTTCGGTGAGTCTGTTTGAAGTAGGTAGGATGATAGGATGCTTCGCAGAGTATCGTAAAATGGAGTTCTCAAGCCTTCCACCCACCCTTAGTATGGCATTTTCATCCAGATAAGGATTTAAGTTCAAAATTTTGCTGTTTGATTTCAATGTAGCATTTTTCTTCAAAGTTAAGATTTCTTCATAAAATTCTATGTTCTGTACTGTCTTGATAATTAAATTGGATGCGTTTTTTAATTCACTTGATGATAAAATGCTTGTATTGCAATTTGCTTTATTGCGCGCTCTGTTTATGAAACGCACCACCCATGCAGTTGTTTTGATAATACGAGTAATAGAACTCATTTCATTTAATAGTTTATAAATTATAAGTTCAAAACTTGATTGTAAGGCTGCATGCACACTGTGGATTTTTTTATATTCGATTAATGGTTCTTGATATGTCAAAGACTTTGAAAGGTGATAATCTTCGAGAATGAATTTAGGGCCTTCCCACCATAGAGTATGGGTTGATAGACTACTGCTGCTTAGACCTCTAGTCGCGCAGTCTGCGGCGTTTTCTTCGGACTTCACATGCTTCCAATATTTAGCAGGAATAATATTTATGATTTGGTGTACCCTGTTTGCAACAAATTGTTTCCATTTTGTTATATCTCCGTGTAACCATCCCAACACAATCATGGAGTCAGTCCACGCATGAATGCTGATGTCTTGAGATAAAAACATGGTGTCTAGAGCTTTCTTCATAAGTTGAGATAACAATAATGTTCCTAGTAGTTCCAATCTTGGTAGTGATATTTGTTTTTTAGTTGGCACTACTTTCGTTTTTGCAGTGATAAGCCTCGGTGTGCGCTCGCCTTTATCGTTTTCTGTCACTAAGTATATTGCGCACGCGTAAGCTTTTTCAGACGCATCGCAAAATCCATGTAGTTGAAGTGAATGTCCGCTGTGACCTAGATAGCGCGGGATTTCAAAAATATGTAATTTTAAGAGGTCCTTTTTTAATTCATTCCACTCATTTTGGATTGATTCTGATAATAAGTTATCCCATGATAGTTCTGACAGCCATGTTTGTTGAAAAAGGATTTTTCCTCTGATTGTGAGTGGTGAAAGCCAGCCAAGTGGGTCATAGATTTTTGAAACTTCTGATAAGAGCTGTCTTTTAGTTATTTTATCTTGATGACTTTCAGTTAGTTTGCAATGATAAGAAAATGTGTCAGTGGCAGGATTCCATCGCAAGCCCAGAGTATTTCTGCTTTCGGCGTCCTTGAACTCGAAAATAGGGTTTAACTCCTCAGATGATAAATCTTTCGTGAGTTCAGGAGTGTTGCTGGACCATTTTCTTAGATTCTTTCCCGCGCCCTTCAGGACTTCGATTAATTCCACTTGTAACTGTTTTGCTTCAAGGATACTGTCGCTCCCGCACATTAGGTCATCAGTGTAAAAGGAATTATTTAATGCTTGCGCAGCCAAATGATATTTTTCTTTGCTATCGGAGGCAATCTGACGTAATGTTCGCATGGCTAGGAACGGTGCGGCCTTGGTGCCATACGTCACAGTAGTGAAATGATATTTCTTGATGCGATCATGGGGTGAGTTTCTCCACAGGATAGTTTGTAAGGGTTGATCGGATGGTCTAATCCGGATTTTTCTGAAAAATTTTTCTATGTCTGCTGTCATCACATATCTTGGCTCCCGCCATTTCAATATCAATCCCTGGAGGTCCTGCTGTAGGTTGCGTCCACTCTCCATAAGATGATTAAGGCTGTGGCCCGATGACGATTTGGCGGAAGCGTTAAAAACAACACGTAATTTGGTCGTCGTAGAGTCT
The DNA here is from genome assembly GCA_923062675.1 of Marasmarcha lunaedactyla. Classification (NCBI taxonomy): domain Eukaryota; kingdom Metazoa; phylum Arthropoda; class Insecta; order Lepidoptera; family Pterophoridae; genus Marasmarcha; species Marasmarcha lunaedactyla. The sequence continues at coordinate 199,657 of OV281351.1, read as the reverse complement.
GATTTTACAACGCCGTGGTGAGGTAGATAGCATGCTGTCTCCCTCGCACTTATGGTGTTGTTTACTTCGATCATATGACCCAGTGACTCATATTCATGCATAAACTGTTTATAGCTTTCTGATAATATTTGATTGTTAGCCATTTTTTTCTCTGTTTGTGCAAATCTGGCCAAAGCAACTGATTTTGAAAAACCCAAATCTTTCAAAAAATTTTGTTTCATGGGGATGGCCACCTCGTATCTACCATCCTGTAAGCTTCTTGTAGTAGATTGATATAGGTCTTCACAGTACTGCTCTTTCTCCGTTAAAGGTGAGTTGACATGGGAATCGTTGATGTCTTCGGTCTCCCAGTATTTTGATAAGTCTTCTAATTGATGTACGACAACATTGCATTGGAATGTCTTCACATTCCCTGATAGGATCCATCCCAGTTTAGTATGTTGAGCGATAGGGGCTCGTGGGGGGCCCCTTATTAGACCATCCATGATAATTTCTGAATATATACTGGCATCCAACAATATATCAACTGGTTTTGAAATATTATATTCTGAATCAGCGAGGTTGAGGTGTTGAATATGAGGCCAGGACTCATTCTTAAATGATAAATTAGGCAGGTTATTGATGATGCGTGATATTACGAGTGCTTGGGTACTAAATTGATAGTCACCGTATAATGATTCGCAGACTAGTGTAACCATGCTTTTACTTTGCTTTGAACTAGGACCAATGCCAGCCACAGATGCGTGATAGCGTTGGCGTTTTAGTCCTACAAGTTGAGCTGCATTTTCTGATATAAGAGTTACTTGAGACCCTTGGTCTAGGAGCGCCCTTAGAGTTATGTAGGTACCATCCGCCGACTGTATTTTAATAGATATTGTCGTAAGAAGTATCTCTTCGTCATCCGATGCGACATAGTTAGCATAATGTTGCTTAGGTTGCTTATTCGAAACTGGAGCGCTTACTGCTGAGTGCGATGTACTCGGAGTGGGTGGTGGCGCCTGCACGTTTTGCGTTGCTTTCAGTTTACTGTACGTGGACTTTGATTTTGATTGCATTATTGAGTCATGAATTTTGGTGTTATGTGGTTCATTGCACTCCTTACAACGTCGAATTGAAGTGCATGGTTTATCGTAATGCGTGTAGAGACAATTAGGACAGTTGTTATGTTTTGATATCGTTTCTATTTGCTCCTTGGCAGGTAGATTGAGGAAAGTTTGACACATAAATAGGTCATGGAATGCATTGCACACAACGCAGGACTTGTATGTTGGTGCGGCTTGATAAAATCCTCTGCGCTTGTTCTGATATTGCGGCGGCGGTGGCGGCGGGCCGGTCTTGTTATAATATGGAACATTCTGTGCTTGATAGACACATTTTTTGGTACTATGATTATCCTTTTCTCTACATTGTATAGGTTCCAGCGCCGTAAATTTACTTTCAATAAACGTCATAAATTCTTCAAGTGTAGGTAGTGAGCGCGGCGCCTTGCGGGACTCCTTGTAGTCGCTGTAGGTATCAATGTCTAGCTTTTTCGATAAAATGTGTACTATTAAAGGATCACAGCTGTTGGTGTCCATACCCAGGTTATGTACGGCATGGATACATTCAGTTGTAGTGTCGTAGAGCTTCTTCAATTCATATGAGGTTGGTTTGTGAATATTGGGCTGATTGAGAAGGATTTCGACTTGCTTGGTGAATAGGAGCTGCGGGTTATTGTAGCGATGATCTAATATTTCCCAGGCAGTGCCGTAGTTCTCGGCTGATATATGAAGGTGTTGAATAATGCGCTCTGCTTCTCCCTTGACCTTACATTTTAAATATTGCATTTTCTGCGCGTTTGTTAGATACTTATTGTTATGTATCGCTTCGGTGTACAAATCGCAAAATGTAGGCCACTGTGTGTACTTTCCCGTAAATATGGGAATATCAATTTGAGGTAGAGAATGTTGTAGGTGTGCGCTTGACCCTAGTTTTTGATTCAGGGTCCGCTTTGAGGTAAGGTACTGGCCCTCGATGTCAGCGAATTTTCTTTCATATTTATTGTCTGATCCTGTTGATAAAATATCGATGCGCAGATGTAGATCATCGATGTTTCGCCAGCGCTGTTGTAGGTTACGCAGTTCGTCTTCAATCTCCCATTTTTCTTCGAGTTTCTCGATATTGATGCGATTTATCTGTCGCTCCAATGCCCGGAAATTAGCGTATTGTTGTACTAAAAGATCTTGCAGCCCTTGGTGCGTGTCGGATTTTTCCAAATGAATGCTTGGGATGTGAAAGTTTGTTTTCGATGTTGTTGGTTGGGAGAGTTTGGGAGTTGAAGGCCGCTCGGAGTCCGATGTCATGGTCGCTCTGGCTGTTGTATAGAAGCTCATAACTTCATGATAAATGTTTTTTGTAAAATAATCGGATGTTTTGTCTTCTGCTGATTCCAATTTCTCATTATTGAGGTCAAATTCACCCCACAGGCTGTCGATTGCTTCTAGACGTTTTACATAGTATTCCGGTGTTTTTCGATCCGCAGAATCCTTCTTATAATTGATGTAGATCCTTTCGATCTCTCGCATGATAGTGCTCTGACGTTCCAGTAGATCTTGCATGTCGATAGGTGATATTGAGGTATTGATTGATAGGATCCTGTCTACCCAATGTCTTCGCAGACCAAGTACAACCTTATGCGCCTTCTCAATCTGAGCTGGGGGATCCCGCTTGTGGGAAGCCAGCCAAACCGATTCGCAGTTATACCAAATCCACTCCGTAGGATCCTTATGTTCGCTGTTTTCCTTCGACGAAGGTCCAAACAATAAAATGCTCGAAGGACCAAAAAAATGTAACGAATTACACTTTAAGACTGATAGATGATATAAATGATATAGATGATAGTTGCTGCTGCTGCTACTGATGCTGATAGATGCTTCTGATATATGGTGATAGATTCCTTATGATGCTGATACTGATAGGCGATGATAATAGGGATGTCAAATGAAACCCGTTGAGTGCGTAATGATCACTGTTTTTATTGTAATAATGTTGAATTTATATACATCTAATATTGCTTACTCAGGTAAACGCGGTGAACGAGTGCAATGACACATTGGCTCGTACAGCATCATTTTAAGTTCTCTCACAAGTACCGACATTGATACATAAAAAAAAATATAAAAATTAAAGCTATGAGCGAATGAAGCAAATCTTGTATCTTTGCTATCGCGACCAAAGAGCGTCACTTAGAAATACATTTAAGAAAATAAATATTCTTACTTTTTATTCGCTAATATGTTTAAGAAAATTCAATTTTTGTAAAAAAGAACATAACCATATTCAAAAGACAATGAGATCTGCACAACGTCAACACAAGAGGAAGCATTAAGCTGGCAGCTCATAAAAGTAGGCTTCATCAAGTCTCTAACTCATTCATGGGTCAAATTATACGCTTTTATAATCAGGTTCTTGAGGATATCCAGGTTCTTCCTATTGACATGACTGCTCTCAAATTCAAAGAAACTATAAAGCAAAGTTGTGTGCTAAAGCTCATTATAAACTATCCGATTATTTGGACGATAAAAGCCCTTGGGTATAATCCCCTCATTTACAGCCTTTTACCAGTATTTGTAACAAAGCATGTTTAATGTTTCTGTTTGTTTGTTGAGTTCTTCGTCCCGATTAATGTCTAAAACGTCATTGTCACTAAATTACGTCTTCTCGCCTTCTCATCGGCTGACGGGTCGCTTACTTCCTTCTAATATGGTTGAGGAGGGCGATGGCTGGATTCCGCGTTAACTCGTGAACGAGTGCCGTTTGAGGGTGTTCATCCTAACCTAATCCTTATAGTCGAAGTCCTAGATTTTTTATTATATCAGTCTTAGTTCCGATATTAATTTCTTTTTTTTAAAACAAAACAAACCCAGCCTAAATTATTGTTCTTTTTTGACTTTTCAATTATTAATTTAATATATGTGACATTTTAGTTATTAATTTATGTAACCTTTTATGTTTTTGATTTTTAATATTTAAAATTATTTTTAATTCAATTCAATTGCAATTCATATTGATAATGTAAAATTATGATCACGTATGATACACATTTGCATTTTGACATTTATATCGTTTTACATTTTAATTATTATTAGTTGTGTCTTATCACAATATAATGTAAAATTTCACGCCACGCCATTAGAACGGTTTTATATGCGGTACTTTAATTGTGTCATCTATATTAGACCATATTTATAATTTATAATTTTTTTTAATTTATTTTATTTCAGAAAAAGAAAACATAAAATACAGTACAAATAAAGATATTTAAAATCTATAACTTATGAACTACCATTAATACAATACTGATTTCACTGCTCCCTACGAAAGGGCAGAGCCCTGTGGTGGCCATAGGATAAGCAGTATGCTCAACCTTTATGAGTTTTGGCAAATCATATTAAAGTAATACAATACAAAAACAATTAATTACTAATAATCAGAACAAAACGATGAACATTACAATAATAAAACATTGTATTATAACATTACTGCTGGATGCATGTGTGTGTATGTGTGCGCGCGCGTGTGTGTGTGTGCTTGTGTGTGTGTGTGTGTGTTGTGTGTGGGAAGTGTGGATATAGTTTGTGGTATGTGTTTTATTCTACTGGAGTAAGAATGGATTCGATAGCTTCATAGCTTTGGGTGAGAAGCCATGACGTTAACTTCCTATTGCATTCAAATTTTGTCAAGCTGATTTATTGAATGATGAATTTATTCTGCAGATTCTTAATCTAATTCTGAAAAAAAAATACATATTGGTATACGGAAAAGTTTGAGTAACTCGGAAAAGGAAGCTTTCTTACACTTCGAAGTTCACGACCCAGTCAAAATTGACGGCCAGCTGTACGAGCTAGCTCGACATTGTTAACGTTTATCTTATAATTTTACTTTTACTTTCCTGTAATTTTTGAGGCTTTAATGGAAGCATTATTACAGTTTTCAAAATAGCAAAGTGTATATGTTAACGCCAGATAACTTGGTCATCATTAATTTATTTTATTATAGTTAAAACCACGTAGGTGTACACCTAGCGTTATTCATAGACGTTGTTTGGGTGCTACAACTTTGCTATCTTTATTTTACAGGCGTATGATTCACTCAATTATTTGTATTGTATACCTTCTCATTCGATCTCTGGTCGTCATTCAAACCACATCATTGTGTAACAATTTTTTGATATAATTAAAATCAAGTCTCCAAGAAGTCAGAGTTTCATTTACATACCTATTACATTGATTAATTAAAATTGAAATACCTATTATTATGGATTCTTTGACATGCTCAAAATGTAAGAAAAAATATCCAGAAGGCGAAGGAATAAAATGTAACAAATGCAAAAAATATTATGACTTGGATTGTGCTGTGGTTTCAAACAAGCGGTGCTTACTACTAAATAAAGATAAAAAGCAAAAATGGAACTGCCCATACTGCCTCTCTATAAAGGAAAAAAAAACTAGATGTAAATAAAGCAAGTACACCAATAAAAAAAAGAAGAAAATACTTCGGAAAAACTGGTTAAAAGCAACACTAGTACGCCTTTAAGTTCCCGAGACTACGACGAAAACGTCACTAGTCGAAGTCAAAAGAGAATATATGTCACTCCAGTCATAAATAATCAATCGAATTTGGTAATAAATAATGATGACAGTGAAAATACTTTACTTTCAAACTCTACACTTAGACGCAGCTTACCAGACTTGTCAACGCGGTATAATGAAGATATAGATGAAATAAAAAAAAAATATGAATTGATCCATAAGCAACAGATAGCAGAAAAAGAAATTGAAAATTTAACTCTTGAAAAATTTACTTTAGAAAAACAATTAACTCAAAAAGAAACAACTATAATTAAATTAAAACAAATTTGCTGCCATACTCCTACGACATCTAAAAAAGGAAAAAAGAAAAGATATTCACACGAAAAAGTACGACCGAGCACACCAGTTAATGACTCTACTTTTATAGAATCTAATAACAGTCGAATAACAAACTCAACGAAGCAACGTAACAATAATTTAGCAGTAAACTTGGAATCAAGCATAAAAACGGAAAAAACCATCAAAATATTCGGTTCCCAGCAGTGTATTGGACTGGCACTTAATCTACGACGCTCTAGATTGCATACAAAATATAAAAACTATCGGATCTCATCAATAATCAAACCGAACGCCTCTACACAAGAGGTATTAAGGAACTACGATAAGAACATAGCCGCATCGGACATCTTCGTAATTTGCGTTGGTGAAAATGAAAAAAATCCACTTAAATTGACTGCTGAACTCTATTTTACTTTAGATATCCTTAAAAATAATACGGTGTTAGTTTTAAATGTCATAAATAACAATTATCTAAATGAGGCTATGCTTAACAAAGAAATTGCCCGTGTTTGCACCTTTTTCCCGAATAGTTATTTTGTTGAATGTCCCACAAACTTTACATATCATACTAAAAATAACAACATAAACTTATTTTATTTATGTAAAAATATTAATTATATTATAGACAATATTTATCACGGTAAATATTTTATATAAGGTTTTACTAAAAATAGAGGCTTGCAAGTATTAAAAAAAACTTTGAAGTAGAAAAGAAATCGAAGAATCAATTGCGACAGACCACCGTACCTTATTTGTTTGAAATATTACGAAAAAAATATATAAATCATACATCACATACATCAAAAACACAAATAACTACTCAACAAAATTCCTCTACATCTCCGGCAAAAAATATTTTTTTTCGTAAATGACAACATAAACAGAAAATATCTTATACTTTTACACCAAAATATAGCCGGTTTAGTTAATAAAAAAGAAATCATAAAATTGAACTTACAAAATTAACTAATTTAAATTGGTTTTTTGAAATTTTATGCTTTTCAGAAACTTTTATCAAATCAGGTCATGAATCTAATATTAATTTTCCTGGTTACGAAATGGCCCACTGGTATACTAGGAATAAAAAGATGATCGTGGCGGAACGTGCATTTTCTGTAAAAACTATATTAATTATAAAAAACTTGACTTTTTGAATGAATTTAATTGTGACCTCCTATTTGAATCTTGCGGTATTGACATTCCTGAATATAAATATTTAATAATCTGTACTTACAGAATACCTAATAGTAATCCCTATCTTTTTTTTTTAAATTAGAAAAGTTACTCCAAATATTATGCAAAAAAAGAAATCGACAAATAATAATATCGGGTGATTATTAAAATCACTGACATTGACATTCTAAAAAATATCGATGTTTCTAAAGAATATGAAAGAATAATAAACTCATATAATTTTATAATCCACATAAGGCAGGCTACTAGGAAAAACGCCTGCCTAGACCAAATAATTAGTAATAACCCCGAGGCTGAAGGAGGTACACTCCCATTAAATTTTTCCGACCACGACACGGCACAGTACCTGAAAACCCCGCTGTTGAATAAAAAAATACCCCCGAGCGTAATTTACACACAAAAACGGGATGTAAGCGCTGAGACTTAACTAAATTCAAACAGTATCTGACGTCATTAAAATGGCATGAAGTATTTATAGAATTAGATGCGAATACCGCGTTCAATAAATTCTTTGACTTGTATACCATTACACTAAGCCTGAAGAAATCTGCAATGTGTTGAACGACCATTTTATAACAGCAACTAATATTATTAATTCATCGCAACCGTCAACAGAAAGTAACATAAAGATTAATAATGCCACTATGTATCTATTCCCGACCGATGCGGATGAAGTGAGCAAAATAATTAAATCGTTAAAAGATACAAATTCAGTAGGATATGATGGTATACCGACTAATATTATTAAACATACAAACAATTTGATAGCCCCAGTCTTAGCTCACATAATTAATCTATCATTCAAACAAGGTACTTTTCCTGATAAACTCAAAATGACCGTAATAAAACCTATTCTTAAAAAAAAAGGCAACCAAAATGATCCGACTAATTACCGACCTATAGCTTTAATAACTGTACTTTCAAAAATATTCGAAAGGTGCATGTATGTTCGGTTGACTAAATTCATATCGAAGTTTAATATCCTTCACCCAAACCAGTATGGTTTTAAAAAAGGAAAGTCAACTGGACTCGCCGCATTTTATTTTGTCAATAACGTGATAAAATTCTTAAATAAAAAGGTTAAAACCATAGTGGTCTTTTTTGACATGATCAAAGCATTCGATTTTGTCTCTCACAGCTTACTTTTACGAAAATGCGAAACTTATGGCATTCGGGGTATAGCAGCTGAATGGATAAAAAGTTATTTAGAAAACAGGGAACAATTTGTTCAAATAAAAAGTGTCGATTCTTCTTCTTCCCTAGAGAGTATTAAGACATCCACATCAAAAATAAATAAGACAGGCGTGCCCCAGGGCAGCTTACTCGGACCCCTGCTTTTCCTTTTGTATATCCAAGACTTTCCACTTGTCACAAACTTCCACATGACCTTATATGCAGACGACATTTCTATTATAAGTCCAGACAACTCAAACAATAACTTTAATGACATTATCAATAATACAATTTTTGACATAATCAATTGGCTTAAATGTAATAATTTGACTATTAATATGACTAAAACTTACATACAATTTTTAAATAGAGGGGCAAAAAAACAAAAACTTGACATAACATATAATGACCAAATAATACAAGAAACAGATAGTTATTCTTTCTTAGGTATACTTTTTGACTTACACTGTACGTGGAACTTGCATGTTTTGTTAAAAAAAAAAGAGATCTTGTGTTTTAATACTAGATTTCCAAATAAATTATGTCTTCCGAATGTTAAAACCGAAATATGTAGCGAAATATGTAGAAATTGTCTCGTTATGTGTATAAATTTTTTTTAATAAATTACCAGAAAACATAAAAACTTTGCCACTAATTAAATTTAAATATATTCTACGCCGATGGCTAATTGAACAATGTATTTATGATATAAAAGATTTTTTTAATAGTAAAGACATGAAAAATAATATTAAGTATTAATAAATTGTGCTCCCGAATAAGGAATGAGTATCTTGTGATTATAATTATAAATAGTAATATAATAGTATCAAATATAAAATAATCAACTGTAGAGTAATTTTAGATATTTTTAGGTTAATATTGCATGCTGTAATACAATGAAATATGTGCTAAAAAATGATGTAGACCACCAAATGTTACCATATTTCTGCAATAAATTGATTTTGATTTTTGATTTTGATAGTTCCGTAAAGGAACAGTATAGAACCTAGTAATTTATATACCTTTGAAAAATACTAGTCAGTACCCATTGTTACCTATATATTGCGCCCATATATTTTTTTTTTGGTGTCCCATTTATGCTGTTCTTATGCTACTAACATTAAACACCAAAAATACAAAGATAATATGCAGTATTGTTTACTGCCCATCAATACAGGTGTAATGTTCAATATTGTGAGGCTATTACGAAAGTACCTCATCAATGTAATGCAAAAACTGTGTTCTTATTTGAGCACCCCATCATGCGTGCACAGTCTCCGAGGGGTTGAACAAGCTTATTTACCGATGTCTATGGTATTAAAACATGGCGTAGAAATGCTATGGGCCTATTTTGAGGTGTAAATTCTTTGAGTGTGGGTGAGCATGGCTTGTTTTCAGGTCCGAAGGCTCGTTAGCCTCAGATGTGAGAGTAAACAAATTTATAAATAATGGTCACCTATCCACATCAACATACATACAAGAAAGGAGATAAGCTAAGGAATGAAAGATTGAGTACAATTATAACGTTATATTTTAACATGGAGGTTGTTAACAGGCAAGCCGTTGTAACCGTTACAAAATAAACTTAAGTATTACAACTTGTAATAATTTTACTGTTATAACTGATGAAAAACTTAGTTATACCAGATTTATTACTCAAGAAATGTTATCGCGGAAGCGGATAATCAAATCAAATCCAAATCAAATCAAATGAATTTATTTGCGAAAAAATGTGTACAAATAGTTCTTAACTAAAATTGACAGTTCTAAATTTTTTACTGTTAAACAGCGTACAAATATTTATACGAAGTTAATAACAAAATGATTTACTATCTAAAAACCTATTAAACAATATCAAAATAGTATTTACAAATATTAATATTTAAATGTTATAAAAATATAACAAAACATGATTCCTAAACTTATACATATAGATTCATTTAATTACAATTCAGTGTCTTTAAAATATTAATCAATTGTGTAGTAACATTTTTGTATCAATAAGTCATACATTTTTCGTTTATAGTCATTAAAATTTAAGTTTTTATAATGAAAGGGCACCTTATTATATATTATATCGATAGCCATACAATAAATACTTCTACTAAATAATGTTAATTTTCTAGGTGGCATATACAGTTTTTTGCTCAAAGTATCTTTTTTTCTAGTTCTTAAAATCATGACATTACCTAGTTCCTTGAAATATTCCTTATGTTTTTTTTACTAACAATAACATTTCGAATATGTACGAATTCGGCAAAGTGAGTAACTTTGAAACAGCAAAAAGAGGCCTGCACGGATCTCTTAAAACTGCTCAAATTATTAAGTTTAAGTCATACTTAATATATAAAGTCATACTTACTACATACATTGTACATAATATGTACAATGGGGTCACATGGTTATCAGGAAAGATTGTCCATTTGGTTGTATGTGCCGAGGAAGTCAACGTTTGAAAGTCACCTTGTCGTGAAAGAGCGTGATATCAAATTATGCTGAAGTGACACCCCATAATGAGTAAGAAAATATATCCCATGGGTAAGACGAATCCTTAACGGTAATAAAGACTACGTTGTTGAGCAAAAGAAAACAAAACAACTAGTAACAAAGGCCTCACCGCTCAACGAGACGAAGTGTCCTGATACCCTTCCATACGATTTACAATATTGTTAGATAAGACAATGCAATAATATTAGGTCTTTACCTATGAAATTGCCGTTTTTCACGAAATAAATGAAGCGTAATTTTTTTATATATATTTTATACCTATTAATCAAAATAATCACCCATGCAATCAATGCATCTTTACCAACGCATTGGTAGCTTATTGATGCCTTTCTTGAAGAAATCAGCTGGACGGGAGGCAACAAATTCTTCAAAGGCATTTTGTACTGCCTCTCGGGTATTGAATTTTTTTCCCGCCAAGAAGTTATCCAAATTCTGGAAAAAGTAGAAGTCTGTAGGCGCAAGGTCTGGTGAGTACGGCGGATGACGGAGAACTTCCAACCCCAACTCTTGTAGCTTGGAGACCGTCTGCTGTGCAGTATGAGGTCGCGCGTTGTCGTGCAGGAGCAGTGGAGCCGAACGATTGACCAAAGCTGGTTGGAGACGTGCGAGCTTCTCCATCATTGTGTTCAGTTCTTCACAGTACACATCTGCAGTAATGCTTGTCCCGTTTGGCAAGAAGCTGTGATGAATTACACCCGCGTTAGACCACCAAACAGTGACCATCACTTTTCTAGGGGTAAGTTTTCGTTTAGGGCATTGTTTGGGTGCTGAACCAGGGTCCAACCAACTTGCTGAGCACTTACGATTGTCAAACAGGATCCATTTCTCGTCACAAGTAACAATGCGGTTCAGAATTCCTTCATTTGTATGCCTGATGAACAGTGCAAGGCACGTCTCCACGCGTACTTCGCGCTGGCGGTCATTGAGTTCGTGGGGTACCCATTTGTCAAGCTTTTTTACCTTGCCAATTTGACGCAAATGTACCAATATTGTTTTGATGCTAACGTCGAAAGCTGCTGCTAATTCAGCCGTGGATTGAGTTTCATCAGCTTCCACAATTGCCTTTAATTCGTCATTGTCGACCAAAGTTTTCGGACGACCACGGGGTTCATTTTTCAGGTCAAAATTTCCAGTACGGAAGCGGGTAAACCAATAACGGGTGGTGCGTTCGTTTGTAGTGTTCGCTCCGTAAACGTCGTTGATGTTGCGTGCCGCTTGTGCCGCTTTGCTGCCACGACGGTACTCATACTCCATAATTACTCGAATTTTTAACTTATCCGTGATGACGAAAAATGTTCGAATGCGTTGAAAACAAAACACTAACTATTAAACAAATGACGATTTTATAAAAAGAATTGCATGTTTGTCAAATAAAATTAATTTGAAATTAGAATTATCAGTCAAAAAAAAATATTTTCATTTGAAATGGCCAGTACGGCAAAACGGCAATTTCATAGGTAAAGACCTATTATCAAGAATATGGACATTTCTTTGCCAAAAATTACATGAACTGCAGTTAAGGCTTTTGCACTTATTACACTTAATTTAAAGAAATTAATTGTGTAATTTTTTAAGTTTGTACACAAGTTTGTACAATAACAATGCCTTCTAATTGTTTAAATTTTTTTTTTTTTTTTTTTGGTTCCCCTCCACGGGAAGGGACTCCGCGCGATCGGAGTTATGTGGGACTCTTCCCGACGCCTACCAGAACCATACCCACTAAAAAACCCCCTGTCGGCTCGTGCATTTTTGCCACTCAGCCTTCATCTGAGCGACGGCCAATCGGAGAAAGAGGCCGCGCTAGCGGGGCCCTTAAGGGGTCACCCGCTGGGATTTACATAGCACTGAAGGTGCTCAAAAAGAAAAGTAAAAATTTTAAAAATTTAAAATTGACATATAAAATTGCATTAATTCGTATTTACGTTAGAATTAGAATTTGCGGCCTGAAGGGCCACGATATCTAAAGTTAACTGCGTGCGTTCGCTCGTGTGCGCGTTTCTCGGTCTAGCGATTTTGTATATCGAATCTAACACAGGAGCAGTATATGAGACTGAATCTTGAACAAGATGATTGGGATAGGATTCGGCGCGTTTGAAGAACGATTCTGAGAGTGTTTTGAGGTGCTGTTGCACTGTAGGTAGTTCAAGATCTCTGTGCAGGTCCGCGTTACGCACGTACCAAGGTGCGTTTGTGGCCCTGCGGCAGAAGAGATTTTGAACTACCTGCAGTTTATACAGGACGGAGGGTTTGGCGTGGGCAAAAACTGGCGAAGCATATGACATGACGGGTCTAACGCAGACCTTATAAAGCGTACGTTTATTTCTAAAAGACATTTTACTTTTTCTTCCTATCATACTATATAGACGGCTTAAGTAAAAACGCGCGAGTTTCGTTACTCTATCGACGTGTGGCTTGAAAGAAAGCGTCTGATCTAAGGTGACGCCTAAGTATTTGATAGTGCGCTTCCAGGGCATTGGAATACCTAACATACGAATGTGCGGATCGTTGTGGCGATTACGACGTTTGTGGTCGAATTGAATAGCAGAACTTTTTTCTGGGTTGACATCGATACGCCATTTTTGAAACGAAACACCTAGGGCGTTTACGGCCTTTTGGAGTCTGGTGATGTTATACGGGATCGCTTGACTTTTAGTGTAAAGGGCGGTATCGTCTGCAAAGAGGGCTAGTTCGACGCCTATCGGCGGGATGGGGATCTCATTAGTGTACACAGTGTACAGCAGAGGGGCGAGGACTGAGCCTTGCGGGACTCCAGCCTTTATGGGACGAGGCGTGGAGAGCACGCCTTCATGTTTGAATCGAAAAGTACGGTCTTTAAGAAACGACGCTATTAATCTGACTAGGCGAGCTGGTAATCCTATTTTATAGAGTTTGAAAACGAGACCGCTGTGCCAGACTTTGACGAAAGCCTTGGCTACGTCAAAGAGAACCGCAATTGTTTTTTTACGACGCTGAGAGAATCATTCGAGTATGTACTCGACGATTCGATGGACTTGCTGAGGGCAGGAGTGCTTAGCGCGAAAGCCGAACTGGTGGGGAATGATGAGAGGGTCGCCATCCGTTGGAAACAGATGGTTCCGCATTCGAGAGAGTATGACTCTTTCGAGAAGTTTAGACATTGCCTTGAGGAGGCTGATGGGTCTGTGATTAGCCGGGACATTCAGAGGTTTACCCGGCTTGGGAATGCCTATGACTGTCGCTTCTTTCTAGGCTTTTGGAAAGTAGCTATGGTCGAAGCAGGCATTGAAGATAATAGCTAACAAGGTAAGCACCTGCTGGAGCAAGTGCTTAAGTGCGTGGTTGGAAATTCCATCCGCACCCGGAGCCTTTTTGGACTTTTGCTTTCTAATGAGAAGCAAGATTTCATCATTAGAGACTGTGACGGGGTCGTCGGTGATAGGGAGAGATTCTCTGCGAAGAACTTCGTCCTCCACCGCCTGGATGTGGGAGGGATCCGCGGGTTGCATGCTGGGCGAACATTGTGCCGCTATGCTGTCGGCGAAGCATTCGGCTTTCTCTTCGACTTCAATGGCAATAGTGCCGTCGGGACGAGTGAGAGGAGGAACGTGAGAGGCGGTGTCTACGCGTAAGGCTCGGGCCATTCGATAATACGCTTGGTGGGACGGGGAGATATTCTCCATGAGATCGTTAAACTGATACCCTTCCATACGATTTACAATATTGTTAGATAAGACAATGCAATAATATTAGGTCTTTACCTATGAAATTGCCGTTTTTCACAAAATAAATGAAGGGTAATTTTTTTTATATATTTTTTATTTCTTTTAATCAAAATAATCACCCATGCAATCAATGCATCTTTGCCAACGAATTGGTAGCTTATTGATGCCTTTCTTGAAGAAATCAGCTGGACGGGAGGCAACAAATTCTTCAAAGGCATTTTGTACTGCCTCTCGGGTATTGAATTTTTTTCCCGCCAAGAAGTTATCCAAATTCTGGAAAAAGTAGAAGTCTGTAGGCGCAAGGTCTGGTGAGTACGGCGGATGACGGAGAACTTCCAACCCCAACTCTTGTAGCTTGGAGACCGTCTGCTGTGCAGTATGAGGTCGCGCGTTGTCGTGCAGGAGCAGTGGAGCCGAACGATTGACCAAAGCTGGTTGGAGACGTGCGAGCTTCTCCATCATTGTGTTCAGTTCTTCACAGTACACATCTGCAGTAATGCTTGTCCCGTTTGGCAAGAAGCTGTGATGAATTACACCCGCGTTAGACCACCAAACAGTGACCATCACTTTTCTAGGGGTAAGTTTTCGTTTAGGGCATTGTTTGGGTGCTGAACCAGGGTCCAACCAACTTGCTGAGCACTTACGATTGTCAAACAGGATCCATTTCTCGTCACAAGTAACAATGCGGTTCAGAATTCCTTCATTTGTATGCCTGATGAACAGTGCAAGGCACGTCTCCACGCGTACTTCGCGCTGGCGGTCATTGAGTTCGTGGGGTACCCATTTGTCAAGCTTTTTTACCTTGCCAATTTGACGCAAATGTACCAATATTGTTTTGATGCTAACGTCGAAAGCTGCTGCTAATTCAGCCGTGGATTGAGTTTCATCAGCTTCCACAATTGCCTTTAATTCGTCATTGTCGACCAAAGTTTTCGGACGACCACGGGGTTCATTTTTCAGGTCAAAATTTCCAGTACGGAAGCGGGTAAACCAATAACGGGTGGTGCGTTCGTTTGTAGTGTTCGCTCCGTAAACGTCGTTGATGTTGCGTGCCGCTTGTGCCGCTTTGCTGCCACGACGGTACTCATACTCCATAATTACTCGAATTTTTAACTTATCCGTGATGACGAAAAATGTTCGAATGCGTTGAAAACAAAACACTAACTATTAAACAAATGACGATTTTATAAAAAGAATTGCATGTTTGTCAAATAAAATTAATTTGAAATTAGAATTATCAGTCAAAAAAAAATATTTTCATTTGAAATGGCCAGTACGGCAAAACGGCAATTTCATAGGTAAAGACCTATTATCAAGAATATGGACATTTCTTTGCCAAAAATTACATGAACTGCAGTTAAGGCTTTTGCACTTATTACACTTAATTTAAAGAAATTAATTGTGTAATTTTTTAAGTTTGTACACAAGTTTGTACAATAACAATGCCTTCTAATTGTTTAAATTTTTTTTTTTTTTTTTTTGGTTCCCCTCCACGGGAAGGGACTCCGCGCGATCGGAGTTATGTGGGACTCTTCCCGACGCCTACCAGAACCATACCCACTAAAAAACCCCCTGTCGGCTCGTGCATTTTTGCCACTCAGCCTTCATCTGAGCGACGGCCAATCGGAGAAAGAGGCCGCGCTAGCGGGGCCCTTAAGGGGTCACCCGCTGGGATTTACATAGCACTGAAGGTGCTCAAAAAGAAAAGTAAAAATTTTAAAAATTTAAAATTGACATATAAAATTGCATTAATTCGTATTTACGTTAGAATTAGAATTTGCGGCCTGAAGGGCCACGATATCTAAAGTTAACTGCGTGCGTTCGCTCGTGTGCGCGTTTCTCGGTCTAGCGATTTTGTATATCGAATCTAACACAGGAGCAGTATATGAGACTGAATCTTGAACAAGATGATTGGGATAGGATTCGGCGCGTTTGAAGAACGATTCTGAGAGTGTTTTGAGGTGCTGTTGCACTGTAGGTAGTTCAAGATCTCTGTGCAGGTCCGCGTTACGCACGTACCAAGGTGCGTTTGTGGCCCTGCGGCAGAAGAGATTTTGAACTACCTGCAGTTTATACAGGACGGAGGGTTTGGCGTGGGCAAAAACTGGCGAAGCATATGACATGACGGGTCTAACGCAGACCTTATAAAGCGTACGTTTATTTCTAAAAGACATTTTACTTTTTCTTCCTATCATACTATATAGACGGCTTAAGTAAAAACGCGCGAGTTTCGTTACTCTATCGACGTGTGGCTTGAAAGAAAGCGTCTGATCTAAGGTGACGCCTAAGTATTTGATAGTGCGCTTCCAGGGCATTGGAATACCTAACATACGAATGTGCGGATCGTTGTGGCGATTACGACGTTTGTGGTCGAATTGAATAGCAGAACTTTTTTCTGGGTTGACATCGATACGCCATTTTTGAAACGAAACACCTAGGGCGTTTACGGCCTTTTGGAGTCTGGTGATGTTATACGGGATCGCTTGACTTTTAGTGTAAAGGGCGGTATCGTCTGCAAAATGGGCTAGTTCGACGCCTATCGGCGGGATGGGGATGTCATTAGTGTACACAGTGTACAGCAGAGGGGCGAGGACTGAGCCTTGCGGGACTCCAGCCTTTATGGGACGAGGCGTGAAGAGCACGCCTTCATGTTTGAATCGAAAAGTACGGTCTTTAAGAAACGACGCTATTAATCTGACTAGGCGAGCTGGTAATCCTATTTTATAGAGTTTGAAAACGAGACCGCTGTGCCAGACTTTGTCGAAAGCCTTGGCTACGTCAAAGAGAACCGCAATTGTTTTTTTACGACGCTGAGAGAATCATTCGAGTATGTACTCGACGATTCGATGGACTTGCTGAGGGCAGGAGTGCTTAGCGCGAAAGCCGAACTGGTGGGGAATGATGAGAGGGTCGCCATCCGTTGGAAACAGATGGTTCCGCATTCGAGAGAGTATGACTCTTTCGAGAAGTTTAGACATTGCCTTGAGGAGGCTGATGGGTCTGTGATTAGCCGGGACATTCAGAGGTTTACCCGGCTTGGGAATGCCTATGACTGTCGCTTCTTTCTAGGCTTTTGGAAAGTAGCTATGGTCGAAGCAGGCATTGAAGATAATAGCTAACAAGGTAAGCACCTGCTGGAGCAAGTGCTTAAGTGCGTGGTTGGAAATTCCATCCGCACCCGGAGCCTTTTTGGACTTTTGCTTTCTAATGAGAAGCAAGATTTCATCATTAGAGACTGTGACGGGGTCGTCGGTGATAGGGAGAGATTCTCTGCGAAGAACTTCGTCCTCCACCGCCTGGATGTGGGAGGGATCCGCGGGTTGCGTGCTGGGCGAACATTGTGCCGCTATGCTGTCGGCGAAGCATTCGGCTTTCTCTTCGACTTCAATGGCAATAGTGCCGTCGGGACGAGTGAGAGGAGGAACGTGAGAGGCGGTGTCTACGCGTAAGGCTCGGGCGATTCGATAATACGCTTGGTGGGACGGGGAGATATTCTCCATGAGATCGTTAAACTGAGTGTCACGGAAATCCGCGAGGCGAGACCTAACTGTACGTTGAAGCTGATTCGCAGCTGTTCTGTATGCTGGCGTGGGATATTTCTTGGCTCTCCGGAGAGCCGCGTTCTTGGCTTTAATGAGATTGCTAACGGCTAAGGGAAGCGCGGGTTTGCTTTAGCAACCTTTTCGTTGTCGCTGATGGCTGAGTTAATAGCATCGGTTAGAGAGTTGACTAATGAATCTATTTTATCCGGGCTATCTTATTGGTCGGGCGAAATCGTGAGCGGAGAGTTAGGGGCCTCTTAGGCTGAAACTAACGTATTTTTAAAGCCTTTCCAGTTGGTAAAGATCTTAGGAGATGTGACGTTAACGTTAGGCGTACCTAGCACGAGGGAGACGGGGCGATGGTCGGAGCCTAGGTCATCGAGCGGTTCGATAGACCTTAGGTCAAGATTGATTCACTTGATAATTGCAAAGTCGAGGATACCAGGAGAGTAGGTCGGGTTGTTGGGATAGTGAGTGGGAGTGATGGGGGATATGACGTCTAAGTCAAGGGAGTTAGTGATGTCGAGGAGAGCGATACCGCTGGTGTTGATCAATAGGCATGTCCAGTCAGTATGTTTGGAGTTAAAGTCTCCGAACATAATGACTGAATGGCCGAGGGCGAGAATGGCCTCAAAGTCGCTGCGGATTGGACTGGAGCCACATGGTATGTAGACTGAAGCTATGATGATGGTCGGATGACCAGTCATAGCCAATCTACACACGGTGGCTTCCATGTTGAGGAGAGGAGGGGTAGGGGGAGGACTGCAATGGAAGCCTCTTTTGTAATATATAGCGGTGCCGCCGTAACCGTCGGAGTTGGGCCTATCGTTGCGAGTAAACGCGTACTTAGGAATAGCGTATCCCCTGGAGCGTTTTGGAGTAAGCCATGTCTCCTGGAGAAGGAATAAGTCAGGTTCTTTGTTCTGAAGGAACAGTTTAATCTCGGGAAGGTGAGTGCTAAGGCTACGAGCGTTAAAAGATACTAGGGATAAGCCCTTGGGTTTAATACGACTGGACGCGGGATTCGCGGGTCTAGACATTATAATTTACTTATTTACGAATTTATACAAAAATTAAAAAAAAATAAAATAAAAATAAATTAGGAGGAACTTAGGAGCGAGTGATGCTCGGCTAACGCGAATAAACGCTCTTGAGGAGAGCGGGCTGCTCGCAGTTTGCGTGCGAGTACGGAAATTTCGTTAATATCGACGTTTTGAATAACGTCGAACACGGTCTTCATATCCTCAGCCAACGACGACTGAGGTACGGATAACGGAGCGGGACGCGGCCCTACGGAAGCTACGGGAGCTGGGATGGGTCGGGAAGGTGCAGGCGGAACGGCCGGACGCTGCCTCCAAGACAGAGCCTGAGTAGGCGTCGGCTGAACGGGCTTTGCTTCCGGGGGACCCTGGTTGCGCAGCGGCGGGTAGTTAGCGGGCGTGAGCGGCGGCGCCGGTTTAGGCGCGACCCTCTTGACGGAGGAGCGCGGAGCGCGCGGGCAGCCCCTGTAGCGGCCAGTCCGGCCACACAGCACACAGGCAGGGGGGGAAGTGGATTCGGGAGTGCGAGTGCACTCCTTAATGATATGAGGATCCAGGCACTTAACGCACCTGGGGGGAGCTGAACAGTTAGCCGCTGCGTGGCCATATAGCTGGCAGCGGTGGCACTGCCCAGGGTGACCACGGGGGTTGGGACACTCGACGGAGATGTTCAAGATTGACGCAAATTGTGCGAGCCTCTCTGAAAATCTCCTTCGAGTTGGGAGTGTTGGTAAGGATTACCAGAGCTAAGGGAAAACGCCTACCGCGGTTGGAGTGCATCTTGTGCACTGCTATGGCCGGGAAACCCTGAGACTTAAGGCCCTCGAGGATTTCTTCGTTCGCGAGCTCGAACGGGACGCCCCGTACTACTGCGCGGATCTTACGCTCCTCCGGGAGGGCGTAGGTGTGATAAGCTATTTGTTTTAAAGAAAGTAACCGAGTGAACGCGCGGAAGTCGTCGACGGTCGCAACCTGGATTTTAATTGTGTCGCCTGCATTGGTTGCTTTTAAGTTATTAATTTTGTGCTCTTTGCACAAGTTAGAAACCGCGGTCCAGCGCGCTTTTTCACGCAGGAAGACGGGCGGAGGGAGCTGAGGTTTCGGCGGGACGGGAGCGCAGCGCGTTGCTGGCTTCGATGGGACCGACGGAGGCGCGGTTACTTCGAGCGATTTTAACGGCGCGGGGGCTGGTGTTGAAGACACCGGGGAGGGCTCGGGTATTGAAGATACCGAAGCTTTCTTCGAGCGCTTTTTGGAGCGCTTGGCGACAAGTTGGAACGCGGGCTCAGGAGAGCCGGTTAAGGTGACGGCATCTGATGAAGTATCAGACGCGGGTTCGGAGTCGCTTGCGACGCGACGCGTGAGAGGATGCGACCGATTCGCAGTCCATCTCGGACGAGGCGGGAGACGAGGAAGAGCTGTAGACCTGAGGGGTCTCGACGTTGGAGGCCTGAGGGGCCGGGGTTGAGGCCTGAGGGGCCGGGGACGCGATAGATGCCTGTAAGGCCTGCGTTATTACGTCATCTGATAATTTGGCGCCGGACGCAACGAGCGCCTGGGCGAACGACCTAAGAATGTTAACAAGGTCCATTGGAGGGCTTGGGATAATATGTAATATATAAATATATAATGTGTACCTAGGTTCCCTAGCAAACCTAACACCTATTTATATAACAAATGCCTAGAATTCCTAAATAAAAAACTTAGCGAACCCTAGCGGCAAACCTCCCTACCAGCGGTAGGGGGGCTGGGGAGAATAACTTAAAACTAACCGTAGTACCTAAAAAAAAAGGGTACGCAGATAAAGAGTTGACCGCGTTAGGGTCAACCTTTACCGACAGAAAGGACAAATACACACACGAAAAACACACAGATATGATAAAAATAAATATGAAATAGGAGAAAAATAAATAAAATAGAGAAGATAAATAAAATAAAAATAATTGGACTGGTTCAGTACAAATTCGTTGTAACCGTTAAGTATCCTTTGTACTGAAACCAGACTACTTACACTGGGCACAACACTGCACTCAGCACAAGCACAACACAACTTAGCACAGCACTCTGAAGACTAAGGGGCTTAGTCGCAAAGAAAAATCGCACTTCGATAGCACTCAGAGGGAGTAGAAAACCTTGAAAACCGTAGCACGGAACCAACACGCTAAACTGTGACGTCAGTAGACTGAGCGCCACGGAATATCGGGAAGGGACCGATCGACGGAGAACGGGGTCTTGCACGTCCGCACCGCGTGGCGATCGGAGCGAGAATGTCTTAAACTTGAACCTCAGTTTAACTTGTACATCCAACCCGACGCAATAATATCTACAGCTAGTGAGGTGCTAACCCAAAGTAAAGGTTTTCCAAATCACACAACACGTGCACTACAGGCGACAAGCCCAAACAAGATGTGTTTTAAAGCACATTTGACTCACGCCACATCCTCTGCAAATTGTAAACCATGTCTCGCCGCGTACGCATCCTCACAACTTTGTAACCTGACATGTGTAATTTTACCTGTGAGGTATACAATTTTTGGAAACTACCGCGTTTTTCAACCTGATATAAAAATAAATCTGATTTTGTTTTAGGCTAATGCATACCTATGTTAGTATATTCACAAGCTGGTTGACAGTATCTGTCACTGTATTTATACTCGTATATATACATATATTGTTTCGATTGATACAATAGTAATGCTTTTAAACACAAACCATGACATTTTGGGGTAAAATTGTTACTAAAATTAATTAGTAGTTACCAAATATAAACCGCTTTAAAATCCTTATAGAAAAATTCAAGGTTAGATTTTCAAAGAAACCAATGACAACATATTATATTCATGGGAAAAAAAAAGCAAATCATCTACAAATTTAAATCGTGTAATTGACTATTTTTATTTATGTCAATTGACTGTTATTATTTAAGGATAATATTTTTTTATTGAACTAGTCATTTAACCCACATTTGCATCCCTAACCATTTTACAAAGACTCACGTTCAAGTTGAAATTCTAAAAGGCGAGTTCGATAAGTAAATAAAATTATGAATTGTTATTATTTTTTTCTTGTTATTTACCTTATTTGGGAAATCCGTTTCTATTTTTTTTAATAACATTATTTTATGTCACTCTTTTCAGTGAGAGGTACAATTAGTAAAGAGAACTTACCAAAACAAACAAACTTAATCTCGAGAATTTAACTGCCAGCTTTGAAGTTTTCAAAAAAAATAACGAATAATATCATCCAAATTAGTCTAGAAAAAAATAAGTTACACCCGAACATACATAAAAATTTATTTTAATGATTAAGAGCCTTCTATTTTTTTGATACTGGTTCACAAACGACTTAAATAGCTTATACGAAGGCGACACGGAGCAAACACTAAGTGCAGACTCTTGTTGAAAACACTACGCTACCGCTACAGTCACCCGAGAGGCTTCATACGAAAACATATAAGTACTCGTCCACGATCATACAACAACTAGACGCCACATAAAAATGAAGTATTTAACTCAATCAAATTAAGTAATAAAAATAGATCCAACTATCTCGATAAATGGCCATAATAGCTGGTTCTAATATAAAAGATAGGGTACGCTGTAAAGAAGACGAAATTTCTAAAATACCGCAATATGCCTTTTCAATACTCAAACAATTAAAGAACTTTATAAATAATACAAAATAAATTATTTACGACAGACCAGGCTGTATGGCAAAGTTCTTTGCATTTTTTATCTCCAAACGTTAACAAAAAAATAGGAACAAATTTTACTGGCGCTACCGATCTTATACTTTATTTACAATTTTTTCGAGCTTTCAGAACATCCCTCATACATTGAAGACAAAGCGTCTGACTTGAAATTATTCTGGATCAGAATCACCTAGTCGTTAGGTTAGTCGTAGTAGAATGGAAAAAAAAACAGGACATCTAGACAACCGAAAGACAATGAGCTGGATGACATAAAGACAGAATACCTAGTTAGCAGGATGACAAAAACAGTACAAGCAAGGTTAGTAAGGTAGCAAAACGTCTGAAATTGGAAATAGTTCGTGTGATCAGAATACCTTATTAGAAGAAAGCCAAATTAGTTATATGACAAAAATGCAGTTTAAGTTAGTAACAAAAACATCTGGAAGTGTAAATAGTCTAAATTGTATCATAGTAGTCATCGTATAGTAGCATTAAAAATATAAATATAACAGAAATTATTATTTTCAGGATTGTATTATGGTAACCATAGAGGTCTCATGACTTGCCGTTACTATTTATTATTCTATGGTTTATAAATGCTTATTGGTAAAATTGCTAGAGTTATCAATAAGCAATAATGTCATCGGTTAAGATCCAAATTGAAACCATCGATGTCGAATGGTGTTAATAAATATTTAGGCACTACGGTGTTTTTATTCCCAAACGCAGTGCTACCAGTATATTTTGACAAATACATTTTAAGTGCGTTCAAGTCTATTTAGTCACTATTGCATTTTGCTATCGAGATATTTGGACCGTACCGCAAATTGGAAATTATGATAACGACTCCTTGAATGCTTTAATTTACAATTCAATGTTAATTAAAATAAAAGTTTTAAATTTTTCTAAATATGATCATTCAAAAGAAATATAATTAGTTCATAAGAAGGAAAGGTTACCGATTTGTTTTTTTATTACATTAAGCAGATATTTGAAGCAAAGCGTGAATATGCTGTCTTATAAAATAACAATAAAAATATTTAAAAAATATTACACATTTTTACTTTTACAAAAACAAGAAACCATGCATAAATTGTGACTAAAAATAACCTGACTATGAACTAAAACAGCCAAACCACCCCCATTCTATCGATAGCTGCTATTTGGATCCCATCTGCCTTGCCATCTTTACCACGCCAAATAAAAGAGGAGCATATGGTGTCCACAGATTTGATAGTCGAGGGTATCATCCCAGGATGAACATCTACTCTAATTAGTTGAATGTGACGTCGTTAAAAGGTCCAAAAACTTTTTAACGAACTTTTTTGGTAATTAAGTAGCTTTTTGTTGTGTTTTAAGGAGCTTTGAGCTAAAAAAAATGAGTAATTAATGAAGCTTTTTTGTGTGTTTGGCTTTATTTAGATGTTTTTAAAACTTGGAAAATAGGAAAATTAACAGACACAAGGAACATAATTAAGAGAGGCGAATTCGACTAATGAAGCTCACAGTTGTATTCACCGTTAGAAAATAAAGCAAACTCGATGAAAATAAATTATCAAGTTGAAACTAGGGAAATCAAATTAGCTGTTAAAAAAATGAGACAAATTTCAAATGAAACAACTGCTCGATTAGTCTATTTTGGTTACTTCCACAGCGTCATGACATATGGTATTCTGTTGTGGGGGAGTACTGCCGACATCGACACTTTGGAGAGTGTGCGAATGCTCTTTTTCAGTTGATCGAACCTTCCCCCTTTCTCCACCGGTCAACCAGGCGCAGACAGAAGTTTCACCCGTTTGTGGTTAGCGTGCCGATGAGCCGAACTAAACGGTTCGATAGCTCATTTTTGGTTCGTGTTGCCAAAGAGTGGAACGATTTGCCTGCGTCTGTTTTTCCAGACAAATATAACCCTGGAGCTTTCAAGTGTAGAGTGAATAGGTACCTCTTAGACAGGCGTGTACGATCCTCGTCTTCATCGTCACTTTCCATCAGGTGAGATGGAAGACAAACGCCTGCTAATTATTAATAAAAAAAAAAAAAAAAAAAAAATCGATACTATATGTATTCTGCAGAAAAGGGCTGTTCGCGCAATCTATCAGCTCGGTCCAAGGGTGCCACTTAGAAGTAAATTGAAGGAAATAAATATTATTACTTTCCATTCACAATATATTTTAGAAAATTCAATGTACGTAAAAAAGAACGTAACCTTGTTCAAAAGGGAGGATTGTACAAGTATTTGTAACAAAACATGTGTAATGTGTCTGTTTGTTCGTTGAGTTCTTCGTCCTGATGAATATCTACAGCGTCATTGTCACTAAAGTACGTCTTCTTATGGTAGTGTCGAGTGACGGGTCGTTAACTTCCCTTTAATATGGTTGAGGAGGGCGATGGCTGGATCCCGCGTTAACTCGTGAACGGGTGCCATTTGAGGGTTTTCGTCGTTTGGATACTTGGGGGAGGGAGACTTGCCGAGCTAACAGATGCAGATAAGAATAATTTTGTATAGACATAAAGAGACTCTGTAAATTTATTTTGAAAAAATCCCGTGAAGTTTCTTGCCAGTTCTTCTTCACGAAGGTTTTTTTCGAACTGGTGCTAGGGTCATGTTTTATTTGACGTCAATAAGAACAAGTAATTGTCAATGTTGAGAAATAAATATTTCATTTCAATTCATTTCAACTTTATATAGACAGTGGTCAAACTTTATTTTCTCTAACTGTTCTCCACCCGCATGAACGTTGACGTTGATGGTAACGGGCAACTCCGCGCCAGTTAAGGATACAAACACACATTTGCTACATTCGAGGTACAAACACCGTCAATATCCTGAATTGACGCGTCATCAGAGAGTCGTCAACGACTGCGACACCGACGCCTGGAGGCACTCGCTGGTTCCAGTGAATCGAACCCGTTTTCTCGAAATCGAAAACGACAATTCTGCCAATCCACCGTGAGGTCCCTGCAGTGAGATTGTGCAGGTTATCGTGATGATCGGTATTTAACCCACATAACAATGAAGCTTGCCGCAACTAACTCCGCACTAACTGAAATAACTCCAAGGACCACTTGCAAGGCTACTTGCAAAGGCCCACTGGGAACGAGCTAAAAGTTTAACCCAGAGTTATCCGGATAGTCAGATAAAATGTCCAGCTATCCATGTCAATTTTTATTGAACAACCGACAGAGATATATCATGATTTTTTAACCTTAATTTGTTTCGCTCCAAGTTAAAATGTTAACTCGTTTCTGCGAAAATAGATCTAAAAACTTGAAAGACTTTTGATTCGACCACTCGGTTCTCGTAATAAGATAGTTACCGCCTAACAACATAGTCAGGCGTGCTTGCTCTGCGCACTCGGCCTGCGAAATGAGCTGACGCAGAAATTCTTTGATGTGTCGAAAAAACTGAAACCCAAGCTATCGCTCACGTCTAATGCAATTAATAAATCATATGTAAATAAAAGTGTTAGAATGTTGGCTACATCTGCGCTAATAACTTAATTGACGCGTCAATATAATTTAAAATATAGGTTTTAGGCCGGTGAGTATAAAAACAAATATTTTTTTAAACCCTAGACCACCACTCCAACTTTATGGCACTTATGTTATAAATGACCATACAGAGAACTGGGGTCCCCCAGTTAAACATACTAAATATACGTATTTTATGAATATAAGCTACCATGACCCGAGAACAAATTCTGTGCTCACTGGACTCGAACCTGGAACTTTCATTGTATGAAGCAGGTATATTACGCAAAAAAAAAATGTGAAACCTTAATTTATTGGTTCAACAAAGATTTAATCATATAAAACTGAATGTCAAACAAACACGTAGTTGTAATATAGAATTTCTAACGTCAAAAATACCTACGTTAGCTATATATTTTTATGAATACGTTTAAAATATTGATGTTACTCCATTGTGATAAAATCTTATATCCTATAAATAACGTTAAATTGAAATATATCGGCTGCTCATAATATTCGCTTTTCAAACATTCAGACAACGCTAACTCGTACGCGCTCCACCCATTATAATGTTTGCTTTGTTTTCCTCATATGTTACATTTCAATGCTTTTTTAACAATATAATACCAGAATTGAACTTCCATTTTTTTAAATTCACATTTCAGCGTGGATCTAACGTCATAATCTGCAATCAAAAAGCTACATCTTGTCGCAAGCTCCTTACAATGCGTCTCCAATACATTGCCGATAGTTCACCGGTTCAGTCACATACAGCCATTCCGCTGAAACGCTTCTGTCCATACCATAAACAATTCGCCAAATGTTTTCCAACCATATTATAAGCGCAGGGAGCTGCTGGAATATTTACAGGTTCATACAAATAGGGGTTTGGTGGAGTGGGAAAGTGCGGACGGATGTGGCGTGTGGACAACCGCTTCTATGGTTTTTTGTTTTCATCTTACATAATAGATTTAGAGTTCATTAATTATTGTGTTAGGAATGGAAATTTATAACCAACAACTGCAAGGAACAAACAATTATAGTCATTTGGTGGAAATTCTACAACGTATTTAGTATACTATTGCGGTAATAAGGCGATCACATTATTATACTTGTGAATTAAACAGATAAACATATGAAGAGAGAATAAGCACATCTTGGATGAGATGGTTGGTGTGTATCATCTTCGTATTATGATCTATATCTTTAAATATCATAAGTACACTTTTGACTGGCTTCATGATTAATAATTATTATATCAAACTTTAAGAATCAGTAACCTTCTATCAGAGCGGTTATTTATACAACAAGCACCCTTTACGATCCGTGAATACTTTACTCCTCGATCACAAATAAGTTCCCAATTTTTTTTACATTTATTACTAAATTATTTGCACTCAATGCAGTAAAGAAAATGGGATTTAAATAAATCAGATTTTAGATAAGGTTTTAAAACTAAAGAGTTATTTTTACCAGATTGTCGTTACAAAAGGATAAGTTCGGCGGAATACTTAAAATGCTCTTACGAATTGAATACAACATTTTTTGTTATATGTGTATAAATATTATATGTACCGTAAATATTGTTAGTTCTTTTTTCTTAAATTGGACTTACCTGGGAGAAATCGCGGCTTAGTGAGTAGGTCGCCATGTTGTCAAGGTTTCATGGATAAAATTTTACGTGTTTTTTGTTTTATTTTGACAATAAAATATGTTTGTATTGTATCGTACAAACGAGTCTCAAATCCGCGATTCAAAGTTCGATTCTAGAAATAAAATTCATCTGTCAGCAATTAAGCGGGAGTCGATGTAAAAAAAAGTCATGAGGTCAAGACAGTTATTTCACTGCAAGTTACCATTACATTTGTATCGAAATGTACGTTAAGTATTTAAAGGCTGAACTTTAACCCCACGGGTTAACGTACCATCTGAGCGTATTAGCTTTACGCAGCAAGCGTAGAGTTACAACTTAAAATATTTGATTTAGTATGCGCAAGGTCACAGGACAGTGCTGTAAGGCACAGCGTTAATTCTAGCAACTTAAAATGACGCTCATAGCTATTCGACGTTTGGAGAGTTATGTTTATGAGGAGGCTTGGCGATGTGCTAAGAAATATTCACAGATAGGACGACTTTTACATGCTGAACTCCTCGCCCAATTTTATTAAATATGCAGCCATACAGTTCCTCACGATCTTCACAGGTTGATAAGTTGATTTTTTTATTTCGAAAAGTTCGAATATTTAATAAAGAATGTAATTCAATTGGGTGCCTGTGACTTGGTACAATTCACCTGGTAAGACGTAAAATAAACTCCTGACATTTGATCAAATGAACCGCTTCTCTGCAATTCCGAGAACACTTGCAATTTATTCAGCTTTTAAACAAAAAAGTTGCATAAATAAAGAAAAACATTAAGTTCGACCTTGGTTCGGAGAAGTAGCACATTACTTAACCTTTGCGAAGAACCCGAAGCAGCATACACCTTCCTGCCGACTTCAGTGATGTGTGGCGATCAGTAGAGGATAGAATCAAAAAGTACACCCAGATGTTTGATGACGTTGCTAATTGTTAAGTTGGTATCGTTCAAAAAGATCTGTTTAGACCAATGACAATAGCTTGCGATTTACTTGGATTTAGTGTGGCCAGTCCGGCCATACAGCTAACTACAGGGGTTGCCCGCGCGCTCCGCGCTCCACCACCAAGAGGGTCGCGCCTAAACCGGCGCCGCCGCTCACTCCTGCTAACTTCCCGCCGCTGCGCTACCGGGGTCCCCCGGAAGCAAAGCCCGTTCAGCCGACGCCTACTCCGGCTCTGTCTTGGAGGCAGCGTCCGGCCGTCCCGCCTGCACCTTCCCGACCCATTCCAGCTCCCGTAGCTTCCGTAGGGCCGCATCCCGCTCCGTCTTCTGCACCTCAGTCGTCGTTGGCTGAGGACATGAAGACCGTATTCGACGTTATCCAAAACGTAGACATTAATGAAATCTCCATACTCGCACGCAAACTGCGAGCCGCCCGCTCTCCTCAAGAGCGTTTATTCGCGTTAGCCGAGCATCACTCGCTCCTAAGTTCGTTGTAAATTCTTTATTTTTGTATAAATTCGTAAATAAGTAAATTATAATGTCTAGACCCGCGAATCCCGCGTCCTGTCGTATCAAACCCAAGGGCTTATCCCTAGTATCTTTTAACGTTCGTAGCCTTAGCACCAACCTTCCCGAGCTCAAACTGTTCCTTCAGAACAACGACCCAGATCTTTTACTTCTCCAGGAGACATGGCTCACTCCTAATCGCTCCAGGGGATTCGCTATTCCTAAGTACGCGTTTACACGTAACGATAGGCCTAACTGCGACGGTTTCGGCGGCACTGCTATCTACTACAAAAGAGGATTCCATTGCTGTCCTCTCCCTACCCCTCCTCTCCTCAACATGGAAGCCACCGTATGTAGATTGGCTATGACTGGTCATCCGACCATCATCATAGCTTCAGTCTACATACCCTCTGGCACCAAACCTATCCGCAGCGACTTTGAGACCATTCTCGCCCTCGGCCGTTCAGTCATTATGTTCGGAGACTTTAACTCCAAACATACTGACTGGACGTGCCTATCAACCAACCAAAGCGGTATAGCTCTCCTCGACATCACCAACTTACTCGACTTAGACATCGTCTCCCCTATCACTCCCACTCACTATCCCGACAACCCGAACCACTCTCCGGACATCCTCGACTTTGCAATCGGCAAGCACATCAACCTCGACCTCAGGTCTATCGAACCGCTCGATGACCTAGGTTCTGACCACCGCCCCGTCTCCCTCGTGCTAGGACCGCCTAACGTTAACGTCACTTCTCCTAAGACCTTTACCGACTGGAAAGGTTTTAAAAATACGATAGTTTCTGCCTTAGAGGCCCCAAACTCTCCGCTCGCGATCTCGCCCGATCAATTAGATAGCCCGGATAAAATAGATTCGTTAGTAAATTCTTTCACTGATGCTATCAACTCAGCCATCAGTGTAAACGAAAAGGTTGCTAAGAAAGGCAAACCCACGCTTCCCTTAGCCATTAGCAATCTTATTAAAGCTAAGAACGCGGCTCTCCGGGGAGCCAAGAAATATCCCACGCCCGCCTATAGAACAGCTGCGAATCAGCTACAACGCAAAGTTAGATCTCGCCTCGCGGAACTCCGAGACGCCCAGATGAACGATCTCATGGCAAATATCTCCCCGTCCCACCAAGCGTATTATCGAATGGCCCGAGCCTTACGCGTAGACGCCGCCTCTCACGTCCCTGCTCTCACTCGTCCCGATGGCTCTATCGCCTTCGAAGTCGAAGAGAAAGCCGAATGCTTCGCTGACAGCGTTGCGTCTCAATGCTCGCCCAGCACGCAACCCGCGAATCCCACTCACATCAAAGCGGTGGAGGACGAAGTTCTCCGTAGAAACTCTCTCCCCATCACCGCCGACCCCGTCACAGTCTCTAATGATGAAATCTCGCTTCTCATCAAAAGTCAAAAGTCCAGAAAGGCTCCGGGTGCGGATGGTATTTCCAACCACGCACTTAAGCACCTGCCTCAACAGGTGCTTACCTTGTTAGCTATCATTTTCAATGCCTGCTTCGACCTTAGCTACTTTCCAAAAGCTTGGAAAGAAGCGACAGTCATAGGCATACCCAAGCCGGGTAAACCTCTGAATATCCCGGCTAATCACAGACCCATCAGCCTCCTCAAGGCAATGTCTAAACTTCTCGAGAGAGTCATACTCTCTCGAATGCGGAACCATCTGTTTCCAACGGACGGCGATCCTCTCATAATTCCCCACCAGTTCGGCTTTCGCGCTAAGCACTCCTGCCCTCAGCAAGTCCATCGAATCGTCGAGTACATACTCGACGGCTTCTATCTGAAACGAAAGAAAGCGATCGCAGTTTTCTTTGACGTAGCCAAGGCTTTCGACAAAGTCTGGCACAGCGGTCTCGTTTATAAACTCTATAAAATAGGCTTACCGGCTCGCGTAGTTAGGATAATCGCGTCGTTTCTCAAAGACCGCACGTTTCGTTTCAAACATGAAGGCACGCTCTCCACGCCTCGTCCCATAAAGGCCGGAGTCCCTCAAGGCTCAGTCCTCGCCCCTCTTTTGTATTCCGTATACACTAACGACATTCCCATTCCATCGAAAGTCGTCGAACTCGCTCTCTTTGCCGACGACACCGCCCTTTACACCAAAGGCCGCAGAGCCTCGGGTCTCGTCACCAGACTTCAAAAGGCCCTAAACACCCTCGGCGCTTGGTTCAAAAAATGGCGTATCGATGTGAACCCAGAGAAGAGCGCTGCGGTTTACTTCGACTACAGACGCAGTCGTATCCCCGACAATCTCCAATTGAGAATGCAAGGCACTCCCATCCCCTGGAAGCGCAGTACTAAATATTTAGGCGTCATCTTAGACCAGACGCTTTCTTTCTTTTACCTAGGCCGGCTTTACAGTATGTTAGGTAGAAAAAGTAAAATGTCCTTCAGAAATAAACGTACGCTTTACAAGGTCTGCGTTAGACCAGTCATGTCATATGCTTCGCCAGTCTTTGCCCACGCCAAACCCTCCGTCCTGCACAAGCTGCAGGTGGTTCAAAACCTCTTCTGTCGCAGGGCCACAAAAACGCACCTTAGTACGTGCGCAATGCGGACCTGCACAGAGATCTTGAACTACCTACAGTTCAACAGTACCTAAAAACACTCTCAGAATCGTTCTTCAAATGCGCCGAATCCCATCCCAATCCACTAGTTCGAAATTCAGTCTCTTATACTGCTCCTGTCTTAGATTCGTTATACAAAGTCGCTAGACCGAGAAACGCGCACACAAGCGAACGTACGCAATTAACTTTAGATCTCGAGGCCCTTAAGGCCGCAAATTCTAATTCTAACGTAAATTCTAATTCTAACGTAAATCTGAATTAATGCAAATTTAATTTTATTGTCAATTTTTAATGTTTATTATTTACTTTTCATTTTTTGAGCACCTTCAGTGCTATGTAAAACCCAGCGGGTGACCCCTTAAGGGCCCCGCTAGCGCGGCCTCTTTTTCCGATTGGCCGTCGCTCAGATGAAGGCTGAGTGGCAAAAATGCACGAGCCGACAGGGGGTTTTTAGTGAGTATGGTTCTGGTAGGTGTCGGGACGAGTCCCACATAACTTTGGAATCGCGCCAGAGTATGCGTCAGAGCATTTTTATCCTCCTGCCCTTCCCGCGGAGGGGAACAAAAAAAAACAAAAACAAAAAAAGCCATGAAAATCTATAATCAGCACGAACACATTGCTGACATCCAATAAGGTGAGTGCGTATTCATGCCATTTCATATAGCAGCATAGCCAACATGATATCCCTATCCACTGTATTGAAGACATTGCTAACATCTAAAAGAACCATAGCGGTCACTTATTGGTTGGACATGCCCAAACGTATGCCATCAGTGACGTAATGAATGCTGTAGTAGTAGTACTCTGACCTGGGCAAAATCCAGACTGAAATAGAAATATGTAGTTTGTGTATATACTTAGTCGATTAAACCCAAGTCGTTCCAGAACCTTGCAAAGGAGAGAAATATTGATAGAGGCCTGACTTTTATTTATGAATTAATGTTAAATTTACTTATTTAATATATTTTAGTTATTCTATAGTTAAATAAAACTGTTGAACTATCTTCTATTTGCTTGGTGTTTGAACACAAAATAAAGGGGTGAGTAATAGGATTTTCAGCAATATTTTTACCATACTTTTATTATTTACAGCTCAGTTGATAAAGATTTACGGTATTAACTTTCACTCTCTTTTTAGTTCATAGAATCCATAGAAAATCACTTTTGTCAGCCAGGAATACATTTGTTTCTATGTGATGATTGATTCATTAATTATGATTTTACCTGTTATTATTTAGATCGTCTGTCTAAAGTACCAAAGGAACCATGTGTAAATTGTCCATTTCTCTAGAGCTTACAGCTATAACGGATGCACATATTTGTAATATACTCTCATTTTACATAAATAATAAATTACTAATGCCCCAGACATATACACTAACGGCAATAAATGCCCCGTCCAGGACTGGAACCACGGACCTCCAGCGTATGAGGCAAGACTACTACCACATACGCTACTTACGCGTCAATAGAATCAAAATCAATAACTAATGCAATCACCATCGAGTGCCTAGTATCTCCAACACGCTATTCGAACCATTATCACATTTTATTCATTTCAGGAAAAGGAGCGCGTGTCTCAGATTGCTGCTGCAATGCTATGTCACTACGTCCCTGTGTCCGTGCACCGTTCTGTACACAGCAGATAGTCGCTGCACGCGTAGGATGCTTTCCAGACTGACAGGGTGAGTCCGTTCGCTTCAATGGAATAAAAAATCTTCATAAATTTAGCATGTTTGGCCTTTAATAATAATATAATATTTCCTACTTGGCATTGTATAAATAACCACAACTTTATTCTATCCCGACTACCTAAAAGCCATTAAAACATTATAAATAGAACACAAAAATCATAATAAAGTTGATATCTATCTCGCACAGTGTTTGTGTATCGTACAAGTCGGCAATCGGTAAACCGCGACACAAACCCACCAAATTGATAATGATCACTCGCTCCCTATAGTTAATTAAGCAATAATAAGTAATGACCTTCTGTATTTCACATTGGTATTTCCTCTAGGTACATAGGTGTTAGTCCGTCAGTTAATGTAAGGGCATAGGGCTCCCCTTGAAGAACAAAAATTTTACTATTGTAATGGGTCGTTATTAAGGGATCAGAAAAAATGGTCCACTTTACACCTAGCTTTCAGAAGCTTCTTACACACAAATTCAAAACATAAATGTCTATCGACTCGTATAACTCGCGTTTAAAACATTTAAACCAGCACGGGCGCTGTAGATAAAACTACCACGCGGCGGTCCAAACTCAGTCTCTTACAGAACTATTTAAACATTATTTTTATGGAAATTCCCCACGGCAGCGAAGCAAGCGACCGCTCGGCCTTTCCAACATTTCGTGACAAGTGCGGGTAGGTCTTAACATTTTTGGCTTCAATTATAAGTTACCTACATAAAACCTGTGGATGCGTTCTATTCCGAACAATCAGACCCAGTCAGACGTCATGTGACTGAGTCCAAAACCTACTAGAGGATCCGGCAATATTTATATACATTAAGCTACCGGTAGCCGCGACAAGGTTGCGACAGCTCGTTTAAGTACAGAAATGCCCACCATAACCTCGGCAACTCGTGGAGTACCATCTGCACCTAGGAACGTCCTCAAGATTCTACCACGTCTCTACAACAGTGGGGGCATATTCATCTCCTTAACTAGGACGAGGTCACCAACCTTAGGTGGATCTGTCTTATCTGACCAACGGACACGCTGCTGCAACAAATGAAGATATTCTAAGTTTAACCTCTTCCAAACACTCTGTGAAAGCTGCTGCAGCAGTTCAAAACGTGACAGACGATTGATTGGAACATCTACAAATGGATATTCAGGAAGTGCAGTCAAGGGGCTACCGATTAAAAAATGACCTGGAGTCAAAACTTCTAGTTCATTTGGACCCGACGATACAAGACAAAGCGGTCGCGAATTCAATACTGCTTCAACTTTACAAAAGACCGTGGGTAATTCCTCAAATTTTAAAATTGTTTCACGTATGACACGATGGAGATGCGTCTTAGCCACCTTCACAAGCGCTTCAAATATACCTCCCCACGAGGGATGAGCGGGTGGACTAAATTGCCATTTAATACTCCGACGACGAAGAGAAGTGTTAATGGAAACTTGGTTCTCATTTAGAAACTATTAGAAGCAGTCGGACCAAATTAAGCACGGTAACCCACGACGACTGACAAATCGAGACAAACAAGCAATAAAGGCCTCAGTGCTAAGAGAAGAAACTACCTCCAAATGTACGGCTTTCGCGACAAGGCAAACAAAAACGCACAAGTAGGCCTTAACAACCTTAGCATTCCGCAACGATGAGACCTTAATGGAAAATGGACCTGCAAAATTCATACCAACATTCCGTATAGCTCTCCTAACGGATAAAATCCAAAACTCCCGAGATAGGATTGCTAGAAGAGTATTTATTTATTTATTCTTTACACACACACACCACTCTTACACCACAAAAAGATACAAATGAATATCAGTGAACAAAAAAATAAAGTAGGTACAAAAGGTGGTCTTATTACTAACAAGCAATTTCTTCCAGACAACCTTTGGGTGAGAAATTGGAGACCATGTAGGTACTTGGGTGCCTTAGGCGTACATACATAATATATATACACATATACTTCATTTTATTTACTTAAATAAATACAAATTACTATTACATAAACTTACTTTCTAATAATACACAAAAAGAAAAATAATATAAAAACTATAAACTTATATACAATGTAAATAAGCATTACATATATAAGAGGATTAATAGATTATTTTGAAGACTTGTACTAATCTCTATGTATGTTTGGAGAGGAAGTATTGTTTGACCAGTTTTTTAAATGTTTGTATTGTTTGTGCAGAATTAATTTTTAGTGGCAATTTATTCCACAGTGAGACCGCGAGTGCTGAAATGATTTTCCGTAACAGTCACTTTTGTGTAAGGGCGTTGATAACATTAAATTGTCAGCGGAACGTAACTGCCGTTGGTGGTGTGAGTGTCGATAAGTGAACCTTGATCTTAAATACTCTGGTGCAGCGGGATTGAACAGCAAACGATACATCAGACAAAGAATTTGAGTATTCCGGCGAAAGCGAATTGGAAGCCACTTGAGTTTAGCGCGATATTCTGAAACATGGTCTTATTTACGTAATCCAAATATAAATCTAATGCACAAATTCTGAAGGCGCTCTAGTTTATTCAGTTGGTCTTCAGAGATGTCCAGATAGCAGGCAGAACCATAGTCAAGAATAGGAAGGAAAAGGGACTGTGCAATAGAAATTTTAGTGGGAATCGGTAAAATATTGCGCAAACGTTTTAATGAGTTCGTGGCTGCGAACATTTTTCTGCTCACTTCATCCACATGAGGTTTCCAGCAAAGTTTGTTATCAAATAAAACTCCTAAATTTTTAACCGATTTGCTATATTCAATGATAACATTATTAAAAACAAGTTTGGGGCATATGTTCCAGTCAATTTGATCCACAAATTTTGGGCTCCCTATTATGATCCCTTGAGTCTTTGAACGGTTTACAGTTAAACCGTGATGTTGACTCCACGATAGAATTTTACCAAGGTCATTATTTATAGTACAAATCGCTTGTGGTAGATCCACAAGGGTGGACTGTGAATAAATTTGGAGATCGTCTGCATACATATGGTAGGAAGAAGTTAAATTATTAGAAATTGAATTAATGAAAATGGAAAATAGAAGGGGAGACAACACGCCACCTTGAGGGACGCCGCATGTGATATCAGTCCACGCTGAGTAGGACTCATCAACTGTTATACGCTGCCGACGTCCGCACAAGTAAGTATGAAACCAATCAACCACTGATGGAGATATGTTAAGAGAACGCAGCAGCTGAAGCAAGATGGTAAAGTCGACTGTGTTAAAGGCTAAAATCAAGCAGTGCTAACACTGTCAGCTGTTTATGTTCCATGCCTAGGCGTATATCATCAGATATTTTGACTAGTGCCGTGACCGTACTGCGATTCGAACGAAAACCAGACTGGAGTGGATTGATCAAGTCATTTTTTTGTAGGAAATTATTTAACTGTTTATGGATCAGGTGCTCTAGGACTTTGGATAGGAATGGGAGGATGGAAATCGGTCGAAAGTTTTGAAAGGTTGTGGAAAGGTTTTTTTGGAAGTGGAATAATATGAGCATCTTTCCATGAGGTAGGAAAGTGACATGAGGTGATAGAATTATTTAGGATAATTGTAATAATGGGAAGGAGGAAATCAAGTAATATTAGGATCATTTTGCGGCTGACGTTATCAGCACCAATGGCGTTTGAGTTGATGGTATTAATAGCTAACTTAACATCACATTCAGTGAATTTAGTAAAATGGAAAGATTCGTAAGTAGGCGTAGGCAAAGAAGAAATTTTGAGTAAAGTTTTAGCTTTTTGTGTGCCATCTATAGAGCCGGAAGTTGTGAAATGTGAATTGAGAGAGTTCAAATTCATGTGATCGGGTATTGAGTGTGTTTTATTTTTGCCTACGCCTAACGTTTTGAGGAACTTCCAGACTTTTGCTGGAACCCCATTTGAAACATAATTATGGATATGGCGTCTCTGTGCGTCCCTACACATAGTATTGCAGCGATTCCGAAGAAGACGATATCTTTCATGGTTAACGTCAGTGGGTTCGTGTTTATATTTGCCTCGCGCACGATCTCGTTTGGCCATAGTGGATTTAATTGTATCGGGCATGTCGATTGTAAAGCTTAAGAAGAAGTGAATTAAAAATAGCAATTTGCGAATCAGACGTGTCAGCGTTTACGGCCACAGACCAGTCGAATTCCTGTGCATCACGAAGTAAGTTGTCGAAATTAATCCCACCAAAATTTCTTTGCAGGAGAACCTTAGGTTTACTTTTAGGAGGCCTTACTTTGTACGAGAGAAATACCAAGTTGTGGTATGAAAACGGGTCAGCCTCTAGTTGACCATGGTGAGCAACGTGTTACAAAGAGGCAACAATCTTAAGGTCCAAAAGGGAAGGGGTTGAATTTGGGAAGAAATGTGTTGCAGAAGATGGCAATATATTCAAGTTGCATCCATTTATCACCGATTCTAATTTATTTGAGCGAGTGTCTTTTTTTAAGAGGCACGTGTTGAAATCTCCCATTATAATAACGTGGTTATAGAGCGGGGTAAGTTCTTCTAATAGCTTTTCAAATGCTGAAAAATAATTTGCCTTGGCAGACGCACTATAAACCATCCCCAGGAGAATTTTTGTGTTAGCAACCAAAACGTCTACAAAAAGATGTTCCGTTGCATTTGGGTTTACTGAAGGTTGAGTAGAAAAGTTTACAATTTGGGAGGCAATATCAGAACGTAAATAGATGGCAACCCCACCACCAGTTCACTCAATACGATCATTTCGGATTAGTTTAAAACCTGGTAAAGCATATGAAGTCGAAGGTAGGCAGGGTTTCATCCACGTTTCGGAGACGAATACTGCATGAATATTCTTTGAGTCAAATGCTGCAAGCATATCGGAGTAAGGAGCTGGAATACTCTGTGCATTTATATGAACTACATTAAAATTTTTCAGTAAACCTGAGAATTGATTATCTAGATTAGCAGATAGTGAGAGAAAAGAGCCATGATAACTATCGGAACTGTTCAATCCACTCGAAGAGCAAGACGCAAAATCTAATAAATGGTCCGAAAGATCTTCATCACTAGTACAAGACATAAATATAATATAATATTAAACAACAAATATATCTACGTATAAATTAAACAAAACAAAATATAATAATAAATTTTGGGTAAAACTTTAAAACTCAAGCAATTTCACCCACCAGCTGTATGAAAAATAAAAACAAAGTTAAAATTACAAGTAAAACAATACGAATTTCAAAAAGAACAAATTAAAAATCAAACTCAAAACGAAGAAAAATCAAAACAAATAAAACGAACAATAATCAGAATGTTGAAAACGTGTCATAGACAAAAAGCTTTCTAAAAAGAAACGAACAATTTTTGAACGCAGATTCGTCAATCGTTCCGAGACAACTGTCAAAGCCATGTATATGACGGATCAGTCAAACAGCCAAAGTTGCTACAAATATAAAATAATGATGGTGGTAGATGTAGAATAACTGTACTGTTATCAGAAAAAATGATAAGACAAAAAAAACACAAACTCAACTCACTGTCTTCTTACTGTCCGCTTTTTCGGCACCGCGGTGACCTTAGCCGTTTGCTCAGGAACTTGCGAGTTAGAACTAATTGTCGGAGATACCGTGTCCGAGACTTGAATAGCTCTGAGGTCTGCCTTTGTTACAATTTGATGCCGGATTTGTTACTCCGAAGCATTCACGAGCTGCTAGGAATGTGCCATGACGTAATGTTGTCAGAAATTCGGACAAAGTTATGCCAGAGCTCTTTAGAGTAGACTTATTCAGCCATATCTTGTCTCGAACTGCAAGATCTCTAAGTTTAATCAACAGTGGCCTGGTTTTACCCTCTCTTAACTTACCCAGACGGTGAGCATGAGCAATCTGAATTTGAGAAAAGTCGCTTATTTTCATTTTGGTCTGGATCACTTGAGCAGCTGTTGATGATGGATTTTCTTTGTTTACCTCTGGTACTCCATGAAGTAATAATATTTTTCTCCAGCCTTGCATCTCAAGCCTGTCGCAGTCTCTTGCCAAAAAATCTATTTGCTGTTGGAAGAGTATGAAGCGTGATTGCAAAAAAGACTTGAAGTCTGCAAACTCTAAAGAAATGCTAGATGAAAGTGGTGTTTTCAAGTTCTTACTTTCCTGGAGATCACTTTCAAATTTACACATGCGAGCTGACAACATTTCTTGCAAATTACTAAAGGATTACTGTATGTTCTCCATGTTGAAAATCAAGTGAGGATTTAATTATATTGTGTGGAGTGAAGGTGTTTGTTGAACTGAGAGTGAAATTGCTGGTTGGATAATTGTTTAAATACCCATTAATTTAAGTAAAAATATTGTATTAAAACTTCAAGTTTATTATTAAATATAAATTAAAATCTCAGAGTTACTTAAAAGACTTGTGTACTCTTTGACTACCCCAAAAAAAAAATGTCTATCTGATATTATCAACGAACAAAGAGGACCTTTTCTAGAAAGGAGTAAGGGATGGTGTGTTTCATAAGACAAATTAGCATGACACAGCCTTCCTCCCACTCAAATCAAGCCTCTTTCATCAATGAAAGGATTCAGGCGACCAACAACTCCCTTCAACTTACGGTGTCCACCCTTTAGATTATTAAGAACCGTTTTAAAGTGGCCTGTACATACCGTACCTAAAATAATAAAGATTCCTGCCTTTTCTCTGGACACAACACCAAAGATAATTTTTTATTACGTGGATGCTTAGTATTGTGAAAAAAATTTCTAATCCATCCTGTGACACCTAAGAACTTATCGAGAGGACTGATCTATTTAACAAGAGATCCAAATCTTTCATAGGCTTCTTAATACAAGCAAGAAACTTTATCCCTGGCAAAGGTTCAATTAGTTGAATTGTCGATTGCGGCCACCTATCTTCTGGAAGGAACAGCCAACCAGGACCCCACCACAACAAATGATCTAACAGATCTGGAGCCTCGCAGCCTCGTGACGCACAATCCGCAGGATTCATTTCTCCAGAAACATGTCTGCAATCCAAAATTGCAGTTGACTGCTAATTTTGACACACTCTATTAGCTACAAATACTTCTAATACGTAGACAGACGCTCGCAACCAAGAGAGAATAATCTGACTATCAGTCCAAGCGTACACCTTACCGACATTAACTTTCTGGCCTCGATACTAAATAGTCAAGGAGGCGAGTCAGGAGAGCAGCTCCTGATAATTCTAATTTAGGTATCGTTAATCTAGTTCTAACAGGCGCAACCTTGCTTTTTGCCATGATAAGCTTAACTGCTACAACTCCTGCACTATCAATAGTACGAATATAAACAGCAGCTGCATAACCGTACTCAGAAGCGTCACAAAACCCATGAATATTAGCCTGACATCTACCTGACAGCAACAATGGCCTATCTATTTCAACTA
This sequence comes from Marasmarcha lunaedactyla, assembly GCA_923062675.1. Taxonomy (NCBI): domain Eukaryota; kingdom Metazoa; phylum Arthropoda; class Insecta; order Lepidoptera; family Pterophoridae; genus Marasmarcha; species Marasmarcha lunaedactyla. Next base: position 158,681 of record OV281351.1, on the reverse strand, counting down.
ATTCTATATCAGGAAGGGACGACACAAACCTAACCCAAACACTTAATAAATTACCAATTAATGGGGCATCCCACGTCAAACCTTGTAACCAAAGCTTCTGCAAAAAACATTTTGCCTAAAATACGACCGGTGTTGACCACCCGTTGGGGTCGAATATCCTTGCTACGGTCGAAAGTACTAAAGCTTGGTGTCGGCAACCACCTGATATCTGTATTTGCAAATTATTACACACCAAATATTCGTACCTACCTGCAACTTAGTGCACACGTTTTTTAACTCTCTGAATCTGAATCTCAATCGTCTGAAAAAAATCTGAATCGTCGTGACCACTAATAAGTGGTCCTGAATCGGAGTTACACTCCTTCAGTGGCATATCTCTTATAGCCACACCTGTCCACACAATCTGATCTGAATCTGATACTCATTAACTGACACGACAGTTATCTGATCTTATAGATACACACACGCTGTCGTCAAATACATCCTAAACGGTATTGGACGAATCTCTAAGTATGTAAGTATTGGCTATCTGGTTATAGCCTGTACCTAATCTTCCTGGTTGAAGATATAGGTACCCGAGCTGATACGATTTGGGGATGCACCCCTAGTGGCCTCCAACCTCCCCTATAGCCACCCCATACCTCGCTTAGATTCTGGTACTGGTAAATCTCATTGTGGTCTGAGCTGATCACTGCTCGCACGCTGTCGGTTAGACACACATAATAAACACGACATTATAAAATGATCAAATAAAGCTAAGAGTGAAAAATAAAATCACTTACCAATTTGCAGCTCTTTACCTGGTCGGGGTCGGTCGGGGATCAAGTCCAGGTCGGCGATCAAGTCCCGCTCGCGGCACGCAGCTTCCCCTCTCTCAATCCGTTCTCACTATGAATAATTTGTACCTACACACACATAAATTTTCGCGACTTAGAGAAATACAATGAACATTTGTACCTACCCACATTCGCATTCGTGACACTTGGTCCAAGTTTTCAAGGCATTTAGATCCTGCACCTGAAATGTAAAGACAACCACAATGGGATTGCGTCTCGGATGGCGTCAGGATTATCCACGATCTGGAAAATGTAAGGATCCTGTTGGTGATACTCTGGTAGACCGGCGCTTGCTATAAAAGTAGTATAAGAGTAGAACAGCTTGCGAGTTAGACAACCACTTCATTAATTCGTAGCCACCAGCCTGCAGGATTCCTATTAACTTATTAGACCAATGCTTCTGTTTCATTGGCCGCACCTGTGCAAATATCATCGACGAATACATCGCTAGGTAAAACCTCAGATGCTTTAGGAAACCTCAATCGTTCGCGCTCTGCCAACTCTAAAAAGAACGCATTGCAATAAAAAGACAAGACCTAAGTCCTAAGGTATTATTGTTCAATTCAAAGACAGTAACAGGACTTGATTCATTTTCTCGCCAACGGATGAGCTGAAATCTGCGGTCTGGAAGTCTATCTAAACATCATTGTAATAATCGCAACGAAAACCACCTGATGTTGGTGGAAGTTGGTCAAGATTATACCGATATCTCTGTGTAATTAAGATCCAGAATGTAAGCACTGGTTTAAGGAAACAGATCAGATTGGCGCGGATCCATCAAAAGCAACTCTGATTTTCTCTTCCTTAAACACCACATGGTGTTTACTGCAAACTCCTGCAAACGCCAATCAAAATTAAAAACAGACATATGACCAAGCTCCTCGATCTCACGCATAAATTCAATGTACTTAAGACAAAATGTTGCAACTCGCTTCATACGTCGTTCCATAGAAGCTAGCTTTTTTTCAGATAGCATCCTAAAAAGACCAAGGGAGGAGCGAGAAGGTAAGAAAGGAACCTAGTGACAAACCTACCTGAACAAAGACGTCTTCTATTATTCTGGAAGAATCATTCACATTCCAGGTGTTCTGGATTGTCACGAAATAAATTAGGAGGCTCTTAAACTTCCCAAAATAGCTTAACAGCTTCAGCGAGCGAGTCTTCCTGGAATTGACGAACAGAAAATACCGACGTCACCGAGGTCGGTCGAGACTACAACCAAGCCTCCGGGCTGCACAAAATTGATGTTATTTAATTGCAGCATTGCCAATACATCTTCACTAAACAATAACAATACATCAGCAGATCAACTGGTCCTGGAACATGAAATTCAGGACTGCTTATAAAAGTCTCGATGTCAAACCAACGACCTCTGGCGGTTATTAACTAGGGGATTTCTACCCATAATATTCTTCAAAACTACAGCCGACGCGGTAACCTGTGGATGCCGACTATGAAGAGGAGAAATGGACAGTGAAACCTGACCCACTAAGCCTGGCACCTAAACCCCGCCAACTCCCCGAATATTCTCTTCAGCAGGCAAAGTAAGCAGCTGCAACCTCTCCACGAACCGCTTTAACGCGATACTCCCCTGTGCACCCGAATCCAAAATTGCACGCCCGAAGAGGAACCGACGCAAACTTGAGCGGTGGTCAATAAGACAGTTAAAGGATAGAGGGAAGACGCGGGTGGAGAGTGGATTTGTGGGAGTCAGTTCTCCTGTTAAGTAGGATAACCCTTTAGCGATGCAGTGGAATAGCCCTGGCTGGCATATGGTGTCCATTGCTGATAAGGTGAATACCCTCCTGTGGGTACATACATCTGTTTAATGTTATAATTATTAAACTGCTGCTGTACTAAACGAGGCCCCTCTGAATAATGCAAGGGCACACCGAAACTACAACGTTGTTGCTCAGCTACTTGAACGCGGCTCGGCGCTGAATTATCCCTGCCCGTGCAATCGTGGCTGACCTCGAGCATCACTTCTTCTACCTGAAATGTGACGTCCAGCATGAGGTTGACCTACTTGAATACCCCCAACCCATTGGTCACCAGCCTCCATCCTAACCTGCAAAGGCACTGATCTCCGGTCCCGGAGCGACCGGTAGAGGCGATCCGTTTCAATTACCACAAAGAAGAATGTGTAGATTACCACCGCGCTACTCGCAAGGTTGAGAGGACCAACATTTGGCTGCAAAGTGACTACCAAGGCAGCTATAACACCAATTGCGTTGCCTTACAATATTACGACGAGCCTGCCAACGCAAATCCTTAAATTTAAAACACGACAATATGGTGTCGTGCACCGAGGTCTCCGCTACTGGGAGCCGAGACGTTGTCCACACGACGACACTCATCCTCTAAGAACGACACAAAAATTTTAAATAGTGGGAGATGAGTGGCGAAGTATTCCTTCGTCCGTCGATATTTCTGGTCAAATCAGTTCCGCAAATCAACAGGCAGCTTACCTAAAACAATATGCAATAAAATGAATGACCAATGATCAACTGGTAAGTCCAACCCTCTTAAACCGTTAACTGCGACCAACAAAGTGTTAAGTAAACCAGTCCATAAATTATGCGGTCCCGGATTCCTAATTAAACCTAAAATATTAAAAACATGGTTATCCGCTAATCTCCAAACGTTTTGAGACCTACGCATAAGTAGGTCACGAGCGATTTCATAATTGTTATCGACAAGTTGTAAATGTTGGACCAAATCTCTAGCCTCCCCTGTGAGGCTAGCCAACAAATAGGCTAGTTTCTGGGCCGGAGTGGAATCTCGCCGCGAGTGCACCAAACTATCAAATAAATTATTAAAAGCTACCCAATGTCCTAAATAACCATTAAAATGAGGAAAATCTAATTTCGGCAACCTACCTATTAACTCAGGCGAAGTACCTATATCCGGTTTTGGTCGAGTCTCACACTGAGAAGACAAATTTAAAATCCCTACAGCTCGCCGAATCTGGTCTGCCAAACCATCCACATGATTAATATCCGAATTGACCCTTTCTTTGGTTCTGGACTCAACTCAAGTACGGCCTGATATGTATCACATAATTCCCACATTTAATTATTTAAAGATTCATATCGCGATAGTAAAGCTTGAATGCGATCTTTTCGCGAAACAGAGATGGCGCTGTGCCAACACTAAACATCGGCTCTGTAATAATTTATTTTTTAAAATTAAGATTGATTGTAAAGTATATTACACATGACAAAATTAGATATATTGTGACATAACTAGTGACTGAAAATGTTTGCAGAAAAACTAAATAGTAATAAGTGATGTAAAATACAAATTAACAATGACCATGGAAACAGTGTTGTGATTACGAAAAATCAAAGAATTCTTAGAAACTAATACCACCGTAAGTCTTGAAACACACATTATTTTCAAAAATCTAAGTGTTAATATTGAAAAATAACCTTGATGAAAGAACTGAATGACCGTTATTAATAACAAAGAACTAAATCACCTGACTCAACATTACTGCATATAAAGAAACTAGTGACATCTGTTATTGAATACCTAAACTTATTGAAGGTGACATCAATAATTCTGGAACTCTGCGTAAGAATCAATACTTAGCATGAAAACTCCACAATAGATGGCGCAATTCTACAATTTTACATAAATAATTTAACAACTAAATAAAATATATATTTAATAGAGACTTATAAGTTTATTATTTGGAAATGGAAAACGTAACGGTTAGGAGGATTATAAAAAACAAACATCAGCACAGTGATTCCGATACAGAAACAGATGACTCATCTTCATTTTTTATTGCGGAGACCGGAAACATAAAGGAAAAACATTAAATAATAGCTTAAATAAGATAAATAGAAGATAGTTTTCATTGACAAACCTCACAAAAGTTTCTATATTTGAAAGCACAGTGATGAGCCTACCAAACGGCTCATTAGATGAAACTTTAAATACCACCCAATTGCAAGACGAAATTAATTACCTCACCGAACAATCACGCAACAAAAACTTACAATTGAAGAGTGCACATCTAGAAATAGAAAACCTTCACAGCGAAAACTCACGTCTGAAAAATGAACTTAAAAAAAGCACCAGCATCATCGAAAATTTTAAAAAATTACGAATTGGTGACCAACATACTGGGACACCTTAAAAAAAGAAAAACAGAGACAGACTTTCTACACCTTTGAAATATACAACTAATCTACCATCTGACATTGTTAATCTGAACCTGAAAACCTGACTTACAAAAACCAAAAAAACATAAGAGAAAATTATGCATTCTAAGTAACAGACATTACTCTGGGTCTCAAAAGTTGATTAGCGATATATTTTCTCCAGAACTTGACTATTGTCGTTATCTACTACCTCATTTAAAAACAAAACAACTGTTTAACAATTTAGAAAAAAAAATGTAATTTTACTTTGGATGACTACTGTATAATCACACTCGGAGAAGCTGATTTTATTAAAAACTATAATCTTAATGCATTAATTAATATAATTAGAAATTCCAAAAATAAAATAAACTATACAAATTAAATAATATGTTCGACTACTTACATATTGTGGGTACCTATTTATAGCTATAAAATAGAAATGTTCAACAATTTGCTAAGTATGGAACTGAATAATAGTCAAAATGTATTTTTTTCGATTCAAATGAAAGACTTTCATATTCAATGTTTTCCTATTTCACTGGTAGAATAAATAATACTGGCTTTTTTAACATTTTCAAAAATATAATGAAAAAAATTACACTTGACTTTGCAAATTTTCCATTGACTACCACTAATCTTGACTGCAATAATACCATTGAGAACAGTTCGAAACCCCAAAAAGCTAATCATTTATTTCGTGATTAAATCTCTAAATGTTCTTCATCAACCGGTAGGGTACTTTGAAGCGTAAACAACTGCTCTGTGTATTTTGGCTGTTAAAAAATAGATTTAACCAAAATATAGTTATTAAAACATCGTAAAAGTATTAATGGAGTGTTAAATCAATGTTTCAATTGTGAATTATATCGATTGAGCCAAGAAAACCAATAAATTATAAACAAAAGTGACAGTGTGGACAACAAATAATAAACATAGAACACAAGGAAACTTTGATCCAAATTAAAGAACAATAGTGATACGCATAGTGCCAAAACGGATACGTATAACTTGTGATTAAATAACAATCAATTGTGCATTAATTCTCAGTGCCAGTGAAGTATTTTAAATCTGAGGTGAACGTTATATTGAGAATCGAGTTATTTCTTAAGACTACCCTCAATAACTCTAAACAAACATAAATATACGATTGCTAATTTCACACACGACAGCAGTTCAGTGGCTTAAGCGGTTAAGGCGCTGCGTTGAGCCCTTAGTCAATGTTATCCGAGTTCGATCCTCAGCTCGAGCTTAGTTTTTCGCTTTTTCTTCTAAGCATAAAATGAACATTATATGAATTTAGAACATTACTTCTGGATATGAAATGTTACTTTAGAAGAAAATAAAATTTATGGTTTTTGAATGATTTTTGAATAGAACAAACACTAAGAACTTAAGCTAACAAAGACGCAGTAGAACATTTGCATAGTTTGAGTTATATTGAACCAAAATCATGGATAACACCAGGAATGATAACATAACTCAAAGAAGAAAAATGAGAAGATCTAACTCAGTAGATGCCTCAAGATTTTTAAATAGCACATTTGATTACTCTAACGCTTCCATACTTGACAATACAATGAAAAGCTTACAAAATTCTCAGTTCCTAAATGACAGTGATATTAATGAAATAAAAATCCAAGTTGATGAATTTAATACACAATTAATGTCCGCAAATATAGAAATAGAAAATTTGATAGTAGAAAAGAAGAAACTACAAACAGAATTAAATAAGTGTTATAGAGTAATTGAAACATACAAAAGATTTCTTCCAACAATAAACATAACAAGTAGCTCACCAATATGTAACTCTCAAGAAAAGGAATATCATGTATCAAGTAACATATCGACACAAATAGAGAATAAACGACTTACCAGGAACACATCCGCAACATCAAAAAAAGCAGAACATGAAACTTCTGTAGAAAAACAAACACCTAGAACATCTGTCTCCTCACCGCACCAAATCGGTCTAAAAAAGTTGAATGAATCAACATATGAACAACTAAACTGTATGAAACCGAAACTAACTAACAGTCAATATAGAAAACACATTATCGATACAAAACCTGAAATATTAATATTGGGAGATCAACAGGCTGTAGGAATATCTAGCGCCCTAAATAATATGTTTCTAAATTCACCATACAAATGTAACATTGCCTCATTTGTTAAACCGGGTGCGGATTGTTCTACCGTCCTCAACACAAATTACTCGCATTTAGGTAAAAACGACTTATTAATTTTATTTATAGGCTCAAATGAAAAAAATCCTACTAAAATGTTATGTGAACTTAGTATTGCACTCAAAAAGATGGAGAATACCCAGGTTTTCTTGATACAAAACATTTTTAATCCCTATTTAAACACGTCTGCCATAAATCACAACTTAAAAACCCTAAGCTCCCTTTTCCCCAATTGTAAATTCATTAATTTAACTTTAAACGGAAACCATGACATACATTTTAAATTTCTATGTGAAAAATTAAAAATTGAAATTGAATCCCATGAATACACAAAAAAATTTATAATAAACTTTGGAAAAATTTGGCAAGAACACAAACATAAAAACAATCCTAATACAATAATGAACAATTATTCATATTGCAAACAGCGTCCCCAGGTTAGTAAAGGTACAATCCCTTTCTATTTTAAAAACTGTGACAATAATAAATCCATAATACCTCAAAAACAAAATAACTCAGCATCGCAAACAAAAGGTACAATCCTACATTACTTTAAAACAATAAATAAAAAAAATAATTGCTTTTTTCGAGACTCAATCTCATAATTTTAGGGTACTTCATCAAAATATCGCAAGCCTTTTAAAAAAAAAAGATGACCTTGAACTTCTACTAGATAAGCTCAAAAATAAAAATAAATGTATTGATATAATATGCCTAAGTGAAACGTTCGTAAAGCGTGGACACGAAATAAATGTTGTTCTCAATAACTATAAGTTGGCAGCGCATTGGTCAAGAAATGATAAAAAAGGGGAGGTTCATGTATATTAATAAACGATCTTTATAAATATAAAACTCTGGAAATTGCGGAGTGCCTTTCAGAAAAGGAGAACTTTGAGTGTTGCGGTATTGAGATTATTAGTCCGAAAATAATTATTGTATCTATTTATCGCACTCCATCTTCTAAGGTCTCAATATTTTTGGATAAAATTAATATTCTTTTGAAAAAAATTAATAGAAAAGGGCGAAAAATAATACTATGTGGTGACTGGAATATTAACCTACTGACAAAAAATAAACATACCTTCAACTTACAAGACATTTTACAAAATAACAATATTGACATTAACATTCACCTACAAAAAAGAAAGCATGTTTAGACATTTTTGCTTCCAACATCCCTAATGCAATAGGATACACTGAGCCGGTATCTTTTTCTCATCACGACACATGCCAAATATTGTCTCTATATGCAGGCGAATTCAATAATCTCAAACATTGGTTTGAATATAAAAGAGAATTCAGCACTGAAAACAAAATAAAGTTCTCAAATTACATAAAAAGCTTAACATTTAACGAAGTTATAAATGAATCTGATTGCGGCAAAGCTTTTGATAAATTTTATGATTTAATAACAATGCTTTTTTACCAATGTTTTCCAAAGATAAAGGTCAAGGTCAGTATCCAACAAAAAAAAGCAACATGGATTACAAAAAGTTTAAGAAAAAGTAGCTCTACGAAACGTAAATTATATTTTAAGTATCTAAATTCCACTAAAACTAATAAAATAAAATACCACAAAAATTATCTCACATATTCAAAAATTTTACAGAAATGTATTTTTACGTCCAGAAAATTGCAAAACATCAAAACCTTGACAAAGTCAACAAATAAATGCAGATCTGCTTGGCAAATTATACAACAAAACATCAACAATTTATCTTTATACAATGAAATAAAATGCATTAAATCGAAAAATACAATTATTGATAATTTTAATGATATAGCAAAGACATTTAAAGAATATTTTATTAACATTTCCAAAAAATCTGATTCTGAGTTAATTAACACTAACTCTTGCAATTTGTCAAAAAGTATGTTCTTGACACCAGTTACTCAAAATGAAGTTAAACAAACTATAATGTCCTTAAAAAACACACATTCAGTAGGCTATGATGAGGTGACTACAGATGTTCTCAAATCATGCTTCCAAGAATTAGCTGTCCCTCTGTGCCACATTTTGAATCTTTCATTTCAGCAAGGTAATTTTCCGACCAAACTAAAACTTTCTATTGTTAAACCGTTGTTCAAAGCTGGTGATCCCACAGAATTAAATAACTACAGACCTATCACTCATATACCAGTTATCTCAAAGATCTTTGAAATAATTATGGCCAAAAAATTAGTCTCTGTTATTAGTGATAATAAAATTATAAAAAATTAACAGTATGGTTTTCAACAAGGAAAATCTACTTCTTTAGCGTGTTTCTCACTCATTAAATACATAATTGAATGCCTTGATAAAAAACAGCCAGTGGTAGCTCTATTCCTTGATATGTCGAAAGCTTTTGACCTCGTCAGTCATTCTCTACTTTTATCTAAATTACACGATTACGGCGTAAGAGGAATCGCACAGGACTGGTTTAAAAGCTACCTAGAAAATCGCCAACAAAGTACACAAATTTCTAGAGTAGACACTGTTACTAAAAGCAAAATCACTGCACGCTCGCCTTTTTGTAAAATCCCTAACGGTGTCCCACAGGGAAGTATATTAGAACCTATTCTATTTTTGTTGTACATTAACGACTTACCCGACATCACTAAAAATAAATGTTTTCTTTTTGCTGATGATACCACGGTTATAATAAAAGGGGCTAAAAATAAAAAGAATGAAATATTAGAAGGCGAAATTAATAATACACTAACAAGTATTGTTAAATGGATGGACAATAATAACCTTAAAATTAATATAAATAAAACAAAAGCTATTAATTTTCGGACGTCGAATGCTTTAAGGTTAAATATAAATATGAAATTTGACAATAATCCAATACATTTAGTGAATAGTACAAAGTTTCTAGGCATCACCCTAGATGAACACGTGAATTGGAAAAGTCATGTTGATGGTGTGTGTAAAAAAATCAACAAATTTGTGTTTGCCTTGTACAGACTACGGAAAGTAGCTTCTGTTGAACAAGCCCTGACTGCATATCATGGGTACATTGGATCAATCCTTCGCTACGGTTTGATAAACTGGGGCAATAGTGTAGAAGTAGGTAGAGTATTTAAAGCGCAGAAACAGTGCATTAGAGCCATTGCAGGAATTAAACGTGAGAAGAGCTGTAAACCCTATTTTGTTAAATTTAAAATTCTCCCACTACCATGCCTGTACATTGCAGAGATATGTCAGTTTATTAGAAATAATAGACATTTTTTCATAAGTCACTTTGATATTAACCAGGGAGTTAGGAATACTCGCAAAAACAAACTGATTATTCCTAGATGTAACTTAACACTGCTACAAAAAAATGCATTTTATATGTGTATAAAAATTTATAACAAATTGCCGCACAATATTAGAGATTTTCCGAATTTTCAGAATAAATTTAAAAAAGAATTATTTAAATGGTTACATGACAAGAACTTTTACTCTATCTCCGAATTTTTTAATTTTAAAACATGACATTTCTGTAATTTGATATTATTTATAATTCAATCTGTAATGTCGGACATTTTGTATTACCTATTGTGACACATACGTAGAAAACTAATTATGACTTCAGCTATTTAATTGACATGATTTTTTGTATTGTAAAATTTGAATTTTAATATCATAATTTGTTTCTCGTATGTCCCGAAAATTTGCACACCCACTTCAAACGGGGTAGATACAATTGGAACTAAATGTACAACCACAAAAACTGTTACTTACATTGTATTTTGGCAAATAAATGATTTGATTTGATTTGATCAAAATATAGACGGCCTGTTCACAAAATTCGATTTGCTTATGGTAGATTTAGATAGATTAAAAGAAACCAAAAAACCGGTAGACATAATATGCATAACAGAACATAATATGATGGTAAAAGATTTAAAAACCTCCTCATTATTAATTATAAATTAGCGTCATATTATTGTAGGGAAAGTCGTCATGGAGGCTCTTGCATTCTAATCGAGAATAGCTTGAAATCTTAACTTTTTAGTAAAACAATCTATTCATGACGTACTAAAATGCTCAGCAATTAAAATAACACAGCATAAAATTATTGTTATATGTATTTATCGACCTCCACGTTATAGACTGCACTTAATGAATATGTTTTTAAGAAGGCTAGACCAAATTTTTAAATATGTTACTGACTTAAATGACTTTAAATTTATTGTTTGTGGTGACTTCAATATTGACATTTTAAAAAACAATACAATAACCCGTGACTTTATGCAGACAATATTTAATTATAACTTACACTTTCAATTTAAAGAGCCGACAAGATTACAAAGTAAGACATGCTTAGATAATATTATACATAATCTACGGGGAGCCAAGGGAGAAATAGTGGAGTTAGCTCTATCAGACCATACTGCCCAAACTCTGAAGGCACCCATTAAAAAGTCATGTAGGCTTAAATATTGGTACACTAACAAACGTGATTTTTCTCAGGATAATATATGAAAAAATATTGATATAATTGCTAGCTTGAGTTTTGCCGAAGTATTTAACACGGATAATCCAAACACTGCCTTTAATATATTCTATGACCATTTCACACTTTTCTATAACCAGTGCTTCCCAAAGATTAAAGTAAAAACGTATGCTACATATAAACCTAAATGGATATCAAAAGGCATCAAATTATGCAGTAAAAAAAGACGTTACCTTTTGTGGAAATACCGTCTGTCTCCTACATTAGCTAATAAATCTATTTTTAAAAACTACAGTTCTAAATTTACAAAAATAATACGTTTGACTCAAAAAATACAAAATGAATATTTTATTTGTCAAACAAAAAACAAATCTCAAGCGACATGAAAAATAATTAATAAATACAATGGACACTTACCAAAAGAAAATATATCTTGCATATTGAATGACAATAAAGAAATATCAGAACCGACAAGAATAGCAAATGATTTTAATAACTTTTTCATCGACTCAGTAAAAACAAAAGACATTGATGCACTTCCAAAGAACAATAACTATTGAAGCAGTATTAATTCAATTTTTTTTAACCAACAACAGCAAATGACATATTAAAAATTATTAAATTTGTGGTGTTCGAGTCCTGCGTGTCTCAATTCATACAGAGCCGTCGTTTCATTTAAAACACTGGCGACGAGGTAAATACGTACCCACAAGCAAAATAAAAAAATAAATAAATATGGCTACTTTTGGAGTAATTGGACATTTAAATGTTTTCAACCATTGTGTGGACGATTGGGAAGTTTTTAGCGGCCGCCTTGAACAGTTTTTCAAGTTAAACAGCAATATCACTGATAAGAGTGCGTTATTGCTAACGCATTTATCAGATGATACGTATCGCCTGGTGAGAGATTTGGTGCATCCTAAGCAACTCGACGTTATCAAATATCAAGAGCTGGTTCAAGTACTCAACAGCCATTTCAAGCCTAAGAAGTGCATTTTCGCCGAGCGAGCGAAATTCTATGAGGCAACGAGAGCGGAGGGAGAAGGTGTCCAGGCGTGGGTGGCCCGCATTCGGGGACTCGCCGTCCACTGCGAGTTCGGTAGCACGCTGGAGGGACTGCTACGGGACAGGTTCGTGCTTGGGCTGGGCGCGGGCCCCGAGCGGGACCGGCTATTCGAAGCCGACGCGACCACGCTCACGTTTGGGAAGGCCGTGGAAGTGGCTCAGCAGGCGGCGAGCGCTCGCCTGGCGCGAGCAGTGGCAGGAGCGACCGCGGCGCCGCCACCCTTCGTCAAGCAGGAGCCGGTGTACCGAGTGAGCGGCCAGCGGGTCGCGCGGCACGCCGGCGGCGGCGCGGGCGGTGTGAGACCAGTGGCGCGGTGCGTGGTGTGCGGACTCACGTCGCATGGAGCAGACAAGTGTCGATTTAAGAAATATCGTTGTCGCGGATGTGGAAGTGTCGGGCATTTAGTGAAAATGTGCGGGAAGAAAGCTGCGAGCAGGGTGTTTAACATAGAACCGAGTGAATTGTCGTCCTCGGAGAGGGATAATAGCTGCGCCCATAATGAGACTTGCCAGGAATGTGAACTCTTCAACCTTAGGTATGTGAGTCGTGCGCCTATATTATTGTCTGTTAAGGTAAACGATGTAGGGTTACAGATGGAATTAGATTCGGGCTCCGGGTCTACCGTTATCTCAGATTTTTTGTTTAAGAAATATTTTTCTACCTGCAAGCTTTATAAAAGCGATATTAGAATGTGCCTCTATAACGGACATAAAATTTTGCCACTAGGCTATTTTAAAGGTAAAGTCACTTATTTTAATGAAACTAAGCTCTTACAAATTTACGTAATTTCATCAAGCGGCCCTCCACTGTTGGGGCGAGATTTTATGTTTGAATTCCAACTATGCCTTACCCGTAACTGTAAAGGAAATAACTATTTTTTTAAATCCGATTTAGACAGTTCAAAAAGGATTCAAATTATATTGGATGAATTTAAGGAACTTTTTAATGGAGAATTGGGGCGTTTTAATAAGTTTAAAATAGAATTGCGATTAAAGGAGGGGGCACAGTCAAAATTTTTTAAGCCTCGTTCAGTGCCTTTTGCGCTGAAGGTACCGGTGGAGAAAGAAATTCAACGTTTGGTACGGTTAGGTATCCTTGTACCTGTAAATTTTTCAAATTACGCGACACCTATTGTACCTGTTTTGAAAGATAACGGTAGAGTTAAAATCGCGGGTGACTATTCCATTACGCTGAGTAAAGATTTGTTTATTGACAAATACCCACTTCTACACATTGAGGAAGTGTTTGCTAAGTTAGGAGGCGGCACACATTATAGTAAAATAGATCTTAGCAACGCCTACAACCGATTTAACTTGCTGAAGCCTCACAGGAACTTACAACAATTAATATGAGCCAAGGATTATACAAATTTACGCGCCTTGTTTACGGATTGGCAAACGCACCGGCGATTTTCCAACGTGCTATGGAAACCCTTTTAGCAGGTATTGAGGGCGTAAGTTGCTGGTATGATGATCTTTGCGTCACGGGGCCAACAACGGAGATTCATCAAGACCCTGTGTTAGAGGAGGTCGTACCATCAGCAGGGGCTTCGGAAAGCGAGCAGGTTGACATTGTAACCCTCGGTCCTCGTCAGCTTAGACCTAGACTTAAGAATATTAATTTTAAGATTTAGTACCTGATAAGTATTGTACCTATTGTTTTTTTATTAGGATCTCAAAATAGTGAGGAAGGAGTGTGGTGTTCGAGTCCGGCGTGTCTCAATTCATTCGTTCGTTCGTCAGTAATAAACCAGCATTCATACAGAGCCGTCGTTTCATTTATAACAAACTTACTTAAAAATACTAACAGCGTAGGTTACGATAATATTTCTACGAAAATTATCAAGAGTGTAGGTCGCACCAATTCTAAGTTATATCATCAACTTATGCCTACAGGAGGGGATCTTTCCAGACAGATTAAAGCTGTCAATAGTTGTCCCAATATCTAAAAAAGATGATAAAAAGCTTTTAAAAAATTATCGCCCGATTGCTAAGATTTCTGTATTCTCAAAAATTATTGAAAAGCTTATTTATGATAAACTCAACAACTTCATTGGGAGTAGTAACTTACTGTCCAAAAACCAATACGGATTTCGTAAAAATAAATCTATAAACATGGCAGTTTACGAATTCCTTGAAAAGGTTATAACTAATGTAGAGAAAAGGAACCCAACTTTAGCCTTATTCATGGACATGACTAAAGCTTTTGATTCCGTGCATCACAAAACTCTATATCACAAGCTTGAATCTTATGGTATTTTTTTTATTGTTTTTTTATTTTTTTCTTTTTTATTTATTTATTTACAAAATCCACAGCACTTAAAATTTACATTAAATATAACACATATAAAACAAAACTTATAGCCATTAATGGATTTACATTATTTTTGTCTGACTTATAGACGGTTAGCATTAAAAAGAAAAAAAATATAAAGAATAAATTTTATAATCCATGTCAAAAAAAGAAAAAGTAGTTAAATTTAAATGAAAAAGTTGAATTTACAATTTATGCACTTACAAGAATAAAGGTTTTTTTTTAATCTATGCTTTTCAATAAAATTCAGATGTTTTATTCGAGGCAATACTCTCGAACTTATAAGATCATATGTAAGTAATAGAAGACAAATAACCCACATCAACAGATTGAACCCTGAAACCGGCTTTAATGCGACTTATGCATCACATGAAAGATGTGTAGGTATTGGCATTCCTCAGGGCAGTGTGCTTGGGCCATTATTATTTATATAAACGACCTCCCTAATGTGTCTAACCATTATATGACAATGGTTGCGGACGATAGTACAGTTCTATTTACTTATCAAAATAATCAAAATATAGAAGTTGACATAAATAATACATTAACATCATAAATAACCTGGTTGACATTAAATAATTTGACAATTAATTTGACTAAGACATATTATATTAACTTTAAACAAAGGAATAACTATCCATTAAACATTAACATAAACCATCTTAGTAATACGGTGAAAGAAGTTGATTCTACAACATTTTTAGGTTTGACAATAGATAATAAGTTGACATGGAAAAAGCATATTACAATCTTAACCAAAAAAGTTAATCAGTTCTCATTTGCACTATATAAATTAAAAAATGTTGCCAATATTAAGACCTTATTTACATCATATCATGGATATGTTGGATCAATTTTAAGATATGGGATTATGTTTTGGGGCAACACCACAGATAAACACTCAGTTTTCAGGGCTCAAAAGAGATGTCTTAGGTCTATGTTTGGACTCAAGCAAGAAGAATCTTGTTAACCGTACTTCCGTAAATACAAAATCTTAACATTACCGGCTATGTACATTAGCGAAATCGCACATTTTGTAAGGAGTAACCCACATTACTTCGAGAAAAATTATATAGGCACTCGCCGTGAGGACACTATAAAACGTATAATTCCGCGCAAAACCCTTCTTCAAAGGATTAGCATTAAAAACATGGCCCCTATTGTCTATAATAAACTACCGCGAGCTATTAGGGCAATACCAGACAACACACAGTTTAAATCTGAGCTCAGTGGTTTTCTTGCTGAAAAAGCATATTATGATATAAAAGATTTTTTTGATGACATGACCCATAATTAAAATTGATATTAAATCTTTATTCTCTTTTCATTCTAAATAATGACATTGTATTACATTTGAAATTCATAATAAGTTGACTGTTATTTGACATTAATGATCTCATTTTTTGACATAATTTATACATTAATTGTTATTATCGTTATTGTCTTTTATTCCTAATTTTTTATATAATTATTATTGTTATTCTTATTCATTAATGAAATTGTAATAAACTTAATTTTTTATAACTATTAGAATTCATATGCCATTAAGGCGAATCATGGCTGTACAAATAATAACGTCTCACCACCTGTAAAATCTTCCTGTGATTATGAATAAATGATTTGATTTGATTAAAAATGGCCGAACCCAATCACCGCAAAACTGCAGCTGTACGTGCCGTATGTTTACTAGCCATAATTAAACAATTAACAACAACAAAAAATAAACCAAATTTGAAAGCAAAATTTTAATTTCAAACTACTTTAAACCAAGACTTTAAAACAAAACGTTTTTACCGAAAATCGAAAGCAAAATCAATTTTAAACTAAAAGTTTTAACCGAGAATTAATTATATTTCGTCGCTTCATTATTCGATATGATATTTACCAGATATTCCCTCCATTTGCTGAAAGCTGCGCACATTTTTAAAAGACAGACCATTTCCTCCCTACCTCTCACCCAGAAAGCGTTCGCCCAGGCGCTAGCCGCGTCGGGCTTCTCAATCTCTGACGAGATATTCACGCAGGCCTTATCTGCCCTTAACGCGTCCCCGGCCACTCAGACCCCAACCCCGGCCCCTCAGGCCGCCAACTCCCAGACCCCTCAGGTATATGCCGCGTCTCCCATTCCATCCGATATGGACTGCGCGTCGGTCACATCATCTCGCGCGTCGCGGCGTAAGCGTACCGCTCCCGGGAGCGACTCCAATTCTGACTCCGCGTCCGAACCGTCGTCGGGACACCACTACTTTAACCGGCTCTTCTGAGCCCGCGTTTCAATTAGTCGCCAAACGCTCTAAGAAGCGTTCGAAGAAAGCAACGGTGTCTTCAACACCCGAGCCCACCCCGGTGTCTTCAACACCCGCCCCCGCGCCGTTGATGTGCAACGTAACCGCGAATACGTCGGCTCCGTCCAAGCCAGCAACGCGCAGCGCTCCCGTCCCACCTAAGCCTCAGCTTCCTCCGCCCGTCTTCCTCCGCGAGAAAGCGCGCTGGACCGCGGTTTCTAACTTGTGCAAAGAGCACAAAATCAATTATCTCAAGGCGAATAACACAGGCGATACTATTAAAATCCAAGTCACGACTATTGACGACTTCCGCGCGCTTACTCGTTTACTCTCGCTTAAACAAATTGCGTACCATACTTACGCCCTCCCAGAGGGTCGTAAGATCCGCGCAGTATTACGGGGCGTCCCGTTTGAGCTCGAAAACGATGAAATCTTCGAGGACCTTAAGTCCCAGGGTTTCCCGGCTGAAGCAGTGCAAAAGATGCACTCCAACCGCGGTAGGCGTTTTCCGTTAGCATCAGTTATTTTATCTCAAACTCTCAACTCGAGGGAGATCTTCACAGAGGCTCGCACAATCTGCGGACTCTCGAATATCTCTGTCGAACGTCCCAATCCTCGCGGGCACCCCGGGCAATGCCACCGCTGCCAGCTGTATGGCCACGCAGCGGCCAATTGCTCAGCCCCTCCCAGGTGCGTTAAGTGTCTAGATCCCCATATAACGAAGGAGTGCACTCGCACTCCTGACTCCACTTCCCCCCCTGCATGTGTGCTGTGCGGCCAGTCTGGCCGTACAGCTAACTACAGGGGTTGTCCGAGCGCTCCACGCACCGCTTCAAAGAGGGTCGCGCCTAAACCGGCGCCGCCGCTCACTACTGCCAAATTCCCGCCGCTGCGCAACCGGGGTCCCCCGGAAGCAAAGCCCGTGCAGCCGACACCTACTCTGGCTCTGTCTCCACCTGCACCCTCCCGTCCTATCCCAGCTCCCGTAGCTCCCGTAGGCTCGCGTCCCGCTCCGTCATATCCACCTCAATCGTCGTTGGCTGAGGACATGAAGACCGTGATTGACGTCATTCAAAACGTCGACATTAAGGAAATCTCCGTACTCGCACGCAAACTGCGAGCCACCCGCTCTCCTCAAGACCGTCTATTTGCATTAGCCGAGCATCACTCGCTACTTCTTTATAAATTCCATTTTTCGTATAAACTTAATAAATAATTATAATGTCTAGACTAGACCCGCAAATCCCGCGTCCGGGTCGTATCAAACCCAAGGGCTTATCCCTAGTTTCTTTTAACGCTCGTAGCCTTAGCACCAACCTTCCCGAGATTAAACAGTTCCTTCAGAACAAAGAACCTGACTTATTCCTTCTCCAGGCTAGACATGGCTAACTCCAAACTGCTCCAGGGGATTCGCTATTCCCAAGTACGCGTTTATTCGTAACGACAGGCCCAACTCCGACGGTTTCGGCGGCACTGCTATTTATTACAAAACAGGATTCAATTGCTGTCCTCTCCCTACCCCTCCTCTCCTCAACATGGAAGCCACTGTGTGTAGATTGGCTATGACTGGTCATCCGACCATCATCATAGCTTCAATCGACATACCTAGTGGCACCAGACCAATCCGCAGCGACTTTGAGGCCATTCTCGCCCTCGGCCATTCAGTCATTATGTTTGGAGACTTTTACTCCAAACATACTGACTGGACGTGCTTATCAACCAACAACAGCGGTATCGCTCTCCTCGACATCACAAACTCACTCGACTTAGATGTCATCTCTCCTATCACTCCCACTCACTATCCCGACAACCCAAACCACTCTCCTGACATCCTCGATTTTGCAATTGTCAAGCAAATCAACCTCGACCTCAGGTCTATCGAACCGCTCGATGACCTAGGCTCTGACCACCTCCCTGTCTCCCTCGTGCTAGGACCGCCTAACGATAACGTCACCTCTCCTAAGAACTTTACCGATTGGAAAAGCTTTAAAAATACGTAAGTTTCAGCCTTAGAGGCCCCGAACTCTCCGCTCGCGATCTCTCCCGAACAATTAGATAGCCCGGATAAAATAGATTCATTAGTCAATTCTCTCACTGATGCTATCAACTCAGCCATCAGTGACAACGAAAAGGTTGCTAAGCAAGGCAAACCCACGCTTCCCTTAGCCGTTAGCAATCTCATTAAAGCCAAGAACGCGGCTCTCCGGAGAGCCAAGAAATATACCACGCCCGCATACAGAACAGCTGATTCGCAGCTTCAACGTAAAGTTAGGTCTTGCCTCGCGGAACTCCGAGACGCTCAGTTTAACGATCTCATGGAGAATATCTCCCCGTCCCGCCAAGCGTATTATCGAATGGCCCGAGCATTACGCGTAGACACCGCCTCTAACGTTCCTCCTCTCACTCGGCCCGATGGCACTACTGCCTTCGAAGACGAAGAGAAAGCCGAATACTTCGCTGACAGCATTGCCACACAATGCTCGCCCAGCACGCAACCTGCTGATCCCTCACACATCCAGGCGGTGGATGACGAAGTCCTTCGCAGAGACTCTCTCCCCATCACCGCCGACCCCGTCACAGTCTCTAATGACGAAATCTCGCTTCTCATTAGAAATCAAAAGTCCAAACAGGCTCCGGGTGCGGATGGAATTTCCAACCACGCACTTAAGCACCTGCCTCAACAGGTGCTTACCTTGTTGTCTATCATTTTCAATGCCTGCTTCGACCATAGCTACTTTCCAAAAGCTTGGAAAGAAGCAACAGTCATAGGCATTCCCAAGCCGGGCAAACCTCCCCGAACGTCCCGGCTAATCACGGACCCATCAGCCTCCTCAAGGCCATGTCTAAACTTCTCGAGAGAGTCATACTCTCTCGAATGCGGAACCATCTGTTTCCAACGGATGGAGATCCACTCATTATTCCCCATCAGTTAGGCTTTCGCGCTAACCACTCCTGCCCTCAGCAAGTCCATCGAATCGTTGAGTACATACTTGACGGTTTCTATCCGCGTCGTTATAAAACAATCGCGGTTTTCTTTGACGTAGCCAAGGCTTTCGATAAAGTCTGGCACAGCGGTCTCGTTTATAAACTCTACAAAATAGGCTTACCGGATCGCCTAGTCAGGTTAATAGCGTCGTTTCTCAAAAACCGTACGTTTCGATTTAAACATGAAGGCACGCTTTCCGCGCCTCGTCCCATAAAGGCTGTAGTCCCTCAAGGCTCAGTCCTCGCCCCTCTGTTGTACACCATGTACACCAACGACATTCCCATTCCGCCGAAAGAAAAAAAGAAAGAAAGATGCTAACATTTTGCATCGTTAATTCTGTCTGTTCATTTCTTATAAATCAATTCAATGATGGTTGCCATTATGGTACCTTAAATTCGCATTGTTCTGCATTGTCTGCATTACTGGAAACATAGGATTCCAAGACTCCGTCAAACGCTTGCTTAAGGGCGCGTTCAAATTAAGACCCTGTCGACCCAAATACATAAGTACTTGGGATCCACAGATAGTACTAAATCATATTTTTAGTTGGTTTCCTCATAATGATTTAACGTTAGACAAAATAACAAAGAAACTCATAATTTTACTAGCATTATGTACCGCCCATCGAGTTCAAACTTTCTCCCTTATTAAAATCGATAACATGGCATTTTTAGATAATGTCATAAAAATAAACATTACTGACATCATTAAAACATCATTAAATCAATGAGCCTGTTTTGTTTCTACCTTATTTGAGGGATAACGATCGTATGTGCCCAGCCACTGTGTTATCGGAGTATCTATTTAAAACACAAGATATCAGATCAGATAATAATAATCTTTTGTTGCCGTACAAAAAGCCATACAGAGCCGCCACAACTCAATTTATCAGTCGTTGGATTAAACAAGTGCTGTCAAAAACCGGTATCGACCTAACCGTGTTTGAGGCACACAGTACGAGACATGCTAGCACTTCTTCCGCAAGCTCCACAGGAGTTAGTATCGAAACTTTCGAAAAACTGTGGGCTGGACCAATACTTCTAATTTTTTTTTTGTTTTTATAACAGATCTATTGTTAACGAGGCTGATTTCACCTGCTGATTTAAAAAAAAAATTTTGTTCAACTAATCAATCCTTACTTGATGTGATTAATTTAATTATTAATAATTGTATGTTATTATGATACATTAACAAACATTATTTAACAAAACGTTATTCTCTTAACATCTACCTGGTAAATATCATATCGAATAATGAAGTGACGAAATATAATTAATGATCAAAGGAACTCTCCGATGTGAAGTTCGATCATAATTATATGAGTCCCTTAATATGAAGATATGATCACCCATCCACCTTAACTTCCCCATTAGAAAGTTTTATTTAAAAAAAGTTTGCTTCTCTAAAAGAATGAGAGTACGAATAGGCTACAGCCTGGGTGAGAGGTAGGGAGTGAATGGTTTAGTTTTTTAAAATCGTTTAAAGTCTTTTTAAAATGTTCGCAGCTACCTAGCAAATGGAGGGACTACCTGGTAAATATCATATCGAACAATGAAGCGACTCATATAATTATGATCGAATTTCACATCGGGGAAGTTCGTTTGATCATTAATTTTAAACTTAAAGTTTAAACCATACGCTATTTCAATTCAACCTTTCAATTCTTCTACATTTAAGGGGCACAATCTTTAAACTATCACTTTAAATACTATGGATTCTATATTTTAAACATTTAATAAATTTATATTGTGTGTTTTGTAACTGATCAATATTTATATTGATCGTGTGAGATATATTGAGAGTGTGAGAATGAAAAGTGATGAGTTAACCGAACCTTCCCCGTTTCTCCACCGATCAACTAAGGGCAAACGGAAGACTCACCCGCTTGTGGTTGGAGTGAATAAGCCTTGAACGGGCGTGGTCCCTGCGTTGCTTTTTTTATTAGCAATAAAAAAAATAGTACTCTACACTATTTTGTGCTTTCTGTAAAACATGTGATGGATATTTCCTTATTTACAATATGATGGTGCCAAAGTTTACAATTTTGAACTAACATGATAAGAAAATGTTCTGTAAAAATTGCACAAATAAAACCCGTGACACCTTGGAGAAATGAATATTGAAAAAGTTTCTACGAGTAGTTTAAACTTTTTAACAATTAAATATGTAGACCTAAAATTAAGCGGATAGATAAATACAAAACTGAAATTTAATAAAAACAATACAAGTTCGTTTCTCATATATCTGGTTTTCTTCGATTAGTTCAATTTTAGCTTTCCAAAGACGAATGAAAGTTCCAATGAGCATCACGCAAATAACGAAACAAAAGGAAATTGCCAGTATTAGCCGACTCTGTTGAGAACCTAATTACACAATGTGAGTAGTTTCGAAATTATTTTTATTCGTAGCTGTTTGATCGTGACGAAGCTGGCTGGCATCCATCAAAGCTGAGTAGACACATGCACGGTATAGAGACTTGAAACTTGTTATATTGTAGTTGACGTAGTTGTAAGTTGTAGACAGTTGCGAGTTACGAGGTTCAAGTGGTAGGATAGAATAATATGTACGATCTAGACTACTGAGAAATAAGAAATTATTATGATCTTATATTGTAAATTACAGTCATATTTCTATGTGTACCGTTTATACAGTTACAAGGAATGTTAGGATTATAGTTAAACTACAATGTTAAGAGCAAAATAACTAAACCCGACGAGTGCAGTTTTGACACTAAAGTTTATTTGCATTAAAAGTAAAATGATGAGTCACACGTTAACCTAGATAAATCCTTTGTACTTTGTACATCCTGCGACTCCAAAAGGAATATAATCAGAGAGGTAAAATATAATATTACTAAACTAACGCAATACAAGTTGAAATTAAATATAAAACAAATAAGTAAAAATTAATAAAAGTAGAGTCAGCCTTCACGTTGAGTCAAATGTTGTTTATAAATTGGTTTTGGTAGGTATTTAACGCACGAATTGTTAGAGTTAATTATTTATTTTATTCACTGTCACTGAACTCGGGAATTGTCAACCTTACCGACCGAGGCTGAGACCTGTGATAGAGTACCACGTCATCGCACTTAACACTATTAACACTACTGTGTCCACTGTGTGTGGAGCATGGTGCGCCCACGCCGGGCGCGCTTCGCTCCACTGGACGCCGCTGGGACGGTGGCTCCGCCTGAGCCGCCGCCGTCGCCGCTGGTGCCGCCTGGAAGACCACCGGCATTTCCGCCTGCAGTGCTGGTGCCACGTTCGCGCGTTGTCTCGCTGTGCGGCAGCGATATATCATATAGCCGCATACTAGTATAAGCAGTGCTAGTGTGACGTAGAGTACGGTGTACTGGTGTAGGTCGTGTACGCTGAGTGACGTGTAAGTCAAGTCAGACTGTTGTTTAATGACCTTTATCTGATCCTTTATACCATTCCAAATTCCATTATGATCCTCTGGTATAAATAATTCAGGCATGGTGGTGTTAAAAATTTGATTTAAAATTGATGTATCAGCTCCAGTCGGTACAATTGCTTGTGTGTTTACCTTGCTAAGATAGTTCGTATGTCCGTAAACTCGAAGGACCAAAAAAATAACTGTAACGTTTATACAGTTACAAGGAATGTTAGGATTATAGTTAAACTACAATGTTAAGAGCAAAATAACTAAACCCGACGAGTGCAGTTTTGACACTAAAATTTATTTGCATTAAAAGTAAAATGATGAGTCACACGTTAACCTAGATAAATCCTTGTAATGTAGTAATTATTGAAATAGCGACGGAAGTAGACTTTATTAAATCAGACAGCACGGTTGTTGTATAAAATATGGCCAACTAGTACTTAACCCGCAGCTTCGATCACTTAAAGTGACTAAACGAAAAACTTGTGAGGTGTCAAGGGACACCCGGATGGAACGAAATTACTATTGATGAAATATAATTGATATTGTAATATTAAAATATAATTTGGTTTAAATGTATTGAAGTTATGACGCGTACACTTGCTAAACACACAATAATGGAAAGATTATAACGCGTATGACTTGGTTAGCACAATAGTAAAGAGAGGTTATAATGCATACTTGCTAAAAATACATAAGCATTTATTATTGTCTGTATAAAATCTCTACTTACCTAACTCCATCAGCAATATCCGGAACTTGTGCAGAAACACTGTCAGGATTCATTATTGTTATTATTTTTTATTATTTATTTTGTACAAACAACCTGTATACACTCAACAAAAATACTCGTCGCGACACCACGCTGTTCAATGCGAAATAGAAAGACGAAGCGAAAATAACTAGCTTGCTTTCTATGAGAGAGAGAGAGAGAGAAAAACAGGCAGAGAAACACGCGCACGCCGCACGGCTTACAACTATAGCAAAAACTGTCGTTACAACTTTTGGTCCTAATTTTTTCCGTTTAGCCCTCTTTTGCAACGCTCAATAAAGAACTTCGTTCCAATAACATTTAAGTTAATTACTTTTGTCCAGGTCAAGCGGTGGTGAGCGCGGCACGCACTTTCACGGCGCACGGCATTCAATTGCTACCAAATCGTAGTCTGTTGGAGTGTCGTGGATCACGTCTCGCGGCTTTGACGGAATGAGGGTCTGGGCTTAACCATCTGGACCGCGAGGAGACAACCTCTTCAAAAATCTCTCAAAAGACCGTCGTTGGGATACGTGGTGACGGTCGCCTGAGGTAGCAGACTAGGTAAAGTTTTCCCGCAAGCGGCCAACACGGGGTACCGCCCGCCCTCCTGGTGTAATTGAGTTACCGTGGCAGTGGGGTTCTTGCCATGCTTGTGGACCATTTAGTTACCCCGTTCTCGTGGAAATATGGGCGGAGTTAACGTAAGGCTTGAGGTGGGCGGAGTAACCGACTGCAGACCCGCTTATAAATTAGGTCTAAGAGACGAAAGTGACCTTACCGAGGAGTTTAGCTCTGTATCGGCGATGAGTCTAAAAGAGGGGTCCGAAAGGACCAGGAGAAGCAAACACAGTGGTTCCAAAACTGCTGCTTTGTTACAACATAAGCGCGCCTACTGGGCGTTCTCTACGGCTGAGGATACGGGCTCTGAGATAGAGACCGTTACGAGGAAGAAAGAAGGAGCTTCATCGCCTCCTTCTAAATCCAAGAAGGTGGGGTTGCAGTCCTGGGCGCTTCTCTTAAAGGCAACAAAGGGTGGTGGATGAGGTCTTTTCCAAGAAAATTTTTCAGGCTTTTCGGAAGCAGCCATGGCCACCAGCTAATTTAAACATTTAAAAAACTATTTGGAAGCAGGGGCACCTGGATAATGTGGCATTAAAATTGTGATAGAATTTTTTAAAAGAAATTCTCTAACTCTCGTTTCAAATTTTATGGATTACATTTTAAACAAACAAACTAATATTTCCTCTTCATAATTATAATATACTTTACAGACTTATCGCCATTCCCTCTTACTTGTCCCACCCAGCATACAAGACAGAGCATAATACGAAACCGTACGTCAAGTTTGACGTTTATCCAATATACTACGTGCTACGCTCAGCCACTCTAATCGGGACTCTCTTCTGTATCTGTCTCCCACAATCTAATCAGAATTCATTTACTTCACATTGACTATCGATAAATAATATTAATATTGACATCCCTATTTATTTAACGGAGTAGAGAAGGCATCGTTACTGAAATGAAAAATATATTTTTCTGGCTTTTATGTTCGATATGTTCCTGTTTTCTGGTATATAATAATAATATAATAAATCCCCAGACAAACACACCAACTGTATGGCTCCAAAGTAAGCAGAGCTTGTGTTATGGATAACCATACAATGAACTGGGGGGGAACCCAGAATAAAGATACATATATAAATACAAACAACCATGACCCGAGAACAAACATCTGTGTTCATCATACAAATGAATGCCCCGGCCAGGACTCGAACCTTGGACCTTCGGCGTATGAGGCAAGGCCATTTACCACTACACCACTCGGTCGTCAGTAATATAATATAGGTAAGTAAGTAGGTATTTTTGTTTTAATTATTCGGGTTGTGCGAATTGGGTGAAATGTGAATTAGCAGAACTGCAGTTAATCTAATAACCTATTCATTAGATTAACTGTATTTTGGATGTATTATTTTTTATTAAAAAAGCGTTTTCGTGCCACAGAAAGTTTGGCGTGTATATCTGTGAACACGAGTACGTGTATATGTCACTCGTTTTAATTGTAAACTAGTAGTAATTGATAAAGCAAAAGTAATAACACAGTAGATATGTGTGCTGAATCATGCTGACTATATACAAAAGCCTGAATCAAGTGACGTAATTAAACGAGTGCCCCTTTCTCCGCGCGTTGCGATACTTCATGGTTAGTTCAGAGCAATAGTTTAGTATATAATGAGATTAATTAAACATTATCCCTAGATACTGTGCATAAATACTGAACCATGTAATCAATGTAATGAATTAGTAACTCCAGCTAGCAATTTGAAAGAAATTAAATATTTTAGAAAAAAAGAGAGACAGGACATCCTAGTCATCCTATCTATTATCGGCGAGAGCCGTTGTCGTACTAAGCAATTTTAATTGTTCTACTGCCAATATTTTTATTTAATTTTTATTTTAAATAATATTCCATATCACCAAGACTGTATAATAAGACGTCTGTCTAATTATATAGTCTATGCTATGTTATGATTTACAACTCTGCTTTAGTAGTCTCGTACTTAAACTTTTGATAGATTCTTGATCTTTATTTCTTATTTCATAGAGTCAGTCGCAAGACTTCGCTACACTCGCACGTTCCTACATCGCGCTCCTATGTTTTCCAGTTGTTCTCAACCCCTTACTTAAAACTATATTCACAATGCAAAACTGTTCTCGTTGTGACGCTCAAGTTACCGATGGAGTCATTTGTAGCACCTGTAAACTTTTCTTTGACTATCCATGTGCTGGAATTACTGAAGCGGGCTATCAGAAACTCGGCGATAGAAAAGCTACGTGGAGATGCACGTCGTGCAAAATAAACAAAACTCCAAACCCTGCCTGCAGTCCCAAGCCCGCGGACATGGAAACTATAATGGCGGAACTGAAGAAACTTTCTGCACAGATGTCCATGCTGCCAAGCCTGCGTGACGACATCAGGAGCGTCAAGACTGAACTTCTTGAATTCAAAACATCCATTGAGTTCTCTCAAGCTGTCATTCAGTCGATGGATAAAAGGATTGTGAATCTTGAGACAAAACTGCAAGCAATGGAAAAATCCAAGATTGACGTGCAGAAGGAGAAAATTGTCAGATTGGAAGTTGCGATCAATGAAGGAGAACAGAGATCATGGCTTAACAATGTGGAGGTCAAAGGGATTCCAAATTCTAACAATGAAAACCTTTTCAATATTATATCGGACGTAGGAACAGCAATCGGATGCAAAATAATAAAAGACCAAGTTAATTATGTCACCAGGATACCTACGAGAAACGGTAAGGAAGCTAAGAACATAATTGTATGCTTCAACAATCGATACCTACGAGATAATTTTGTCGCAGCAGCCCGCCTGAAGAAATCTCTTAAGCTCAACGATATTGGTACCCAAGGAAAATCCAGGATTTTTGTTAATGACCATCTCACAGTAAATAATAAGATGCTGCTTAATAAAGCCAAAACCATTGCCAAAGAAAAAGGTTTTTTACATGTGTGGGTAAAAAATTGCAGAATCCTTGTGCGGAAAAATTCCACGGCACCGATGCATATAATAAAATCCGATTTAGACCTTCGAAAGGTTTTTGAACACAGTAACTACCAATATTCTAAACTATTGTACACTATTTAAAAAAATATCCCACCGCCGCCTCGACGCTTTGAGGACCTGTGGTAAGTTTGTCGACCTTATTATATTCCTTTGTTTACTTCTCCCACCCAAGTATGCGTACACGCTCGCTATGTCACGTTATAAATCGCTGTCTCGCTTACTCACATTCGTGCGTCATATTACGCTGCCTCGCTTGCTCGATCAATGCCTTGTGACCGTCACCGTTGCTTCAAGTGCCCCGTTGTTTTTGCGCATTTTTAACCATATTTCCGCGTTCACTATTTTAAAGTTATACAGTTATCTTCGCGCCATTTCTATAATTTGCTGTATTTGCTATCATCATTTAATGAGTAAATATGTTATATTACTTTTATTTATTATTACTAAAATATATATCTTATTGTCTTATTTGTTCATATATGTAAAGGGTTAAGTCCATTTTATGCCGCTTTTTATTTCAGCACTTAATGGACGAATGGAATCCACGATAGTTAGTATCATTTATGTAAATGATTATTAAAAAAAAGTATCAGAACTAAAATATTTCCCAATAAAATTATCTCAATTAATAAGAAGCTAAACGTGAGGAGTCTCTATGCAATAGTTGCGCAACGTTGGGGTTACCGATTCCATGCAAAAGAAGTTTTGCTGGTGGCTTATTCTAAAGATAAAGGCATAAAGCATTTCATAAACAGTAAAGTAAACATATAAAGTATACATTTAAAACTAAATAAATAAAATCAAAAACATATTACAAACTTAATTATGTTAATTGTATAATCTTGGAAAGCATTATTTCGATTGCAACTATAACTTTTTGTGAGTTTTGTTTTGTTTTAGTTCGGGATCCCTATCACCAAACTTCAAATATGTCAATTAAATATTCGCTCTATTATTTTGCAACAAGTGGATGTGCTCTCGGTTTTCCTTTTTTTTTACTTATTTCTTCCCATGTTATTTCCTTTTTGATTTTCCTTTATATAAGAACGTATTTTATCATAAAATAAACTAAATTATCCAAAAAGCTCTCCTGTGTTAGACAATAAGAACTCAAGCTGAAAACAAGCTTCATAAGCGCGGAAGGTTAAACTTGTTTGCGTCTGTTAAAGTTGCACGGGGCTAGCATATAATTAGACGAGAAGGTGTCTAAACGCGACAAACACTCACTTCGGATCGAAAGATAA
Source organism: Marasmarcha lunaedactyla (assembly GCA_923062675.1). Taxonomy (NCBI): domain Eukaryota; kingdom Metazoa; phylum Arthropoda; class Insecta; order Lepidoptera; family Pterophoridae; genus Marasmarcha; species Marasmarcha lunaedactyla. Next base: position 129,451 of record OV281351.1, on the reverse strand, counting down.
TGTGGCTCAGTAGTGTCACTTTCTCGCATTTTGAGACCTCCTCGACTTGTCGCGGGTACAGGCCTCTTCCTTTAAAAGCCTTTAGGTTAGTCTAATGTTTAAATGTGTTTTCTTTCTATATTCTAATTAAAAGATTTCCTTTGACTCCATTATTTAATTTAAATACCAAAAACAAAAAAGTTAGTTCAATAACCTTTTGAATATGGTTTATGACTATATAGTCAATCTATTAAAAACAATCATGACGGTATTATATGCTGAAACATCATGGGCCGACAGCTCAAACACTATGGACCTTTACATGTTTTAATATGCGCCGCTACTTTCATTTATACACTATATTCATATTTTACGGGGTCCCTTACTTTTAAGTTATTATATACTTCTAAACTATACGTCATATTATTATTTATTAAATTATACAATGATTTATATATATTATCAGAATATCAGGGGGCTTAGGACGAAAACTGTTGGGTTTTTAAGGGCTGTGTTATTGAATTCATACGATGTTATATGCTTGACGGAGACTTGGTTGATAGACGGTATTTACGATAGTGAATTATTTGATAATCGCTATCTAGTTTGGAGGCGTGACCGAGACTACGGCCGCACGGGTCAGACTCTCGGAGGAGGGGTGCTGGTCGCGGTAGGGCGGGAGTTGGCCGCGCAGACTGGTGCTCCACCGCGGAAGATGTCTGGGTTTCACTTAAGATACGAAACAAACGCACATCGCACTGCTTGCATATTGGCGTTGTATACATATGTGATCAAAATCTTGGTGTCTCAAAAAGTTTACAGTTATGTAACTTTTGCAGATAACTAGTGGAAACCTTTATGAAATCACCAAGTGATAAATACATAGTTTAAGGTGACTTTAACATACCTAACATTACTTGGGTGACGACTAACAACGCCACTTACTATACACCAACTAATATACTCGGGCATTGTCAAACAACTTTTATAGATAATTTTAATTTATGTAATATGAATCAATATAATTTTTTATGCAATATTAACAATAGAATTCTTGACCTTGTATTCTCAAATGACGATGTATTTATTACGGAACCGCAGTGCTGCCTCACGCCGCAAGACCCCCACCACAAAGAGCTTTTGGTACGCGCAGACTTCACTGAGCTTCCTATGCTTTCACCCAACCCCCGAACAATTTATTTATATGACCAAGCTGATTTTAATATGATAAATCATAGATTGAAAGTTATTGATTGGACTCATAAATTTAAAATATTGACATTAGACCAGTCGATAGCATTGTTTTATGACATTCTGTATAAACTCAGAGATACTTATGTACCGTACAAAACTACCAGCTTAAATAATAAGTATCCTCCCTAGTACAAGAGCCCATTAATTAAAATCTTAAAAGAAAAAGATAAATACCATAAAAAATACATAAAATACAAAAAGGTTAGGTTAGGTTAGGTTAGGTTCCCCCCCGAATTGGAATGTGCCTTGTCGTAACGGGGGGGCTCAGTAACCCGTTGCAATCCAGCAACGGGCGAAGCCAAAACATTCCTCTGGTTGGGGCGCTCTGCGTCTGTCCCGTATCGGGGTGCACTGTGTCTGTCCGGTAGCCGGTGGCAGTGACACCTGATAAAATGGTCCCAACCCCTGAAAAAATGGGCCGACGATGTGGAGTCATCGGTGAAAGGCCGGATGGATCAAAGCGCTTGTGAATGTGGTCCCCAGGTGGGTACGTCGGCAGATGCCGGGAAATCCCACCCCTCCACTTCGGTGGAGGGCCGCCCCTCGTACTCTGGGGGGGGCAACAAACGCTTCGTGGGCCAGCAGACCGCTGGCCCTCGTAAACACGACCTGGCTAACGAACAATGGAACTCTGATAACGCCGACCAAGAACCCGGTCGTAAAATGGGTTCAGAGGCTGAAGACGCTCATGCTGAGGAGCTAAGCTCCAGCTCAGCGATGAGTGTAGCGGAGTCCGTAGGGACTCGAGGGCGGCTCTGGCAGCGGAAACGCAGCCGTTCCGCCAGGGGAGTGACTTCCGATGAGGATAGTGGCTCCGCTTCGGAATCTGTAAAGGCTCCGAAGGTATCCACCGCACGCCGAGGCAGAGGCCGACCGCCCACAACTGGGCAATACGTCGGCCTCGCCAAAGCCAAGGCAGAATTGGTGGCAGCTCAGCGCGCGGAGATGGAGCTCCGCGCTGAGCAGGAAGTGGAGGAGGCGGCTCGCAAAATCCGCACGGCTAGAGCCAAACCCGGCTCGCCGGAGATTGCGAGTACCGCAGTGGATGAGACCTCGGCGACGGACTTGGAAGCTCGAGTGATGAGCTCCGTCGAGGTCATCACTCAAGTGGCGAGCACCTCGAGGAACCTTAAGGGGACGTATGTTAAGGCTCTTCGAGATGCTGCCTCCTCCATTAAGGAGCTGGTAGGTGAGCTCCACAATGACCAGCTGCGAACGGAGTTGGTGGAGCTACGCCGCGAGTTGGCCGCATTATGGGCTGACATGCGGCGTGCCCCAGACAGGGTGGCAGAGGAGCTGCCACATGTCAATGTCAGGGGGTCGTGCCAAACGCCGACCCCGTCCTCCGACAAGGCGCAGGAGCTGGAGCGGAGCATCTTGCTCAGTGTGGGCAAGATGCTCGACGCTCGGTTCGAGGGCTTGCAGCAAAGGCTGCTGTTCGAACCGCGCCTCCGCCCACCGCTGGCTGCCGACAAGGCCAAGGCTGCCCCCCAGCCTAAGCCTGTGGCACCAGCGGTCCCGAAGTCCCAGGGCAGGTCTGGCCCCGGCCCATCCCCGAAGTCCCAAAAGGGAAAGAAGGGAAAGGCCAAAGCCAAACAACCTGCCCCAGCCCCACCCCAACGGGAGCCCCGGCCACTGCCGCCGGCTCCTGCGTCCATGGACGAGGGGTGGAATGTGGTGGCGAGACGGCGTCCAAAGGCGGCACCAAAGAGTGCTGCCCTGCCGTCTCAACCAAGGAGGGCCCAGTCTGCGGTACCTGTCTCCCAGCAGGCTCCGCAGACCAAGAAGGGACGACAGCGGAGGCGCAAGCCGCGCCCTCCCCGGTCCTTGGCTGTAGTGTTAAAACTGCAGCCGGAGGCGGTTCAAAAGGGCGTCACCTACGCCGCAACTCTAGCCGAGGCCAAGAAGAAGGTCGATCTTCGAAGCCTCGGCATTGACTCTGTCAATTTCAGAGTGTCCGCCACAGGAGCCAGAATCCTGGAGATTCCCGGTGCTTCAAACACCGAGAAGGCGGACGCTCTGGCAGAGAAGTTGCGGGCCGCCCTTGGGGAGAGCGTGGCCGTGTCCAGGCCCACGAAGTGCGCGGAACTGCGCATGTCCGGGTTGGACGACGCAGTTTCCGCTGCAGATGTCGCGGCGGCGGTGGCCGGAATTGGTGGATGCCCAATTGCGTCCATCAAGACTGGCGAGGTCCGCCTTGACAAATCGGGTCTGGGCACGCTCTGGCTGAGCTGCCCGGTGGCTGCCGCCAACAAGGTGGCTGATGGCAGGCGACTGCTAGTCGGTTGGGTGTCGGTGAAGGTCTCGCTCCTCGAAGCGAGACCTCTGCGCTGCTTCCGGTGCCTTCAACTCGGGCACGTCCGGGAGCAGTGCAGTAGTCCGGTTGACCGCAGCAGTAATTGCTACCGCTGCGGAAAGCCGGGCCACCTCGCCCGCGACTGCAGCGCCGCCGCTGCACACTGCACTGTGTGCGCGGCAGCCAAGAAGCCGGCCGATCACAGGCTGGGGGGCAAATCGTGCCATGCCCCTCGGCCTAAAAGGCGGCTACCACCACCGACTGCATCCTCAACGCAGTCGGCCAGCGGCAGCTCAGCTGGAGTGTCCGGGGACGGACTTGTGGCCATGGAATCCTAGTAATGGACCACAAGCTCCGATTCTTCCAGGCGAATATCGAACACTCCGCCAGAGCTCAGGACCTCCTGTTCCAGAGCTTCGCGGAGTGGTCGATAGACGTGGCCGTGATCTGCGAGCCGTACTATGTCCCCCCCGGTGAGAACTGGGTTCGGGACAGTGACGGCTCCGTCGCGATCGTCCGATGGGGCGCGGCGAACTCCCCACCCTTCGAAAAGGTAGCGAAGGGTCCGGGATACGTCGCTGTGTGGTTTGAGGATTTTGTAGTCGTCGGTGGCTACTTTTCCCCGAACCGCACACTCGCCGAGTTCGAGATTTATCTCGGACGGGTGGGCGCCTTAATCGGCCAATGCCACCCTCGCCAAGTGCTCCTCGCTGGCGACTTCAATGCCTGGAATACGGCTTGGGGTTCCGTCAGAACGGATGTATTTGGCGAGGCACTGGAGGAGTTTGCCCTCGGACAAGGGTTGGCCCTTCTCAACCGGGAATCGATGAGCACGTGCGTGCGACCCCAGGGCGAGTCGATCGTGGACATCACGTTCGCGAGTCCCGCCCTGGCGCGCCGTGTTCGGGACTGGGGAGTGGTGGATACGGCGGTGTTGTGTGATCACCGATACATTCGGTTCGATCTCGCAGCCGTATCCCCGTCAGATCCAGCCGGTCCCTTCCGGCCCCCGGTTGACGACGGCCCGAGGTGGCAGTTGAGGCACCTCGACAGGGACCTCGCGAAGGAAGCTGCAATTGTGCAATCATGGGTGTCCGCGCCTGTGGGCCCCGTGGTGGTGGAGGACGAGGCGGAATGGTTGCGGGGCGCGTTGTCGCAGGTTTGCGACGCGTCAATGCCCCGAGCCAGGCGTCGTCCCCCGAAGCCCCAGGTATACTGGTGGTCCGCCGAGCTCACGCAACTGCGTGCAGCTTGTGTGGTCGCACGACGCCAGTACACCAATTACAGGCGGCGGCGGATGCGGGAGGAGAATGTGATTGCACTCCTGCATGCTTCCTTCAAGGAGTCCCGGCGGCAGCTGAAGGCAGCGATCGGCAGGGCTAAGGCTCTTGCGAGGGAGGAGTTGCTGGGGACGTTGAACCGCGACCCGTGGGGGAGGCCGTACAGGTTGGCGATGTGCAAACTTCGCCCCTGGGCACCCCCACTCACGCGAAGTCTCCAGCCGCAAATCCTGGACAGAGTCGTTGCGGCCCTGTTTCCGCGGACGGGGGACCATCCCAGTCCCCCCATGATGCCTTCGGTTGCCGCGGAGCCCGGCCCGGATGTGGCGCCGTCAGTGACCCCGGGAGAGCTGGGAGCTGCGGTGTTGCGGCTGCGAGCCAAAAACACCGCCCCCGGTCCTGACGGCGTACCCGGCCGGGTGTTGGTCTTGGCCATGGATGCCCTCGAGCCTCGTCTGAGGAGACTCTTCGACGCCTGTCTGGCCCTAGGCCAGGTTCCACAGCGGTGGAAGACAGGTCGTCTCGTTCTCCTCAGAAAGGAAGGGCGTCCGGCGGAATCCCCATCTGCGTACCACCCGATAGTGATGCTCGACGAGGACGCCAAACTCTTTGAGAGAGTTGTGGCCGCCCGGATCGTCGAGCACCTAGAGGATGTCGGACCGGATCTGGCAGACTGCCAGTTTGGATTCCGCAGGGGTAGGTCTGCCGTAGACGCGATTCAGCGGGTTAAGTCCTTGGCGCAGGACGCGATCGCCCGGGGTGAGATCGTGTTGGCGGTGTCTCTGGACATCGCCAACGCATTTAACTCCCTGCCCTGGAGCTGCATCAGGGAGGGGCTCCGATTCCACGGAGTTCCTCCGTACCTGCGCCGGGTCGTCGGGGACTACCTGTCTGGGCGTGCGGTGGAATACCCCGGTCGAGACCGGTGATGTCGGCGGAAGATGTCGTGCGGCGTTCCTCAGGGGTCGGTACTAGGCCCACTCCTCTGGAACATCGGCTACGACTGGGTGCTGCGAGGAGCCACAGTGCCGGGTGTCGGCGTAGTCTGTTACGCGGACGACACCTTGGTCACTGCCCGAGGCAAAAGCCACAAGGATGCTTCCTTGCGCGCCACCGCCGGCGCGGCATTCGTGGTGGGCCGCATACGGCGATTGGGTTTGCGGGTGGCGCTCGAAAAGTCCGAGGCCGTGGTTTTCCATGGCCCGCGGAACGCGCCGCCCCGGGGTGCCCATATCGTCGTATCCGGAGTCCGCATCGACGTGAGGCCGTCGATGCGCTATCTGGGACTCGTCCTGGATAGCCGGTGGAACTTCGGCCCCCACTTCGAGTGCCTTGAGCCTCGCTGGGGTAGGGTATCCATGAGGATTTTCCTGCGTTAAAAAAAAAACAAAGGTTAGGTTAGGTTGCGCCCTGAGTCGCAGCAATATCGCCCGCGTGACGCGAGTCCAGACGGGGGCGGGCGCGCAAACCGCGTGCTCCCCGGTCTATGGCTGTGGTCCTGAAACTGCAGCCGGAGGCAATGAAGAAGGGCGTCACCTACGCCGCAGCTCTGTCCGAGGCCAAGAAGAAGGTCGATCTTCAAAGCCTCGGAATAGAGTCCGTCAAGTTTAGGGTGTCCGCCACCGGGGCTAGGGTCCTGGAGGTGCCCGGTGACCGAAATGGCTCCGAAACAACCATGTCCCGAGAGCACCTGCGTCAGGCGGTAGGTCAGGAAACCGTGTCGCCTACCCAACCACTGCTGGAAGACCGGACGAATTGCCTCGATAGTCCAGAGTCCGGCGTTTGAAAGCGCCAGCCTGGGCTCCCACGCTTCGGTAGCCCGTTGGCGCAGCTCAGCTCTGTGCCCCTCCTGTTCCTGCAGTGCAGGCGGGTGACCCCTGGCCCGGAGCGCCTCCACGCGCCACTCGTAGAGCGACGCGAGGGCTCTCGCTTCCAGGTCCCAGGGAATAGTACCCGCTAGCACGCAAGATGCCTCACCCGAGATCGTGCGATAACCCCGTACCACCCTGATCGCCATCACCCGCTGGACTCGCGTCAAGCGGGCGATATTGCTGCGAGTCAGGGCGCTGCCGGCCCACACAGGGGCACCATACAGGGCCATCGATCTCACGATTCCCGCGTAGAGACGCCGACACGACGTCTCAGGTCCGCCGAGATTCGGCAGCAGCCTTCCCAGGGCCGCAGCCGCCCTCAGCAGCCGAGGCTCAAGGCACTCGAAGTGGGGGCCGAAGTTCCACCGGCTATCCAGGACGAGTCCCAGATAGCGCATCGACGGCCTCACGTCGATGCGGACTCCGGATACGACGATATGGGCACCCCGGGGCGGCGCGTTCCGCGGGCCATGGAAAACCACGGCCTCGGACTTTTCGAGCGCCACCCGCAAACCCAATCGCCGTATGCGGCCCACCACGAATGCCGCGCCGGCGGTGGCGCGCAAGGAAGCATCCTTGTAGCTTTTGCCTCGGGCAGTGACCAAGGTGTCGTCCGCGTAACAGACTACGCCGACACCCGGCACTGTGGCTCCTCGCAGCACCCAGTCGTAGCCGATGTTCCAGAGGAGTGGGCCTAGTACCGACCCCTGAGGAACGCCGCACGACATCTTCCGCCGACATCACCGGTCTCGACCGGGGTATTCCACCGCACGCCCAGACAGGTAGTCCCCGACGACCCGGCGCAGGTACGGAGGAACTCCGTGGAATCGGAGCCCCTCCCTGATGCAGCTCCAGGGCAGGGAGTTAAATGCGTTGGCGATGTCCAGAGACACCGCCAACACGATCTCACCCCGGGCGATCGCGTCCTGCGCCAAGGACTTAACCCGCTGAATCGCGTCTACGGCAGACCTACCCCTGCGGAATCCAAACTGGCAGTCTGCCAGATCCGGTCCGACATCCTCTAGGTGCTCGACGATCCGGGCGGCCACAACTCTCTCAAAGAGTTTGGCGTCCTCGTCGAGCATCACTATCGGGCGGTACGCAGATGGGGATTCCGCCGGACGCCCTTCCTTTCTGAGGAGAACGAGACGACCTGTCTTCCACCGCTGTGGAACCTGGCCTAGGGCCAGACAGGCGTCGAAGAGTCTCCTCAGACGAGGCTCGAGGGCATCCATGGCCAAGACCAACACCCGGCCGGGTACGCCGTCAGGACCGGGGGCGGTGTTTTTGGCTCGCAGCCGCAACACCGCAGCTCCCAGCTCTCCCGGGGTCACTGACGGCGCCACATCCGGGCCGGGCTCCGCGGCAACCGAAGGCATCATGGGGGGACTGGGATGGTCCCCCGTCCGCGGAAACAGGGCCGCAACGACTCTGTCCAGGATTTGCGGCTGGAGACTTCGCGTGAGTGGGGGTGCCCAGGGGCGAAGTTTGCACATCGCCAACCTGTACGGCCTCCCCCACGGGTCGCGGTTCAACGTCCCCAGCAACTCCTCCCTCGCAAGAGCCTTAGCCCTGCCGATCGCTGCCTTCAGCTGCCGCCGGGACTCCTTGAAGGAAGCATGCAGGAGTGCAATCACATTCTCCTCCCGCATCCGCCGCCGCCTGTAATTGGTGTACTGGCGTCGTGCGACCACACAAGCTGCACGCAGTTGCGTGAGCTCGGCGGACCACCAGTACACCTGGGGCTTCGGGGGACGACGCCTGGCTCGGGGCATTGACGCGTCGCAAACCTGCGACAACGCGCCCCGCAACCATTCCGCCTCGTCCTCCACCACCACGGGGCCCACAGGCGCGGACACCCACGATTGCACAATTGCAGCTTCCTTCGCGAGGTCCCTGTCGAGGTGCCTCAACTGCCACCTCGGGCCGTCGTCAACCGGGGGTCGGAAGGGACCGGCTGGATCTGACGGGGATACGGCTGCGAGATCGAACCGAATGTATCGGTGATCACACAACACCGCCGTATCCACCACTCCCCAGTCCCGAACACGGCGCGCCAGGGCGGGACTCGCGAACGTGATGTCCACGATCGACTCGCCCTGGGGTCGCACGCACGTGCTCATCGATTCCCGGTTGAGAAGGGCCAACCCTTGTCCGAGGGCAAACTCCTCCAGTGCCTCGCCAAATACGTCCGTTCTGACGGAACCCCAAGCCGTATTCCAGGCATTGAAGTCGCCAGCGAGGAGCACTTGGCGAGGGTGGTATTGGCCGATTAAGGCGCCCACCCGTCCAAGATAAATCTCGAACTCGGCGAGTGTGCGGTAGGTTAGGTTAGGTTAGGTTAGGTTAGGTTAGGTTAGGTTAGGTTAGGTTAGGTTAGGTTGTGGAGCGCTGGGTAGATAGCCTCCACGTGGCGCGCTCTGGGCAACGGTTTCACTCACGGTAACGCAGTGGGTGGCCGGCTGATGGTCTACTGTTCTCGTTGTCTAGATATTCGTTTCGTGAGGGACTTCTGACACTGATGCTCACCGACGACTTTTGCTTTTGCATACTGGACTCTGGACGCTTTTCGATTTGGATTTAGTTGTTTATTTAGAGTTTTCTTGAAGTTTTTTCTTTCTGTTGGATCGTTTAGATCTTTGCAAAGGCCCTTTTCAGGGCCCTTGAACGTTTCCCGTCGTTTTGTATATTTATTCTTTTCTTTCGGGTTTTGCTTTACATTGTAAATTTTGTATTATCTGTATATAACACTGTGTTTAGTGGTTTACCTTGTTTTTGTATTTTGTGCATATTTCTGGTCGCTTTATTTCATCCGGTTGGTGTTCCATCAACATGATGGGCCCAACCAATTGTCTCGATGAGGTTGAGAGCAGCGGCTCTGAAGCTGCTGCTCTCTGGAACCGAAAGCGATCCTTTTTGACGTTTTCGGCTACAGAAGACTCTGGTTCGGAGACAGAAACTGGAGAGAGGAGAGTGGTAGAGGCAAAAGCCCCCCCACAGAAGTTTAAAAAACCAGGTTCGCCACCTTTGGGCTTACCGAAAGCCAGGAGGACCTCTAAACAAAAAGAGACGGAAGAGGCTTTGGAGCGACAACTCAAAAGCCGAAATTTCCGTAAGGAGAAATCGCCTTTTTCTCATGTGGAAGACATAATCGATGTCGATGATCTTGGCATTGATGAAATAAGAGAAAGAGCGGGCATGCGCGTGGCTAAGATCCTCTCGCTGGCCACCACTTCAAATCATTTGAAAGGTGGCTACGTGCGGGATTTTAAGTCATGTGCCAAAGATCTTCTGGAGATTGTTGAGAGCCTATCTAGACGATCAGAGGCGGAAGAAATACTTAAGCTTCGCAAGGAGAATGCGCGCTTAAAGAAATATCTGGACGACCTCAAAACTGAAGTCGCTGCTCTCAGGCGGGATTATTCAGAGAGGAAATCCCCTCGTTCTCCTCAAACAATGGGTGAAATAGGAGAAACCAATTTGGTTGATGAGTTTAAAACCACTTTGCTGGAGGAGTTGCGGGGCGGCATATTGAGTTCGGTGGGGGCGATGGTAGATGCAAAACTCTCCGGCATCCAAGACCGCCTTTTGCCCCCTAAGGTCTTACGCCCACCCCTGGCACATGAGCGTAGAGGAAAGTCTCCAAACTCACTAGTGGCACAAACAGCACCCTCTACGCAGCCTTCAGAAACCTGGTCTACCGTGGTCCGTAGGGGAAAAGGGAAGGGGAAAAAGTCTTCCCCCCCTGTCAATCAGCCGTCCACTGAGACGAGCCAACTGGTACGCTCTGCGGCCCCTGCAGTTCCAGTGGCCAAAGCAGCTGGATCTAAAAAATCTGTCGCAGCGAAGTCATCAAAACCAATGGCGAAGTTGACCGCCCCGCGATCCTCCGCTGTGGTTATCACGCTGCAGTCTGAGGCCGCAAACAAGGGAATTGACTACAAGACGGCCCTGACGAAAGCTCGTCAGGGTATAGATCTGGCCGAACTGGGTATCAGCCAGATCAAAATAAGGCGCACAGCAACCGGAGCCCGAATCCTCGAGCTTCCGGGATCGCAAAGTGCTGCGAAGGCCGATCAGCTGGCGGAAAAACTGCGGGTCACCCTAGCTGAAGTGGCCCGGGTCGACCGCCCAGAAAAGCTGGCTGACCTTCGCATATCAGGGTTTGACGACTCCGTCACCATTGAGGAGGTAGTCGCGGCAGTGGCAGCCAAGGGAGACTGCTTGCCGTCACAGGTTAAGCCTGGCAATTTGCGACCAGCCCCTTACGGGGTGACCTCCGTGTTAGTCCGCTGCCCAGTGATGGCGGCAAAGAAACTGGCAGCGGGCGGCCGGATCCTGGTGGGCTGGAGCTCTGCGTCTGTTACCGTATTAGAGGTGCGTCCCATGCGCTGCTACAAGTGCATGGGACTGGGGCACACGCGCCAGATGTGCCCCTCTCAGGCGGAGCGTGGAGAACTTTGTTTCCGGTGTGGAACGCCGGGGCACAAGCTCTCCACATGCAGTGGCACGTTGCGCTGTGCAGTGTGCTCAGACGCGGGGCGCTCGTCAGGGCACGTAATGGGAGGAAGGGATTGTAACCCTCCCCCTACCAAGGGTAGAGTGGCCCCAGGGACAAGGGCCGCTCCTGTTGTTGGGCGCCGTTCGGCAATTGAGGAGGTTGAAATGAACGAATGATGGTTCGGTCATTCAACTTCCTCCAGGGGAACCTAAACCACTGTGCCGGGGCCCAAGATTTGTTCCTCCAGGCCATGGCGCAGTGGGAGATTGAGGTAGCGGTCGCGGCTGAGCCGTACTCTGTGGTCCCGCAACCGCACTGGGCTGGATCCGCCAATGGCGACGTGGCCATTGCCGTTCGGTCGGGGGGGCGTCACACACTCACTGTCAGGGAGAGGGGTCCAGGGTTCGTGGCGGCCAGGTGGGGGAAGTACACCATTATTGGTGTCTACTTCTCCCCGAACAGGCCGCTTGCGGAATATGAACCCTATCTGGACTCCCTCTTAGCGTTGGTTGGGCGCATGGCGCCCGACCCCGTTATCGTGATGGGCGACCTTAACTCGAGGTCGCCCATGTGGGGTGACACCCTCACGGATGCGTTCGGAGTGGCCCTTGAGGAGTGGGCCGTGGAGGCTGGGCTGTCCCTCATAAATAGAGGAACAGTGCCAACTTGTGTGCGACCGCAGGGGGAGTCCCTGGTGGACATAACGTTCGCCTCCCCCTCGATTGCGGGCAGGTTGCGCAACTGGCGAGTGCTGGAGCATGAGGTGACCCTATCGGATCACCGATATATCCGGTTCGAGGTCGCCACGCTCCAGCCACCAGCCGAGCCTCCGCGGCATGCCCCTGTCTTCCCGCGCTGGACGATCAGTCGCCTCGATCGCGAAATCGCAAGCGAAGCGGCCATCGTGCAAGTGTGGTGTGCGCAGCCAAACGCAACGGCCACGGTGGACGAGGGGGCTGGCAGCTTCCGCGCCGCCTTAACGGCGGTGTGCGACGCCTCTATGCCCCGATCGAGGGCCTTTCGTAGTCGCAAGGCCGTGTACTGGTGGTCCCAGGAGATTGCGGATCTCCGGGACGTGCATGGTCGTGCCTGGCGGGAGTGTAACCACTTCCGCCGGAGACGCCACCGCGACGCAGCTGAGGAGGCAAGGCTGATGGCTACTTGCAAGGCCACCAAAAAAGCATTGAGAGCGGCCATCTGCGTCGCCAAGGAGCGGGCCTGGCAGGAACTCCTGGAAGGTCTCGAGAGGGACCCATGGGGACGCCCGTACAAGGTGGCTCGGAACAAACTCCGGGCCACAGGACGTCCCCTCACTGAGACACTTCAACCGGAGTTCCTGGGGGTGGTCGTGGGCGAGCTGTTCCCTGGCAGCTCAGACCACGCCCTACCTCCCCCAGCGGGAATGGTGTGGGAGATCGACGCCCCCCCAATTACGGGGGCTGAGATGGAAAGTGCCGTTTCCCGCTTGGGGAGGAAGAAGACGGCCCCTGGGCTGGACGGAGTACCCGGGCGCCTCCTGGGGATTGCTGTGGAATCCCTGGGAGGCAAGCTTCGGGACCTGTTCGATCTCTCGCTGAGAACCGGACAGTTCCCGAAGCTGTGGAAGGACGGGAGGCTCTGCCTCCTCGAAAAGGAGGGTCGAACGCCTGACAATCCGTCAGCGTTCCGGCCATTGGTACTGCTGGACGAAGTCGGAAAGATGCTGGAATTTATTCTGGCATCCCGACTCGTCCAACACCTCGAGGAGGTAGGGCCCGACCTGTCCGAGGCCCAGTTCGGGTTCCGGAAGGGGCGGTCGACGATAGAGGCCGTCTCTGCCCTTAAGTCCCTCACCGCGGCGGCGTCCGCGAGGGGGGAGAGGTCTTTGGCGGTGTCATTGGACATCGCCAATGCCTTCAACACCCTGCCGTTCGGGGCAATCCTGGAGGCGCTCCGGTACCACGGAGTGCCTCTGTACCTGCGGCGGCTGTTGGAGGACTACCTGCGGGACAGAGACGTCGTCTACGTCGACGGGAGGGGGTCGTTGACTCGGCGAACGATGAGGTGTGGGGTTCCACAAGGGTCGGTACTCGGACCACTCTTGTGGAACTTGGGTTACGATAGGGTGTTACGGGGTGTTCTGCCACCCCACGTCAGCGTATTTTGCTACGCTGACGACACCCTGATAGTGGCCCAGGGGAGGACGTTCGCCGAGTCAGCGACTCGGGCGGAGGAGGGTGTGGCCCTGGTTGTGGGCCGCATAAGGGAGTTGGGGCTTAGGGTCGCGCTGGAGAAGACCGAGGCTCTGTTGTTTCACGGGCCTCGGCAGGGTCCCCCTCCAGGCGCGACCCTAAGGGTGGATGACACCCAGATACCTCTCAAGAGGCAAATGAGGTATCTGGGTCTCATCCTTGACGGGCGCTGGGCATTCGGCCAGCACTTCAAGCTGCTGGCCGAAAGGCTTGTAAAGGCAGCGGTCGCGCTGGGGCGACTGTTGCCCAATGTGGGTGGGCCAGGCTCCGCATGTCGGAGGTTATACCTCGGCATATTAAGGAGCATGGCCCTATATGGAGCGCCTGTCTGGGAGGATGCCCTCACGCGCCAGAATCAAGTCCATCTGCGAAGGGCGCAGCGGACCCTGGCGGTGAGGGCATCCCGAGGGTATCGCTCGATCTCCCACGGGGTCGCCTGCCTCCTAGCAGGAACCCCCCCGTGGGAGCTCGATGCGGTAGTGCTCGGTGCCGTTTATCGGTACCGAGCGGAGAGGAGGGCGGTGGGCACGCGCCCCTGTGCCGAGGAGGTGGCAAGCGTGCGTGGGAGTGCCGAGAGGGTACTCCTGCGAGAGTGGAAGGAGTCCCTGGCCACTCCAGCCTACGGGGTCCGGACGATTGAGGCGATTCGTCCGGTCCTAAGGGCGTGGGTGCGGCGGAGGAGAGGGACTCTCTCCTTCCGCCTGGTGCAGGTTTTGACCGGACACGGTTGCTTCGGTCACTACCTGCACAGGGTCGCCCAGAGGGAGGTGACGACGGAGTGTCACCATTGCGGGGCGGCTGACGACACAGCTGAGCACACCTTGGAGGAGTGCTCGGCGTGGAGTCGTCAGCGGCACGAATTGACCTCTGTCGTCGGGAGGGACCTCTCGCTTCCCAGCGTGGTAAAAGCCATGCTGGGAAGCAGAGAGGCCTGGGCGGCCATGGTCTCCTTCTGCGAGGAGGTGATGACGCAGAAGGAGGCGGCGGAGCGGCGTAGGGAGGATGATGCCTCGGCAGCGCCGCTCCGTCGCAGGCGGAGGGGGGGAGGGAGAAGGAGGTACGCCCGCCTTCTTCCTCTCGATAGCCATCGTAGTCGCAGCAGGTGAGGGGACCTGCTGCGACTACGATGGCAGTGGCTGGGGGGATGGTCCCGTATACCGGACCATCCCCTGATTGAGGAGCTGGGCTCCTGCGGCCGGGTGTAGTCGCCGGGGCTCGCGGGTAATGCCAATGGCGATACCGTGAGCCTCAGCAAAGGCGGCAGAGGTATACCGCGGTGGTTTTTAGTGGGTAAGAGTCCCACATAACCTGGCACTCCCCCTTGGGTGTCAGGTAGGTGATGCACCTTTTCCCCGCGAAAACAAAAAAAAAAAAAAAAAAAAAAAAAAAGGTTAGGTTAGGTTAGGTTTTTTTTTTTTTTTTTTTTTTTTTTTTTTTTTTTTTTTTTTTCTTGTACCTCCGCCGGTAGTGGCGCAGACTGTATTCACCAAAATTGTTTGAGAATCACAGTTTATTACGAGGCTGATTTATGATGATTTTTTATTTTTATTCTTTATTAAGGTAAGTACAACAATGCTTCGTTATTTTTATTTTAACATATCAATGCTTCTTATAACTATCTTTGTATACAAACTTTCTTTTATACTATTTCTTACATTATGTTCCCTACATACTATTAACTTACTATGACATTATATATTTACTTATGTCTCTACATGGTACAAATTTATATATTCAATTTATTTATAAGTACTACTTATTACTTACATATACATATATTGAGGATTTCTTACTTGTATTCATTTGTCTATACTATGGTTGTTTACAATTTTCCCGATTTATGTTGCTTCAAATATTATTTACAATATCTGTTCAACATAGTTTGCCTAATCTTTGTTTCTTTTAATTACTTTTAAAATGATTGCTTTGGAATACTCCAAGAAACACTCACGATTCTTGCCAGCAATGATATCTGCTAAGTTTTGTGTACTAATCTTTATGTCAAGTTTTTGTTGAATATCGTGTCGCTGTGATGCATAGATTAGGCATTCTAATAATACATGTTCGACGGTCTCCTCTCTGCCGGGTTCGCAGGGGCAGGAGGGATCCTCTTTGCGCTTGAATCTAGCCAAGTACTCGGAGAAACCCCCATGCCCCGTCATCATTTGCGTGGTGATGCTGCAAATTTTTATCTTCCTAGTTGTCCTGTACGCTTCTACAGCATCTGGGAAGAAGAGTTTAGTGACTTTTCCTGTCTCTTGGGATCTGTATCTATTGTTCCATTCGTCAAGCGTATTGGCACGAATGCTACGCCTGACAAATGACAGAGGACACAGGTCATAATCCGGTTTCCGCTTTATGTATAGAGCCGCCTCTTTAGCCAGTTCATCGGCACGCTCATTCCCTTCTAAACCAATATGTGCCTTGATCCAGAACAAAGCCAATGTTTTGTTCATCTGGGATAAGTTCATTATGTTCCTCCTGGTGTTAAGAGCTAAGGGATGAGTGTTGCCCGCGAACGTGTTTTGTTTGCTCTTTAGTGCTTCCTCACTTGCCCTGTTTATAGCCAAGAGTTCCGCCTGGAAAACCGTACAGTACGACGGTAAGGCAAGTTTGACGGCCTTGGTTTCGGAGTCTCCATTCCACATGGATAGAGACGCTCCGACCCGGCCGTCAATCTTGCTTCCGTCTGTAAAGATTCGGACTTCGTAGCTGCTATTTGCGTCAAGTTGTTCTTGGTTTTCCAGGGCGAGGAAATCAAGGCTTACCTGTTCAGCTGGGTGGGGAAGATCTGTGAATAATGTCCTTCTCTCGACCTCTCTATCGGCTAGTTCTAGATTCGTCAGGCCTTTTCTCATCTCGTACAACAGTGCTGTTTCTTTTACGCGTAAATCGAGTGGAAGGGTGCCTGATAGGATAAGTGCCGAGTTAAGTGACACTGTGTGGTAGGCCTTACAGATTTTTTGAAGAAACCCTCGCTGCACGCTATTTAACTGGTCCTTGATGTAAATTTTGTTAGCGGCGGGAGCCCATACACTTGCTGCATAAAGTAAGATGGGTTCTATTGTTGCGTTATATAATATTTTTATTACCTCTGGGTGTAGACCCCAACTGACCTTAGCTGCTCTAGTTAGTTGCTTATAGGCCGCTATGGCCTTACCGCATTGTGTTTTAACGTGGGTGCTGAAGGTCAGTTTTTGATCGATTATAACTCCCAATAATTTAATTTCTTTGACGATTCGAATGTCAGTCCCGCCCATGCTCAGTCGTGGAGTGTCGTGTTTCAATTTTCTTGTTATTATCATTGCGTTTGTTTTGCTCGGCGCAAATTTGAGCTTATTCGCGGCACCCCACTCCTCGACACGGCCGAGAGTGACACTGGCTTGCCTTTCAATTTCTAACGCGGTGTCCCCATCGAAGATCAGCACCACATCGTCCGCGAATGCCTGAATATACGTGCCCATCTCAGATATTTTCTTTAGTAGGGGGTCCAGTAGTAGATTCCATAAGATAGGTCCCCCTATTGAACCTTGTACGCATCCTTTGCTCGTTTTCTTGTGGAATTCTTCCCCTCCATATCTGACTCTTACACATCTGTCGTCAAGATAGCTGCAAATGACTTTTCTCACGTTCCAAGGGCACTTTTCCTCAGCCAAACGGACTCTCATTATCGGCCACCAAGCGCTATCGAAGGCGCCCTCTATGTCCAAAGATACCATTGTTACCATTTTTTTCTGGTTTAATTTGGCTCGAATATGTTTCATCAGGGCATAGAGGGCGTCTTCGGTGCTCCTTTGGGGCATGAATCCGTATTGGCGAGTACTAAGCCTGGGAACTAGGTGGTATTTGAGTCTTGTCATAAGCAGCTTCTCGTAAATTTTACCCAAGACTGGTAATAGGCCAATGGGTCTATAGGACTTCGGTGTGTGATAATTATCTTTGCCCGGTTTGCGGAGTACCACCACTGTCGCCTCCTTCCATATCTTGGGGAAATAATGAGTATCCAGGCACTTATTTACAAGCGCCAGGTAGAGCTTGGGATCGCTATCGATGGCATGGCGACAAATATCCGCTGTGAGACCGTCTGCGCCTGGGGCCTTTTTGGGATTAAATGAGTCAATTGCAGTTTTTAGTTCCATGTGGGTGAAGGGTGGGTCTATATTCTCTCCACCTTCCATTTGGGATTTTAGGGACAACGATTTTTGCCTAATATGACGGTGCCAGTTGTTGTCATTTTCCTCACTATCCTCAGGATAGAAGGTGTTTGCTAGAAGTTTGACCGATTCCTTAGCGTTTAAAATCGTTCCATTTATTTCCAGTGGGATGTCCTCAACCCTCTTCCTGGTTCTGCCAATGATTCTATAAATCCCATCCCAAACGCTTTCCCCGTCTTGTTTCTCACAGAAGTCTTTCCAGCTTTTGACCTGGGCTTGTTTGACTTTGTTCTCATATTCAGTTTTGATTGCCAGATACTCCTCCAGCACGAACCGTCGTCGACACGGTGCAGCACGCCTGAACCTGTTTTTCCTGGTTGCAACCTCTCTCTTCAGCTGTGCTAACTGCTCCGACCACCATGGCATCCTTGTCTGTTCGGTATTTTTCTTTTTAGACATTGTTTGTTCGCAGGCTGCAATGATATTGTCCGTGTAGAGTGTAACCATTCTCTCCAATTGCTCAGATCCGGTGATGTTGTTTATCCGTTGCACTGTCAATTGATGTTCTTTGTTCAACTGGCTAAGTTTTTCACAAAAGCCCGGCCAGTTAACTTTTTTAGTGCTGAACCTCCTGGTGGTCCTGGCTACACTCACACCCTTAGCTTTCTGCAGAGTTATGTTAAAAGTGATGCCATTGTGGTCAGAGCTAGTCAGAGCCTCGTCAACCTCCCAATCTTCTATTCGGTCTAACAGGTCAGTCGTGCAGACGGTTACATCCACATTACTTTTGTAATGTTTACCCCCCCTTATGGTATCAAACGTAGGCTTGGTACCTACATTGAGTATCTGGAGATTCTCAGCGTCTAGCAATCCCATAACTTCCCGTCCTCTTTCATCTGTTTCTGTGCCACCCCACCAGGTATTCTTGGCATTCGCGTCGCCTCCAAGTAGCAGCCATTTGGATCCAGTTGCACTTTTGATTTTTCGAAGATGTTGTAAGTATGGCTCTACCGGCTGATCTGGCTCAAAGTAAAAGGAAACAAGGGTTATACTCCAGGCACTCGTCCTGGCACCTATCACTGTGATGTTGGGTGTGGTTAATTGCGGTTATTGTATTATGTCAATTTTTTGGTCAAATACAGCTATTGCAGCTTTTACTGTGCCAGGACCAGCGAACTGGAATATCCTTGTTCCCCTATAGCCTTTCAGAGCGCCGGCATTGCCCACATAAGGTTCTTGTAACAGTGCTATGGCTGTTCCCCGTTTGGCCGCTTCAATCATCAGTTCATCTGTAGCTAGTCTCTTTCTTTGGAGGTTTGCCTGTATAATTGCATAAGGAAAGGTATTTGTTGAGGTGCCCTTAGCAGTATGCCACAGAGGATCTAGCCAAGGCATCCCACCGTTTCCGGATCGGGCATTCTTGGCTGAACTTGTTATGATCCCTGTGGTCATATTTCGCTCTCATGCAATTCTTGCATGAGGGAGGCGTTCCTGCTAGCCAGTCCTCGCAGTTCACTCGGAGGTGTGGTCCACCACAGTGACTGCACAGGTCTATAGTTTCTTTGCAGAATTTCTTACCATGTCCGTATTCGAGGCAGCGTGTGCACTGGACGAGTGGCGATTGATCTTCGACCCTTATTTGCTGCAGGTCGACATGTAAGGTTCCAAGATCGATCGCTCTTCTCCAAATAGTTGGTGCTACACTTAATATTGTGTGTCTCGTCCACGGATTGCGGGCTTTTCGTTGGTATTTGACCGTGATTCTTTGATCTTCTGGGCTCATATCTTTTATTAACTCCTTGTTCTGCTTCTTTATTGCTCGTATTATGTCCTCCTCACTATGGCACGCCAGGACATTTTTGAGGATCAATAGTGGGTCCTTGTTGTTAACATCCTCACAAGTAAGTTTCTTACCTGCATTCCTTATCCTTTCCTTTACCTTATTTCTTTCCTCCTCTTGTTAGGTTAGGTTAGGTTAGGTTAGGTTAGGTTTTTTTTTTTTTTTTTTTTTTTTTCTTTTTTTTTTTTTTTTTTTTTTTTTTTTTTTTTTTTTTTTTTTTTTTTTTTTTACACGACTACTAGCTCCATGGGGTAAGCTATCTTTTTTAATCTCTTAATCCTCTCATTCCAGTTCTATCATTCATTCTTCTCGCACTTTCATGCTTCATACAATATCTTTCTGTCATTCATGCTCTTTCACACTCGTACGGGTGGGATTCCCGTTTATCATGCCCTATTCCTACTTCTCGTCTACTTTTCTGTTTAGTTTCTTTATTTAACACAACACGGGAGTGGGAAGGGGGTAACACATAGGACATGTATTTATTTTAATAGAATTTATCAAGTGTGGTTACAGACCTTTTCCTCTGCACATACATAATTTTGAGTTACCTTTTAGGTTTTTGTTCATGTACATTAGCTGTTGTATATAATTATTTTTCTTACATATTTTTATTTCGCTTACAATTTATTTCTTTACACATTATTTATATGTTCCAATTACTGTTTTTGTTTACTATTACATTTATAACTAATTTTTATGTTTATTACAACATGGCATTTACAGCTACTTATTAACGACTTTTACATTACGAATACAGAGCTTATTTTCTATAACATTTTAGACTTTATAGTATAATGATTCTACATTAAATTTAACATGCATACATATTTTCTCATTTTCGTTAGTACATCTATTGCGGCTTAATTTCTTAGTAATATTGGTTTCTGAAATTATTAATTCGTAACATTATTATATGTTCCCCAAATATTCTTCAAAATATTTGATTGACATACTTTACTTTTTCCTGTTTATTTTGTGTTTCCGTGTTTTTAGTAACATGCGAGTATTTTGCTATGGCAAATACCGAGGTGGTAGTTGGTTGGACGCCATTTTGATGCACTAAGTTGGTGTGCCAAGAGGACACAAAACCAGTTTCTTTAGCTCTACCAGTTCTTTTTGTTATCAGGCCATGTGTTATGCTACAGATAGTGATAAGTGACTTGGGACTGAGTTTCGGTGCCTTGGTAACGGTTTCCTCATCCATTAAGATTGTGGAAGTTCCGACCCGGCTGTTGATCACGACCCTACTAGTAAAGATTTTGTTTTTATTTGTTTTACTATCCGACAGTTTGTTCTTTGTTTTTCTTGTAGAGATTGCGGGATGGAACGTAGCTGGACGGAAGATTTCCTTTGGAACGCCCTTAACAGTACGCTATAGATGAGCGTGCCAATTCATCCCACCGTTTCCGGGTTGGGCATGAATAGTCAAAAGCATTATGCGCTGCGTTAAGGCCGGCTTCATTGCAGTTCCTACACCTGGGTAACATGCCTTCTTCGTAATCCTCACAATCCTTCTTGTGGTGTCCATACCCACAGTGACTACACAGATCTTCTGGGTGTTTACACATACGCCTACTGTGGCCAAACTCTAGACATCTCGTACATTGGATCAGGGGCGAGTGGTCTTCAACCCTGATCCTCTGCAGGTCTATATGGATAACTCCTCTATCCAGTGCTCGCCTCCATATCTTTGGAGAGACATTCAGGACGAGATGGTTTACATGGGGATTTCTGGTCTTCTTGCGGAATTTCACTACCACCCGATCATCCTGCTTACCAAGTCCGTCAAAGATGTTCCTATTCTGATTCCTGAATGCCTGCTCTATTTCTTCGTCCGTGTGGATCGAGAGCACACTCCTGAGCTGTAGGAGGGGGTCTTTATTTACAACTTCTTCGCATTTTAGGTTTTTACCCGCCTTTTCTATCCTAAGTTTTACTTTAGTCCTCTCTTCTACCGTCCTACAGCTCATTATAACTTTTTGGCCTTTTGCTTTTCTCACGCGTTCCACACGAACCCATCCCTCCTTTGCGTTCACTACCTCTCTCACTTTATCAAGGACGTTCTCGCTTGTATCGCTTCTTGTGTCTGACGAGACAACTATCGAATGCAATGTCGTCCTCTCAGAAGCATCAGCTTGTGAGTGGCCCGACACAGCCGCCGAATAGCTATCAGGTCCGTCCTTTGATGTTGTTTCTTTCTTTTTTCCGATAAGTTCTGTTAATTCTTCTATTTTCTTGTTATTTTTCATTAAGTATTCCTGAGTCAGAATGAGTTGAGCCATCAAGTCATTGTCTGGTGTTGGTTTTGCGTCCATTTTCTTAGTCCTTTGCTCTTCCCGTGCCTCGTCTATCTTCCTTTTTATCTCGAATTGTGTTGCAATTTCCTTTACCAGTGCGTATAGCTTGTCGCATGCGTTCGTGATGTCTCGCTTTATCTCCGTTTTAATATTCCTGGAAGCATTTAGTTGTTCAAGAGCCTTTTCTTTGCATGCTTTGGCCTCTGTTAACCACTCTTTTGTTTGGGCATGCAGCTCTAGATAACTTGCCTTTGGTGATGTTGACTTATTGGGAATAGGGGCAGTGGTTTCTGCTCTCCCCTCACCAAGGCTTGTTCGACTTTTTATTCCAGTTCTGAGAGGCGGATTCTGTGTCGCTGATACGACACCGGTCATTTTTGTAGGAGTTCGGTGGAGGGCCATTTGTAGTCGTGAGTCTCTAATCAATTTCGAGGGTAGGTGAAATACCCAATCTAGTTCAAATAGGGGGATGTAAAGTGTCCCTGTCTTTGTAAATAATATAAATATGATGCAAATTAAATAAAAGCAAATAGGTTAGGTTAGGTTAGGTTAGGTTAGGTTTTTTTTTTTTTTTTAGTCAAATTTATGCACCACAGACATTAGTCCGTGCCCTTTGTCAATTCATTACAATGTTGATTAATTATTTTTCTTTTTGTTTACATTTAGATTTCGTGCTCAAAGCACTCACAGTTTTAATGCTAAAACTTAAAAACTAGGGTTGAGTGAGTCCGTAGTATTACCAGTAATTTTTTTTTTTGTTTTTTTTTTTTTTTTTGTTTTTGGGTTTTTTTAAATATTTTTTTTTTTTATAATTGTTACAATTCTCTTTGTTTTTGTTACTATATTGTCTTATTGTTTTTTTTATTTTTTTTATTTTTTTTATTTTTTTATTTGTCTTGTCTCGTGTCTTCCGTCATTGCCTGCCATCTTGAGTATTTCCGGACTTGGTCCACCGAAGCCTCGACGACCGCTGCGTTTCTGTCTGCGATTGCCATTTTTAGATTGTAGTCGGTTACTTCAAAACTTGACGCTTCCACCGCACGTCTTATAAATCTACCGATCGCATCGTTCTCTCTGTCGGTGTAGTAAACACAGCTTTTTGTGTGCCGAGATATTGCGACGACGGCGTGTGATACGCTGTCGTGCAGCTTTGTGATGTCTTTCCTCGTGTTTACGATCTTCACAGTTTCATACGTCAGTCCCTGCGCCTCATGTATGGTGAGAATTCGCGACCCTGTGCCCACCGCAAAACCCTGGTTGGTGAGGGTTTTCTTTTCCTCCTGAGTGTGCACGAGGAAAAGAGTGTTGGGTAGATCTTTCAGTATTTGCGATTCACTGTATCTCTCCATACTGAGGGACCTGACTTGATGTTTTGCTGAGTAGATGCCTGAGTAGACTCCAGCGAGAGCGTATGCCACATCCTGCGGATTCCGGTGTGTGCACAACAGTTCTTGGGTGACTGACGCTACCATGGTCGGTCGAGAATATGTCATCTTGAAGAGGTTTTCCCGATCGATGTATGGTAGCTGGTTGATGTCTCCGATGAGAAGGACTTCTTTTGATCCTGACAGTTTGCAAGCCATGACAATGGCTCCGTAGTGGTTCATGAGAGCCTCGTCTACCATCATTCTGATGTAGTTCTCCGAGTCTCTGAACCCATTTACTAAGACAGAAGCCATCGTGCGAACTCTCCTTTTCGCTTCGCTTCCTATTCGCTCCGATAGCTTCTCTTTCAGGTCTTTGGCTGCTTCTGTCGTGGTGGTGACTATGATGTCGCTTTCTACATCGAAGTTTGAGATCACCCAAGTTGTCTTTCCACAACCTGGTACTCCATTGATCCAGTTGATTTTTGGTGCACTCCATTCCGACCAGGCTGCATGGACGTCCAGGCTACCTGTCAGGGCGGTCGCCATTTCTAAAATCCTGTCGTCCAGCATTATCTTAGTGCAACTGGTTGTTATGACAATTGGATCATTTGGGGGAGTTTTAAAAGTGAGCCTGCCACTCCGCGATGTTTTTTCTTCATCTTGGACCACAAACTTCTCGATCGCGTTGTAAGCCGCCATATATTTTCCCGACATAGAGCCTCTGATGATTACGGCTGTGTCATTGTTATAAATGGTGGCTTCTGCTTCCTTTAGTCTGATATCTAGCAAGTTTTCGTTGCCGTATGTGAAGGCCTGCATGATGTTTTCGCATGTTTGATGGTGTGCCTGCTTTGTTGCTTTGGTTATTGCTAGAAATTCAAGGAATGCGTTTACTGTGTGGTCAAAGAGTTCCGTGGCTGGTCGTAGGTTCGGCGGAGTCACTAGGCCCATGTCCGCTTTTGTTCGCTGGATTTTTGAAGTAACTTGGGGCTTTTTAGGTGCAAGAAATTTCTTAAGCGCAGCGCCCTTTGTTTCCTCTGTGGATGTTCCGGGACCTTTCTTTTTCTGGACGATTTTGGAGATGCTATGTACGAGTTGCTGGAGCCGCCCTACTTTCTTGTTCGTGGTGTCTGTGTCCCTGCTCCTACATTCAGCTTCTTTTTCCGTAGCGGTCTTTTGCTGTAGCTTTTCCGAGCCGCTTTGTGTAGGCGTATCCCAGGCTTCCGGAGGGGGAGATTTTGTTTCTGTACGTCTGAGTTTGAGGTAGCTGAGGTCCTCTCCTCTGTTTTCGTACACGACGATGTCGTGGAATTCGGAGAGTTTTAGGCATCCGATCCTGTCTACAGCTTCTCCTCTTTCGTACGCCAGCCACATAGCGTCTACGCTTATGGTCCGGGGTGATGTACGTTCTCCGACTCTCATCTGTGCCATTTTTGAGAGCATTGAGCTCGCTTGAGCGAAAGGAGGGCCGTTCTTCCATCCCAATAAAACAATAGTTTTATTTTTTGTTTTTAATATTCTGCATGAATTGCCTTCTATGGATGTTGTGGGAAGTTCGGCAAATATCTTTCGCTTCATTGATACTCGTTTGGTGCTCCCATTCAGCAGCGACGCGAGACCCGGGGATATTTCTACGGAGCGCTGGTTTCGGTCTATGTAGTAACTGAGACCCAGTCTTTCACTGTTCATGTTTCCATGTTTCACTGTGTCCATGAACAATGCAACTGCTCTTGTTCTGAGGCCTGGTTCTCCTGGTTCGCCGTAAGATAGTATTTGGCCAGCTGAGATTTTGCACGTTGAGAGCGTTGCCTGCTCATTGTTTTCGGAGGGGTTTTGTGGTTCCGGGAGACTGTCTGGTTTATTGTGACTTGGTGTTTGGGAGATGGAGGTAGGTGAACTGTTTCTACTGCAGGCGATGGGGAAGACCTTTTCGGCAAAGGACAAGAATATTGGTCTTTTTTCTGCGTCTGCGATTATCTCTGGCAGTTCAGACCTGGCCAATCTTTTGTCCATTTTAGCCTCTAAGTCTTGCCTTGCTGATGCAAAGCGAGGGCACTCCAGTATTATATGCCATACTGTTTCTTTGACGTTTGCATCGCATTCGCATCCGGGACTTTCTTTCAGGTTGAACCTGTGAAGGTAGTCTGAGGTCCCTCCATGTCCAGTCAATACCTGAATGTGTGTCGGTGTCAGTCTTGTTTTCCTTACGATTGAGAAGGCTTTGCTCGTGTCGGGGAAGAAGGTTTTCGTGACTGACCCCGTGCTTGAGGAATTGTAGCGGTTTTGCCATTTTTGAACCGTTTCTGTCCTTATTCTCATTTTTACGCTGCACATTGGTATGCTGTTGTATACGTAGGAGGTGTTGGTTGCGGCAGCGGCTTTTGCGAGTTCGTCCGCTCTCTCGTTGCCTGCTGTTCCTACGTGTGCCTTTAACCAGAAGAGTCGTACGTCCCTGCCCTCCGTTTTGGTACTTTCAATGTTTTCCTTTATGGCTCTTGCTAGAGGGTGGCTGGATTTGGGGCTCTTCAGTAGGTCCAGCGAAGATCTCGAATCACTTAGGATATTCACGGTTTGATTCCCATTGGACTTTGCCAGTTCCGTTGCCTTTCAGAGCGCATAAAGTTCCGATTGAAAGACCGTGCAAAGGGGGTGTAGTTTGAAGGTGGCGTTTTGCGTTTCTTTTCCCGCCACCCATGCAGTGAGCGCGGCTCCAACATTTTCGTCCATTTTGCTACCATCCGTGTAAATTAAGAGGCCTGTTTTCTGTAGACTTTCGATGGTTTTCTGGTCCGGGCTGTTTAGGAGCTGGTAGTCTACTGATGTGGTCCTTGACGGGTGTGCATTTTGGAGATAGTGTATTGGGCGTTCCAGTTCTCCATCTTTTGGTAGATATTGTTTGCAGATGCCTTTTTTGGTCTTGAATAGACTAGCTGATTCCTGTATTCTGAGGTCTAGCGGGAGGAGGGCTGATAGTGTGAGGGCTGAGGTGAGAGACACAGTTCTGTATGCCTTACAAATTTTTTGTGCGAAGCCCCTTTGCAGAGCGTTCAATTGATTTTGTATCATCTGGAACCCTGTCGCATCCGACCACGCTCCCGAGGCGTACATCACGATGGGCTCTATTACTGCCACGTATATTGTTCTCACAATTTCTCCGTTGAGACCCCAGGTCACCTTTGCCGCACGTGCGAGTTGTTTGTAGATGTCGGCAGATTTTTTGCATGTCGCCGTTACATGTGCTTTGAAGGTGAGGTTGCAGTCTATTATTAGGCCTAAGAGCTTGATTTCTTTGACGATTTCAATCTTCGTGTTCGCCATGTAGAGATTGGGTTGTTCGTACTTCAGCTTTTTTGTCAATATCATGGCGCTGGTTTTATGTGGCGCAAAGCTAAGTTTGTTGTATTCACCCCAATGTACTACTGTTTTTAGTGCGTTGTTCGTTTTTTCTTCCAAGCTCTTAGTTGAGTTTTCTGCAAAGACCAGTGTCACGTCGTCTGCGAACGCTTGGCAGTAAACTCCCTCCTTTTCCAGCCTGTGCAATAATGAGTCGAGGATTACGTTCCAGAAGGTGGGTCCTCCGATAGATCCTTGGACGCACCCCTTCGTTGTCGATCTCTCACAGGTTAGGTTAGGTTAGGTTAGGTTAGGTTAGGTTAGGTTGGGGCGCTGGGTAGATAGCCTCCACGTGGCGCGCTCTGGGCAACGGTTTCACTCACGGTAACGCAGTGGGTGGCCGGCAGATAATCTACTGTCTACTGTTTTTCGTTGTCTAGGCTTTCGTTTCGTGAGGGACTTCTGACTCTGATGTTCACCGACGACTTTCGCTTTTGCATATTGGACTTTGCTTTGCCTTTTGATCTGGATTTTGTTTATTCGTGCTTTGTTGAGGGTTTTCTTGGCCTTGGATCGTTTTAGTGTTTATAAAAGCCCTGCCTTTCAGGGCAGTTTTGTGTTTGTTCCTTTTTGGTGTCAGTTGGTGGTACTACTGGTTTCTTAAATTATTACTAATATTAAGATTCTTTTTGGTTTTGTTATTTTCTGATTCTATTTTGGTTCTTCTTGCGGTTTCTTTAATCTTTTGGCTTAATTATTTGTTTTAATCTTAATTAGCATTTTTCGTGGGTTCTGGTTATTTTTGTTTACTTGGTTGGTGTGCCATCAATATGATGGGCCCAACCATTATCTCCGATGAGGTTGAGAGCAGTGGCTCTGAGGTAACTGCTCTGTTGCGCCGCAAGCGTGCATTCTGGCAGTTTTCAACTGCAGAGGAAACAGGCTCTGAGACGGAGGCTGAATCTGGGAGAAAGAAGGGGACGAAATCTCCACCTTCTAAGACGAAAAAGGGTGGATCACCAGTTTTAGGGACTTCTCCCAAGTCTGGAAGAAAGCAGGGTCTCATTGATGAGACCCTTGATAGGGATATACGGAGCCAGGCGTTCCGTAAGGAGCCCTCGCCTCCGGTCAACATCGAAAGTGTTGAATTGGACGTCGAGGACCTCGGCATCGAGGAGATTAGGGCCCGTGCAGGCCAACGCGTGGCCAGAATACTCAATCTAGCCACCACTTCTAAAAACTTGAAGGGTGGTTACGTGCGAGATTTTAGGACCTGCGCTAAAGACCTGCAGGAGATGATTGAGTGTTTGTCTCGCCGTACAGAGGCGGAAGAGACAAGAATGCTCCGGCGGGAAAACACTCGCCTCAGGCGGCATCTCGAAGATTTAAAAACTGAGGTTGCCGCCCTGCGGAGGGACTTTTCTCAGAGGAATTCCTCCAAGAGTCCTCCTAGAGAGGTTATCAGTCCCTCCGAAATAGTGGGACTAATCAAATCCACCCTTCTGGAGGAGCTGAAGGGTGGAATCTTGCGTTCAGTCGGGGAGATGTTGGATGCCAAAATTGCTGGTATCAAGGATCGCCTTCTCCCCCCACCTGTTTTGCGTCCGCCACTCGCACATGAGCGCCGGATGGTAACGGATCCGTCCGGATCTGGAGTGAGGGCTACAGAGGGGGTTCGTCCGTCCACCTCCGTTGCGTCTGCTACGCAGCCCGCAGAGTCCTGGGCTACAGTGGCTCGCAAGGGAAAGGGGAAGGGCAAAAAGTCCTACCCGCCCGTGGACCAAGCTGTAGCACAGGCTGCGCGTCGGCCTGTATCGCAGCCTGCAACAGGTGCTGCCATCATCCCGCCGGCTAAAAAGTCTACAGCGCCTAAACCGGCAGCTTCTAAGCCTAAACTAACGCCCCCACGGTCCTCTGCTGTAATTATAACATTACAGCCTGAGGCTGTACGCAAGGGGGTGGACTACAAGGCGGCCCTTACAAAGGCGCGCCAAGGGATTAATCTGGCTGAGCTGGGTATCAGCCAGATTAAAGTGCGCCAAACGGCCACAGGAGCACGCATGTTGGAGTTGCCGGGCACCCAGAGCAGCGAAAAAGCTGACCAGCTGGCCGAAAGGCTGCGGGTTACTTTGGCGGAAGAGGCCCGTGTTGACCGGCCTGAGAAGCTGGCAGACCTCCGCATTGTAGGGATCGATGACTCCGTCACCATAGAGGAGGTGGAAGCCGCAGTCGCAGACAAAGGGGGCTGTTTGCCTTCCCAGGTGAAGCCTGGCACCCTGCGGCCTGCCTCATACGGAGCTTCCTCCGTGTTTGTCCGCTGCCCTGTGGCAGCGGCAAAGAAACTGATGGGGGGGGGTCGGCTCCTGGTGGGCTGGAGCTCCGCCTCTGTTACTGTTCTAGAGACGCGCCCCATGCGCTGCTATAAATGCATGGGGCTGGGGCACACGCGTCAAATGTGCCCCTCTCAGGCGGAGCGCGGAGAGCTTTGTTTCCGGTGTGGAATGCCGGGACATAAGCTCTCCACCTGTAGTGGCAATCTACACTGCGCCGTTTGCGCAGACACAGGGCGGCCTTCCGGGCACGTGATGGGGGGCAGGGATTGTAACCCTCCCCCTACTAAGGGTAGAGCGGCTCCAGGGACAAGGGCCGCTCCCGTAGTCAGCCGCCGCTCGGCGGTTGAGGAGGTTGAGATGATCGAAAAATGAATCGGTCACTCAACTTCTTGCAGGCGAATCTTAACCACTGCGCTGGTTCTCAGGATTTATTCCTGCAGGCCATGGCGCAGTGGGATATAGAGGTGGCGGTCGCAGCTGAGCCATACTCCGTGGCTTCGCGATCGCACTGGGCTGGGTCCGTGAGTGGCGACGTGGCCATTGTCGTTCGGTCGGGGGGTAGTCACGCCCTAAGCGTCAGGGAGAGGGGTCCAGGGTTCGTGGCGGCCAGGTGGGGGGAGTACACCATTATTGGTGTGTACTTCTCCCCGAACAGGCCGCTTGCGGAATATGAACGGTATCTGGATTCCCTCTCAGCGGTGGTTGGGCGCATGGCACCTGACCCCGTTATCCTGATGGGCGACCTCAACTCAAGGTCGCGGGTGTGTGGTGACACCCTCACCGACGCGTTTGGCGTGGCCCTGGGGGAGTGGGCCGTGGAGGCTGGGCTGTCCCTCATAAACAGAGGGACGGTGCCAACCTGTGTGCGACCGCAAGGGGTGTCCAGGGTGGATATAACTTTCGCCTCCCCTTCGATCGGGCACCGTTTACGCGCCTGGCGAGTGCTGGAGCATGAGGTGACCCTATCGGACCACCGGTTTATCCGTTTCGAGGTCACCAGGCTCCAGCCACCGGTCGAGCTTCCTCGGCGTCCCCGTGTCTTCCCGCGCTGGACGATCAGTCGCCTCAACCGCGAAATCGCGAGTGAGGCGGCTATCGTTCAGGCGTGGTGTGTGCCGCCAATTGCACCGGCCACGGTGGACGAGGGGGCGGCTCACTTACGCACCGCCCTAACGGCTGTATGTGATGCCTCCATGCCCCGTGCGAGGGTCTACCGTGGTCGCAAGGCCGTGTACTGGTGGTCCCAGGAGATCGCGGATCTCCGGGACGTGCATGGCCGTGCCTGGCGGGAGTGTAACCACTTCCGCCGGCGGCGCAACCGCGATGCGGCGGAGGAGACAAGGCTGATGGCTGCTTGCAAGGCCACCAAAAGGGCATTGCAAGTGGCCATCTGCGTCGCTAAGGAGCGGGCTCGGCAGGAGCTCCTGGAGGGTCTTGACAGAGATCCATGGGGACGTCCGTACAAGGTGGCTCGGAGCAAACTTCGTGCCGCAGGACGTCCTCTCACCGAGACCCTCCAACCGGAGTTCCTTCAGGAGGTCGTGGGCGAGCTGTTCCCTGGCAGCTCGGACCACGCCTTGCCTCCCCCAGCGGGAGTGGTGTGGGAGATCGAGGCCCCCCCAATTACGGGGGCTGAGATGGAAGGTGCCGTCTCCCGCTTGGGGAAGAAGAGGACGGCCCCGGGACTGGACGGAGTACCCGGACATCTCCTGGGGATTGCCATGGAATCTCTAGGGGGTCCGCTTCGGGAGCTGTTCGATCTCTCGCTAAGAACCGGACAGTTCCCGAAGCTGTGGAAGGATGGGAGGCTCTGCCTCCTCGAGAAAGAGGGTCGGACGCCTGACAATCCGTCAGCGTTCCGGCCCTTGGTACTGCTGGACGAAGTCGGAAAGATGCTGGAATACATTCTGGCATCCCGACTCGTCCAGCACCTCGAGGAGGTTGGGCCCAACCTGTCGGAGGCCCAGTTCGGGTTTCGGAAGGGGCGGTCGACAGTGGACGCCATCTCTGCCCTTAAGTCCCTCACCGCGGCGGCGTCCGCGAGGGGGGAGAGGTCTTTGGCGGTGTCATTGGACATCGCTAATGCCTTCAACAGCCTGCCGTTCGGGGCAATCCTGGAGGCTCTCCGGTACCACGGGGTGCCTCTGTACCTGCGGCGGCTGTTGGAAGACTACCTGCGGGGCAGAGACGTCGTCTACGTCGATGGGAGTGGGTCGGTGACTCGGCGAACGATGAGGTGTGGGGTTCCGCAAGGGTCGGTACTCGGCCCACTCTTGTGGAACCTGGGCTACGATAGGGTGTTGCGGGGTGTTCTGCCACCCCACATCAGCGTATTCTGCTACGCTGACGACACCCTGATAGTGGCCCAGGGGAGGACGTTCGCCGAGTCAGCGACTCGGGCGGAGGAGGGTGCGGCCTTGGTGGTGGGCCGCATAAGCAGGTTGGGACTTAGGGTCGCGCTGGAGAAGACCGAGGCCCTGTTATTCCACAGGCCTCGGCAAGGTCCCCCTCCAGGCGCGTTCCTAAGGGTGGATGACACCCGGATACCTCTCAAGAGGCAAATGAGGTATCTGGGTCTCATCCTTGACGGGCGCTGGGCATTCGGCCAGCACTTCAAACAGCTGGCCGGCAAGCTCATTAAGGCGGCGGCCGCACTAGGGCGACTGCTGCCTAATATGGGAGGGCCTGGCTCCTCATGCCGAAAGCTTTACCTCGGTATTATGAGGAGCATGGCCCTATATGGAGCGCCCATCTGGGTGGATGCTCTCACTCGACAGAATCGAGCCCAGCTGCAGAGGGCGCAGCGGATTCTAGCGGTGAGAGCCTCCAGAGGGTACCGCTCAATCTCCCATGGGGCCTCTTGTCTCTTGGCAGGCACCCCACCATGGGAGCTCGAAGCGGCTGTCCTCGGTGCCGTTCACCGGTACCGAGCGGAGAGGAGGAGGATGGGCGCGCGCCCTTGTTCTGAGGAGGAGGCACGCATGCGTAGGAGTGCCGAAAGGGTACTCCTGCGGGAGTGGGAGGAGTCCCTGTCTGCACCAGCCTACGGGGTCCGGACGATAGAGGCGATTCGTCCGGTCCTACGGGCGTGGGTGCGGCGAAAGAGAGGGACTCTCTCCTTCCACCTGGTGCAGGTTTTGACCGGGCATGGTTGCTTCGGTCACTACCTGCACAGAGTCGCCCAGAGGGAGGCGACGACGGAGTGTCACCATTGCGGGGCGGCTGACGACACAGCTGAGCACACCTTGGAGGAGTGCCCGGCGTGGAGTCGTCAGCGGCATGAACTGACCTCTGTCGTCGGGAGGGACCTCTCGCTTCCCAGCGTGGTAAAAGCCATGCTGGGAAGCAGAGAGGCCTGGGCGGCCATGGTCTCCTTCTGCGAGGAGGTGATGTCGCAGAAGGAGGCGGCGGAGCGGCGTAGGGAGGATGAAGCCTCGGCAGCGCTGCTCCGTCGAAGGCGGAGGGGGGGACGGAGAAGGAGGTACGCCCACCTTCTCCCTCTCGATAGCCAGTTGCAGCAGGTGAGGGGACCTGCCATGACTACAATGGCTGTGGCTGGGGGGATGGTCCCGCATACCGGACCATCCCCTGTTTGAGGAGCTGGGCTTCTGCGGCCGGGTCTAGTCGCCGGGGTTCGCGGGTAATGCCAATGGCGATACCGTGAGCCCCAGCAAAGGCGACAGAGGTATGTCGTGGTGTTTTTTAGTGGGTAAGAGTCCCACATAACCCGGCACTCCCCCTCGAAGTGTCGGGTAGGTGTTGGCACCTTTTTCACCATGAAAACAAAAAAAAAAAAAAAAAAAGGTTAGGTTAGGTTAGGTTAGGTTAGGTTAGGTTAGGTTAGGTTAGGTTGGGGCGCTGGGTAGATAGCCTCCACGTGGCGCGCTCTGGGCAACGGTTTCACTCACGGTAACGCAGTGGGTGGCCGGCAGATAATCTACTGTCTACTGTTTTTCGTTGTCTAGGCTTTCGTTTCGTGAGGGACTTCTGACTCTGATGTTCACCGACGACTTTCGCTTTTGCATATTGGACTTTGATTTGCCTTTTGATCTGGATTTTGTTTATTCGTGCTTTGTTGAGGGTTTTCTTGGCCTTGGATCGTTTTAGTGTTTATAAAAGCCCTGCCTTTCAGGGCGGTTTTGTGTTTGTTCCTTTTTGGTGTCAGTTGGTGGTACTACTGGTTTCTTAAATTATTACTAATATTAAGATTCTTTTTGGTTTTGTTATTTTCTGATTTTATTTTGGTTCTTCTTGCGGTTTCTTTAATCTTTTGGCTTAATTATTTGTTTTAATCTTAATTAGCATTTTTCGTGGGTTCTGGTTATTTTTGTTTACTTGGTTGGTGTGCCATCAATATGATGGGCCCAACCATTATCTCCGATGAGGTTGAGAGCAGTGGCTCTGAGGTAACTGCTCTGTTGCGCCGCAAGCGTGCATTCTGGCAGTTTTCAACTGCAGAGGAAACAGGCTCTGAGACGGAGGCTGAATCTGGGAGAAAGAAGGGGACGAAATCTCCACCTTCTAAGACGAAAAAGGGTGGATCACCAGTTTTAGGGACTTCTCCCAAGTCTGGAAGAAAGCAGGGTCTCATTGATGAGACCCTTGATAGGGATATACGGAGCCAGGCGTTCCGTAAGGAGCCATCGCCTCCGGTCAACATCGAAAGTGTTGAATTGGACGTCGAGGACCTCGGCATCGAGGAGATTAGGGCCCGTGCAGGCCAACGCGTGGCCAGAATACTCAATCTAGCCACCACTTCTAAAAACTTGAAGGGTGGTTACGTGCGAGATTTTAGGACCTGCGCTAAAGACCTGCAGGAGATGATTGAGTGTTTGTCTCGCCGTACAGAGGCGGAAGAGACAAGAATGCTCCGGCGGGAAAACACTCGCCTCAGGCGGCATCTCGAAGATTTAAAAACTGAGGTTGCCGCCCTGCGGAGGGACTTTTCTCAGAGGAATTCCTCCAAGACTCCTCCTAGAGAGGTTATCAGTCCCTCCGAAATAGTGGGACTAATCAAATCCACCCTTCTGGAGGAGCTGAAGGGTGGAATCTTGCGTTCAGTCGGGGAGATGGTGGATGCCAAAATTGCTGGCATCAAGGATCGCCTTCTCCCCCCGCCTGTTTTGCGTCCGCCACTCGCACATGAGCGCCGGATGGTAACGGATCCGTCCGGATCTGGAGTGAGGGCTACAGAGGGAGTTCGTCCGTCCACCTCCGTTACGTCTGCTACGCAGCCCGCAGAGTCCTGGGCTACAGTGGCTCGCAAGGGAAAGGGGATGGGCAAAAAGTCCTACCCGCCCGTGGACCAAGCTGTAGCACAGGCTGCGCGTCGGCCTGTATCGCAGCCTGCGACAGGTGCTACCATCATCCCGCCGGCTAAAAAGTCTACAGTGCCTAAACCGGCAGCTTCTAAGCCTAAACTAACGCCCCCACGGTCCTCTGCTGTAATTATAACATTACAGCCTGAGGCTGTACGCAAGGGGGTGGACTACAAGGCTCCTGGTGGGCTGGAGCTCCGCCTCTGTTACTGTTCTAGAGACGCGCCCCATGCGCTGCTATAAATGCATGGGGCTGGGGCACACGCGTCAAATGTGCCCCTCTCAGGCGGAGCGCGGAGAGCTTTGTTTCCGGTGTGGAATGCCGGGACATAAGCTCTCCACCTGTAGTGGCAATCTACACTGCGCCGTTTGCGCAGACACAGGGCGGCCTTCCGGGCACGTGATGGGGGGCAGGGATTGTAACCCTCCCCCTACCAAGGGTAGAGCGGCTCCAGGGACAAGGGCCGCTCCCGTAGTCAGCCGCCGCTCGGCGGTTGAGGAGGTTGAGATGATCGAAAAATGAATCGGTCACTCAACTTCTTGCAGGCGAATCTTAACCACTGCGCTGGTTCTCAGGATTTATTCCTGCAGGCCATGGCGCAGTGGGATATAGAGGTGGCGGTCGCAGCTGAGCCATACTCCGTGGCTTCGCGATCGCACTGGGCTGGGTCCGTGAGTGGCGACGTGGCCATTGTCGTTCGGTCGGGGGGTAGTCACGCCCTAAGCGTCAGGGAGAGGGGTCCAGGGTTCGTGGCGGCCAAGTGGGGGGAGTACACCATTATTGGTGTGTACTTCTCCCCGAACAGGCCGCTTGCGGAATATGAACGGTATCTGGATTCCCTCTCAGCGGTGGTTGGGCGCATAGCACCTGACCCCGTTATCCTGATGGGTGACCTCAACTCAAGGTCGCGGGTGTGGGGTGACACCCTCACCGACGCGTTTGGCGTGGCCCTGGGGGAGTGGGCCGTGGAGGCTGGGCTGTCCCTCATAAACAGAGGGACGGTGCCAACCTGTGTGCGACCGCAAGGGGTGTCCAGGGTGGATATAACTTTCGCCTCCCCTTCGATCGGGCACCGGTTACGCGCCTGGCGAGTGCTGGAGCATGAGGTGACCCTATCGGACCACCGGTTTATCCGTTTCGAGGTCACCAGGCTCCAACCACCGGTCGAGCTTCCTCGGCGTCCCCGTGTCTTCCCGCGCTGAACGATCAGTCGCCTCAACCGCGAAATCGCGAGTGAGGCGGCTGTCGTTCAGGCGTGGTGTGTGCCGCCAATTGCACCGGCCACGGTGGACGAGGGGGCGGCTCACTTACGCACCGCCCTAACGGCGGTATGTGATGCCTCCATGCCCCGTGCGAGGGCCTACCGTGGTCGCAAGGCCGTGTACTGGTGGTCCCAGGAGATCGCGGATCTCCGGGACGTGCATGGCCGTGCCTGGCGGGAGTGTAACCACTTCCGCCGGCGGCGCAACCGCGATGCGGCGGAGGAGACAAGGCTGATGGCTGCTTGCAAGGCCACCAAAAGGGCATTGCAAGTGGCCATCTGCGTCGCTAAGGAGCGGGCTCGGCAGGAGCTCCTGGAGGGTCTTGACAGAGATCCATGGGGGCGTCCGTACAAGGTGGCTCGGAGCAAACTTCGTGCCGCAGGACGTCCTCTCACCGAGACCCTTCAACCGGAGTTCCTTCAGGAGGTCGTGGGCGAGCTGTTCCCTGGCAGCTCGGACCACGCCTTGCCTCCCCCAGCGGGAGTGGTGTGGGAGATCGAGGCCCCCCCCAATTACGGGGGCTGAGATGGAAGGTGCCGTCTCCCGCTTGGGGAAGAAGAGGACGGCCCCGGGACCGGATGGAGTACCCGGACATCTCCTGGGGATTGCTATGGAATCCCTAGGAGGTCCGCTTCGGGAGCTGTTCGATCTCTCGCTAAGAACCGGACAGTTCCCGAAGCTGTGGAAGGATGGGAGGCTTTGCCTCCTCGAGAAGGAGGGTCGGACGCCTGACAATCCGTCAGCGTTCCGGCCCTTGGTACTGCTGGACGAAGTCGGAAAGATGCTGGAATACATTCTGGCATCCCGACTCGTCCAGCACCTCGAGGAGGTTGGGCCCAACCTGTCCGAGGCCCAGTTCGGGTTTCGGAAGGGGCGGTCGACAGTGGACGCCATCTCTGCCCTTAAGTCCCTCACCGCGGCGGCGTCCGCGAGGGGGGAGAGGTCTTTGGCGGTGTCATTGGACATCGCTAATGCCTTCAACAGCCTGCCGTTCGGGGCAATCCTGGAGGCTCTCCGATACCACGGGGTGCCTCTGTACCTGCGGCGGCTGTTGGAAGACTACCTGCGGGGCAGAGACGTCATCTACGTCGATGGGAGTGAGTCGGTGACTCGGCGAACGATGAGGTGTGGGGTTCCGCAAGGGTCGGTACTCGGCCCACTCTTGTGGAACCTGGGCTACGATAGGGTGTTGCGGGGTGTTCTGCCACCCCACATCAGCGTATTCTGCTACGCTGACGACACCCTGATAGTGGCCCAAGGGAGGACGTTCGCCGAGTCAGCGACTCGGGCGGAGGAGGGTGCGGCCTTGGTGGTGGGCCGCATAAGCAGGTTGGGACTTAGGGTCGCGCTGGAGAAGACCGAGGCCCTGTTATTCCACAGGCCTCGGCAGGGTCCCCCTCCAGGCGCGTTCCTAAGGGTGGATGACACCCGGATACCTCTCAAGAGGCAAATGAGGTATCTGGGTCTCATCCTTGACGGGCGCTGGGCATTCGGCCAGCACTTCAAACAGCTGGCCGGCAAGCTCATTAAGGCGGCGGCCGCACTAGGGCGACTGCTGCCTAATATGGGGGAGCCTGGCTCCTCATGCCGAAAGCTTTACCTCGGTATTATGAGGAGCATGGCCCTATATGGAGCGCCCATCTGGGTGGATGCTCTCACTCGACAGAATCGAGCCCAGCTGCAGAGGGCGCAGCGGATTCTAGCGGTGAGAGCCTCCAGAGGGTACCGCTCAATCTCCCATGGGGCCTCCTGTCTCTTGGCAGGCACCCCACCATGGGAGCTCGAAGCGGCTGTCCTCGGTGCCGTTCACCGGTACCGAGCGGAGAGGAGGAGGATGGGCGCGCGCCCTTGTTCTGAGGAGGAGGCACGCGTGCGTAGGAGTGCCGAAAGGGTACTCCTGCGGGAGTGGGAGGAGTCCCTGTCTGCACCAGCCTACGGGGTCCGGACGATAGAGGCGATTCGTCCGGTACTACGGGCGTGGGTGCGGCGAAGGAGAGGGACTCTCTCCTTCCATCTGGTGCAGGTTTTGACCGGGCATGGTTGCTTCGGTCACTACCTGCACAGAGTCGCCCAGAGGGAGGTGACGACGGAGTGTCACCATTGCGGGGCGGCTGACGACACAGCTGAGCACACCTTGGAGGAGTGCCCGGCGTGGAGTCGTCAGCGGCACGAATTGACCTCTGTCGTCGGGAGGGACCTCTCGCTTCCCAGCGTGGTAAAAGCTATGCTGGGAAGCAGAGAGGCCTGGGCGGCCATGGTCTCCTTCTGCGAGGAGGTGATGTCGCAGAAGGAGGTGGCGGAGCGGCGTAGGGAGGATGAAGCCTCGGCAGCGCTGCTCCGTCGAAGGCGGAGGGGGGGACGGAGACGGAGGTACGCCCACCTTCTCCCTCTCGATAGCCAGTTGCAGCAGGTGAGGGGACCTGCCGTGACTACAATGGCTGTGGCTGGGGGGATGGTCCCGCATACCGGACCATCCCCTGTTTGAGGAGCTGGGCTTCTGCGGCCGGATCTAGTCGCCGGGGTTCGCGGGTAATGCCAATGGCGATACCGTGAGAAAAAAAAAAAGGTTAGGTTAGGTTAGGTTAGGTTAGTTTTTTTTTTTTTTTTTTTTTTTTTTTTTTCTCATACCTCTGGCATGGTGGCCACAGACTGTATTTGCCTTATTTTAATTTATACAATGTTTATTCTGTTTTTTTCTTATTAGCTTTATACCTGTTTATATTTTATCGTATTTTGTTAATTTTGTTCGAAAATTTCTTCTTGTTCATTCAATGTTTTATGCCTATTTATATTTTATACATTTTGCGATATTTGTTGTTTATACTTGCCATACATAGATATTGCGATACTTGTTGTTTATACTGGCTATTACGATTTATACTCTCACATTTTGCTCATACGTACTTTATTCAGTCATGGTTTCTGTTCAAGGTGATTTCACTGAGTTGACATTCTATCACATATTTTATCTGTTGAACATATATTCATTTAAAAACCCACTTACTTCTTTGTGTTTTCTGCATTTAATTTTCCTGTTTTTTTTTTTTACAATTTTTCCTGTATAATGCTTTCCAGATATATGTTACATTGGGATATTTATAAAAATATCCCAAGAACATATTTCAAATTCAAATTCAAATTCACACATTTATTCAACATATTACACTACAACACGAAATAAAAACAACATAAGGAGCAAAAAGTTACAGACAAATAGTTATATAATATATTTACAATTTCACCTACTTCTTATGCTTATCCTCACTCCTGTTATTATTGTAATGCAGATTCTCACTATTTTCAAAGTTTCTTTCACTCCTTTGCGACATAGCGTTAAATTTATTGTTCTTGTGATCATACATCCCGGCAAACGGTAGCTAGTTACTGTGTATGGATTGGCGGGTAAGATTACGATTCCTATATCACTACAGGATGGCAGGGCATCGAATCCCCCGCCAATCCCGATACATTCAATTTAAGTTCCTGGTTTGCCGGGTAGGGCGGCAAGTGTAGATCATCTTGTATGCTAATTGTATAACTGTACAGGGCTTTTATAACAAATATGGAGACCTCAGCAATAAGCAACGGACGATCTAGCCAGAGCATCCCATCGCTTACGCACCGGGCATGTCTGGCTAAATGTATTATGGTCTCGTTGCTCATATTTCGCGGCCTCACAATTGCTACAGTTTGGGGCTGTACCTGCACGCCATCGATCACATTCTGCCCTGAGGTGATGGCCTCCGCAGTGGCTGCAGCGGTCTTTGGCAGCTTTGCAGAATTTTTTGGAGTGCCCGTACTCCAGACAACGGGTGCACTGTACTAGGGGCGACTGATCTTCCGCCCTTACACGCTGCAGATCGACGTGCAGCGTGCCGGCATCTGTCGCCCTTTTCCATATAGTAGGTGATGTTGATATCACAATGTGCCCCGTTAGTGGATTACGAGCTCTCATTCTGTACTTGACTGCGAGACGTTCTTCCCCAGGGCCCACTCCAACAAACAGGTCTTTGTTTTGCTTCCTTATAGACTGCAGCAATTCTTCGTCACTGTGGAAGGACAGGACGTCTCTGAGGACGAGAAGAGGATCGTGATTTTTGAGGTCCTCACAAGTGAGTTTGCTCTTTGAGCTGAGGATTTTGTGCTTAATCTTGTCCTTTTCCTCTTCCGTCCCACAGCTCATGATGACCTTCCTGTCCTTCGCTTTCCGCACTCTCTCAACTTTCACCCAGCCCTCTTTAGCATTTATAACGTCTCTTATCTGCTCGAGGACGCTCTCCCCTGTTTCGGTAGCGTCCTCAGAAGTAACGGCAATGGAGTGCAGCGCGGGTTTTGGAGCCTGTGTGAGAGTTGCTCTCGCTGTTATATTAGCATACGAGGTGGCATTTGTCACTGCTGTTATACCTTTATATTTACACAGCTCCTCCTTCAAATCTATCATTTGTTTGTTATTTTCTATTAAATTCATGTTTGTTAATCGGAGCTGGTTGAGAAGCTCTGCGTTAGTATTTGGAGAAGGGGAGGTGGGTGTGCATTCTCGCGGCAAAGGATGTGCATGTTTTGAACTCGGACTATTTCTACTGGTTAGTTGTACTTCCAGGTCCTTCACCATTTCGTAAAGCCTGCCTATGAGTTCTGAGACACTGGTTTTTATGTCCGTACGGATATTCCGGGAGGCATTGAGGTATTTTTTGGCTTTACTCATGCACATCCTAGCCTCAGATGTTCTGTCGGAATACACCTTGGCCGAGTCTGTAGAAGACCTTCTGCTGGAAGAAGTAGTTTTTGTACCAAGACTGGCCGCCTCCCACTCTCCAATGCTTCTTCTAACTTTTGTATTTTGAATTTCAGGGGATTTCTTGCCCGCTATTTCGCCTCCCACAGCTTTTGCTGGTGTACGCATCATGGTCAGAGGTATGCGTCAATTTTTATAAAATAAAATAAAATAGTACAACTTTGTAGGTCAATAATATAATACTCTAACTGTATGTCTGAGGTGCTGTATATGGGCACACTGTCTATGTTTATGTGGGATGTAAAGTGTCCCGGTCAATAAATAAGACGTCACAAAAATTAAAAACTAATATAAAAGTATTTTCATAAATATTATTCACGTGTTTGGGGTGTAGAGGTCCCCAAACAATAAATAAGACGTCACAACAAAGAAAACTTACTTAAAACTAACTTAAAATTACATCAAAACAGTCAATATCACAGATAAAAGAAGAAAGCCCAACTTTAAAAATTTTCCAAAAACCGTGGAACTAGATGGCGCTACCAGTATATAAAAGCGCACATACGCTTTTGGAAATTATTCCTCTCTCCCTAAGCTCCGGGAAAATGAATGGGTGGTGTGGGGGCGGGCAATTTTTCAAAGTTTTTACCGTCCGATCGGGGCGGTTGATGTCTCAATCGACGCGGACGGAAAAACGGAGGCTATTGAAACTAAAAAAATACAAAAATGTAGTGGAAAATTTTGAAAATAACGAAGAAAAACACTAATTTTAGTCGAAAAATACCAAAATTTCACTTTGTTATTGCAAATTTTCCAACACCGTTTTCGCGCAGAGGGGCCCTTGGTGCCTTAAAAGACGCGCAAGAACACGGCGCAGATGATGGTGTACGAAATTTAAAGAATATTTGCAAAACAGAGTGTTTTATAGAAATTTGAAATTAAATTTTTGTAAAAAGTCAACAATTTAATAGGGAAAAACAAAGAAAACTTGAGTTTTCCGTCAACGAAGATGTTCCTGAAGGTGTTATTTGATGCCTTCGAATCAGTAAAAACCTTTGATAAATAAATACAAATACTTATATAAACTGGTCCTATTGCAAACCGGTCAGAACGGTGATTTGTCTATAGAAATTTTGAATAAAATGAGTTTTCCGGGATTTCCACGAGTTCCAGAAGAGATTTTTCCACCCGAGCCTTAAAACAATGCGGGCGACGCTAAAACAAAGATTTTGGTATATTGAACTCGAAAATCGACCGACAGGAACTCAATTAAATGTTTATATTTTTATGGTTAGGTTTTTTTTTTTTTTTTTTTTTTTTTCTCTATTACCTCCGCCGGTAATGGCGCAGTCTATTTTAGCTAATTCTCATTCATACCAGTTCTCGCTTTTATGCCTCTCGCACTTTCTTTCTACATACTATATCTTTCTTTCATTCATCTCTTTCATTCTCTATAGCGGGTGGGATTTCCCGACTTTTCCTACTTGAACTAACTTTTTATTTCCTACTTTACAGGTTAAGGTGCAGGTATAAATAAATTTTTCAATGCAGACTTTTTGTCCGCTTAGGCGATGTTAATAGTTTTTTCATTTTTATACATGTTCTTTTCTTAATAGGTACATTGCTTATATATATCTTATTCTATTTTTACATTTTTATTATTTTCTTATACACTATTACATGTTACATGTGGAACAAAATATTTTTATAATATATTGGCACATGTTGTTTCTTATACTTAGTTTTTATTTTTAATACATTATTTCTTAGATTTACATTTATATGGTGTTTAGCAAAACATTATGTTTACTTATCTTATTCTACTTGTCTAATTACATAACTTTATCTTCCACTTATTTACTATATTTGTTACATGTTTCTATTAAATATACTCATTATATTTCTAGAACATGTTTTTCTTATTCTACTTTATTATTTTTTACTGTTTTTTGAGCTATTTGTACACAAAAGTCAATAAAGTCATTCCTATATTTACTCGTCATTATATTTTGTATATTTGCAACTTCAATATTCATACCTATTTTATGTTCTATTTCATTTCTTTCTCGTGCATATACGGGGCATTCCGCTATAATGTGCGGAACGGACTCTGCGCATTCGGGATCACAAACACAGGATGGGCTCTCCTTACACCTAAAACGACAAAGGTATTCGGAGAAACCCCCATGCCCGGTCATAATTTGGGTGATTATACCAGTCAATTGAAGATCCCTAACTATTTTATATGCTGCTATTGCATCAGGGAGAAACAATTTTGTAATGCGGGCGGTGTGTTCGTTTTTGTATCGTGCATTCCATTCGTCAAGCGTGTGCATACGAATGCTTCGCTTGACGAATGAAATGGGACAATAGTCGTAGTCGTGACTCTTCTTAGACTTTAGAGCCGCTTCTTTGGCCAGAAAATCCGCCCTCTCATTACCGGCCAATCCTGCATGAGCTTTTATCCAGAACAAACTTATATGTTTGTTCTGTTCAGATAACATTTTAAAATTGGCTCTGGTCTTAGTTGCAAGAGGGTGAAGGCATCTAGAGTTGGTGATTGTTTGAAGAGCGGCTCTGGAGTCACTATAAATGGCAAAAGTATTTTCTGCTCTGCTTTTTATGTGTTCACTGGCCTTGTATATAGCTAATAGTTCAGCCTGATAGACCGTACAATATGATGGTAGACTAAGTTTGACGGCCTTGGTCTCTACCTCGCCACTCCAAAATGATAGCGAGGCACCGACCCGGCCGTCAATCTTGCTATCATCGGTGAAAATACGTGTCTCGAATGTGCTGTTGGAGTCGAGTTGCTCCTGGTCCATCAGGGTATTGAAATTGTGATCAAGGTACTTTGCTGGGTGAGGTTCTTCCAATGCTGAAGACCTCTTCTCCACTTCCCTACCTCCCAGTTCTAGTTCCGATTGTCCCTTTTTGGCCTCATATAGTAAGGCATTCTCGCGTATGCGAAGATCCAACGGCAGGATTCCAGTGAGGACCAGTGCAGAATTCAATGATACTGTCCTATATGCCTTGCAGATTTTCTGCACGAATCCTCTCTGGACCGAGTTTAGTTTCTCCCTGACACATCTTTTTGTTACAGCAGGTGCCCAGACACTGGCGGCGTACAAGATTATTGGCTCGATCGTGGCTATGTAAATAAGACGGATGACTTCAGAATGAAGTCCCCATCCTATTTTTGCTGCTCTTGAGAGCTGTTTGTACGCCGCCACTGCCCTCGCACAGACGTTCCTGACATGCGAATTAAAAGTTAATTTGTCGTCTATGGTTACCCCTAGCAGCTTTATTTCGCTTTTCATCTCGATTGAGACCTGATTCATGTGTATTCGCGGGGTGTCATACCTGATCTTTCTGGTTATAACCATGCCATTTGTTTTGTGTGGCGCGAAGTTTAATTTATTTGCCACTCCCCATCTATGTACGAATTCAAGGGTAGCATTTGCTTGGTTCTCAATTTCGAGGGCCGTTTCACCATTGAAAGCCAGGACGATGTCGTCAGCGAATGCTTGAACATAGTTGCCTCTCTTCTCTAGTTCTTTGAGAAGCGGATCCAGCAGCAGGTTCCATAAAATGGGACCACCGATGGAGCCTTGTACGCAACCTTTCTCCATTTTTGTCTTGTACTGCTCCCCCGCGTATCTGACAGAGACAAACCTGTCCTTGAGATAGCTATCGATGACCCGCCTTAGATT
Source organism: Marasmarcha lunaedactyla (assembly GCA_923062675.1). Lineage (NCBI taxonomy): Eukaryota > Metazoa > Arthropoda > Insecta > Lepidoptera > Pterophoridae > Marasmarcha > Marasmarcha lunaedactyla. The sequence continues at coordinate 85,683 of OV281351.1, read as the reverse complement.
CTCTGGACACTTTTCCTCAACCAATCGGACTCTAATCTTTGGCCACCAGGCGCTGTCGAAGGCTCCCTCTATGTCCAATGATACGAGTGTTGTGATACGTTTTTTCTCAAGATTTGATCTTATGTGCTTCATTAGGACATACAGGGAGTCCTCGGTGCTCCTCTGTGGCATGAATCCGAATTGGCGAGTACTCATCTTCGGGATCAGGTGGTATTTAATTCGGGTCATCAATAGCTTCTCATATATCTTACCCATTATTGGGAGCAGTCCTATAGGTCTGTGCGCTTTAGGTATCGTGTAGTCGGTTTTTCCTGGCTTCCTAAGTATTACCACCGTAGCTTCTTTCCACACATTAGACAAAGTATTTGAGTTGGAGACACTTATTTATTAGAGTAAGGAATGTGTGTGGGTCATTCTGTATCGCATGCTGACATATGTCGGCAGTGAAGCCATCCGCCCCCGGTGCTTTTTTGGGGTTGAAAGTTTCAATTACCCGCTGTAGTTCTGCTAACGTGAAGGGGGGGTCATTCTGCTCCTCAAGTTCTACACCACAGCCAGCTTCTTCTGCCCTCTTACGTATTGTCTGGTGTTCCGTATTGTCGCCTTGGTGTGTATCTGTGGGGTAGAATGTTTCTGCCAGCATCTGTGCAGATCCTTTTGCGTCTAGTGCCCTACCGTTTTTTACTAATGGGATGTCCTCGTCCCTTTTGCTGGTTCTCCCTATAACTCTATATATGCCATCCCAAAGGCTCTCCTTGTCTTGTTTCCCACAAAAGTTCTTCCAACTAGACACCTGTGCACTTTTTACGGCCTTTTCATATTCCTCTTTCTTTTTCAGGTACTCCTTCACAACTGTTGGTCTGCGAACTGGCGCGGCGCGGCGTATCCGGTTTTTGTACTTCGCGACCTCCTGCTTTAGCTGCTGGAGCTCTTCGGACCACCACGGTATGTTGAGTAGTTGTTTGTTATTTTTACTAGGTATTGTCTCTTTGCATGCGATGCTTACTATATTTGTATATTCTATTACTGCTGACTCTAATTCCTGGGTGTTATTAATGTTTTCTATATATTTTTGGGTTATATTTTTGTCTATTGCTAATTGGCTTAATTTGCTATGAAATTGTGACCAATTTGCTTTTTTAGTATTAAAGATTCTAGTAGTTCTAACAATTTGTGTACCTTTTGATTTTACTAAATTTATGCTAAATGATATACCGTTGTGGTCCGAACTAATGAGGCTCTCATCAACCCTCCAATCGTCGATCCGCGCCAGTAGTTCTTCTGTGCAAGTTGTAACGTCCACGTTGCTGGAGTACCTTTTCCCGCCTCGAATGGTGTCGAATGTTGGCTTTACACCAACATTCTGGATATGTAGTTCCATTTCTTCGAGAGCAGCTAGCAGTTCTTCGCCCCTGTTGTCATTAGCCTTAGCACCCCACCATGTGTTTTTTGCATTTGCATCTCCTCCGATTACCAAAAACTTGGTTTTCAGGGTTCTGCGTATTTTCTTTAGGTGGTCTATGTATGGGGTGATAGGCTTGTCGGGTTCAAAGTAGAACGAGACGAAGCTGGTCTTCCAGGCCTTGGTTTGGGCCCCGATTACCACACAGTTAGCTGTTGTGAGTTCTGGGTATGGTATTATGTCAATGCTACAGTCGAATACGGCTATAGCGGCCTTTACGGTTCCCTCCCCAGAGTCCTGGAAAACCCTCACTCCACGATAGCTCTTTATAGCTTTTCCTTCACCGACGTAAGGCTCTTGTAATAATGCCAAAGCTGCTCCTCGTTTTGAGGCCTCTATCATTATTTCGTCAGTTGCTAATCTCTTGCGCTGCAAGTTGGCCTGTAAGATTTTATACGACTTGATTTCGGTGCCCTTAGCAATACGCAAAAGATGATCTCGCCAGTATGTCCCACTTTTTGCGGATCGGGCATGCCTGGCTGAATGCGTTGTGATCATTCTGGTCGTATTTGGCCAACCTGCAGTTCTGACAGGATGGTGGGACATTTGCCATCCACTCCGGACACTCTCCTCTAAGGTGAGGGCCTCCGCAGTGGCTACACAGGTCCACCGATTGCTTGCAATATCTCTTCCCGTGTCCAAAGCCCAAGCATCTGGTACACTGGATCAGTGGAGACTGATCCTCAACCCTTATTCTCTGAAGGTCCACGTGCAGTGTTCCGGCTTCAGTAATTCTCTTCCATAACTCTGGGGACGTTGTTATAATTATATGTCCTGTCAGCGGGTTTCGGGCTCTTTTTCTATACTTTACCTCGATGCGTTGGTCCTTCGGGTCGAGATTTCGAAATATTGTTTCGTTTTGATTCCTGACTGCTTTTATGACATCGGCGTCACTGTGTATGAGGAGGACGTCTTTTAGTATTAGTAGGGGATCCTTATTTTGGACCTCCTCGCATTTAAGACGCTTTCCAGAGCTTTCGATCCTTTCTTTGACCTTGCTCCTCTCCTCTTTTGTCCTACAACTAACTAGGATTTTTCTGTCCTTGGCCTTCCTTACGCGTTCCACCCTGACCCACCCTTCCTTCGCAGCGACCGCTTCTCTTACCTTGTCCAACACTTTCTCACCACTCTCGGTTTCATCCTCAGATGCTATTACGATAGTATGTAGAGCAGTATTGGTTTGTGCGGGCTTCTGAGTTTTTGTGACATCTGCGTATGAATGTGACGAAAGAGTGTGCCGCTGTTTTTCCATCTCCTCTTTCAGCTCGTCCATTTTGGAGTTGTTTTCCTGCAGATGTTCAATAGTTTTTCGGAGTTGATCAAGGAGCGTGGAATCTTGGTGGCTTTTCTCTACTGTTGCTGTTTCCCTTTCCGTTTCACTTATGCTTTCTGCCATCGGTCTCTGCATGGCTTCAGACTCCTTTACCAAATTGTAGAGCCTTTCCACCGCCTCTGTGATCCCGGTTTTGATTTCTGTTTTAATGTTCCTCGAGTTTTTGAGGTAGATTTTGGCTTTAGTGAAGCAGGCCTTGGCCTCAGATGTTCTGCTAAGGTAGGTTTTGGGTGAACTTTGCGACTCTACTGTTGAGTTAGACTCAGTAACATCGACCTGTGACGGCATTATTTTCTGCTTCAGTTTTGCAGGACCTGCCTGCACCTTTTTTGTTGTTATCGGTGATGTGGATGGGTCAGCAGTATGTACTGCTTCCCAGTCGCCTACACTACGTCTAACGTTAGTTCCTAGAGTCACCGTTTTCGGTGATTGTTTTGAGGTATCCCCATTTTCACCTCCTTTTTGGTTTTTGGGTGTATGGAACATGGCGGAGGTAAGCGTCAAAATTTAAAAATAAATAAATAAATAAATGTATATATCGGGAGAGGTTGTATAATTTGCTAGCGCACAGGTAGTGGTCAAGTTACGCAAGTAAAACACACTAAGTCAAGCAAAAACAATTTAGCAAATAAAAATAAAAACAAATAAATTCGATATAAATTAAATTTTAATATGTAGAGTTCTGCGATCCCGACGCTCTACAATCCGCTCCCTGCTATATTTAATATAGCAACAGCTCAATAAAGCTGCACGTCTTAAATTTACAAGTAAAACAAATAAAAATTTGTATATGCACAGAAATAAAAGGCAATAGGTCAATAAAAAACAATTTAAAAATAAATTAAAATAACAGAAAATAAAATTTTTTATGTAGAGTTCAGCGATCCCGATGCGCTATAGTCCTTTCCTTGCTATGTTTAATATAGCAACAGCTCAATAAAGCTGCACGTCTTAAATTAACACAGTAAAAAGTAAAAATAAATAAATAAAATTTTTGCTCTATGTAGAGTTTGTTATGGTCTCTACCGATAGAGCTTCGTTCACTTATGTCTATAACCCAAACCCCGATCCTCTACGACCTCTGGTGTCCAAGATATGACCGTTTAAAGTTTTTCAAAATGGCGGACCAAAATGGCCGCCAAAGTTAAAATCGGTAATAACTTCGGTTCCAGAAGTCGCAGAAACCCGAACGACGGCTCAAACTACTTCCCCCGGCTGTCTCTGTCCTATCCCACCCAAATCTAGGATGGAAATGTGTCACCCCCAAATTGGGTAACAGGGTAGTGGGGGGGGGTAGGGCAGCACGAGAGAAAGCTGACAAAAGAAACCGCAGCCTTCTACGACTTGTAGTTCCCGAGATATTCGTTATTTAGTAAAACCAAGATGGCTGACCAAAATGGCCGCCAAATTTTCAATACGGTATATCTCCGGAACCAACAGTCACACGAAATCGTGCGAGGTGTCAAACTTCTTCCCCCGTGCTGCTCTACAATTGAACAGGGCCAAAATCAAAATATAGACAACATATATACTAGGGGGTTCTAAGCATATGGGGGGGGTGGCGGAGTACTAGAAAAGTACAACAAAGAAAACCCCAGCCTCGTACGACAATATTTGTCCAAGTTATAGCTAAATGAAAAACTGGGCGAATTTGGGCGGAGATGCGCCCTACTTTAGACAAGTTCCGCCCAGATTTTCATCCGGCGATTACTCCCGTTCTATAAGTCGTAGGTTGGTCGAGTTTGGTATCTATATATTGGTCTTAAAATTATCTTACTAATTACATGTGAAAAAATGTTTTATTATCAACCCCTTATTTTTAAAACAGAATAAATGGAAAATTTTGACGTAAAAGTATGATAAAAAATACAAAATAGAGGTTTAAAAATCTGAAAAAATTTACAATTGCTAGTGATAATATTTATAATTTTTTGTTATATAAGAAAATTTTTTAGGGTGGCTCCTTACACCCCCACGTTTTCACCCCTAAATTTTAAAATTTAAAATCTCGAAAACGGCAGGTTGGAAAATTTTAATTTTTGGATATGTTATAGAACTTATTAATACCTATTAGAAACAATTTTTTAAAATATACCTTACAGATCTGCCCTGGGAGCTGCGATTTTTTGAAATTTTACGATTTTTTAAAATTTTAATAACTCATTAATTAAAATAGATACCTAAAATCTAAAAGCTGTTCCACGTTGGGGCAGGCTCGGCGCGCCGATCCAGATGAGTAGTTGCAGTGGGGACTTCCTGGATCAAGTACCACGTGGCCACGTGGTACTTGTTTTTTTGTTGATAAATCCGCCCTCTTGGGCGGAAAAAATCCAAATGTGGTGTCAGGTGATACTCCTCGTCAGTGCGCTTCAGGCGGCACCAAAAAATATTGGGGTCAAGCCGACTGAGCGTGCAGCGTATTTTGTTGAAGTTTTGAAATTTTCGTAAAAAACACTTTTTTCCACTTCCTACTTCGACACTTTCACTTTTCACTTTGAAAATTATATCACTGTGTAGGGCTGATTTTTATGCGTCTTTTGACGTATAGATTTTTAGCGTACGTCAAAAACTGCCACTTTTACAGATTTTTAAGTGAATTTTTTACTCCGGAGGCACGTGGTTTTAGGTTGTAAGCGCGTGTTCGGGCCGGGGGGTGAACACGGTATGGTTAGGTTTTTTTTTTTTTTTTTTTTTTTTTTTTTTTTTTTTTTTTTTTAATCTCATACCTCTGGCATGGTGGCCACAGACTGTGTTTGCTTTTTTACTTTTTACAAAATATGTTATTTTTCTGTTTCATTATATTTGATCTTTGTTCCCAAATTGTTCTATTTCTTTCTATTTATTTTTAACTCGTTATATTACTATATTGCAATTCATGTTCTATATGTACGTATTTTCATTCTTTATTAGCTTTTTTATCCTATTTTTCTTCTTACATTTATGGTATTGTTAGTCATTTCAATTATAAGTTTGCAATTTTACTGATGAGTATTACAATTTAGGTATATTCACTATCAAAAAAATTTTAAAAAATTCTTTTCACACAGTTTATTAAGAACCCACTGTTTCTTTATATTTTCCCCATTTATTTGCAATTTATAAATTCACTATCCAACGATTCTAAGACCTTCTTTTTACAAAATTTGTTCAGAGCCCACTCTCTTTTATACCTTCTGCATTTGTTTATACCCTTCTATCTACTTCTATCCAGATATATGTTATTTGGGATATTTATCAAAATATTTCAAAAACATATTTCACCATCATCTTATGTGCTGTACCTTCGCTCTCCTTTTTTTGTTTTACAATGCAGATCCTCGCTGTTTTTATAGTATTCCACTCCATAGTGACAGATCACAGATTTGGTGCGCTTGTAGGTTATGTACAACTGGCAAACGGTATTCTGTAGTTGTATATGGACTGGCGGATAGATTACAATTCCTTTATCTCTACAGGATAGCGGGGTATTCAATCCTCCGCCAATCCCGATACATTTCAATTTAAGCTCCTGTTTTGCCAGTTGTAACAGCACGTGTGTTGCAATTTGTATGCAGCCTGTCTTACGGGCAAGGGCTTTTTTATCAACGGGGGAGACCTCAGCAATAGGCAACGGACGATCTAGCCAGAGCGTCCCATCGCTTTCGCACCGGGCATATCTGGCTAAATGTATTATGGTCTCGTTGCTCAATTTTTGAGGTCTCACAGTTGCTGCAGGTTGGAGCTGTTCCTGCCCGCCATTTTTCACAAGCGACCCTGAGGTGTTGGCCGCCGCAGTGACTACATCGCTCTTTGTCAGACTTACAATAGCTTTTCGAATGGCCGTACTCCAAACAGCGGGTGCACTGTACTAAGGGCGACTGATCTTCCGCCCTTACACGCTGCAAATCGATATGCAGCGTGCCAGCCTCAGTCGCCCTTTTCCATATAATCGGTGATGTTGTCATCACTATGTGCCCCGTCAGTGGATTTCTAGCCTTTAATCGATACTTCACTGCGAGGCGTTCTTCCCCAGGGTCCAATCCGACAAACAAATCTTGGTTCTGTTTCTTTATAGCCTGCAACAACTCTTCGTCAGTGTGGAAGGACAGGACGTCTCTAAGGATCAGAAGAGGATCTCGGTTCTTTAGGTCCTCACAAGTTAATTTGCTCCCAGAGCTGAGGATTTTGCGTTTAACCTTTTCCTTTTCCTCTTCCGTCCCGCAACTCATGATGACCTTCCTGTCCTTCGCTTTCCGCACTCTTTCGACCTTCACCCAGCCCTCTTTTGCATTTATTACTTCTCTGATTTGGTTGAGAACATCTTCACCTGTTTCGGTGACATCTCCAGATGTAACAGCAATGGAGTGTAGCGATACTGTTGGGGCCTGTGTGAGGGTTTTTCTCGCTGTTACCTCAGCGTACGTGGTGGCGTTCGTTTCAGCTGCTGTGGTTCTGCGTTTCTCCAGCTCCTCTTTCAATTCCACAATATGCCTATTATTTTCAATTAAGTTCCTATTTGTTTTTTGTAGCTGGTCAAGGAGCTCTGCATTAGCATTTGGAGATGGGGAGGTAGGCGATTTGTCCCGCGGCAAAGGATGTGCATGTTCTGTACTCGGGCTATTTTTGTTATTTAATTGTACTTCCAGATCCTTCACCATTTCGTAAAGCCTGCCTATGAGTTCTGAGACACTGGTTTTTATGTCCGTACGGATATTCCGGGAGGCATTGAGGTATTTTTTGGCTTTACTCATGCACATCCTAGCCTCAGATGTTCTGTCGGAATACACCTTGGCCGAGTCTGTAGAAGACCTTCTGCTGGAAGAAGTAGTTTTTGTACCAAGACTGGCTGCCTCCCACTCTCCAATGCTTCTTCTAACTTTTGTGTTTTCAATTTCAGGGGATATCTTGCCCGCTATTTCGCCTCCTACAGCTTTTGCTGGTGTGCGCATCATGGTCAGAGGTATGCGTCAATAATTATAAAATAAAATAAAATAATACAAGTTTGTAATGTCAATAAAACAATACTCTAGCTGCTATCTAAGGTGCTGTAAATGGGCACACTATCTATGTTTAGTAGGGATGTAAAATGTCCCGGTCAATAAATAAGACGTCACAAAAGTAAAGCTAATATAAAATTTTTGAAATATTATTCACGTGTTTGGGGTGTAGAGGTCCCCAAACAATAAATAAAACGTCACAATACAAATGTAAATACTTAAAACTAACTTAAAACTATATCACAGAAGTCAATATCACGAAATAAAGGAAAAAGCCCAACTTTAAAAGATTTTCCAAAATTTTCCAACTAGATGGCGCTACCAGTATATTAAGGCGCACATACAGTTTTGGAAATAAATACTCTCTCCCTAAGCTCCAGGAAAATGGGTGGTGCGGGGTTTTCAAAGTTTTTGTCGTCCGATCGGGACGGTTGATGTCTCAATCGAAGCGGACGGTCAAATGCAGGCTATTGAAACTAAAAAATGGTGATGCGCAAAGGAAAATTTTGAAAATATCAAGGAAAAACACTAATTTTAACCAAAAAACGCCGGATTTACGCTAAGTTTTGCAAAATTTTCCAACACCGTTTTCCCGTGGAAGGTTCCTTTGTGCCTTAAAAGACGCGCAGGAGCACGGCGCAGATGATGGTATAAGGATTTGAAAAATATTTGCAAAACAAAGTGTTTAATAAAATTTTGAAAATAAAAACTAACAAAAATTGACTATTTTATATGAAAATTTAATGAAAATTTGAGTTTTCCGTCAACAACGATGTACCGAAAGGTGTTATTTAACCTTCTCGGATCAACAAAAACCTAATATCACAATATAATTTACTAATATCTACTAGAACCGGTCAGAACGGTGTATTGTCTTATAAAATTAATACCAAAAAACGAGTTTTCCGGGATTTCCACGAGATTCCAAAAAGAAAATTTCACCGCAACCTTATAAAAAGGACGGCGTCAATAAAACAAAAATTTCAATACAAAAATCTCGAAAATCGGCCAGCAAAACTCAATATAATATATGTATTTGTGATATAATTTTCTAAATTTAGCACCGCTTAGGTAGACTTTTGATGGGCGTGGCACTATGATATTTTTCTATTTTTCAAAGTTTTTGTCGTCCGATCGGGACGGTTGATGTCTCAATCGAAGCGGACGGTCAAATGCAGGCTATTGAAACTAAAAAATGGTGATGCGCAAAGGAAAATTTTGAAAATATCAAGGAAAAACACTAATTTTAACCAAAAAACGCCGGATTTACGCTAAGTTTTGCAAAATTTTCCAACACCGTTTTCCCGTGGAAGGTTCCTTTGTGCCTTAAAAGACGCGCAGGAGCACGGCGCAGATGATGGTATAAGGATTTGAAAAATATTTGCAAAACAAAGTGTTTAATAAAATTTTGAAAATAAAAACTAACAAAAATTGACTATTTTATATGAAAATTTAATGAAAATTTGAGTTTTCCGTCAACAACGATGTACCGAAAGGTGTTATTTAACCTTCTCGGATCAACAAAAACCTAATATCACAATATAACTTACTAATATCTACTAGAACCGGTCAGAACGGTGTATTGTCTTATAAAATTAATACCAAAAAACGAGTTTTCCGGGATTTCCACGAGATTCCAAAAAGAAAATTTCACCGCAACCTTATAAAAAGGACGGCGTCAATAAAACAAAAATTTCAATACAAAAATCTCGAAAATCGGCCAGCAAAACTCAATATAATATATGTATTTGTGATCGGTATGGTTAGGTTAGGTTAGGTTAGGTTAGGTTAGGTTAGGTTAGGTTAGGTTAGGTTAGGTTAGGTTAGGTTCCCCCCCGAATTGGAATGTGCCTTGTCGTGGCGGGGGGGCTCAGTAACCCGTTGCAATCCAGCAACGGGCGAAGCCAAAACATTCCTCTGGTTGGGGTGCGCTGCGTCTGTCCCGTATCGGGCGGCAGTCGTGCTTCGTCGGTGCCCTGTGTCTGACCCATAGTGGGCGGCAGGGTGCCCTCTGGTTGTTGGGGTGGGCTGCGTCTGTCCCGTATCGGGCGGCAGTCTGCTTCGTCGATGCCCTGTGTCTGACCCATAGTGGGCGGCAGGGTATCCTTCGGTGGTTGGGGTGCGACTTATCTGTCCCCAATGGGATGGCAGTCGTGCTTCGTCGGTGCCCTGTGTCTGACCCATAGTGGGCGGCAGGGTGCCCTTTGGTGGTTGGGGTGGGCTGCGTCTGTCCCGTATCGGGCGGCAGTCGTGCCTCTTTGGTGCCCTGTGTCTGACCCATAGTGGGCGGCAGGGTACCCTTTTTGGTGGTTGGGGCGCGCTGCGTCTGTCCCGTATCGGGCGGCAGTCGCGCCTCGTCGGTTCCCTGCGTCTGACCCAGAATGGGCGGCAGGGATACCTCGCTGGGGGGTTTGGGGTGCACTGTGTCTGTCTGGTAGCCGGCGGCAGTGACACCTGACAGGGGAGCCCAACCCCTGAAAAAATGGGACGACGATGTGGAGTCATCGGTGAAAGCGGAAATGGAAGACAGCAATTGGAAATGTGGTCCCCAGGTGGGTACGTCGGCAGATGCCGGGAAATCCCACCCCTCCACCTCGGTGGAGGGCCGCCCCTCGTACTCTGGGGGGGGCAACAATTGCTCCGTAGGCCAGCAATTCGCTGGCCTTCGTAAACACGACCTTGGCAAAACCACACGGACTACTGATACAGCCGACTTTGAACCCGGTCGTAAAACGGGTTCAGAAGGGGATAGTTCTCTCGCCGAGGAGCTTAGCTCTGGATCGGCGATGAGTGTCGCGGAGTCTCTAGGGACTCAAGGGCGGTTGTGGCAGCGGAAACGCAGCCGCTCGGAAAGAGCAACGTCGGACGACGACAGCAGCTCTGCGTCGGAGCCTGTAAAGGCTCCGAAAGTTTCTACCGCCCGCCGAGGCAGAGGCCGACCGCCCACCACTGGGCAATACGTCGGCCTCGCCAAAGCCAAGGCGGAATTGGTGGCGGCTCAGCGCGCGGAGATGGAGCTCCGTGCTGAGCAAGAACTGGAGGAGGCGGCACGCAAAATCCGTACGGCTAGAGCCAAAACGAGCTCGCCGGATATTGCGAGTGCCGCAATGGAGGAAACCTCGGCGGCGGACCTACAAGCTCGAGTGATGAGCTCCGTCGAGGTGATCTCCCAGGTGGCCAGCACCTCGAAGAACCTCAAGGGGACCTACGTAAAGGCTCTTCGAGATGCTGCCTCCTCCATTAAGGAGCTGGTAGGTGAGCTCCACCAGCGCACTGCGTCGGAGGAGCTGACCCGTCTGCGGCTGGCCAATGACCGCTATAAAGCGGACAATGACCAGCTGCGAACGGAGTTGGCGGAGCTACGCCGCGAGTTGGCCGCATTACGGGCCGACATGCGGCGTGCCCCAGACAGGGTGGCAGAGGAGCTGCCACCTGTCAATGTCGGGGGGTCGTGCCCAACGACAACCCTGTCCTCTGACAAGGTGCAGGAACTGGAGCGGAGCATCTTGCTTAGTGTGGGCAAGATGCTCAACGCTCGGTTCGAGGGCTTGCAGCAGAGGCTGCTGCCCGAACCGCGCCTCCGCCCACCGCTGGCTTCCGACAAGGCAAAGGCTGCCCCTCAGCCTAAGCCTGTGGTACCAGCGGCCCCGACGTCCCAGGGCAGGTCTGGCCCCGGCCCATCCCCGAAGTCCCAAAAGGGAAAGAAGGGAAAGGCCAAAGCCAAACAACCTGCCCCAGCCCCACCCCAACGGGAGCCCCGGCCACTGCCGCCGGCTCCTGCGTCCATGGACGAGGGGTGGAATGTGGTGGCGAGACGGCGTCCAAAGGCGGCACCAAATAGTGCTGCCCTGCCGTCTCAACCACGGAGGGCCCAATCTGCGGTGCCTGACTCCCAGCAGGCTCCGCAGAAGAAGGGACGGAGGCGCAAACCACGTGCTCCCCGGTCTCTGGCTGTGGTTCTAAAACTGCAGCCAGAGGCGTTGAAGAAGGGCGTCACCTACGCCGCAGCTCTATCCGAGGCCAAGAAGAAGGTCGACCTTCAAAGCCTCGGAATAGAGTCCGTGAAGTTCAGGGTGTCCGCCACCGGGGCCAGGGTCCTGGAGGTGCCTGGTTCAACCAGCACTGATAAGGCGGACGCACTCGCGGACAAGCTGCGTGCCGCCCTTGGGGAGGACGTGGTGGTGTCCAGGCCCATCAAATGCGCGGAGCTGCGAGTGTCCGGTTTGGACGATGCAGTCTCCGCTGCAGATGTCGCGGCGGTCGTAGCCAGGATTGGCGGATGCACAATTGCGTCCGTCAAGACTGGTGAAATCCGCCGAGACAATTCGGGCCTGGGCACGCTCTGGCTGAGCTGCCCGGTGGCTGCCGCCAATAAGGTGGCTGATGGCAGGCGGTTGCTTGTCGGGTGGGTGTCGGCGAAGGTCTCGCTCCTCGAAGCGAGACCTCTGCGCTGCTTCCGGTGCCTGCAACTCGGGCACGTCCGGGAGCAGTGCAGCAGCCCGGTTGACCGCAGTAGTAATTGCTACCGTTGTGGAAAACCGGGCCACGTCGCCCGCGACTGCAACGCCGCCGCTGCACACTGCACTGTGTGCGCGGCTGCCAAGAAGCCGGCCGATCACAGGCTGGGGGGCAAATCGTGCCATGCCCCTCGGCCTAAAAGGCGGCTACCACCACCGACTGCATCCTCAACGCAGTCGGCCAGCGGCAGCTCAGCTGGAGTGTCCGGGGACGGACTTGTGGCCATGGAATCCTAGTCATGGACCACAAGCTCCGATTCCTCCAGGCGAATATCGAGCACGCCGCCAGAGCTCAGGACCTCCTGTTCCAGAGCTTTGCGGAGTGGTCGATAGACGTGGCCGTGATCTGCGAGCCGTACTGTGTCCCCCCCGGTGAGAACTGGGTTCGGGACAATGACGGCTCCGTCGCGATCGTCCGATGGGGCGCGGCGAACTCCCCACCCTTCGAAAAGGTAGCGAAGGGTCCGGGATACGTCGCTGTGTGGTTTGAGGATTTTGTAGTCGTCGGTGGCTACTTTTCCCCGAACCGCACACTCGCCGAGTTCGAGATTTATCTCGGACGGGTGGGCGCCTTAATCGGCCAATGCCACCCTCGCCAAGTGCTCCTCGCTGGCGACTTCAATGCCTGGAATACGGCTTGGGGTTCCGTCAGAACGGACGTATTTGGCGAGGCACTGGAGGAGTTTGCCCTCGGACAAGGGTTGGCCCTTCTCAACCAGGGATCGATGAGCACGTGCGTGCGACCCCAGGGCGAGTCGATCGTGGACATCACGTTCGCGACTCCCGCCCTGGCGCGCCGTGTTCGGGACTGGGGAGTGGTGGATACGGCGGTGTTGTGTGATCACCGTTACATTCGGTTCGATCTCGCAGCCGTATCCCCGTCAGATCCAGCCGGTCCCTTCCGGCCCCCGGTTGACGACGGCCCGAGGTGGCAGTTGAGGCACCTCGACAGGGACCTCGCGAAGGAAGCTGCAATTGTGCAATCTTGGGTGTCCGCGCCTGTGGGCCCCGTGGTGGTGGAGGACGAGGCGGAATGGTTGCGGGGCGCGTTGTCGCAGGTTTGCGACGCGTCAATGCCCCGAGCCAGGCGTCGTCCCCCGAAGCCCCAGGTGTACTGGTGGTCCGCCGAGCTCACGCAACTGCGTGCAGCTTGTGTGGTCGCACGACGCCAGTATACCAATTACAGGCGGCGGCGGATGCGGGAGGAGGATGTGATTGCACTCCTGCATGCTTCCTTCAAGGAGTCCCGGCGGCAGCTGAAGGCAGCGATCGGCAGGGCTAAGGCTCTTGCGAGGGAGGAGTTGCTGGGGACGTTGAACCGCGACCCGTGGGGGAGGCCGTACAGGTTGGCGATGTGCAAACTTCGCCCCTGGGCGCCCCCACTCACGCGAAGTCTCCAGCCGCAAATCCTGGACAGAGTCGTTGCGGCCCTGTTTCCGCGGACGGGGGACCATCCCAGTCCCCCCATGATGCCTTCGGTTGCCGCGGAGCCCGGCCCGGATGTGGCGCCGTCAGTGACCCCGGGAGAGCTGGGAGCTGCGGTGTTGCGGCTGCGAGCCAAAAACACCGCCCCCGGTCCTGACGGCGTACCCGGCCGGGTGTTGGTCTTGGCCATGGATGCCCTCGAGCCTCGTCTGAGAAGACTTTTCGACGCCTGTCTGGCCCTAGGCCAGGTTCCACAGCGGTGGAAGACAGGTCGTCTCGTTCTCCTCAGAAAGGAAGGGCGTCCGGCGGAATCCCCATCTGCGTACCGCCCGATAGTGATGCTCGACGAGGACGCCAAACTCTTTGAGAGAGTTGTGGCCGCCCGGATCGTCGAGCACCTAGAGGATGTCGGACCGGATCTGGCAGACTGCCAGTTTGGATTCCGCAGGGGTAGGTCTGCCGTAGACGCGATTCAGCGGGTTAAGTCCTTGGCGCAGGACGCGATCGCCCGGGGTGAGGTCGTGTTGGCGGTGTCTCTGGACATCGCTAACGCATTTAACTCCCTCCCCTGGAGCTGCATCAGGGAGGGGCTCCGATTCCACGGAGTTCCTCCGTACCTGCGCCGGGTCGTCGGGGACTACCTGTCTGGGCGTGCGGTGGAATACCCCGGTCGAGACCGGTGGTGTCGGCGGGAGATGTCGTGCGGCGTTCCTCAGGGGTCGGTACTAGGCCCACTCCTCTGGAACATCGGCTACGACTGGGTGCTGCGAGGAGCCACAGTGCCGGGTGTCGGCGTAGTCTGTTACGCGGACGACACCTTGGTCACTGCCCGAGGCAAAAGCCACAGGGATGCTTCCTTGCGCGCCACCGCCGGCGCGGCATTCGTGGTGGGCCGCATACGACGATTGGGTTTGCGGGTGGCGCTCGAAAAGTCCGAGGCCGTGGTGTTCCATGGCCCGCGGAATGCGCCGCCCCGGGGTGCCCATATCGTCGTATCCGGAGTCCGCATCGACGTGAGGCCGTCGATGCGCTATCTGGGACTCGTCCTGGATAGCCGGTGGAACTTCGGCCCCCACTTCGAGTGCCTTGAGCCTCGGCTGCTGAGGGCGGCTGCGGCCCTGGGAAGGCTGCTGCCGAATCTCGGCGGACCTGAGACGTCGTGTCGGCGTCTCTACGCGGGAATCGTGAGATCGATGGCCCTGTATGGTGCCCCTGTGTGGGCCGGCAGCGCCCTGACTCGCAGCAATGTCGCCCGCTTGACGCGAGTCCAGCGGGTGATGGCGATCAGGGTGGTACGGGGTTATCGCACGATCTCGGGTGAGGCATCTTGCGTGCTGGCGGGTACTATTCCCTGGGACCTGGAAGCGAGAGCCCTCGCGTCGCTCTACGAGTGGCGCGTGGAGGCGCTCCGGGCCAGGGGTCACCCGCCTGCACTGCAGGAACAGGAGGGGCACAGAGCTGAGCTGCGCCAACGGGCTACCGAAGCGTGGGAGTCCAGGCTGGCGCTTTCGAGCGCCGGACTCTGGACTATCGAGGCAATTCGTCCAGTCTTCCAGCAGTGGTTGGGTAGGCGACACGGTTTCCTGACCTACCGTCTGACGCAGGTGCTCTCGGGACATGGTTGTTTCGGGAGTTACCTGTTTCGGATCGGTCGGGAACCGACTGCCAGGTGCCACCACTGCACGATTGCCTCGACGAGACGGCCCAGCACACGCTGGAGGTATGCCCGGCGTGGGATGCGGAGCGCAGCGCGCTCGGCTCTGTATTGGGTGCCGACATCTCGCTCCCGACCGTGGTTCGCGCTATGGTCGAGAGTGAGAGATCGTGGCAGGCGGTGCGATCCTTCTGCGAGGCCGTAATGCTCGCGAAGGAGGCGGCGGAGAGGGCGAGGGAAGATGATGCATCCTCCCTTCCGCTTCGTCGCCGTCGCACGGGACGCCGGAGGGCGGCTTTCGTTGCCGAAAGCCTCCCTCTCCCGCAGTCCCATGAGCCTTCGTTGGCGGGTTCGGGGGAATCCGCCTCCGGTCCAGGGCTCGAGGTGGCGCGTGCGCTTCCTGCGCACCATCTCATGAGGGACGACTAGAGAGGGACCCCTCCCTCTCGGGACGTCGCCGGCGCTGCACAGAGCGCCGGCCAACGCTGTCGGGTCGCGAACGAATGCGCAAGCTCCTCGTGACCCGACTCCGTGCGTCCAGACGGAAGCCGCAGGTTTTTAGTCGGTAAGAGTCCGGCATAACCCGACCTCGGCCCCCGCTGGGGTAGGGTATCCATGAGGATTTTCCTGCGTTAAAAAAAAAAAAAAAAAAAAAAAGGTTAGGTTAGGTTAGGTTAGGTTAGGTTAGGTTAGGTTAGGTTAGGTTAGGTTAGGTTAGGTTAGGTTAGGTTAGGTTAGGTTAGGTTAGGTTAGGTTAGGTTCCCCCCCGAATTGGAATGTGCCTTGTCGTGGCGGGGGGGCTCAGTAACCCGTTGCAATCCAGCAACGGGCGAAGCCAAAACATTCCTCTGGTTGGGGCGCGCTGCGTCTGTCCCGTATCGGGCGGCAGTCGTGCTTCGTCGGTGCCCTGTGTCTGACCCATAGTGGGCGGCAGGGTGCCCTTTGGTGGTTGGGGTGGGCTGCGTCTGTCCCGTATCGGGCGGCAGTCTGCTTCGTCGGTGCCCTGTGTCTGACCCATAGTGGGCGGCAGGGTATCCTTCGGTGGTTGGGGTGCGACTTGTCTGTCCCCAATGGGATGGCAGTCGTGCTTCGTCGGTGCCCTGCGTCTGACCCATAGTGGGCGGCGGGGTACCTTTTGGTGGTTGGGGTGGGCTGCGTCTGTCCCGTATCGGGCGGCAGTCTTGCCTCGTCGGCACCCTGTGTCTGACCCATAGTGGGCGGCAGGGTGCTCTCTGGTGGTTGAGGTGCCTTGCGTCTGTCCCATATTGGGCGGCAGTGGCACCTCGTCAGTACACTGCGTCTGTTCCGTATCGGGCGGCAGTTGTACTTCGTTGTTCTGGCTGTCGGAGTATTTGCTCGGGCCAGGGAGGGGTTGACTGTCGGGGTATTTGCCCGGGTCAAGGGTGACGGGCGTGGCGTGCACTCACACTGCCGTCGCGTAGGCATTTACTTGTCACCGTCACCGAACCCGTAAACCGTCAAAGTGTCGTGGATCATGTCTCGCGGCTTTGACGGAACGGTGGACTTGGCTTAACCGCCCGGTCCGCGAGGAGTAAACCTCTATAAAAAATCCCCAAAGGCCGAACGTTGGGGCGCCCTTTATGGGCCTTGCGACGGCGTTCGGCTGCCTCGTTGAGGTGGCAGGCTGGGATAAGTCTGCCCGCGAGCGGCCACCTGTGCGGGACCACTCGACCCCGCACAGTATTTGAGTTACCAGGGAACAGGGGGCACTTCCCTGGTGGACTTTTTATATCCCCCATACTCGTGGGAACAGTATGGATAAACCAAAAACCCCAAAAAAAGACGTTGAGCCTGAGACGGGCGGAGTAGATGAAAGGCCCGAGACGGGCGGTGAAACTCTCACCGAGGAGCTCAGCTCCGGCTCGGTGATGAGCTTAGAAGAGGGTTCCGAAGGAACTGGGCGGTTCTGGCGGCGCAAGCGCAGCCGTTCCGCGAGGGGGACCACATCCGACGAGGATAGTGGCTCTGCGTCGGAGCCTGTGAAGGCTCCGAAGGTATCAACTGCCCGCCGAGGCAGAGGTCGACCGCCCACCACTGGGCAATATGTCGGCCTCGCCAAGGCCAAGGCGGAGTTGGTGGCAGCTCAGCGCGCAGAAATGGAGCTCCGCGCTGAGCAAGAGTTGGAGGAGGCGGCCCGAAAGACTCGTACTTTACGAGTTAAGCAGTGCTCGCCGGCTGAGTGTGCTTCTGCACCTGGGGAAGTGTCCGCTACGGAGCTCGAGGAGCGAGTCCGTAGCTCTGTGGGCATTATCACTCAGGTAGCCAGCAGCTCCAAGAACTTGAAGGGCACCTTTGTAAAGGCCCTCAGAGAGGCTGCCTCTTCCATAACAGAGACACTGGGTGAACTCCGGAAGCGCACCGCTTCGGAGGAGGAGACCCGTTTGCGGCTGGCCAATGAACGCTATAAGGCGGACAATGACCAGCTGCGAACGGAGTTGGAGGATCTTCGCCGCGAGTTGGCCGCATTGCGGGCTGACCTGCGGCGAGCTCCAGACAGGGTGGCAGAGGAGCTGCCACCTGTCAATGTCGGTGGGTCGTGCCCAACTACGACCCCATCCTCCGATGTCGTACAGGCGCTGGAGCGGACCATCATGCTCAGTGTGGGCAAGATGGTCAACGCACGGTTCGAGGCCCTGCAGCAGAGGCTGCCGCCCGAACCCCGCCTCCGTCCGCCGCTGGCTGCAGATAAGGCAAAGGCTGCTTCCCAGCCTAAGCCTGCTCCAGCGGTGCCGACGTCCCAGGGCAGGTCTGGCCCCGGCCCATCCCCGAAGTCCCAAAAGGGAAAGAAGGGAAAGGCCAAAGCCAAACAACCTGCCCCAGCCCCACCCCAACGGGAGCCCCGGCCATTGCCGCCGGCTCCTGCGTCCATGGACGAGGGGTGGAATGTGGTGGCGAGACGGCGTACAAAGGCGGCACCAAATAGTGCTGCCCTGCCGCCGCAACCACGGAGGGGCCAATCTGCGGTGCCTGACTCCCAGCAGGCTCCGCAGAAGAAGGGACGGAGGCGGGCGCGCAAACCGCGTGCTCCCCGAACTCTGGCTGTGGTCCTGAAACTGCAGCCAGAGGCAGTGAAGAAGGGCGTCACCTACGCCGCAGCTCTATCCGAGGCCAAGAAGAAGGTCGATCTTCAAAGCCTCGGAATAGAGTCCGTCAGGTTTAGGGTGTCCGCCACCGGGGCTAGGGTCCTGGAGGTGCCCGGTGCTACTAGCACCGACAAGGCGGACGCATTGGCGGACAAGTTGCGTGCCGCCCTTGGGGAGGACGTGGTGGTGTCCAGGCCCACCAAATGCGCGGAGCTGCGAGTGTCCGGGTTGGACGATGCAGTCTCCGCTGCAGATGTCGCGGCGGTTGTAGCCAAGAATGGCGGATGCACAATTGCATCCGTCAAGACTGGCGAAATCCGCCGAGACAATTCGGGTCTGGGCACGCTCTGGCTGAGCTGTCCGGTGGCTGCCGCCAACAAGGTGGCTGATGGCAGGCGGTTGCTTGTCGGCTGGGTTTCGGCGAAGGTCTCGCTCCTCGAAGCGAGACCTCTGCGCTGCTTCCGGTGCCTGCAACTCGGGCACGTCCGGGAGCAGTGCAGCAGTCCGGTTGACCGCAGCAGTAATTGTTACCGCTGCGGAAAGCCGGGCCACGTCGCCCGCGACTGCAACGCCGCCGCTGCACACTGCACTGTGTGCGCGGCTGCCAAGAAGCCGGCCGATCACAGGCTGGGGGGCAAATCGTGCCATGCCCCTCGGCCTAAAAGGCGGCTACCACCACCGACTGCATCCTCAACGCAGTCGGCCAGCGGCAGCTCAGCTGGAGTGTCCGGGGACGGACTTGTGGCCATGGAATCCTAGTCATGGACCACAAGCTCCGATTCCTCCAGGCGAATATCGAACACTCCGCCAGAGCTCAGGACCTCCTGTTCCGGAGCTTTGCGGAGTGGTCGATAGACGTGGCCGTGATCTGCGAGCCGTACTATGTCCCCCCCGGTGCGAACTGGGTTCGGGACACTGACGGCTCCGTCGCGATCGTCCGATGGGGCGCGGCGAACTCCCCACCCTTCGAAAAGGTAGCGAAGGGTCCGGGATACGTCGCTGTGTGGTTTGAGGATTTTGTAGTCGTCGGTGGCTACTTTTCCCCGAACCGCACACTCGCCGAGTTCGAGATTTATCTCGGACGGGTGGGCGCCTTAATCGGCCAATGCCACCCTCGCCAAGTGCTCCTCGCTGGCGACTTCAATGCCTGGAATACGGCTTGGGGTTCCGTCAGAACGGACGTATTTGGCGAGGCACTGGAGGAGTTTGCCCTCGGACAAGGGTTGGCCCTTCTCAACCGGGGATCGATGAGCACGTGCGTGCGACCCCAGGGCGAGTCGATCGTGGACATCACGTTCGCGAGTCCCGCCCTGGCGCGCCGTGTTCGGGACTGGGGAGTGGTGGATACGGCGGTGTTGTGTGATCACCGATACATTCGGTTCGATCTCGCAGCCGTATCCCCGTCAGATCCAGCCGGTCCCTTCCGGCCCCCGGTTGACGACGGCCCGAGGTGGCAGTTGAGGCACCTCGACAGGGACCTCGCGAAGGAAGCTGCAATTGTGCAATCGTGGGTGTCCGCGCCTGTGGGCCCCGTGGTGGTGGAGGACGAGGCGGAATGGTTGCGGGGCGCGTTGTCGCAGGTTTGCGACGCGTCAATGCCCCGAGCCAGGCGTCGTCCCCCGAAGCCCCAGGTGTACTGGTGGTCCGCCGAGCTCACGCAACTGCGTGCAGCTTGTGTGGTCGCACGACGCCAGTATACCAATTACAGGCGGCGGCGGATGCGGGAGGAGGATGTGATTGCACTCCTGCATGCTTCCTTCAAGGAGTCCCGGCGGCAGCTGAAGGCAGCGATCGGCAGGGCTAAGGCTCTTGCGAGGGAGGAGTTGCTGGGGACGTTGAACCGCGACCCGTGGGGGAGGCCGTACAGGTTGGCGATGTGCAAACTTCGCCCCTGGGCGCCCCCACTCACGCGAAGTCTCCAGCCGCAAATCCTGGACAGAGTCGTTGCGGCCCTGTTTCCGCGGACGGGGGACCATCCCAGTCCCCCCATGATGCCTTCGGTTGCCGCGGAGCCCGGCCCGGATGTGGCGCCGTCAGTGACCCCGGGAGAGCTGGGAGCTGCGGTGTTGCGGCTGCGAGCCAAAAACACCGCCCCCGGTCCTGACGGCGTACCCGGCCGGGTGTTGGTCTTGGCCATGGATGCCCTCGAGCCTCGTCTGAGAAGACTTTTCGACGCCTGTCTGGCCCTAGGCCAGGTTCCACAGCGGTGGAAGACAGGTCGTCTCGTTCTCCTCAGAAAGGAAGGGCGTCCGGCGGAATCCCCATCTGCGTACCGCCCGATAGTGATGCTCGACGAGGACGCCAAACTCTTTGAGAGAGTTGTGGCCGCCCGGATCGTCGAGCACCTAGAGGATGTCGGACCGGATCTGGCAGACTGCCAGTTTGGATTCCGCAGGGGTAGGTCTGCCGTAGACGCGATTCAGCGGGTTAAGTCCTTGGCGCAGGACGCGATCGCCCGGGGTGAGGTCGTGTTGGCGGTGTCTCTGGACATCGCTAACGCATTTAACTCCCTCCCCTGGAGCTGCATCAGGGAGGGGCTCCGATTCCACGGAGTTCCTCCGTACCTGCGCCGGGTCGTCGGGGACTACCTGTCTGGGCGTGCGGTGGAATACCCCGGTCGAGACCGGTGGTGTCGGCGGGAGATGTCGTGCGGCGTTCCTCAGGGGTCGGTACTAGGCCCACTCCTCTGGAACATCGGCTACGACTGGGTGCTGCGAGGAGCCACAGTGCCGGGTGTCGGCGTAGTCTGTTACGCGGACGACACCTTGGTCACTGCCCGAGGCAAAAGCCACAGGGATGCTTCCTTGCGCGCCACCGCCGGCGCGGCATTCGTGGTGGGCCGCATACGACGATTGGGTTTGCGGGTGGCGCTCGAAAAGTCCGAGGCCGTGGTGTTCCATGGCCCGCGGAATGCGCCGCCCCGGGGTGCCCATATCGTCGTATCCGGAGTCCGCATCGACGTGAGGCCGTCGATGCGCTATCTGGGACTCGTCCTGGATAGCCGGTGGAACTTCGGCCCCCACTTCGAGTGCCTTGAGCCTCGGCTGCTGAGGGCGGCTGCGGCCCTGGGAAGGCTGCTGCCGAATCTCGGCGGACCTGAGACGTCGTGTCGGCGTCTCTACGCGGGAATCGTGAGATCGATGGCCCTGTATGGTGCCCCTGTGTGGGCCGGCAGCGCCCTGACTCGCAGCAATGTCGCCCGCTTGACGCGAGTCCAGCGGGTGATGGCGATCAGGGTGGTACGGGGTTATCGCACGATCTCGGGTGAGGCATCTTGCGTGCTGGCGGGTACTATTCCCTGGGACCTGGAAGCGAGAGCCCTCGCGTCGCTCTACGAGTGGCGCGTGGAGGCGCTCCGGGCCAGGGGTCACCCGCCTGCACTGCAGGAACAGGAGGGGCACAGAGCTGAGCTGCGCCAACGGGCTACCGAAGCGTGGGAGTCCAGGCTGGCGCTTTCGAGCGCCGGACTCTGGACTATCGAGGCAATTCGTCCAGTCTTCCAGCAGTGGTTGGGTAGGCGACACGGTTTCCTGACCTACCGTCTGACGCAGGTGCTCTCGGGACATGGTTGTTTCGGGAGTTACCTGTTTCGGATCGGTCGGGAACCGACTGCCAGGTGCCACCACTGCACGATTGCCTCGACGAGACGGCCCAGCACACGCTGGAGGTATGCCCGGCGTGGGATGCGGAGCGCAGCGCGCTCGGCTCTGTATTGGGTGCCGACATCTCGCTCCCGACCGTGGTTCGCGCTATGGTCGAGAGTGAGAGATCGTGGCAGGCGGTGCGATCCTTCTGCGAGGCCGTAATGCTCGCGAAGGAGGCGGCGGAGAGGGCGAGGGAAGATGATGCATCCTCCCTTCCGCTTCGTCGCCGTCGCACGGGACGCCGGAGGGCGGCTTTCGTTGCCGAAAGCCTCCCTCTCCCGCAGTCCCATGAGCCTTCGTTGGCGGGTTCGGGGGAATCCGCCTCCGGTCCAGGGCTCGAGGTGGCGCGTGCGCTTCCTGCGCACCATCTCATGAGGGACGACTAGAGAGGGACCCCTCCCTCTCGGGACGTCGCCGGCGCTGCACAGAGCGCCGGCCAACGCTGTCGGGTCGCGAACGAATGCGCAAGCTCCTCGTGACCCGACTCCGTGCGTCCAGACGGAAGCCGCAGGTTTTTAGTCGGTAAGAGTCCGGCATAACCCGACCTCG
Source organism: Marasmarcha lunaedactyla (assembly GCA_923062675.1). Lineage (NCBI taxonomy): Eukaryota > Metazoa > Arthropoda > Insecta > Lepidoptera > Pterophoridae > Marasmarcha > Marasmarcha lunaedactyla. The sequence goes on along the minus strand of OV281351.1, from coordinate 63,019 downwards.
GCCCCCGCTGGGGTAGGGTATCCATGAGGATTTTCCTGCGTTAAAAAAAAAAAAAAAAAAAAAAAGGTTAGGTTAGGTTAGGTTAGGTTAGGTTAGGTTAGGTTAGGTTAGGTTAGGTTAGGTTAGGTTAGGTTAGGTTAGGTTAGGTTAGGTTCCCCCCCGAATTGGAATGTGCCTTGTCGTGGCGGGGGGGCTCAGTAACCCGTTGCAATCCAGCAACGGGCGAAGCCAAAACATTCCTCTGGTTGGGGCGCGCTGCGTCTGTCCCGTATCGGGCGGCAGTCGTGCTTCGTCGGTGCCCTGTGTCTGACCCATAGTGGGCGGCAGGGTGCCCTTTGGTGGTTGGGGTGGGCTGCGTCTGTCCCGTATCGGGCGGCAGTCTGCTTCGTCGGTGCCCTGTGTCTGACCCATAGTGGGCGGCAGGGTATCCTTCGGTGGTTGGGGTGCGACTTGTCTGTCCCCAATGGGATGGCAGTCGTGCTTCGTCGGTGCCCTGCGTCTGACCCATAGTGGGCGGCGGGGTACCTTTTGGTGGTTGGGGTGGGCTGCGTCTGTCCCGTATCGGGCGGCAGTCTTGCCTCGTCGGCACCCTGTGTCTGACCCATAGTGGGCGGCAGGGTGCTCTCTGGTGGTTGAGGTGCCTTGCGTCTGTCCCATATTGGGCGGCAGTGGCACCTCGTCAGTACACTGCGTCTGTTCCGTATCGGGCGGCAGTTGTACTTCGTTGTTCTGGCTGTCGGAGTATTTGCTCGGGCCAGGGAGGGGTTGACTGTCGGGGTATTTGCCCGGGTCAAGGGTGACGGGCGTGGCGTGCACTCACACTGCCGTCGCGTAGGCATTTACTTGTCACCGTCACCGAACCCGTAAACCGTCAAAGTGTCGTGGATCATGTCTCGCGGCTTTGACGGAACGGTGGACTTGGCTTAACCGCCCGGTCCGCGAGGAGTAAACCTCTATAAAAAATCCCCAAAGGCCGAACGTTGGGGCGCCCTTTATGGGCCTTGCGACGGCGTTCGGCTGCCTCGTTGAGGTGGCAGGCTGGGATAAGTCTGCCCGCGAGCGGCCACCTGTGCGGGACCACTCGACCCCGCACAGTATTTGAGTTACCAGGGAACAGGGGGCACTTCCCTGGTGGACTTTTTATATCCCCCATACTCGTGGGAACAGTATGGATAAACCAAAAACCCCAAAAAAAGACGTTGAGCCTGAGACGGGCGGAGTAGATGAAAGGCCCGAGACGGGCGGTGAAACTCTCACCGAGGAGCTCAGCTCCGGCTCGGTGATGAGCTTAGAAGAGGGTTCCGAAGGAACTGGGCGGTTCTGGCGGCGCAAGCGCAGCCGTTCCGCGAGGGGGACCACATCCGACGAGGATAGTGGCTCTGCGTCGGAGCCTGTGAAGGCTCCGAAGGTATCAACTGCCCGCCGAGGCAGAGGTCGACCGCCCACCACTGGGCAATATGTCGGCCTCGCCAAGGCCAAGGCGGAGTTGGTGGCAGCTCAGCGCGCAGAAATGGAGCTCCGCGCTGAGCAAGAGTTGGAGGAGGCGGCCCGAAAGACTCGTACTTTACGAGTTAAGCAGTGCTCGCCGGCTGAGTGTGCTTCTGCACCTGGGGAAGTGTCCGCTACGGAGCTCGAGGAGCGAGTCCGTAGCTCTGTGGGCATTATCACTCAGGTAGCCAGCAGCTCCAAGAACTTGAAGGGCACCTTTGTAAAGGCCCTCAGAGAGGCTGCCTCTTCCATAACAGAGACACTGGGTGAACTCCGGAAGCGCACCGCTTCGGAGGAGGAGACCCGTTTGCGGCTGGCCAATGAACGCTATAAGGCGGACAATGACCAGCTGCGAACGGAGTTGGAGGATCTTCGCCGCGAGTTGGCCGCATTGCGGGCTGACCTGCGGCGAGCTCCAGACAGGGTAGCAGAGGAGCTGCCACCTGTCAATGTCGGTGGGTCGTGCCCAACTACGACCCCATCCTCCGATGTCGTACAGGCGCTGGAGCGGACCATCATGCTCAGTGTGGGCAAGATGGTCAACGCACGGTTCGAGGCCCTGCAGCAGAGGCTGCCGCCCGAACCCCGCCTCCGTCCGCCGCTGGCTGCAGATAAGGCAAAGGCTGCTTCCCAGCCTAAGCCTGCTCCAGCGGTGCCGACGTCCCAGGGCAGGTCTGGCCCCGGCCCATCCCCGAAGTCCCAAAAGGGAAAGAAGGGAAAGGCCAAAGCCAAACAACCTGCCCCAGCCCCACCCCAACGGGAGCCCCGGCCATTGCCGCCGGCTCCTGCGTCCATGGACGAGGGGTGGAATGTGGTGGCGAGACGGCGTACAAAGGCGGCACCAAATAGTGCTGCCCTGCCGCCGCAACCACGGAGGGGCCAATCTGCGGTGCCTGACTCCCAGCAGGCTCCGCAGAAGAAGGGACGGAGGCGGGCGCGCAAACCGCGTGCTCCCCGAACTCTGGCTGTGGTCCTGAAACTGCAGCCAGAGGCAGTGAAGAAGGGCGTCACCTACGCCGCAGCTCTATCCGAGGCCAAGAAGAAGGTCGATCTTCAAAGCCTCGGAATAGAGTCCGTCAGGTTTAGGGTGTCCGCCACCGGGGCTAGGGTCCTGGAGGTGCCCGGTGCTACTAGCACCGACAAGGCGGACGCATTGGCGGACAAGTTGCGTGCCGCCCTTGGGGAGGACGTGGTGGTGTCCAGGCCCACCAAATGCGCGGAGCTGCGAGTGTCCGGGTTGGACGATGCAGTCTCCGCTGCAGATGTCGCGGCGGTTGTAGCCAAGAATGGCGGATGCACAATTGCATCCGTCAAGACTGGCGAAATCCGCCGAGACAATTCGGGTCTGGGCACGCTCTGGCTGAGCTGTCCGGTGGCTGCCGCCAACAAGGTGGCTGATGGCAGGCGGTTGCTTGTCGGCTGGGTTTCGGCGAAGGTCTCGCTCCTCGAAGCGAGACCTCTGCGCTGCTTCCGGTGCCTGCAACTCGGGCACGTCCGGGAGCAGTGCAGCAGTCCGGTTGACCGCAGCAGTAATTGTTACCGCTGCGGAAAGCCGGGCCACGTCGCCCGCGACTGCAACGCCGCCGCTGCACACTGCACTGTGTGCGCGGCTGCCAAGAAGCCGGCCGATCACAGGCTGGGGGGCAAATCGTGCCATGCCCCTCGGCCTAAAAGGCGGCTACCACCACCGACTGCATCCTCAACGCAGTCGGCCAGCGGCAGCTCAGCTGGAGTGTCCGGGGACGGACTTGTGGCCATGGAATCCTAGTCATGGACCACAAGCTCCGATTCCTCCAGGCGAATATCGAACACTCCGCCAGAGCTCAGGACCTCCTGTTCCGGAGCTTTGCGGAGTGGTCGATAGACGTGGCCGTGATCTGCGAGCCGTACTATGTCCCCCCCGGTGCAAACTGGGTTCGGGACACTGACGGCTCCGTCGCGATCGTCCGATGGGGCGCGGCGAACTCCCCACCCTTCGAAAAGGTAGCGAAGGGTCCGGGATACGTCGCTGTGTGGTTTGAGGATTTTGTAGTCGTCGGTGGCTACTTTTCCCCGAACCGCACACTCGCCGAGTTCGAGATTTATCTCGGACGGGTGGGCGCCTTAATCGGCCAATGCCACCCTCGCCAAGTGCTCCTCGCTGGCGACTTCAATGCCTGGAATACGGCTTGGGGTTCCGTCAGAACGGACGTATTTGGCGAGGCACTGGAGGAGTTTGCCCTCGGACAAGGGTTGGCCCTTCTCAACCGGGGATCGATGAGCACGTGCGTGCGACCCCAGGGCGAGTCGATCGTGGACATCACGTTCGCGAGTCCCGCCCTGGCGCGCCGTGTTCGGGACTGGGGAGTGGTGGATACGGCGGTGTTGTGTGATCACCGATACATTCGGTTCGATCTCGCAGCCGTATCCCCGTCAGATCCAGCCGGTCCCTTCCGGCCCCCGGTTGACGACGGCCCGAGGTGGCAGTTGAGGCACCTCGACAGGGACCTCGCGAAGGAAGCTGCAATTGTGCAATCGTGGGTGTCCGCGCCTGTGGGCCCCGTGGTGGTGGAGGACGAGGCGGAATGGTTGCGGGGCGCGTTGTCGCAGGTTTGCGACGCGTCAATGCCCCGAGCCAGGCGTCGTCCCCCGAAGCCCCAGGTGTACTGGTGGTCCGCCGAGCTCACGCAACTGCGTGCAGCTTGTGTGGTCGCACGACGCCAGTACACCAATTACAGGCGGCGGCGGATGCGGGAGGAGGATGTGATTGCACTCCTGCATGCTTCCTTCAAGGAGTCCCGGCGGCAGCTGAAGGCAGCGATCGGCAGGGCTAAGGCTCTTGCGAGGGAGGAGTTACTGGGGACGTTGAACCGCGACCCGTGGGGGAGGCCGTACAGGTTGGCGATGTGCAAACTTCGCCCCTGGGCACCCCCACTCACGCGAAGTCTCCAGCCGCAAATCCTGGACAGAGTCGTTGCGGCCCTGTTTCCGCGGACGGGGGACCATCCCAGTCCCCCCATGATGCCTTCGGTTGCCGCGGAGCCCGGCCCGGATGTGGCGCCGTCAGTGACCTCGGGAGAGCTGGGAGCTGCGGTGTTGCGGCTGCGAGCCAAAAACACCGCCCCCGGTCCTGACGGCGTACCCGGCCGGGTGTTGGTCTTGGCCATGGATGCCCTCGAGCCTCGTCTGAGGAGACTCTTCGACGCCTGTCTGGCCCTAGGCCAGGTTCCACAGCGGTGGAAGACAGGTCGTCTCGTTCTCCTCAGAAAGGAAGGGCGTCCGGCGGAATCCCCATCTGCGTACCGCCCGATAGTGATGCTCGACGAGGACGCCAAACTCTTTGAGAGAGTTGTGGCCGCCCGGATCGTCGAGCACCTAGAGGATGTCGGACCGGATCTGGCAGACTGCCAGTTTGGATTCCGCAGGGGTAGGTCTGCCGTAGACGCGATTCAGCGGGTTAAGTCCTTGGCGCAGGACGCGATCGCCCGGGGTGAGGTCGTGTTGGCGGTGTCTCTGGACATCGCCAACGCATTTAACTCCCTCCCCTGGAGCTGCATCAGGGAGGGGCTCCGATTCCACGGAGTTCCTCCGTACCTGCGCCGGGTCGTCGGGGACTACCTGTCTGGGCGTGCGGTGGAATACCCCGGTCGAGACCGGTGGTGTCGGCGGGAGATGTCGTGCGGCGTTCCTCAGGGGTCGGTACTAGGCCCACTCCTCTGGAACATCGGCTACGACTGGGTGCTGCGAGGAGCCACAGTGCCGGGTGTCGGCGTAGTCTGTTACGCGGACGACACCTTGGTCACTGCCCGAGGCAAAAGCCACAGGGATGCTTCCTTGCGCGCCACCGCCGGCGCGGCATTCGTGGTGGGCCGCATACGGCGATTGGGTTTGCGGGTGGCGCTCGAAAAGTCCGAGGCCGTGGTTTTCCATGGCCCGCGGAACGCGCCGCCCCGGGGTGCCCATATCGTCGTATCCGGAGTCCGCATCGACGTGAGGCCGTCGATGCGCTATCTGGGACTCGTCCTGGATAGCCGGTGGAACTTCGGCCCCCACTTCGAGTGCCTTGAGCCTCGGCTACTGAGGGCGGCTGCGGCCCTGGGAAGGCTGCTGCCGAATCTCGGCGGACCTGAGACGTCGTGTCGGCGTCTCTACGCGGGAATCGTGAGATCGATGGCCCTGTATGGTGCCCCTGTGTGGGCCGGCAGCGCCCTGACTCGCAGCAATGTCGCCCGCTTGACGCGAGTCCAGCGGGTGATGGCGATCAGGGTGGTACGGGGTTATCGCACGATCTCGGGTGAGGCATCTTGCGTGCTGGCGGGTACTATTCCCTGGGACCTGGAAGCGAGAGCCCTCGCGTCGCTCTACGAGTGGCGCGTGGAGGCGCTCCGGGCCAGGGGTCACCCGCCTGCACTGCAGGAACAGGAGGGGCACAGAGCTGAGCTGCGCCAACGGGCTACCGAAGCGTGGGAGTCCAGGCTGGCGCTTTCGAGCGCCGGACTCTGGACTATCGAGGCAATTCGTCCGGTCTTCCAGCAGTGGTTGGGTAGGCGACACGGTTTCCTGACCTACCGTCTGACTCAGGTGCTCTCGGGACATGGTTGTTTCGGGAGTTACCTGTTTCGGATCGGTCGGGAACCGAATGCCAGGTGCCACCACTGCGACGATTGCCTCGACGAGACGGCCCAGCACACGCTGGAGGTGTGCCCGGCGTGGGATGCGGAGCGCAGCGCGCTCGGCTCTGTATTGGGTGCCGACATCTCGCTCCCGACCGTGGTTCGCGCTATGGTCGAGAGTGAGAGATCGTGGCAGGCGGTGCGATCCTTCTGCGAGGCCGTAATGCTCGCGAAGGAGGCGGCGGAGAGGGCGAGGGAAGATGATGCATCCTCCCTTCCGCTTCGTCGCCGTCGCACGGGACGCCGGAGGGCGGCTTTCGGCAACGAAAGCCGCCCTCTCCCGCAGTCCCATGAGCCTTCGGTGGCGGGTTCGGGGGAATCCGCTTCCGGTCCAGGGCTCGAGATGGCGCGTGCGCTTCCTGCGCACCATCTCATGAGGGACGACTAGAGAGGGACCCCTCCCTCTCGGGACGTCGCCGGCGCTGCACAGAGCGCCGGCCAACGCTGTCGGGCCGCGAACGAATGCGCAAGCTCCTCGTGACCCGACTCCGTGCGTCCAGACGGAAGCCGCAGGTTTTTAGTCGGTAAGAGTCCGGCATAACCCGACCTCGGCCCCCGCTGGGGTAGGGTATCCATGAGGATTTTCCTGCGTTAAAAAAAAAAAAAGGCCTTCTCAAATGCGCACGCCCTTCTTAGGGCGTGCGCATTTGCGACCCCCTGGCGTGTGATTCGCCATCCTCCCTGCTGCCTTGCACATCGGGCAGTTCAGCGCGTTGCTGCATTCAGCCACCCTGTGGCCTGCTTCACCACATCGGAAGCAATTCTGGCTGCGGTCCACCTTGGACTGGCATTGGACCCCCGTGTGGCCAATCTCGAAGCACTTGAAGCACTTCATGGGCCGGGGGTCCAGTGTTCGCACCCGCGCAGCACTCCACCAACCTAACCTAACCTTTTTTTTTTTTTTTTTTTAACGCAGGAAAATCCTCATGGATACCCTACCCCAGCGGGGGCCGAGGTCGGGTTATGCCGGACTCTTACCGACTAAAAACCTGCGGCTTCCGTCTGGACGCACGGAGTCGGGTCACGAGGAGCTTGCGCATTCGTTCGCGGCCCGACAGCGTTGGCCGGCGCTCTGTGCAGCGCCGGCGACGTCCCGAGAGGGAGGGGTCCCTCTCTAGTCGTCCCTCATGAGATGGTGCGCAGGAAGCGCACGCGCCATCTCGAGCCCTGGACCGGAAGCGGATTCCCCCGAACCCGCCACCGAAGGCTCATGGGACTGCGGGAGAGGGCGGCTTTCGTTGCCGAAAGCCTCCCTCCGGCGTCCCGTGCGACGGCGACGAAGCGGAAGGGAGGATGCATCATCTTCCCTCGCCCTCTCCGCCGCCTCCTTCGCGAGCATTACGGCCTCGCAGAAGGATCGCACCGCCTGCCACGATCTCTCACTCTCGACCATAGCGCGAACCACGGTCGGGAGCGAGATGTCGGCACCCAATACAGAGCCGAGCGCGCTGCGCTCCGCATCCCACGCCGGGCACACCTCCAGCGTGTGCTGGGCCGTCTCGTCGAGGCAATCGTCGCAGTGGTGGCACCTGGCATTCGGTTCCCGACCGATCCGAAACAGGTAACTCCCGAAACAACCATGTCCCGAGAGCACCTGAGTCAGACGGTAGGTCAGGAAACCGTGTCGCCTACCCAACCACTGCTGGAAGACCGGACGAATTGCCTCGATAGTCCAGAGTCCGGCGCTCGAAAGCGCCAGCCTGGACTCCCACGCTTCGGTAGCCCGTTGGCGCAGCTCAGCTCTGTGCCCCTCCTGTTCCTGCAGTGCAGGCGGGTGACCCCTGGCCCGGAGCGCCTCCACGCGCCACTCGTAGAGCGACGCGAGGGCTCTCGCTTCCAGGTCCCAGGGAATAGTACCCGCCAGCACGCAAGATGCCTCACCCGAGATCGTGCGATAACCCCGTACCACCCTGATCGCCATCACCCGCTGGACTCGCGTCAAGCGGGCGACATTGCTGCGAGTCAGGGCGCTGCCGGCCCACACAGGGGCACCATACAGGGCCATCGATCTCACGATTCCCGCGTAGAGACGCCGACACGACGTCTCAGGTCCGCCGAGATTCGGCAGCAGCCTTCCCAGGGCCGCAGCCGCCCTCAGTAGCCGAGGCTCAAGGCACTCGAAGTGGGGGCCGAAGTTCCACCGGCTATCCAGGACGAGTCCCAGATAGCGCATCGACGGCCTCACGTCGATGCGGACTCCGGATACGACGATATGGGCACCCCGGGGCGGCGCGTTCCGCGGGCCATGGAAAACCACGGCCTCGGACTTTTCGAGCGCCACCCGCAAACCCAATCGCCGTATGCGGCCCACCACGAATGCCGCGCCGGCGGTGGCGCGCAAGGAAGCATCCCTGTGGCTTTTGCCTCGGGCAGTGACCAAGGTGTCGTCCGCGTAACAGACTACGCCGACACCCGGCACTGTGGCTCCTCGCAGCACCCAGTCGTAGCCGATGTTCCAGAGGAGTGGGCCTAGTACCGACCCCTGAGGAACGCCGCACGACATCTCCCGCCGACACCACCGGTCTCGACCGGGGTATTCCACCGCACGCCCAGACAGGTAGTCCCCGACGACCCGGCGCAGGTACGGAGGAACTCCGTGGAATCGGAGCCCCTCCCTGATGCAGCTCCAGGGGAGGGAGTTAAATGCGTTGGCGATGTCCAGAGACACCGCCAACACGACCTCACCCCGGGCGATCGCGTCCTGCGCCAAGGACTTAACCCGCTGAATCGCGTCTACGGCAGACCTACCCCTGCGGAATCCAAACTGGCAGTCTGCCAGATCCGGTCCGACATCCTCTAGGTGCTCGACGATCCGGGCGGCCACAACTCTCTCAAAGAGTTTGGCGTCCTCGTCGAGCATCACTATCGGGCGGTACGCAGATGGGGATTCCGCCGGACGCCCTTCCTTTCTGAGGAGAACGAGACGACCTGTCTTCCACCGCTGTGGAACCTGGCCTAGGGCCAGACAGGCGTCGAAGAGTCTCCTCAGACGAGGCTCGAGGGCATCCATGGCCAAGACCAACACCCGGCCGGGTACGCCGTCAGGACCGGGGGCGGTGTTTTTGGCTCGCAGCCGCAACACCGCAGCTCCCAGCTCTCCCGAGGTCACTGACGGCGCCACATCCGGGCCGGGCTCCGCGGCAACCGAAGGCATCATGGGGGGACTGGGATGGTCCCCCGTCCGCGGAAACAGGGCCGCAACGACTCTGTCCAGGATTTGCGGCTGGAGACTTCGCGTGAGTGGGGGTGCCCAGGGGCGAAGTTTGCACATCGCCAACCTGTACGGCCTCCCCCACGGGTCGCGGTTCAACGTCCCCAGTAACTCCTCCCTCGCAAGAGCCTTAGCCCTGCCGATCGCTGCCTTCAGCTGCCGCCGGGACTCCTTGAAGGAAGCATGCAGGAGTGCAATCACATCCTCCTCCCGCATCCGCCGCCGCCTGTAATTGGTGTACTGGCGTCGTGCGACCACACAAGCTGCACGCAGTTGCGTGAGCTCGGCGGACCACCAGTACACCTGGGGCTTCGGGGGACGACGCCTGGCTCGGGGCATTGACGCGTCGCAAACCTGCGACAACGCGCCCCGCAACCATTCCGCCTCGTCCTCCACCACCACGGGGCCCACAGGCGCGGACACCCACGATTGCACAATTGCAGCTTCCTTCGCGAGGTCCCTGTCGAGGTGCCTCAACTGCCACCTCGGGCCGTCGTCAACCGGGGGCCGGAAGGGACCGGCTGGATCTGACGGGGATACGGCTGCGAGATCGAACCGAATGTATCGGTGATCACACAACACCGCCGTATCCACCACTCCCCAGTCCCGAACACGGCGCGCCAGGGCGGGACTCGCGAACGTGATGTCCACGATCGACTCGCCCTGGGGTCGCACGCACGTGCTCATCGATCCCCGGTTGAGAAGGGCCAACCCTTGTCCGAGGGCAAACTCCTCCAGTGCCTCGCCAAATACGTCCGTTCTGACGGAACCCCAAGCCGTATTCCAGGCATTGAAGTCGCCAGCGAGGAGCACTTGGCGAGGGTGGCATTGGCCGATTAAGGCGCCCACCCGTCCGAGATAAATCTCGAACTCGGCGAGTGTGCGGTTCGGGGAAAAGTAGCCACCGACGACTACAAAATCCTCAAACCACACAGCGACGTATCCCGGACCCTTCGCTACCTTTTCGAAGGGTGGGGAGTTCGCCGCGCCCCATCGGACGATCGCGACGGAGCCGTCAGTGTCCCGAACCCAGTTCGCACCGGGGGGGACATAGTACGGCTCGCAGATCACGGCCACGTCTATCGACCACTCCGCAAAGCTCCGGAACAGGAGGTCCTGAGCTCTGGCGGAGTGTTCGATATTCGCCTGGAGGAATCGGAGCTTGTGGTCCATGACTAGGATTCCATGGCCACAAGTCCGTCCCCGGACACTCCAGCTGAGCTGCCGCTGGCCGACTGCGTTGAGGATGCAGTCGGTGGTGGTAGCCGCCTTTTAGGCCGAGGGGCATGGCACGATTTGCCCCCCAGCCTGTGATCGGCCGGCTTCTTGGCAGCCGCGCACACAGTGCAGTGTGCAGCGGCGGCGTTGCAGTCGCGGGCGACGTGGCCCGGCTTTCCGCAGCGGTAACAATTACTGCTGCGGTCAACCGGACTGCTGCACTGCTCCCGGACGTGCCCGAGTTGCAGGCACCGGAAGCAGCGCAGAGGTCTCGCTTCGAGGAGCGAGACCTTCGCCGAAACCCAGCCGACAAGCAACCGCCTGCCATCAGCCACCTTGTTGGCGGCAGCCACCGGACAGCTCAGCCAGAGCGTGCCCAGACCCGAATTGTCTCGGCGGATTTCGCCAGTCTTGACGGATGCAATTGTGCATCCGCCATTCTTGGCTACAACCGCCGCGACATCTGCAGCGGAGACTGCATCGTCCAACCCGGACACTCGCAGCTCCGCGCATTTGGTGGGCCTGGACACCACCACGTCCTCCCCAAGGGCGGCACGCAACTTGTCCGCCAATGCGTCCGCCTTGTCGGTGCTAGTAGCACCGGGCACCTCCAGGACCCTAGCCCCGGTGGCGGACACCCTAAACCTGACGGACTCTATTCCGAGGCTTTGAAGATCGACCTTCTTCTTGGCCTCGGATAGAGCTGCGGCGTAGGTGACGCCCTTCTTCACTGCCTCTGGCTGCAGTTTCAGGACCACAGCCAGAGTTCGGGGAGCACGCGGTTTGCGCGCCCGCCTCCGTCCCTTCTTCTGCGGAGCCTGCTGGGAGTCAGGCACCGCAGATTGGCCCCTCCGTGGTTGCGGCGGCAGGGCAGCACTATTTGGTGCCGCCTTTGTACGCCGTCTCGCCACCACATTCCACCCCTCGTCCATGGACGCAGGAGCCGGCGGCAATGGCCGGGGCTCCCGTTGGGGTGGGGCTGGGGCAGGTTGTTTGGCTTTGGCCTTTCCCTTCTTTCCCTTTTGGGACTTCGGGGATGGGCCGGGGCCAGACCTGCCCTGGGACGTCGGCACCGCTGGAGCAGGCTTAGGCTGGGAAGCAGCCTTTGCCTTATCTGCAGCCAGCGGCGGACGGAGGCGGGGTTCGGGCGGCAGCCTCTGCTGCAGGGCCTCGAACCGTGCGTTGACCATCTTGCCCACACTGAGCATGATGGTCCGCTCCAGCGCCTGTACGACATCGGAGGATGGGGTCGTAGTTGGGCACGACCCACCGACATTGACAGGTGGCAGCTCCTCTGCCACCCTGTCTGGAGCTCGCCGCAGGTCAGCCCGCAATGCGGCCAACTCGCGGCGAAGATCCTCCAACTCCGTTCGCAGCTGGTCATTGTCCGCCTTATAGCGTTCATTGGCCAGCCGCAAACGGGTCTCCTCCTCCGAAGCGGTGCGCTTCCGGAGTTCACCCAGTGTCTCTGTTATGGAAGAGGCAGCCTCTCTGAGGGCCTTTACAAAGGTGCCCTTCAAGTTCTTGGAGCTGCTGGCTACCTGAGTGATAATGCCCACAGAGCTACGGACTCGCTCCTCGAGCTCCGTAGCGGACACTTCCCCAGGTGCAGAAGCACACTCAGCCGGCGAGCACTGCTTAACTCGTAAAGTACGAGTCTTTCGGGCCGCCTCCTCCAACTCTTGCTCAGCGCGGAGCTCCATTTCTGCGCGCTGAGCTGCCACCAACTCCGCCTTGGCCTTGGCGAGGCCGACATATTGCCCAGTGGTGGGCGGTCGACCTCTGCCTCGGCGGGCAGTTGATACCTTCGGAGCCTTCACAGGCTCCGACGCAGAGCCACTATCCTCGTCGGATGTGGTCCCCCTCGCGGAACGGCTGCGCTTGCGCCGCCAGAACCGCCCAGTTCCTTCGGAACCCTCTTCTAAGCTCATCACCGAGCCGGAGCTGAGCTCCTCGGTGAGAGTTTCACCGCCCGTCTCGGGCCTTTCATCTACTCCGCCCGTCTCAGGCTCAACGTCTTTTTTTGGGGTTTTTGGTTTATCCATACTGTTCCCACGAGTATGGGGGATATAAAAAGTCCACAAGGGAAGTGCCCCCTGTTCCCTGGTAACTCAAATACTGTGCGGGGTCGAGTGGTCCCGCACAGGTGGCCGCTCGCGGGCAGACTTATCCCAGCCTGCCACCTCAACGAGGCAGCCGAACGCCGTCGCAAGGCCCATAAAGGGCGCCCCAACGTTCGGCCTTTGGGGATTTTTTATAGAGGTTTACTCCTCGCGGACCGGGCGGTTAAGCCAAGTCCACCGTTCCGTCAAAGCCGCGAGACATGATCCACGACACTTTGACGGTTTACGGGTTCGGTGACGGTGACAAGTAAATGCCTACGCGACGGCAGTGTGAGTGCACGCCACGCCCGTCACCCTTGACCCGGGCAAATACCCCGACAGTCAACCCCTCCCTGGCCCGAGCAAATACTCCGACAGCCAGAACAACGAAGTACAACTGCCGCCCGATACGGAACAGACGCAGTGTACTGACGAGGTGCCACTGCCGCCCAATATGGGACAGACGCAAGGCACCTCAACCACCAGAGAGCACCCTGCCGCCCACTATGGGTCAGACACAGGGTGCCGACGAGGCAAGACTGCCGCCCGATACGGGACAGACGCAGCCCACCCCAACCACCAAAAGGTACCCCGCCGCCCACTATGGGTCAGACGCAGGGCACCGACGAAGCACGACTGCCATCCCATTGGGGACAGACAAGTCGCACCCCAACCACCGAAGGATACCCTGCCGCCCACTATGGGTCAGACACAGGGCACCGACGAAGCAGACTGCCGCCCGATACGGGACAGACGCAGCCCACCCCAACCACCAAAGGGCACCCTGCCGCCCACTATGGGTCAGACACAGGGCACCGACGAAGCACGACTGCCGCCCGATACGGGACAGACGCAGCGCGCCCCAACCAGAGGAATGTTTTGGCTTCGCCCGTTGCTGGATTGCAACGGGTTACTGAGCCCCCCCGCCACGACAAGGCACATTCCAATTCGGGGGGGAACCTAACCTAACCTAACCTAACCTAACCTAACCTAACCTAACCTAACCTAACCTAACCTAACCTAACCTAACCTAACCTAACCTAACCTTTTTTTTTTTTTTTTTTTTTAACGCAGGAAAATCCTCATGGATACCCTACCCCAGCGGGGGCCGAGGTCGGGTTATGCCGGACTCTTACCGACTAAAAACCTGCGGCTTCCGTCTGGACGCACGGAGTCGGGTCACGAGGAGCTTGCGCATTCGTTCGCGACCCGACAGCGTTGGCCGGCGCTCTGTGCAGCGCCGGCGACGTCCCGAGAGGGAGGGGTCCCTCTCTAGTCGTCCCTCATGAGATGGTGCGCAGGAAGCGCACGCGCCACCTCGAGCCCTGGACCGGAGGCGGATTCCCCCGAACCCGCCAACGAAGGCTCATGGGACTGCGGGAGAGGGAGGCTTTCGGCAACGAAAGCCGCCCTCCGGCGTCCCGTGCGACGGCGACGAAGCGGAAGGGAGGATGCATCATCTTCCCTCGCCCTCTCCGCCGCCTCCTTCGCGAGCATTACGGCCTCGCAGAAGGATCGCACCGCCTGCCACGATCTCTCACTCTCGACCATAGCGCGAACCACGGTCGGGAGCGAGATGTCGGCACCCAATACAGAGCCGAGCGCGCTGCGCTCCGCATCCCACGCCGGGCATACCTCCAGCGTGTGCTGGGCCGTCTCGTCGAGGCAATCGTGCAGTGGTGGCACCTGGCAGTCGGTTCCCGACCGATCCGAAACAGGTAACTCCCGAAACAACCATGTCCCGAGAGCACCTGCGTCAGACGGTAGGTCAGGAAACCGTGTCGCCTACCCAACCACTGCTGGAAGACTGGACGAATTGCCTCGATAGTCCAGAGTCCGGCGCTCGAAAGCGCCAGCCTGGACTCCCACGCTTCGGTAGCCCGTTGGCGCAGCTCAGCTCTGTGCCCCTCCTGTTCCTGCAGTGCAGGCGGGTGACCCCTGGCCCGGAGCGCCTCCACGCGCCACTCGTAGAGCGACGCGAGGGCTCTCGCTTCCAGGTCCCAGGGAATAGTACCCGCCAGCACGCAAGATGCCTCACCCGAGATCGTGCGATAACCCCGTACCACCCTGATCGCCATCACCCGCTGGACTCGCGTCAAGCGGGCGACATTGCTGCGAGTCAGGGCGCTGCCGGCCCACACAGGGGCACCATACAGGGCCATCGATCTCACGATTCCCGCGTAGAGACGCCGACACGACGTCTCAGGTCCGCCGAGATTCGGCAGCAGCCTTCCCAGGGCCGCAGCCGCCCTCAGCAGCCGAGGCTCAAGGCACTCGAAGTGGGGGCCGAAGTTCCACCGGCTATCCAGGACGAGTCCTCGACGATATGGGCACCCCGGGGCGGCGCATTCCGCGGGCCATGGAACACCACGGCCTCGGACTTTTCGAGCGCCACCCGCAAACCCAATCGTCGTATGCGGCCCACCACGAATGCCGCGCCGGCGGTGGCGCGCAAGGAAGCATCCCTGTGGCTTTTGCCTCGGGCAGTGACCAAGGTGTCGTCCGCGTAACAGACTACGCCGACACCCGGCACTGTGGCTCCTCGCAGCACCCAGTCGTAGCCGATGTTCCAGAGGAGTGGGCCTAGTACCGACCCCTGAGGAACGCCGCACGACATCTCCCGCCGACACCACCGGTCTCGACCGGGGTATTCCACCGCACGCCCAGACAGGTAGTCCCCGACGACCCGGCGCAGGTACGGAGGAACTCCGTGGAATCGGAGCCCCTCCCTGATGCAGCTCCAGGGGAGGGAGTTAAATGCGTTAGCGATGTCCAGAGACACCGCCAACACGACCTCACCCCGGGCGATCGCGTCCTGCGCCAAGGACTTAACCCGCTGAATCGCGTCTACGGCAGACCTACCCCTGCGGAATCCAAACTGGCAGTCTGCCAGATCCGGTCCGACATCCTCTAGGTGCTCGACGATCCGGGCGGCCACAACTCTCTCAAAGAGTTTGGCGTCCTCGTCGAGCATCACTATCGGGCGGTACGCAGATGGGGATTCCGCCGGACGCCCTTCCTTTCTGAGGAGAACGAGACGACCTGTCTTCCACCGCTGTGGAACCTGGCCTAGGGCCAGACAGGCGTCGAAAAGTCTTCTCAGACGAGGCTCGAGGGCATCCATGGCCAAGACCAACACCCGGCCGGGTACGCCGTCAGGACCGGGGGCGGTGTTTTTGGCTCGCAGCCGCAACACCGCAGCTCCCAGCTCTCCCGGGGTCACTGACGGCGCCACATCCGGGCCGGGCTCCGCGGCAACCGAAGGCATCATGGGGGGACTGGGATGGTCCCCCGTCCGCGGAAACAGGGCCGCAACGACTATGTCCAGGATTTGCGGCTGGAGACTTCGCGTGAGTGGGGGCGCCCAGGGGCGAAGTTTGCACATCGCCAACCTGTACGGCCTCCCCCACGGGTCGCGGTTCAACGTCCCCAGCAACTCCTCCCTCGCAAGAGCCTTAGCCCTGCCGATCGCTGCCTTCAGCTGCCGCCGGGACTCCTTGAAGGAAGCATGCAGGAGTGCAATCACATCCTCCTCCCGCATCCGCCGCCGCCTGTAATTGGTATACTGGCGTCGTGCGACCACACAAGCTGCACGCAGTTGCGTGAGCTCGGCGGACCACCAGTACACCTGGGGCTTCGGGGGACGACGCCTGGCTCGGGGCATTGACGCGTCGCAAACCTGCGACAACGCGCCCCGCAACCATTCCGCCTCGTCCTCCACCACCACGGGGCCCACAGGCGCGGACACCCACGATTGCACAATTGCAGCTTCCTTCGCGAGGTCCCTGTCGAGGTGCCTCAACTGCCACCTCGGGCCGTCGTCAACCGGGGGCCGGAAGGGACCGGCTGGATCTGACGGGGATACGGCTGCGAGATCGAACCGAATGTATCGGTGATCACACAACACCGCCGTATCCACCACTCCCCAGTCCCGAACACGGCGCGCCAGGGCGGGACTCGCGAACGTGATGTCCACGATCGACTCGCCCTGGGGTCGCACGCACGTGCTCATCGATCCCCGGTTGAGAAGGGCCAACCCTTGTCCGAGGGCAAACTCCTCCAGTGCCTCGCCAAATACGTCCGTTCTGACGGAACCCCAAGCCGTATTCCAGGCATTGAAGTCGCCAGCGAGGAGCACTTGGCGAGGGTGGCATTGGCCGATTAAGGCGCCCACCCGTCCGAGATAAATCTCGAACTCGGCGAGTGTGCGGTTCGGGGAAAAGTAGCCACCGACGACTACAAAATCCTCAAACCACACAGCGACGTATCCCGGACCCTTCGCTACCTTTTCGAAGGGTGGGGAGTTCGCCGCGCCCCATCGGACGATCGCGACGGAGCCGTCAGTGTCCCGAACCCAGTTCGCACCGGGGGGGACATAGTACGGCTCGCAGATCACGGCCACGTCTATCGACCACTCCGCAAAGCTCCGGAACAGGAGGTCCTGAGCTCTGGCGGAGTGTTCGATATTCGCCTGGAGGAATCGGAGCTTGTGGTCCATGACTAGGATTCCATGGCCACAAGTCCGTCCCCGGACACTCCAGCTGAGCTGCCGCTGGCCGACTGCGTTGAGGATGCAGTCGGTGGTGGTAGCCGCCTTTTAGGCCGAGGGGCATGGCACGATTTGCCCCCCAGCCTGTGATCGGCCGGCTTCTTGGCAGCCGCGCACACAGTGCAGTGTGCAGCGGCGGCGTTGCAGTCGCGGGCGACGTGGCCCGGCTTTCCGCAGCGGTAACAATTACTGCTGCGGTCAACCGGACTGCTGCACTGCTCCCGGACGTGCCCGAGTTGCAGGCACCGGAAGCAGCGCAGAGGTCTCGCTTCGAGGAGCGAGACCTTCGCCGAAACCCAGCCGACAAGCAACCGCCTGCCATCAGCCACCTTGTTGGCGGCAGCCACCGGACAGCTCAGCCAGAGCGTGCCCAGACCCGAATTGTCTCGGCGGATTTCGCCAGTCTTGACGGATGCAATTGTGCATCCGCCATTCTTGGCTACAACCGCCGCGACATCTGCAGCGGAGACTGCATCGTCCAACCCGGACACTCGCAGCTCCGCGCATTTGGTGGGCCTGGACACCACCACGTCCTCCCCAAGGGCGGCACGCAACTTGTCCGCCAATGCGTCCGCCTTGTCGGTGCTAGTAGCACCGGGCACCTCCAGGACCCTAGCCCCGGTGGCGGACACCCTAAACCTGACGGACTCTATTCCGAGGCTTTGAAGATCGACCTTCTTCTTGGCCTCGGATAGAGCTGCGGCGTAGGTGACGCCCTTCTTCACTGCCTCTGGCTGCAGTTTCAGGACCACAGCCAGAGTTCGGGGAGCACGCGGTTTGCGCGCCCGCCTCCGTCCCTTCTTCTGCGGAGCCTGCTGGGAGTCAGGCACCGCAGATTGGCCCCTCCGTGGTTGCGGCGGCAGGGCAGCACTATTTGGTGCCGCCTTTGTACGCCGTCTCGCCACCACATTCCACCCCTCGTCCATGGACGCAGGAGCCGGCGGCAATGGCCGGGGCTCCCGTTGGGGTGGGGCTGGGGCAGGTTGTTTGGCTTTGGCCTTTCCCTTCTTTCCCTTTTGGGACTTCGGGGATGGGCCGGGGCCAGACCTGCCCTGGGACGTCGGCACCGCTGGAGCAGGCTTAGGCTGGGAAGCAGCCTTTGCCTTATCTGCAGCCAGCGGCGGACGGAGGCGGGGTTCGGGCGGCAGCCTCTGCTGCAGGGCCTCGAACCGTGCGTTGACCATCTTGCCCACACTGAGCATGATGGTCCGCTCCAGCGCCTGTACGACATCGGAGGATGGGGTCGTAGTTGGGCACGACCCACCGACATTGACAGGTGGCAGCTCCTCTGCCACCCTGTCTGGAGCTCGCCGCAGGTCAGCCCGCAATGCGGCCAACTCGCGGCGAAGATCCTCCAACTCCGTTCGCAGCTGGTCATTGTCCGCCTTATAGCGTTCATTGGCCAGCCGCAAACGGGTCTCCTCCTCCGAAGCGGTGCGCTTCCGGAGTTCACCCAGTGTCTCTGTTATGGAAGAGGCAGCCTCTCTGAGGGCCTTTACAAAGGTGCCCTTCAAGTTCTTGGAGCTGCTGGCTACCTGAGTGATAATGCCCACAGAGCTACGGACTCGCTCCTCGAGCTCCGTAGCGGACACTTCCCCAGGTGCAGAAGCACACTCAGCCGGCGAGCACTGCTTAACTCGTAAAGTACGAGTCTTTCGGGCCGCCTCCTCCAACTCTTGCTCAGCGCGGAGCTCCATTTCTGCGCGCTGAGCTGCCACCAACTCCGCCTTGGCCTTGGCGAGGCCGACATATTGCCCAGTGGTGGGCGGTCGACCTCTGCCTCGGCGGGCAGTTGATACCTTCGGAGCCTTCACAGGCTCCGACGCAGAGCCACTATCCTCGTCGGATGTGGTCCCCCTCGCGGAACGGCTGCGCTTGCGCCGCCAGAACCGCCCAGTTCCTTCGGAACCCTCTTCTAAGCTCATCACCGAGCCGGAGCTGAGCTCCTCGGTGAGAGTTTCACCGCCCGTCTCGGGCCTTTCATCTACTCCGCCCGTCTCAGGCTCAACGTCTTTTTTTGGGGTTTTTGGTTTATCCATACTGTTCCCACGAGTATGGGGGATATAAAAAGTCCACCAGGGAAGTGCCCCCTGTTCCCTGGTAACTCAAATACTGTGCGGGGTCGAGTGGTCCCGCACAGGTGGCCGCTCGCGGGCAGACTTATCCCAGCCTGCCACCTCAACGAGGCAGCCGAACGCCGTCGCAAGGCCCATAAAGGGCGCCCCAACGTTCGGCCTTTGGGGATTTTTTATAGAGGTTTACTCCTCGCGGACCGGGCGGTTAAGCCAAGTCCACCGTTCCGTCAAAGCCGCGAGACATGATCCACGACACTTTGACGGTTTACGGGTTCGGTGACGGTGACAAGTAAATGCCTACGCGACGGCAGTGTGAGTGCACGCCACGCCCGTCACCCTTGACCCGGGCAAATACCCCGACAGTCAACCCCTCCCTGGCCCGAGCAAATACTCCGACAGCCAGAACAACGAAGTACAACTGCCGCCCGATACGGAACAGACGCAGTGTACTGACGAGGTGCCACTGCCGCCCAATATGGGACAGACGCAAGGCACCTCAACCACCAGAGAGCACCCTGCCGCCCACTATGGGTCAGACACAGGGTGCCGACGAGGCAAGACTGCCGCCCGATACGGGACAGACGCAGCCCACCCCAACCACCAAAAGGTACCCCGCCGCCCACTATGGGTCAGACGCAGGGCACCGACGAAGCACGACTGCCATCCCATTAGAATAAAATTTATTTCCGGAAAACTTACATCTAGGAATACACAATAAGAACTTACAAATTTATTACTACGATAAACTACATAAATATCAATTATAATATGTGTCTAAAAATTTACAATAGATACTATAATTATGATAAGTCATCATATCGGTTTATCATGATCTAGGGTAACAATAACTAGGCAAATACCTAAACTAAGTAATTATGAATTACCTGTTTTTTAGGTACAAATTATTAAATTAAGTACAGTATGCTGTATAAACATTAATTCTAAATCTAGTAAGTACATTAACAATTAAATGCGCAAAGTGAATATTACATAAAATGTGTTTCATAATTCTCGTCCCACTATAAACATTAGAAAATAATAATAATACTAATACTACACGAAAAAATAAATAAAAATACAACAAAAAATTAATTAACATTTTGGATACTTTAATTATCTTATTTTAATACTATTAATAACTTCTCTGTATCTTCGTAGGACATACTCAAAAGTGATGCTCGGATTATTCGTTTAGTGTTGTCGTAGGTCAGAGGATATATGCCAAGATTGGTGTTTAATCTTTTATATAGAAGTGGTCCTAGGAAAATGTAAAATCTGGAAGAAAATGCCGTTTTTGTGCTTTGTGGACAAACAATGTCAAGCCGTCTTTTGTTAGCTGTTTGTGTGCTATAGTTAAGGGTGCTATGAAGTTTTAAAGTTGTGCTCATTATAAATAACTGCCTGACTGTCAGTACTTTACACTCTTTATAGAGAAGTTCAGTGGAGTAAAGGAAAGGTCGGAAATGGGAAACTTTCAAAATTGCTCTTTGGGCTCTTTCAACGTTAAGGAGAAGAGTTTTAGCTGCTCCGCCCCATGACGTAATACAGTAATTTAGTATCGACTGACACAATGCAAAGTATACCTGCCTCATAAGTTTAGAGTGTCCTATGCTGCGCAATTTTTTAAAAACAAATATTAACTTGCGTATTCTGTTGCTAACCGCATCTATGTGTAGTCTAAAAGACAGAGTTTCGTCTATAATGACACCTAGGTATTTTATTGTTTTAGAAGCAGTAATGTGAGGACATGAACACGAATGATTGATTTGATCAATACAATAGTGCGCGTATAGGTTAGGGTTTTCTGAAATTGATTTTCGCATAGAAAACTGGATGTAATAAGTTTTGTCTGAATTTAGAGTTAGTAAGTGTTGCTGTAGCCACTTGTTTACTACATTGAAGCCTCGTTGTGCAAGCTCATATAATTCTGTATCTGAGTTTGCAGAGAACAAAAGAGCGGTGTCATCAGCAAAAGATATGATTTTACCACCGTTTATTTTCAGGTTACAAAGTTCGTTAATGTATATTAAGAATAGTGTGGGACCCAAAACACTTCCTTGAGGAATTCCATATTCCGTGTTTACTAGGTCAGAACTTAGGATATTTCCTATTTTTACACATTGCGAACGATCGTGTAGGTAATCTGCAAAAAGTTTGTGTTGGGTTCCCCTTATACCTAAATTTTCAAGCTTATTTAATAGGATAGGAATAGAAACTGTATCAAAAGCTTTGGAGAGGTCTAAGAAAATTCCCATAGTCCGATTACCTTTGTCAAGTTCCTGGACTATGTGGTTAGTAAGATCAAGCACCGCGTCGGCAGTTGACAGCTTGTGCCTAAAACCGAATTGTGTATTTGACAGGATGGACTGTTTCTCCAAGTATTGAACAAGTCTGTTATTTATAATTTTTTCTAAAACCTTTGAAATGCCTGTTAATAGTGAAATTGGCCTGTAATTAGTAGTTTGATCTTTCTTGCCATTTTTGTGAATTGGAATAATGACAGCTTTCTTTAGACATTTTGGAAAAATGCCGTCTTTTAGGCACTTTTGAAAGATATAGGTTAGTGGGGTGCAAAGGATGTGATGAAAGAGTTTTAATATTTTGTTAGAAATATTGTCCCATCCTATTGCTGAATCGTCCTTCAGGCCTTTGATAATTCTAGATACCTCAGTTTCGTCAATATCTAATAAAACAAATGAATTTAAAAAGGAGCATTTAGATAATTGATTGTGGGACGTGAAGAACGGCGAATGCGATTTATGAAGCATTTTTTCAGCCAATGATTTCCCAAAGTTAGTAAAAAAATTATTTACTAGGTTAGCAGATTCAAAATGCGATTCAGATGATCCACCGCGCAATAACTCTGTAGCGGATTTATGCTGCTTCGACAAAAACGTAACATTTTTAATAAACTTCCAGACCCTTTTAATGTTTGTTCCCGCCTTTTCTAATTCATTTTTATCGTAAGTATTTTTTACTTTCTTAAGAAGAGCGTTACAAAAATTTCGGTATCTTTTGTACGATATTTGTAATATTAAGTTATCAGGCTGAGCTTTGGCCTTCATATGTAACTTATCCCTATGTCTCATGCAGCGAATAAGCCCCGGGGTGATCCAAGGCTTAATGTTGGTAAATTTTTTACTTAGACGAGAGTACGTAGTATTTTGCAATATGGCTTTTTGTACCTGTGATATAAAGTATGTCATACAATAATTCGCGTCATCAGAATTGTAAACAGTAGTAAAGTCGATTTTGCTTAAATCCGCTTCAAGGTTATGTAAATTAATTTTCGAACTATTTAGTGAGCAATTTGTTAGTTTAGGCATTTTACGAATTAAGGTTAGTAAGGCGGCCTTGTGATCAGTAATTGTCGAGTTAGTTACAAAGGTTAGTGACGGAAAAGTAGTTTTAAGCATAATATGATCTAAACAAGAGCCACTTTGATGTGTAGGTAAAGAATGGGCGGGAAGTAGTCCATGAAATGAGCATAGGTTAAGATATTCCTGTCCACAGGAATCCAAATTCTCTGGTATGATATTGATGTTTATGTCGCCTATTAAAATTATATTTTTAAATGATTTTAAACTTTGTAGTACGTTTTGCAAAGAATGAATAAAATTACTTATATTTTTAAATGAAGGAGATCTGTATATGGCTAGAATTGCGGTGTCTGAACCTACTTTGATAAGTAAGCGATTGCATTCTAACATGTTTGGTTCCTCGACTGATATGTTTAGATCATTTCTGGCGTAAACTACTATCCCGTCGTTTTGGTTGTAATTTTCCTTGCTGCTGTACAAAACGTACCCTGGCATGGATGGTAAATGACAATTTTTAGCTAACCAGCACTCGGTCAGGATAATTATATCGTTGCTAACATTAAGTCTATGTTGGAAAGTACTGAAATTATCAAAATTCTTAACAATACTGCGTATATTTTGTGTAATTATTGTAAATCGGTTATTGTAACGGGAAATGTACTGACCACAACTTTCAACCTCACACAGTTTTGACTCAGATACAGAGAAATTATCTAAGTCATTATTTAAGTTTTCAGCCATTATTTCTATTAACTAATAAAAGATCTAGATAAATATTTACAGATGGCGCTCTTAGGCGCCCTCATAGTCAATTAAATTTATGTACCTTTTTTCTGCAATATTTTTCGCAGGACAGTCTCCATCGCCCGTTTTGTGGTTGGACGGCTTTTTAAAATGCAGACATGTGGCGCATTTTGGTGGATCTCCTCGTTTTTTACACTCCTTCATTGTGTGACCTTTTTCTCCGCAATGACCGCAAGTGTCTTTTTCTTCACGACAAAACTTAGCTGCATGTCCATACTGCTGACATTTAAAACAACGTGTTACTAGGGTATAGTCTCGGACTGGGCACGATGACCAATTTACAAACAATCGGTCTTTACATATCAGGGCTTTACGAATATTGGCTGAAACTTCTATAACGTAATTACAGGTCTCGGTGTTCTTTTTCCCTGACTTATGACTTAACTTGATTGATTTTAAAAAAGTTTCAATGGTCATGCTCTCAGATTTTTCAGCCAAGTTTTGGTGGTAAATGCAGCTAAAAACTTCAGATTCTTTCAAGGCCGACGGTACTCCGATGACTACAATTCTAGGCCTGCGCTTGTTGGGTTCATCAACGGTAAAACCAGAAGATGTCAGTAGTGCCGATTGCTTAAGCTTTTCTATATCCTCTTTACTCTCTGTGCTTATTATAACTCCACCGTTTCTGGTCTTGCGTAATCCCCTCACTTGTAGTTTCATGTCTTCAGGGCAGATGATTTTTTGGACAAGCGATTTTGTTTCATCGCTCGATTTCTTTCCGTCACTTGGATAGATAGCTACCGAGCTAACATTCCTGGGCAGGATGAGGTCCTTAGAGCTTTTCTTTAACATGTCTGCGAACGATATTGTTCCCGTCACTGGTTTTGGACACTGTTCGAGCGACTGCTTGAGGGCACAAATTTGTTTTGAGAGGTCTCTTTCTTCATGAAGGGCTTGCAGGTTGTTATGGGCTAAAATTGTTTTTTGTTTTAATGACTGGTATCTCACAGCCATCTGAGATGTTCCATGCCCAACTTTTCGGCAAAGATTACCGACTCTCATTTTTTGCTCGGAATTCAATTTACCGCCTTCAGCGATGACGCACACTTCGTTCAGGCATTGCTCGATAGTTGTCATCCAGTTTTGGATCTCAGGCGTGGACAACAACTCGTGGACTTGTTCCTCTTCCGGGGCGCCCCGCGGGACAGGCCGCGGCGGGGCGACGGGCGCTGCGGCGACGCAGGGAGGCACGGGCGCCGGGGAGCGCGTCGGGCTGCGGCGCGTCAGCAGGCTTCTATTGAAGGGACTACCTTCCATTATTCCTTTTTATTTTTTAACGTTATAAATACATTATAAATTATAACACAAAAACTTATATCATTCAATCAGACACAAAAGGCTTGCTTCCGCCTAATACTAGGTCAAGAAATTTTTCAGTTAATTGTTTATTGTACTCATTAATCAGCACGTCCGATCACTTCAGATCACAATATTAATAATGACAGACATTGGGGACAGACAAGTCGCACCCCAACCACCGAAGGATACCCTGCCGCCCACTATGGGTCAGACACAGGGCACCGACGAAGCAGACTGCCGCCCGATACGGGACAGACGCAGCCCACCCCAACCACCAAAGGGCACCCTGCCGCCCACTATGGGTCAGACACAGGGCACCGACGAAGCACGACTGCCGCCCGATACGGGACAGACGCAGCGCGCCCCAACCAGAGGAATGTTTTGGCTTCGCCCGTTGCTGGATTGCAACGGGTTACTGAGCCCCCCCGCCACGACAAGGCACATTCCAATTCGGGGGGGAACCTAACCTAACCTAACCTAACCTTTTTTTTTTTTTTTTTTTTTTTTTTTTTTTTTTTTTTTTTTTTTTTTTTTTTCGGGGGGGAAAATGCGTTACGCATACCACCCGGGCGCAGGGGGCACCCGAGTGGTTATGTGGGACTCCCGTATAGGCTAATGAGACCCACGGTATACCCACTAAAAACCCCCCCATCATCCTCCTCGCCGCCCTGTGACGGGGCCACGGGAACGCTCTCGCACACATCCGCGACCCCGCCGGCGGCAGCCGCCCACAAGCGGCTCCATCGCCACAGCCCGAAGGCCCTCCACGACGGGCGCACCAGATGTTAAGGTGCGCCTCCCTCCTCGGCCTCCACCAGTACTGTAGCAGACTCCCCCCAAGTCTGCTACTACGAGGCCATGGGTACCAGATAACTGGTACCCGGTGGCAGATCGGGTCTGTGGTTCTGCCACCCACCACACCTCGGCCGCAGAGGATAGGGCAAGCGGCGCACCGCAATACCGACATGCCTCTTCCTCTGCGGCCCCACCAGTGCCGTTTCACGGAACGGCCCCGCCGGTTCGCAGGGGGTAGGGAGAGTGGCGCACCGTAATACCAACACGCCTCTCCCCCTGCGATCCCTCCACGGCCGCAGAAGATAGGGAGAACGGCGCACCGTAATACCGGCACTCCTCTTCTTCTGCGGTCCCATCTCCTAGCGCGTCCACAGCGGACTTCTTCAGCCCGCTGGGAGCGCCCTCCTCGGGCCAGCCGGCGGCCCCAACAGGCCGGCCCTGGTTGCCTCTTAGTTCACCGTGGGTGACCAGTCCACGGTTACTAAGCCCCCCCGCCACGGCAAGGCGGGCAACCATCGGGGGGGAACCTAACCTAACCTAACCTAACCTAACCTAACCTAACCTAACCTAACCTAACCTAACCTAACCTAACCTAACCTAACCTAACCTAACCTTTTTTTTTTTTTTTTTTTTTTTTTAACGCAGGAAAATCCTCATGGATACCCTACCCCAGCGGGGGCCGAGGTCGGGTTATGCCGGACTCTTACCGACTAAAAACCTGCGGCTTCCGTCTGGACGCACGGAGTCGGGTCACGAGGAGCTTGCGCATTCGTTCGCGACCCGACAGCGTTGGCCGGCGCTCTGTGCAGCGCCGGCGACGTCCCGAGAGGGAGGGGTCCCTCTCTAGTCGTCCCTCATGAGATGGTGCGCAGGAAGCGCACGCGCCACCTCGAGCCCTGGACCGGAGGCGGATTCCCCCGAACCCGCCAACGAAGGCTCATGGGACTGCGGGAGAGGGAGGCTTTCGGCAACGAAAGCCGCCCTCCGGCGTCCCGTGCGACGGCGACGAAGCGGAAGGGAGGATGCATCATCTTCCCTCGCCCTCTCCGCCGCCTCCTTCGCGAGCATTACGGCCTCGCAGAAGGATCGCACCGCCTGCCACGATCTCTCACTCTCGACCATAGCGCGAACCACGGTCGGGAGCGAGATGTCGGCACCCAATACAGAGCCGAGCGCGCTGCGCTCCGCATCCCACGCCGGGCATACCTCCAGCGTGTGCTGGGCCGTCTCGTCGAGGCAATCGTGCAGTGGTGGCACCTGGCAGTCGGTTCCCGACCGATCCGAAACAGGTAACTCCCGAAACAACCATGTCCCGAGAGCACCTGCGTCAGACGGTAGGTCAGGAAACCGTGTCGCCTACCCAACCACTGCTGGAAGACTGGACGAATTGCCTCGATAGTCCAGAGTCCGGCGCTCGAAAGCGCCAGCCTGGACTCCCACGCTTCGGTAGCCCGTTGGCGCAGCTCAGCTCTGTGCCCCTCCTGTTCCTGCAGTGCAGGCGGGTGACCCCTGGCCCGGAGCGCCTCCACGCGCCACTCGTAGAGCGACGCGAGGGCTCTCGCTTCCAGGTCCCAGGGAATAGTACCCGCCAGCACGCAAGATGCCTCACCCGAGATCGTGCGATAACCCCGTACCACCCTGATCGCCATCACCCGCTGGACTCGCGTCAAGCGGGCGACATTGCTGCGAGTCAGGGCGCTGCCGGCCCACACAGGGGCACCATACAGGGCCATCGATCTCACGATTCCCGCGTAGAGACGCCGACACGACGTCTCAGGTCCGCCGAGATTCGGCAGCAGCCTTCCCAGGGCCGCAGCCGCCCTCAGCAGCCGAGGCTCAAGGCACTCGAAGTGGGGGCCGAAGTTCCACCGGCTATCCAGGACGAGTCCCAGATAGCGCATCGACGGCCTCACGTCGATGCGGACTCCGGATACGACGATATGGGCACCCCGGGGCGGCGCATTCCGCGGGCCATGGAACACCACGGCCTCGGACTTTTCGAGCGCCACCCGCAAACCCAATCGTCGTATGCGGCCCACCACGAATGCCGCGCCGGCGGTGGCGCGCAAGGAAGCATCCCTGTGGCTTTTGCCTCGGGCAGTGACCAAGGTGTCGTCCGCGTAACAGACTACGCCGACACCCGGCACTGTGGCTCCTCGCAGCACCCAGTCGTAGCCGATGTTCCAGAGGAGTGGGCCTAGTACCGACCCCTGAGGAACGCCGCACGACATCTCCCGCCGACACCACCGGTCTCGACCGGGGTATTCCACCGCACGCCCAGACAGGTAGTCCCCGACGACCCGGCGCAGGTACGGAGGAACTCCGTGGAATCGGAGCCCCTCCCTGATGCAGCTCCAGGGGAGGGAGTTAAATGCGTTAGCGATGTCCAGAGACACCGCCAACACGACCTCACCCCGGGCGATCGCGTCCTGCGCCAAGGACTTAACCCGCTGAATCGCGTCTACGGCAGACCTACCCCTGCGGAATCCAAACTGGCAGTCTGCCAGATCCGGTCCGACATCCTCTAGGTGCTCGACGATCCGGGCGGCCACAACTCTCTCAAAGAGTTTGGCGTCCTCGTCGAGCATCACTATCGGGCGGTACGCAGATGGGGATTCCGCCGGACGCCCTTCCTTTCTGAGGAGAACGAGACGACCTGTCTTCCACCGCTGTGGAACCTGGCCTAGGGCCAGACAGGCGTCGAAAAGTCTTCTCAGACGAGGCTCGAGGGCATCCATGGCCAAGACCAACACCCGGCCGGGTACGCCGTCAGGACCGGGGGCGGTGTTTTTGGCTCGCAGCCGCAACACCGCAGCTCCCAGCTCTCCCGGGGTCACTGACGGCGCCACATCCGGGCCGGGCTCCGCGGCAACCGAAGGCATCATGGGGGGACTGGGATGGTCCCCCGTCCGCGGAAACAGGGCCGCAACGACTCTGTCCAGGATTTGCGGCTGGAGACTTCGCGTGAGTGGGGGCGCCCAGGGGCGAAGTTTGCACATCGCCAACCTGTACGGCCTCCCCCACGGGTCGCGGTTCAACGTCCCCAGCAACTCCTCCCTCGCAAGAGCCTTAGCCCTGCCGATCGCTGCCTTCAGCTGCCGCCGGGACTCCTTGAAGGAAGCATGCAGGAGTGCAATCACATCCTCCTCCCGCATCCGCCGCCGCCTGTAATTGGTATACTGGCGTCGTGCGACCACACAAGCTGCACGCAAATTCGTGAGCTCGGCGGACCACCAGTACACCTGGGGCTTCGGGGGACGACGCCTGGCTCGGGGCATTGACGCGTCGCAAACCTGCGACAACGCGCCCCGCAACCATTCCGCCTCGTCCTCCACCACCACGGGGCCCACAGGCGCGGACACCCAAGATTGCACAATTGCAGCTTCCTTCGCGAGGTCCCTGTCGAGGTGCCTCAACTGCCACCTCGGGCCGTCGTCAACCGGGGGCCGGAAGGGACCGGCTGGATCTGACGGGGATACGGCTGCGAGATCGAACCGAATGTAACGGTGATCACACAACACCGCCGTATCCACCACTCCCCAGTCCCGAACACGGCGCGCCAGGGCGGGAGTCGCGAACGTGATGTCCACGATCGACTCGCCCTGGGGTCGCACGCACGTGCTCATCGATCCCTGGTTGAGAAGGGCCAACCCTTGTCCGAGGGCAAACTCCTCCAGTGCCTCGCCAAATACGTCCGTTCTGACGGAACCCCAAGCCGTATTCCAGGCATTGAAGTCGCCAGCGAGGAGCACTTGGCGAGGGTGGCATTGGCCGATTAAGGCGCCCACCCGTCCGAGATAAATCTCGAACTCGGCGAGTGTGCGGTTCGGGGAAAAGTAGCCACCGACGACTACAAAATCCTCAAACCACACAGCGACGTATCCCGGACCCTTCGCTACCTTTTCGAAGGGTGGGGAGTTCGCCGCGCCCCATCGGACGATCGCGACGGAGCCGTCATTGTCCCGAACCCAGTTCTCACCGGGGGGGACACAGTACGGCTCGCAGATCACGGCCACGTCTATCGACCACTCCGCAAAGCTCTGGAACAGGAGGTCCTGAGCTCTGGCGGCGTGCTCGATATTCGCCTGGAGGAATCGGAGCTTGTGGTCCATGACTAGGATTCCATGGCCACAAGTCCGTCCCCGGACACTCCAGCTGAGCTGCCGCTGGCCGACTGCGTTGAGGATGCAGTCGGTGGTGGTAGCCGCCTTTTAGGCCGAGGGGCATGGCACGATTTGCCCCCCAGCCTGTGATCGGCCGGCTTCTTGGCAGCCGCGCACACAGTGCAGTGTGCAGCGGCGGCGTTGCAGTCGCGGGCGACGTGGCCCGGTTTTCCACAACGGTAGCAATTACTACTGCGGTCAACCGGGCTGCTGCACTGCTCCCGGACGTGCCCGAGTTGCAGGCACCGGAAGCAGCGCAGAGGTCTCGCTTCGAGGAGCGAGACCTTCGCCGACACCCACCCGACAAGCAACCGCCTGCCATCAGCCACCTTATTGGCGGCAGCCACCGGGCAGCTCAGCCAGAGCGTGCCCAGGCCCGAATTGTCTCGGCGGATTTCACCAGTCTTGACGGACGCAATTGTGCATCCGCCAATCCTGGCTACGACCGCCGCGACATCTGCAGCGGAGACTGCATCGTCCAAACCGGACACTCGCAGCTCCGCGCATTTGATGGGCCTGGACACCACCACGTCCTCCCCAAGGGCGGCACGCAGCTTGTCCGCGAGTGCGTCCGCCTTATCAGTGCTGGTTGAACCAGGCACCTCCAGGACCCTGGCCCCGGTGGCGGACACCCTGAACTTCACGGACTCTATTCCGAGGCTTTGAAGGTCGACCTTCTTCTTGGCCTCGGATAGAGCTGCGGCGTAGGTGACGCCCTTCTTCAACGCCTCTGGCTGCAGTTTTAGAACCACAGCCAGAGACCGGGGAGCACGTGGTTTGCGCCTCCGTCCCTTCTTCTGCGGAGCCTGCTGGGAGTCAGGCACCGCAGATTGGGCCCTCCGTGGTTGAGACGGCAGGGCAGCACTATTTGGTGCCGCCTTTGGACGCCGTCTCGCCACCACATTCCACCCCTCGTCCATGGACGCAGGAGCCGGCGGCAGTGGCCGGGGCTCCCGTTGGGGTGGGGCTGGGGCAGGTTGTTTGGCTTTGGCCTTTCCCTTCTTTCCCTTTTGGGACTTCGGGGATGGGCCGGGGCCAGACCTGCCCTGGGACGTCGGGGCCGCTGGTACCACAGGCTTAGGCTGAGGGGCAGCCTTTGCCTTGTCGGAAGCCAGCGGTGGGCGGAGGCGCGGTTCGGGCAGCAGCCTCTGCTGCAAGCCCTCGAACCGAGCGTTGAGCATCTTGCCCACACTAAGCAAGATGCTCCGCTCCAGTTCCTGCACCTTGTCAGAGGACAGGGTTGTCGTTGGGCACGACCCCCCGACATTGACAGGTGGCAGCTCCTCTGCCACCCTGTCTGGGGCACGCCGCATGTCGGCCCGTAATGCGGCCAACTCGCGGCGTAGCTCCGCCAACTCCGTTCGCAGCTGGTCATTGTCCGCTTTATAGCGGTCATTGGCCAGCCGCAGACGGGTCAGCTCCTCCGACGCAGTGCGCTGGTGGAGCTCACCTACCAGCTCCTTAATGGAGGAGGCAGCATCTCGAAGAGCCTTTACGTAGGTCCCCTTGAGGTTCTTCGAGGTGCTGGCCACCTGGGAGATCACCTCGACGGAGCTCATCACTCGAGCTTGTAGGTCCGCCGCCGAGGTTTCCTCCATTGCGGCACTCGCAATATCCGGCGAGCTCGTTTTGGCTCTAGCCGTACGGATTTTGCGTGCCGCCTCCTCCAGTTCTTGCTCAGCACGGAGCTCCATCTCCGCGCGCTGAGCCGCCACCAATTCCGCCTTGGCTTTGGCGAGGCCGACGTATTGCCCAGTGGTGGGCGGTCGGCCTCTGCCTCGGCGGGCGGTAGAAACTTTCGGAGCCTTTACAGGCTCCGACGCAGAGCTGCTGTCGTCGTCCGACGTTGCTCTTTCCGAGCGGCTGCGTTTCCGCTGCCACAACCGCCCTTGAGTCCCTAGAGACTCCGCGACACTCATCGCCGATCCAGAGCTAAGCTCCTCGGCGAGAGAACTATCCCCTTCTGAACCCGTTTTACGACCGGGTTCAAAGTCGGCTGTATCAGTAGTCCGTGTGGTTTTGCCAAGGTCGTGTTTACGAAGGCCAGCGAATTGCTGGCCTACGGAGCAATTGTTGCCCCCCCCAGAGTACGAGGGGCGGCCCTCCACCGAGGTGGAGGGGTGGGATTTCCCGGCATCTGCCGACGTACCCACCTGGGGACCACATTTCCAATTGCTGTCTTCCATTTCCGCTTTCACCGATGACTCCACATCGTCGTCCCATTTTTTCAGGGGTTGGGCTCCCCTGTCAGGTGTCACTGCCGCCGGCTACCAGACAGACACAGTGCACCCCAAACCCCCCAGCGAGGTATCCCTGCCGCCCATTCTGGGTCAGACGCAGGGAACCGACGAGGCGCGACTGCCGCCCGATACGGGACAGACGCAGCGCGCCCCAACCACCAAAAAGGGTACCCTGCCGCCCACTATGGGTCAGACACAGGGCACCAAAGAGGCACGACTGCCGCCCGATACGGGACAGACGCAGCCCACCCCAACCACCAAAGGGCACCCTGCCGCCCACTATGGGTCAGACACAGGGCACCGACGAAGCACGACTGCCATCCCATTGGGGACAGATAAGTCGCACCCCAACCACCGAAGGATACCCTGCCGCCCACTATGGGTCAGACACAGGGCATCGACGAAGCAGACTGCCGCCCGATACGGGACAGACGCAGCCCACCCCAACAACCAGAGGGCACCCTGCCGCCCACTATGGGTCAGACACAGGGCACCGACGAAGCACGACTGCCGCCCGATACGGGACAGACGCAGCGCACCCCAACCAGAGGAATGTTTTGGCTTCGCCCGTTGCTGGATTGCAACGGGTTACTGAGCCCCCCCGCCACGACAAGGCACATTCCAATTCGGGGGGGAACCTTTTTTTTTTTTTTTTTTAACGCAGGAAAATCCTCATGGATACCCTACCCCAGCGGGGGCCGAGGTCGGGTTATGCCGGACTCTTACCGACTAAAAACCTGCGGCTTCCGTCTGGACGCACGGAGTCGGGTCACGAGGAGCTTGCGCATTCGTTCGCGGCCCGACAGCGTTGGCCGGCGCTCTGTGCAGCGCCGGCGACGTCCCGAGAGGGAGGGGTCCCTCTCTAGTCGTCCCTCATGAGATGGTGCGCAGGAAGCGCACGCGCCATCTCGAGCCCTGGACCGGAGGCGGATTCCCCCGAACCCGCCAACGAAGGCTCATGGGACTGCGGGAGAGGGAGGCTTTCGGCAACGAAAGCCGCCCTCCGGCGTCCCGTGCGACGGCGACGAAGCGGAAGGGAGGATGCATCATCTTCCCTCGCCCTCTCCGCCGCCTCCTTCGCGAGCATCACGGCCTCGCAGAAGGATCGCACCGCCTGCCACGATCTCTCACTCTCGACCATAGCGCGAACCACGGTCGGGAGCGAGATGTCGGCACCCAATACAGAGCCGAGCGCGCTGCGCTCCGCATCCCACGCCGGGCATACCTCCAGCGTGTGCTGGGCCGTCTCGTCAAGGCAATCGTCGCAGTGGTGGCACCTGGCATTCGGTTCCCGACCGATCCGAAACAGGTAACTCCCGAAACAACCATGTCCCGAGAGCACCTGAGTCAGACGGTAGGTCAGGAAACCGTGTCGCCTACCCAACCACTGCTGGAAGACCGGACGAATTGCCTCGATAGTCCAGAGTCCGGCGCTCGAAAGCGCCAGCCTGGACTCCCACGCTTCGGTAGCCCGTTGGCGCAGCTCAGCTCTGTGCCCCTCCTGTTCCTGCAGTGCAGGCGGGTGACCCCTGGCCCGGAGCGCCTCCACGCGCCACTCGTAGAGCGACTCGAGGGCTCTCGCTTCCAGGTCCCAGGGAATAGTACCCGCCAGCACGCAAGATGCCTCACCCGAGATCGTGCGATAACCCCGTACCACCCTGATCGCCATCACCCGCTGGACTCGCGTCAAGCGGGCGACATTGCTGCGACTCAGGGCGCTGCCGGCCCACACAGGGGCACCATACAGGGCCATCGATCTCACGATTCCCGCGTAGAGACGCCGACACGACGTCTCAGGTCCGCCGAGATTCGGCAGCAGCCTTCCCAGGGCCGCAGCCGCTCTCAGCAGCCGAGGCTCAAGGCACTCGAAGTGGGGGCCGAAGTTCCACCGGCTATCCAGGACGAGTCCCAGATAGCGCATCGACGGCCTCACGTCGATGCGGACTCCGGATACGACGATATGGGCACCCCAGGGCGGCGCGTTCCGCGGGCCATGGAAAACCACGGCCTCGGACTTTTCGAGCGCCACCCGCAAACCCAATCGCCGTATGCGGCCCACCACGAATGCCGCGCCGGCGGTGGCGCGCAAGGAAGCATCCCTGTGGCTTTTGCCTCGGGCAGTGACCAAGGTGTCGTCCGCGTAACAGACTACGCCGACACCCGGCACTGTGGCTCCTCGCAGCACCCAGTCGTAGCCGATGTTCCAGAGGAGTGGGCCTAGTACCGACCCCTGAGGAACGCCGCACGACATCTCCCGTCGACACCACCGGTCTCGACCGGGGTATTCCACCGCACGCCCAGACAGGTAGTCCCCGACGACCCGGCGCAGGTACGGAGGAACTCCGTGGAATCGGAGCCCCTCCCTGATGCAGCTCCAGGGGAGGGAGTTAAATGCGTTGGCGAAGTCCAGAGACACCGCCAACACGACCTCACCCCGGGCGATCGCGTCCTGCGCCAAGGACTTAACCCGCTGAATCGCGTCTACGGCAGACCTACCCCTGCGGAATCCAAACTGGCAGTCTGCCAGATCCGGTCCGACATCCTCTAGGTGCTCGACGATCCGGGCGGCCACAACTCTCTCAAAGAGTTTGGCGTCCTCGTCGAGCATCACTATCGGGCGGTACGCAGATGGGGATTCCGCCGGACGCCCTTCCTTTCTGAGGAGAACGAGACGACCTGTCTTCCACCGCTGTGGAACCTGGCCTAGGGCCAGACAGGCGTCGAAGAGTCTCCTCAGACGAGGCTCGAGGGCATCCATGGCCAAGACCAACACCCGGCCGGGTACGCCGTCAGGACCGGGGGCGGTGTTTTTGGCTCGCAGCCGCAACACCGCAGCTCCCAGCTCTCCCGGGGTCACTGACGGCGCCACATCCGGGCCGGGTTCCGCGGCAACCGAAGGCATCATGGGGGGACTGGGATGGTCCCCCGTCCGCGGAAACAGGGCCGCAACGACTCTGTCCAGGATTTGCGGCTGGAGACTTCGCGTGAGTGGGGGTGCCCAGGGGCGAAGTTTGCACATCGCCAACCTGTACGGCCTCCCCCACGGGTCGCGGTTCAACGTCCCCAGCAACTCCTCCCTCGCAAGAGCCTTAGCCCTGCCGATCGCTGCCTTCAGCTGCCGCCGGGACTCCTTGAAGGAAGCATGCAGGAGTGCAATCACATCCTCCTCCCGCATCCGCCGCCGCCTGTAATTGGTGTACTGGCGTCGTGCGACCACACAAGCTGCACGCAGTTGCGTGAGCTCGGCGGACCACCAGTACACCTGGGGCTTCGGGGGACGACGCCTGGCTCGGGGCATTGACGCGTCGCAAACCTGCGACAACGCGCCCCGCAACCATTCCGCCTCGTCCTCCACCACCACGGGGCCCACAGGCGCGGACACCCACGATTGCACAATTGCAGCTTCCTTCGCGAGGTCCCTGTCGAGGTGCCTCAACTGCCACCTCGGGCCGTCGTCAACCGGGGGCCGGAAGGGACCGGCTGGATCTGACGGGGATACGGCTGCGAGATCGAACCGAATGTATCGGTGATCACACAACACCGCCGTATCCACCACTCCCCAGTCCCGAACACGGCGCGCCAGGGCGGGACTCGCGAACGTGATGTCCACGATCGACTCGCCCTGGGGTCGCACGCACGTGCTCATCGATCCCCGGTTGAGAAGGGCCAACCCTTGTCCGAGGGCAAACTCCTCCAGTGCCTCGCCAAATACGTCCGTTCTGACGGAACCCCAAGCCGTATTCCAGGCATTGAAGTCGCCAGCGAGGAGCACTTGGCGAGGGTGGCATTGGCCGATTAAGGCGCCCACCCGTCCGAGATAAATCTCGAACTCGGCGAGTGTGCGGTTCGGGGAAAAGTAGCCACCGACGACTACAAAATCCTCAAACCACACAGCGACGTATCCCGGACCCTTCGCTACCTTTTCGAAGGGTGGGGAGTTCGCCGCGCCCCATCGGACGATCGCGACGGAGCCGTCATTGTCCCGCACCCAGTTTTCACCTGGGGGGACGAAGTACGGCTCGCAGATCACTGCCACGTCTATCGACCACTCCGCGAAGCTCTGGAACAGGAGGTCCTGAGCTCGGGCGGAGTGTTCGATATTCGCCTGGAGGAATCGGAGCTTGTGGTCCATAACTAGGAATCCATGGCCACAAGTCCGTCCCCGGACACTCCAGCTGAGCTGCCGCTGGCCGACTGCGTTGAGGATGCAGTCGGTGGTGGTAGCCGCCTTTTAGGCCGAGGGGCATGGCACGATTTGCCCCCCAGCCTGTGATCGGCCGGCTTCTTGGCAGCCGCGCACACAGTGCAGTGTGCAGCGGCGGCGTTGCAGTCGCGGGCGACGTGGCCCGGCTTTCCGCAGCGGTAACAATTACTGCTGCGGTCAACCGGACTGCTGCACTGCTCCCGGACGTGCCCGAGTTGCAGGCACCGGAAGCAGCGCAGAGGTCTCGCTTCGAGGAGCGAGACCTTCGCCGACACCCAGCCGACAAGCAACCGCCTGCCATCAGCCACCTTATTGGCGGCAGCCACCGGGCAGCTCAGCCAGAGCGTGCCCAGACCCGATTTGTCGAGGCGGACCTCGCCAGTCTTGATGGACGCAATTGGGCATCCACCAATTCCGGCCACCGCCGCCGCGACATCTGCAGCGGAAACTGCGTCGTCCAACCCGGACACGCGCAGTTCCGCGCACTTCGTGGGCCTGGACACGGCCACGCTCTCCCCAAGGGCGGCCCGCAACTTCTCTGCGAGAGCATCCGCCTTTTCGGTGTTTGAGACCCCGGGAATTTCCAGGATTCTCGCACCTGTGGCGGACACTCTAAAATTCACAGAGTCAATGCCGAGGCTTCGAAGATCGACCTTCTTCTTGGCCTCGGCAAGAGTTGCGGCGTAGGTGACGCCCTTTTGTACAGCCTCTGGCTGTAGTTTCAAAACTACAGCCAAGGACCGGGGAGGGCGCGGCTTGCGCCTCCGCTGTCGTCCCTTCTTGGTCTGCGGAGCCTGCTGGGAGACAGGTACCGCAGACTGGGCCCTCCGTGGTTGAGACGGCAGGGCAGCACTCTTTGTTGCCGCCTTTGGACGCCGTCTCGCCACCACATTCCACCCCTCGTCCATGGACGCAGGAGCCGGCGGCAGTGGCCGGGGCTCCCGTTGGGGTGGGGCTGGGGCAGGTTGTTTGGCTTTGGCCTTTCCCTTCTTTCCCTTTTGGGACTTCGGGGATAGGCCGGGGCCAGACCTGCCCTGGGACGTCGGGACCGCTCGTGCCACAGGCTTAGGCTGGGGGGCAGCCTTAGCCTTGTCGGCAGCCAACGGTGGGCGGAGGCGCGGTTCGGGCAGCAGCCTCTGCTGCAAGCCCTCGAACCGAGCGTCGAGCATCTTGCCCACACTAAGCAAGATGCTCCGCTCCAGCTCCTGCGCCTTGTCGGAGGACGGGGTCGCCGTTGGGCACGACCCCCCGACATTGACAGGTGGCAGCTCCTCTGCCACCCTGTCTGGGGCACGCCGCATATCGGCCCGTAATGCGGCCAACTCGCGGCGTACCTCCGCCAACTCCGTTCGCAGCTGGTCATTGTCCGCTTTGTAGCGGTCATTGGCCAGCCGCAGACGGGTCAACTCCTCTGACGCAGTGCGCTTCTGGAGTTCCTCCAATATCTCCTTTATAGAGGAAGCTGAATCTCGCAGGGCCTTAACATAAGTCCCCTTGAGATTCTTGGAGGTGCTCGCCACTTGGGATATGACCTCTATGGAGCTCATTACGCGAGTTTGCAGCTCGGTCGCCGAGGTCTCTTCCACAGCGGCATTCAACGTATCCGGCGAGCTCGGCTTTGCTCTAGCTCGGATTTTTCGAGCTGCCTCCTCCACTTCCTGCTCAGCACGAAGCTCCAACTCCGCGCGCTGAGCCGCCACCAGCTCTGCCTTGGCTTTGGCGTGGCCAACGTATTGCCCAGTGGTGGGCGGTCGGCCTCTGCCTCGGCGGGCGGTGGAAACCTTTGGAGCCGGTACAGGCTCCGACGCGGAGCTGCTGTCCTCGTCGGACGTAGCATCCCTGGCGGAATGGCTGCGTTTCCGCTGCCAGAGCCGCCCTCGAGTCTCCACCGACTCTCCGACACTCATAGCTGAGCCGGAGCTTAGCTCCTCAGCTTGAGCGTCTTCACTCTCTGAACCCATTTTACGACCGGGTTCTTGGTCGGCGTTATCAGTTTTCCGGTTTGCGTTAGCCAAGTCGTGTTCACGAGGGCCAGCGGTCTGCTGGCCCACGAAGCGGTTGTTGCCCCCCCCAGAGTACGAGGGGCGGCCCTCCACCGAGGTGGAGGGGTGGGATTTCCCGGCATCAGCCGACGTACCCACCTGGGGACCACATTTACAAGCGCTTTTGTCCATTCCAGCTATCTCCGATGACTCCACATCGTCGGCCCATTTTTTCAGGGGTTGGGCTCCCCTGTCAGGTGTCACTGCCGCCGGCTACCGGACAGACGCAGTGCACCCCGATCCCCCCAGCAAGGTAGCCCTGCCGCCCATTATGGGTCAGACGCAGGGCACCGACGAGGCACCACTGCCGCCCGATACGGGACAGACGCAGCGCGCCCCAACCACTAAAATGGGTACCCTGCCGCCCATTATGGGTCAGACGCAGGGCACCCCAACAACCAAAAGGTACCCCGCCGCCCATTCTGGGTCAGACGCAGGGCACCGACGAAGCACGACTGCCATCCCATTGGGGACAGACAAGTCGCACCCCAACCACCGAAGGATACCCTGCCGCCCACTATGGGTCAGACACAGGGCATCGACGAAGCAGACTGCCGCCCGATACGGGACAGACGCAGCCCACCCCAACCACCAAAGGGCACCCTGCCGCCCACTATGGGTCAGACACAGGGCACCGACGAAGCACGACTGCCGCCCGATACGGGACAGACGCAGCGCGCCCCAACCAGAGGAATGATTTGGCTTCGCCCGTTGCTGGATTGCAACGGGTTACTGAGCCCCCCCGCCACGACAAGGCACATTCCAATTCGGGGGGGAAT
The DNA here is from genome assembly GCA_923062675.1 of Marasmarcha lunaedactyla. NCBI lineage: Eukaryota > Metazoa > Arthropoda > Insecta > Lepidoptera > Pterophoridae > Marasmarcha > Marasmarcha lunaedactyla. Next base: position 24,078 of record OV281351.1, on the reverse strand, counting down.
TCGGGGGGGAACCTAACCTAACCTAACCTAACCTAACCTAACCTAACCTAACCTAACCTAACCTAACCTAACCTAACCATACCGATCACAAATACATATATTATATTGAGTTTTGCTGGCCGATTTTCGAGATTTTTGTATTGAAATTTTTGTTTTATTGACGCCGTCCTTTTTATAAGGTTGCGGTGAAATTTTCTTTTTGGAATCTCGTGGAAATCCCGGAAAACTCGTTTTTTGGTATTAATTTTATAAGACAATACACCGTTCTGACCGGTTCTAGTAGATATTAGTAAATTATATTGTGATATTAGGTTTTTGTTGATCCGAGAAGGTTAAATAACACCTTTCGGTACATCGTTGTTGACGGAAAACTCAAATTTTCATTAAATTTTCATATAAAATAGTCAATTTTTGTTAGTTTTTATTTTCAAAATTTTATTAAACACTTTGTTTTGCAAATATTTTTCAAATCCTTATACCATCATCTGCGCCGTGCTCCTGCGCGTCTTTTAAGGCACAAAGGAACCTTCCACGGGAAAACGGTGTTGGAAAATTTTGCAAAACTTAGCGTAAATCCGGCGTTTTTTGGTTAAAATTAGTGTTTTTCCTTGATATTTTCAAAATTTTCCTTTGCGCATCACCATTTTTTAGTTTCAATAGCCTGCATTTGACCGTCCGCTTCGATTGAGACATCAACCGTCCCGATCGGACGACAAAAACTTTGAAAAATAGAAAAATATCATAGTGCCACGCCCATCAAAAGTCTACCTAAGCGGTGCTAAATTTAGAAAATTATATCACAAATACATATATTATATTGAGTTTTGCTGGCCGATTTTCGAGATTTTTGTATTGAAATTTTTGTTTTATTGACGCCGTCCTTTTTATAAGGTTGCGGTGAAATTTTCTTTTTGGAATCTCGTGGAAATCCCGGAAAACTCGTTTTTTGGTATTAATTTTATAAGACAATACACCGTTCTGACCGGTTCTAGTAGATATTAGTAAATTATATTGTGATATTAGGTTTTTGTTGATCCGAGAAGGTTAAATAACACCTTTCGGTACATCGTTGTTGACGGAAAACTCAAATTTTCATTAAATTTTCATATAAAATAGTCAATTTTTGTTAGTTTTTATTTTCAAAATTTTATTAAACACTTTGTTTTGCAAATATTTTTCAAATCCTTATACCATCATCTGCGCCGTGCTCCTGCGCGTCTTTTAAGGCACAAAGGAACCTTCCACGGGAAAACGGTGTTGGAAAATTTTGCAAAACTTAGCGTAAATCCGGCGTTTTTTGGTTAAAATTAGTGTTTTTCCTTGATATTTTCAAAATTTTCCTTTGCGCATCACCATTTTTTAGTTTCAATAGCCTGCATTTGACCGTCCGCTTCGATTGAGACATCAACCGTCCCGATCGGACGACAAAAACTTTGAAAACCCCGCACCACCCATTTTCCTGGAGCTTAGGGAGAGAGTATTTATTTCCAAAACTGTATGTGCGCCTTAATATACTGGTAGCGCCATCTAGTTGGAAAATTTTGGAAAATCTTTTAAAGTTGGGCTTTTTCCTTTATTTCGTGATATTGACTTCTGTGATATAGTTTTAAGTTAGTTTTAAGTATTTACATTTGTATTGTGACGTTTTATTTATTGTTTGGGGACCTCTACACCCCAAACACGTGAATAATATTTCAAAAATTTTATATTAGCTTTACTTTTGTGACGTCTTATTTATTGACCGGGACATTTTACATCCCTACTAAACATAGATAGTGTGCCCATTTACAGCACCTTAGATAGCAGCTAGAGTATTGTTTTATTGACATTACAAACTTGTATTATTTTATTTTATTTTATAATTATTGACGCATACCTCTGACCATGATGCGCACACCAGCAAAAGCTGTAGGAGGCGAAATAGCGGGCAAGATATCCCCTGAAATTGAAAACACAAAAGTTAGAAGAAGCATTGGAGAGTGGGAGGCAGCCAGTCTTGGTACAAAAACTACTTCTTCCAGCAGAAGGTCTTCTACAGACTCGGCCAAGGTGTATTCCGACAGAACATCTGAGGCTAGGATGTGCATGAGTAAAGCCAAAAAATACCTCAATGCCTCCCGGAATATCCGTACGGACATAAAAACCAGTGTCTCAGAACTCATAGGCAGGCTTTACGAAATGGTGAAGGATCTGGAAGTACAATTAAATAACAAAAATAGCCCGAGTACAGAACATGCACATCCTTTGCCGCGGGACAAATCGCCTACCTCCCCATCTCCAAATGCTAATGCAGAGCTCCTTGACCAGCTACAAAAAACAAATAGGAACTTAATTGAAAATAATAGGCATATTGTGGAATTGAAAGAGGAGCTGGAGAAACGCAGAACCACAGCAGCTGAAACGAACGCCACCACGTACGCTGAGGTAACAGCGAGAAAAACCCTCACACAGGCCCCAACAGTATCGCTACACTCCATTGCTGTTACATCTGGAGATGTCACCGAAACAGGTGAAGATGTTCTCAACCAAATCAGAGAAGTAATAAATGCAAAAGAGGGCTGGGTGAAGGTCGAAAGAGTGCGGAAAGCGAAGGACAGGAAGGTCATCATGAGTTGCGGGACGGAAGAGGAAAAGGAAAAGGTTAAACGCAAAATCCTCAGCTCTGGGAGCAAATTAACTTGTGAGGACCTAAAGAACCGAGATCCTCTTCTGATCCTTAGAGACGTCCTGTCCTTCCACACTGACGAAGAGTTGTTGCAGGCTATAAAGAAACAGAACCAAGATTTGTTTGTCGGATTGGACCCTGGGGAAGAACGCCTCGCAGTGAAGTATCGATTAAAGGCTAGAAATCCACTGACGGGGCACATAGTGATGACAACATCACCGATTATATGGAAAAGGGCGACTGAGGCTGGCACGCTGCATATCGATTTGCAGCGTGTAAGGGCGGAAGATCAGTCGCCCTTAGTACAGTGCACCCGCTGTTTGGAGTACGGCCATTCGAAAAGCTATTGTAAGTCTGACAAAGAGCGATGTAGTCACTGCGGCGGCCAACACCTCAGGGTCGCTTGTGAAAAATGGCGGGCAGGAACAGCTCCAACCTGCAGCAACTGTGAGACCTCAAAAATTGAGCAACGAGACCATAATACATTTAGCCAGATATGCCCGGTGCGAAAGCGATGGGACGCTCTGGCTAGATCGTCCGTTGCCTATTGCTGAGGTCTCCCCCGTTGATAAAAAAGCCCTTGCCCGTAAGACAGGCTGCATACAAATTGCAACACACGTGCTGTTACAACTGGCAAAACAGGAGCTTAAATTGAAATGTATCGGGATTGGCGGAGGATTGAATACCCCGCTATCCTGTAGAGATAAAGGAATTGTAATCTATCCGCCAGTCCATATACAACTACAGAATACCGTTTGCCAGTTGTACATAACCTACAAGCGCACCAAATCTGTGATCTGTCACTATGGAGTGGAATACTATAAAAACAGCGAGGATCTGCATTGTAAAACAAAAAAAGGAGAGCGAAGGTACAGCACATAAGATGATGGTGAAATATGTTTTTGAAATATTTTGATAAATATCCCAAATAACATATATCTGGATAGAAGTAGATAGAAGGGTATAAACAAATGCAGAAGGTATAAAAGAGAGTGGGCTCTGAACAAATTTTGTAAAAAGAAGGTCTTAGAATCGTTGGATAGTGAATTTATAAATTGCAAATAAATGGGGAAAATATAAAGAAACAGTGGGTTCTTAATAAACTGTGTGAAAAGAATTTTTTAAAATTTTTTTGATAGTGAATATACCTAAATTGTAATACTCATCAGTAAAATTGCAAACTTATAATTGAAATGACTAACAATACCATAAATGTAAGAAGAAAAATAGGATAAAAAAGCTAATAAAGAATGAAAATACGTACATATAGAACATGAATTGCAATATAGTAATATAACGAGTTAAAAATAAATAGAAAGAAATAGAACAATTTGGGAACAAAGATCAAATATAATGAAACAGAAAAATAACATATTTTGTAAAAAGTAAAAAAGCAAACACAGTCTGTGGCCACCATGCCAGAGGTATGAGATTAAAAAAAAAAAAAAAAAAAAAAAAAAAAAAAAAAAAAAAAAAACCTAACCATACCGTGTTCACCCCCCGGCCCGAACACGCGCTTACAACCTAAAACCACGTGCCTCCGGAGTAAAAAATTCACTTAAAAATCTGTAAAAGTGGCAGTTTTTGACGTACGCTAAAAATCTATACGTCAAAAGACGCATAAAAATCAGCCCTACACAGTGATATAATTTTCAAAGTGAAAAGTGAAAGTGTCGAAGTAGGAAGTGGAAAAAAGTGTTTTTTACGAAAATTTCAAAACTTCAACAAAATACGCTGCACGCTCAGTCGGCTTGACCCCAATATTTTTTGGTGCCGCCTGAAGCGCACTGACGAGGAGTATCACCTGACACCACATTTGGATTTTTTCCGCCCAAGAGGGCGGATTTATCAACAAAAAAACAAGTACCACGTGGCCACGTGGTACTTGATCCAGGAAGTCCCCACTGCAACTACTCATCTGGATCGGCGCGCCGAGCCTGCCCCAACGTGGAACAGCTTTTAGATTTTAGGTATCTATTTTAATTAATGAGTTATTAAAATTTTAAAAAATCGTAAAATTTCAAAAAATCGCAGCTCCCAGGGCAGATCTGTAAGGTATATTTTAAAAAATTGTTTCTAATAGGTATTAATAAGTTCTATAACATATCCAAAAATTAAAATTTTCCAACCTGCCGTTTTCGAGATTTTAAATTTTAAAATTTAGGGGTGAAAACGTGGGGGTGTAAGGAGCCACCCTAAAAAATTTTCTTATATAACAAAAAATTATAAATATTATCACTAGCAATTGTAAATTTTTTCAGATTTTTAAACCTCTATTTTGTATTTTTTATCATACTTTTACGTCAAAATTTTCCATTTATTCTGTTTTAAAAATAAGGGGTTGATAATAAAACATTTTTTCACATGTAATTAGTAAGATAATTTTAAGACCAATATATAGATACCAAACTCGACCAACCTACGACTTATAGAACGGGAGTAATCGCCGGATGAAAATCTGGGCGGAACTTGTCTAAAGTAGGGCGCATCTCCGCCCAAATTCGCCCAGTTTTTCATTTAGCTATAACTTGGACAAATATTGTCGTACGAGGCTGGGGTTTTCTTTGTTGTACTTTTCTAGTACTCCGCCACCCCCCCCATATGCTTAGAACCCCCTAGTATATATGTTGTCTATATTTTGATTTTGGCCCTGTTCAATTGTAGAGCAGCACGGGGGAAGAAGTTTGACACCTCGCACGATTTCGTGTGACTGTTGGTTCCGGAGATATACCGTATTGAAAATTTGGCGGCCATTTTGGTCAGCCATCTTGGTTTTACTAAATAACGAATATCTCGGGAACTACAAGTCGTAGAAGGCTGCGGTTTCTTTTGTCAGCTTTCTCTCGTGCTGCCCTACCCCCCCCCACTACCCTGTTACCCAATTTGGGGGTGACACATTTCCATCCTAGATTTGGGTGGGATAGGACAGAGACAGCCGGGGTAAGTAGTTTGAGCCGTCGTTCGGGTTTCTGCGACTTCTGGAACCGAAGTTATTACCGATTTTAACTTTGGCGGCCATTTTGGTCCGCCATTTTGAAAAACTTTAAACGGTCATATCTTGGACACCAGAGGTCGTAGAGGATCGGGGTTTGGGTTATAGACATAAGTGAACGAAGCTCTATCGGTAGAGACCATAACAAACTCTACATAGAGCAAAAATTTTATTTATTTATTTTTACTTTTTACTGTGTTAATTTAAGACGTGCAGCTTTATTGAGCTGTTGCTATATTAAACATAGCAAGGAAAGGACTATAGCGCATCGGGATCGCTGAACTCTACATAAAAAATTTTATTTTCTGTTATTTTAATTTATTTTTAAATTGTTTTTTATTGACCTATTGCCTTTTATTTCTGTGCATATACAAATTTTTATTTGTTTTACTTGTAAATTTAAGACGTGCAGCTTTATTGAGCTGTTGCTATATTAAATATAGCAGGGAGCGGATTGTAGAGCGTCGGGATCGCAGAACTCTACATATTAAAATTTAATTTATATCGAATTTATTTGTTTTTATTTTTATTTGCTAAATTGTTTTTGCTTGACTTAGTGTGTTTTACTTGCGTAACTTGACCACTACCTGTGCGCTAGCAAATTATACAACCTCTCCCGATATATACATTTATTTATTTATTTATTTTTAAATTTTGACGCTTACCTCCGCCATGTTCCATACACCCAAAAACCAAAAAGGAGGTGAAAATGGGGATACCTCAAAACAATCACCGAAAACGGTGACTCTAGGAACTAACGTTAGACGTAGTGTAGGCGACTGGGAAGCAGTACATACTGCTGACCCATCCACATCACCGATAACAACAAAAAAGGTGCAGGCAGGTCCTGCAAAACTGAAGCAGAAAATAATGCCGTCACAGGTCGATGTTACTGAGTCTAACTCAACAGTAGAGTCGCAAAGTTCACCCAAAACCTACCTTAGCAGAACATCTGAGGCCAAGGCCTGCTTCACTAAAGCCAAAATCTACCTCAAAAACTCGAGGAACATTAAAACAGAAATCAAAACCGGGATCACAGAGGCGGTGGAAAGGCTCTACAATTTGGTAAAGGAGTCTGAAGCCATGCAGAGACCGATGGCAGAAAGCATAAGTGAAACGGAAAGGGAAACAGCAACAGTAGAGAAAAGCCACCAAGATTCCACGCTCCTTGATCAACTCCGAAAAACTATTGAACATCTGCAGGAAAACAACTCCAAAATGGACGAGCTGAAAGAGGAGATGGAAAAACAGCGGCACACTCTTTCGTCACATTCATACGCAGATGTCACAAAAACTCAGAAGCCCGCACAAACCAATACTGCTCTACATACTATCGTAATAGCATCTGAGGATGAAACCGAGAGTGGTGAGAAAGTGTTGGACAAGGTAAGAGAAGCGGTCGCTGCGAAGGAAGGGTGGGTCAGGGTGGAACGCGTAAGGAAGGCCAAGGACAGAAAAATCCTAGTTAGTTGTAGGACAAAAGAGGAGAGGAGCAAGGTCAAAGAAAGGATCGAAAGCTCTGGAAAGCGTCTTAAATGCGAGGAGGTCCAAAATAAGGATCCCCTACTAATACTAAAAGACGTCCTCCTCATACACAGTGACGCCGATGTCATAAAAGCAGTCAGGAATCAAAACGAAACAATATTTCGAAATCTCGACCCGAAGGACCAACGCATCGAGGTAAAGTATAGAAAAAGAGCCCGAAACCCGCTGACAGGACATATAATTATAACAACGTCCCCAGAGTTATGGAAGAGAATTACTGAAGCCGGAACACTGCACGTGGACCTTCAGAGAATAAGGGTTGAGGATCAGTCTCCACTGATCCAGTGTACCAGATGCTTGGGCTTTGGACACGGGAAGAGATATTGCAAGCAATCGGTGGACCTGTGTAGCCACTGCGGAGGCCCTCACCTTAGAGGAGAGTGTCCGGAGTGGATGGCAAATGTCCCACCATCCTGTCAGAACTGCAGGTTGGCCAAATACGACCAGAATGATCACAACGCATTCAGCCAGGCATGCCCGATCCGCAAAAAGTGGGACATACTGGCGAGATCATCTTTTGCGTATTGCTAAGGGCACCGAAATCAAGTCGTATAAAATCTTACAGGCCAACTTGCAGCGCAAGAGATTAGCAACTGACGAAATAATGATAGAGGCCTCAAAACGAGGAGCAGCTTTGGCATTATTACAAGAGCCTTACGTCGGTGAAGGAAAAGCTATAAAGAGCTATCGTGGAGTGAGGGTTTTCCAGGACTCTGGGGAGGGAACCGTAAAGGCCGCTATAGCCGTATTCGACTGTAGCATTGACATAATACCATACCCAGAACTCACAACAGCTAACTGTGTGGTAATCGGGGCCCAAACCAAGGCCTGGAAGACCAGCTTCGTCTCGTTCTACTTTGAACCCGACAAGCCTATCACCCCATACATAGACCACCTAAAGAAAATACGCAGAACCCTGAAAACCAAGTTTTTGGTAATCGGAGGAGATGCAAATGCAAAAAACACATGGTGGGGTGCTAAGGCTAATGACAACAGGGGCGAAGAACTGCTAGCTGCTCTCGAAGAAATGGAACTACATATCCAGAATGTTGGTGTAAAGCCAACATTCGACACCATTCGAGGCGGGAAAAGGTACTCCAGCAACGTGGACGTTACAACTTGCACAGAAGAACTACTGGCGCGGATCGACGATTGGAGGGTTGATGAGAGCCTCATTAGTTCGGACCACAACGGTATATCATTTAGCATAAATTTAGTAAAATCAAAAGGTACACAAATTGTTAGAACTACTAGAATCTTTAATACTAAAAAAGCAAATTGGTCACAATTTCATAGCAAATTAAGCCAATTAGCAATAGACAAAAATATAACCCAAAAATATATAGAAAACATTAATAACACCCAGGAATTAGAGTCAGCAGTAATAGAATATACAAATATAGTAAGCATCGCATGCAAAGAGACAATACCTAGTAAAAATAACAAACAACTACTCAACATACCGTGGTGGTCCGAAGAGCTCCAGCAGCTAAAGCAGGAGGTCGCGAAGTACAAAAACCGGATACGCCGCGCCGCGCCAGTTCGCAGACCAACAGTTGTGAAGGAGTACCTGAAAAAGAAAGAGGAATATGAAAAGGCCGTAAAAAGTGCACAGGTGTCTAGTTGGAAGAACTTTTGTGGGAAACAAGACAAGGAGAGCCTTTGGGATGGCATATATAGAGTTATAGGGAGAACCAGCAAAAGGGACGAGGACATCCCATTAGTAAAAAACGGTAGGGCACTAGACGCAAAAGGATCTGCACAGATGCTGGCAGAAACATTCTACCCCACAGATACACACCAAGGCGACAATACGGAACACCAGACAATACGTAAGAGGGCAGAAGAAGCTGGCTGTGGTGTAGAACTTGAGGAGCAGAATGACCCCCCCTTCACGTTAGCAGAACTACAGCGGGTAATTGAAACTTTCAACCCCAAAAAAGCACCGGGGGCGGATGGCTTCACTGCCGACATATGTCAGCATGCGATACAGAATGACCCACACACATTCCTTACTCTAATAAATAAGTGTCTCCAACTCAAATACTTTGTCTAATGTGTGGAAAGAAGCTACGGTGGTAATACTTAGGAAGCCAGGAAAAACCGACTACACGATACCTAAAGCGCACAGACCTATAGGACTGCTCCCAATAATGGGTAAGATATATGAGAAGCTATTGATGACCCGAATTAAATACCACCTGATCCCGAAGATGAGTACTCGCCAATTCGGATTCATGCCACAGAGGAGCACCGAGGACTCCCTGTATGTCCTAATGAAGCACATAAGATCAAATCTTGAGAAAAAACGTATCACAACACTCGTATCATTGGACATAGAGGGAGCCTTCGACAGCGCCTGGTGGCCAAAGATTAGAGTCCGATTGGTTGAGGAAAAGTGTCCAGAGAATCTAAGGCGGGTCATCGATAGCTATCTCAAGGACAGGTTTGTCTCTGTCAGATACGCGGGGGAGCAGTACAAGACAAAAATGGAGAAAGGTTGCGTACAAGGCTCCATCGGTGGTCCCATTTTATGGAACCTGCTGCTGGATCCGCTTCTCAAAGAACTAGAGAAGAGAGGCAACTATGTTCAAGCATTCGCTGACGACATCGTCCTGGCTTTCAATGGTGAAACGGCCCTCGAAATTGAGAACCAAGCAAATGCTACCCTTGAATTCGTACATAGATGGGGAGTGGCAAATAAATTAAACTTCGCGCCACACAAAACAAATGGCATGGTTATAACCAGAAAGATCAGGTATGACACCCCGCGAATACACATGAATCAGGTCTCAATCGAGATGAAAAGCGAAATAAAGCTGCTAGGGGTAACCATAGACGACAAATTAACTTTTAATTCGCATGTCAGGAACGTCTGTGCGAGGGCAGTGGCGGCGTACAAACAGCTCTCAAGAGCAGCAAAAATAGGATGGGGACTTCATTCTGAAGTCATCCGTCTTATTTACATAGCCACGATCGAGCCAATAATCTTGTACGCCGCCAGTGTCTGGGCACCTGCTGTAACAAAAAGATGTGTCAGGGAGAAACTAAACTCGGTCCAGAGAGGATTCGTGCAGAAAATCTGCAAGGCATATAGGACAGTATCATTGAATTCTGCACTGGTCCTCACTGGAATCCTGCCGTTGGATCTTCGCATACGCGAGAATGCCTTACTATATGAGGCCAAAAAGGGACAATCGGAACTAGAACTGGGAGGTAGGGAAGTGGAGAAGAGGTCTTCAGCATTGGAAGAACCTCACCCAGCAAAGTACCTTGATCACAATTTCAATACCCTGATGGACCAGGAGCAACTCGACTCCAACAGCACATTCGAGACACGTATTTTCACCGATGATAGCAAGATTGACGGCCGGGTCGGTGCCTCGCTATCATTTTGGAGTGGCGAGGTAGAGACCAAGGCCGTCAAACTTAGTCTACCATCATATTGTACGGTCTATCAGGCTGAACTATTAGCTATATACAAGGCCAGTGAACACATAAAAAGCAGAGCAGAAAATACTTTTGCCATTTATAGTGACTCCAGAGCCGCTCTTCAAACAATCACCAACTCTAGATGCCTTCACCCTCTTGCAACTAAGACCAGAGCCAATTTTAAAATGTTATCTGAACAGAACAAACATATAAGTTTGTTCTGGATAAAAGCTCATGCAGGATTGGCCGGTAATGAGAGGGCGGATTTTCTGGCCAAAGAAGCGGCTCTAAAGTCTAAGAAGAGTCACGACTACGACTATTGTCCCATTTCATTCGTCAAGCGAAGCATTCGTATGCACACGCTTGACGAATGGAATGCACGATACAAAAACGAACACACCGCCCGCATTACAAAATTGTTTCTCCCTGATGCAATAGCAGCATATAAAATAGTTAGGGATCTTCAATTGACTGGTATAATCACCCAAATTATGACCGGGCATGGGGGTTTCTCCGAATACCTTTGTCGTTTTAGGTGTAAGGAGAGCCCATCCTGTGTTTGTGATCCCGAATGCGCAGAGTCCGTTCCGCACATTATAGCGGAATGCCCCGTATATGCACGAGAAAGAAATGAAATAGAACATAAAATAGGTATGAATATTGAAGTTGCAAATATACAAAATATAATGACGAGTAAATATAGGAATGACTTTATTGACTTTTGTGTACAAATAGCTCAAAAAACAGTAAAAAATAATAAAGTAGAATAAGAAAAACATGTTCTAGAAATATAATGAGTATATTTAATAGAAACATGTAACAAATATAGTAAATAAGTGGAAGATAAAGTTATGTAATTAGACAAGTAGAATAAGATAAGTAAACATAATGTTTTGCTAAACACCATATAAATGTAAATCTAAGAAATAATGTATTAAAAATAAAAACTAAGTATAAGAAACAACATGTGCCAATATATTATAAAAATATTTTGTTCCACATGTAACATGTAATAGTGTATAAGAAAATAATAAAAATGTAAAAATAGAATAAGATATATATAAGCAATGTACCTATTAAGAAAAGAACATGTATAAAAATGAAAAAACTATTAACATCGCCTAAGCGGACAAAAAGTCTGCATTGAAAAATTTATTTATACCTGCACCTTAACCTGTAAAGTAGGAAATAAAAAGTTAGTTCAAGTAGGAAAAGTCGGGAAATCCCACCCGCTATAGAGAATGAAAGAGATGAATGAAAGAAAGATATAGTATGTAGAAAGAAAGTGCGAGAGGCATAAAAGCGAGAACTGGTATGAATGAGAATTAGCTAAAATAGACTGCGCCATTACCGGCGGAGGTAATAGAGAAAAAAAAAAAAAAAAAAAAAAAAACCTAACCATAAAAATATAAACATTTAATTGAGTTCCTGTCGGTCGATTTTCGAGTTCAATATACCAAAATCTTTGTTTTAGCGTCGCCCGCATTGTTTTAAGGCTCGGGTGGAAAAATCTCTTCTGGAACTCGTGGAAATCCCGGAAAACTCATTTTATTCAAAATTTCTATAGACAAATCACCGTTCTGACCGGTTTGCAATAGGACCAGTTTATATAAGTATTTGTATTTATTTATCAAAGGTTTTTACTGATTCGAAGGCATCAAATAACACCTTCAGGAACATCTTCGTTGACGGAAAACTCAAGTTTTCTTTGTTTTTCCCTATTAAATTGTTGACTTTTTACAAAAATTTAATTTCAAATTTCTATAAAACACTCTGTTTTGCAAATATTCTTTAAATTTCGTACACCATCATCTGCGCCGTGTTCTTGCGCGTCTTTTAAGGCACCAAGGGCCCCTCTGCGCGAAAACGGTGTTGGAAAATTTGCAATAACAAAGTGAAATTTTGGTATTTTTCGACTAAAATTAGTGTTTTTCTTCGTTATTTTCAAAATTTTCCACTACATTTTTGTATTTTTTTAGTTTCAATAGCCTCCGTTTTTCCGTCCGCGTCGATTGAGACATCAACCGCCCCGATCGGACGGTAAAAACTTTGAAAAATTGCCCGCCCCCACACCACCCATTCATTTTCCCGGAGCTTAGGGAGAGAGGAATAATTTCCAAAAGCGTATGTGCGCTTTTATATACTGGTAGCGCCATCTAGTTCCACGGTTTTTGGAAAATTTTTAAAGTTGGGCTTTCTTCTTTTATCTGTGATATTGACTGTTTTGATGTAATTTTAAGTTAGTTTTAAGTAAGTTTTCTTTGTTGTGACGTCTTATTTATTGTTTGGGGACCTCTACACCCCAAACACGTGAATAATATTTATGAAAATACTTTTATATTAGTTTTTAATTTTTGTGACGTCTTATTTATTGACCGGGACACTTTACATCCCACATAAACATAGACAGTGTGCCCATATACAGCACCTCAGACATACAGTTAGAGTATTATATTATTGACCTACAAAGTTGTACTATTTTATTTTATTTTATAAAAATTGACGCATACCTCTGACCATGATGCGTACACCAGCAAAAGCTGTGGGAGGCGAAATAGCGGGCAAGAAATCCCCTGAAATTCAAAATACAAAAGTTAGAAGAAGCATTGGAGAGTGGGAGGCGGCCAGTCTTGGTACAAAAACTACTTCTTCCAGCAGAAGGTCTTCTACAGACTCGGCCAAGGTGTATTCCGACAGAACATCTGAGGCTAGGATGTGCATGAGTAAAGCCAAAAAATACCTCAATGCCTCCCGGAATATCCGTACGGACATAAAAACCAGTGTCTCAGAACTCATAGGCAGGCTTTACGAAATGGTGAAGGACCTGGAAGTACAACTAACCAGTAGAAATAGTCCGAGTTCAAAACATGCACATCCTTTGCCGCGAGAATGCACACCCACCTCCCCTTCTCCAAATACTAACGCAGAGCTTCTCAACCAGCTCCGATTAACAAACATGAATTTAATAGAAAATAACAAACAAATGATAGATTTGAAGGAGGAGCTGTGTAAATATAAAGGTATAACAGCAGTGACAAATGCCACCTCGTATGCTAATATAACAGCGAGAGCAACTCTCACACAGGCTCCAAAACCCGCGCTGCACTCCATTGCCGTTACTTCTGAGGACGCTACCGAAACAGGGGAGAGCGTCCTCGAGCAGATAAGAGACGTTATAAATGCTAAAGAGGGCTGGGTGAAAGTTGAGAGAGTGCGGAAAGCGAAGGACAGGAAGGTCATCATGAGCTGTGGGACGGAAGAGGAAAAGGACAAGATTAAGCACAAAATCCTCAGCTCAAAGAGCAAACTCACTTGTGAGGACCTCAAAAATCACGATCCTCTTCTCGTCCTCAGAGACGTCCTGTCCTTCCACAGTGACGAAGAATTGCTGCAGTCTATAAGGAAGCAAAACAAAGACCTGTTTGTTGGAGTGGGCCCTGGGGAAGAACGTCTCGCAGTCAAGTACAGAATGAGAGCTCGTAATCCACTAACGGGGCACATTGTGATATCAACATCACCTACTATATGGAAAAGGGCGACAGATGCCGGCACGCTGCACGTCGATCTGCAGCGTGTAAGGGCGGAAGATCAGTCGCCCCTAGTACAGTGCACCCGTTGTCTGGAGTACGGGCACTCCAAAAAATTCTGCAAAGCTGCCAAAGACCGCTGCAGCCACTGCGGAGGCCATCACCTCAGGGCAGAATGTGATCGATGGCGTGCAGGTACAGCCCCAAACTGTAGCAATTGTGAGGCCGCGAAATATGAGCAACGAGACCATAATACATTTAGCCAGACATGCCCGGTGCGTAAGCGATGGGATGCTCTGGCTAGATCGTCCGTTGCTTATTGCTGAGGTCTCCATATTTGTTATAAAAGCCCTGTACAGTTATACAATTAGCATACAAGATGATCTACACTTGCCGCCCTACCCGGCAAACCAGGAACTTAAATTGAATGTATCGGGATTGGCGGGGGATTCGATGCCCTGCCATCCTGTAGTGATATAGGAATCGTAATCTTACCCGCCAATCCATACACAGTAACTAGCTACCGTTTGCCGGGATGTATGATCACAAGAACAATAAATTTAACGCTATGTCGCAAAGGAGTGAAAGAAACTTTGAAAATAGTGAGAATCTGCATTACAATAATAACAGGAGTGAGGATAAGCATAAGAAGTAGGTGAAATTGTAAATATATTATATAACTATTTGTCTGTAACTTTTTGCTCCTTATGTTGTTTTTATTTCGTGTTGTAGTGTAATATGTTGAATAAATGTGTGAATTTGAATTTGAATTTGAAATATGTTCTTGGGATATTTTTATAAATATCCCAATGTAACATATATCTGGAAAGCATTATACAGGAAAAATTGTAAAAAAAAAAAACAGGAAAATTAAATGCAGAAAACACAAAGAAGTAAGTGGGTTTTTAAATGAATATATGTTCAACAGATAAAATATGTGATAGAATGTCAACTCAGTGAAATCACCTTGAACAGAAACCATGACTGAATAAAGTACGTATGAGCAAAATGTGAGAGTATAAATCGTAATAGCCAGTATAAACAACAAGTATCGCAATATCTATGTATGGCAAGTATAAACAACAAATATCGCAAAATGTATAAAATATAAATAGGCATAAAACATTGAATGAACAAGAAGAAATTTTCGAACAAAATTAACAAAATACGATAAAATATAAACAGGTATAAAGCTAATAAGAAAAAAACAGAATAAACATTGTATAAATTAAAATAAGGCAAATACAGTCTGTGGCCACCATGCCAGAGGTATGAGAAAAAAAAAAAAAAAAAAAAAAAAAAAAACCTAACCTAACCTAACCTAACCTAACCTTTTTTTTTTTCTCACGGTATCGCCATTGGCATTACCCGCGAACCCCGGCGACTAGATCCGGCCGCAGAAGCCCAGCTCCTCAAACAGGGGATGGTCCGGTATGCGGGACCATCCCCCCAGCCACAGCCATTGTAGTCACGGCAGGTCCCCTCACCTGCTGCAACTGGCTATCGAGAGGGAGAAGGTGGGCGTACCTCCGTCTCCGTCCCCCCCTCCGCCTTCGACGGAGCAGCGCTGCCGAGGCTTCATCCTCCCTACGCCGCTCCGCCACCTCCTTCTGCGACATCACCTCCTCGCAGAAGGAGACCATGGCCGCCCAGGCCTCTCTGCTTCCCAGCATAGCTTTTACCACGCTGGGAAGCGAGAGGTCCCTCCCGACGACAGAGGTCAATTCGTGCCGCTGACGACTCCACGCCGGGCACTCCTCCAAGGTGTGCTCAGCTGTGTCGTCAGCCGCCCCGCAATGGTGACACTCCGTCGTCACCTCCCTCTGGGCGACTCTGTGCAGGTAGTGACCGAAGCAACCATGCCCGGTCAAAACCTGCACCAGATGGAAGGAGAGAGTCCCTCTCCTTCGCCGCACCCACGCCCGTAGTACCGGACGAATCGCCTCTATCGTCCGGACCCCGTAGGCTGGTGCAGACAGGGACTCCTCCCACTCCCGCAGGAGTACCCTTTCGGCACTCCTACGCACGCGTGCCTCCTCCTCAGAACAAGGGCGCGCGCCCATCCTCCTCCTCTCCGCTCGGTACCGGTGAACGGCACCGAGGACAGCCGCTTCGAGCTCCCATGGTGGGGTGCCTGCCAAGAGACAGGAGGCCCCATGGGAGATTGAGCGGTACCCTCTGGAGGCTCTCACCGCTAGAATCCGCTGCGCCCTCTGCAGCTGGGCTCGATTCTGTCGAGTGAGAGCATCCACCCAGATGGGCGCTCCATATAGGGCCATGCTCCTCATAATACCGAGGTAAAGCTTTCGGCATGAGGAGCCAGGCTCCCCCATATTAGGCAGCAGTCGCCCTAGTGCGGCCGCCGCCTTAATGAGCTTGCCGGCCAGCTGTTTGAAGTGCTGGCCGAATGCCCAGCGCCCGTCAAGGATGAGACCCAGATACCTCATTTGCCTCTTGAGAGGTATCCGGGTGTCATCCACCCTTAGGAACGCGCCTGGAGGGGGACCCTGCCGAGGCCTGTGGAATAACAGGGCCTCGGTCTTCTCCAGCGCGACCCTAAGTCCCAACCTGCTTATGCGGCCCACCACCAAGGCCGCACCCTCCTCCGCCCGAGTCGCTGACTCGGCGAACGTCCTCCCTTGGGCCACTATCAGGGTGTCGTCAGCGTAGCAGAATACGCTGATGTGGGGTGGCAGAACACCCCGCAACACCCTATCGTAGCCCAGGTTCCACAAGAGTGGGCCGAGTACCGACCCTTGCGGAACCCCACACCTCATCGTTCGCCGAGTCACCGACTCACTCCCATCGACGTAGATGACGTCTCTGCCCCGCAGGTAGTCTTCCAACAGCCGCCGCAGGTACAGAGGCACCCCGTGGTATCGGAGAGCCTCCAGGATTGCCCCGAACGGCAGGCTGTTGAAGGCATTAGCGATGTCCAATGACACCGCCAAAGACCTCTCCCCCCTCGCGGACGCCGCCGCGGTGAGGGACTTAAGGGCAGAGATGGCGTCCACTGTCGACCGCCCCTTCCGAAACCCGAACTGGGCCTCGGACAGGTTGGGCCCAACCTCCTCGAGGTGCTGGACGAGTCGGGATGCCAGAATGTATTCCAGCATCTTTCCGACTTCGTCCAGCAGTACCAAGGGCCGGAACGCTGACGGATTGTCAGGCGTCCGACCCTCCTTCTCGAGGAGGCAAAGCCTCCCATCCTTCCACAGCTTCGGGAACTGTCCGGTTCTTAGCGAGAGATCGAACAGCTCCCGAAGCGGACCTCCTAGGGATTCCATAGCAATCCCCAGGAGATGTCCGGGTACTCCATCCGGTCCCGGGGCCGTCCTCTTCTTCCCCAAGCGGGAGACGGCACCTTCCATCTCAGCCCCCGTAATTGGGGGGGCCTCGATCTCCCACACCACTCCCGCTGGGGGAGGCAAGGCGTGGTCCGAGCTGCCAGGGAACAGCTCGCCCACGACCTCCTGAAGGAACTCCGGTTGAAGGGTCTCGGTGAGAGGACGTCCTGCGGCACGAAGTTTGCTCCGAGCCACCTTGTACGGACGCCCCCATGGATCTCTGTCAAGACCCTCCAGGAGCTCCTGCCGAGCCCGCTCCTTAGCGACGCAGATGGCCACTTGCAATGCCCTTTTGGTGGCCTTGCAAGCAGCCATCAGCCTTGTCTCCTCCGCCGCATCGCGGTTGCGCCGCCGGCGGAAGTGGTTACACTCCCGCCAGGCACGGCCATGCACGTCCCGGAGATCCGCGATCTCCTGGGACCACCAGTACACGGCCTTGCGACCACGGTAGGCCCTCGCACGGGGCATGGAGGCATCACATACCGCCGTTAGGGCGGTGCGTAAGTGAGCCGCCCCCTCGTCCACCGTGGCCGGTGCAATTGGCGGCACACACCACGCCTGAACGACAGCCGCCTCACTCGCGATTTCGCGGTTGAGGCGACTGATCGTTCAGCGCGGGAAGACACGGGGACGCCGAGGAAGCTCGACCGGTGGTTGGAGCCTGGTGACCTCGAAACGGATAAACCGGTGGTCCGATAGGGTCACCTCATGCTCCAGCACTCGCCAGGCGCGTAACCGGTGCCCGATCGAAGGGGAGGCGAAAGTTATATCCACCCTGGACACCCCTTGCGGTCGCACACAGGTTGGCACCGTCCCTCTGTTTATGAGGGACAGCCCAGCCTCCACGGCCCACTCCCCCAGGGCCACGCCAAACGCGTCGGTGAGGGTGTCACCCCACACCCGCGACCTTGAGTTGAGGTCACCCATCAGGATAACGGGGTCAGGTGCTATGCGCCCAACCACCGCTGAGAGGGAATCCAGATACCGTTCATATTCCGCAAGCGGCCTGTTCGGGGAGAAGTACACACCAATAATGGTGTACTCCCCCCACTTGGCCGCCACGAACCCTGGACCCCTCTCCCTGACGCTTAGGGCGTGACTACCCCCCGACCGAACGACAATGGCCACGTCGCCACTCACGGACCCAGCCCAGTGCGATCGCGAAGCCACGGAGTATGGCTCAGCTGCGACCGCCACCTCTATATCCCACTGCGCCATGGCCTGCAGGAATAAATCCTGAGAACCAGCGCAGTGGTTAAGATTCGCCTGCAAGAAGTTGAGTGACCGATTCATTTTTCGATCATCTCAACCTCCTCAACCGCCGAGCGGCGGCTGACTACGGGAGCGGCCCTTGTCCCTGGAGCCGCTCTACCCTTGGTAGGGGGAGGGTTACAATCCCTGCCCCCCATCACGTGCCCGGAAGGCCGCCCTGTGTCTGCGCAAACGGCGCAGTGTAGATTGCCACTACAGGTGGAGAGCTTATGTCCCGGCATTCCACACCGGAAACAAAGCTCTCCGCGCTCCGCCTGAGAGGGGCACATTTGACGCGTGTGCCCCAGCCCCATGCATTTATAGCAGCGCATGGGGCGCGTCTCTAGAACAGTAACAGAGGCGGAGCTCCAGCCCACCAGGAGCCTTGTAGTCCACCCCCTTGCGTACAGCCTCAGGCTGTAATGTTATAATTACAGCAGAGGACCGTGGGGGCGTTAGTTTAGGCTTAGAAGCTGCCGGTTTAGGCACTGTAGACTTTTTAGCCGGCGGGATGATGGTAGCACCTGTCGCAGGCTGCGATACAGGCCGACGCGCAGCCTGTGCTACAGCTTGGTCCACGGGCGGGTAGGACTTTTTGCCCATCCCCTTTCCCTTGCGAGCCACTGTAGCCCAGGACTCTGCGGGCTGCGTAGCAGACGTAACGGAGGTGGACGGACGAACTCCCTCTGTAGCCCTCACTCCAGATCCGGACGGATCCGTTACCATCCGGCGCTCATGTGCGAGTGGCGGACGCAAAACAGGCGGGGGGAGAAGGCGATCCTTGATGCCAGCAATTTTGGCATCCACCATCTCCCCGACTGAACGCAAGATTCCACCCTTCAGCTCCTCCAGAAGGGTGGATTTGATTAGTCCCACTATTTCGGAGGGACTGATAACCTCTCTAGGAGGAGTCTTGGAGGAATTCCTCTGAGAAAAGTCCCTCCGCAGGGCGGCAACCTCAGTTTTTAAATCTTCGAGATGCCGCCTGAGGCGAGTGTTTTCCCGCCGGAGCATTCTTGTCTCTTCCGCCTCTGTACGGCGAGACAAACACTCAATCATCTCCTGCAGGTCTTTAGCGCAGGTCCTAAAATCTCGCACGTAACCACCCTTCAAGTTTTTAGAAGTGGTGGCTAGATTGAGTATTCTGGCCACGCGTTGGCCTGCACGGGCCCTAATCTCCTCGATGCCGAGGTCCTCGACGTCCAATTCAACACTTTCGATGTTGACCGGAGGCGATGGCTCCTTACGGAACGCCTGGCTCCGTATATCCCTATCAAGGGTCTCATCAATGAGACCCTGCTTTCTTCCAGACTTGGGAGAAGTCCCTAAAACTGGTGATCCACCCTTTTTCGTCTTAGAAGGTGGAGATTTCGTCCCCTTCTTTCTCCCAGATTCAGCCTCCGTCTCAGAGCCTGTTTCCTCTGCAGTTGAAAACTGCCAGAATGCACGCTTGCGGCGCAACAGAGCAGTTACCTCAGAGCCACTGCTCTCAACCTCATCGGAGATAATGGTTGGGCCCATCATATTGATGGCACACCAACCAAGTAAACAAAATTGGATCGTTTTAGTGTTTATAAAAGCCCTGCCTTTCAGGGCGGTTTTGTGTTTGTTCCTTTTTGGTGTCAGTTGGTGGTACTACTGGTTTCTTAAATTATTACTAATATTAAGATTCTTTTTGGTTTTGTTATTTTCTGATTTTATTTTGGTTCTTCTTGCGGTTTCTTTAATCTTTTGGCTTAATTATTTGTTTTAATCTTAATTAGCATTTTTCGTGGGTTCTGGTTATTTTTGTTTACTTGGTTGGTGTGCCATCAATATGATGGGCCCAACCATTATCTCCGATGAGGTTGAGAGCAGTGGCTCTGAGGTAACTGCTCTGTTGCGCCGCAAGCGTGCATTCTGGCAGTTTTCAACTGCAGAGGAAACAGGCTCTGAGACGGAGGCTGAATCTGGGAGAAAGAAGGGGACGAAATCTCCACCTTCTAAGACGAAAAAGGGTGGATCACCAGTTTTAGGGACTTCTCCCAAGTCTGGAAGAAAGCAGGGTCTCATTGATGAGACCCTTGATAGGGATATACGGAGCCAGGCGTTCCGTAAGGAGCCATCGCCTCCGGTCAACATCGAAAGTGTTGAATTGGACGTCGAGGACCTCGGCATCGAGGAGATTAGGGCCCGTGCAGGCCAACGCGTGGCCAGAATACTCAATCTAGCCACCACTTCTAAAAACTTGAAGGGTGGTTACGTGCGAGATTTTAGGACCTGCGCTAAAGACCTGCAGGAGATGATTGAGTGTTTGTCTCGCCGTACAGAGGCGGAAGAGACAAGAATGCTCCGGCGGGAAAACACTCGCCTCAGGCGGCATCTCGAAGATTTAAAAACTGAGGTTGCCGCCCTGCGGAGGGACTTTTCTCAGAGGAATTCCTCCAAGACTCCTCCTAGAGAGGTTATCAGTCCCTCCGAAATAGTGGGACTAATCAAATCCACCCTTCTGGAGGAGCTGAAGGGTGGAATCTTGCGTTCAGTCGGGGAGATGGTGGATGCCAAAATTGCTGGCATCAAGGATCGCCTTCTCCCCCCGCCTGTTTTGCGTCCGCCACTCGCACATGAGCGCCGGATGGTAACGGATCCGTCCGGATCTGGAGTGAGGGCTACAGAGGGAGTTCGTCCGTCCACCTCCGTTACGTCTGCTACGCAGCCCGCAGAGTCCTGGGCTACAGTGGCTCGCAAGGGAAAGGGGATGGGCAAAAAGTCCTACCCGCCCGTGGACCAAGCTGTAGCACAGGCTGCGCGTCGGCCTGTATCGCAGCCTGCGACAGGTGCTACCATCATCCCGCCGGCTAAAAAGTCTACAGTGCCTAAACCGGCAGCTTCTAAGCCTAAACTAACGCCCCCACGGTCCTCTGCTGTAATTATAACATTACAGCCTGAGGCTGTACGCAAGGGGGTGGACTACAAGGCTCCTGGTGGGCTGGAGCTCCGCCTCTGTTACTGTTCTAGAGACGCGCCCCATGCGCTGCTATAAATGCATGGGGCTGGGGCACACGCGTCAAATGTGCCCCTCTCAGGCGGAGCGCGGAGAGCTTTGTTTCCGGTGTGGAATGCCGGGACATAAGCTCTCCACCTGTAGTGGCAATCTACACTGCGCCGTTTGCGCAGACACAGGGCGGCCTTCCGGGCACGTGATGGGGGGCAGGGATTGTAACCCTCCCCCTACCAAGGGTAGAGCGGCTCCAGGGACAAGGGCCGCTCCCGTAGTCAGCCGCCGCTCGGCGGTTGAGGAGGTTGAGATGATCGAAAAATGAATCGGTCACTCAACTTCTTGCAGGCGAATCTTAACCACTGCGCTGGTTCTCAGGATTTATTCCTGCAGGCCATGGCGCAGTGGGATATAGAGGTGGCGGTCGCAGCTGAGCCATACTCCGTGGCTTCGCGATCGCACTGGGCTGGGTCCGTGAGTGGCGACGTGGCCATTGTCGTTCGGTCGGGGGGTAGTCACGCCCTAAGCGTCAGGGAGAGGGGTCCAGGGTTCGTGGCGGCCAAGTGGGGGGAGTACACCATTATTGGTGTGTACTTCTCCCCGAACAGGCCGCTTGCGGAATATGAACGGTATCTGGATTCCCTCTCAGCGGTGGTTGGGCGCATAGCACCTGACCCCGTTATCCTGATGGGTGACCTCAACTCAAGGTCGCGGGTGTGGGGTGACACCCTCACCGACGCGTTTGGCGTGGCCCTGGGGGAGTGGGCCGTGGAGGCTGGGCTGTCCCTCATAAACAGAGGGACGGTGCCAACCTGTGTGCGACCGCAAGGGGTGTCCAGGGTGGATATAACTTTCGCCTCCCCTTCGATCGGGCACCGGTTACGCGCCTGGCGAGTGCTGGAGCATGAGGTGACCCTATCGGACCACCGGTTTATCCGTTTCGAGGTCACCAGGCTCCAACCACCGGTCGAGCTTCCTCGGCGTCCCCGTGTCTTCCCGCGCTGAACGATCAGTCGCCTCAACCGCGAAATCGCGAGTGAGGCGGCTGTCGTTCAGGCGTGGTGTGTGCCGCCAATTGCACCGGCCACGGTGGACGAGGGGGCGGCTCACTTACGCACCGCCCTAACGGCGGTATGTGATGCCTCCATGCCCCGTGCGAGGGCCTACCGTGGTCGCAAGGCCGTGTACTGGTGGTCCCAGGAGATCGCGGATCTCCGGGACGTGCATGGCCGTGCCTGGCGGGAGTGTAACCACTTCCGCCGGCGGCGCAACCGCGATGCGGCGGAGGAGACAAGGCTGATGGCTGCTTGCAAGGCCACCAAAAGGGCATTGCAAGTGGCCATCTGCGTCGCTAAGGAGCGGGCTCGGCAGGAGCTCCTGGAGGGTCTTGACAGAGATCCATGGGGGCGTCCGTACAAGGTGGCTCGGAGCAAACTTCGTGCCGCAGGACGTCCTCTCACCGAGACCCTTCAACCGGAGTTCCTTCAGGAGGTCGTGGGCGAGCTGTTCCCTGGCAGCTCGGACCACGCCTTGCCTCCCCCAGCGGGAGTGGTGTGGGAGATCGAGGCCCCCCCAATTACGGGGGCTGAGATGGAAGGTGCCGTCTCCCGCTTGGGGAAGAAGAGGACGGCCCCGGGACCGGATGGAGTACCCGGACATCTCCTGGGGATTGCTATGGAATCCCTAGGAGGTCCGCTTCGGGAGCTGTTCGATCTCTCGCTAAGAACCGGACAGTTCCCGAAGCTGTGGAAGGATGGGAGGCTTTGCCTCCTCGAGAAGGAGGGTCGGACGCCTGACAATCCGTCAGCGTTCCGGCCCTTGGTACTGCTGGACGAAGTCGGAAAGATGCTGGAATACATTCTGGCATCCCGACTCGTCCAGCACCTCGAGGAGGTTGGGCCCAACCTGTCCGAGGCCCAGTTCGGGTTTCGGAAGGGGCGGTCGACAGTGGACGCCATCTCTGCCCTTAAGTCCCTCACCGCGGCGGCGTCCGCGAGGGGGGAGAGGTCTTTGGCGGTGTCATTGGACATCGCTAATGCCTTCAACAGCCTGCCGTTCGGGGCAATCCTGGAGGCTCTCCGATACCACGGGGTGCCTCTGTACCTGCGGCGGCTGTTGGAAGACTACCTGCGGGGCAGAGACGTCATCTACGTCGATGGGAGTGAGTCGGTGACTCGGCGAACGATGAGGTGTGGGGTTCCGCAAGGGTCGGTACTCGGCCCACTCTTGTGGAACCTGGGCTACGATAGGGTGTTGCGGGGTGTTCTGCCACCCCACATCAGCGTATTCTGCTACGCTGACGACACCCTGATAGTGGCCCAAGGGAGGACGTTCGCCGAGTC